>FR990138.1:0-1397500 GCA_905404295.2 Ochlodes sylvanus | reverse complement strand
CCCTCACAAGGTACACCTTAACATATCACAATATATTTCTACGGAATGTTACATTGTAACATTGTATGTCTATATTTATTTCTCGTACACCAACGGCCGGACCGAATGCCCGCCGTCAAACATTCGTGAAAAGGGTTCTAGCGGGTACTTCGCGTCAGAACATACATGAGAGGTTTGGTACCATTAGAAGCGTCGTAATAGGTATATTATTTTATGAAAATAATAATAATAAACGTTAACACACTCATGCATAGTCAATACCACGAACTGCAGTTTAATCCCTCCACGAGTATGTAAACTCAATTACGCGTTGCTATTGAGCGTTCAGAACTTACGTAATTATACCTGTGTTATCATAAAAATTCATCCAAGTTTCCTTCACAGCCATTAACCGTAATGGGGGCATGAATTCCAAGGAATCTCTTACAAAGTGTAGGCACCACTATGAGTGCTCAAAAGAATGCAATTAAAGTATGAATTCACCCTCAACGCTAAGGTGAAAACGTGGTGCGCTAAAATGAATCGCTAGGGGTGTTCTTCTTAACTAGAAGGGGATAAAACTAAAGCTCTATTATATGATGCTTTCAAATCACTGTCATACTGAACTTTATATACTTACATACAAGTGTTATACAGTGGAGTATATACCATATATGTATATTTGTACAAAAGATGTTTGATCAGTCAAATAGTTTTATTTTAAATGCCAACGCAGCCCTTAGAATGAAAAGCCATCAAGTACCTATGCCTACCAACGGGGCATGTTGACGATGTAAGCATATGAAATCAGGAAGGAACCAACGTAACAACTAAGGTCCTTAATAATACTCTCAGTTAACTAGACTTATCAGACTAGGCCAGATTAGAGTCTTGTTCAGGGCGGGTCACAATTGTCACGGCCGGCAGCGGAAGGGTGGTGCTGAATGCACATTTGCTATCTTGAATCAATTAAAAAAACAAACAAGAAAGTGAAATAAAATGAAATGAACCGCGATGATATAAGTTTAAAATCATTCCAGATTGGTTGTTACAACACTTTTCAGTGACTTTTCCGAAGTCAAATTGCGTGTGGTCGTTTATTTCAAAGACACTCGTATGTATATTGTTTCTTAATAGAGTATCTTCGTGGTAGTAAAATTAAATTTCGACGTTATAGCCCAGTTGGTAGATACCCTACCTGCGAAGCAAGAGTTCCCGGTTCGATTCCCTACCTAGGCAGATATTTATGTAACAGATAGATGTGTGTTCTCGGGACATGGGCCAATAGTGTTGTCTATGCCGCCCGCGACTCTGGAAATCCTAAAATGGGGTATGAGAGTGTTAGCGTTTATTGTATTTATTTCCTGCCAACACTAGCAACGTACCCAACCCACTGGAGGCATTCGTTCCATATTCCACACGACGTGGACACGACGCGGATACGACGCGGGCACGACGCGGCGGGACGTCTCGAGCGACCTTACAGCTGTCACACCGATACGCGCTAGCACATCTCTCGAGTATTGCTAGTAAATCTTGTATTCGAATTTGTACGGGTGTACGTTAAATGTCGTCGGATAGTTTTGGTTATCTTGGCTTTAGAGTTCACTGTTCATTCTTCTCTCTTGGCTGACCACGCATCGGTAATGACATTTGTGCTACTGATATCCCCGAATACGTAGTTGCCTACACCAGTGTTGGTACTTGCCAGGTCCCGGGTTCGATACCCCGCTGCATCGTTTCGGTAAGGCTATTGGTGTTGCCGGTCTCTATGGGTAGCGGGGACCTTACCATTATGTACCCCCGTAAACTTGTTTGTCCGTTTTTTAAATAAATAAATAAATAACGCTACACACTCGTCGTGGGTGCCATGGACAACACACAGACACACACACACACCCAGACTGACAACAGAAATTCAAACTCATTCAAATTCCCCAAATCAAACCCAGGTCCCCTCCGCGGAGGTTTAATAACCATTGCGCCGTACGGGTCGTTAAAAATATAACAGTTCTGACAACGATCAAATTACCATGACCACAAATTTCCTTATAACATATATACAAATGATTAAACTTTACAATAATATAGCTTACATATCAGAATAACGTATAGGCTATAATTTATAAAGATATAGTGTGAATTATCCAAAATATACAACTAAATCTTTGCAAACGGAAGGAATAAGTTTCCCGAAGCGAAGCGAGGGCGGGTCACTAGTGTAAAATGTAGCAATTGTTTATTGGCATTGTTATCAACTTCCTGCCCACAGCCGGCGACGCAAATGGGATTTGATAACATTATCACCAACTAACCGCGGCGGGTACCTACTACTTACAATCAAACGGTACTAACAATATAATTTGGTTTATATTATTGGAACCCAGAAATAACGTTCCCATTGTACTTGTACATACCTACTTATCATAAAACTGTAACTGTTACATGTACGTACCTATATGGAAGATATTTGAGGAAAACTATTAAAGGGCATTTATAGAGGCAATGGAGCCCGTGACACTGATTTTGAGAATTTTTAATGTTTGTGGTTTTGTACGCGCTTATCTCCGAAACGGCTTAGATTAGATTTGATTAACATTCAGTGTTTGTTTAATTTCAATCGTTTAATTAATAAAAAGTGAGTTTAAAGAATCACGCCTAAGAATTTCCGAATGTGCGTTAAGGGAAATGTAGAAGCGAAGCGAGGGCATATCCACTAGTCGCTAGTAACAAATCCCCACCCGTCCATACCTACAGCACATTTATCTGCATGTATGCATTCCAAATTGTATTGTCCGCGTTTAACATGAGGGGGTAGAAAAAGGGGGTTGAGGGGGTCGTTTGAATAATATGCGGATTTATGCTAAACAGCTTATGGTCAGATGGATTTCAGATGCGGGATTGGTCCAATCGCTATTTTTCTCGTCTCCTATTTGTCAAGTGTGGTCGATGCCTTGAATTTCAAAATCTCCGTTTCGAGGATGAAATCCAAGGCTTGAAATATTTGTACGACGCATTTGTTATGCTATTTTGTATTGACATGTTAGCCACTATAATAGCTTGAAAATCATCGTTTAACAACTATTTTTAAACACCTACCGCCTGCCTTTTCCATCACCCATCCTCCCAGGGCTGACTGGAAGACATTGCCATTAGGTATTCCACAGAGGGTTATAAAGATCCAATTACATTGCGGGTTATAAAAAGCAGCGGCTTCCGGCCACCGATGCCCGCGTCGCGCCTATAAAGAAGCGCCCCCGCGCCACAGCCTCCGGTGGCTGTAGTCGGCGGCCAATTTGCGTGGAGCCAATCTCTACTCCTTTCTGACGGCTGCCTCCTTAGTGCATTGATGCCAGGGTTGGTTCAGCACGTCTCTTACTTGGTCAGTCCATCTTACTTGGTCAGTCCATCTTCTTGGTGATCCTTAGCGTCCCCTAGTTCAATCTATTCTATCCCTCGCTTCGCAAACAGGACCACTAACTAGGCTACGAAATAGTAAGAACGGAACGTTCGCTCGAAAGGAACGAAATTCCTTAACAAAATGATTATTTCAAACCAACATTCCTAATACTTGTATCCGCGGCACAAAACACTCGCATACGTCTGACTCAAAAAAATATCCATCAGCGGAGCATTCAAGTTCAGCGCACAGCTGTTGTTTACGATCTGCATGAATTTTAGTACATTACCATGAATTTGCATGAGTAATTCGTGTTTGTTAATTGGGGCACTGTCGGACATCACGACATAGACTAAATCAATATTAGACACGGCATTCAGCCTTTTACACATTGTCACAAATATGTATAAGAATGGCCATTGGCGTCATGATGTTGTACAATCCTAAATACATTTTAATTTTCCACGACTCTGTTATCTTTTTTAACGTTATATTATCTTTTTTAACTTGAGTACAAGACCTTGTGTGAACGCTTTAACAGGATGAGAAAATACAGTTTGTGACCAACGAGTTTACGATACCGGTAGAAAATACAATTTCCCCATTCTATCGTGAATTTGTGACCTAATCCATTTTTTTAAAGTGTGTTATATTGTGCTTGGAATTTTATATATTATGTTTTAAAATAATCATAATACAAAGGCCTGCACACTCATATATCCGTAGCATGATTCACTGCGTCTTGGGTACATCACAAACTCAAACTCAAATCATTTTTTCCACATAGGTATTTAGAATACACTTATGAACGTCATTTTTTGCATTCACCATAACAAACATCCAACACCCAAAAACAAACATTTTATCTATCACATAAAAATCCGCCGCTACCGGAAATCAAACCCAACTCACTCGCTTCGCTGGTATGATTAATATCAACTGGGCTACGGACTTTGTTTTTTTTTCTATTACTATTCTATTTGTTTTTTCGTCTATCGTCTATAGCAACGATAACACACAATAGGCAACCGCCGATGACAATTTTCGAAGAACAATGCGTGTAATAAGCACACTGAAACATAATCTGCTTCGAGATCCACTGCAACATTAGTTATTTGTAAAACTGACACAACAACATTTATTTATGAAGAGCACGTTAATAATTTCAATAATGACACAGACATACTGTTAACACCACGATTTTTATTTCAATAATTAAGGTTAGGTACTTCTAGATGTTAGTTATATCTACAATTACATACAGGTGAATAAACATATACTTTGCGGTGCATGTATAATTCATTTCTAGAGTTGCTGACTGATTTGTTCATTACCATGTGGTCATTGATCCCATTCCATACAAAGAGACGGGATAACCACAAATTATTTAGGTGCATACGCATAGCAAATCAAACAATGAATGACTCGAGTGTAAAATTAACCTTTGAATTGGTTATTGTTTATAGGAAAGAAAACGTATGATTGTGGTGCAATATTCAATAACTCATAGATAAATTGATAAATAAAGATACTCGACACCTGTGGAAGCAGTGATAGCCGTGTGGTTGAACGTTGGACTGCCGAACCGGAGGGTCCGGGTTCAAACCCCGCACGAATCACTAATTTTCAAAAATTATGTGCGTATTTAATTATCATTTGCTTCGGTGAAGGAAAACATCGTAAGGAAACCTGCACACCTGAGAGTTCTCCATAATGTTCTCAAGGTGTGTGAAGTCCACCAATCCGCACTTGGCCAGCGTGGTGGACTATGGCCTATACCCCTCACACTGTGAGAGGAGACCCGTGCCCAGCAGTGGGACAGTTATGGGTTGTGATGATGATGATGACTCGACACCTCACAATAGGATTATGGGGGATTTTTAAAAATGAAAGTTTGCTGAGAAATAAGAAACATTAAATGACGTTATTCTACATTCAATATGGCGTACTCCAAGAAGGCGAAGAAAATTTTCTATTTTTTTATTCCTTTTTTTAATTCGTACCTACTAAATATTTTTAGTAATTTTTTTTTCAATAATTCATGTCGAAATATTTTGTTCTAATAAGTTAAGACTGACTAATTATAAAGAAGGGGTGTTCGTTCCAAAGGGTCACGCCCCACTATCAGCGTCCGGTCCATCTGGCTAATGTCGTCCACGTTAGTGTCGCATTACATCGAGCCGATGAAATATGTGTTCCGTGCATGACGCGGGTGGCTACGAGGTACAACAGCTGTGGACCACCAGCCACCGTCGATAACCGACCGAAGGGTTCGGGTTCAATCTTCGACATTTATGCCATAACTGACAGGGAAATCTTCTATTTCATAACGTAATAATAAGTCAATGTGGAATTATAATGCATTTGTGAGCAACGCCACAGAAACATGCCAAGTTCCTAATTTCCTAGTTCCTAATAAACGGAACAAAAAAAACGAAATGAGCTACTACGTCATGGTACATGGTCAAAGCCTAAAAACATGGCCAATCTAGATTAGTACCTGATGCAAATTGTGAAAACGAACTTTCTCATTTTTAACCACATCTATCTGCAATAATTCGTCATCCGCATCTCTCAGATCATCAATCCGAGAACACTACAGAAATTCTATCATTAAAAAAATTCCAGTCTCCGAATTTAAATAAAAAGTTATACAACTATTAACATTCTGTTACTATTTTCCAAGAAGCAGTCGAGCGAAGCCACTAACGTAATGTCGAGAACGGCAAAACATAGCCACGTTTAATGTAGTGCATCGAAATGCGTGAAATGAAACAGAGAAGCGAAGCTCTTAGGGCCACATCTTCAGACAAGAAACTGTAATATTATCCTTTATTATCCCCTCATCCAGGTACGATAAACTGTCCAGGCAAGTTATTATAGCTAGACGTTGTTTACGCACTGAAGGAGCGTATTATACTAGGCCGTATTAGGGTGCCTCCTTCCTGTGAAGAAACGGAACTCTATAGGTACGATCAATCATGTCTGTCGCCTTAAGCAATGTTTCCTAACCTTACCTTGAGTATTTGAAGACCTTTGTTTGCCTTCCTTGATCAGATACAGTTGCTTGTAGTACTCGTAAATACCAGATAGCTAATAAGACCAACATTGTTAACTATCTTTTTTTTATGAACGCCAACACACTTATACCCCCGCACTGGGATTCCCTGTGTCGCGGGTGGCATGGACAACACAAATCACACATCACTAACACCCATGACCCGAGAACAAACATTTATCTGCGACATAAACACCTGCCCCGGTCAGGAATCAAACCCAGGACCCCTTGCTTCACAGGCAGGGTCACTATCAACCAGGCTACGGGCTATATTATGTATTACACTTTTGAGATCATTACCTATGAAGAACTCTTAGGTTCGCAGGTTCCCCCCCGATGTTATTCTTCATCGAAGCAAGTGATAATTAAATTCTAATAAGCACATCATTTTTGGAAATTAGAGATGCGTGCAGGATTCGAACCCAGCCCCCTGTGCTCGGGAGTCCCACGTTCAAACCACATGACTATCACTTCTGCGCAAAGAAAGTAATAATGAGTTTCTTATTCGCACATAGCTTTCGCAGAATTCGAACGTTTCGAACCCAAACATTAATGAAACTAATGCGACGATTTAGTGCAAAAACGATTAGGTACTTTATCATAAAAATAAAATTCCCAATAAACTTAAGACTGATATATGCTCTTGGAGAAAACGAGCTGTCGGACCCCCTTTACGGCCCTGACTTTATATTTGTCGGGCTCCAGGATGTGTCGCGGTGAAATATGTGACGCAGCGGAGAGTTATTGCGCGAGATAGCCTCACAGCCACCCAGCCTGCCGTGTCTCTTGCTTGGGGACCGGAGCCACAGTGAATTTAAACAAGAATCTTCCAACAAAGATACCAACTCGGCTTGTTAGTGTGCACGTCAATGTCCCGTCATGTACCTACACAGCTTAGCACGCAAACAAAGATTTTCGTTGGAGGCCTGAGGACGAAACTGTTCGTTTGTGTGCGTTCCACGGTGCGTACGTACATAGCGCTCACATGAACTGTGGCACGAACGAGTGTGACAATAGCTTACTGTTTTTTATGTACATACGTCGCCGGAATCGTTTCAACAAGTTGTAGACACGGCTTCCCTCAAGACACGGGCCGTAGAAAATTATATGGTTGACTTTTGCTTTTGCTAGTAAATTTTTTAAGTCGTTTAGGTAGGTACGTACTCTTGTTAGGCACTTTTTTATGGAATTAAGGTAGCAAACGAGCATGCAGCACCACCTTCCGCTGCCACCCATGACAACTGCGACCGACTTAGAACAAGACTCAAATGGGGACTAGGGTTATGCCAAAATTTCTTTAAATACATATCAATACAATCTTGTCTAACCGGACCATAGCATAATGTATACAGAACCACGATTAAGTTTAAAATCATAAATTGTAATTACTCTTGTTTAACCACAGTAGTCCTTGTTTAACACAAGATACCAAAACAAATTATTTTCATGTCTCATTGTTACAGACGATTCATTTACATTGTATAAACGCCCACATAACATCTTCGCTCTATTAAGTATAGAATCCCGTGTGCCGTAGTTATAAACATACACAAATAATAAATAACAAAAAACCAACAAGAAAGATCTTGCATCCCTCGCCCGGAAGCTAGCCGTTTGTTCTGCTAAATAAGCAACAAGTTCCTCTGGCATTGGAGGTTAATTATTCATATCGATTGGATTGAATGTCCTCTTAAACCAAGGGACTACCTCAACAATATCACATACGAAAAGAACTACCATACTGACTGAGCCGTTTTTGAAGTCCGAAAGCAATATCAACAAATCCCTTACTTAAAAGTAATAAAAGATACTTCCACATTCAGTAGCAGTCTTTAATAAATGGCGTTTACTTGATAAGCGTATAACCGGGGCTTGTGACAAACTACTTCAAGTGCTACGACGTACAAATTTGGGGCGAGCGTAACATTACGAAGACGGATCGCTCGCTGCACGAACTGCCACGTAATAAATCGATGCGGTGTTCCTTCAAGGTCGATTTTGCTGACTGGTTCCTCATTTTCAGGAACTTTATTCATCTCTCAACAGAATTTTGAATGTCAGGTATGTTCGTGACGCGACGCTCGGGTTATCCTGCTCGAAGGACCAAAATATTCGGGATGACGCGTTGGGATAGCTCTTACGATGGTAACGTAAATGTGTCTGTCTGTGCCATCGTAGCTCCTAAACGAATGGCCCGAATTAGATGTGGCTTGTTTTTGTTTGAAATCTGACACGATTGACATGGCTATAACAGCTAGCCTAGCTATAATTTATGAAGATCTTTTCAAGCGTTTGACGATCATCAGCTCATTACAGAGTTTCTAAGACGGGGGTTTTTTGTAAGTATCCTACATAATTATTACAAATACAAAATAATATAGGTACGAAATTTTTTAATAATTAAATCTTAAAACTAGATACATAATTAGAGGAGAAACATCAAAGGCTTTTTATGAAATGTTTAAATTAAAAATAATGAGCATTACGTTTTAATGAATAATAAAATTAGTCAATCTTTGCACAGTAAATAATCTTAGATTAATTAAAGTTTAGAAATTCTTGTTAAGTAATATTGTAAATAAATTAAAAGGTCTTCATGAAATCTCATTTCAGCTTTAATAATACAAAGCAAGGGAGTTCAAACGGGTTTAGTAATAAAAAGCAATTAATGTTATTTAGCCTAACTTCATTTAAATACGAAATAAAATGTACACCTACCTTATTGAACATTTGCGAAGTAACAAAAATATAACTATTCCATGACAAATAAGGACATACCATGATTATAAAAATTATATAAGAGTACAAATTATATTTATTTACATCCATTATTATTAATCCAAGAACAAACATTTATCTCTCACATTTGCTTGACCTAAGCCGGGAACAAAACGCGGGATTCCTCGTTTCGCAGGGTCACTACTGAGTCCAGTAGTGACCCTGCGAAACGATAACGATATGTATGGGGTCATCAGCACCTATGACCCGATAACAAACATTAGTCTGTCACATATGCTCACCCCCGGGAACCAAAGCCGGGACTACGGGATCGTCTTCACGAGAAAAATATCTCCTCGTCTATTCCACTTTAACACTGTACAGTTATAAATAACTTCGGCTTGTTTATCTTAATTACTGAGCGTACATTAGCGAGAATATTTTCACCGCGATAGGCCTGTGCTGCGATAGGCTGGACTGTTTAATAAAACAGGCACTAGTACGGGGACAATATATCTTCAATTTCCGTCTAAGGCAGTGGAACGAGAAGGAAATTACTTCGCGACGTGAAATATATCATGAGGCTCAAGGGATACCGTGCGGGCCTACAAGAGGTAGCTGAGACATCTTCAACAGTTACAATCTGATCCAATTTCAAATACAAATTGAAAACGACCTCGTAGGCTAGTTATTTGTAGCCCTACGTGCCAAGCGACGGGTCCCAGGTTCGATTCTCAGCCAATGCAGGCCGGATGTTAGTGATGTCGTATTCTTGTTCCATACCACCCTTGACGAAGGGAATCCTAGTGCGGGGGCTATGAATGTGTTACTGTTTATTTTGTTTTATTACTCAATATCTGGATGACCGAGCTTTGCTCGGTTTTTTTTTTTTTATAAATTGTGTTTTTTGGAAATTATATTTAAGTACGAATAATTTTCTTAGTCTAACCTCAAAGAAAGCAAACACTCATTGACTTCGTGTTACTTAACAACGCCATCTGCTGTTGTGTCGTTAAAGTAATTAGTTGCTCACAAAAAAAGTATTATTATTCGCCAATAGATGTCAGGAAGAGTCATATTTTTCAGTTTAAATTGGGACTACAAAAACACGAATAAAATGACATTTTCTAAAAATGATTCCTAGCTAGATCGATTTATCGCCCCCGAAACCCCCTATATACTAAATTTCATGAAAATCGTTGGAGCCGATTCCGAGATTCCAATTATACATATATATATATTAAATGAACAATTCTTGTATATATATATACAAGAATTGCTCATTTAAAGATATAAGATAAGATAAGATAAGATAAGATTAGTACAAGTTACACTAGAAAGCGCAATTTTTACATATTCAGGTTTAAAGTTTTAATAACTTTATTTACTTTACCTTCTAATTTAATCAAGGATTATGTATAGATATGGTATTGAGAGCACCGTGAACAAAAGTTTGTGCCTGTTATAATTATGATTATGGGAGCGTGACACGACCTTCAGGCTTCAAACGCGGTAGCTAATTGATTTTATTCGCATTACGAAATGGCGCAGGATATACAAAATAACCACACGCACACATGCAAACCACACGATATATACACAAACCTCATCGCAACCATCCCACTGTCAAATAACTGTCCCACTGCTGGGCACGAGTCACCTCTCACAATGTGAGGGCTACAGGCCATACTGTACTACGCTTATTGACGGACTTCACAAACCTTGGACTTCATCGCCACTTACCATCAGGTGGGATTGGATTGGGATTGAGACTTATTTAATATAAAAAAACCTTTGAGAACATTAAGGTAAACCATAGGTGTGAAGGTTTCCTCATAATGTTTCCCTTCGCTGAAGCAAGTGATAGACAAATTGTAATACGCACGTAATATTTGAAAATTAGAGGTGCGTGCAGGATATTTAACCCGGGCCCTGCTTCGGAAGTCGAACGTACAAACATGACTTTGTGTGTATGAAGCACACTTCCGGTTAAATTTGAACACGTCCCTATAAACTGAAAAAAAAAACAGTTTAATCTCGCACCATTTTATATAATCAGCAGAAACAGAAGCAGAACACAGGATTTTGATAAAAATATTTCAACATGTAATATACCGAGTTTGAAATATACGAATAAGTGGAATAATCCCACACAACGTTTTATTATCGACAGGAAACACGCTTAGTATCATTTTAATGAAAATATTTGGACATCCTGTAACAATACCAAAGGAGACTGGCGGGTTTTCTAGGAGTGTTCGGCCTGGTCACCCACATGGATAATTTTTATGTATTCTCGTATCGTATTTTAATAGAAACTAATTGATATTTGTAATTTCTTTAAAGCAGTTGTCTGTGTAGCTGAAATAATTATTTAAACTTACGTGTTTCATTTGACAGTTGACACCTAACTGACTAGGTAAACTGAGGTTGTTTTTGATTAACACGAAACTAATGGTTATTGGAAGGAACTAAGTTAATTCATTTTCTTATTTTTAATTTAAAAGCCAAAGTCTAAAACAGAATCCACGGGAAAGCACTAGAAAACACTAAAAAATATCCACGAAGTAATAGAAGCAACAACTGAATGACAGCTTTTCGTTTCGTTCGTCACACAGAGTACTTTTGGTTCGTCAGTCAGCTGTCTTAACACACCATAATACGCGATGTCAAATCAAACCACAGACATGATATGACATTTACGCATCGATCTTTTTGATCGATTATTCGTCATCGTCATAATTACAAAAAAATGATATTGCTCAGTTCGTACTCAATAAATCTGATTTTATCGAGTAATAAGCTATGAATCAAACAGAAAGTACGATAAAAATCACTGTGATTTAATGGTGATAAATAACCGGGTTAAATCGCAAAGAGTTTGTATATAAATCGATTTACGAAATATATCGATTTACTAAAAATAAAAACAATGTTTTCTGCAAGTCGACAAGTTCTACGAAAATGCGCATACGACATTTTAAACTAGAAAAAAATGGTGTATTTTTAGACCTATGTGTTGTTCTTGTAGGGCTTGGGGCCGAAAACCGCCAGTCTCCTTTAAAACGTGGCTTCAACCGATTAAAACTAAAAATAGAATAAAATGACAACACTTTTCACAATCTGCAGGAAACATTCAAACCTAACTTTGAAAAAAGACTGAACGAATGCGTCGGTGATGCATACAGTTTGTGATGTCCATGGGTGACGTTGGCCACTTACCATTAGGTGGCTCGTCTTCTTGTTTATCATCTACTGGCGGACCCGCCCTCGCTTCCCTTCGGGAAAATGGATTTTAACAAATAATAAATATTTTCCCATTTTTGAAACATTTCTCATTGATGCTCCGCTCCTATCTGTCGTAGCGTGATGACGTTATAGCCGTCCTCGATAAGTGGACTATCAACACAAAAATAACTTTTCAATTCGAACCATTAGTTCCTGAGATTAGCTTGTTCAAACAAACTCTGCAGCTTCATAATATTAGTATAGATTAACATAATAGAATGTATAGAAACCTCTTAACGTAATTAAAAATATGAATTTAGTTATTTAAAAATAACCGTTTTTAGAATAGCAGACACGGCTTCACAATGATGACAATAAATCTTCCATTTCCGGAGCCGGCGCGTAAACGCGTGAAGGAAATTACTTCGCGATTTGAATTCAAACGTTATTTCGTTCTGGCGAATAGTCGTGTAGCTGGTATCAAAATGTACCTTAGATTCCCTTTAAAATTATTTGGCTTATTGAAAATACAAATGGGTAAATACACCTGCTTGGTGGTAGAACTGTACCCGGTTGGCTACCACCCTCTCGCTAGAGGCAGCCAACAAACGTTGTCGTGTTGCGGCTGGGGGCTTGAGACGGTGACCACTTATATACAATCGGACGGCCGTATCATGGTAATAGTATTATACAATATTTCATCTTCATACAAACGGTCGGAACGATCATACTATTACCGTGGCCGTGTTACGCGTAAATTTTTAATGGAAATAACCGAAATCGAGCAGTCGTGCTACGATGTTAGTGGTGACCGTCTCCCATGGACATCAGTAACACCAAATAAATAATGCTACACACTCATAGCCCCACACTAGGATTCCCTGTGTCGTTAGTGCCATGGACAACACACAAGACAAGAACACACACACCCAGACCAAGAACGGAAATTTAAATTCATCATACAAATTTCCGCCTCGCTGGGAATCGAACCCAGGACCCTCGGAACGGCGATCAGGCGTGTTAACCATTGCGCTATGCGGGTTGTGAAAGACGTGATGTCTTTGGTGTTACTGCAAAGCTTTGCCGGCCGAGAAGGGAGAGAGAAGAAATAAAATATATTGTCCTTCCGCATCCAGTTGCACAACATACAGACAGACAGGCAATAATTCCCAAAAAATATGTTTTAGCCTCCATATCGATAACAAAGTCTACCAACATTAACATTTCCCAATATCCAATGTAAAAAGCAGTGATAACCAAGTACTTTGAACGTTGAACTAAGTGGGACAGTTATGGGTTGCAATGATGATAGAATGTACAGATTTTACCACGATACAATTTCATTATAAGTATAGGTTATCTACTTTGTGGTATACGAGTAGGTGAAGATATTACATGTTATATTGATGCAAATATAAGAACATTGTAGGAACACCATACTCCCATCGGAACAAACAAGAGAAAAAGGGTGTTTGCTCCAAAAATGCGACAATAATTCACCTATTTTCGCGAGTAAAGGTGCACATGGCACCGTCCGTGTATAGGAAATTACTTCGCGATATGAATCGCCAACAATTTACGGCGTCGAATAAAAATGTCGCTGAAAACATATCGCTAGAAATATATCGCTGGAATTGGTGAAAAAATTGTTTGTCTATTCTATTTGTTTTGTTCAGATTTTTACTGAAAATGAATTTATTTTTTATGCGTTACGTTTACTATTTCTTAACCGATCGTTTTGAAATTTTTATTAAAGACTAGCGACTCGCCCTCGCTCCGGTTCCGGTGGTTCGGTTTGCAAAGATTTAATTATATATTTTGGATAATTCACACTATATCTTTATAAATTATAGCCTATGTGTTATTCTGATGTGTAAGCTATATTATTGTAAAGTTTCATCAAAATCCATTCGGTAGTTTTTGCGTAAAAGAGTAACAAACATTCATACATCCATACAAACTTTCGCATTTATAATATTAATAGTATGTTTATAAATTTTAATAGAGAAGAGGTTTTATAATTTTTTATTTAGAAAGTGAAAGCGTATTGTATTACTTATAATTGTTATGGTAACTAACTGAGCCACAAGGAAGCTAAGCTAAGTTTAGCTAGTAAAAGATAAAATTGTCTTTTTATAAAACAATTACACTGTTCTTCGTAAAAAAATAAGCAACTGTTGAACTATTAATTACGTTAATTATTTATGTAACAGTTTAACACAACCAATCTGTAGGTTGCATTGTCGTAGATCTCATACAAAAGAGGTTTATCTCTTAAATTAGACCTTACTATTGTAACGTAATGACTCAACCTGGTCACAATTAATCTCAGCGCCATCACTGCAATGAAATGCCTCTTGTCGATGCCTATTTTTTATCTGTGATCTGTAACGGTCACGTTAGACAGAAACGGTTGTCTCACCTCTCGTTCTACCGTCACGAGATTGGAATTCATGCGTATGCGCCATTCATCCCCGTTTCAAGCTATCCCAAACAAAGAGTGATAGTGATGTTGAAATGTAAATCTCAGAATTAAGCGAAATCCCGGATATTTTACATTTAATTGTTATTGAATTTTGTTTGGCATATAATAAAATGCAGATTTTGTTAAGACTAAACAGCTTAATTGCAGATGATAAAACGATTGGAAAATACATAAGTACAAATATTCTTTTCCACTTAATGTCTACATATTAATATTTAAAATTTAGGACAATATATAAAAAAACTTTAAAAGTAAAAGGGTTTATAATTTAGTTTTAGTATTTTAATAATATCTAATAATACATTATTTTGACATATTTTGTGATGCATGTTGTGAGTATTTTGTATTTGTTGTGAATATTGTGTATATCTAAAACGAAAAATCTCCGTTATTTAGGTATTAATTAATGAGTTAATGAGACTATATACATATATTTTAATTACAGTAAAAAACATCACAATTTCAGCTTCATCATGTCAAATTCAGAATCAACAAAAAATAATGCTAAAATAGTATTATATAATCCCGTTACTTAGATAAACTAAACGGGATAACACAAACATCACTACAACGATCTGTTCACCGTTTTCTGTCCCTTTCCCTCCCATACGTAGGCGAGGAATTGTGCTTTCTACACTCACGCGCATCTGAACGTTTTATCCATGGCGTTTTGATTTTAAACTTTATGAATATAGATTTAAAACAGTATTTTGAATGCTGAAGATAAATGTTTCGAGATTTGGTGTTATTTATGTCGCTCGTGACTTCACTCGGTATAGTTCTCAGTTTTGTGTTGTGTTGAAAGGAGATAGATGTTTTTCTATATTTTACATGTCAATTCAAATTTCAACTTTACCACATTTATTTTAGGTTTACAATACGCCGGTGAACGCAAATGCCTTTAGGTGATGTGCTATCATTGTGCAATGAGGGATATATTGTTAGAGCGTTATCGATAACAAAATTAATAGGTTTGCGAATACAACTGTACATTGAGCAACAACTGTTCACCAGGATGTCTGCCACAAAAGAATATTTCTATTTCTAGTTTTAAACTAACTGTTATACCTACTCCCGAAACCGCTCCGAAAACGTGTTAACTTTAACTTTGCCAAATTATGGTTTTAGATTGGATTTCGCTTTTAATTTCTTATTGATGTTAAAAGTATACCAATATTTGTTACCCTAATGCAGGTGAGTGTGTGAAAGTTCACAATCTACGTTAAATATAAATATTCCAAACATCAATATCAAATTCAAGGGTGAGTACGAATTAGTTAAACAATTTAACAATAAGTAAAAAAAAATAGGTCGTTAACCACAGTAATGAATAAACATAGAGAGCGTCCATAAATTAAAGAGCTATATACGGTACAATTGTATACAGAATACAATTACTATAACGGAATCGGTACCGATATTTTATGGGTCAATCGCATTAATCAGTGGACGTTCGACCTTTACCGCGAGCCGCGGGAGTAAGGAAACCGTGTAGAGGGCTTTATAACAACAACAGTTTCGTGAGGTAGACCTCCAGTAAATTGTTACTCATGGTGGACAAAGAAAACAGCAAAGCTGGCCGAAATAATATGTTTTATGTCATTTAAAATAACACTGAATCACAACATAATTGCAAGGATATTAATTATTTTTTATTATCAATGATTTAAAATGTTGACGAATGAAACAAAATACTATTTATTGTAAGTACACTCTAAAAAGGTAACAAGTTTAAGTATGATAATAATTATTTTAAACATAAATCAACATTAAGAACTACGGATGGCCTGTTATACAGTAGTAGTTAAGAGATAGGTTTTCAATTGAAAATGGAAAATAATATATTTTTTACGTAGAGGAACATAATTATCTATCAGCCAAGGTTACCCTACGAGGTATGAGACCTTATCGTAAGTTTATTACATTGCGCAAGTAAATTTAACAATAACAAATAAATAAATTAAATATACGAAGCGCGATATATAGACGCAGGTACACCTATCGTAATTTGAAGGAAGTTTGCTCTCTGTAGGTACTGTATGTACTCATGCGGCAATGTAACGGGGGCACGTTAAGACCCGATCGTACAAAGAAATTTTTGAATGGCAACTTAAAATGTCTACAGGTATATTCGTGTAAGGATTATCATATCAATTTTGTTATTGACGACCCCGTAGCCTAGCTGGTAGTGACCCTGCCTGCGAAGCGAGGGGTACCGGGTTCGATTCCCGGCCGGGGCAGATGTTTATATGACAGATAAATTAATGTATGTTCTCGGATAGATAGCAAACTATGTAGTTTGTGCGTTGGCCGTTGGCCCTGCGAACAAGGGAGGGGAAGCGGGGAGTTGGGTTCGAACCCGGCTCTAATTTTTTTATGTTAATAACTGTCAAGCAAATTACGAGCCACCCAATGGTAAGTGGTCACCTGTGGACATCGGCAACAGCAACACCAAAGGCATCACCGTTCATCGCCGATCATCACCTATCGTCACCGATCATCACCGATCATCACCGTTCATCACCGATGCAATGCCGGCGAAGAAAGAAAGAAAATTTCGCGTGTGTTTGCTTGTGATTTTATCCTAAAAAAATGTTTTACGAAATCTTCATAATTATAAAACGATTTTGAACATTCCTTAATGACTTGTTTGAAATAAAAAAGCTCAGAACTTTGTCGTACACTAATTAATGAAGCGACACAGCCTCGTTTCACAAAATATGAAAAAAACTTTTATGTTTGTTAGAAATAATCATAATTACACATTACGTCCACAATATAATCATATCTACATATATTTCTAACTTATTTGCTTTGAATATCGCCTTTAACTTCAGTAACATAACTTCATCAGCATTGCAACCCATAACTGTCCCACAGCTGGGCTCAGGACTCCTCACACAGTGTAAGGGGTACAGGCCAGGTCCACCACGCTAGCCAAATGTGGCTTGGCAGACTTCACATACCTTTGAGAACATTCTGAAGAACTCAGATGTGTAGGTTTCTTCACGAACCTTCACCGAATCTAGTGATAATTAAATTCCAATACGCAGTTCTTTTTTTGAAAGATGTGCGTGAGTCGAACCCAGACCACCCTCTAACTTATAAACCACTCGGCTATCGCTTAAACTGTTTTTACATAAGTTTAATATTTAATCAGAAGTATATAACAACACGTGAGCGTCACGTGTGCAACCCTTACCTTCCACTAATTTGAATCAATAGTTTAGTATTAACGGCTGAACGGCTCTTTTTTGTTAATAAAAGATCTGCCGACGTTTTATACGGATCACGCATCTTCACACGACAATCGTTTTTAAGTTTGATATATGTTAATAGTGTGTTGGACATGACTTTGATAAGGTTGGGGATGTTAAAAATGGTTTAACCTTACCTAGTTTATATTTACAGTCTCGATTTTCTAACCCCGATAATACTGCATCCTTAATAACAAACATAATGGAAATGGGTAATGGAACTCCCAGGCAGAAAATATGAGCAGTCTCAGGGAGTAAGTAATTCATGCAACTTAAATAAATTCTATTAGAAAGAGAGAAAAATACTAATACGCAATTATTTATATAATATTGATACACAGAAAAAAACGGTGTTGATACAAAGATAAAAATCAAAAGCTGGATATAAAACGCGCCCTTCAAACAGCTCGTGATCTGAACCCGACTTTATAATGAATTAAGCTTTATGTGTAGGGTGTAGTTCAAATAAAGGCGATTAGGCCCGCGGCGCCTTTGATTCCCTCCGAACCTAGTAATCAGGGGTTCCCACGGTTACACGCGATACGAGCACGGCACCGCGACTTTAATGTGCTACTCGTGTGCTCAATTCACACCCGTACATCTTAGTTTGCGTTGTTAATATTTACTCTAAATACCAAAGATATTAAAACTGAACATGTTCTTAACGCGAGTTACACTTTTGGATCCATTCCGATGATATTTGTGTCAATATGGATGCGAAAGATAAGTACGGAACGTATGAGAGAGAAAGAGATACCTAATGGAACGTAACCAAATAGCCAAATTTGTTTGATCGCTTTGCGCGTGCTAATGACATATCTAATTTGTTTTTACATAATAATATCGTTGCTAAATACTGTTAGACGGAACACCGTAACAATAGATATTGCGCAACACTATGCGCGTCTATATTAATTACCCCATCACTAGCGGGTGTTTGACAAGTCACTCACCGGGCGTTTGGTCGAAGGAAGTTCATTTCATTCATCTGTCAGTCCATAGTCCAGGGAACAGGGAATATACGGAGAACCCCTAGTGCGGGCGTGTGACTGCGTGAGCGTTTTTTAATCAACCCTTTGGTTGTTATTGATATCAAAGTAGAAAGCATATACGATGCGCATAAGATGGCGCAATGGTTACCATGCCGGGTCGCCGTTCGAAGGGTCCTGGGTTCGATTCCTAGCGAGGCGACAATTTGAATGATGAGTTTAAATTTCTGTTCTCGCTCTGGGGGTAAGTGTTCTTGTCTTGTGTGTTGTCCACGGTATCCATTGCTGTGAGTGTGTAGCGTTATAATTATTATATAGACAGTACTTGCCTACGCCGAATATCTATCTATTGAGTGACTATGATCCGATGTACCTTCAGGCATCGGGTTTAGAGGCTACGGACATAAAAAGATTGATCGGACCATATTTTATTGCAAGTCGACATAATGCAATTACATATCCAAATATCAATTTGCGCTTCACTACGTACACAGAACAGAGGTGGTCGAATAAATTAATTTGGCAAGCAGTCTGGCTGGGAGAGAGAACGGCTAAGCCATGCAATCAAACTGGGGCCAAAGCGTGTTTAGCTACTCGGCTAGACGAGACGAACTGACGAACAGAGGGATGACGTCACACCGAACTGGCGTCAGGACGAGCTTATATAACATGAAAGAGTATTTAAATGATCAACCTTCGCGTTAAACTCCATTAATTGTGACCTTCAGTAACAGACTTTGGAGGGATGGCACTGTCACTTATCTGAGAAATAATTATATTAATACGAGTACGTGAAGCTAAAATTATGTACCCCTTTTTACGAAAATTGTGTGGACGAACGAGTATGAAATTTGTTGCACACTTATTTTTTATGTAGAGAAGGAGTGCAGAATGCTAATATTTTTTTAATAATGCATAAAAATACATTAAATGAAAAAATAAAACATTACACACACTAATATAAGTTACTATATTCACACTGCCATACGTTTGACACGACGATCATAGTGTCAATGTAAATTTACCGTTTGTCAGAATAAATTACGATCGAATTTCAAGCGCAGAGCGTGAGCGATAGAAGTATTCTTGGGGCTGTCCTTGGGGCTAATTTGGATAAAACATTACAATTTATAAAGGAAAAAGTATACTAAAGAAATCATTTATGAGAAAATTTAATCGATGTTTGAAAGTACTACAATAGATGTTCAAATTTCCTGGCAACGGACAATTCATTTCACCAAAAACAAAAATCGTTAAAATTAGGAACAAAATTGATCCACATTCATATCAGCTTTGATTTCAAACCCTTTGTTAGTCATTAGTCCTTCCGTCCATCTTGTCAAGGCTAAACTGGAACACAGGCACAGGATTGTATTAATTATTTTTATTCCTAGATGTAACTACGAGTACCTAATATTCCTGATCTTACTTCTCCGTGCGTCACAATTTAACTTATACTTAATTCTAAACTTATCTTCAAAGCCAGCGTCTGTTAAATTATTCTCAGAGATAATTTTCGAACTTCGTTAATTATCGAGTAGCCGCGAAATGTACTTAATAATATTCATGGTTACAAAGCCGTGTAAAAGGCATCCTATAAGCGTAGCTTAGAGTTGTTTGATTCTCCCGCAGCGCAAGGATTGGCGTGTTCCTCCACGGACATGCTATTGATTGCGAGATTATAACTATGTAACTAACTTGAGAAGCATAGTTGCAAAGGCTTTTAGTCGTAAATGATTCACTAAATTAAGCAACGGCTGACGCGATCGACATTAGGAAGGATTATCGTTCACCATAGAAGATAAAATATATGAAGATAATAAATAAGTAAGAAGATATGTATTTATGTGTTAGGCATATGCTTATAAATATATTAAAATCTTCTAGATTCGGCTAAACAATCAATACAAGTAAAATTTTTAACTTTTTACACAAGTCATAATGTGTCAAATGCCGTTGACGAGTCTAAGAAATAGCGACAATCGGCTGGGACAGTAACATACCATCAACATACAGTGCAGCTATGGGTGGTATATGCTCCTGACGTCCACGTGGGTAAGGTTTAACCTTTTGCAAAGATTTCGTCAACGCCCTCTGCAAGACACATACCACGCAACTTATTAATGGGTTAAATCGATAACCTATAGCAAAACTACTTATATTCAACTCACGTATCTTGTGAATATGTATCCGCCCTAGAATTTCTACATTGAAGGCATCGCGAAAAAAGAAGAAAAATCAATGTCTCCGTCAATATCTGCTCGTCTTATAGATTTCACAACAAATATTCAACAATATTCAAGAAATGGAAGAAATATTCAAGAACATTCAGTTTTTTAAGTTACGTCATCTGAGACAATTTCCTCTGCAAAAATGGGTATTTTATGCAATCGTGCTGAGAAATCTACCGAGCCGGAGGATCTTAGGAGCGAACCACTTTGGTCCTTATTTGGGGCCTTCCCTGAGATAGAAATCTGAACTCTCTGACCTGTTTGTGTTAAGCGTCTAGGAATTCAGAACACTGCAGTGTCCGTTTCACTTACACAAAAACACACGTAAACCACAGGACCGACAAGGCTACAATGTCTAAGCAGCTCTGGTCTGATAAAGTTTGAATCCTTGAAGACTAAGAAGTCAACATGTGGTCATGTTCAAGTAACATGATGAATTAATTAATATTTAGTTATTATATTAGCTTTGAAGTTGTAGTTATTCTTATTATGTTAGTTGGAAGAACTTAATTTCATTCATACTTACTAACGAACTGACTAATTAATGTTCTTTCTTCCCTTTGTCAACTGGATTAACCATTCAAGATCCTTTTTAAGTCTTGTTGTAAGTCGGTCTACAGTCGGTCGGCAGTAGGAGGTACCTACCTACCTACTCGCTTGATATGTTAATTCCATTAAAAACTTACCCTGACTGGCTATTACAGCAATGCGAGTAGTGTCAAATTAGTAAGGATATAATCAAGAAAATCCTACTTAACTTTCATTTCAAAATTATTTTGTTTACTTGCTTTCTACTACATCTACGAATAAACTCAACTCTTCAAAATAGATGCTCCTTACAGCACTTTCTTAGTTACCTCAGTCATTTCACTACATGTTAGTAGTTCGTATCTTTATACGAAAAAGACGTTCATACAGTATTAATGAATATTTCAAGGAAATAACCTCTAGACAGAGATGTTAACTTGCACATTTCACTGATTCGATTAAGTCACTCGGTGAGAAAGGCAGCAACCTTTTTACCGGGAGGTCTTTACTCGCGGAAAGGAAAGGGTAAAATTGAGAAAAACCGGAACACCATTAATCAAATCCTAAGGAACCGAGAACGAAATTCAAAAACGCTCCAGTCCATTCTTCAAGCCGTTGACGGTATATTTTTTGCTATGAGCATTAAATCACTTGTCTTCTAGCCGTTGCGTGGGGTCCGAATAACACGTGGGACAATGTAGCCCCTTGGCACACCCCTGTTATAAACGCCGTCGTAAAATGACCTACCCTGCTTCCCGCTTCCTTGTATTAAACAGACAAGTTACGAGAATTCTTTGTTAGAGATAAGGCTCAGGCTACACCAGTCGCGTGCTAGTAACAGATGTTCGTATCGACTAAGTCTTTTGAAGTAGTTCGTTTCACTGCGTACAGTTTACGTGATCTATGTACATGTGTTGTTTTTTTTTCTTTTACCGAGGGTTGCGTCCGAAGATGTTTTAAGCATTGCTTCTGTTTAGTTGCCGTACCTACGATGAAAAGTGAAAATACAGGGTGAATTTTTAAAACTTTGCAATCAGCATTTCCGTTTATTTATTTAAAACATTGTTGTACCGTGCAAAAAGTAAAAGTAGACAAGCGGACTTAATACTACATTAGCATTTTCTGATAGATGACCTTCGGGAAGTCAAGAATTTTCTCGATGATAACATGACACGTACATATTTAAAAACATATATTAAAGAAAAAAATCTCATAAAATACGAAATAAAAAGAAAAATATCTTAATAACTATACAGGGTGTAATCGTTAAGTGTGCACAGGCGATTATTCCGTAACTATTACAGATATCAAAAAACTTTAAACTGATATCAAAAGCACTTTACCTAATGAGTAAAATGACAATAATAATTTATTAAAAATAAAACGAGACATATCCAAAAAATTACATTAAACTCTCCCATACATTTAGTATGAGATAGTAGAAAGGTTTTACCTTAGGTTTTACTTTCTTTATTTAAAGTGGAATAGTACCTACTCCCGCGATAAAGAATTTGAATTTAGAACGAACACCAAAGAATATCTTTCTTTTTGTTTTTATTTAGTATGTTGCTTTTCAGCCAGTTCAAATCAATACGATATTGAAACAAGGTTTATTATTATTTGAAGTGGTAAGATAATTAATCTACACGTGTCTATCTACTTTAAATTCATCAATATCATATCATACATAATTATAAAATGATAAGGGTAAAATGAGTAGGTACTATTCCACTTTAAATAAAGAAAGTAAAACCTTTCTACTATCTCATACTAAATGTATGGGAGAGTTTAATGTAATTTTTTTGGATATTTCTCGTTTTTATTTTAATAAATTATTATTGCAATTTTACTCATTAGGTAAAGTGCTTTCGATATCAGTTAAAAGCTTTTTGATATCTGTAATAGTTACGGAATAATCGCCTGTGCACACTTAACGATTACACCCTGTATATAAATATGTAGGTACATATGTATCTACTACTAGGTACATCTACTATATCTCACTACATTTTACAAATTTTGTAATATATTGGAAAAAACATTAACATCGTGTTGTAAAGTTGTGTTAAAATTTTTAGTTAAGAATGAAAGTTATATTCACACATATTAATTTTATGAACTGATGACCAGTTCTAGTTTTTTATAGTCTCAATTCAAATGGTAAAAGCTTTACTTGTACCAAAAACACAACAACACCGCATATTTTACATAAATATTGTACGGAATTTTAATAACAATGGCAATCAAATCCGAAGGGAATATCATAGCATGGGGATAAATCCTGTGATGCATTTTGGAGTTGCTCGATCAGAAAACATCCCATTAAGTAATTTTTTCTACCGAACCTTAACATCGAGGGTAGCATCCATATGGGACTGTGGGATTTGCTAATCCCAACGATTTAAACTCCAAAATGACCCTTAATATATCCTCTGAAGACACAAAGTTCCACAGCATTAGTTGTGGATTTGACCCCAGAACGGGCAAGGCAGCTGCCTTCAAATGCACTATGCATTCAAACCCCAAATGCAATATTGTGTAGTAATAATAAATTTCAAAGACAAGGTACTTTTCCTAGGGGTGACGAGCTAAGGGTTGATTATCGGCTCGTTTTGGTGCATTCTCCGAAACTAATGTCTTTCAAGCAACGATTCTTTTGGCTCACTGATCCGGAGTTTAATATCGAAATACAAAGGTGATTAAACTGTAGCGTACTCTTATTTGTGCTTTGAACACATTTTATATTCAATTTCTTTGCAATTTGTCATACTAACCTTTCAACGCTACATTAGTATAACGTACAGTTTAGCAATTATCAACGGATGCTGCAGCGAGAAGATAATAGTGCAGATGTATAATGGATACAAATGATTTTCGAATCAAAATTTTAAAATATTTGAAACTATAACAATTTTGTTCACCAATCGCACTAAGGTGGGAACCAAGGATACTAACTTTAAACCAGAAATTTTAATAGTTCTCTAATGCCATATCATTAGTGTACTTTGTAACTATCCGCGATTATAAAGTCTGCTAGCCACATATCAATGGTGCTAGCATATCTAAAGATATACAATCCTCTCATATACTGTCTTTCTACTGTCTTACTATCATTGTGATCGCTAATTGATGCCAAATAGTACTCTACTAATACTAAACAACAATGGATTTCCGCAAAGTAACGACTAATACTTTAACTATAGCCCTATCATAAGTAAAGACCTCAAATATCTATTTAAATCTTCCAAAACTACAGAAACAAAATTATTTTATAAAAATTAAGTACTTGGCAATCGGAAACACGCGGTGTTTACCGAACATCACACAGAAAATATCCTCCTTTAAACGCTTAAAAATCTTACATACTCTAAGACGAAAACTGGATTCAGCTGGGCCATTCAAACTCGTGCCGATTAACATTGGACTGCCCCACTCCTTCCCCGAGTTCGAAATGTCAGGTAATTGAGGGGATCGGCTCACATTACCGTGGGTTCAAGATACGCTGGCGGTATAACAATGGAGGTGTGAAAGGGGTTTAAATAAACACTCTTTTGTCGAGCAGACTCATGGTTGTAAGGACGCGTTGTGCAAATAGATTATGGTAGAAGCATTGTCGTCAGAATGGTTGCGGGACCTTTGTAAATGGAGCTCTTAAATACCAGATTTCAGGCTCTAGAAGAATATGCCAGTGCTTCACGAGGAACATCAGGGAGCATTGTGCGTCAGCGGTATCTTGAGCAATTCAGACAATATTTCATTATCACAAGATAACATATCTTAAAACAATGGTACATCCATCAATGTACTAAATAATACTTTATCAGGGAACGGGTATCAAGAATAACACGCAGAAGTTAAGGGTTGGGCAACAGGATTTTTAAAAAGATAATCAGGTATTTTTGAGCCACTGAAACCTTTCAACATTCCAAGTAACCTCATCCAAGATGACAGTTGTATTTAAAGCAATCTTATTTGATATATAAGGAAGAACATAGAATGCCTTATCCATTGAGAGCTCCAACCTAGTCCTGCATGATACGTACACAAAATTAGTTGACAATGGAAACAACAGGTTTGGTTGTGGCTCCAACGATACAAATTTCAGTTTTCCAACTAAAGGTTACGCTTACCACAAAATCCTAATTCACGTTTACCTTCAAGAGATCTAGGCATCAAATCTATTTTACCGGATCAACGGTGTTGAGAAATCTCCGTACTCACTAAAAGCCGGAATAAACTAGTCGTCTCGACAATCTTCGTTTGTCTTCGCAATACAAGTGACGCTATAACTTACTCATGTTTGTAAGGACGCGTTGTTAGAATGGATTATGGTGGGAGCATTGTCGTCGGAACGATCCCGAGACCTTTGTAAATGGGGCTCTTAAATACCAGATTTCAGGCTCCGAAGTGCCGAAACAGCGAGAAAACGGTGAAAGGAAATTAAACTAAAACAAAAGGAAAAAAATTGTTTCACTCCCTCGTTGCTGTCTGTGTTTCTCGTTTTATTAGAAAAAGGGAAAAATAATACGACACTGCATTGTGGTCTCCAGGTTGGCTTATTACGGAGATGTACTTGGAGCTCGTAGCGACTAATACTTTCGTTTTTTTATTCGCATTGGCGGATACAGATATTACAGGATTTAATTGCCTGTATTCTTCTAATTATCTATGTTCAACGATTGTAAGTACTTAGGGTCAGATTAAAACAAGTAATGTACCTAATTATAAATAACTAGAGACCCGCCCTCGCTTCGCTTCGGGACACTTATTCCTTCGGTTTGCAAAGATTTATATATTTTGGATAATTCACACTATATCTTTATAAATTATAGCCTATGTGTTATTCTGATCTGTTAGCTATATTATTGTAAAGTTTCAGCAAAATCCATTCGGTAGTTTTTGCATGAAAGAGTAACAAACATTCATACATCCATACTAACTTTCGCATTTATAATATTAATAGGATAATAGGATACAAATTGTAATTACTGAAATTCTCTTAAGAGGAGATATTAGTATGTATATTGTATACGTTATGGCGTAAATGGGATTAACATCATTACATAGCTATGATTTTATTAGCATATAGATTACTCCGCGTATGTTGTAATTCAAGGGACTCGTAGTATTATAATGGTACAGACGTGATAGCTACTTTGTACTTGAATCAGAGCCGCTAACTAGTCCTAGTCATTTTAAAATCCATAGATCTTTTTATAAAGACAAATACTGAACCTAACAGCCAAAATTTTTTTAGGTCTGTCACAGAAACCGTTGCAATAAATCAACAAATGAGATCTCATACCATCTAAGTCCGTTGATCTTGACTTTTGTTTTTAATTAACAGTTGATATTATATATAATTTTAGAACCTAAATGGGCGATATAATGGCTCAGGACATTAGGAAAGACCACGAAAGTCATGGATTGGCTGATGCAACGCGACGAAGCAATCTTTAGGCCTCGATTGCAACCATTACCCTGACGAGACGATGCCGAGAACAGCTAACTGATGAATGCTAAGTTCATAAGTAAGATATAACCAATCCCCGTTCCTATATTTACCAATCGTTGAACCGATCATTTTCGAGTTACCAGTAACGAGTCGTTAAAGTCGCTTCATTCTAGTCGTTTCTTTTAGGACCAATTTTTAGTTACGCCTCGTAGATAGTTCTACAATTCCTAAGCAAAACGAATTGTTTTTCGAATATGCGAACCAAGCATTATTGACATTACGCCTTGGTTAAAATATTATGTTGTCGTGTCGCATCTATAAAATAAAAGTTAAGTCCCCATCTGATTCCGTGATCTGTAGCGCGGCACGCGGTGCGCTTCGTTTGAAACTTTTAATTCGCTCACGTACATCGAACATGATCCCTGTGACTAAGAATTTCTTACAGAGTACACACAAACCGACGCTTTTTATTGGTATGATATTAAAGCATTTCATGTATATCAGGTTTATTGCTGTATTGCCTGTATCATTTGCATGTACATACATTTATATTTGAACGGGTAAAAACAAAGTTGCTCCATAACCATGTTCAGCATAAAATACATATTTTCCGAGGGTACTCACTAATCTCTGATTATGTGAAATATTTACTTGCTGGGACGTACTTGTTTAAGCGATAATTTATTATACTGCTTGATAGGATTGAATGGTAGGCTGTAGCTGGGTGTCTACCTACCAATCTTAAATCGAAAACTTACCTGACCTAACCAACACTTACCATCAGATAACTTCTTATCGGGCAGCTATCAATATAAAACGAAATCAAAAAACCATGTTTCTGCTATCTACAAAACGTGGTCTCTGGCTTCGGATAGCCGACTCGTCGGAAGTTTTAATTCGCTCACGTACAAGCAGCATAAACCCTCCGAATTACCAACAGTATATGACAGGCTCGTTAACGAACTATTTCAAAGTAGTTAGTTTCACGGCGCAGTGGTATCACATTACGTCCCTCGTCCTCTGGAAATATCAACACGGCTAATGCGCAATCCAATCTATCTAAGTTGTTATGTTGATTTTATAATTCAATAGCTTATATGATATAATATTATGTCACATACATAGTACATAACGTACGCATAGGTTATCTAAACCTATCGCTTAGTGGCTTACACTCGAAAAGATGTTTAGACGAAATTCTTTAAATTTACACTCTTTTATTTGTGAACCAATTGCAAACAAGATTACTACAATATATTTCACTAATGAAAACCGCATTCAAATCGTGTCGTAGTTGAGATTATCCGGAATGTATGCACGCTTGCCAGGCAGAGCTCACTAGTTTAGATTTAGGATTTCTTCACTGATGTCAATAGGTAATGCTAATGTCTAATATAATAATAATAGTATTTGAGATATTTTTTTGATAACTGACGCGCAAAATTTATTTCGTACCATGTTCGTTCCAGCGAATGAATTGCCGAAAGACTTTTTTTATTCGCATCCGACAATACCACGATTGCACGCCTCACGCTACAATCCGTCGAATCGGATTCCCTGCCCTCAGAAAAATTACACCTAGAAAGGTACCAATTTTACGCAGTTGTTATTAAATTGTACGCTACAAAATTAAGTATTCAGCGAATGCCTTGTTAGCTGACAACTCATTGGTGATGCCTTCGATCATTCAAATTGCCTACTTTCACGTTTGGCTGTAATACAAAGTAGAGCCAAGTCACATTTCTGCCTCGCATTTTCAAATTTCATACCTGATCAAGCGCTGATTAGTTATAGTAAAAAAGATTGTGAGAAATAATATTATTCGAATTGATAGTCACACGAAAAGAACAGCATAGATTTAGACGACCGACTGACGTGGGCACCATTTACATACTTCGGCACACGAACAGTCATCTTAAACTGTCCAAGGTTGTACGCACAAGCACTTCCAGAAATTTCTATTCCCAGTCCATATTCAGTATTTGCGCAGAACTCTCTTCCCATCCAGCTCGCTCCCCTTCAAAAGTTTTAATTTGCTCACGTACGAGAGAACATAAGCGCCGGGGCTCGGCATTAGCAACAATGGGGTGCAGAGAGCGAAAATTCCACTATGGGGTCTCACGGAACACCGCTGCCGACGTACGAGAATTGTTTTGCGAACGGTTGTACTCGGAGCTGGATAGTTGTGCGCTTTAATCTCTCCTGATACCTTAATGAGGACGGATCGAGAGCACGCTTTTTATATTGTCCACTGTAATTTTCAATGATAATAATAAATTAAAATGCTCAAGACTGGTTGGCTGGTTCATATACTATATTTGCATTAGTTTTTAATGTGGATTATTGTTTTTTTTTATTTTTTATTGGAAAGATTAACAAGCAAAATGTAATAACAACTTAATTATATCTTTATAATTAAGTTATTAATAAATAATTACAACTTTATAATTAAGTTGTAATTACAACTTATAACTTATAATTATAACTTTAAACGTAATTATTCGAGTATGGAAGCATTTTGTAAGTGAGCGCGATCTGCCGTCCACAGATATATATCTGTGATATCAGGGTCACTCACACGTCACCTGTCACAAAAACCGCAGAACTCACCCATTTTCAACCGAGATTCAAACTTTGCAACGTACAAACGTAACGTAACACGTGTTGCCTGCCTGACCGCCTCATAACAAATGATAAAACTGATGTAAATAATGTCATAACTTCGTCTGAACTTGGCAGAACGCGCTGCCGCGTGTCTCTATTTGACCGTTTTTATTCAGCTATTCATTGCGTTATAATAAAACTAAAATGACCGCTCGCCATCAAATCTCCCGCATGACGCTTCACAAAAACGAGCCACATTCATAAATCACCTGCAGCATGCACTGACAACCCGAAGGTACCGTATCGTAGGTAAGGAATCCGTATCCTGTTGAGCAATTGGTCGTAATCTAAACAAACAAAAAGAAGAAAACCATTGCTCGTTTGAAACGGAGCTCTTTACAATTCTTTGTGGCGATGCTTCAATGGACAAGAATGGTGACCAGCGAAACAAAACGAAGGATGACAGTGATAGTCGAACTCCGAACGGGTATGTTATTGTAGAGATTTACTAATTTATTTACAACCTACTGATGCTTTGTCCGGGTCGTAATTGATCAACAAATTTCGACCATTTAAACATCCATTATTTATCAATAGATCTACCGCTTGACATAGACCTCCACTAATTGATGTCTATCTGACCTGTTCTGAGCTTCCTGTATCAAGTGCAACCCGCTGTCCTCTTCAGATTATCAGTAAAACAGATCGTTGCCAAGAAAGGTAAGGAACTGATACGTCTTTAAAAATGTAGACGCTGTTTGATAATCTTACTTCAATAAATTTGACTAAATGCAATGAAAAAAAATGGAAGCAATTCAGAGATATGCCTATAGGCAACCTGCACGACTAATTAATTCTTTAGGAATTAACTGCCTGCGTCGCTACGCAGGAAAGGTCTCGGGTTCGATTCACAGTCGAGTTAGGCATTATTGTGACATATTATCTGTTTGCTCTCGGGTTGTAGGTGTTATGGATGTGCTGTGTGTTGGATGTGTTGGTAGAATAAGCGTTTAAGCAATGTGTGCCTTTAACGTCACGGACCATCGTTGAAGGATGACTAGGTACCTACGCATTGTCAGGTGTTCCATGTAATTCTAATACTAATATGAAAAAATATAAATATTCTTAATGACCTCATTCATTTGACCCAGAACTCGAGAATAATCTGAATTTCAAGCCTCATTGAATATTAACTTTCAATCGTTGAAAGATATTCACATTATGACATATTGACACACATACGTATTCAGCGACGTTAACATCAAAAACAATATTAAAATTCGCTATATCATCGAATATCCATCAGCGATTTTCCACTCAACTGGCGGATTAGCATACCACTCGAACACCTTGCATATTTAAAGCTGACACCTGACAGAGACAGAAAAAAGATTCACAGGTGCGAGCGAGACAGGGGACGTCTCATGTCAACAATGAGGTATAGAGTTCGTGCAGTAACTTGATCATTGAATGGACAGCTATATTCACCTTAGTTTAGAGCCCGTTGATTCATAATTAAGCGATGTTCCACCTTACTGCATTGTAATAAAACACCCTTGCTGGTATTGAGCGGTAAATATTGTTGGTCGTGACAGTCCGGTGTCATTGACTCATTCATTATCACCAAGCATTCGATCTAGGCGCTTGTATTGCATGACGAATGAGGCCTTTGCTCATTTGAAAGCTAAATATAATGCGTTCGTTTTAGATTAGTCTTGTTACACTACGCATTTGTAACACAGAATCGTTTTATATTATACCATTGCAAAAATGATACATTATAACTGTAAATGACTGTCAAGGGTATCTATCAAGTTTCTTTTCTTCGTCATGTGTGTCTATGAACCTCATAAAATGGTAGCCCAACAATCCCTCGTATAAAGTATTTACATTAGTCATTAATTCCATTAATATCGGCTGTAAAAATCTCGATAAGTAATTGGAATCGAGTTGAAAATCTATTACAGAAATTTATTTTCATTGTCAGTAAAACATCGCATTGAAACATTTTAAAATAATAGGAATGCACTTCATAATAACCATAAATTACTCACTAATTACCAACATTAAACTACATTGTAAACAGGAATTGATATTATCACAGCCTTTAATGTTATGGGAAATCTATTAAAATTACTCGTTCAGCGATGCAGTAAATTAGCTCGCAGACCCCACGGGCCATGGCGAATGGAAATATCACAATTATTCAATTATATTTACTGCAAAACCAATAGCATTCGCCTATGGCAAAGTTCAAGGGAAACTGGTTCTGGAATGTGGGTTATACAGCCGAGACCAGCGGAGTTGAGAGGAACGACTAAGAGAAAGAAGGGTTCTCGAGAACGAACGGTATAGTAGCCATGCCAGCGCGAAACGTGGTTTCAACTTCTCCAGAAGTTAAGTCAATCCAACCGTAATTTAAACGTTACAGGTGCTCACGATTTGTGTTCTTAACATGTACATTTCGATCAAGTTCATGAATCACGTTTGCGGCGATATTGAGTTGCCTAGTCCGTATAATCTGATCTCGGTTGAACTTTAGTACATCCCAAGTTCTATAACCAATGTCATACAGTTTGAGTTACAAGCTTAGAACCTATCGCTGACATTTTGCCATTAACGGACACTAAATAATCAACATAGGGCGCGTTCACATAGGACGTCCGTTTTACTGGATCCGGAATACTGGACACTAGTAGCGTATGTAGTTGTATGAGCGATTTCACACAGAATCCAGTATTCTGGATCCAGTAAAACGGACGTCCTATGTGAACGCGCCCTTAAGGTTGGCAATCATAAAGCAACCATCACTATGGTACCAAAAATGTTTCTCACGGATTCCTCGCTCTGAAGAAAGCTTGAACTGCAAGAGGGTTTTATAAATTATAGAACTAAGAGCAAGGGAACAGACAGTACCCTGGCGAGCTGAACATAATCTTGGTTGAGAGCATTATTCACTCGATCCGGAATGAAATGAATCTAAATTACGTCTCACATCATGGCGCGCGATAAACGCCGTAATAATTTAAATAACCTATTAACTACATGACTTTAAGAGCTCTCCTCGGATTGTAACAGCCAGCAAATATCTTCGACACGCAATCGAAATGTATTTATAGACCGTCCGCGGGTCACAAGCCCTATCCTAACCCTGAGAACTTACTGGGATTTGTGATTTCGTTTCATAGCCTGCGGCGGTGTTTTGACCACGCCTGCTAGGGTCAAGAATCTAACCAGGATAGGTCATGTCAGACAGAAAATAAAGATGTCAAGGTGTGAGAGAATATTCAGTCGTGAAATTAATAAACACTAGTGGCCCGAAGCGGACACGAGTCCGCCCGGGTAGAACAATTAATTTATCCCTCTTAAAATAATTGTATTACGTAGATCTCACTAGTTCTGCACCTACCTACCGATAAAACTTGTTATATAATGACAAGGATGCTTGGTAGTAGACATCCGCATCCGGTTCCGCTCAAGTTAGTATTTAGGTATAAAATGGTAGTACCTAGCAAAAAAGATTGTAATTAGTTTTTAAGTACTATATATATTTTTTTTAAAAGATGTGCCGAGGAGTTTTCTTTCGCCGTTTCTTTTTCTCCTCGTAAGATTTAAAATTTAAAGGCACCTTAGCGAAACGGTGGTAAATGCAAAAAATGACGTTCATAAGTGTATTCTAAATACCTACATGGAATAAATGATTTGAGTTTGAGTTTGAGTATATAGTATGTAAATAATTATCTTTAAAATAATATGTACTTCATAATTAATTAGCAAGGATGCTAATGTAATTTATAACTTGCAGTGCGCTTTGGCATGTGCTGTAAGCACTGCAAGTAATTGAAATAAATAAATAGCTTCAGGCACATTTCTTTTTACTGAGACGACCTTTAAAATTGGAATATATGGTATATAAACCTTCCAAACAGTACAGACATGATCTGAAGATGATACTTTTACCACTTCGTCGTTCCCAAAGTAGAACGTTATAAGGCGCAGGTATTTTCCCAGCACCACCTTATAACACGATTTATAAAATTAATAAAAATGTTAACTACATGCTTATGCACCTGAACTTCATTATACAGATTGCTCAACAGCTGTTTTGTATCGTAGACCACACTAGGTTGAGTTCATCAATCAAAACACATACCTAAATTACCATTAACTGGAAACTTTCCTTACTCGCGAGCATTACGAAGTCCACAAACGCCGGGGGCTTATCTACCCTTCCGTTAGAACGCACAACTTATCTCGACTTTTATTCGCGAATTTTGACGCGCATATATCACACGGGACTAACTTGCCTTAATAGCCTCCTAACTTCGGAAGGACAGTGGAGATTTTATGCTGTAATAAAATCATACTGAATCACGAATGCCATAACGCGGAACAGAAATATGAATATGTAGGTCATATTGTAATGTTATGGCGAGGAATATTATGAGTATGTTAATTTGGTGAGTAAGTAGCGAGCAATCTGCATAGTGTTATGACTACGACCATTAATATATCGCTTAAAATAGAAACTTTGAAAACATTGATATGTATGTTACCACAATTGACACGATGAGTAAGATTTTTGTAACAGTAACTAGGTACTAAGAGTAAGAAGACCACGGAATATTGTAATCCTAAACGTTTTGATAATGTAGGGCTACCAGCTGCCATTGTATCAACGAAACTTAGTGTAGAATCCTAAAATTATATTTACAACTAGCTGTGCCCGCGACTTTATCTGCGTCGAATTTAAATTGTTACGGGGAAATTTCTAAAATAAAAGTAGCCTACTTACTCATTGAATCAGCTATCTGCCAGTGAATGTCCCGTCTAAATCGGTCCAGCCGTTCCAGAGATTAGCCGGAACAAACAAATAGACAAAAAATAAAAAAATGTTAACACTTTATACGAATTTGATTTCTAGATTTAAAAAATCAAATCTCATGGTAGGCATGTGGTTGACACCGCTCATTGGCATTCAAAGTTTCTGGCAATTTACCGGCTAAGAAGTAAGCAGCTAACCGTTTTTCAACAATAGAACTTGACGATGGGTTGCTACTGCAAGTGTACCATGTCTCATTCCGCATAACAGCAAGTCTGGTTCTTAAAAAGTATTAAATAACCTACCGTTACCCACGTTTATCGTTTCCAGGAAGGAGCAGCGATAACACTTCCAACAGAAATAGGTAATTAATGAAATCGAAACATGTTCCGACATGTCCCGACTTGTTCTCGTAGCGTGAACGTTATCTCAGGTTACGGGATGTCGGTGCTCGGATCGCGTTACAATGAGGTTGGCGGTCTATTGTAGGGCCAACAAAAGCAAAAAGTAACAGTACTTCGTCGGTGCTTACACTGTGTTCAATTAAGGGGTTAGGGACTAGCTATGACAAATTGTCGGTGAACTACGCGTTTCTGAATATGCGGCAATCTTTCATGATCACTGTATGTAAACAGTTACAGTACAGAAAGTGCAGCTTTGGGTACAAACCCAAAGTTGGACTTCCTGGATCTTTCTGGCAAAGATAGGTTAGCGCTAGTCGTATGATGGTTACCATGCTGCACTGCTATTCGAGGGATCCTGGGTTCGATACCCAGCGAGATGGAAATTTGAAAGATGAGTTTAAATTTCTGTTCTCAGTCTAGGTGTGTGTGTTCTGGTCTTTGTGTGTTGTCTACGGCACCTAACACACAGGGAAACCCAGTGTGGTTCTATGAGTTCGTAGCGTTACTTATATTTATGTATTTATAGTGAAGTCACCGTTAGAATGTCGTCATCACCAATAAACTATTGTCTTAGCCTGAGGGCATAACGTAATGAGCAATGCTGTTACAAAACGTAAGTCCAGGTTGAACATTATCTTTTACATACTATCTAGATACTATTATATTTTTATTGCAGACTATCTTAAAACTTTGTCAAAGACCTTTTCAACTTGGAATTGTCCCTAATGTGTGAACTAATGTGGTAGTTAAAATATTCTGTACTGTAAGCAGTGTCTGAAACCAATGCTCCGTTGTTAAGTTAAGTTAAGCTATAAAGGCCCAAAAACCCGGAACGTTGAAAGAAATATAGTTAAAAAAGTAATAAAACCGCCTGAACGCAGAATATAAACTAGATATAATGTATTAGGTATGAAGCCTTAATAAACGACCCTTGCAGCCCCTCACCACTGAGCCTCTTCGGCTGTTAAATATTCATGGATCCCACATATATCAACCTTAAGTGGCTACCGATGTCCAAGTAATTTCCTGATAACTACGGAAATATCGAAATAAGAATTAGGAATACATAAATGATGAAATCATTATGATAACATTACTTAGCAACTCAGATTACTAAAACATTTGCAGACTCGATAATCGAATTCAGGTTCATATCCGGATTTTTAATTTTGTATTTAAGGTAGGTATATCTTCGTATTCGTAGGTATATCTTAATATATATAATTCGAGTGTGAGTGTGTATGTCACTGAACTCCTCCTAAACGGCTTGACCGATTTGGTTGAAATTTTTTGTGTGTCTTCAGGTGGATCCGAGAATTATTTAGATTCACAATTGGACCCGGTAGGTGGCGTTGCTGTCGATATATCACCAAAACATTTTTTAACGACTGGACCGATTTGGATGAAATTTTGTGTGTGTGTTCAAGGGGATCTGCGAATGGTTTAGATTCACAATTGGACCCGATAGGTGGCGTTGCTGTCGATATATCACCAAAACATTTTTTAATTATAAAGCGGTACGAAGTACGCCGGGACAACTTGTCTTCGTATAAAATAGGTACTCGCATATACTTGAATAAAATAATTCCAAGTCTCTAAAATAGGTGTCGCCAGTGGTCACGAATATCCATTGCCGGCGATAATCACTTACCACCAGGTGATCCGCTCGATCCTTTGCCTTATGTAAATAACACACAAGCAGACGAGGAATCTGGTGCTCACTAAGAAAAACCTCCTGGTCAACAAACACCTGAACAGATCTTCATAAATTATAGCTGAAAACCATCTCGATCACATCAGCTTTCCAACGAAACAAACTCATCATAATCGGTCAATTCCTTTAGGATCTGCGATGCCGCAAACATCCATACAGATACACAGACACACAGACACGTCAAACTTATAACACCCCTCTTTTTGTGTGGGGGGATAACAAATACCCACAATTGATCAAAAAACCTTATGTCCTAATGAAACGCGGCTGCCTTAAAAGTCAATTTGAAGGCAGTGAAATACAACAGTATAAAAACGTAAGCTCTCAATCCAGTTCCTTTCAAACAGTGGGTGTTGCGAGCTAAATATTTTACCGCAGCAAGCGGCCCACGGACGTAAATCTCCATTAATAAGGCGAGTTCTGTAAATCATTGCGGCGGAGGATTCGAATGGTCTTCGTTTATTTGGATGAATGGCTTTCCGACTCGATTCAGACGATTTGACCTGGATGTCAGTGTATCGAGGCCAGGAGAGGCAGGTGATGCTAAATTATGGCTAATTTATTATCTCTGTGATATGAAAGTCAGAAACGCTGGATGGGTGGATATTATTACGACCCTTATGGCGCTATTAATTGTCTTTGGGTGTTGTCCATTGCACCCATTACACAGACCTCAATGAGGGGATGACACGACGTAGGTATTACAAACCCTACCCTTTTAGCCTGGGTAGGGAAGGCAGCAAAAGCAAAAGCCAAAAGTTGTGAGGGATTTGCTTTTGTTCCAGCTTAGCCTTTAGGAGCACCTCCAAGCATATTGCGCAGTTTTAACTTTTAAACTTTTACTATGCAGTACATCTCCAATTAGCATCAGATGGGATTGTTGTCAAGTATCAACTTATAACAAATCATAGCAACATTTTCGTTGAGTTCCAAGAAGTCCTTGGTTGAGCTCCAGGTCATTTTAAGTACGTCTCGTGCTGTGTACCTGCATGAGAAAAAGAGCGTTTCTTTTTCTCATAATTATGTAAATAATAGTTTTGTTTTCTTTTTCAGGATAATTCTGGATGGGCCTGGATGTCGTGGACGAATGACGAGTCCAAACTGCAACCACTGTAGATATAATTATGTACTATGCATACTCATGCAGACATACACATAATTATGCATACACATGCAACATAAAGCAGTGATAGCCGTGTGGTTGAACGTTGGACTGCCGAACCGGAGGGTCCGGGTTCAAACCCCGCACGCACCACTAATTTTCAAAAATTATGTGCGTATTAATCTATAATTATCACTTGCTTCGGTGAAGGAAAACATCGTGAGGAAACCTGCACACCTGAGAGTTCTCCATAATGTTCTCAAAGGTGTGTGCAGTCCACCAATCCGCACTTGGCCAGCGTGGTGGACTATGGCCTATACCCCTCACACTGTGAGAGGAGACCCGTGCCGAGGGACAGTTATGGGTTGTGACGATGATGATACAGTAGGTAGGTACAGACAGGGCACTGTTCTCTATGGCCGTGTGTACCTAGATTACCTTCCCAGCGGCACGGAACGGTGCTTTAAAAATGATCCGGGTAGATGGGGGCTGAAGCCTCGCGCGTGCCCCGCAAGCGAAGTTGAAGAGTCGGGATTGCCTCGATTGCGCGAAGATGCCGCTATTTATTTTCAGCTCCGTAAAGGTTTTTCATATAAAAGTTACATAATTATAATGTAAATGGGCGTGTAGTATGGTTATGAGCATGTAGTACCCTTCCGCTCCCATTAGGTTATAAAAGACGTCAGATCTAACCCAGCTGTGAGACAGGGCCAAACATGAGGGAGGTAAACATGAAAAACTGCAAAACACCTGGGGCCCAAGACAGCCTGCTAATTTAAAAATACTTCAATAGCGTATTGATAATGTCAGTATAGTCTGTAACCAGGGGCGGGTTTACCTATAGTGCAGGGGGAGCGGTGCACCAGGGCGCCGGTTGTTAGAGGGCGCCGAGAGCGTCTTGTAATTAGGTACCTATTCCATTTTGACAGCGTATTTTAATACAAAAGAGCGCCAAGGTATTGATTGCACCCGTACGTGGATAGTGTGTCAAAATATTCTGACACGACGCAGTTAAAGCATTTATAAATTAGCAGTCTTGGACCCCTGACAAAAAGTACCAATTGTTTCGGATACGTTTACTTTGTAAACCTAAACCTCACCCCCGAAGCGGAACGAAGGCGTATTACTAGTTTAATATAAGAGGAAGATACACAAACCGTAATGAGGTTAACTCCGTCATTAGGGAGGGAACAACTACACGGGGATACGAACATATGTATGTACCTACTTCTTTATACAATATACAGACGTTCGTTAGAACCGACGGATCTGTATCCACTGACAGAAGGCATTATTAAGTAATCTTATTAAGGTATAGGGCACTGAATGAGAGAAATTAATGATGTTCATAAGGAGGCATACAAGGACATATAATACGTAACAATATGTTTTTATTGGGAACGTAGAAACGGACACAATGACGCAGTCAGTAAGTTCTCAATATTCTATTTGTAAATGATTCTGAAGTCAGTTGCAAGCAACAGACAAACATTCATAGCAGTATAATGTTAGAGGCCTTGAGCATACTTCATCACACTCCTGATGGCTAGATTGGTGGAGGGATTAGTGGCTAACCCAAAAATCGGAAATTTTTATGCCGCCAGAAGGCCTCCGACGTGGCTTAACAACTGCTAAGTAATGATACTACCGGGACCGACGGCTTCGCGTGCCCTCCAAAGCATGAAAGAGGTCAAGATATTTGCCACTAATGATCACCCATCCACCTACCGCCCGCTCCCACCGTTGCCTAACTCGGTCGATCCGGGAATCGAACCCAGGCCACTTCAAACGGCAGTCTGGGATGGGAACCATTGCGTCACACGAGACGTCAGCGACTAAATTAAAGGCTAAAAGTAAAACTTTAATTTTTATTCGGATAACATCCTGATAGGTGTGCCTCGCCCCTAAGTCTGGAACATCGTTAAATATCCAATACAATACTTTATCAGGGCAATAAATATGCCAGGGCGAGCCCGCAGCGAGTAAATGTACTCGTTTTGAATTCTTCGCCTGTCTGAACGGGAAGTACTCACTAAATAGATGCCTTGTTATCCAGTTTTGATACAATTATCCAATCTTACGGAGAATTAGGGATAAAGGTATTCTTATGGCGAAGGGTTACGCTTGGACAGAAGTATGATTTGTAACTAAAAGGAGCAGTTCCCAGAGTGTCCAGACCAGAGTGTCGTAAGAGCAGTGGCGGATGATCCCTAGGCAAACTAGGCACGTGACTGGGGTCGCGAGATTCTAAAGGGCCGTGCGTACGTAAATTAAACAAAGAAAATATTTAACATAAAGTTACAAAAATGTATGTTTTAATGTGTTTTGTCCATAGAAATCACTCTAGTTTTCCACATTTTCTTATGAACACTTTATACAGGGGCGCCGAGGGCAGTCTCAACATTTAAACCGCCTCTGCGAGACAGAAGACGGCCTCTGCTTGGTGGTAGGGCTTTTACCCGGCTAGCTACTACCCGTGCTAGTTAGATAGTTAGCTGGGAGCATAATAGCCAGTACTTTCTTTCTTTGTCTTCGCATCGGTAAAGCCTTTGGTGTTACAGATCTACTATTGCCGTGTGTCGCCGATGTCTGTCGTCTGTCGCGTAATGACGTATGTCCTTGTAGCAGATATTATCCTTGGGAGTACCTTGTCCCTGCTTCCGAGATATCTGTAGCTTGCTTAAAGGTTGACATTGTTTAATTCCTAAACAAGTATGTATGTAAGTATGCACCAGCCATCTTTAGTATGACGACCACGTACACTAGTTGGTAATGGCCCTGCCTGGGAATCGAGCCGTCCGGGGTTGATTCCCGGCCGGGGCAGACATTTATGTGACATATAAATGTTTATATTTTGGTCGTGGGCGTTATTAATGTATTATTTTTATTGTCCATGCCATACGACACAGGGAATTACTGCTAAATGCTGATGTACTTAACCGTTGTTTTTTTGCTTTTTAATACTCAAAAGCAGCAAGCCTGCACGCATTTAGTTTCATCTAATTTACAAAGGATTAATGAGATATATGATACTATTGTTTCAAATTATAACCATTCTCTATGTACTCGTAGTACTTAAATTACGAATACAAGATTGTTATCACATAATTTCCGTATTCAGCGATCGTATCATACGCATTACGTCACGTTGTTGTGACGTCAGCGTTTTCGGCTCCATGGATATTGTATTATCTGTGTTTAGTAGCAAATATGATGGCCACGGGCGATGGTGGCTTACCATCGGGTATCGTCTGCTAATTTATAGTTATTTACGTAAAGAAAGGTTTGAATAAATTTTAACCTCTACAACTAACAAAAACGCTGAAAACGAACACAGAATGTTGATAATTGTTGATAACCGTGTTGGAATCGTGCACGAAAGTGTTTTTTTCAAAAATTATATACGTATCGTAGATAGTGAGGAAACTTGCTCATCTGAGAGTTCTCCATAATGTCTTCAACGGTGCGACTAACAATCTGCACTTGACCAGCGCGAGCGTGGTGGACTATGGCCTTTTCCCCTGTCAATTATGAGAGACTCGAGCCAAAGTATTAGATAGTTATGGGTTGCGAAGAAGAATTACTTTATAAATAAAGATATTTTGAACCTGACACCGTTTTAGCTTCCAACTTCAATTCCGACCAATAATAATAATTATAATAATAATCTCTTTATTTCAGACCAGTCGAGTAGTCCATACAGTGTGTTAGTAACAAAATTCATTAAACCTATGTTAGTACAAATCTAAAAACTTAGAACTAGACCATAAAATATGTTAGTAACAATATTCCTTAACCTACGTTAGTACAATCCTACAAACTAAGAACTAATCTTAAAACTAACTTACAACTAACTATCGAACCGGTACAACTTACGTTTTACAAGCTTTTGCAATATTTGTATGTATGTATGTTCGGGTTAAATCTTGCAAGCTGAATTAGAAATACTCCCTCTTACTCTACGGACTTCAATTTTTTCATATTGCTTTGATTGCGATGACAATGCAATTTTATTTGTAAGTATACGTGCTACGCTCAGGACAGGCTTCAGACAAGGAAACTCCTCAACTCCACAGCACAGTGACAAAATTTATTGCTTTGCATAATTATACATAAATCACCTAAAAGTGTGGTTTTAATCATTATTTACCTTTATTTTGGTGAAATTTAGATTTCATGTCAGTAATAAAATCTACAATAGAATTCGTAAGCGTGTTTTACCAGCACATAAATGAATAAGCACAATTTAGTGATGCTAAACACGTATTCGATAAAAAGTATCGATAAGCTATACACGGCGCGGCGGGTTCGACATTGCGAGTGTATCATTAATTTAATATCAATGAGTGTACTGTACGGTACGATAACAAATCATCCTCACAATACTGTTCAAGCGTATTGATTTAAGTTTCAATGGGTCGGTTGATATAACGACTAATGTTCATATATTTTGTATCACTATTGAAATTTGGCAAACGAATTCAGTCATTGACAAAGGAAAACACTCCTTTTTACCTACCTACCTGGTGTTACCTTTCTATATCCTGTAGAAATACGAGTATGTTTACGATAAAGATCATTTAAATTGATATCTTATTTATATACATATATTGAATCCTTTAGCATTTACGACCTTCAGAACATAACGCAATAAATGGGTGGTGTGTAATAGATAATATAATTGCATCATCTGCCAGTTGTAGAATATCTACAAATTCAGGCGTAAATCATTTCATGCATTTCATGCGACTTTTTACTTAGTTCAATAAAGGAAGTCGTATTATAAGTTCTACCTACTACATGAAATAGGATAACGTCCTGTCCTATTAAAGAGAGGATAAGATATCTTTATAACCATCATCATGATGAGAGAAAATAAAGCTGAACGTATAGTTTAAAGGTTCGATTCCCAATGAGACGGAAATTTAAATGGTAACTTTAAATTTCGATTCTCATTTAGGCGTGTGTAGTCAATGGCACCCACGACACAGCGAATACTAGCGTAAGGCTATGAGCGTGTAGCGTTTTAAAAACATAGGTGAAATAAAGTACGATATCACATTGCAACATGTCAACGTTACAAAACCAAATCGAGAATCAGATCGAAAACATCGATACGCGAAACAAAGATTTATACAATCTACACATCACACTTGAATGAGAAACCGAGTCACCGATACACAATCGTTAGTCACGTAGTTCACAAGGCCGCGGCTTTGAACGATCGATACCAAACAAAATGCTTTCGGGCAAAAACAGCTATACACGTCATGGCACTTACGACATTCTTATTATGTTACCACGTGACGTTATTTTTAAAGCCCAGAGTAAAAACAACTTAAGGGCCATGGTAATAAAATTTCTATTCAAATACAATTGCAACTGTCAAGTTTTGAAGTGACATCTATGTGTGCAGGGAATTAACAATCGACCAACCAGAAGTTCCGGATTGGTGTGTGAGTGTGTGTGATACTAACGGAGTTGGCGCCATGCGTCAGCGCAGGTCGGTGCAAGTTTTTTGTTCGTAACAGAAATAGAGATGGTATTGAATTTTGAACGCTGGGTATCCTCGTGTACATTCGTTAACACTTCTACAGCCTTGTAGTGTAACAATAACATTATAACAAACATTCACAGCCTAGAGCTAAGAGCGCTGGCAGTCAACTATCATTGAACGGAAAGGATTGAAAGGAGCAGCTTACCAATAATTTTGCTTACTGCCTTTTTCCTTAGTAACCTGATTTACATTTTGAACAAATTTATGATGACAATGATGCATTTAATTTTACTCGGGAATAACTCCCACGGGCACAGCTACTAATAGTATAATAGTAAAGATAACAGCTCACACTCGGCTCACCGGCTGGAGTGATGCCAGGACGATTCCGTCCCATTCATCTGATGGTTCTATTGAACTATCATTATCATTGTGAATGAGTTCGGTCATTGTTTTGAAAATAGATAGATGTGTGCCAACTTGTTTTTTAATAAACGCTCACACACGTACCAGAAATACATTTTAAGATAGTTTGGTACACCAGTATTTAATTTATTTCTGTTTTCCATAAGTTTTGTGAATAAAGAGATTTTTCATTTTCATTTTTCATCTAATTAAATCTTTATGTGTATTACAATTACCTGCCGTGTTTAATATACAGCTCATTAATTAACAATGACTTGTAACAATAAAATTGCAATACACAATGAATATAACTTTTTAATGTATTTTTTTAATAGTATTAAGGTAGCAAACGATTTGGATGTGGTCTTAAACATTCAATGTTGTTTTGATTTAATAGGTTTACAAACACAAAACATATATTGTTAAATATATTATCTAAATGCTTTAGATTTTTAATAGTATTTAATAATTTTTAGCTATAGTTCCCGCTAAACGAGAAATGACTTAACCGATTTAGATGCGGGTTTGCCTTATGTATCGTAAAAATCTGTATCTTACTAAATCTAACTACAATTACTAGGTAGGTAGCATTAGCGCCGTTTCAGGGTTATTGCTCTCGGAAAAACCTGGCATTAACACGACATTATTGATTCGAACACCGCACATTGTCAACACACGTGGTGATCGGGGCGTGTTCCTGTGCGCGTTAAACGTGTGACACCTGCCTTGGTAAGGAGTTGAATAGTCCTACAAAACACGGGTTTAGAAACCTGGTACAATAAGATATGTATCAAAGTTATTTTATCACTTGACGGGCGGGCGAAACAGCTGACGGGTCACCTGACGTTACGTGATGACCGTCGCCTATGGACATGAGCAACATCAGGTTAGATGCCAAGGCAACAACAACAAGAAAGGATAAGTCTTCTATACCTGTTTTGAAGATCCCTAGGATCTAATTTAGGCAACAGTTACTGGAGGTCAGTGACAATCAAAACTATATACAAAAACGATTGACCTCGATCCATGTGCACTACAACCAAATGCTACAAAACTAAGTATACTCATTTAATTTCACTCCAAACATTGAATACGGACGTGAACAACCCATTTTCATTCTTATAATAAAAACCCCAACTGGATGAAATATTCCTTTCACGCAGTGAATAAGTACGGATGTGACCTAGATAGCGCTAGACGAAAAAGAATATCCAACATCACACGTTCCAAACTTAATTTTTCCTGCAAAACCTAAAAAAGCTATAAAAAGAGTTGCGAGCTTTTGCGGTATGTTAATTATAAATGAGCCGTGAATAGGGATGGCGCGTGCTCTTTAATTATTTAAATTGCACTTGGTTTTATGTTGCGTGTCACACAAGCAATTTTCACTGTAATTTTAAAACAATAAAAAAATGAAATATTTTTGGTCATATTTACTACCTCAATTTCACATTAGTCGCAAAATTCTTTTAAATTACGACATTAAATTTTTGGGCATGAGAAAAGAGAGATACAGAGTCAAAATCCGAAGACCTCAAAATGAGTCAATATATTTTGGAAAAGTAAAAGTACGTGTTTTGATGAAAACATGCCAATAAACGAGGAGACAAGCCGCCCGATGGTACGTGGTCTTCCTCGCCCACGGACACCAGTAACATCCATGCATTGTCGGTCTAGAGCGAAAAAATAATGTTGTAGCTCTCAAGCACAATAAAAGATTGGTAATTATACATGTGGTATTAATAAGGCACAATAACAAAAAGCTTTTTAAAAAGTACTAAAATTTATGAGCCGACGCGACATGAAGGTTACTCTTTTTGTTATTTTAATACGTTAACTTATTTGACAACCCTGTTCATAAATATGTAGGTACGTAAGCAAACTGTATACAAAGCCGCGAGAAAAAAGCTACAACCAACAAATTATTATTTAAAACTTTGTTAAAATTACAGGAATTGTAAACATTCATACTTATGTAAAATGAAATAAAATAGATACCACGTATGTATAACAACGAATATTAATAACTATGTCTATAAATCCGATATAGCCGATCAGCAGTACGATCGAAAAAGGGCCCCACCACATTCAACACCATACTAGAACAGTCCTTATCTCAAACATCTAAAATATAACTTAACGACTCATAACTTACAGTAACTATTGAAACCTTAAGTTTAAAAAGTCCATTCAGTAGCACAGAACTCATCAGGAAGATTTTCCCACTAGCGGTCTTCCATCCAACTTCCAACCGTTCCAGCAGTTGCTAAACTCTAAAGATCATTGATTTACTTAAAAGCCAATTGACTAAGAATAGAAAGCCAAATAGAGCAACGAAAAATTCTGTAAAACTAACCAGATATAGTAAAGTATAGTCAGATAGATCGAAAGATGGACTCCCGAACAGAGGTCCCTAGGTTCGAATCCTGCTCGCAATGAAAAAAATGTGCATGTTAGAAATTAATTATCTCCTGCTTCGGTTAAGGAAAACATCGCGAGGAAACCGTGAAGCGTGAAACCTGCGAACTTACGATGACCATAGCATGTATCTATCTACCCCTCAAGAGTAGACCTTAGCCCAACAGTGGGACAGTTATAACAAAGATAGAAGAAATTATTACTCCTAAAATTATTAACTGAGGCGTTTACCGCAGCTTCTAATCAATACTTGGTAACGTGTGATAAACGCAGGGGTTCCAGAAAATATTTAATCGCCTTTAAATGAAACAAAAGCTAGATTCTTTGAATACTCGTGTTTCAACTCATTGACCTTTTAAGTGTTTTTTTTTATTTACAGTCCACAATTTGTATTACAATACCCGTATAATAATAGGTACTTGGTCTAATTGAAACGTTAAGAAATTGTAATAATCACAGGAATCAACTATGTTGTAGGTATTTTGCATTTTTCGAGTAAGTACCTATGGGTTTATGAATGAATGTAAGTAGTTATGGCGTTCGGTGAAAGTCACCGGGGCAGGTAGCTGTCGCCGGTGAATATCAGTAGGTCTCAGCTGTCGATATGCGGAACAGTTGCGTTTTCGATACTGCGGAATGCGCTCGACATTGTTAAACGTTATTATTATTTTACAGTTATTACTTGAAGCGCTCATAGCCTGGTTTGCGTCGATACTGAGTGGTCGACCGAGTTACGTAACAGCGGGCACGGTCGGTCGCTGGATGGGTGACCTTTAGTGTCCAAATTACTTGGATGGAGCTTCGGAGAGCACGTAAAGCAGTCAGTCCCGGTTGTTATTATCACTTAGCGGCCGTTAATGCCTTCGGGAAGCGTAAAAATTTCCAACACTTGGGTTGGCCACTAATTCCTTCACCAATCCAAACTGCTGCAGCGGCCCATTTTAAATGGACGGATTCTCGCGATTTTGAAGTGCTATAGCCGCTTGAATTTAAAATATTTAGTGTCCACGATGATAATTAAAGTTTAAAATAATAGACCGATGCCAATATTCGAAAGTTATAAAACAACGCAGTTTAATAACTAGTGACTGCCCTTGCTTGGCTTCAGGAGAAACATACCCGTTAATATCCCGATTAAACAAAACAAAGTAATTCACAGATAGTATGTAACATTTAAAACAAATTCAACCTGTATTTCACGTGAACTCAAACCGCAGACGCAAACGAGTGGCGGAGGCACTCGTGTCGATGGCCCGCCGATACAATCCATCGCAGTAATTGCAGCGACAGGGTGACGGGTGACGGGTGACACGATGGGGTAACGGGTGACACCGATGGGGTCGATAGAATATGTCCTGTTTATTTTTAAATACGTGCCCGTGCTAGGAATCTATGTCGCCCGTGGCCAAAAGATTCGTTGCAAACAATCGCAATCGATATTTAGCGTATTCGATTGTTAACTCTGGTGACCATTCGTAGCTAAAATAAAATAAGGTGCTTTGTTCTTATATTAAACATAGCATGCATATTTATTTTAGTTAAACAAGTTACTGTTGCTTCGATAGTATAATTATATGACAAATTAGTATAATAAAGAGTTTAAACAAATAAATAATATAGAAATCTATGCCTTAATAGAATACCCAAACTTGAAAAACTGACACTAAACGTTACCCCAAGTTAGTATGCGCGAGTAAGGTAGGTAGGTAGTAAGTTAGGTAGTAAGGTAGGCAGGTAGTAAAGTAGGCTGAGGTATATAATATGTACTAAAAAGCCTGTACACGACTTAAAACACGCACTCTGTAACCGCACTGAAAGGTTAGCCTAATTCAATAACATTGCGTTATGAACCGTTTCGACCCCCAGTATTATATTTATAAACTAGTAAACCGCTCTAGATTCGCTTCATCAAACTTACCAATAAATACACGCGCAATATTTAACCCCGTTAAATGATCACTTGCTTCGGTAAAGGAAAACATTGTGAAGAAACCTGCTCACCTGAGTGCTCTGTAAGGTGTGTGAACTGTGTCAATCCACAGTTGACCAGTGTGGTGGTAAAACCCCCACGAATCCAAAGCCTAGAAGTGGGACAGTTATGGGTTGCGATGTTGAACCCTGTTACAAATTTAATATTAGCAGGCATTGATAAGTAAATTTTTATTTTATAATATAAATCCGATAGTACTCTTATCGTGTTTCCTTATTCCAGTTCCATAATTACAAATAGTGTTGAAACTAAAGTATATTTGCTGATACAACGTTACCTGTAAACTTACAATAGGTAAATAAAGTAATTAATCACTACAAAAAAGCTACTCAATAAAAAGTACTAAAAGAAAACGATCAATCTTGAAAAACAGCTGTCGTTAACTGTAACATAGGCCTTGCGTCAACAAGCTCAAATAAGTTCATTCACCTATAATGTTACTTAAATATGAGTAGGTAATGACATAAAACATACATCGTCAAGTCCAAACCAACGTCTGTGCTCATCTTGCACTCTGTTGTTCAACTGACGAAGCAATGGTAAATCATCATAACAAAAGATATCACACCAACGTCACCAACCCTCATTGGTGACTACTACCAATGGTGACTACTAGCCATTCATTGTCTACTTGACTATTGGTCATTAATTTAAAAATGAATATTTTAACTCCCTTTTTGTCTTTTAGAATACCGTCGTCAATATTATGCCAGTATTTTGTACATCTAAGGTTGCCGCGTCACGCTTCCACAAAACGTTCGATATACATATAGCTGCGGCTTATCCAATCTTCGGTTTAGGAAAGTTAGCAATGCTGTATCACTTCGAAACCAGCAATTTTGCTACGCGTAATTGGTCCCTATGGTAAGGTCATTAGAGATGGTGTATTGAATCTTAATGATATAAACTTGGTGTTTCCACGGTACGTTGAGAGCAATTTCACGGTTCTAAAATAGATGGTTTAGGTTGATCAAGAGATGTGATGGCGCGCGCAGTCGGAGGTTGTGTCGAAATGTAGAATGATCGTGATTGTAGTCTGTGTTGCTCTGGTGATTTTTCACACTTTATTGGGACAAGTAACAGGTTAAGATACCACTAGAAAGGCTTTCACTTATCCCACAGAGTGAAGGAGGTTAGAGAGATAAAGTGAAAAGATAAAGATGCGTGGTGGTACGCTCTAGGCCTCCTGAGGTATGAGGAGAGACCCGTGCTCAGTGGGTCAATAATGGGTTGAAGCCATTCAAAAGATAAATGGATGCAAAAGTAATTAAAGACAACCAGATGGATCCTACGGATTGAGTTGCTTACTGTAAATATATCCAGGAATACTTTAAATGTTCTGTAAAGATTTATAATAAATTATTACTTATTAAGAATTATATCTACTTATTAAGAATTTTACGATTTTATTTGTAGCAATTTCTTTAATATCTTAGTAAACAATGGATTTATGAGAATACAAAAAATATATAATAAAACATAATAATATGTGGCCTTTATAACCAGCCTTTTTAATTGATACATCACAGTCATGACCCACTTGAAAAAGTATATTTTTCCAGGGCGCTTTATAACTAGATCCTTTATTTCTTACGTCACATATGCAGAAATGTAGCTATAAAATGTTTACAAATCAAATTTATCTCTATAAATCGCAGTAGTGGACAACTCCTAGACTATGCTTAGACACGTATAATGTACCCGTCGTGTAGTATCAGCGATATCAGCTGTCACGACGTCACCCGATCCATATTAGCGGATGCCACCGTTTAGGTGTCCAATTATAGCAGGCAGGTGGTCGCCGTTCGACTAGTCGACCAACATTATGGTGTTACCTTATGTACCAACAGTAATTATTCTCTTTGTCTAAGTATCACTCGATTTTTAATATCAAAGAATTAAAAGCGAGGGGTCCCGGGTTCGATTCCCGGCTGGGGCAGATGTTTATGTGACAGATAAATGTTTGTTCTCGGGTCATGGGTGTTTGTGACATGTTATTTGTGTTGTCGATGAAACCCGCGACACAGGGAGTGCGGGCGTAAGAGCACTTGAGTAGTTAAACCACTCATGTGGTATGAGTGTGTTAGCCTTTATTTGTTTATTTATTAATTAATGTCAATGCAACTAAAATTTCAAGCTAAGCTTTATCTATGGTAGTTTTTGTTACTCACGACGTTTTCATTCACCAAAGCAAGTGATGATTAATTTCTTTCTGATAATTAAATTCTAATATGCACATAATTATTGAAAATGACAGGTGTGTGCAAGATTCGTAACCAGGTAATCCCTTGTTTGGGAGTCCAACATGCAAACCACATGCTTTCACTGCTTTATTCAAGTACTATAACGTATTTACGGTAGCCATTAAATAGTAGTGACGTAGTGACGTAAACACAAAGAACTTACAATTTACAACAATACAATGTTACACTATTTCGCTGTATTCAAATCGCAGTGACCACGGTCCGTGACAAACGTTGAATCGAAACATTCAGAATAGAGACCAATTTTAAAAATAATAACTGCAGAACAATAACTAGGGCGAACGGTAGAATGAAATCGCACACTAGCGATTGTTATGCTAAGGCAACACTCTGGATTGTTAAAAAAACATTTTAAAAGTTTAAAGTTATCAAATTTTAAATTTTCAGATACATATTACAAAGTTTATGACTGTAAAAGATTAAAATTTAAAACTATTAAAAATCAAGACAACATTCGAATTTCAAACACCAAAGCAGTATCATAGTCTGTGACGTTAGTATTATGTGGTTAATGTTAAAACTTTTAATGTAGTAGTCACTGTTCAATGCACCTGAACAATTCCTGCGAATTCAGATACAGTTAAAGGGTCTCTAGAGTCTTGACGATGCACAATGTAACATTTTAACAATGACAAAATTTGCAAACTTCACAGATAAATGACAAACATGCATTGAGACGTTTACAAATTTTACTATTACTAATACAATGTTTAATGTCTCTTGTGTCTTCAGTCCCATTTTAGTCTCATTGTAATTACAACCCATAACTGTCCCACTGCTGGGGCTCGGGCCTCTTCACACAATGTGAGAGTACAGGCCATAGTCCACCATGCTGGCCAAGTGCGGATTGGCGGACTTCACACACCTTTGAGAACATTATGGAGAACTCTCAGGTGTGCAGATTTCCTAACGATGTTTTCCTGCAACGAAGCAGGTGATAATTACTGTAATGTGCACATTTTGTTTGCGTGCAGGATTTGAACCCGGACGCCCCGGTTCGGCAGTCCCATATTCAAACCATGACTTTGGCTATCACTGCTTGCCATTTTAGTCTACTACGTATATTGTTGCCATTGAATACTGAAATAGAACACTTTATTTGCAAGCGGCAGCGGCACTGGCCAGCATTACGAACCAAACCAATGGGCTTTGGAAGCACCTAAATTCAGGGTAGGATCATCAATTAACAGCGATGTCTTGCCCAAGGCGAACCGGACATAATAATTAGTCATCACGAGAGAAAAAACCTCTTTCATAGTGTTCTGAGTAAAAATATCAGCATTTACTTCATAAAATAAAATGTTTTAAATTTTTATATTTCTATTCTTAATTCATTTGCTGCAGTTTCTAACCTAATACATAGATGTTTATAAAAATAAAACGGTGACTTTTCCTTCATTTTCTTTATTTTTAAACTTTCTATTAATAACCTAATTGTAATAGTTGTTGTTTGCTTAAAAATAGAAACGTTCGCAAGCTTTTTAGTCTGCTACATTTACCAAATTAAATTCTAGATTTTTCACAACGTTTTTTTTTTCAATATTGCCATCCGCGTCTGAGCTCTGTTAAAAATTTCAATCACCTCTAGATAAGACAAGATGCAACATGGTCGTCTGCTACCCTAATTCTACAAAAAAACCCAAAGCGAGTGAAAAACATGGTAAAAAACGAACACAGCGTGAATGTGCCTCCGGCATAAGCCTCGCAATTGGAGCGCGGTGTTCGATACATTCGCGAGCTCTCACCGCACGCCGTACCTATTGTCGACTGATAAACAAACACGCCGAGAGCATTTCGATGCGAAGGTCTCATCGATGTAAAGGTTACGTAGAGTGTAAAAGGTTGGGTTTAAGCGCGACCACATCTGCCGCTCTATTTACTTTTCCTTAGTGCTGAACTACTCTCGTTCGGCTGGGTAGAAAGAGTTTCGTTATCATAGTTTGACAAATTAATCACCAGCGTAAATAAATGAATGTTTAATGGATATTAATATAAACAGAGAGATTGGTTTCCTTGCCTACATTTGTATGGCGATAAAGTTTTTCTATTTTTACAGTGTAAGAGGCTTCCACCAATTGTTACCAAGCCAACCTCTTCCATCGCGGTGCACTCTGCCGAACAGCCTACGAGGATTACACTATAACTGTCCCTCCCAGTGGACGAAATACTGGTGTATGTACATGGACGGTTACAGCCAGGTGATTGGTATACTAATTAGTTATTATACTGGGACTATACTAGGAGTTGGTGGACTATGGCCTGTACAACTCACACTGTGTGTGGAGAACCGTGCCCAGCAGTGTTACAGTTGTGTACAGAACATAGCTCTATACTTTGTAAAGTCATAATACCTTGTCTGTGATAATAATAATTCGACTTGTGTATATCAGCCAAAGATTGTCATAAAGAAACCGAAAGATCCATTACGCAAATCAATATAGGTACCTAAAAAAACACGCGCATTTTGCGTTAAAAACAAAGCCTTCAAAACGTAAATCAGCGAAATCTAAGCCACAACATTGGCTTACATAACACTGATATCACAAGAATGTGGGTTATATTGCCGCTCGCGAGGAAAATATTCAGATTACTTCTCATTACACGCCGATATACACCCTTACGCCTTACACGACGCAGAAGCCGCAGAACGCAGAATCACATCATTATGGCCATGTTGGTCTCGAATCAAGATGGCGCAATCGTGGAGAATGCTAAGAAAAAGCCCACCCCTAAAAGGAAAGTTGACCGTTAGCCGAGATTACCCAACCAGATCCAGATGGCATTAAAATGCTCGGCCGCGTTCGTGCTGAGCTGACTTTTTTATTCGTCCAGCTTTTAAATGACGCTTTAATTCTGAACGTTCCGGTCCTCTGATGGACTGTAAGGATATGGTCAAATCTACGCGGTTAACAAGAGCGTCTTTAAACTATTATTTAAAATCCAAATTCAAATTCACAATCATGTAGGTATTACTGATACACTAACGTAACGTAGGCATGTAATTTTTTTTTATTCAACTTTTACATCTGTCGATATTGAATTGTATTAATTTTTAGGCTATTTATATTTCTTAGATATGAGATATTATATTACTTAGAGATGATGCTAACACGTGTAAAATAGACGATACTTACAAGCGAAAAAATATGTTTAATGATAAAAGTAAAAATAAATTCTGAATTTGACAACCATCAACCTCAACATCATATACTTTTTGTTCAGGATTTCAAAGATTTTAATCAGACTAAAAGGCTTGACACCAAAATTTGCCTCAAATAGCGATCCAACGCGATCGCGATCCCACTCTTAAAATTCGTGTTAGTTTGCACAAAGGCGAACACACGCTGTCGACAACTGAATGACAATTCCCCATTGATTAAGGACTAACCTTCTGGGAACATCATGTCAATAATTACTTTCCTTGAGGACAGTGATATGTCATGCCTTGTTTTATAATACAACAAACAATTTGATTCATTCTTCAAGCTCGCATTGATCGAAGTACTAATCAGGAATTTTAATTTTAAGCTCGACAGCTTGTGTCAATCTCAAGTAAGTTTAACAACTTTTGCGGTCATTGTATATGTGACCGCATTTATTATTATTATTGGGCCATTAAGCAATTGGTTCGTTACCGTGAAGCAGGTCATACACGACTGAGGGCCCTGTGGTCTGTTCCTCAGCAGAGTGCACCACCAGCCGGATCGGTTGGCTTGGACTCAAGGTGGCTGGTCGGGTTAACTTGGGCATTCATAACAAACCTGAGATTACCAATAGCATAATTCTCAAACTTCACAGATTAAAATAATTAGAAATGGTTAATGTAATAATAATAAATGGTTAAATTAGGTTAATTAACTTAATTAATTAATAGTTCATATTTTCCATAATAATAACCATAACAACAGTTTGACCGCAAAATCGGGAGTGAGATCGATCCATGACATTTGAGAATTACCATACAAGCGGTGAATGAAGTCAGCATTGATGAATGACAACTGGATTAAATGTCTAGTATTTTACCGTCATTTATTACGCAAAATTCATTAATGACATAAATTATTTATCCCACCATTGCACGGCTTATTCCCACACCTACTCGTCAGCCTACACCTCGACTATAGTATCGAATACGAATTGATTGAAACAGATATCAATTCGATTGTTAGACACCAGTTCGATAAGATATCGGGTTTCCATTGCGAGTGTTATTAGTCAAATTGTTCGGTAGATTGCCTGTCAAAATTGAACCATTAATATAAATGAACCTTTCAAATTAAATGCAAATTGTCGATGTACTACAAATATAGACAGGAATACTCGATACGCTATCAATACAGGAACTCTTTATTGCCTCAAAAGCAGAAAGTGGTCTAGATGCCTGATAGCAAGAGACGTCATCCGTGAATAACACCAGAATCGGATATGCGTCACTACAGCAATTTTTTCGATAAATAAATGAAGTGATCAAAGAGCTGGTGTCAGTTGGGGAATTAAGATCGTTAAAGGTCTCTAGAGCTCCGGTAATAAGCAGACCACGAGATAAGATTTAGATAATAGGAGACAGAATACCTCAGGAGACGAGAGAAATGGTCTATTACAGTATGATAGGACTTGTGAAAGTCCAAACAGGAAGTTTAAGCCAATCCAGGTAGAAAAATGGTGCTGCACCATTCCAGATTATTTTATGAAATATTGCACATATTTTTAGATTTGCATTTGCACAACCCATCGGGACGTCCGAGGCAAATTTCCCGAAACAAGTTCAGACGTGAGCGAACGTGAGCACGTCATTGCATTGTATTGTAATCGCGCCCGGAATGAAGTGAGGCGGGCACGTGAGCACCATGCTGATGCAACTTGCCGACAACCTTGATTAATGTGGAAGAAAGGCTAATAAATATGTTTAATGGTAAGTCTGGATAGCTTTAGGGTTCACGCTTATAGCACAAACTGATCACAAGTGATAGATCAGAACAATGCAATTGCGGTCGTTAGTAAGATGGGTGTGATACCACACATTTCAAATATCATCATCATGGAGGGAACATTTTCTCACAATCGATTCCTTAGTTAGATAGATTTAAAACCTTTGTGGCAAAACGATTAAAATCATCGAATGCACCTAAGTTTATTATTTCTGCACGACGCTCCCTTGAAATCTTCCAACGCAACCAACGTTGGGACATCAGTTATATACTGATACTGATGTCCGTGGGCGAACAGTGTCCACTAACCATAAGGTGGCGCACCCAAAAACACAAAGATCCTGGAGAAAACTTGTCTAGTGCTCGTAATCTCAAGGCCCTACAAATGCTCTAACCAATCAAATCACATCGACTCCTCAATCCATTATGTGAAAGCTTTACGCGATTATTATTTCCATTGCGTCGTAATGGTGAGACAGGACCACACACTATTTATTCCTCGACTAAAAAGGCCACGTCCATTTACGTACCAATTCCATTTAAGAGCGTAACATACCAAATTTTGATTGATATCTATAAGAGTCACAGGCAACAAATTGGACTAATGTCATCCATTCAAATTGTTGATGTTATATGCATAATTTGAGCGAAGTGCCGCTAACTGTGGGCTAAGGGTACCTACTAAAAACATATCTATGGTATTCTATCTATCCACAATCTCTGGATACTTTAGGAGCTGAAGTAATGACAACTACCATGTATTGTGACTTTTTGACAGTTGTTAAGTAATTTATGGATCAAGATAATGGATGCATAATAAGTTGCCCATTTTGTAAAATTTGTTACCCTGTTACCTAACCCTGTTAACCTAACCTACCCCAACCATGGAGAAAATTTTGTGTACTCTCATGCTGACTGGTAGATTAACAACCAACTTGAAAGTACTTTCTCATTTGGCTCATTTTTACAAAGACTACATGACGGGGCTAACCCTAGGTGGCTCCGAAAGAAACTCTTGATTTACAGACAGTTGATATGTAAAAAAAACCTATTAAAAATAATAGCTGTAACTGATTACGTTTACAGGCTATTGTATGTAGTACCCCACAATTTAACGCAACGCCTGCCATTCAACCACATCTCCACTGGCCTATCCAACTCTTCGTCTTCGTGTCGAAACAATTGACAGAACATACATCATCCAATGCCTAATGAAGTAAAATACAATGCCTAACGGAGTAGGATTCAGTGCCTAACTCTGGGCACAGCATCAAACTTGCTACATAGGTGTTGGCGCCCGAACAGAGGCTGGCACCGGTAATATTCCCCATTCAAATTGCGGTCACGTATTGTCATTTGCACGGAGCCCCATCGTCTGTGTACCAACTATCTTTATGGGTATCTTCATGGAATATTATTATGGGATTGCAGAATAACGATGCTGAAGATTAATGTAATCAAGGTGGTATAAGGAACTAGAGATTATGTACTAAAAGTATCTGATACCTCCTTTGAAAATCATTTTGAAGTTCTCGCTACTTATTGAACGTATTTTTTAAAGGTTAAAATACAGATCTTTCGTAAACTATCTGGTATGGAAGCGGAAGCGGGGTGCATTTTTTAACGATTATTCTATGACGGTAATGTTGATTGCAATATAGTTCTTAAGGCTACCCACGCCAAGGACCTATCAATATATATCTATATTAGATCTATATTAGATTTATATTTGTATATATCTGAGCTTACTAGTACTTATGAAATTCGATCAGTCAAGTGCTTTATCTTTTCTTATTTCCAATCAATGTAGGTATAAACGAGATTTTTAAATTGACTTTTACGTTTAAGTTTGGGGTAACATTTAGTGGGTAACATTTAGTTACCCCAAACTTAAACGTAAAAATCGCATCCAAATTAGTTAAGCTGTTACAAACTGGATCTGTTTATTGCATTAACAAATACCCACAAAAAAACTTTCCTAAATTATTACATGTATAGATTCTAACTTACAAAAGTAAGCCATTAAAATTCAAGATCGCAAGGCACTTAACCGTGAATTTAAGACCTTCACTGTTTAACATAACCCGTACGAGGTCAACAGTACATCCTGAAGACGTTGTGTAACCAAACATTCAATTACCAACTGGTTTGTGTATTTTCTTCATTTTATTTACAGTGCAATCGTGATTAATATATATGTATATACGTCGTCATACTTTTTACATAGGTAACAGACCGGTTTCGATATTTATTCATATCTAAGATGTGAGACTTATCATTCGTGTGTCAAAAATATGCAATCAATCAACGTTACTATTATTTAATCAAATAACTCTGTTTAATAATTACACCTTTGGAAAGTTCATTATGAATAAATCAGAACACTATGGTATGTAAAATATATATTGTAAAATATGACGACGAAATCGTTGTGACCTGTGAAGAAACTGTGAAGAAGGCGATACACATTCTAGCTTAAGTTGACCTCAAATAAATACAGAATCTACTATGGAACAGGCATAAGTAACAAAGTCCATCATGTATGCACAATTAATGTTTCTGACATCATAACGTTAAAGAAAATCAACGTAATCTCACCTTATCGTCAACATTTCCATGAATCAGCGTTCGAATAATGACTAATAGAACATGCGAATACTTTGATAACCAACCACCTGTATGATATCATGGTCATTTTATATTGGAGTTTGTTTATATGAGAAAAACTTCGACAAAATATGTAAGTATGTGACTGTTACTTAGTTGGTGCGTTATCATTCTAGACTTCATTGCCACTTAACCCTCGGCCCTCGCATATGATGAGAGAGCCGGTCGTTGTAGGCACCAGGCGGCGAGAAGCGCCATCTGCCTCGGCCCTGGTAGGTACCATAACAAACAAACAAACAAACGCTTACATACCTATTCATACGGCTGCACCAGGTTCCCCTGTGTCGCAGGCGACATGGACAACACAACATCACTTACACCCACGACCCGGAAACAAACATTTATCTGCCCCTGCCGGGAATCGAACCTGGAATCCCCCCGCTTCTCAGCAGGGCACTACCAACTAGGCTACGGGTCGTCAAACATTGTACAGTGCATCGGCATTAACGAGCTTTACAGCTTTTGCACCACTTTTGAAATCTCGCATTAGACACCTAAAAACTGATAAATCGAAACGGGAAGAGAAAGCATCGACCGACCGACCAAAAAGCGTTGAAAAACAATATCGGTCCTGTACTAATCGTGGGCTAAGGCCGGATGACGATAAAATTAAAACTAATATTTCTTCTTTCTTGGTGCACAACGCATCAGTGATCCAAAGACACAGTTACCGATTTCAATGGGCGATGGTAACCTCCTACCATCCGGTGACTCATTGATTTTTTGTCGGTTATTTATAAAAAAAAATAAAGACATTGAAAAATATGAAGAGAATTCTTTGAAATTGAAAAGATTTCTCATTTTCATTGGAAGAGATTTCTTTGAGAAATAAGCAGTACCTTTGTACATAGTTACTTTATCAGTTTTTCTTGTATGCTTTTTTACGTGTACATAAATTATAAAATAAATAAATAAATAAATAAAATAAAAATTAAATACGTAAATAATTAACGTTTTAAGCAGATACGCTCAGGATTTAGATATGTATCACTTAGAGGTAAATTTCAAAAGCGGTTCCGTGTGCGCTCCGGGCACGTTAAACTAGGAAACCTAATACGGGTAATAAAATTAATCTTCATAACATGCGACACAATCCGATAAACAAGTCTACATCTTAGACATAAAATGATAACGTTGAACCAAACGAAATAATGAAATTCACTGATTCTTAATTATAATGGTATCCACAACAACTTGGCTTCAACCCATCAATGTCCCACTACTTAACTGAGCACGGATCTCTCATAATATAACTGAGAAGCCGTAGCCTAGAGCATACTCCACCATACTCCAGTGCAGATTGGTGGAAGAGTTAGTGGCCAATCCATGTCTCGGAAGTTTCGTGCCGCCCAAAGACACATGACTGTTGACGTTCGCTGCGAATGTGTAAACGACTGTTATCTTATAACAACCTGAACCGACAGCTTAAGGTGCCCTCCGAAGCACAGAAACGCTCAAGAAATGTTTACCACTAGCAGCCACTCATCCATCTACCGACCGCGCCCGCTGTTGCTACTCGGTCGATCACTTATAACGACACAAGCCGCCGTAATGAGCGCTTCACAACTTATTTAAACCTTATTCGTATAACATTAAGGAACAACAAACATGAATTTTATCAGAATTTTAATCAGCAAACCATCGCGTGAGTCATCTCGTATAGTATGTTACGTCATGTCGCCATGAACACCGGTTACGAGCAAAATACAATACGTGTGTTTGTATGGAAATTTAACCGAAGCATAAGTAAGACGTCCAGTTATCTGCGTATAATGATCTCAATCATTTGAATTTTCCTCTCCGACGCTTTTATATGGCATTGATTAAGGTCCAAGCATCTTATAGAATCATCCCAACGAGCGGTGTGGGTTGAAAATGAACACCACATAAAGCCAAGAACGATCGCCCATTGCCCATCCAGACCGAGAAAAGAAATTATAAGTCATCAAGTCATCACTCAAATTTCTGCCTTACTGGAAATCGAACCTAGGACTCTTCGAACAACATGGCAGCAGTCTAACTGGTAATCTATGCTCCTTATGGGTCGCCAAGACATACATATATACGGACTTACTTTATGATTTTTATTTATTTAATTTGTAAGTAACAAGTTATGGAAAAAAATTGCTTTCTGCTCATCTCCATGCAAACTTTAACGGTACCAAATCTCACACCTGCGTGTAACCCACCGTATCCATTATTGTTAAGTTCTACATAGTTTCATCTTCACGCGTCAATAAAAAGATATGAGTCCAAATTTTCTGTACATTGAAGCGGTCATCGTTCATAATCATCCGTATTTCAAGGTCATCTGACGCGGTGCCGGCCGCGAAGGCTGTTTGCAACCTCCTCAATTTTGCTAGCACAGCGCGTTCAAATATTATAAACCAAAGCTTCTTACTAGACGTACATAAAAACGCTTCCTTGCATGACTACTGTTAGGAATAGGATCAGAGCCCAAAAACCGACATTAATTATTCTATAGCTCACCACAAAGTGTGTGTTGGATGTGATTGTAATTTCTTTCAGTACATGATGAGATGAAATTATTGAAATTAGACACAGAGACGATGAAATATTTTATACACACAGAACACCTTGGAAGACATAAGTATTTTACAATGAATACTGTATTAAGTAGTAGATTCGTTATCGAAATCTTACTGTATCATCGATTAAATCATCCAGAACTTCCAGCATAACAATATATCAGTACAGAATATCTTACTCGTAAAACAGAAAATGTCTCAAAATGTAATATTTATAGGTTTAAGTTTTAACATGTAATGAAATCAATTAAAGCATAATACGCTAGAGGAACGAGAAAAAAAGTTTAAATATAAATGAAATATTTTTGCAAACTATCACGAACAATATTTCATGAGCAGCTTTTGTTTTATAAGGTCTTACTGGAATCAGTCACTTTTTATTGTGAATTTAACGTACTTAATACTTCTTATCTTATCAGTATGTCCACAACGTTAACAGGCGCCGGTAGACATTTTTATAAGTCTCAATGCTATCGCCGCGCTATCGCAGTATTCGCAGTCACCTCGCGTGACCATCTGTCACATCATTGTACCTAACATGATGAAAGAGTTACGCAATAAAATGTTATCCGCACGTCATTGTAACCGCTCAGGATTAACTATTTAATGTATTTTGATCCGTATATCCTGCCGCATAAGGACGGTCGCACGCGTCGGCGGCGTGGCGAGTATAAACGATTGTCTCTGTAAGTAACGTTTAGTGTTTTCTGTGTCAGTAGGGCTTGTTAAATTGTATGGGTTTTGTAATGTAGGTGTAGGAATACACTAAACATTTCAGTACTAAGGTTATAAATACACTGGGCCAAAAAGTATTTCGTCTAATGTTCATGAAAGTGGAAGCAAATGATTATGGTTCTTTTTTTTGCCACCGCAGTGACAAAGTTATGCTGCCTATCTCCTAATGCAGATAATAGAGTTTAGGAACTCGGCGGCCTAGGGCTGGCCTAGGACCTAGTGCCGTGCTCACTTTGTTTTGGTTCTTAACTTAGGCATGCAGGACCATGATACTCCATTCCAAATTCCAAGGCCCAAACATTCGAGGCTGATGGCTTTACTTTTCCAGCAGAACGGAAGTGTCAATACAAATTAGGTCACTAGACGCTAAGAGTATCTACATATACCTACCGATAGTTGCTTAACACAAACCATCACAATATGACTTCAACCTATAAATGGCCCCTCCTCATTATTAAGGAGGCCTAAAGCATGCTTCATCATGCTGCCCCAGTGGGAATGGTGGAAGGACTCCACTCCATTTAATAATTATGCCTACTCCTCTAAGCCTTCGAGAAAGAGAGGCGCACCCAACTTAGCTCACATGGCATTACCTCATTCAATGTATAATAACACGGATTTATGTAGTGCTGGGAAAAATACATAGCGAGGTCAGTGCGACCTTGACTGTACTTATTATAAGAGGTCAGACTGAGCATAAACTTAAACTGATAAGTAACTGACCTTCACAACTATTTTTTGTTATCGAGGGACGAACTTTAAACCTACAGATACCGACCCTATAACTCACTGGAAAGTTACATTGACTTTACGACGGGTTTATTGATTGATATCCAGTCGACTCAGACATTCATGTCAGATACTATTGACGACCAAGTAGCCCAGTTGGTAGTGACCCTGCCTGCGAGGCGAGGGGTCTCGGGTTCGATTCCCGGCAGGGGCAGATATTTATGTGACAGATAAAAGTTTGTTCTCGGGTCCTGGGTGTAATTTGTGTTGTCCATGCCGCCCGCGACACAGGGAATCCTATTTATTATTTTATTTATTTATTTATTTAAGTATTTACTATAACTTAAAGGGTTATAACCAATTACATTAATTATAGACACCACAATTATGCTTCACGCTCGCTATTGCGGGGGTATTAGTGTAATAGCGTTTATTTATTATTCGGTTTTTGGTGTTCGTGAATTTAGAGAAGTATTATTTGTGAATGTTCATGCCATTGACAGGAATATGTGAGGGTGTGAGTGTGTGTGTGTGTTTGTGTTTATATTTATACATTTATCTGTTCATCGGTATCTATCGGTTCAATAAAGGTGATATTATAGCTTAATGGTTTGAAAGTTGGTCTCCCGCACATGGAGTTTGAGTTTGAATACTTATTACATGTACTTATAATATTCAAAAGTAACGTGCGTACTGAAAGTTTATTTTTACTACGGTGAACGAAAACATCGTGAGGTAACCTGTACACCTGATGACTCACCATAATGCTATGAAATGTGAAGTCTAGCAACCCACTTTAGTCACTTGAATTTGCATGTCATATAATAAAAGAACCCCTAACATTGAGAGGGGACCAACCCCAGCAGTAGGAAACTTATAATGCTTGCGATGATGCCGATGACTAACAGCACGACTGAAAGTTTTATAATGAGCATAATGAAGTCAATAAAATTCATATAAAACTAGATTTAGGCGGGCACATTAAACAGCAATATCTTATCCTTGAGGTCAACCAACCTCAACTAAATATTTATGATGTCGTTCATCCCGTGTTATCATAATATAAATTTACTTATAGTCGCTGCGATACAAATTACAATACATTTTATATTGTGATTTTTAAGCATTTTAAATGTTATAATATTTGTATTGTAATGGAGTACCTATTTCACAAAATACTAAAGCATCTTAAACTCGCCATTCACTGCCCATGTTGCCACAATGGCTGGTTAGTGATCACTGGTCATTACTCAACATTCTTCTATAGGCAGTTAAATATGTAGTATTAAATAGTCCGAAGTCTAAAGGCATCAACAACAACAGAGAAAGAAGTTTAAAACCAGCTTTATAACCGGCACTGCGACACTGCAACCGTTTCCACGTTCCGTAGCCCGGAACCAATGATATATTACACTAGATACGCCACCAACGCTCCTAACGCGTGCAGTGGAAACGGTCCTACGTGAGACCGTTGCAATCAGTCGAGCTGTCGGCTGTCATTGTGAGCGCACGTGTCGACTACATACTAAAAAAAGGTAAAATGCCTTCTTGTGCATTTCGAAAGTGCAACAATTATGATAGAAAGGTAAAGAAAGAGGACGGTATATCATATCATAGGTAAATGTATAAAAATATTGAAATTTTAAATAGATTAATTTATAATTTGTATCTAATTTTAATGAATCACAGCTTATTTCCAAACGATAAAAGAGATAGAACATTGCTTCACTCACAGGTGTAACAAAGATAGCACATACGCTAAGATCATAGATTAGAGGCAACAATGCAGACAGTAGGTACAATAGGTAGACAAGAAATTGTTACTGTAACGATGAGATTTTTTTATGAATTTAGGCTGAATTCTTTTGTTTCTACGTTAAGTAAACCGTTATTTTTTTAATGTTCCGTAGATTTCCTACCAACAAGGTTAATCAACAAAATTGGATAACTGTTGTGCTTAGACAAAGATGTGAATACTATTTAATGCCTTCAAATCATAGTAGGATTTGTAGTAACCACTTTAAAAATGAAGGCAAATATACGTCAAGAAAAGGTTTGACATAGATGACAACTTAATTGACTTAATTCATAATACTCATGATAACCATGATTTTACATCTAAATCACGTGCTGCATCAAAACATATTTCACTTATACCATAATATTTTGTTTTAATTTTTTTATATTATATTTTCTTACTTATAATATCTTTATAATAAAATCCCCTGTTTAAAATGCTGATTCTAATACTTAGACGACGGTTAGATTAAAAACTAATATTATGGTTCTGGAGTTCATCTGAAGTTGAAGAGAAAATTGCAGGACAAAATAATCATTCTCCTTTGTAATGTAGTTATAAGCATTTCTTTTTTAAAGATGTTCCGAGGAGTTTCTTTCGCCGTTTCTATTTCTCCTCAAAGATTTAAAAATTCAATATTTAAAGGCACCTTAGCGAAACGGTGGTAAATGCAAAAAAAATATTCGTATTTTTTTTCATTATATTATTGCGTATTTATTTTATTTACAGAGAAATGATATAAAACTAGAACAAATATATTAATAAAAGGAGTCCCTTTAGGCAAGGTTCCGAAGATACTTGCAGCGTTCCCCTTTTGAATAGCTACCTATACTAATTCTTTGTCCAAGGTAGCTGCCAGATCTTCGGTCTCCTGTGACGTCGACTAACCTTTTTGTTATTTCCTTAAAAAGCATTTCATAATTGTATGTATCCTACATGAAATAAATGATTTGAGTTTGAGTTTACGAAATTGCTGTTTTTCTCTCTCGCAGTAATTAGTTTCTAACTTAATTTAATTTGTTTTTATTGAATTTTTTGTTTAATGTAAATTTAATTTAATGTTCTTTTTTGCTTATGATCCTTAATCTTAAATGTTAATATTATGTACTTCCAAGAGTCATAGCAGTTTAGGCATAAATCATTCTAAGAATAAATGTCTCGTCTGTTACATTTATCTATGACACTTATGGTTAACGTCAATAGACGTCAGTGCAATATTTCGGTTGCGTTTGTCAGGTTCATTTTTCATATAAGTAACATGTCTACCTCTTTTTACTTATAATGTCATTGCCCGGAACATAAAGAATCCTACCACCATTCACATGTACGATTTTACTTACATTGGGTGGTAGAAATTTCAACAAAGTACAACACGATCCTCTTACAGCCATAACTACATCTTCCGTTTTTTGCAGGCGTACCATAACCCGTTGCGATACCTAATGATCTAGGACTCGAGGATGAATGAAGCCCCTTATGCTTTAATAACCTCAAACTAATAATGGCCCAGACAGGGCACGGCCTGTCCTCGTAACTGAGAAGGCCTAGGCACAATCCCACACGCTGATCCAGTGCGGATAGGTGCAGGAGTAAGTTAACCCAAGTGTCTTGTTTTAAGTGCCCTCCAAAGCACAGAAATGTTCAAGAAATTTTGACAGTAGCAGTCAATACTTAGTAACTTGAGATGTCACTATAAAGTCTCATTACTCACACAATATTTATGTTTACTCATTACTAAGTGTGCATGATATATTCAGAGAAATGAATTAGGGTCAAATAACTCGAGGCGTTGAGTCTGCTTTGTATCTTAGAATTCTGTTTCGATATCAGTGTTTATGAGTTCCTTGTACTGTGAAATTTTAATGCAACTAACTTGTTTGTTCGCTCTTTAAATACTAATAACAGTTTTAACTAATTTTGTGATCTTTTTCAGTTTTTGGCAAGGAGGCTGGCGAGGCTGCTTTCGAAACGATTGTGTCTTTTCTGTACATGTTCCTTTTGTAATTCAATTGTCTTTATTTTTGATGGGCATTATGACACAAAATGAAATTTCAGGTAAGTTTGTTTTTAAAGAATGACTAACTCAAACATTGACTCCTACCAATAGGATTCCGTGTATTACGGATGACGTGGACGTCTCATCACAAACAAATATGACCAGAGAGCAAATTAATACTTTAACGTAACATTCACGTCGACGGCACGTCGATAATGTCTCGATGATATTGCTATTATTCTATATCAAAAACAGAAAATAAAGTGATAAAACATAGTGAGAAAAATATAGATTTGCATCTAGGTAGGTAACACCCATATCACATGTAACTAACACCCATAACCCGAGAACAAACATTACCAACGACACTACCAACTAGGCAACGGGGCTATAAAGATCAGATAATATTTACATTGCACCAATGCGCCGGCCATCGTAGTCAATACATATGTACTGAGATTTCTCTCTGGTAAACAAATTAAGAATAAACAACACAATCTGCAAAGCCAAAGTCTGGTTAGGATAGAGACATCCACAGACACTACAACAACATAAACCGTCACACGCACATAAATATCTCATCTGTATTATAAACAAACGTGTCTGCGCGCGCGCATCCCACACACGGAACACGGAACATCCCTACACAACCCACTGACACACATTCGAACGAGCGTTGTCAATGTGTGCCCATTGAGCCATCCCCTCCTGTGGACCAGGAATGCTTGGAATGCAACCTGAATGACGCGCGGCTGTCTCAAGTAACACCTACGTATTTTGATTTACCTTATACTAAAAGGATAGCCAAGTGAAATTTGATCCCAGGCATGGTAGCTTGCACTTCAAACTCACCAATCTCAAAATTAAAACTCAAATCGTTTATTTCATGTGGGTGTTTATAATTTATAATACCCTTATAAACGTCAAATATTTATCTATCTAATACCTCTTCGTAAAGGTCTTCAGATATCACGAAAATAAATGAAAGACTTTGCTTCGCTGTAAGAAGACCTGAAAAGACTTGGCCTGAGAGTTATCCCAATGTTCTCAATGACGTCAGGTGCGATGTGAGAAGTCTAGTCCTAGTCCTAGTAGATTTCAAATGGGCTCCTTCTATGACGTAGACATGCAGCCAATTACGAAAGACTTTTTGATATTCCCACGGGATGTGGAATAAATAATAATATAATAATAACTCTATTTTCAGGTTATCACACCCATAGTTTGAATAACATTCCAATAATAAATACAAATCAAATCAAATATTAAAATAAGATAAAAATAAAGGGGCACTAACATTTTCGCTTTATGACCTCGTTACCTGAAATATAATTTTATTAATCACTTCAAATTTGTCATCTCTTTTCATAGCCATTGACAAGGTGATGATGCCTTTGATGTTTTTGGCGTTAATTGGCAGAGACCAGTTAATCACCAGGCTATTTGCTCGTTTTGTGACTTTATATGTATGTACATTAAAATAATGTATATACCTACGTGCCTTATAAATTAAAAGCCAAAAGTCATCATGGAAATATTATATGGTAATGTAAATTGTATTAGAAAGCAATAAAATTATAATAAAAGCTATATCAAGCAAGTTAATATTAAATTATATTTCGAAAACACATTTTTTATTTAAAAACTATTAACTCTCCGCGGCTTTACTCACCATTCGAAGCTATAGAGATGCTTTATAATGATTTAATTCACAGACCGGCCAGCCATGCGACTATTATTAAATTTTATCTCAAATAATTTAAATTTACATTAGCATGTATGTTCACATGATGAAAAGTGGGTGTATTCGGAATTTACATTATTGTTTTATAATCATAATAATAATATTACCTCAATGAGGATAAGGGGGAAACCTACCCGATTTTTACCCACTCAAAACTGCTTAAAACCAAAATATAGTTAGGTACGTGTCGTATGCTGGTTGTAATCGTGCACTATCATAAAGAATGCATCTCCAGCGAGCCTGTGTTACGAACAAGCCCCGTTCTCTCAATATTTACATGCACCGCGCATCTCTCCCGTGACCGCGGAATGCGGTCCCATGAAACGCGTGGGGTTCCCGGAGACTGCGCAGACGCATTCGACATTTCGATAATGAACGTGCGTTAAATTTGGAAGTTCAAAATGCATACAATAATTTAGATCTTTACTACACAGACACATCACCAATAATGTTCAACTCATACTGTTAACTTTGAATGCAGCTGGTATCACACGTTCCTTGTATTGTTATACTAATATTCATAATCGCAGCAAGATTGGGTTATCGGGAGAATCTTGACAGCTACTGGTGAATGATATGCCTGTCAAATTGACCGAAGTCGTACCAAAGTGTTATACATGGTATGTATAAAATACAAATTAATGTCGTAGATACCCATTGTACTTATCTACTACTAATTGCTTATATTGTACAGACATAGAAATCTAAAAAAATATATTAAAATCTGAAAACTAAAAACACACTTATACATATTATGCTAAGTGCATTATACATGCAATGCAATAAATGTAGTCATTGTGCTGTTAAAAGTTGAGGAGTTCCCTTGTGTGGAGCCAATCCTGGGCACAATATTCGGTCATGCTTGCTATAAAATTGCATGGGCATCGGAACTTGCATTGACATCGGAACTGAAGTAATATGCAAAATTTCAAGTCTGTATAGCACAAGCAGTTCCAATTCAGTTTGCAAAATTTGACCCGAAGATAATTATTCAAAAATTGCAAGTAAAATTAAAGATTTTAAAAACAGTCATGGGTTATATAACGTCTGTTCCGGAACTAAATTCTTAATGCATTATACTTAAAACTATACAATTATCTCAGCACTCAAGATACTAATATTACTCATAAGCACGATCGAAAATAAATAGAGTATGCAAATCCATTTAACCGCTAAGAGTTGAATAATAATAAGAAACCAGTAGTAAATTCGATACAGATACCATCTCCCCCAATACTAGCCACATGTTGACTCCACATGACCTTGAGTGTGGGGAAGGAAACATTAAAACTATTTTTAACCCCTGACATTTAAGTTACAACGTGTTACTCGCTACAGGGTACTTTACAAAGATATAACGTCAAATTTTAACTATCAATAGAATCATTACATTTAGTTGGCGTGGGTGCCTTTTTTGTGTTGTTGATGACACCTGTGAGATAGAATCTTAGTACCTCCTGGGATATGAGGGCCTAAACAGTTATCATTATGTTTATTACTGAACACTATCGGTCTTTTGGGGGACCTGAGTTTGATTGAAGCCTTTAATTTTTCGCAGTCATATGCTTATCAGAAGATATCTGCATATCGTGATGCATGCCTAAAAGTTCTACTCCAAAATTGTGGCAAGGCTGTTAAACTTTATTCCTACGTCTATTTCAAACATGGGACAAAGAACAACAGATTGCACAAATTTACACAAGACACAAACATTAAAACTATTTTAAACCACTGACATTGAATTTACAACGTGTTGGTGCTACAGGGTAGTTTACAAGTATATAACGATCTATCATTAGCGTCATTCATTTCACTACTGGTGAAAGGTCATAAACATATACGAGAGCTTTATGGTAACATCTAATGTAATCGATGTAAACGTCGACAACTGTTATATTGTAACAATATCTTTATCAGTGTGAAATGGTATCACGGTGACAGCGGCCGTTTCGCTTACTGATAAGCTATCACAAACCCTATCGACACACTGCGGAAATGTTGATAAGATTACGTCATTTAGATTCATGTTTATTGACACATACTTATTTGGGATGCGGGTACTCACGATTATTTGTCGAAAAACCTTTAGAATAGCCACATGATGATATATTATGCAGTCACCATCACCCACGTTAATATAGTGGCCCACCACCGTGCGCGCGCCACTCTTCATCATTAAGGAGACTTAGAGCATACTCTACCACGCTGCTCTAGTGTGCATTGGTGGAGGTGCTTTAGTATATAGTAACATTAACTTCTTATTAATAAAAAGAAAATAGCTATAACCCTTACTGTGACGACGCGGCCCTGCTGATGGGCTCATATAATTTTAATCTGATATTACAGCGAACACTAAACATTATAATATATGCCGGTACTCACGATTTCGAATTGTTTTACCGATATTTCGACCCAGCTGCATGGGTCATGGTCATGGCGAGACTGCGGTGGCGGGGCGAAACTTTTGACAGATGACACTTGACATACACTAGTGGCAGATAAGCCTGTCAACTTTCCGTCTTGATCTCTTTGTTTTTAAATTACGACACACGACACTAACGACATCTTTACGCACTGAACGCTGAACTGAACGGTAAAACAATTAAAACAATTCGAAATCGTGAGTACCCGTATGCATTATAATCATGGGCTCATGTCCTGTTACATAATTCAGTCGTGAACTTGTGAACTACACTCACATCATTAGGTTTAAATATCGGCATAAAATATCATTATCGTAATATAATTACATCGTAACATAAGCGATAACGCAGTCAAACTTTAAGATTAAAAAAACATTCACTTATCGAATCCGGAATCACGCTCAAGGCCACTAAGATTTGGTCAGACGGTGATAGGTATTTACTTATTTAATATAACAATTCTATTTAACTACAAACATTGTAATTACTGGGTTAAATACACAAATAGATAATCTAACTTTCCTATATAAATAGCCGAAAAACGAACTAACGCATTTTCTTCAACCCATAATGGCCCACAACAGGGCACAACTGAGAAACATGTAAAAACACGACTAATAGAGAAATGTTATTATACAATACAAGAATATATTAATGACAAAGATGCTTGGATATAGACATCCGCGACCAGTTCTACGAATGTTAGAATGTATGTATCTATATGTAGGTATAAAATTTGTAATGTAGCATTTTTTTCAAAGATGTGCCGCGGAGTTTCTTTCGCCGTTTCTTTTTCTGCTCAAAGATTTAAAAAATCAATATTTAAAGGCACCTTAGCGAAACGGTGGTAAATGCAAAAAATTAACGTTCATAAGTGTATGTATCATACCTACATGAAATAAATGATTTGAGTTTGAGTTAGAGTTTGGAGGCCTACAGCATAATCTACGACGCTGCTCCATGAGTATTGGTGTAGATACCTAAACGCTTATACACTCATACTATCGCAGTAAGATACCCTGTGTCGTGGGATTGAAAATACATACATATAAGACATACTACCTGCCCACGACCCGACGACAAAAATTTATCAAGTCACATTTGCTTGCTTCGGAATCTAATCCGGGTTCCTTGATTCGCAGACAGTCATATACCAACTAGGCTAAGGGGTCGTCAAATGTGTTTGGTATACAATGTATTTCATATTTTTCATTATTTTTATGTTGACCGATGTAATAAAAATGAAACGCTCCCAAACGACTTTACTTTGAAATATCCCATAACAAGCCCCTATAATTTAAGTGTGGTACGAACGTGCTAAAGTTTACGTTCGTAAGCTTTACAAGATTTTCTGTTGGATTTTCTGACACGGGAATTTATGTTATAACGAGTTTATATGAGAAAGTGTGTGCTCCAAAAATCATTAAATTTGTGTGACATAATATGATTGGCCATATGTAGTTAAGTTGGGAACTTGTGAAGCGCACTGATCTACGAGTATAATAAAGGCTAGTTACTCTTGCCCTCCACGTGCTCAGTTGACATATACACAGACGAAACTTAAAAAAACTATGACCAAAGTCTTTCTCTGACCATCATCACAACCCATAACTGTCCCACAGTTGAATGCGGGTCTTCTCTCACAATGTGAGTGATACAAGCCATGAGCCACCCGCTCATCACTAGCCAAGTGCACACCTTTGAGAACATTATAGAGTCCTGTTTAGAGTTCAACTTCAAACCGCTTGCTTGGCTATCAAAGCTCACAGTGACCACATGCATTTCTGTATAGCGTGTATTTGTGTGTAGTACACGTTACTCGAAAAACTATCCCCTGCACCGAGTTGTTGTCCCCAGTGGTGAGTACGAGTACCTACTTAACGTATTAAAACCAATACCAGTTATTGCGATACTAATGACATTAACATTGTTTGTGTCCAGTGACCTATCGTTCTGTTTACAGCATCGCTTCCGCGAACTGCATAGTTCTGGAAACCCGGTAGATTAGTATCTGTCAACACGCTCATGGGCGGAATTTGCTTGGCAATCAGTAGACTCGTGTTACGAAAATTCATCTAGGCACGATTATAATTTATTAGTTAACTGTGGGATTCTCCTCCCACTAGTTTAAGAATAACTACACAAGGTCCCCCTTATGTAATTATTCGGATATAGCGGAATAGAAGGGGTGGAAATTTTAAACTAAGTTATTCCGTTTACCATCTTCAGCCTCATCGCCAGAACTATCAGGTGTGATTGTTGTCAAGCATTCACTTTTAAATAAAAACCAAAAGCTAATTGTTTTCTTTCAAACATGAAATCTGAACTTAGACTGTACGTAGCATTAAAAGGAAAAGAAATTGTTAACTTGTGAAAGGTAAAAGGTTGTAGTTGATTTGGGATGTTCCATCTACTTGGAGCTTCCATCTACTAATTCCAAGCCAACCTTTGCTTCTTATTGGTCCGGCAACGCACCGTTGATGCCTCTGGAGTATGCTAGTTAAGTGGCCTGTGGGTTGATAGTAACTATTTAACATTGTGTGGCTTATCGACTTGGTTTTACATTAAAAAAAACTAGTTGTTATCGTTAAATACCAGATATTAAGCTATGTATGTCGGACTCTTTTAGATGGTATCATTTCTGATACGTTGGCTACAATCTTCCCACAATCCGCACTCGTAAAACTTAGTAGAGTATGCCCCATTTTTCCTCAATCACAACGAGATAACCGAACTACTAATGAGCAGAACTAATAACAAAATGAATGTAATTTGAAACAGGACACGACAGAGATAACAATATCTAACCAGCGAACACAGTAGGATAATGCCATTAAGATACAAGGCTGTGTACACGAGTAATGTCCTGCAATTAAGATGGACGTGTGTACATACTGTTCTGGTAATTACTGGTACGGCAAATAATAGGTTAGTTGACATACTCCGCAATTAATGCCAAGATGTTTTCTATAAATGTTAATTGAACCATGTCTGTAACGTGATTGTTTGAAAAATAGCATGGCGCATATTACCATGGCGGACTGCCGTTTGAAAGGTCCTGGGTTTGATTTGATGATGATGACTTTAAATATCTATTCTCCGTCAGGTTGTCTCTGTGAGTCGTCCATAGCACCCATGGCACGTGGAATCCTAGTGTGGGGCAATCAGTTTATTATAATTTATTATTGTTTTTAATTCATACAAATACATGAAATAATAAATGAAAACATACCAACTACTTAATCATTTAACATTAATGTCCATATTATCACAGCAGGCCACTGTTCATAGTAAAATTTACAGTTGTTCAAAGCTATTTAAATACTAAACCTAGTGACCTAATTACCTGTAATAATGCGACTAGGTGTACTCAATTGTAGGCATTGAAAATCACCTCGATTTATGTACAAAAATGTACAGTTTGAGAATCTAAAAACACACTTTTATAATGCTAAGTGAATAAATGCAGAGCAATAAATTTAGTTGATGTCCTGTTAAACGTTGAGGAGTTCCCGTGGAGGAGTTGTCTGAAGCCAATACTAAGCGTAATATTCGGTCATGCTTGTCATAAAATTGCGTTGTCATCGAAACTAAAGCAATATGCAAAATTCAAGTGCTCAGAGTAAGAGGAAGTTGTTCTAATTCAGCTTGCAAGATTTGTCCCGAATACACGCAAACATTGCAAGTTAAATAAAAGCGTGTAAAAATAATGATGACTCATATTTTTCTCAAGTGTCTTAAAAATATACGTAGGAGACGATACCGGCCGCGTCTGTCAAATTGACAACTGATTGGGACTAATTTAATCTGATCGGTAACAAGTTTTGAGAGTACTTGAATCTATATTACAAGTACTTAGGTGGTGGTTCTAAGAACAGCTGATTTGTCAGATAGTCATGCCGGACAGGCATCCGGTTGCGACATCCGATATAGGTATGCTATCTAGCTAGAATGTTTTACATTTTGTTGGCTTCCAATACGCAGTAAGCAAAACAGGCACGCGACCAGTCGCACAGAAAACTAGTTATAATAGGTAGTACCTACAGCCTAGAGTTCGCCCCTGGTACTACCACCGTCCGCCACGGTACTAAGTACCATTTCTACCGTGCAATAATTGTTTTAATGTTTTGATGTGGATCCTGTTACACTTTTTCAGAGGTAAACACCTTAGTCCTCAAGAATTAGCAAGTAGCAACACATTTGTGACCCAATTAGATCAAGACTCTTACTAACAACTACTAACAGGACTATTACTACCAACACCTAATAGGACTTAGGTACTATCAGACAGTCCCTACACTAGTCCTCATACACACTAACGAACGAACCAACTAACGTTCTAACACCATTAGCCAGGTATCTAACCATCCTAGTCCCGGTTTGAGTTTTATTTTGTGTCGGTCGCAGTTGTCATGAGCGGCAGCGGAAGGTGGTGCTGGATGCTCGTTTGTTATATTAATTCTACAAGAAAAAAATTAAATGTGGCACTCGGAGACTGCCGCGGTAAAGCTATTGCATAGCATTTTTTATCAACTTATGCAATTATAATTATTAGAAGTTATATAGTTATATCAGAACAGCGCCATCTAGTTTGTAGAAAACATACGTACCATACCTTAGTATTAAGGTACTAGATGGCGCTGATTGGGGGTGTTAGGTTTTTTCGTTTCGTTACGGAATTTCTGGATTCGGTCCCCACGCTCAAGGCCCGCGATAAAAGCTATGCAATAGCTTAAAAAAACTAGCAGTCGTACAACATGACCATTATCTCTGTAATTGGGTCGAATGTATTTGTATCGGCATAAAATACACGGCAACCACTCACGCCGCGCCGCCGCGCCGGTACAAGCTCACAGCTCGAGGGGAGGTCGCCAACAATAATACAATAGAAATGTTTGTTTCTTTTTGTTTGCTTTTTACAAACGAGCGTGCTAGCTTATGATGGTAAGTGATCTTCTTCGCACATGGACATAACATCAAAGACATCACCAATGTGTAGTATTTTAGTACATAGTATCTCAATGGGGTAGGTAAAGTTTTTTGTAACGACGACTTTTCCCGCTCTGGAGCTCCTAACATCACTTTGAATATTGAGCCGTGTGACATTAAAAATATCTTTAACGTAAATAATTATAAATCCTCTAATGTATTCAAAGTATGCCGAGCATGCAGCGAAGCACCGCAACTCTTGCGTGTGTCAATATTGTACAAGCAGTTATCGCTCTAACATAAAGCAAACAGTGACTATAATTCCGTACACCTCGCTATTTACTCTGGTGACAAAGTATTTCTCTGAAGAAGCATTTAAACAAATATGGCACGTCACTAAATTACTTATAATAACCTTGGTGGGCGTCTGACTGTCTGTTTATTTATGAAATAAGGACACGCATTGCTATCTAACTAAAAATACCATGAAAATTTACGGTATACATACTTTTGTCTTCATCTATAGTTACAATAAAATTTCAACGGGCTCAAAAGTACATTCTCGTTGGATATTTGTTGGAATTTTTAATGTCAGTAAGCTTTGTCATCTACAAAGGCGAAAACAATGTTTATTTGAAGAATTATCTGTCTATCTGTATCTGTTAGAACGTCACGCGTCATCACGCACTGGACACATTTTTTCGGACTTTTGATCCCGGAAAAAGGATTTGGTTATGAGAAAAAAATAGTTTATATTTTTGGCAGCATTTACGCAATTAATGCGATGATATACCATTAAATTACATACAAAAATTTACCCCTAAATCAATAAAATTATATTTACCCATCTGAATTTTAAGTATCCTAAATACTTATTACTGTTTCTCTTAAAATAAAGTGAATATATAAAATGGGTACTTTAACATCTTTGATTATATACACGTCAAAGTTTAACATTTAGCAGATTACACTAAAAACCGAATCTATTCAAATTGACAAAGCAAATTCTCCTATATCAATCACCAAATCGAAACAAAGGCGATTGTAGCCAGGAGAACCTAACCCATACCCGATGAGAACACGGTGGCATATGCGTGACATTTCCAAAGATCAAATGACAACGCCTCACACAAATATGCTTAGCATCCGACTGAGCTACGTGGGGAAATAACCCAAATGGAACCTTATTAACCCAAGTTAATGTCAGACTGATTTATCAGCATAATGATTTATTGTTGATTCAATTGATTTGAAATTGGATTCTAAAATTCAGTTGGATCGAAGTGAAACTGAGATCAAATGGTGTTAGTTCATTGTTCTTTAACGAGTTGTACCTGAATCCGTCGAAAATCGGAAACTTTATATGATAGTGTTTGAATATAGCGTGTCTATCTGCCTACTCTATCCATCCATAATATATTGGTGAGTGAGTATTCCTTCTATTATTATAGACTTTGATTTAGGATTATAAGAAAACGATCAAAAATCTATTATGCCGGTGTACCGAGCTGAACACAAGTTCTTCAACCGATGCAAAACCCCCGAGCGTCTTCTTGCCGAGGTAAAAACTTGAGTGTCTTCTGCTAACATTTGTTGACTGAAGAATTCCTCGCTACAACCAGCGCACAATCCCTAAATAACAACATATAAACAATGACCCTTGTAAGTAACAGCTGTTGAGCGTTTCTCGCACTTATTTTCATGCGAACACAGAAAGGGACGAAGACGTTTAAAGCAGCAAAACAGTAGCAAAAAATGCCACAACACGACATTGACAGTCAAGGGCTGCTCTCTGGTTATTTATAGAACAGTTATTGAGCTGTGAGGTGACACCATGAATTGGATAAATCTTAGGATTATGTTTTTTTATGTTAATGGCCGACACACGAGCTGACAAGCAAAGGTAAGTGGTTATGCATTACCAGCCAAGACAAAAAATTTCTAAGCCAAAACATTTTGTTTACCGTTTTTTCCATTAAAGCACAAATAATTTAACTACGTATTTTTAATTGCATACTAAGAAACATTAGATTTTACGTTTTCTAGGTACTCTTTGTGTGATATGGAGATAATAATAATGCTATGTGATATATTTTATAACGATGTTATTAATGTTACCTACACAAGTCGTAGATAAAAATCATCCATTACGAAAAACTTAAAAATGCTTCAGTTCTGATTCTACCTGTCCTGATTTGACGACCCGGATGGCGCAACGGTTAACACGCCGGATGGCCGTTCCGAGGCTCCTGGGTTCGATTCCCAGCGAGGCGGAAATTTGAATGATGAATTTAAATTTCCGTTCTTGGTCTGGGTGTGTGTGTTCTGGTCTTGTGTGTTGTCCATGGCACCCACGACACAGGGAATCCTAGTGTGGAGCTATGAGTGTGTAGCGTTATTATTACTACCTTTTAACGACTATGAACCCCAAAGAATCTAGAAGAAGACAGAAGAGGAGAAGAGCAACAGCGGAAGTAAAGGAATTGCTGAACAGGACGGTCTTCTGAGTTAACGCGGCATGGCCACTTGCAGCAGAGACGAGCTCAGTAACAACAAACAGCGGCCGCTAATTACCACCGGCCGGAATGACTTCAATGGTAAGGCCGTCCACCACACACACACACTCTGCCCATAGTTTTGTGTGTTCCACATTCATTCACTAAACATTCTATTTGTGGAAGCAACATCAACATAGCCACGTCAACTACAGGATCTTGAACATCATAATCACGACTGATTTTACCACTGCTGGGTATATGAAACAGTCGGACAGACGGATGATTTTATTTCTCGGATCGTGGAATGTTTGTAATTTGTGTAATTCGCAGAATAATTATGTTTATGAAGTATGAACTTTGGAAAATTGTTTGAATGGAATCGAACCCAGGACGGGGCGAAAGACCGACGCACCTACGCTCTCATTACTTAGAATCTTTCTACAGTGCGTACCTATACAGTTTGTACCTATACAAAGTTTTTATATGGAATTAAGATACACAAGGATGCACCATTCTTCTGCTGCCGTCCATGACAATTACCGACACAGAACACGACTCGGGACTCCGATGGTTAGTTAGTTGGGGTGCGGACTGTTAGTAATAGTTAGTCCTGCTAATTGTTGTAATGGTCCAGTTAGAAATTGTTAGTAAGAGTCTCGTTCTATTTTTTGACAGATTGAACATACGATATCTCAGTTATTGTAAAGCAGCCTACTCCCAACCAAGCATGACCCAGATTCTCAAGCACCATATCTAATCAATGGTCCCGATATGAAATGAGATGCGGTTATCTCAAATAAACGTAGATACCTACTGGCTGCACAGCGCATATTTTTATCAGTAAGACCCGGCGAGATCTAAAATATATTTTATGGTAATCGGATTATTTTTGCGGACCGTACGACTGGATCGTAACTACCCTTACAAATCCTTCTTTTATACTCGCGAACTCAATTTTAAATGGAACCCGAGGATAATTCTACACTACAAAATTCTTCTTTATCATTTTAATGGAGATTTTTGTGAACAATAAAATCCCTATAACGAACGTTGTGAATTTCTATTCAACTTTTATTTTTTAACGATTTATAAATTATGGAACGTAATATTATTTTTGAAAATACGATAGAATCATTTCTTCTCCCAGAGTTGTATAATGAACGAGCTGTGCCCACGACTTCGTCCGCGTGGAATTTAGCAAAAACGAAATAAGCGAAGAAATGAGCGGGGAATGATTCGGCTGCGGATAATATTATGTATAACAATAATACATAAATAGCTTTTCAGATATTTTGTTACACAATTTAATTGGACAAATCGTCATAATTCTTTTTTTCGCGAGACACGTTTGGCTTGCATTGACATGAGCTGCCCGGTGTTTGGAGTCATTTCTGACTCCAATTAAGGTGCTTCAAAATGGCCGCGCGGACTTCGTTTCTATAGTGTAATTATTCCAATGCTAACGTTTAACCAACACTCGCTTGCATTTAGCTCTGATTAGAGTTGTCGCACATTTTGTGTGAGTAGGACTTCAAGAAAGCATGAAATTTGCGTGCCGTAATTTAATTTTTATCAATGGTCCCTTGAAATTGATGTGGTTACCGCCGCCCACAAACTTTTTAACAGCAATTGCATTTCCAACGCGTGGACAATCAAGAAGTTAGCAGGGGCCCAGCTTATTATTCCGAACAAAGTTTCATCCTTCCAAATCCACTGGTAAATGACTACATGTTGTGCGTTGTCTGTTAATTTGTCACAATTAACATTATAGGTATTAAATAGATATCGTAAAACTAGATTTGATTATATCCAGCTTAACCAAATAATATATTAAAATAAATGTACCATACCGTTTTTTCGTCATATTCATTTTTAATCTAAAAAAGTTGATTCTATGTATAAAGGAACAACGGAACACATCACTACGCCGGGACTGCGTGCTCTAAAAATCTAAAACAAAGAAGCTACCAGCCTTTTGAAATAGCCAACTGAAATGAAAAAATATGACGCGTTTCACGCCCGGAAGCCGGCCACTGTTCCATATTTCAATTTTCGCCAGACAGCCCCCAAACAATTGTTTTAATATCACAAATTATGTCACAGCGAACGACTGGAATATCTTGCTCGGAACGGTGTTCCTAGCTATGAGGTGGAAGCCTTCAGGAGGAGAGTGAATAGGTTTATAAGAATTCGTTCGACTGTCATGTACCATCAGGTGGGATTGTTGTCAAACAATAACTTATTATAAGTAAATAGAAGTGTGTTAAAATAACGTCTAAAATACCCTTCTATATGAACAGGTCAGGTAATAAAAGCGGTTTAATTAAGCAATGTTTACTTTTTTATAACGTTATACTCATAGGCCTAAACTAGGATTCCCTGTGTGGCTGTCATGGACAATACACAAAGACAATAACACACACACAGACCGAGAACAGATATTTAAATTTATCATTAAAATTTCCGCACTGCTAAGAATCGAACCAAGGACTCTTGGAACGGCTAATAGGCATGGCAACCATTGCGCTATTCTCTAAAATCAGATAAACGATAAAACACACTTGGACAAATCAAGTGATACTAACACTTCAGACCCGGGTTTAAACAACTATAAAATCAACCTCTGCCGGGAATCGAATCTGTCCCCGATTCTCGCTCAGCAGACAGGGTCATCAACTATACTATATGATCATATGAGATAGACATATCTTAATTATTATTTTTGACTTCAGTCTGCTGCACTCCACTTATTTATGGGGTTCCCATGTTTTATTATTATGTCATAATCCAAGTGCAATGAAACCAGTGCTCAGTAGTGGGCTATTAATGGGTTGAAGCCAATTAGAAGTTTAATTCCAGAAGTGTTAAGCAAAGGCGTAAGACATGCTCATTACCCGCACGTAAGCATGTTACGTTATTATAGATTACTACTATTATTGAGTAACTATTAGCGGGCTGTGTGAAAAACATTGCTAATAACATGCATGCTTTGGGTCTAACCACACTTATCGACGCGGAATCGGCTAATTCCGACCAAAAAATCTTAGGAATTAGGAGTGAAAGCCATGTCACGCTGCTACGCTGGACTTTGCAATACGCGTCGTGTTAATCGTCAGTTTAACTATTTGCTGCCGAAGAAGACGGTCCAAAGGCGCCGGCAATGGCCGAAAGGCCCGAAAGGACAAGTGTTTTGTGTGCACGCAACTGTTGCGCAACCAAAATTAGGAGCCATAACTGCCGAACACCCATTGTGATGGCTCAACTGAGTTCGCGGCTGCGGATCAGCCGACACCTCGTCCCGTCAGCGTTAATCAGCTCTTCGCTAATAATGTATTGATGCCCAGACGGCGTTAGACGATTCCGCATCGATAAGTATGGAGAGACCCTTGAGTGAATGTGTGCATTCACTTCGCATGCTTTTTAGTGCGCTCACATGCTTTTTCAACAGCCTGAGTGCCAGTATTATAACACGATTTATAATCTGTATATAAACGGAGAAGTCAGCTAATTGAATAACATATCAACGCAATAATAAAACTTAAGTTCATAGATTTGAGATTTTAGATGGTTCATAAATCTACGATTTCATCAAACTGTAGCGAGGCACTTTGAATATAATAAAATTACCATATACCTACCTACTATCTTCATGGGTGTTTGTAATGTTTAATTTTTTTTGCCCAGGTGTGGTGCTGGACCGGTTATGATGTTGTTTTCAGTGTTATTATAAATGTCAATACAAATACACTCGGGTGCAATGAAATCGCACATTTGATTTTTTTCTGCAAAATACAAATTATTTTTTTTTCTGAAAGATACATATATATTTTTTTAATATGGAATTAAAGCTGGTTTCATTACCTATCCAACGATACCATACAAGCCGTTATTACTTTATCCTACTGCCAAAAAAAAACACCAATTACAAATTCATCCTTTATTAAATGAAGTTTCCTTGACAAAACTGTGTGGGAAATGAAGGCTTAAAAAAAAACACCCTTTTCTTACAAAAATACCTTTATTAATACGAAGTGTTACCCCCTCTTACTTGAATTACCGCTCGACACCGGTTTCCCATCGACTCTATCAAGTGATTGATAGAGTCTTGTGGGATAGCGTCCCATTCCTCCTTGAGCGCAGTTTGCAGCTCCTGGAGATTAGCTGGAGCAATATTTCGGTCTCTTATTTTCCTTTTTAAATTGTCCCAGACGTGTTCGATCGGATTAAGGTCCGGACTCCGAGCTGGCCACACCATTGTTTTGATATTCACCTCTTGAAGGTACTGCGTTACAATTTGAGCGGTATGGGGTCTTGCATTGTCATGCATAAAGAGAAAGTTCTCTCCAATGAAACCGCTAAATGGTACGACATGTTCCTGGAGAACTTCTCTCTGTAGGCCTTCTATAGACCCGCCCTCGTCCATCATTGCCATGGAGACACATCCTAGACTCGTCTGAGAACAGAACTGTTCGCCATTGGTCGACTGTCCAGTTCACATGTTCCTGTGCAAATCGAAGACGGGCTTGGCGGTGAGCTGGCGCCAATTTAGGGCCGTTTGCTGGCCTATGCGCTGTTAGGCCGCCTTCAGCAAGTCTCCTTCTGACCGTCCACCGACTGACTTCCACTTCACGCACCTCTTGGAGATGATGTGCAAGATCAACGGTTGTCAGGCGACGATTTCGCAAAGCCGTCGTTACGAGAAATCGGTTGTCGCGCTGAGTTGTAGCTCTAGCTCGACCAGATCCTCGTCGTCGTTCATAGCCACCAGTCTCCCGATAGCGCTGGTATACACGACGAACTGAATATCGACTGATATTCAGCTGTCGAGCTACAGCACTCTGGTTCTGGCCTGCTTCAATTAGAGCAACGACTTGAGCGGCTTTTTCTGGCGTAGTATCCATTTTCTTCGATAATTATTGCAGCTGTAGTCACTGGACGTCCTTTCAGTTTGAGCGTTGAAATGCAACTGATGACATTTTACTCAAAACATGCCTTTTTATACCTGCATTAGTCTGGCAAACTACGGTAACCTAAGGGAGTTAATTTTAGGGTTTTTTTGTTGTCATTAATTCTTGGCCGTAGGGTAAAGTAATAACGGCTTGTATGGTATCGTTGGATAGGTAATGAAACCAGCTTTAATTCCATATTAAAAAAATATATATGTATCTTTCAGAAAAAAAAATAATTTGTATTTTGCAGAAAAAAATCAAATGTGCGATTTCATTGCACCCGAGTGTAGTTTAATATCTCTTTCAAAATCCGAAGTAAAAATGTAATCTGGCACACAACAATTCTACTCGCTGAAAATAACATATTATTTATTAACGTTATTAGGTACTTTACAACCACGGGTAAAAAAAAGATGTGCCTATGGTCGACCAATGTCAAAGAGCTAATTAGAAAAAAAGTCTAATCCGTTCATCAAACATAGCTCCACAAACATCCTGGCGGAGGCGGCTCCGAGTTTGGGAACCCAAACCGGTCGCGTTCGGGAATTCGATATTCAAAACTGTTTTCGATTTTCGAACCGTGTTCATTCTGACCCGCGCCGCCAGATGTCGTTGCTGCTAAACCGTTGAACTTGCAACCGTGTTCCGCTTTATTGGGCGACATATTCCATTCGGCCACCCAGAATATACAGAGATAGAACTGAAATATTACACACTTTAAAAATAATTTGTAATCTATATCTAAATAAAACTCTAACTGGTTTATGCCTGTAAAATAGGAGATATTTGAGAAAAAAATGTATGAAGGGGCTTCATACATTTTTAGAATTTAGGTCTGTCTATATTTTTGCCCGCGCATCACGCATCAACTAGGTAGGTACTGAATGAATTTTATGTGGTTGTACTACTGGAGGTCTAACTAACGGTGCATGCTTCATTTTAATACGTTGCTTAGAATCTGAGACATAATTAAAATATGCATATTTTACAGGACCTCGTTACGTACGTAGTTAGCCAGTAAATGGTAAATTAATTTATATTGTATTTTACAAACGTTTTTCAAATACCAATCTACGCTATCGCTTGAACAAATCCCTATAATTAGTGAAAAAATAGTCTTTATTACACCAAAGAAAAACAACTTCTTAGTGCGTTACATAAGTACAAACTCGGAATTTTGAGAATGATTAGTGTATGTGATAGGCCGAGGGGGAGTTGTCAAGTTTCGTTATGACAGTTGACTAATGTGCGTGAAGTAATTAGTAGCCACATGGTGACTCCTGCCGAGCGACTGGACCGCGTTGCCGAAACGCGCACACAAGCTCTAATTGTGCACCGAGGGACCAGCGAATAGGAACCTACATACCTACATGTGCGTGAACGCGAACTTTGCCTAGGTCCAGGTGTACCGCACCTTAAAGTTACGGTTAAGTCTAAATATTTCTTGTAAGATTAAAACTTTATACTTAGGTACAAAGAGAGATAAGTTTTTTTAAGGTAAGTATATTTTACACAACTTTGAGATACTAAGAAAAACTCATAGATCATTCAATAACTTTAAAACCCTGACTGATTCTGGGAACACAAATCCATCTTAAAGAACATAAATACCATCTAAATTAGGAACCAACCCTTTACTTCATAGATCAAACCATTGCTTCACTCACAGTGATCCAGTAACCCAGTTTGCCATAACCTCACTGTGACGTATTACGGCGATGATTCCGGTGATCTTGTAGTATAACTAGTATAAGTGTCATGACTCATGACGGACTGTCTGTTCCATGCCATGTTCTGTCTGTCAGGTCGCGCTGAGGAAGCTATCGCTGTAAGCCACCGTTACGTTCCAACTCTGTTAAACAGTGGGTTTATTCATAGGCCTAGTAACTCGGTACTCAGGGATCCACGAGAACACAGCACTCACCTTAAACTGGACCCGACAAAAATCATCCTCAAATATCATGGAGTTTCCCAATAACCTATACCTACTTTGCATGACGTCATGCATGTGCACTGACTATAAACGTGTTTACTCTCATCAGTTGGTCCGCTGTAATGACTGTACGATGGCTGCGGCCGCGCTAAAAATAATTTAAGTACAATTATAAACAGTTCCAGTGTCACGCGTTGGAGATTTTATGATTTCACTGTTTTGTTCTTTTGTCACTTGTGTGTGACTTGTGAGTAATCGCTGTATCTCGTTATTTAGGGTTGGCGGGATGGAGGATTTCGATTTATGCGTTTATTTATATGTTTGTTTAACACTTTCTTGTGTGTGCAGCATAAAAATTAAATGTACAAACATAAAAGCACAAGAAAGCAATACTGGCCTGGATGGATGGTACTGGATGGATGGCGTTATCGCTTTTATCCGATTTCTTCCAGCCAACCCAGTAAGAAAATAGGGATAGCAAGAGAAGTAGAAGGGTTTTTGTGTTTTTTATATCTTAGCTCGTTAAAAATCTGATGTTAGTAAATACGAAAGTGCAAAAAAGAAGCGCTTTTCAAAATAGAAGAAAAAATTTAAAGGAGAAGAAGTTAGTTTAGTTTTATTTTCCTAGTTTCCTGACCTCTACCATGCCGGTAGACCTGCTTAAAAGTAGTTACCTGCTTAAAAGTATTTTATGATTTCTTTGAATGGTTCGAATCAACGGGATAGGAACGGAAGGATGCATTATGTTTCTATGTAGGCAATATATCATTAAAAACGCCGGATGTACTTTTGACATTTCATTGCTTTGTTTACGTAGGCACAGACAGATAACGAATAATTACATACAATGAATCACGTTTACGATTGTGTAATCAGTTTTACAATTTGTGCATAATGATACCACAGATCTTGTATTGCATAGACGGGACGAGCCTTCGTTTGGACTGAAAAATTAAATAACTAAACAATAATAAATTACATACTAAACTCTAACATTTTCCTATCCCCGCACGAGGATTCCCTGTGATTCATCGCAGGTGGGCATGGACAACACTAATAACACAATATTTTACAACAAAACAAAATAAATATCATCTTCAATTAAGAGGGGGTATAAAGCTAGGAAAAAATCAAATTTCACCCGCGCGCCCCGCCCCGCCCGTCAAATAGATGCGCCGCAGCAGTTGCGCGTCCGGTTGCATCTGACTTTACTAGCGGCTGTACACTCTCGCGAGACTGCTAAACGAGTGCACTCGTATGAGAATGTACTTGGTACGAGACATAGCGAGTACTCTCGCACGAGAGTGTACAGCCGCTATTATACAGGGTGTCCCAAAAGTTGTACGACAAACGGAAATGGGAGATAGCTTGAGGATGGACCTATTCGATGCCAAAAAATCACTTTAGTAAAAGTGCCACCGTTTTGGAGATATTGACCTTTGTTTTGTTTTTCGGAAATTGGGCACTCTTACCCTACTTTTATTTGCTGAGACCACAAATGAGCAGATATTTTAATGAATTCTTTTTTCACATACCCTCAGATAGTTGGTCTACAATTTCAGAATATAATTTAGTTCAAAATATTTGAAAATACTGAGAAATTAGGTTCTATTTTGGCCTTTTTATGTTTTTGATTTTCTTGTATTCAATTTCAACAACGACATGTGGAAAAAAATTGTACTGGACCAAGAGTGCAGATTACTTTAAAAACTTGACTGTTAAAAGGAGATTTCAAAAAGGTAAAATACTTGCTACTTTAATGGGAAACTTTTAAAGCTATAGCCATTTCAGTGTTGAAGGGTATTAATTTGAAGCTAAAGTGATTTTATGTTTTAATGCTTTTGAGTGATTATTTTATATTTTTTGTTATAAATTTGACTAAAAATATTTTGTCTCAGTCATACTTTATAAGTGTTCAAACTGTCTCTATTCAACTGTAACAAATAATTGACAATTATTTAAAAAATACATTTTTAAAGATCCTCACTCATTTATGCTATTTTAGCTGCAGCTGATTGAATTGTACTGATTTATTGATAGGTGGTAGAGTCTAGAGTTCACCCAGAGTAGTACCACCGCCCGCCACGGTACCTAGTACCATTTCTACCATGTAATAATTGTCTTAACAGCAATTGTGTTCGGGTTGCCATCAACGCTTAATTCGGATTATTACTTAAAATTGCTACAGGAAATATTACCGGGCCTTTTAGAAGACGTACATTTAGAGTTACTGCGTAAACTTTGGCTACAGAACGATGGCTGTCCAGCACACTATGCCCGTCAAGTACGAGTCCATTTGGATCGGGTGTATCCTCGCCGTTGGATCGGAAGATTAGGACCAATCCCGTGGCCCGCTCGGTCACCGGATTTAAATCCTCTGGATTTTTTTTACTGGGGCTGTATGAAAGACAAAATCTACGCGAAAACCATAAATAACGCAGACGAACTAAGGAGTGCAATTCAATCAGCTGCAGCTGAAATTTCCCAAATGAATATAATGTCTTTGAAAAGATCTTTTTTGAAAAGGTGTCAATTGTGTGTTAGAGAAGAAGGGCGACACTTTGAACACCTTTTAAATATAGCACAATAAAATGTTTTTTTTAACCCGAACACAATTGCTGTTAAGACCATTATTACATGGTAGAAATGGTACTAGGTACCGTGGCGGGCGGTGGTACTACTCTGGGTGAACTCTAGACTCTACCACCTATCAATAAATCAGTACAATTCAATCAGCTGCAGCTAAAATAGCACAAATGAGTGAGGATCTTTAAAAATGTATTTTTTAAATAATTGACAATTATTTGTTACAGTTGAATAGAGACAGTTTGAACACTTATAAAGTATGACTGAGACAAAATATTTTTAGACAAATTTATAACAAAAAATATAAAATAATCACTCAAAAGCATTAAAACATAAAATCACTTTAGCTTCAAATTAATACCCTTCAACACTGAAATGGCTATAGCTTTAAAAGTTTCCCATTAAAGTAGCAAGTATTTTACCTTTTTGAAATCTCCTTTTAACAGTCAAGTTTTTAAAGTAATCTGCACTCTTGGTCCAGTACAATTTTTTTCCACATGTCGTTGTTGAAATTGAATACAAGAAAATCAAAAACATAAAAAGGCCAAAATAGAACCTAATTTCTCAGTATTTTCAAATATTTTGAACTAAATTATATTCTGAAATTGTAGACCAACTATCTGAGGGTATGTGAAAAAAGAATTCATTAAAATATCTGCTCATTTGTGGTCTCAGCAAATAAAAGTAGGGTAAGAGTGCCCAATTTCCGAAAAACAAAACAAAGGTCAATATCTCCAAAACGGTGGCACTTTTACTAAAGTGATTTTTTGGCATCGAATAGGTCCATCCTCAAGCTATCTCCCATTTCCGTTTGTCGTACAACTTTTGGGACACCCTGTATAACATGTCATCAGTCAAGAATACGGCACAGTATAATGTAAAAATAAGACAAATTTCGGCTCAGTAAATGTAGAATCATCTACCTCAAAAATGGCAAGCTGTTTTTTCTATAATAGGGTTAGATTTTTATACCATATTAATAGCTAGAGAGCCAGTGAATGGCAGATAACACATAATAAGGTGTCATTCATAATTTTGAATATATTATTATGTAGGTATCTATCAATCTAAAGCAATTCTTCTCGCTGTAACTATCTGTATTTCTGAAACTAATAACATTTATAGGTAGTGTCGGTCGCATCATGTAACCATAGCGCTGGAAACCTAGTGTAGGGAGCGATTGAATCACTTTTATGACAAGAAAGGCAGTATAATGTTGGTACTGGTGTGACCATTAAATCATTTAAATTCTCGCAAAGCAGAATATCTGCTCTATTTTTACGTGATGAAACCTGTATGCCGTATAACATGTAAATAAATAACACGTACAATGTTTTCAGACATTTATTATTATAGATAACATTGTTTTCATTTTTTCGCTACAAAAAGATAAAGTAAGTTATCCTTTAAATTTATTTAAATCGAAAGAAATCCTTCGCCAGAAAACAGAAAAATTACAAAGGCCACTGCCGTTATTATAAGGAAACTAATTAAATGACAATAATATCATAAAAAAGATGACAATCACTAACTTCTTGAGCGACAATTGTTAGCTTTAAAAATATAGGAAAAAAACAGTGTGTGAAATATGATGCGTGATGATATAATTATGCGTGAGAACAGGAAAAATGTATAATGGGTAGTAAAAATATTTAAGTTATGGTAAGAACACATAAGTCATGAAATTAAACAATTTTTTGAAGATTAAAAATAAGCATAAAATCGAACAAAGCTTACTTAAAACCAAAATGAATTTATTCGAAATCAAGTTTAATTCACTAACTCCAAAATCCGTGTAGAAAAAATAAAATGCCAAAATTATACATGGTTGGAAGTTGTAATTGTTCAAAAAATATATCTTGTCTATTATAAGTCGTTGACTTGTATCACATGTGTATTTAGTATCGTCGTTAGTCTTGATATTTGTCTTGACCCGTTCATAAACACGAGGCTTGATGTTACTGAAATAAAAAAAAGTCAAACACTATTATACTTCCTAACATTGAAACTGATGATGTCAGGTATCACTTTGCGCCATTTATAATCGGTTGAAAGTTTTAGAGAGGACTAAATTACATAAATACTTTATTTTAATGCCAACCGTTCCGGTGCAATAAATTCGTCTGCATTTGGATCTGTATGTTCTAAAATTTCTACATTTTGTAAAAGCGTAATACTTAGTAAGCCTGAAAATATATTTTTTTTTCTTTAAGAAAACACAATTAGCAATTAAGAAGTAAATAAAAAAGTCGCTTTAAAAATGCATTTATACAAAATTTTATGTTTTTGTTAAAGTAATTTTGCCTAACTATGCATGTATGTAGTATAGTATAAAAAAAGTTTAGTTTATGTGTTATTTTGTAGATTCGTTACAATGCAACAACAAGCTAATAATAAATGAAACAATACATAGACAGATGAATTGATACGCACTTCTCTGGTGTAATGTTCCCGTCATCATCAATAGATTTTGGAATATTTTCTTGATTAAATCTTGTTCTGAAATGAAAATACAATAATAGTTTCAAACACACACAAGTAACAACTACTGTAGGGATTGATCAAATTGACTACCAGAAATATAGGTGTTGCTTTAAAAACAAAATTATGGGGCAAAGAGGAAATAATTAACTCAAAATTAAATTTGCTTTTGGATAAAGCTGTATAGGCGGGTGCATCCCTCTCTCTTCCACTTTAGGCCTCAACCTTAATTTGTGACAAAGTTTTCTAACTAAGCCCACATAACATTGAATACACGTATTACATGAAATCTAGACATAACTAGTGAGGAGTGGGCGTACTGCATACCTCTGCCTACTCCTTCATGTCAAAAAAACATTTACTTACTTTATTGATCATTCAACACTATTTCTATTTTTATAATTATGTTTATGAATAATTTTGTTTGAAAGTACATACCTATACTATTAATGATACATACAATCTGAATTTTTCGTATATACTATGCTGCTTCAGCGATCAAACATCAACATCAACATTGTATTGTGAGCACAAAAGTTAAAACAATAAGGTCTAATTTTGAATATTAAATAGTGTACTTGTCAACTTACCTCTGACAACTAGCCATGACTTGAATTTTCAGCTTTCTGTGTTCCCTTTTTTAATGTTGATTTTATTCCGTTTGTTACCCATGTTGGATCTAGTGTCTTTTAACTTTAGTTCACACACACACAATTATTGTTTTTGTAATAAAAACTACGCTCTTAGTCACAAATGTACAGCACGAAATATTTTTCACATGTCGAGCAGACTGACACAGTCTTCGCGTCTCAATGGAGCAATGGCGACTGATTAATGAAACAGACCATGTCAAAATCCTACAAATGTATTTTATTTAAATAATTCGTAAATTATAGATTTGATTTAGAAATCGATCTACAAATCCCTCCGTGATACTAATTAGCATAATATATTGAAATATTGACTCAAAAATATGCACCATATTGAAAATAAATTGATTTCTGTTGAAAATTAGACCTAACTTTGTGATTTTTTTCTATCGAGAAAATTTAATTTTTTTATGTTTTTGCTTCTTACATTCACTCAATAATATAATGAAGTATAACTATGTTCTTGTTCAGGTTCTAGAAACTTGATCTACTACTGTAAAAATTGAATCTACGATTGCCAATTTTGCTTTATACCCCCTCTTAAACCTGCGTTCGATTGTGCAGTGCGATCGATTGTAAAGTAAAAACAAATGAATATCATCTGGTGCACGTCGAACAATTGATATTTTTGCATACATCTCACCTAACCGTGGCTCCTTTTTGAAGACGGTTAACAATACCACCATCCGCAATACCATTTCTACTCTCTAATCAACTCTATAGTAGGTATAGAGATATCAAGTAATCATGTATGTATAATTATGTATTGCATTCATAGTATTCATACGTCCATATTTCACGTACTAATTTCTTCGTCATTGTATTAATTGATTTCAATTCAAATGAGTCGTTTAATTAAAACACAAGCTCTCACTTTTTGAGTACTCGATTACTCATAGAGAGAATTATTGATAATGTATTGTTGTAACAAATTATTAAGCATAGATATCTCTCAAAAGGAGAGGGGAATTTCCATAACTTTATTTTAATGTATTTACGGTCGTCCATGGACATCAGCAACACCTAAGCACGGTAGTAGTATCATACAGTATTCCATCTTCATACAAACGGTCGGAACGCGAACCATACCTACGCGCCTCGGAGTTTAGTACACATTAAGTATACAACAGCCACAGAAGCGCCATAGGGACGATCGAACGTGTGGGTTTGTAATCAGGAAGCGTGCGTATTACCTACCCACTTACATTCACTACAACTAGAAAGAGGCGGCGGCCCTAGCGCGCGGGGCTGTAGGCATTTATTTCAAGGACAGGGCCGAGTCACAATACTGTATGATAATATTACCGTGGCCTAAGGCATCATAGATGCGTTGCCGGCTAAGAAAGAGAGAAGACACCCACCCACATTATAATCGGATAGGAGCACCGACGCAGGCAATGTATTCCAGTCCGCCGTACGCATAACTAAATTAAACTTGATAATAAATTATTATTCATAAAGATTTTAATTATAGATTGTTGTTATGTTAAACGAAGCAATAATTTAGTTGTCTTTGATGTCTAAGTGGGTCTAATGAAAAGCTTATTAAATTTATAATTACTTATTGTGTTTGTTCTAGTTAATTTAGTTTACTAATTAACCGACTAATACCAGAGTATATTGTGATTTCCTATACTAATTATATGCAAATTAGAAGTTAATTAATAGTCTACAACGGTAGTTATGGATTTCCATAAATAAATAAAATGCTGTAACCTTATCCAACCGGTTATATTGTTTTTTTTTTGAAAATTGAATGTTAGTACTTTGTTATCGATACGGTGACCATTTCTTTATTATTGTATGTCTGTCTGTTTTTTTAGCATCACGCGGAAATTAATTAACCATGATGATACTTCACATATTTATATCTATAACACGAGTACGAACCTAGCATGCTTTTTATCCTGTAAAACGGAGTCGTCGCCATAAATAAGCTCTACATATATTTCGTTCTATTACGATAATAAAGACACCAAATCATCTATATAAATATAAAAGGAGAAGCTGACTGACTGACTGACTGACTGACATATCAACGCAGGGCCTAAACTATAAGGGTTAGAAACTTGAAATTTTGCACAAGGGTTCCTTATATAACGTAGGGGAGCACTAAGAAAGGATTTTTGAAAACTCACCCCCTAAGGGGGTAAAACGGGGGTGCAAAGTTAGTATGAAAGTTCTCTGATTTCAGCAACTTTTATAATATTTAGGGAATTTTTGCGGTGTAGGCGCGGGTGTAGGCTTGTTTTCATATATCTGCCATGTACCTACGGACAGCGATCAGTTACAGACTTATAACATGTACAGAACAGATAATATTACTAACAATTAATAGTTTAGTCGCTAAATTAGAAGATATATAAATAGAAACAACACAAACCGTTGGCCTTAGTCGGTCAACAATAACTCGACCACATTTAAATTTTAATACATTGAAACAAGGATACACTCATTCATTAACCACACACAATAATCTGTTATCTACATTTTTAATTGCCTCGGTTCTAAACACGCGGAAAATTTTCATTTCAACTATTCAAATGTTTGAATAAAACATACGAAGCGTTGTATTAACTACATGTTTAGAGTTAGACACGCTAATCACAACTGGAGTTACTGTTCGTATACGAGAACAATGAATTTCAACACCATATTTAATGCACACTCGAATACATTTGTCATATAAGTTTTTGTACGAGAATACATTTGCATATCATAACGATAAATAACTTTTAAAGTGTGCGCGTATTAGCGTAACACACACGTACGAAGTGAAACTTTTTACGACATATCGCGTTTTTTCATATTAATTTTTATTTCTTTTGTTTTACTTTTTAACTTTGACTCCGACTGTAACTTTAACTTCCTTGTTTTTCTGCTTACTGTCTACTTTTCTTTTCATAAATCTGACAAGTCACAACGATTTCATTAAAGTTTCACTTCAAAAATCCCGTGTCTACATTTTTTTCGAGTGTGGGTAATGTACAGGGCTATAGTACTGGCATTAGTTTTCTGAAGCGAAAGGAAGGCGGTTACCAGTACTCAGTTTGTATACCTAGTGTCTAATATCATCTTCGCATCCCATTACTGTCTCACTGCTGGGCTTGGCTATCCTCCTACAAAGTACAGGCCATAGCATAGTCCACTACTTGGACAAACTTGGCTATCCTCCCATAAAGTACAGGCCATAGTCCACTACTTGGCCAAATGCGGATCAGCAGACTTTGCACACCTTTGAGAACATTATGTAGAACTCTAAGATGTATAGGATTCTTGTATAGTATTTAACACTTTCAATAAACACGTATTTCATTACGACTAGTAGCCACAACCTGCTACTTAACTGGGTACGTAATTCGATGGTTCGAACAATGGAAAAGTATGTTGCCTCGCCAAATGGATCGCCGGGGAGTTATTACCCATCCACACCTATCGGCCCCCTGCCCTGTTACCATTAATGAATAAAGAAATACAACTAGATAACGTAGGAGTGCTGAAAAAATAGCGCGGTTATTATTCCCATTAGCGTTTATTGTTCTGTATGAGGAAGGTATTTTAGAAGCTTAGAGTAAGTATATAGAATTTTGGAAATACGTACATTTGGTAGGTAGGTAGGTAGTAGTTACCTACATTAATATATGTGTACGTAAATGATAGGTATAAGTTAAGTACTAACTTAGAAAATAAGTTATTTTAATAGAAATAAATATGTGTTTGTTACTTTTAATAAATACATATTATTGAAAACATCGCTTTGTTTTTTTTAATGGATTTAAGATAGCAAACGAGCATGCAACACCACCCTTCCGCTGCCGCCCATGATATAGGTATGTGATCGGCACAGAACTGGACTCAAATCAAATCGGGACTAGGATGGGTAGTCCAGTTAGCGAAAGGTATTACAACCTCAGAATCTAAGATAACTTTAGTTGGTTAGTTCGTTAGTAGGTATGAGGACTGGGGCAGCATTGTGACTTTGTTCATTTTGAATTTATCGAAATAACGAGTCAGAAACAAAACGATTTGTAGTGTTCCGGATAACATTGAGTGGTAGTACTTTCTTTATTTTCTCTTCCCGAGACCCAGAGGCCCGGGAGGCCCAGAGGAGAGACACCGAGGCCAAGACCGGCCCGCATTGACGATGGCTCTGGTGCAGTTACTGATGTCAGATCAGGTAGCTCGTTTGCCCGTCGGTCAGCTATTAACATAAAAATGGAGGAACCTTACATTGTGTCATCCATTGTTCAACAGGGCATACTAAAAGTAAGCGTGGTTGGCATGAACTCAATGCATGAACTCGATGCATGGCCAAACAAAAATATCCTTGATGAATACTATGTATTAAATAACACGAACGACGCATCCAATCTGTAAAGACGCAATTTCTCAGCAGAGTGATTCAGTGATGACGACTGTAAGATCGTCGTACGTATTTTTATGGTAATTAGATTTAAATGTATTTTATTAAAAGTACACGTGTTATTTTTAATTAGAACTACTTAACATTTTCAGGGTTCTGTCCGTTTGTGCATCTATTTATCCGTATGTCACAGTACATTTCTCCGATTTCACATAATATGTTAGATGCACGATTTTCATCGACTGTGGACGATACGCGATCGCACGATATATTTTTTACACCAATATTTCGACCCAGTTGCATGGATGGTCGTTACTAGTCTAACGCAGTTTTTTTAGTTATCAAATTTATTGTAAGTTTTTGCTACTAGCCCTAAAGATTTGTATCGCTCAAGCAAGATTCAAGACGACCCGTTGTCTCGCTAATTATAGAATGTATGCGTCAGGCACCCACTTCATTATCTCATTTAAGTTGTCCGTATGTTTCAAGTTTTATAAGTGATAATCTTGAGCAAGTTGTAAGTTGTAAAAAAGTTAAGAAACATAAAATTAATCTATGCGCCAATAGGGAACTGAGTGAATGGGCAATATCAACTGCAATAATGCAGTACAATGAAGATATCTTGTAATTTTTTTTTAAACAAAATCATAAAATTTCAATCAAATCCATAATTAAAATGCTTCTTTTTTTTATTGATTTGAGGCAGCAAACGAGCATGCAGCACCACCTTTCGCTGCCGCCCATGACAACTGTGACCGACTTAGAACTTCTTATATGTACATACAATGCATACAGGTATTTTGTTCAAGGTCCCACTTTTTTGTGTGTTATATTGGGTCTTGTATTTGCCCTGAGAGAGTATAATTATGTATTGTATAATTATGTAGCCTTATAGAGTACAAATTTAAATTACTTTAGCGTTGCTTTTATATAACATAGCGTATCGTACCGTAGGAATTGATTCTCCCCCAATGCAGAGGTCACCATTGACCAAAAATATTTTGGATGAAACAAATTCATGCATTTGAAGCAAAGTAAACCATAAGATGTTACCAATCTCAAAAATGATTAACATGTGAAAAAGAAAACCGACTAGAATACTACAGTGACCGGAACGAGGACACAAATACGACGTTCTTGTCTACATAATCTAGCGTGACGAGCGTCGACCGCTTGCAGTCTGTGGCGCTGCCGTTGCGTAATGTAAATTTGGCGCGCAATTTTGACACAACAAAACAATGTTGCATTGCACAGAGTAGATCTCCACAATCACTTATGCATAACAAACCTGCAATTTAACGAGATTACTATCGATACAACTTCTCATTATTCCTAATACAATGACTATCATCATTAGACTTAGGATAGAAAACACTAGCTTCTATAGGATCATGACAAATTCGTATTCGGATAACATTAAGTAAGGTCCTAGGCGCTTTAACAATGAACATTACGGATTTTTGAGATTGCCAGTCCCTTTTAAATTATCCAGTAAGTAAGACACATGTAACAAAATTAGACAATTCTAACGGGACCGTATTTGTATCATGGCCTACAAACCTAAACATTACAGCTATGTATATTTAAACTATTCACAAAGGATTACTCATTTACAATTATCTTAAAACGCCTAATTCTAACTTGTAACGCATTCGAGTACGAACGTGACAAAAGAACATCACGAGTGCGGAATGACAAACATCTTGAGTCACACACACGCTATACACACATGACATGACACACATAGTGTATAAACAATACACACATGATACACATACTTATTCAAGTAGAAGTCATCCATAAATTACGCCACACACACTAAGAGGAAGAAGGGAGTCAACAGTGTGACATCGTGTGATATGGGGGTGGATGGATCGTAGGCATTGATTGTGACGTCACACGTATAAGTCCCAAACACCAAAATTATAATCTTTAACACACAAACATAAAATTTCAATTATAGAATTTCACACCAGAAAGAGGGATCACATATTTGTCTTTGAGTGGCTAAGACGGGGGAAGGTAGGTACTGTAAAAATCACGCAACTTAGTGTATGTTTACATCACAGAAAGAAGACCAAAATAAAACTTGGTCACAACATCAACACCGGAAAGTGAGTCACGGTATTACTTATGCGGACCAATAAGCAAACAAAAGCCAATCAATGGGCCAATTCATGAAACTCGACGGACGGATGCATGCGTCAACGTCATTGGGTCATTTAAGAGGGGGTATAAAGCTAGGAAAAAATCAAATTTCACCCGCGCGCCCCGCCCCGCCCGTCAAATAGATGCGCCGCAGCAGTTGCGCGTCCGGTTGCATCTGACTTTATCAGCGGCTGTACACTCTCGCGAGACTGCTAAACGAGTGCACTCGTATGAGAATGTACTTGGTACGAGACATAGCGAGTACTCTCGCACGAAGTGTACAGCCGCTATTATATAACATGTCATCAGTCAAGAATACGGCACAGTATAATGTAAAAATAAGACAAATTTCGGCTCAGTAAATGTAGAATCATCTACCTCAAAAATGGCAAGCAGTTTTTTCTATAATAGTGTTAGATTTTTATACAATATTAATAGCTAGAGAGCCAGTGAATGGCAGATAACACATAATTAGGTGTCATTCATAATTTTGAATATATTATTATGTAGGTATCTATCAATCTAAAGCAATTCTTCTCGCTGTAACTATCTGTATTTCTGAAACTAATAACATTTATAGGTAGTGTCGGTCGCATCATGTAACCATAGCGCTGGAAACCTAGTGTAGGGAGCGATTGAATCACTTTTATGACAAGAAAGGCAGTATAATGAAGAAATATAATATAAATTATATAATGAATGTATAATGAAGCGGAATTTCTCTTTGTTGAAGTTCTTTTCTCCAATACGAAGTTACTCTTAGAAGTTTTTTATAGTCCTTCTCTAAACATCAATTATTTTTCAACTTTGGATAAACTATTGGAAGATTTTACTCCTGTTTATTCTCATTCTATACTCATGGGAGACTTCAACACTTGCCTTTTGAAAAACGATGCAAGGGCAAGCCAATTAAAATCCATAGCTGAGGCAGCAAACTTACATATCCTCCCTCTCTCTGCTACTCACTTATTTCCCAATTCCTTACCATCACTCCTGGACCTAATCCTTGTTTCTTCTCCGGAGCACGTTATTCAACATGGACAGTTTGCTGCTGACGCTTTTTCATATCATGATCTTATCTTTCTATCATACAAACTCAAACCCCCTAAAGCTAAGTCAAGGATTATTTTACAGCGTAATTTTCGTGATATGGACGTGGAAGCATTCCGCAGGGATGCTGCAAATGTCGACTGGAGTCCCATTTTTAGTGCCGACAGTGTAGACGAACAGGTTGCTCTTTTTAACTCACTCCTCATCCAACTCCTTGACGTGCACGCTCCTGTTAGGCCTATTCGCGTTCGCCATCTTCCTGCTCCCTGGCTCACAGAAGAAATAAAAGAGTTGATCGCCAAGAAGAACAAAGCTAAATCGAGATACAAATCGGATCCTTGTGAAAAAAACCGCCTCAAATATAGATCTATCAGAAATCACTGTAATAAGGTGTGTAGAGATGCACAACGACGCCATATCCACAGTTCTATCCAAGATCAAGATCCGGCCAAGGTTTGGAAGTTCTTGAGGTCATTGGGAGTTGGGAAATCACGCAATAATTCGATTCCTAATAATATAGATTTTAATAGTCTCAATCATCACTTCTCAATGTCCCCTGACATGGATCCTTTCCAATCCGGTTTCCGTCCTGGTCATAGTACGACTACTGCTTTGCTTAAAATCACTGATGACATTCGCCTTGGGATGGAGAACAAACAAGTAACGGTGTTAACTCTGCTGGATTTTAGCAATGCTTTTAACACAGTTGACTTTGACATTCTGATTGCTACTCTAAGCTCTCTTAACATATCTCCGTCTGTCGCTCGGTGGTTTCGTAGTTACTTGTCGGGTCGCAGACAGCGTATTCGTGTCCAGGACGCGTACTCCTCTTGGTCACAAGTTTCTGCTGGCGTCCCGCAAGGTGGCGTGTTGTCTCCTCTCCTATTTTCTGTTTATATCAATTCGATTAGTCTCCATTTATCTTCACTCTACCACCTATATGCTGATGATCTCCAAGTATATTGTCAGTGCCCGGTTGAGGATCTTACTAAAGCTATCGCGTCTATAAACACTGATCTGGCTTGTATCTCGAACCGGTGTTTGTTACATGGATTACAAGTAAATCCTCAAAAGACCCAAGCAATTATCATAGGCAGTTCTAAGCAACTTTCTAAAATAGATTGGTCAAGCCTACCGCAAATCAGTTTTGAAACTGTCAATGTGCCTTTAAGTCAAAAGGTAAAAAGCTTGGGAATATATATGGATAACTGTCTTTCTTGGCGAGCTCAAATTAATGAAGTTAGCCGAAAGATCTTCTCTTCTGTGGGCTCTCTTAGACGACTGCAAAATTTTCTTCCAATCACGACAAAAATTGCGATTTCTACTTCTCTTCTCCTTCCAATCCTTGACTACGCTGATGTTTGCTATTTAGATCTAACTGAGGAGCAACTAAACAAACTTGAGCGTCTTCAAAACGTCTGCATTCGTTTCATGTTTGGCATTCGGAAATATGAACACATATCCGAGTATCGCACTAAGCTCAAGTGGCTCCCAATTCGTCTTCGGCGGAATACACATATTCTTTCTACCTTATATTGTATCCTGTTTAACCCAAATACTCCCAAATACCTAAAAGAAAGATTCCAATACATGCACGTTTCACATGACTCTCACTTCCTTCGCTCAAATGTAAACCTTGCCCTTTCTACTCCTATCTACTCTTCTTCTTTCTACAGAAAATCTTTTACTGCAATGGCTGTGCGTCTTTGGAATTCCTTACCTGTCTCAATTCGCCGTGCTCAGTCATTGGACTCCTTTAAGAAGCAAGTGAGGGAACATTACCTATCAATATCACATTAGTATTACTATCTTTTTATCCCTACCTACATATTTTGTTACCTGTCCTTTTCTTAGTTGTTTGTGAATGTTTAAAGCTACTGCTGATATATTGTTTTAACCATTTATGTGTACACCCCTACCTCTTTCCTGTGTGTACTATTTTTAATATTTAAAGGTTGTCTGGAAGAGATCGCTTGTTAGTGATAAGACCGCCTGTTGTACTTAAACATCTTTATTAGAATGTTCTGTAAAACTTTTGGTGTACAATAAAGAGGATTTGTATTGTATTGTATTGTGTATAATGTTGGTACTGGTGTGACCATTATTTCATTTAAATTCTCGCAAAGCAGAATATCTGCTCTATTTTTACGTGATGAAACCTGTATGCCGTATAACATGTAAATAAATAACACGTACAATGTTTTCAGACATTTATTATTATAGATAACATTGTTTTCATTTTTTCGCTACAAAAAGATAAGTTATCCTTTAAATTTATTTAAATCGAAAGAAATCCTTCGCCAGAAAACAGAAAAATTACAAATGCCACTGCCGTTATTATAAGGAAACTAATTAAATGACAATAATATCATAAAAAAGATGACAATCACTAACTTCTTGAGCGACAATTGTTAGCTTTAAAAATATAGGAAAAAAACAGTGTGTGAAATATGATGCGTGATGATATAATTATGCGTGACAACAGGAAAAATGTATAATGGGTAGTTAGTAAAAATATTTAAGTTATGGTAAGAACACATAAGTCATGAAACTAAACAATTTTTTGAAGATTAAAAATAAGCATAAAATCGAACAAAGCTTACTTAAAACCAAAATGAATTTATTCGAAATCAAGTTTAATTCACTAACTCCAAAATCCGTGTAGAAAAAATAAAATGCCAAAATTATACATGGTTGGAAGTTTTAATTGTTCAAAAAATATATCTTGTCTATTATAAGTCGTTGACTTGTATCACATGTGTATTTAGTATCGTCGTTAGTCTTGATATTTGTCTTGACCCGTTCATAAACACGAGGCTTGATGTTACTGAAATAAAAAAAAAGTCAAACACTATTATACTTCCTAACATTGAAACTGATGATGTCAGGTATCACTTTGCGCCATTTATAATCGGTTGAAAGTTTTAGAGAGGACTAAATTACATAAATACTTTATTTTAATGCCAACCGTTCGGGTGCAATAAATTCGTCTGCATTTGGATCTGTATGTTCTAAAATTTCTACATTTTGTAAAAGCGTAATACTTAGTAAGCCTGAAAATATATATTTTTTTCTTTAAGAAAACACAATTAGCAATTAAGAAGTAAATAAAAAAGTCGCTTTAAAAATGCATTTATACAAAATTTTATGTTTTTGTTAAAGTAATTTTGCCTAACTATGCATGTATGTAGTATAGTATAAAAAAGTTTAGTTTATGTGTTATTTTGTAGATTCGTTACAATGCAACAACAAGCAAATAATAAATGTAACAATACACAGACAGATGAATTGATACGCACTTCTCTGGTGTAATGTTGCCGTCATCATCAATAGATTTTGGAATTTTTTCTTGATTAAATCTTGTTCTGAAATGAAAATACAATAATAGTTTCAAACACACACAAGTAACAACTACTGTAGGGATTGATCAAATTGACTACCAGAAATATAGGTGTTGCTTTAAAAACCAAATTATGGGGCAAAGAGGAAATAATTAACTCAAAATTAAATTTGCTTTTGGATAAAGCTGTATAGGCGAGTGCATGCCTCTCTCTTCCACTTTAGGCCTCAACCTTAATTTGTGACAAAGTTTTCTAACTAAGCCCACATAACATTGAATACACGTATTACATGAAATCTAGACAAGTGAGGAGTGGGCGTACTGCATACCTCTGCCTACTCCTTCATGTCAAAAAAACATTTACTTACTTTATTGATCATTCAACACTATTTCTATTTTTATAATTATGTTTATGAATAATTTTGTTTGAAAGTACATACCTACCTATACTATTAATGATACATACAATCTGAATTTTTCGTATATACTATGCTGCTTCAGCGATCAAACATCAACATCAACATTGTATTGTGAGCACAAAAGTTAAAACAATAAGGTCTAACTTTGAATATGAAATAGTGTACTTGTCAACTTACCTCTGACAACTAGCCATGACTTGAATTTTCAGCTTTCTGTGTTCCCTTTTTTAATGTTGATTTTATTCCGTTTGTTACCCATGTTGGATCTAGTGTCTTTTAACTTTAGTTCACACACACACAATTATTGTTTTTGTAATAAAAACTACGCTCTCAGTCACAAATGTACACCAGGAAATATTTTTCACATGTCGAGCAGACTGACACAGTCTTCGCGTCTCAATGGAGCAATGGCGACTGATTAATGAAACAGAGCATGTCAAAATCCTGCAAATGTATTTTATTTAAATAATTCGTAAATTATAGATTTGATTTAGAAATCGATCTACAAATCCCTCCGTGATACTAATTAGCATAATATATTAAAATATTGACTCAAAAATATGCACCATATTGAAAATAAATTGATTTCAGTTGAAAATTAGACCTAACTTTGTGATTTTTTCCTATCGAGAAAATTTAATTTTTTTATGTTTTTGCTTCTTACATTCACTCAATAATATAATGAAGTATAACTATGTTCTTATTCAGGTTCTAGAAACTTGATCTACTACTGTAAAAATTGAATCTACGATTGCCAATTTTGCTTTATACCCCCTCTTAATTAAAAAATTGTAAGTGCACGGGAAGACAGGCTATAAAATAAAATGAAGCTCCCCGATGTTCATTTGTGTGACTTGTTTTATGAAAAAGGAAGCATACGTGCAGACGAGCTACCTCATCGGGTTACCATTATGAGAGGTCACATCGTAAACATTATTGATACCGAATTTATCGTCGACGCGCTGTCTGTCAGGACGGAGTTAAATCTTTTTGATCTTTCGTCTTCAAATTTGGTTTCAAATCAAATGTTCGAATCGACGTCAACTGAGAATATTCTCAATGATCCCTAGTCCCTAGTCCCTATGTCATAGAACATGGAAACACCAATGATCCGGTTATACTTTTTTGAGGCGACCATTTTAGTTCTCAAGGGTAGCAACAGATCTGTGACCTAATTACAACTAGATTATTACTAACTACAACGAACGGGACTAAGAACTAAGTTCTTACACCATCTGCTAACTGGACTAACTGTCCTAGTCCCGTTTTGAGTCTTGTTCTGTTTCGGTCGCAGTTGACGTGGGCGACAGGGGAAGGGCGGTGCTGCATACTCGTTTGCTATCTTAATTTAAAAAAAAACTGAGAGAAAGTATATAGGTATAGTCTACGATTTAGATGCACAATGCAAAGATTGCCACAAAACGCAAGTTTTACGTACTTAAATCGCTAAATTGAATAACAAAGAACGAATAAACAAAAATGTTAACATCATTGTCAAACAGAAACACTGCAATATCGCAATGTCTGTAACAAATCCTTCATTGTTCTCCTTCACGCCAACAGAAACTGGAATTTAATTTGAATTATTACGCTTCTTGTTAATCTATTAATTAATTCGAGTAAAAAAATTCCTTATCGTAAAATTGTAGAAATCTAGTTGACTACGTTTTTGCGATAAGAACACCTATTGTTTACGCTGTACCTATTATAAGTTTTTTTTTTCGTTTATAAGTAGGTTCCTCCATAAATGGATGTGCTGAAAAATATTGATACTGTAATCGGGACCTTAAATTATTTTATACCTTTAGGAATACTCATCAAATGCAATTACTTTTTCTACTACAGCACTTCGATGTCTCCAATAGTTTGGCTGGTAACCAGCTCCACCATCCAAATCCATTCAAGAGATCATTGCCGGCGAAAAATGAAAAGGGGATCCGTGTATTACATTACAATAAATACAATTACAATTGTTATGAAATTGTTATTTAACATTGTGTGGTAACTTCCACGTGAGAGAAACCGAAATTATACTGACACACTTTGTTAGTATAGTAATTAATGCAAATAACTATTTAATTAGCTATTATAATACTACTTAGTTATAATTTTCTGGTACGTAAATATAGAATACAAAGAATAACATAGTGATTATCTTTTCGTACCTAGTGTTCAATCTGTATCCGAGTTTATGATGATAAAAACCGGCCAAGATCGACTTGACCTCACCTGTCATTAGTGTCAAATGTCGACTGTTCCATTCCCTGCCAAAGCAGAGCAGTCTCGCAGTAACCGTTGATAAAACACTACCAATAAAATATACGTACCTACTACCGCCTACCTATTGAAATATTATAAGTATAACACAAAAAAAATTATATGACACTAATAAAAGTTAACTTTGTCTACCACAGCAACCTTTACCTACAGTTTAACTTAACGCTGGCCTTATCACCAAAAGAAAAATACTACGATTGGAAATTCGAAAAAATCACTTTCCCGCGCAACAGACCGTAGGAAGCACACATTCAAGCGGTCGGTTACAGGAAGGTCCCAATTGGACGCCCGACTATACAATCGAAGGATGTTCTATGGAATTTATAGCGCTCCTGATTTTAATACATAATCACCACGTAGGCGGACACCGTCGGAATACCATTTGTTTAGGTTAGCCCCGAGGCCGTGTTGCCAGCTAGATTACGTATAATGAACAAAAATGAATAAATTGAAAATTATATTCTTTTCTATGCAAATTGTGACGCTGATTCATAATTAATTAGTTATAACGAACTGTAGCCAGTTGGTAATTGTGTGCTCAGTTGTACCCCGGGTTTTGATTTCAGAAGAGGCACAAGTTTGTGTAATAGGTCCTAATTATAAAGTTTATTACGTCTTGGATAATTGTGACGTCTAAATTGGGTATGTTTAATGGCCATACCGCACACAAAAGGACCCTGTTCATGTGATATGATTATGTTTAATTGAAAGTAAAGATGTGAATGTTACTTCCTTATCTACTTCGAATATTATTAATATTCACACTACTCGTAATAATTAGAGGACGCTCTGCGGTCGATATTCGACTGTTAACGCTATGAATGCAAATCATGTTTAATTTTATTTATTAAATGTGTTTGTAAAACATATTATGTAAAATATGAAGCTGTCTGCACTTCTCTATTAAAGTTTAACTCAATCAAATCCGTACACCCAATTATAATTTAAAAACGTAGGTAAGTACTTTTTTCTTCCCCTTAATCTTTGTAAATAGAAAATGTTAATGGATTACATTAAACTATAAGTGCTTTTAATCATGTTTCAAGTTCCCTTCTCTAATACTGTATTGAACCAAGTAGACGGGGCCAGTTACCGCATGAGTCACGCCTCATACCCATGGGTCAGGCGCCGCAACGTCACGCGCTATGCGGCTCCATTCAATGGACATTTTACAACGTATATCGTTAAAGATTGAGCATTGCTGACCTTTGAACTAGTTTTAACTAGTTGTACCAAGTTTTAACTAGTTCCACGACTCCACGTACTGCTTTGACAAAAGCTGACGTTTTAGAAATTCAACTGTTATAGAGAACTGACATCAGTTATACAGTTATTAGTCGCTGGATATGTGTGTGAGGAATCAATGAATTCGCCGCTTCTATCCAGCTGATAATATCGTTGGTGTCAAGAATATTATTTGTCGAATAATGTTTCAGTCGGTATAGTACGTAGTAATCATCAATAAATAATGTCATACGTCAACAAAGTGACGACATCGTCAAGCGGAGTGGATCGATTCACAAGCTTCGTGATGTCACATCTAAAATTTTAAATGGTCAAACTCTTAACTTATTAAAGTAAGTCGTTTTTAATGTAAGTAATAATTTAGGATGAGCTGTTTTAATTTAATAATTGCAAAATATGTGACGTCACACTAGTGAAAATGGTTACTAGTTATAAGTATGACTCCAAAAATCATGAAATTCGTGTGACATAATGTATCACACTGGTGGTTACAAAGAGTCCGGATTCCAGATAATCGTGAGGTTATTCCCGCTTTCACCATATTTAGGTATGCATCATCTCCACTTAACATCAGTATTAACTTATTTTTGTTAAAAAAACTGATGCCCCCCTATTAGCTAATTATGTCATCTACGTGTACCTTACAGAATTACATTCTTCAGATGAAATAGGATAAATAGAATAAATTCGGAGACAAAATTAAATACTGCACTTTGTATTTCCACTTACGAAAATGGATACACGATCTGATTCTAGTTGAACATAAGATGGCAGATACGTTTGTTTCTTTGAAAAATGTTTCTTATTATCCGCCTTGTGGTTAAGACCATTTTTCCTTCCCTATGTCTTAAACCCAAGTGTATGGTAATGCGAATATGCCTTGACGAATTCTACTCATACGGTTAAGAGGTGGCATGGGGGGTCTACCACCCCATTAGACCCTTGTTGCCACGCCAACTTTGTCTGCTAAACGTTAAAGCTATACTTTTTATGATCCGTATGGCACAATGGGTACCATGCCGGACCGCCGTTAAAAGGGTCCTTGAAAGGATTCGATTCCCAGCTAACGGAAATTTGAATGAATTTAAATTTCTGTTCTCGGCCTGGGTGTGTTTTTTCCATGGCACCCACAATACAGGAGTTCCCAGAGTGGGACTGCATAACTGTGTAAGGATATTTACAAAAAACATAATATAATTAAGTATGATTTATGATTAGATTAACCTAGCTTTTCTGGGTTTCCTCACCAATCCTCACTGGGGCAGCGTGGTGGAGTATGCTATAGCTCTCCTCAATGATGAGGGGAGACCCGTGCTCAGTAGTGGGCCATTAATGGGTTGAAGCGAAGCGAACCTAGCTTTTACCCATGGCTTCATGAGCTAGCGCACGCTATCGTAAGGTGGGAAAGAGATGATGTTACTTTCTGGATAAAAGGTGATCATAGGCAAAATATGCTTCTCGTAACAATGCAAAATTCCAGGCATGCAATTTAAATTCAGCATAAAGCAGCTCGCCTGGGTACTCTTAAATCGTTCCGTATTCTTCGCCGACAGTACGACAGCAGTTTTACGCAGCCTTACGGGTTATTGAGGTTGATGTCTGGCTCAAAGAACAAGAGCTCATGCAATCTAGACTTCAGTTTAAGATGATGCATTTTTGCATACGTCTTGACATTATCTTTCGTAAGCGAAACAGCGTTCCGCTCGTACTCCGCTATAATTAAATTTGCTCGTACTACTTACAAAATATTTCAGTTCTGGGACTATATGTGACATCTCATTTTCCAGAAAACTGCGATGCCTTCGTGTTGCACTCGCGTATAAATCTGGTTGGTAGTTTTCGTATGTGTTCCCGTTGTGAAAACCCTCAGACGTGATTAAAATAATTAAAATTACTTTGGTGATATTAAAATATAGGAAAACAGTTCGGGAATTTTACATGTTTTTGCAAGTCCTTAGTTATAAGCTGACTATTAGCCTTGAAAATTAAAATAACACCCACTTTAGCCCTGCACCCACTCTTTAGACCTGCAGACCAGGCTTAAGAGGCAACAAGAAGCTGTTAAAATTAGCCTTGTAGTGGTGTGTTGATGGCAAACATCGAAACGTATTTATTTAGATAACACACTCACATAGACAATTGATTTGCGCAGGTGTAAATACGGTTCTCTAATATAGCAAAGTTCAAGTTATAAATCGATTACCCAACAAGTCCTTTAACATTTTGGTCCTTCGAGCAGACTCTAGTACCAAACCAGCAAACTTCAACTAGATAACTACATACGTCAAACGTGCATTATAATACTCTGATGCCGGCAAGTAAGCCGTAAACAAGATCTGATGCGGTGGAGGCACGAAACACCCGCCACTCAGTCTTAGTTTCAAGGGGAATTTTTCGCCTAGCTGCACATTACAGAGATACGAAGGCAATGTTACTTAGTTTGCTAGAAATGGGAATCTCCCTTGATGTGGAATTTGTACATTTTCAACATTGACATAAATACTATGGACTTAGGGTCTCCTACTAAAATCGCGAAAATAATGTCCCAGTTTGACATCACAAGCATTTAAATGTTTACAAGGTAATTTAAGCACTAAAATCATTATATCACGGTTTCATTTCGATTGCAACAAACACTGATACATCAATGACACCTTATGGTACTTCGAGTGCTCAACACACCATAATCACCATATGCAGCTCATAGTGAAATAAAACGCGACTAATAAAGTAATAGAGTAGTGTTTATTTAAAATAATACATTATTTATTTTTACTTTTATTACACATTAATTACATTTTTTAACTGAAACTTTTTTCGGAACGTTATGAATTAGATTCAATGAAACAAAAAAGAGTAATGAAAAAGATACAACTTATGAAATGAAATATAATGAAATTTATTCGAAGTTGGTTTTTTACAAACACTTTTCGAAAATCAATCTACGCCATCGCTTTAACAAATCCCTACCGTGAGTAGTCTTGGAAGAAGAAGCGGCAAGAAACTTCCAAGAAGCTTTTTTTTGCTACTCACATTTCAGATAGCACTTACTACTACTTACTAGCTAGAATATCAAACTCATGTCCAAGCATTTTTATCTTTAAAATAAACATCAAGTTTGTAATAACCTTTCGTCATAAGTATGACTTTGACATGAATTTTTGACATGAAATTTACAGTATGGCATTTCCGTCAATTCGAACGGAATTTTATTATAGATTTTAATACATCTACCCATGAACGAGCCACCAGTTTAACCACCAGTCTAAGTCTGAAGTTTAGCCTTGTTCCTAGTATTAATCACGTGAACATCACTCTTCTTAAGGAAACTGTCATAGTATTTTTAACGTACATTTGTACATTTGTTTGTAAAGTACATTTGATAACATTATCAAAAATTACATATCTGTCTTAATGGTTTTTCTATTAATATATTCGTTCTTACAGGCTATTTTGTAATTATCTTACCGCATTATCATCATCTATACTTGTAATTTCATTTTCATTTGATAGGTCAGTGACAGTCGCTCTATTAGCATCATCAGTTAACTATAAAGAAACAAATAATTACGGTTGAAATATTAAGTAGAAACATACACGTTATTTTTTGTAAACCATAAAGCCCAATAAGGTGAAGAGTAAGGTATAAACCAAGTGGTATTTACTTGCAATGTTGGCACAGCTGTGTTTTTTATTCTTCTTATGCCTTTGCCAGTTATGTACATGTCATCTTCTTTAAAATGATCCGAGCATACAACGTGGGCTGCTTTCGGCATAAAATATTCTTCCTCTCGCGATGTAGCAATAATACTTCTTCATGCTTAACAACGTATTGGGTCTAAAGGAAATCTAGAAGAAATATATTTTATTGTACTAAAAAAAATTTAAACATAATCTATTTATATAACATCAACAGCGACTCTATGGAAACTTTTGTTCTATATCTTGCATTTATTCGTTTAATATTGTGCAATCGTGAAATCGTGCAAAATAATTTAAACTAAAGTAATGGATTATGTTTATCTCTTTCTGACTACAGTCTGTATAGTGAGAAGACAAAGACAAAGATATATTTTTGATTCTTTTGAGTGATTCTGAGATTTATTTACGAAATTAATTCGATTTAAAATAAAATAGTGTGTATTCGTAGCAAACCAATACTTTAAAAGATAAAACAATGTTTTACTTACCGAAAATATGATATACCATCGGCTTTTTTCACTTTACTTGCGTAGTTTTTACACGATTTCAAAATACAATACGGCATCGTTGATGTGTTGTTGACAGCACGGTCAAAAAGTGACTAACGGGGCATTGTTGTTCTACTTGCGTATTGTTGTTGAGTTGGCTCGGACATTTTTTAGCGCGGACCGTGCGTCCATAGTAATATCATATGTCAATGATTTTCAATGACTGGTAATAAGGTGAATTTGTGTGACTACAATTTGTTGTAAGTGCAGCATTGAACTGCAGCACCACCCCTTCGCTGCCGCCAATTACAACTGTGAACGACATAGAATACGACTCAAATAGGCACTAGGACTTAGAATAATTACACTATAGAAACGAAGTCCGCGCGGCCGTTTTGAAGCCAGAACCTTACTTGGAACCTTATTTGGAGCCAGAAATGGCTCCAAACACCGGGCAGCTCATGTCAACGCACGCCAAACGTGTTTCGCGAAAAAAAAGGATTATGACGATTTGTCCAGTTAAATTGTGTCACAAAATATCTGAAAAGCTACTTATGTATTATTGCTAAAAACATATGATTATCCGCAGCCGAATCATACCCCGCTTTCGGGAAAGTTTCGGTTTAGTGCTTCACTTTAGACAGAGCGTTTGTATGAACAGTGTCTTTCTAGTGTTATTATTCTAAGCACTAGGATGATTAATCCAGTTAGTAGAGGGCTGTTATAAAGAACGTTAGTTGGTCAGTTCAAAAGTGCTTATGAGGACTGGGGCCGAGACTGTAAGTGATAGTAAGTCCTGTTAGTTGTTGTCAGTAATATTTTTATATCCACTGGTGGTAATCTACTAGAGTCGTCGAATCGACAAATTGATCTTTGTGCAAGGAAACCGTACAGAATTTTACTCATGTATCTAAGCATGAATTTTAGATTTACACCATGAATAAAACCATTAAAACAGAACATTGCCAGCCATAATATCACCTAATAAAACCACTTAACGAAACAAACATAAAGGAAAGCTTCTTTCCTGAAAATGAGGTTCTCGTGGTATAACTAAAACACCAGATAAGAACGCAGCAAAGCAAATCACAAAGCAAAGCAAACACTAATAAATTACTCTTTGTTAATACCAAATAGCTCAAAACGCTTCTGTAAATCACGTGCATTTAACCTACATTAGTTGTATTACTATTCAAAGTAGGTCCATTTATTACCCTTATAAATCATATTGACTGAAACGCCACGTTTCTCACAATACAAGACGCTCGTGCCAGGGCCGTCAGCTTTCGGCAATTGAAATTAACTCTATTCAATTGACGGTATTGTTGTTGGTTTCAATAAATAAATAAACGCTTACACTCTCAACCTACACACGCGACACAGGGAATCCTACTGCGGTTGGGATTCCCTGTGGCATGGCACCGCACCCCCTGCACTATAGGTTACGCCGCTGAAAGGTAAATGATGATTTGGAAGGGGCCAACACATCATCAGTATCAATAAGGAAAAAGTTCTACAAAATGACATCTTGATACACCTAAATATAAGTTCACTTACTTAATCTTTAAACCACTTGATGCCAATATCGCTGACGACGCTGACCCGGTAATCCGATAGCTTCCAAATCGGATTTGGGAACAGACTTAAGAGGTTCCACTTGTCCGAAATCTCATCTATCGCTCGGGATTTACTCGTAATTTCAAACCGTACTGAACTTGAGCTGACTTAATCTCATTTTACTAAGTGCTTCGCAATTTAAAATTATTTCAAAGGCTTTCTGATTAGAATTTCCGTTTTAAATTGATACCTACTTTTGGACATTGCGAACGACAGTGGAATAAGTGACAGCGATTCGCGGGTAACAAAGCTTATGAATACGCGCCCACTCTTGCCTTATAATGTGACATGTTAATAATAATAAATAATTACACACTCATAGCCCCACAATTCCCGGTGTCATGCATGCCATGATCATTTGAAAATACTTATTGACAAGAACACACACCGACACCCTGACCAAGAACGGAATATAATATGATAATAATAATTAGTACTATAATTTTCTTTTTCAGCCTCTCTCGTAATACAACATTCACTACAACTGTCTGAAGACGCTCACAGATGTACAAATGTGCAACATTGCAATGTTGTCTAACCTCAAAACCCTTCGAACCGAAGCGAAAACTTAAGCGACTTGTTTCACGTTGGAATTAGGTTATGGTTTTTTAATTTGATGATTCATTATGCTGCTTATGCAACCTGTTGCAATAATATTGATAAACTCTAACCTGAAATTCTTTTAATAAAATGTAGCGCCCAGATATCTCAAGCGAACACCGAAAAACAAAAGAAAAAAATTCAAAAATGGAACAACGATACGCAAAAACATCCAATCGCAACTAGCAGTGCGAATCCACTCGATATGACGAGTGGGTACGCATTCCTGGGAGGCAACGGTCATCGACCGTCCTCAGCCCGCGAGGTCAGTACTGCACCGACCGGTCTCCGCTCGCGCCAGTAGAGACACAACAGTACGATTACATATTGTTGTATGTGTCTAGTGAATAGGGTTGGCACTTTTTATTTATCTTTTTTAACAAGCTATAATTTAACTTGCAATGTTTGTATGTATGTTCGGGAAAAATCTCGCAAACTGAATCAGACATACTTCTAACTCTACGGATTGAAATGTTGCTCACTGCTTAAGTTCTACTGACAATGCAATTTTAAGACAAGCCTAACCAGATATTACGCTCAGAGTTGGCTTCAGACAAGGAACTCCTAAATGGTTACCTACAGTGACTAATTTTATTACTTTGCATTTGTATTTTACTTAGCATTATAAAAGCGATTTTTTCGTTTTTAAACCTATTCGTTTAAGAATTTATAATTCCCTTGTAATATATGCCGTATGCATGCTACTACACATACTTCACATCTTCTATTCGTCAAAGATAGTCTATATTAGTAAGATAAATTAGCATCCTCATTATCATTCAGAAACGGTATAAAAACAGCATCCCATCGATTCCTCAGTTAGTACCTCCAGTGCGCAGTCCAACAAACCAACTCTTAACCATTTTGAAAATTGAATCCCTGATAAATGAAGGAATGAAAGTTAGCTTAAAAAGCAGTTTCATTCAGAGTAAAAAACCTAGAAACATACTCATATAATTATATAATCTAACAAAACCACATACTCTATAGTAAACACCACAAGGCAGCCTCAAATTTATGATATGCGTTACCTATCTACCTCATTATACGTATACTATCCATAAACAAATTATCCAAGACACCATCCCTATTTACGTACTACCCGTTTCTCTTGCACTGTGTCAGGAACGACCGGTCCACTCGATACCGTTTCGTAACACTCGCCATTGTTACATTGACGGTTCGGCTCCGCGCCGAAAATCAATTACAGTACCACGCGGGTAATCTAATTTGTGGGCTGCGTAATAGTTGATAATGTGCTGGATTAAATGACGATGATATAATGATGTTAATTTAATAAGATATTAAAAGACATTTCATATTGAACATGTAAAGTGTGAATAGGATATTTTCTCAGACATTTCAGCTTCTTTTTTTCCATCTATATTTTTCTACGTTATTAATAAGCCGAAGGGTTTTGTGGTTAGGTAGTGTCGCCAAAGGGCATGGCAGCGTTATATAACTATCTAAAATTTGGAATGTTATATGTTCATATACATTTTTTGTGTCAATTAAGTTGCGTCAAGCTATTTAATTATATGGAAATAGTTGCACAAAATTGCTTTCAAAACATTATTTACTAACCTTTGCAAAAAACCGACTTAACTTTGCTATTCGATGAGGTGATAACGTTTTATCAACAAGTGTTTGATAGAATTACTGGGAATTTCGCCCCCGAATTTCATGAATATCGTTGGAAGAGCCGTTATCGAGATTCAGATGTAGGTACCTATATACAACAATTGCTCGTTCAAAGGTACCGTATTAGATAATAATAAAACATTAGTTCAAAACTTTATAATAATTTGGTACCTACTACATCTAATTTCGCGAGTGGAGCCAAACCGGTTGTTGCGAATACATTTTGTAGGTACGTAGCAAAAAATACCGCATTATCCTCTTACCACCACGAGGTTACAAGTGACATGTGGTATCTATGCAACATAACCTTAAACATTGTAATCATTGCTACTCACCTTTTCCCACTGCTGGGCTGAGGTCTTCCCACGTCTGCCGTTCGAAGGGTCCTGGGTTCGACTGCGCGCAAGGTGGCAATTTGAATGATAAGTTTAAATTTCTGTTCTCCGTCAGGGTGTATAGTCCATGATGTCCACGGTGTGCCGTTCAGGGAGTCCTAGGGTGGGGCTGACAGTGGTGCGAGCGCTAAATATTTATTTATTTGTCACACGAGCATACATACTTCATAAATACGCTAGTGCCGTAGCCGTATACAATTCCGTGAAAAACAGAAGTTTATTGTATAGGTAAATATTCCCTGCAAATCTTAAAAGCTGCGCTGCGGAGTTTCTTTCATTTTCTTCTCGATAACACCTTTCCGAAAGTAGTAGCAAAAATTGCCTGCATAAGTAGATCGATAAAATACAAAGCTAAATGATATTTTGGATTTAAACTTTCAGTTGCAGTGTTAACCCGCTACTCCCTAACCGGCAACGCGTTGGTAACGTTTATATGATGTACATGAACGATGATTATCTACCAACGTGTTCGTCTGCTGGATTACCGCGATTGCAATAAAAAAGTCAAATTACCTACAGGATGTTACGTTAGTTTGCTACATCGAATAAATTCAAAAGCAAGCAATGTACTCCTAAATGAGGCTTACGAAAGCAGTCGTGAATAGCGGAAACTTCTAATAACCTTCAAACATTGTGGGGTGATCCCAGTCAACACACCGATTCGGGTTAATTCGAATTCATAACTTTCCTTATAACTGTCCAGGCTATGGTAATAAGAAGGACAAAAAGTACAAAAACCGATGAACCAGACAGGAGACTTTTGCATGGAAGTGGGGCGGGACATGTTCGGACTTTTGGCCTTCTACTCCGACCACAAGAAGTATCAATGAAAAATATTGCAAAAATATGAAAATATTTAATATTGGTTCCTAAACGTAAAGAACGAGTTTCCCGAAGCGAAGCGAGGGCGGGTCCACTAATAATAAATCTGTAACTGTCGCTGTACATGGAAGATATATGAGTTTTTTTTAATGGTTGTCTTTATTAATGCAATAGGACCCAAAATTATTATTTTTAGAATTATTGTCTGTGGTTTTGTACGCGCTAATCTCATATTTCAATCGGTTGATATTATGTATACATATAAAACAAGTTACGTCAGTATAAAGAATCACGTCTAACAATTTGCGAATGTTTAGATACTAGTTTAAAATAAATTTTCAAAATTTTATTGTGCCTATATTGCCCGGTCTTTTACGGTCCAGGGAATTGGATCGACTTTCCAAATTTTGAAATGGTTACCCTACTTGGCACCTCACACATAATGTTGTAGATCTATACGAAGAACAGCGATATAATAATTATACTTAAACAAAATTTAGTAACTCGCTAACCCATTGTATCAAACTAAATAAATAAACGCTCACACAGTTATACTTCCACACATGGTTTCTCAATGGGTACAATGGTATACAAATAAAATTTAATTATCACAAGCGGCAGCGCTAAATCCTTCCGTCTACTAAAACAGTACGATTTCCGAGGTTAAATAAGGGGGAACCCTATAAAATAAGGGTTGCTTATTTTTTAGCAAATACTAAAATATGGTTATAATCCAACAGAAGCGTCGAGGCTCGACCAAACTGGAACAGTGAAGTAACCACCGGAAAATAATTAACCGCTTCACTCTGCTGTTTGAGCTGTATTAATTATGGCATAAGCATTATTTATGTGGGTTAGGTAAATGCTTACAAAAAACGAAAGTGTACTCGTAACAAATTACCCAATTTTAACATTGAACAATCCAGTAAGGGTATGTTCAGATATGCGGGGTATCCTCAACCACCGGCGGTAGTGGTATCCGAGGGTACGCGATATTCCTAGGCGGTAGAGGATACCGCTTATTTGAACAGGCCTTATTATTGTAAATACCGTGTAATCAAACCAAGAAGCTACTTCACCGCTTCCTTGTTGACCTGCAATGTTTATGACGTCGCTGGTGTTGCAAAAGTGCAGCTTGTTTTTGGCTGTTTTTTAACTTGCCGAAAAACGAGCTGACTAGTCACCTTATGGTAAGTGGTTGCCGTCGCTAAAAGACAACAGTAACGCCAAAGGCATCAGCATCACCAATGCGTTGCCAACTTTATTTGCATAAGGGAACACTTCCGTCCAATTATGCTCACATAACTTATAATAGCATAACCAAAATTTTTTAGGGTTTGTTTCGTAGTTCTAAATTTTTATGTTTATTAGTAGGAGCATCATAGTGGATGAACTATTTCTCGTGGTCCTACAGTAGCAGTACCTAGTAGTAAGTATAAAAATGCATTAATATCCACTAATCCTATTAGAAACCATAATTATTTCAATTTTTTTACGGCATCGTAAAACTAACGTACTGAACCTTATTACCTACCTAGGTCAAAAGTACCACTTCTTATCAGGAGCAGAGAAATAGCATTTCTCCAGAGGTACCCACCTACTAAAATTATCTCAATAAAGACACGAATGCTCGTCTCTAAATCAATTTAAAACCAAAGTCTTAATCATAATTATATTACATTTCGTTATGAAAATCACACTGAACCTGAACACTACAATTAAGTGATAACTCGAGTCACTAGGTTATCAATAGTTACAAATTCTAATAATAACAGGTAATATAACTCCTCTATCTATATCTTATCTTTAATACTGATGAGTGTACTTCTTAGTGTAATACCAATGTACGAATTCGATATGAATTAAAATGTCTTATAACACAAGATAAGACGCAAGATAATAATGATATCTATAGATAACACATTTTTGCACCGCCGTATCATGGTTCACTTATGTACTTACGTATTAAATAAATGTTTTTAAACTACACTCAGCGGCACGGAATCTTGGCCAAACTCATGGCGTACGATAACAATTTTTTAAGTGTGTGTAACTTTGTTCTTAATGTATAATTGGGTAGAAATAATGTTTACGTTAATCCTAAGAGGCTAATTAACTAAGTTGAAGTGCATTTTGATTTGATTTCTGAAGTTTAGTTGAACCGTGTCATTTATCCGACGAAGTCTACGTTTTGAATTGTGTTCTGGAATTTGCAAGTGTTAAGTTGTCGAAGTTCTTTGGTTTCATTGTGATCAATAAACATCTAAAGGCGCATTAGGATCCATAAAAATGCCTCTATCACCAAGTCAGATAGCACAAGCAGTGGCATTAGTCGAACTAGGGATGACCCATCGTGAAGTGGCTACTATCCTTAAAGTACCAGGTTCTTCGATGCAATATGCACTAAAACGGTACCAAGAGACTGGCCTCTGCACACGCAGACCAGGTAGTGGCGGTGTACGTTGCACGTCAGCTCGTGACGACCACTTTAATGTGTTAGAGATTTTAAGAAATCGCTTCCTTACTGATGTCGAGATCCGGCAGCGGCTTCAAATCTCCAGGAATGTAAATGTTAGTGAGCGTACGGTGAGAAGACGTATGGAGGAAGTTTTTAAGATCAAGAAGACCAGCCCGTGGCCCACAGCTTCTCCCACAGCATAGAGCAGCGCGATTTCAATTTTCCCGCGAACCTGCTAACTGGTCTCATGAACAAAGGGAAAGGATTTTGTTTACGGACGAGTGCAGGATCGCTTTAAATGTACCTGATGGTCGACAACGTGTCTGGAGAAGGAATGGTGAACGATATCTGGCGATTACTACCACTCCCACAGTGAGTTTTGGTGGAGGCTCTATAATCGTATGGGGTGGCGTTAGTTCTGATGCACGTACAGAATTGGTCATCGTCAATAACTCTCTAACTGCAACACGATACGTCGAGGATATCCTTCAAGAACATGTTGTACCCTTTGGAGGGTTTATTGGATATGACCGATTCATTTTATTGCATGATAATGCACGACCATACGTCGCTCATATCGTAAATGAGTACCGTCAAGAGGTTGGTATTCAAAAATTGCGGTGGCCAGCTCGCAGCCCCGACTTAAACCCAATAGAGCACATTTGGGATAAGCTAAAAACGACAATTAAAACAGCATCGAACCTACCACAAACCCTTAGCCAGCTTCGAGATGCTGCACTGACTGCGTGGCGCGACTTATCGCAAGTGGACATTAAAAAATGTCATCCAAAGCATGCCAGACCGAATGCAGGCGGTCATAAGGGCTAGAAGAGGAAACACGCGATATTAGAAAGTACAAAATGTTGTCAAAGATCAAACAGTTTTTAATTCCTAGTGCTCAAAACTGCAGAGTTTAATTTTGTGTAAATGTGATTTTGCGCTTAAACTTCATTAAAAACTTAAAAAGACGTTATTTATGAGTAAAAATTATTAAAGACGTTAAGTGGATGAACAACGATTAAATTGGCCTAAATTAGAAGTGTACAAACTGAAAAAAACTGAAGTTATCACAAATTTTGTAGGTGGCCAAGTTTCCGTGCCGGTCAGTATAGTTTGTCGAAGTAGTAAAGGAAGTAGTTTTGGGGACTGCTGCCCAAAGTAAATACCAAAGGGAGCTGTGGCGAATTGCCAATCAAGAAGTGTACTCGTATGAACCTCCAATAACTGGCCTTCCGGCACTGTTACCAAAAAACGTGCAAACATTTTGTTTGACTGTTGCCAACATACTTACCAATATTAGAGACTTAGAATAATTACACTATAGAAAGACAGCCTTCATACAAGCGCTCTGTCTAAAGTGAAGCACTAAACCGAAACTTTCCCGAACTTCGGCTACGGATCATCATTTATTATGTTTTTAGCAATAATACATAAACAGCTTTTCAGATATTTTGTGACACAATTTAACTGGACAAATCGTCATAATTCTTTTTTTTTTTTGCGAGACACGTTTGGCGTGCGTTGACATTGAACACTACGGAGCTGCCCGGTGTTTGGAGTCATTTCTGAATCCGATTACGGTGCTTCAAAAAGGCCGCGCCGACTTTGTTTCTATAGTAATTATTCTGAGGTCTAAGAATATAGATCGACTCGCGAAATACTCGTGGCGCTACTGATGTTACGCAATAAGGCATCAATTCACAAGGCTAGCTTGAAGACTTGAAGTGCGCTAGTGACAGTTGTTCTAAGCCTCCTCAGTAATGAGAGGAGACCCATGCCAGTGGCAGCAGTGTGCCGACACGAATTGAAGCCAAGTAGTGATAATGTCAAGGAATAAAACCGTTCGTGACGTGAAAGTGTTAAAGCTAGAAGCTAATTAAATTAGTTCCAACAAACTATTGCAGTATTCTTAATAGCTTGCACGAAGGCCATGTGGTAGTAACTAATTCTAGAATATCCAATTACATCACCTTATTGTACTCACCTCGAAGGAAAAAGTTAGCAATCGAATGTTGTAATACTTGAGTTACATAAGTATTCATCGTTAAAGACTTGTCACCGTAAGTGATCATCGAGGTTAAGTAAGACAGATGTAGAGTTAAGGCCAGTTGTAGCAGCTTGAGACATTTATTTATTCAGATGGCCTAACTGCTTCCGACATTCTAGTTGCTCACTAACCTCTTCACCAATTAGCATTGTCACACACTCAGGATTCTTCAGATCTGAGGCGTAGACCTACATAGTACCTAAAGCTTCTGGATTGTGGCACAGATAATTTGATCATGACTTTTTATTTTGTAATGGCATGTCTTCAAGGCTGAAGACCGGTATTGATCCCCGGCCGAGGCAATTGTTTTTAATTTATTTTTGTATTTTCTGTCAAGAAATCACAGTTCTAGCGTCCCAGGGTTTCAGCTGCAATTTCTGTAGGAGCATGTTGGATTGAACTCGCGTTTTCGACGTTTTTACTGTGTGGTGTAAATAGATGAAATACATCGAAGCAAAGCTCAACAGATAGGCAGTTCGTTGTATACATACTTAATATTACACAGTAAACAAAGTATTGTTTTTTTTTTTTGAGGAGGTAAGTACAAAGTAAGATTTTTTTTTGGAGTAGCTAACCAAGTAGGTTATCTACTCCAAAAAAATCTTAATCTTACGTTAACGTAAGAAAATTGAAATATCAAAAAATTATTATCCAATGCTAAGGGAAGATTAAGGATTTTGATTAGTAGACATTAAACGCTACTTATCATTTCTTGTGACCATAAAGCGGAAGGACGTAAGCCCGAAATTTGATTAGATCGGGCCTTGTTATTGTAAGAAAAAGGGTACCCGAGTCTTAAGACTAACTCTAACTGCTAAAAGATCAGCGACCTCACCTATCGTATTACACATAGAAAAGTATTCTACTTCGAAACAAATAGAAGTAATATATGTATAAAACAGTTCCTTGTGTGCGTACATGCATATCTCGGAACATTACGACGGAACTCGTCCGACCGCTTCATCTGTAATCTATATCCTATACCTAAGGAGACGCATGTTATCGATACTTTGTATCTTAAGCCATTTGCATGTTGCTATTTTAGAAGAAATCAGTTGGTGAATCGGATTAAACAAGAGAATTGTGTATTGTATTTGTGGTATTTGTTATGATAATAAATGGAGTTAAGTAATTCGAAGTAAATTCGCTTCCAGAGTGTGTAAGAAGTGTTCTATTGCTGCGCGTAACATGTAGTGACACATACTACGTTAACTATAAAAATTGCTTTCTTCCTATTCGAATGCTACCGAAAAACGTAAATCTTAGACGGAATTTAATTATTCTCTTACTGTTTTAACTAGGGGAAAGCGAATGTTTGACATTTGGTACAAGATTTTTATAATAATAATGCTTCACTGTATTACTCTGTGCATTCAAGCCATTCCCCAGACATTTTGACGCATGATTTATTAGAATTAAGGATATGAAGACGGATCGTTAGATGCGTCACATACCAAAGTTAACAACAAGAACCTTCATAATATTTACCACGAATCTATACTTCAAGTTGAGTCACGTGTGTACATTTTCCTCGTGTAGTGTGTGGAAGTCGGTGTCAACTTTAAAATAACTTACTTTCATATCCCGCCGTCCACGACCACAGCGACACCATCGACAGCAGCCAGTGGTACATGAGCCCTTCGATCTTCCAATAGAGGGGGGCGTACAAGGGTCTTGTGAGGCGCAGCGCCATCATCCACACCACGTAAGCGGGGATGCAGTATATGTTGTTCACGACCGCGAATGCCGTGCGCGCCGCGATGCGCACGTACCGGCTGAAACACCAGGGCCGCGTCGGTTCATCCTTGCCGCCTCGCCTCGCACGCCGCCCCAGAGGTACGACAACGCGATTACGTATGAGAGGTGAGAGCGACCGCGGGGTCGGGGGTATGGTCGGTTGGTAGGTCGTAGGGTCGGGAGGTCGGGGGGTCGCAGGGTACGCTAGAGGCGAGACGGCACCGCACCGCGTTCTCCCTGTCGATAGCTGCCGAGCGGGGGCTTTCGTCGGACGCGGACAATGGCGCTGCGCGTGCAATCAAACACATATTACATTCGACGATATTTATTAATGGAATCGTTCACCGGTTCACTGTCGGTATATTTCGTTAAGTAGACTGCGAGTACAAATTTAAAAAGTGCCCGCCGTGAGCGACGCAGCGCTCGCCGGCGAGCTCACATGCGATTTCATTTGCGACACACATTTTACACCGATTCGTAACATTAACTCGTACGACGCGAGCACACATAGACAGACATACACAATTTAGTTTACGATGCATACTTGTGGCACGACCGCGGCCGGTCGGGTTCGTCGTGTAAAATCAATACAAAGTTCATTATATAAAATTAAAAAACGACATCGGACCGCTGAAATTATACAAAAATTACAATATTAAAGACTGTACACTATCTAATATATACAACAATTGCCAGCATAGATATGTGCGGGGGCAGTATATACAGGGCGGTGGGTACGGGCCTCGGAATCGGGCATACATTCACACGTTATAATCGTGTGCCATGAGGCCGTGGACCTGCTCAAGGCGGAACGCGAGTCGCTGCTTCTGCGAGAACTCGTCTTCCTCGAGCGTCACCATCAGCTGCTCATTATACTTCACCGCGTACGCATACAGTTCGTTGAGCGCGCAGTTCGTATTGAACTCCTTGGTATGGAGCCGCGATTCCTCCGCCAACATTGCGTTCATGTCCTGATCAGATATCGCTGGCATTAACTTTATATCCGCGTAGTACCGTTCCACCCATTCCTTATACACTGGGATATCTTTAGCGTAAAGAAGCTTAGATGATGGAGAGTCCTTCCCGAGAATATGGTCGGACGTGGAGCACGAGTCCATAAAAGTTTGCGCGATGACAGACAAGCAAGAATCGACCGTGTTCGACTTGTGAACGTCGAAGACGAAGTTTGGATTTTTGATGAGATTCACCCAGAAACGTAGGGGAAGAGAGTTGCTTTTCCAAGTGTGCACTACTTCGGGATCGGATATCGCGTGCTGGAGCGCCTGGTCGTCAAGGAAATCGAACATGTATTTTATTGCGAGAGGCAATGCCGAGCCGCGATGCGCAGTGCTGAAAATAGTTTCGAATAAATCATCTACGAACTTTTGTAATGTGCCCTTGGTGGCAAGGAGACGCGTGAGATATATTTCAGAAACCATTTTATTTCCACGCTCTCCCTCTTTGTGCGCATCACCATCGTGGTGCCTAACGAGATGCCAGTATTTAAAACCGCCCCCGTGTTCGTACTTCAGGGGACTCGCAGGAGGACTAGCCGAACCGTATTTACCTCTATTGAGCGTTTCGTAAGTATGCGATTTATCGTTTTTCTCCATGCTAGAGAGGTTGTACACAGAGCTCTGTTTAGCTACGAGACTGAGACAAGCGCCGTCCGGAACGCGGTAATGATTAAGAGTATTGAGCTTACGCCACTCGCCCTCGCATTTAGTAGTGCTGTCTTCGTCATACAAAATTAATCGACCGCATGCACCCGTACGCCATTCCAAGTCTAGATCGTCACGACTTGGCCTTTGAGAATATGGCGTTGCACGGTAAATAGCGTCTAGGCATTTCTCTTTTACTTGGCTAATCGTATCACAGTCAAGAACTTTAACTTGCACGTTTTCTGTAGTAGCATCTAAACCGCTAACGAAGATCGTTTGTTGAGATATGGACACGCTCACAGTCATCGCTTTGAAGTCTATAGACTGCCTAATGAGTTTCTCCTCGCTGAGAGAATAACGCGCCTCCGAGGTTATTGCATCTACGGGTCCTTTATCTACTTGACCTTTCATCGACCTAAACAAAAGATAAAGCGGCTCGCCTGCGCACTCGCGAAGGAATTTGTATAAAAGGAAAGTAAACCAAGCGCTCAACATCTTTTCGGCTACACTTTCCGTACGGCGTAGTAACAATTTCGGGTGGCTTTTGCCTTCCATACACTTCTCTATAAGCTCCGCTAGTAACGTCTTCAAAACATCTGTGCAATATTCCATCTTACTTTGTAAAGTTACCATAATTAATGAAGCTACATTAACACGATCGCGCATGGAAAAATATCTGTTGCTTTCTAAAGTACGAATAAATAATAATAGGAATGTTTTATTCATTATAAGCTGTCCAAACAATCTCAGACCCTTCTCTTTTCTAATAAGCTCTGGACGTTCCCACTGCAGGACGGCATGTTCGTCTATATTGGGGAACAATATTTTCATGGCGTATGAACGATAGTCGAGGAATGGTATTCCGCCCGTAACGTCTCCTGTTAAGTCGGTCATCTCTGTTTGCAACTCTGCGAATGCTTCCTTACATTCAGCAGCTACCCTTAATTCTAAAATATCCATTTGCTCCTGCATATTCTTCAATACCCTAATATTTTCTGTGGATTTTCTCCTATACATAACTAGAAATACGACAAATACTAATACGAGTATTACTATACTGGCAATAACACCGAATAATACTGGCTTACCAATAGCCCCTTGTAGGCCTGCCTGAGATGAATAAGATAATTTACCTATCTTATACGTAAGAGCGCGACCAACTTTGACTACCACCTCGGGCGTTTCTACCCCATCAGGCAACTCGTCACGAGAAGGAGGCCTGCAAGTTAATTGATGCCTCGAAAGGGATGTTACGTTACAAAGACTCTCCCCTATCCGAACTACCACATCCCTTTCCGTGCAAGCTCGATCTAGATTTTGACCATTTATAGTCAAATATTCAGACTTGTAGTATTTGACATCTTCGTCAAATTTTTCATAGATTGGATCCGGATAAAGCAAGAATGCTTCACCGGTTTTAGTTGTGAGGTTTTGTACGCTTTGTACATCGTCCATATTGAAACCGTACTCTAATTCTAAAGGCCTATCTGGATCTATATTGAGGCCAGCGCTTTCGATGCCCGGAGATTCGCAAATGAGATGGGTCTGAAAATCGACTCTATGACAAGGGGCGATGTACGGCCTGTTATCGTGATACACATATATTTGAGGGAACTGAACGGAATGGAAATTTCGACCCATTACTTTGATGTTTATCCCTCCGGACGGAATGCCTTTGGGTTGTTTGCGTTGTGATGCTGTAGGTGGACCCGATTCAATAGAAACTACTACGGGATCTTCGATATATTCGAACTTTTCACGTTCCAAAGTGCGCATACCATTATCAAAACGCATCCGGAGCGTGCCCATTTTTAACTGATACGAATGGCTCGTTCTACAGACCGCCTCGTCGGGCGACACGGATAAAATAGCGCATGGTAAATCATCGATCAACGCTTGAATGTTACTTCCTGCGTTAAGATACTCTCCTGTGATACGTAATTTAGTGCCACCAGATTGAGGGCCGTATTTCGGTTGTATTGAACTTATTTTAGGATTTACAAACGCGTAATGTTTTTTAGATTCTCCGCGATAATCAGCGACACGAACTACCACAGGCCCGTCCCGAGGTACTTCTTCACCCGGGCCATCGACTGTACAAACAATTCTCCTTGTTTTGACATACAAATCTATGATTGGCTGACATTTAATACCTGCTATAGTGACACCGTTATAGATGTCCGATATATTACGCCCTAAATTTATGCCCTCAATAGTAATATTAGTCCCTCCATCCCAAGGGCCTAACAACGGTTTAAAAGAATGAATTTCAGGATTGGGACAAGTCTGTGTACGATTCAACCATACGCTCGGAGAACCGCATTGCTCTTGAACTTCACATCTATCCGAGCCCTGACACCAACCGCACCCAAACTTTTCTTGGAGAGCTAAGCAAATTCCGCAATTATCTGCCATGTCAGTACATCGATAAATAAGGATATGAGTATTATCTGGGTTGTCCAAAGGTTTTGAACCTCCCCATATAACAGCAAAGGACGCAGTAATATTTGGAGCCCGAGATGTATAAGTAAATTCGACCGCTTCGCAGTAAATAGTATCGGCAAGAAGTTGAGCGTTTACGTGAGTTACACGACCCTCAATATTAAACTGACACACGAACCGCGTCTGAACTATGAACTGTCCTATTATATGGACCTTAACTTTTATAGCTTTCTTTACGCCGGATGGTACTAAAATTTCGTTCGTGCCGTCGGATGTAGAGTTTATAGTGGGACAAAAACTGGGACCGGAGCGATAACTGGGACCGACTCTACTGACACCCGTGACGAGTATATCGTTTCTACAATTCTCCGCAGTATCGTGGGTACAACGGTGTCCATCGACACACCAATCGCACGGAAACGACGAACTGACACACTGGGTACATGAACTGTATGTATTACAATCGAAAAATGTAAAGTTCGTAGCGACAAAATCAGGTCCCTGAGTAGTGCGCACTGATAATTTTGCAGTGAAGTGATGCTGACCAGCAGGAATAGGCGGGAGGGTATCTGTACGCGGCGTGGTACAATTAACCCCGTAATGTTTCCTAGTCGCATTAGTTATAAGAGTACGATCTAAGGCAGTAAATGCACATAAGAATTGTCCGTTTAAAGTGGGCAAGTTCTCAATTACTAAATCTAAAGTTCTCGCTGTCGTTCGTTGCAATTGATTTGGAGTTACTTGGCTGATTGTCGTACAACGTCCGCTGCGATATGAGATCCAATAGAGGGGATCCTTAGCGGCTTCTTGGCAGTCTGACCGCAGGCTGCATTTGTTCTCAAGCGAACACCATCCACAATAAGGGTCTTTGGCTCCAAGGCATGTTAAACACGATTTATATACGCTACACTCCTGTACTTTCACTTTCGACACATTTCTTTCAGTCATTACATATAAATGCATTAATTGAGTATCAAAGAACAAGTCCTTATTCACTGGAGAACCTTCATCGACAACTATGTCACCATATTCGAATGCGGACGTAGCGCTCTCAACTACAATCTTCTTAAGATGGCCATCGGCGGTGCCGGCAAATACCACGGTATAATCACCAGTCGCAGTAGCTGCTACTGCAGTCAGCCTCTTCTCGAAAACAGCGACCGGCACCGCTTCCACAGGTTGTTCACCACCCAAGGGAGTATTCACATCCAATCCGCAGAAATCTTCACTTATAGATTGTAATTTCGTTCCAATACATGAATGAGATGGCGATATAAAATCTAAGCCTCTTGAACCGTTGCCACTGAAGCAAGTTTTTATATTCTGCATAAACTTGCGGCGAATGGCTTTAAGAGAGTAAACACATAGGGCGGATATATTCGATGGTGTATTAGTATTTATAGACACGCTTTGACTAAAAGCGGCGAATAGAACATCATGTTGAGCTGTAATTCCCAGTTCGCCGGCGAGTACGGATCCGGCTTTGCCGACAAAAGCTGCTTGAACAAGATTGTAACCAAAATTGCCGCCGCCTTCACCGGTACAAGACATCGGTATTTCAGTGTACGAGTAATAGTTTTCGTCGTCATGACACACGCGAACTAGTTTACTGTAGTAGGTATCGGAACCGACGCCACGTAATTGAATGGTCAAGAAGTAACTAAATCCTTCGGAACTGAAGCCGTACACGTAATTAATAGGATACCGTTCACGAGATAGAGAGTTCACAAACATTCTAGTTCCAGTGGTTACCGCAGTTCGCGCTATCATAAATAGCCGTTCATCTTCGAGGGAACGACTGCTCACAGTTGGCACTTCAGAACGATAAGGTGAATTTCCAGTAAAGGTGACGCCCACGTACATGACCTGAGTCATCGGAGGATTAGGAGGTCCAGGAGCGATGAATGCCACCGTCGATGCACTGGCATTGTTCGCCACGACTGGCTCGCGCACTTCGCGCACATCATGCGAAATGTTATTTAGATTCCGAACCGAACAGAGCCCTTGAAGCACAGAACCGCACGTTATGAGCCGGCTGGTCGCGTAGTCTATCACGAGCGCCTTATTCACGTTATCCGTAGGTTTCTTCACGAAGCTGGGCGGACAGTCAAAGGTACACTGAGCTGAGTCGTTGACGGGACCAGTGTTGATGGACTGCGCGACTTCCAGATCGGGGGATAGCTGGTAGATCCAGTTGACGGCGCCTACATAGACGCGTCCCGTGTTGCGGTCGACGACTAGGTGGTTGAATTGGGATGAGTGCGCGGTAGCCGGATCGGAGAAAGTGCGCACCACGTCCTGCGAGGCGCTTGCGGCGGCGCACGTGGCCCCGAAGGCCAGCAGCACGCGCCACATGACGCGGGCGCATGTGGCCTAGTGGCCTACCGCCGTCTCCCGCGCAGGCACCCACCCGCCCATCTGGAACGCGACACACCCGCTCAGCCACTGCCGACGACGCTTCGTTCCCATCGCACCGCACCGCTCCTAATCGCCTACGAATGGCCTAACGACGACGTCAGTTGAAATATTTATCACCGATCAAGATGTTTAGTGTACGCGCGCGAGTACGCGAAGGTTCGGAGAGGTCCAGTGCGATCGGAGCGATTTCGCGAGCTGAAGCGGGAACGCGGTAACCCGCCTTCTCCGACGGTATTAGTACCAACCCATTTTAGTGTTTAGAAATTCTTGATGAGCTTAAACACCGTGACGGTACTAGGACTGTACCATTAATCCGGATACACGTATCATTAATAATACGCCAGAAAATAAACACTCAGGTGCAGCGAAGTTAATGAGCAAAGTCGCCTAAACGTCGGAAGTTTTTCATCAACGCGTACAAAAATAGGTTAGTACTTGGAAAGAGCGGGCACCGGCGGCCCCTACGCGGTCAGTGCACTGATAGTCACACGCCGACGAAAGCCTCAGCATCATAAAGGGAGTAAAAAAAATAATACATTTGGCATGCTTTTCGTAACGAGGGAGCGAACGTGGTAGCGCAACGATAAAGAAAAAAATAGGAAATCATATTTGGAACGGAACAGAAAACATCGACGACATCGAGTAATACTTACAGGATAGCCATGACGGAATTAGATCGGACGGGCTTCAAAATTTCACTACTTGATCATATGCATGTATAGGAGCGCACTTTCATAGCGGGAACACCGATCCCGGGCTCTGGGAGATCTGTAACAACAAACATCAATGTTTAAGGCCCGCTAGGGCACCATCGATCCGCTGTGGTCAGTGGTGTACGACACCAAGGAATAACGTCGCCTACACGCCAACAACCTATTAATACACGGGTATAAAACTAAATCTTCAACCATATCTACTCCCATACATTTAATAACCTTATGAAAAAACAATTGTAACTCAACGTTTGAAGTTTATCTCTTCACTCCACTTCAAAAACGTAATGGTATATTCAAGCCGTTCAATAACTATTCAGTTCCTTGGGGCTATAAAAACGTAAGGCACTCGATGAATTTCGATTCGGTAAATTGAATGTCGACTCAACATCGCGGCGACCGCGACCGGTCGCAATGAAAAATGCATTCTTGCCTCCACCCACTCGACCTAATCTACAACCTACGCGCGTCGTCAGACATAAAAACCATCACATTGTCATTTATATACAAAAAAACCTAAGACGAATTCGATTTAAACGCTATCTGTACCTATTCCTTTTTGGACGGCGATCGGAGAAAAGAAAGTCAGCCATTACCGCGCACGCGAGTCGATAAACGGAAGCCATTCCAATAAACGCCACGCATTGTCGACCGAATTAAAGCGAAATTTAAATCTAAAACTCACCTTAGTTAAAGATAATCTCTCGAATGGTACAATCCTTTGGAATCCACGACCAGTTGGTAAAGGAACTACTTTTAACACTTATTGCACTTCACAATATTCTTTGTATCACTGTTGATATTTCTAACAAAAACACTTTACACCACAAAATACTAAATATCACAACATATTGTTATATAAAATAAACTCTGTAAATTACCAGAGCCCGACTCAATGAGTAAAATAGCCCGTTTGCACAAGAGTCCACGACAAGAGTATCAGTCTTCGTACATCGCCATGGAATGAACCGAATGAAATGATTCGGTTTCGCTTTTCGAACGAGTCTAGGCGTGACTAACCCGAGAAAAGCCGAATACGCCCGAGTCGTTAACACAATTAGTACAGAACATAGCCGCTTGGGGCAGCACTGCTTTAAGATGCGTTCACAATTTGCTATCATTGTTTATGGAAAAATAGTAGCTTTTTCTAGTTTTTATTGTGAGCTGACTAACACAAAAGAAAGAATGTAGACAGTGATGATACGTAATTACTTTTAAACTTGAGGTAGGTAATTTAAACTTACAACCTATAAACAAAAAGTTACTTGAACTTATTTGAACATTACAAAAACTTCTGTACTAGACCATAGACAAAATAAACATGGTACAAATCGTTAATAAAAAATACAACAGTATTAAATAAATGATTAAACCGGACTTCGTGGACAACATTCATTATAATGTTGTATTTTTCATTTTAGGAACTTTAAAGATTTAATTTTATATCCTGAAATCCATACTTAATATTATAAATCCGAAATTAGTTACCTACCTAACTAACTCTCTGTGTGTATGTCTGCTACTTTATCACGCTTAGCTTAATTTTGCTGAACCGATTCAGAGGACATCCGGTATACAAGTAGGTTTTGACACTTTTGACCCTAGGAAGAACTTTAACCTGATATTAATTACATATTATGTTCAAATGGGATCTAATCTTCGGTCTTTTGCCGTTCCTGACACCAACGGTGTTTCACAAGTGTAAAACGCTTAGAGTATATATTACGTACTACCGTAATATATACTCTAAGGTAAAACGTCACTTACGTTTTTATCTCGAATTTCGATTCAAAGTAAATAGTGCTTGTTGTGTGGCCATAAATTCTTTCTTTATTATGTCACATGCTTAACATACACATGCTTACTAAACACGAAAGCATGCTTTTGGTCAGCATTTGATACCATAAGCAAGTTAAGTGCTGACCAAAAGCATTGTGTTTAAGTGCTTTGCTCGTTATGAGCATGCTTATTTTGGGTATGCTCAAAAATGAACAATCGTGCGTTTATCGAGCATGCTACGTCGAAGGGGGCATAGAATAGAGTGGAAGGGGGCGTGTTTGAGTACGTGTCCATACAAAAAAAAGGTTGTCTGTAAAGACGACAATTTATTTTACGTGATAAAATTACGTGGAAGAGAAATAGATGACTTGAAAGCCGAACGTTTAGGCCGATCGTGCCCCTCTCTATCGCTTGTTCCACGCTCCCGCTTGCAAGCACAGCGGAAGCTCAGGCGGAACGGACACTTTTTCGCGCGAACTGTCGTTCATGAATTTATAAGACGTTATCACGTCACAATCCTGGCCGTATTGTCTACGACCATGCTTATTTCAAGCAAATGTATACAACTATAGAGCGTGCTTACGAGCATGCTTTTTAAAAGCATGTATATCTGTACCTTAATGCCAACTTCATGTTGAGAAAAAAATATACCTACCTATCTTTCTCTGCCAATATTTTACATGTCAACATTTTGACATGACGCGTGATAAGCTCAGGAAATTGTCATTAATCTTTGGCATTTGACATTGACAGTTATTTTTCTTTTGTTTGCAGTGTTGCCATATGCACCGTAATTACGGTAGATTTGCCGTATTTTTGAAATTTATTTTAAAATCTGCCACCTACAGTAATCATAAATTACGGTGTGTGTAAGTAACCGTATTTTTCCGAACTAGACCGAAACTAGTATCCAGGCAACAAAGTTGCTCTATGGCCGGCAGCACCGCCAGTCAAGTGTAAAATTGTACATGTCAATGTAATATCACCTACGTCTATCGTAGCTATGTACCTACTTATTAGTTCCCTGCGTCTGTCAGTCATAGTCTATGGTATGCAATTCTGCCAATATAACAACGAAAATTGAACCACAAACTTCTGTATCAATGGAATAAGAGCCGATTTCACCAATGTCGTATAAGTCTTATCCCCGGGATATGTAGTCAATTACTCACGAGTAAGCTAATTTTACGTTTCACCAACAATTAACCTAGGGATAAAATCTCCATATTAAAGTATATTAGAGTAAAATCATATAACGCCGATTTCGGCCGAGTAAGCTGCTATTCGTAGATAAGTATTAAGTAGTGTCACTGTCTCTGCCCCTAGTCACGGTCAACTCAACTGTCAGGTACTTATTATTCGAATAAATAAAAGAATACGTAGCGCTATTGCGCAAGTATACGTCAAACTGTGTAGTTTACTTCGGTGCATTACGCATTCATTCAATTCATTCGTTCAAAGTCGGAGAGTAACTATACGAGAGTAAGATAACGTGGTGAAACGAATTTGAAGTTAACTATCGCATAAATCGACAGAGTAAAGTTATACTGGGAAAGTTAGTGTTCTGTGTTGGTGAAATCGGCCCTTAATGAACGGTTCTATATACAAAATATTAAAAATGATGTGGTGTCGTGGGACACCAGGTAGGAACGAAGTTCCTTCGGCTAATGAAGGCAACGGCGAACGAAAAGAAAGAGGGAGAAAGAGAAAGGTATTATACACTACTCGCTTGTGTATGCGACTGTCGCGCCTGCGCACGTCTCATTTAACGCTTTTATTCCACGCATTTTTTCTTACGGTTTTACTATCACATATTTTTCAGTTCGGTTGCCGCAGCAAAACCTATCCCCTCCAAGCCTGCCGTAAGGAACTTCGTTCCAAAAATGTCGTCAATTATTGAAAGTTAATCAGAATTAATGAAAGTAATTAAATATTGTTTGCATGTTCCTTTTTTTTGTCACTAGTAAAAAAGTAAAAGCCGTAAAGTAGAAAAAATTTCTACCGTAAATCTACCGTATTTCTTTAAGCTGGAACACCGTATTTCTGGTAATTTTGACCCACTTTGCACCGTATTATTGTGTAATCCATCTGGCAACACTGTTTGTTTGAAGTTTTACAGTTTACATCAGATCAGACCACAGCTGAAGATTTGAATTCGAATGTTCATGTGGGTTTAGCGAGTTTTTTTCTAGTAATTTATGAAATTTTAAGCTAACAATGGCTTCATCTCTATTTAAATTTTCTACGGCGCTGGTCAACTCATCTAAAAACCTACGATGTGTCGTGCGTCTTATGGATAAACGTGAATTCTCCACCACAAATGTCATATCGGTAAGTTGCATAACCGGTCCCTTTCTTTACTAACCAACAATAATATTGGTTACTGAATCATTAAATATTTTCACCCATTCTGAAACAATTCCTCTGTTATGACTAGCCATGAACATATATTATGATGAGCCATACATTTGGGATATTTTAGAAATGTATGAAATTTAGTAAAAAAAATGTGGTTCATTGGATAAATAATAGGGTGTAGGTAGTTTTATAGCCAGATCTTCGACCCTATGACGGGTGGGCTGCGTTGTGTGCGTGACATGCACACACACAGGGATAAAGTTTATTAATATTATTGGAAGCGCAGGCCGGATCTTTTAATTACTTCTATGGAATAAAGTTATAAGAACTTTTAACCTAGTACACTTTACACCATTCACTTGATACGTCTAATGATATAATGAGCACTGGCATATTAAGAGTACCTCTTTTCTTTCATTACATACTCGGAGATGGTAAAAGTCATGTGCGCGGCAGTGTTTAGTTGCAAGGCTTGAGCTAGGACAAGAAAAGATCCTTTGATGGTATTTACCAGTTAATTTTTTGAAGCTATACCTCGGTGCCAATAATGTTAACATTATTGGCACCGAGGTATAAATGTTTTTAAATAAGAAATGTTTTTAAAAACATTTCCAATTACCTGTAGAAGGTGGATGATAGCCAGCGATATCCTTGACTTCTTGCATGAGTATTGTTGTTACCACCTATTTACACATGTGCCAGACAGATGGCACACACCGGCACACTTAATTATTGACTGGATTAAGGTCTGTGCACCTTAGAATAATAACACTATAGAAGGACAGTCTTCATACAAATGCTTTGTCTAAAGTGAAGCACTAAACCGAAACTTTCCCGAAAGCGGGGAATGATTCGGCTGCGGATAATCATATGTTTATAGCAATAATACAGAAATAGCTTTTCAGATATTTTGTGATACAATTTAACTGGACAATAAATCGTCATAATCCTTTTTTTTTTCGCGAGACACGTTTGGCGTGCGTTGACATGAGCTGCCCGGTGTTTGGAGCCATTTCTGGCTCCAAATAAGGTGCTTCAAAACGGCCGCGCGGACTTTGTTTCTATAGTGTAATTATTCTAAGCTGTGCACATTATACCAACTTAACTCTGATTCAACTCATAGGAAAGCATTGTAACATGAGCCTTATATGGTGTTCCCTATGGTGGAATTTGGAAGAGACCTCCAACAAGAGATAACTGATGTCATAGCTTTATCCATTGTTTAGTAGGATGCATAATAATATGTAGTGAAAATTGGCATGCAACAGACAGAAAAATGTAATCATGATATGATCATAATCCATAATCACGACTACATTATGAGTAAAATGTACCAGGTGTAATTGTAATCTATAATCTTGATTACTATATTTTGCCTACCTCTTGTATGCATTTATGGATACATGATAAAGGGACGAAAACAGTTCATTTTGTCAAATGCAGTGTTTAAAATAACAAAAATGAAAAATTGGTGCAATTTGAGTTCATTAATGTAGTATTCAAGTCTTTCAGATATTATGATGTAAAAATATTACATACATACATATAATCACGCCTCTTTCCCGTAGGGGTGGGCAGATTAGTAAATAATAATATTATAAGATGTTAATAACCCATTAAAATAAAAGTGGCCTTTAGCGTCCTCACTTGATAACAATGATACCGTGAAAATGATACTGTGGGAATATGAGCATTACTAGGTCTTCCTCAATTATGTCTTTATTGCATTAATTATGTTGTTATGTATTGTTAGAGAGACAATAGGGAATTAAGATCCAAACTTGTTTCACTTATACACCAGGCTTGGTAGTAATATTGGCCAGAAATATAATTATAAAGAAGTTGTTTAATGAATAATTCTTACTTTTTTTGGCAGTTTTAGTACCTTAAGTTTCTAAACAATCGTATAGATTTATAAATAGCTCAGTTTTTAATTGTATGGATTAGGAACAAAGTAGCATGAGAAAAGTAAATTAATATTTATGATTTGTGAATCAAAATGTCCCCAAAAAATATTATTATGGATTTTTAAATCACTCTGCTATGTGTGTCTTAACACATCACATTACTTACATTTTATTTGATATTGTTAGTGTTTATAATGTTCTGACTGACCCAGTTTCTCACATAACACAAAGGTTTTAAATATTGGTTATGTCATTATTCTAAGATATTGGTATATAATTGTGGAAAATTTTTGTTCTTTATGTTTATACAAGTTTAAATAATAGTGACAAGCAGATCCAATTTGACTGAAATCAACTATCTATTTATGTAACTGAAATATTATTGAACAAAAAAAAAATTGTCACACGGTGTTATTAGAGAATCCATATTTGGCACGTAAGTAGGTAATTACAGTCACAAACCAACAATTTTAAGCATAGAGGATTTAGGTTTTTAAGTTGCTTTATACACAAGTAAACATCACATATTTCATAGTGAAATTACGGCAATTTCCGAACACAAGCGAAGATAACCGCGAGCAATTGTTACTGCCTGAAAAAAATGAGATGCAATAATTTAGGGTAGGGTTTAGGACGCAAGAATTGTAGGGTAGGTCGTCAATTTCCTAAATGTTACTTTTTCGTAAAATACAGGCAGCCAGGTAAAGCTTTTGAATTTAGTCCTGAGCTTAGGGTCACCAATAGGGCTCTTTCCACTTTTTGCCACTGAATCTAAAGGTGATAATTTGATATTAGGCACCACAAGCGCAACCAGCCCGAATACAACAGAACAGAACAGTGTTAAGCTTTGTAATTATACTCCTGGGCTCGGGATCACCAAGAAGGCTCTTTAAACTTCTTGCCGCTGAATCCAAAGGTGATAATTTGATATTAGGCAGCACCAGCGCCACCAACCCTAACAACAGAACAGGAGTGTTCCACTCATGGCAGATCTTCTGTTCTGTACAAGATTTTTTTATAAACCGAATCACCTTAAAGATTCAAAGCGAAATATTACATCTTTGCAAGGACAGCAAGCATTAGAGCAGGACTTTCCAACCGGTGGGGCACGCCCCCCCGGGGGGCGTAGAGAAATTTCAGGGGGGGCATACTAGGTACGTTACCATTTCCGAAAAATAATGTACATGTCTGCATGTAAATTAACAAGTCACAACACAACCCCGAAGCTTGTATGTACATTGTAAGGGGGCCTGGAAATATTATTATTGGTTCGGGGGGGCGCGGCGAAATAAAGGTTGGGAAACCTGGCATTAGAGAATTTGGAGGTTCACTGCTGGAAATAAGTCTCATGAACTTATCAATAAAAACAAATTACATAGTTATATATACTCAGTATACATTTAATATTTAAAGTTAATCAATAACATTAACTAGGTTAAAAAACAAACAACAGCTGCTGTTTATAAAGTCAAAGTCAAAGTCAAAGTCAAATATATTTATATTCGCTTATCAGCCTGCGGTAACGTAACCGCTATTCAAATCAGTTAGTTCGCGCGGTTTGATTGGTGCGGTTGGCTACCAGATGATATATAATAAAAACTCCGAACGTCCCAGTAATGTTCCACTTCTATTAGAATACATAGAGGGGACAACCGGTTTCCGTCTGTGATTTCTTTGCCATTCGACAAACAACGTGGCCGTACCACACCGACTCGTTTTGCTCGAATTTGTCCCTTTAAAATAGCGCTCGGCTATTTTAATTGCTATATTCTCTTGTTCAGTCAGTGCCGGGCTTTAAAAATAAAGGCAGGCAGATTAAAACTCATTGGTATTGAGAAAAAACACTGGCTGAAAGCGCTGCTATTATTTTGAGGTTTTAAAAAGTTCGTTTTGGCGGGAGTTGTCAAGTTGCGAATCCGTCGATTTGGATTCTGTTGTATTGGTTACAGCTGCGACTTGTGTTTTTTATATTCATTGTGGTTTTTAATTGTTGTTTCTGGTGTTATTTTTAAAAAAGTAAACGTTTATAATGGCGTGTTCAGTGTGTGCGTTTCCCGATAGCAAAAATGTGAAGATGGTGAGGGTTATTGACTTATTACCTTAGAATTAGAACACTACACTTATTACGTCATTGACTCACGCATTTTATATCATATGACCGTCATATAAAATTATTATTTGCTCATTTCAATTTGCATGAAATTGTAGATAACTAATTTATGTTTGCTTAGCTTCGATAAGACGCGTAAGAAAAATAGGTGTATGTTTATTAATATAAAACAGGCACCTATTCGATCGTAATACTACAATACTAGATACTACCATACACTACTATACTACTACAAAATATTGCCAACACAGATTGAGGTGGGCTATCGTGTAGAAAAGGGTATGTAGTTGATAATTTTTGAGATGAAAGAAGCCTACAAATTGTCATAACACTACTCATAACAATGCTAGTCCCGGCAGGAAATTGATCCCTGGACCCTTAGCTCGGGAGCAAAGCTAGGGTTGTCACCTTCTATATTACTTTACTAGTTCAGCGCTAAGTACCTACGTACCTATGTTTTTCTGGGCATCTGTATGAACCTCCTACCTATATTAAAGGTTTAAATCTTTGTATAGCAATAAAATGCGCAAAAAAGTAATATGTTTAGCTCTTAGGTCCAAATTACGTGTAACGTAACAATAAAGAAAGATAATAACTTTTATTTACTATGCGAAGTAAGATTTACAGTTACGATTGCACAGAATCAGATATGCACATAAATATAATAATTATTTTCAAGCCTTGGCCGAATTGCTGCTATACAAAGTTGTAACAGCTGGTTGGTACATACTGGAATTGTGTTAGGGCACATGGTACGTGATATAATGTACTAATTTAAAGGTAATTTACACAGTCAGGCGACTAGGGTGCGTCTGACCTTCTAAGTCTAAGAAATACCCTAACCTACCTAATATTCTAAGTCTAATAAATATAATAAGTTGAAGTCTAAGAAATACTCAAGTTAGTATAACTGCGTTAAATTGATCTAGTTCTTCAAAGGGTTTATAGTGTATTAAAGATAAGCTAGACAATACATACAAAATGGAGACTTGTAAGAACTTATCGTAAATCATAACCCCAGGTCAAGACATTATGCCAGGCGTCACCAATGAAACTCAAGGAAATAAATTGGTGACCCCTGACATTATGCACAATTATTATTATTATTACAATTATTATTATTAACTTCTGTTAATTGTGCCCTTCTACTTTTCCAGAGGAAAGAACGCGACACGTTCGGCGAGCTGGACGTCCCCGACGACAAGCTGTATGGGGCGCAGACGGTGCGCTCGGTAATGAACTTCCCCATCGGAGGGATTGAAGAGCGGATGCCGGTGAGTGGGTGAGGGCATGCGATGCGTCCTCCACTTTACTAGTAGTAATTATACACTTTACCTATGTGTTGTCAAAGTTAATTTATTGTATTAGTGGTTCTCGTTTCTAAACTTACGAACATCCAAAGAAAAAATCGAGCCATTTGGTTGGCAAATTGAAATTTAAAAGATGCTTTATTCAAGAACATAATTGTATTAATTGTTACGTATCATACCAAAAGAATCGTTATGATGATCACAACAAACAGTATATTTTACTTATGACTGTTATACTGGAATAACGCCGGGGTCACCATTTTGCCATAAAGACATTTGCAGACCATAGTCCACGCTAGCTTTTGAGAATAGTGTGCAGTTTTTTGTGCCTGCAATGTTTTGTCGCGAAACCACAAAATTAAACACAGAGATATGATCAGTCTACCTTTGGTTTCATAGATATACTGCGATGCCACGTTCAAGGCTCAATGCGTGACTAGGCTATACCTGCAAATGGGTATAATTAAGTAAAATGTAACCATGTTTCACACGAATGAATAAAGTGTGAGGAAGTATTGCAAATATTCACGTATTTGTAATTTTTGTATCTTGTATTATCTAGTATTCTAGTATATCTTGTATCATTAGGTAGTAGTAGTACGTATAGAACAATATGTCGTGTCCCTACTATAATACGTCCATGTGTGTATTATACACAACAGTTTTGGCCGTACTGTAACGGCTCAGAGTTCTGAACCCAATCCCAAGCCGACAGACCCGGGTGTCGTTAGAGTCGCCAGAAGATGGCCCCTGCTTGGTGGTAGGGGTGGAGCCTGGCCTGCTAGCTACCATCCACTTGCTTGATCCAGCCGCCAAACGACTTCGTGTTCCGACTGGAAGCATGACAGCCAAAACTTTCCTTGTTAAGTTGTTACACATTAATTCTTTCTTTGCCGACAACGCATCGGTGATGTCCTGGTGTTACCGATGTCCACAGGCGACGGTATCACTTGCTATCTGGTCGTCTGCCCGTATGTCGGCTGTTAACATAAAAAACAAGATAGTACTAATAGGTACTTGTACACTTTCACTTGTAACATTTGTAACCGTTTCGTAATTTCGGTGCCGGCGTTACGTGAGGGCAATGCCAATTTGCCATTGTTTACGAGTGTATGTACCGGGGACGAGAGATTGCTGTATGACAGGCGTGCTCGTTCTGGACAATGATCTTTTTTAGACTGCCTCAATGCCGACAGAAATATTTTTTATGGTTTGTAGTAAAGTCGAATGAAGTCTTATTCAAGTAAGTTTTTACAAACTTTTCGATGATCAAACTACGCCAGCACTTCACAAATCTCTACCCAAGGAAGCCGTTTTGAATTAATGTAATACCTAATCTGTTTCCGTGAATTCTAATAGAATTTATTATAATTTTTTACGCGTAATAGTAACAATGTACAAGTTCATCAAAATCACTTCAAAAACATACCTGTTTTTGAAGTGATTTTCATACCTAATCATGATATTTTTTAAATTGTTTAATCAATTGCGGTTATCGTCTCACATTTGTAAGGTTATCAAGTTCATTACGGACAAGCGCGTTTCGATAAAATTGTATTTGTCATTGATTTCAGTATCCAGTCATAGTTGCCATGGGTATTCTGAAGAAGGCTGCCGCCAAAGTGAATATAGAATATGGACTGGACAAAAAAATTGGTATGTATGTAATGTATCTACATATAATGTATCTACTTATTTATAATGGCCAACTTTTTGATTATTTTTATTTGGGTCACCTGGAGTGTATGCCTTTCTGGTTAAAAAATAAGCAATAATTCTACTCATTTCTGCCAAAACTAGCAGGAAAGTTTTAGGGGCAAGTGGACCCTGCTGATTAACGGATAACGAGGAGCCGAGCCATCCCATGGTAAACGGACACCGCCGCTCTTGGACAGCAACAACACCATGGCATGACCGTTGCGTTATAGTACGGCCGACGGTTCTAGGCCGCTCTGAAGTTAGGCTTTCGGATATTGTGCGCAGGTACAGTACAGCAGAGAGAGATAGCGACATGAACACTGAGCGTGTGACTGAAACAAACAATGCTCAAAGTGACACCCCGCGCGTCTTGCCACCATTTCGACCCTAAAATTGACTTCTGCGCAGCGATCCGAACAAAGTTCAGGGCGGCCTAGAACCGCCGGCCGTACTGTACTAAGAAAAAAATATCAAAATGTGTGCAATTCACACGTGCTAGAAGACAGTGAAACTTAAAAAAAACGAATACTGACAGTCCAAATATTGATGTTTTGCTTTGCCTACGTAAGCCGCCGTTTTGCCGATGCTGCCTATCTCATTTTCTCCCACGTTGAAATGTGTCTGTGTCTTTTTCGTTTCCGTTTCATTTGCGCGTCATTTCCGTTTCCGGGTTTTGTAGTTTACGGCTTGTTACCGGGTCTTTCCTCTTAACTGAGGTGGCCTAGGGCCTAGAGTGCTTCACCACGCTGCTCCAGTAAGGATTTGTGAAGAGGTTGCTGGGTAACCCTTGTCGGAACTTTTTATTCCGCCCGACGCAAGCCGCGGACTATTAGCGCTGCCCGGAATGGCGTAATTAAAAAACAAGTGTCAAGTTTCTGTGACCATTTTACAGCTGAGGCCATCATCCAGGCGTGCGACGACGTCATCTCGGGCAAGCTGTACCGGGAAGGCCACTTTCCGCTGGTCATCTGGCAGACCGGCTCTGGTACCCAGTCTAATATGAACACGAATGAGGTAAGGAGATTTGACACTTTTGAAATTTCGTTCGAGTCTTATAACTTACTTCTCTTTTTGTTTTAATTTCCAAAAATCGTGCTCCCCTACACTCCCCATGGAACATACATGGAAAACTTCAGCTTGTTGCGTTCAGTAGTTTCGGCTGTGCGTTGTCTGTCAGTCACTCAGTAACGGAAGAGTTTTATATATTTATATTGACAAGCGTACACCCGCGGCTTCGCCCGCCAAAAATCCCTAAATATACAATAAAAGTTTATAAAATAACAGAACTTTCATACTAACTTTGCACCCCCGTTTTACCTCCTTGGGGGGTGAATTTTCAAAAAATCCTTTCTTAGTGCTCCCCTACGTTATATAAGGAACCCCTGTGCAAAATTTCAGGTTTCTAACCCTTATAGTTTAGGCCCTGCATTGATATGTCAGTCGGTCAGTCAGTCAGCTTCTCCTTTTATATAATATTGATTTAATGATTTAAAAAAGGATTGTGTGGTTTTATGAAACCACAGTAAAAGTGACACTTTTTTTCACATTATAGACATTTAACTAATTTTTTTTAAATAATATTCCATTCAGGGTATAAACATCGCTTTATCAATCTTAATTTTATACTTGGAAAATTGGAATGATAATGGGAAATAATAAAAGTAGACTATTACATTAAACACTGACAAAAACAAACAAAATAGCGTGGAGCACTGGCACAAACGAGTAATAGTCTATACACTACACAGTCAACTGCTGCGAACTATAGGCGCCGCCATATTGGCCTTAGCTGCTCTGTCGAGCGCCTTTCACTTTATCCCTACTCCGCGGCCGACCGTCACGCGACATGCAACACACAGACGAAAAAGTTTGAGACGATATAATAAAAGTTTCACTTTAATAATGTCGTCCCACCGTCCTCAGGTGATAGCGAACCGCGCGATCCAGATCCTGGGAGGCAAGCTGGGCAGCAAGGACCCGGTGCACCCCAACGACCACGTGAACAAGTCGCAGAGTTCCAACGACACGTACCCGACGGCGATGCACATCGCGGTCGCGATGGAGCTGCGCGACCGGCTGATGCCGGGGCTCGTCGCGCTGCGGGATACGCTGCATGCCAAGTCGAAGGAGTTCGACAAGATCATCAAGATTGGAAGGTGATTTTAAGACGAATTGCTAATGGGAGACTGTGACTAAGATTCTGCGTTCCGTCTGTTAGTCTCTCACGGGTGTTACTCTTAAATCGCAATAGACGCTTAATTTTTTTTGTGTGGTTACAAAATACATACGTAACAAAGTATACTAAAATTAAAAAGAAGTTAAATACGTTGTGTTCGTGCTCATCATGAGCAACAAAACGCAAACAGAGTTACAATTCCGCGTTCACGACAACAATCTATTTTTTTTAAAAAGACCACATGTAGTTAAACCGTGACGTAATGATTTTAGTGTTTTAATTAACTTGTCAACATTTCTATTCTAGCTATGGCTGCGACTGGGACATTTTTTTCGCGATTTTAGTCAGAGACCCGACGTCCGTATTAATAATAAGTCAATGATTACGTTTATTTAATCAATTTGATCCACCAAAATCGTCACGCAAACAACAAGAGCAACAAACGAACCGTCATTCCAGAACGCACCTGATGGACGCGGTCCCGCTGACGCTCGGGCAGGAGTTCAGCGGGTACGCGGCGCAGCTCACGTACGGCGTGGAGCGCGTTTGCGCGACGCTCCCGCGGCTGCACTACCTCGCGCTGGGCGGGACCGCCGTCGGCACGGGGCTCAACACGCGCGTCGGCTTCGCGGAGAAGTGCGCCGCGGAGATCGCCAAGCTCACCGGTCGGTTGCACCGTGGATATTACCGCGCTTGGAATTGAAGTGGCCATTACTGAAAATGACTGTTCCATCTTTAAGAGTCATTTAGATATATTTATACTTATAAACATGTATGAGTCGTTCCGTATATGAAAGTCATTTTCTTTAAATTTTTAGTAATGCCAGTTCAGTTCTAATGTAAACATATGGCTGTGTCCATAGACTCAATAACTTATATTAGTGTGTGTATTGTTTTATTTATTCATTTAATGTATTTATTATGCACTGTACTATCTTTATATAATAAGCTATTAGTGCGTCAAATTACATACTCCTCCGTCCGCGCAATTGTCGTAAAAAGGTGTACAAAGTTTACGCTTCACGTATTAGTATAACTATTTAACTCGTCCGCACCCGCCAGGCATCCCGTTCGAGTCGGCGCCGAACAAGTTCGAAGCGCTCGCGTGCCACGACGCGATGGTGGAGGTCTCCGGCGCGCTGAACACGATCGCGTGCTCGCTGATGAAGATCGCGAACGACGTGCGGCTGCTCGCGTCGGGGCCGCGCTGCGGGCTCGCCGAGCTGCTGCTGCCCGAGAACGAGCCCGGCTCCTCGATCATGCCCGGTGAGTGACACCTGCGGGGTGACACCTGAGGGTGACACCCGGTCGTGTGACACCTGCGTGGTGACACGTGAGTCGGTGACGTCACTGCGTAAAGGCCTGTCCAAATATGCGTAGTATTTATTTATTTATTTTAATGGATTACCGACATGTGATACAGCACTTAAATTCTATAATACAAATTTGGTTGTGGATACTATCTAACTGTTCTTATAATGACAGGTAATCACAGCATGCTTAATATTATGCCCTACGGGAAAGAGGTGTGATTATATGTATGTATGAAACCGATATCGTAATACCGAGTTTCGGAATAGCGCCATCTATTAATAAAGGATGAAAGTAATATAAACTAAAGTTTATCATCTCCCCAGGCAAAGTGAACCCGACGCAGTGCGAGGCGATGACGATGATCGCGGCGCAGGTGATGGGCAACCACGTGGCGTGCACCGTCGGCGGGAGCAACGGCCACTTCGAGCTCAACGTGTTCAAGCCGATGATGGTCGCCAACGTGTTGCGGTCGATCCGGCTCATCGGTGAGGCCAGATTAAACTTTTATTTTTTTATTTTTGTCGCACAATTTAGACTAACATAACAGGCGATCCTACATCGTTAGCGAAATGCACATTGCATCGTGACAAAATTAAAATTGTTATTATTAGGCATAGGACGAGTTGCTAACACAGTAGGAAGATAAGTCAGATCAGTTGATCAGGTCTGATTTAGTTACATCTCAGTATGCGACTTCTACAGTGGGTTAATGCTAAGCAATTTTGGGTGTAACGTGAACGGTGTTCCAGGCGACGGCTGTCAGGCGTTCAACAAGAACTGCGCAGTGGGCATCCAGGCCAACGTGAGCCAGATCAACAAGATCATGCGCGAGTCGCTGATGCTCGTCACCGCGCTCAACCCGCACATCGGATACGATAAGGTGACTTTTTTACGTTAATAGAAGAAGATAGAATTAAAAAAAATTGCGTGCGTAAGTTTATCAGTGATACCTGCATGAATAAATAAAAAAATAAATAGCTGTAGCTTTGTCGGGACGCGTTAGGGGCGTTAGGGGCGTTAGGGGCGCTATAGGGGCGAGTTAGGGATTCCAAGTTCGACAAGGGAAGGTTCCAAGGAAAATCGACATGTAAATACATGTCATATCTGTGAAATATTTCGTACAAAATAATTAAGAAGGCAGTTGTTGCGCCACGTCGGAGGCTATTAGAGCGGCATAATTCCACCGATCTGCCCTGGAGCAGAATGGTGAAGTATGCTCAAGGCATCCTCAGCCGTGACAGTACGAGACGATAGTATGACAGTCAGAATTCCAAGTGTAAAGTATTATTTGGATAAAAAATAAAATTATATTTATTTTTCCAGGCCGCCCAAATAGCGAAAACAGCTCACAAGGAAGGTGGTACCCTCAAGGACACTGCTATCAAGCTAGGCATCCTCACAGCGGAGCAGTTCGACCAATGGGTGAAGCCCGAAGACATGCTCGGTCCCAAGTAGACGTCCCCGTTGCCCGGAATACTTACACTTGAGTACCAGCAGGGAATTGTACATTGAACGGTTGAGAAACAGCTGTATAAGCTGTTAATTTGTATTGATAAAACAGAGTGTAGAAGTAAATAAAATAAGGGCACTTCAATACGTAATGCCTCTGTTAGACACCGGTTCAATGTGATCAGAGTGAAATATAAATTATGTATAATTATGTTTGAGATGTTTTCTTATGTGGCTTAAACACTAGAAAGTACAATTATATGTGGCTCAAGAAAAATTTGACTGTCAGCTGTCAAATTTGTTTGTAAGCAACTGTGCTTTCCTAAAAAAACCGGCACGCAATGAGACGAAACTTAGCATTATTCTGTCTCGTTTTTTTTCGTGTCATTGGCGTATGTTGTTCCTTTTCTTTGTGAGTGCGAATGATTGCGTCCATTAGTTCTCTTCTCCATCTACGGTCGCCAATTAATTTATCAATGGCTCGGCTCTAGTACACGTAGCGCATGTGTGCAATCAATACCCTTTGGTATTAAAATATGCAGTCGAAATGGAATAGGTACCCCTGCAGGTAAAGCCGCCCCTGATCACAATAAGTGCGTAATGTAACCTGGGGTACGAACTTTTTCATTTTCATTTGCGACATCAGTCCAGATCACATTAAAATAAAACTTCAAAAGAAAAATAATGTACCTACCTGGGAATTTCCCCCAAAAATATTACCAGGAAAATCGCCCAATGTCATTTTGTCCCATAACTCTCATTATGTCTTTTTACTAACTGGTGTTTCAAGGAATTGTTAATTGCTTTTAAAATTATTCAACAGGGTTATCACTCTTGGTTTTTTAAACATAAAAACTCAAGTAAAATGTTGTGAGTTGGGTGTACAATTTCCTACTGGAATGTTGAATGGTACAATCATTTTTAAATGGACACTTAAAAATGTACATACGTAATACGTATTATGAACGAGTGATAGCGTGAAATTGTGATTATCATTTATTTGAAATTGTTTTGTAAATTCAGTATTGAGTTTAACTTAAATCTTTTTTTATTCCTGCATTTACAAATGTTATCAGTGCCAATGTGTTCACGTAACACGTTAATGTTCAATATTTGATAATATTTTTTGTATTGGTAAACCAATATTAAACTAAAGTTCATACAGATATTCATACATCTTTCGCCATTCCCAAAGCGTTGGTGCTATTAATTTAAAACAATGTTGTTCTTTTTAAATGTAAGCTGGAAATTAGAAATGAGTTGACAAAAGCTTCGTTCTCTATACACTGTTAATTGTGTAATGACTGTATGTTTATTTACTGTAATTATTTTCTGCAGTTGAAAATATAGAAATGTATTGAAAGAAATTGTTTTATTTTATATTATTTGAATAACCTTAAAATATCTTGTGATTAAAGTTATTAAGCTTACACACTTGTTTCATAAGTATGACTTATGAAACAAATCTTTTTTTACCATATCAGGGCGGCCTTTAATACTGATCCCCAATCCTTTGCCAGCAAATAAGGGTGTCGTAAAAGGGGCCATGTTAATATTATCATTACATTATTACATGAAACCTGCCTCGCTAACTTACCAACGTCTTGCATGAGCCATCCACTGTATCTTGACCGGCAAGGCATGTAGTAACACCAAAGCATCACCACTGGTGCCTATGGGCGACACTGACCACTTACTTACCATTGCGAACTAAAATTCAATAGAAAATATGACTGGGGCATTGAGAAAAGAAATATAATTTATGCTGCACATACTGAATTATTTTTAGATATGTGCGGATAAGTTACTGGCTTTTTTTAGTTGGGTCTTGATTTAATCGAAATAAAACAAAGTATGATTCTTCAACTACGTTATATATTTAGCAATACTCTAGTCTATAATACATTGGTTTATCTTTGGTAGGTTTAATAGGACTGGCCTGGTTTAAAATTAATGACTACATTTTAAAGATAATAAACGGATTTCATAATTTTCAGTCAGATCCAATTGCATTTCTAGAATACTGATGTTTCATTTTACACTAAAAGAATTAAAATGTAATTGATCATTGATTAAAATAAATTAATATAGCACCTCTATTCTAAGCAGCAACTAATTACAATCTAATTAAGTAAATTATCACAATAATAATGATATTAATTTTGATAGAGGCAAGACACTTCACAATATACAATTATACAACTAAACCTAAGGGCAATAAAATATTTTCAACTTTTAAATAAAATATTTGCAACTTTTTTATACAGCGCTTACATCATAATAATTATGTATCGATGATTAACATAAAGTACAACAGTTAACTGCAAAATGTAAACTTAGCAAGTTAGTAACAATGTAGGCTTCAAATTATATGCAACTCCAAGATTGAACTGTTCCCAGCAAGTCATAAGTAATATCAAATGAATAAATTTACATTGGAATGTATTTGCTCTTTACAAAATTGCCTTAAATTACCCAATAGACTAGAAGTAAAAATCTTTGACTATCACAAGAAATGCATTGCTACACTGGAAGGCATTTTTTCATGATTATGATAGAATTACGCTTATTACATAAATACATCTTTGATATTTTGAAATTGCTTAACAGCAAAATCGACAGGTAACTCAAAATTATACGGAGTTAAACGATCCAAGCTCTGTAGAGCGTCTTGAAAGCCAGTGTTTATTATGTAGCTTGTTGATGAGTAGTATGAATCGATTAAGGACCTGCATTTTAGCATAATATTCAACCATATAACAAGTTTGTGACTGTTTAGCGCAGCACATACAAATGCTTTGAAATGAGCATCACAACTTCTCTTATAAGGCATGTGAGAGGCTAATATACTGCCAATTGCACTTAACAAGCTCTGTTTATTCGTGATAGCAGTCCCTCCGACAATGTCAAGATTAAAGCTCTGACTTAGTTTCCTTGCTGGTGTAGAATTGAATCTGTCACCGTCATTGAGGTCATAGTAACGAAGAATCAATTCCCAAATGTGCATGGAACGTGATGTAGATGATCTACGGACCGGAAAGCAACCAATAATAGGAACTAGTGATGTTGACTCGGTACCTGTTAGACCGTGTTGAAGTAAATCTCTTAAATTCACTGCCAAGTGTCTTCGAACAGCGGTTGTGAGTGGTGCATCATTTATAATAATGCCTCCTTCCTCAGACTCACTATCGTAACTGTCGATAGTGCTATGAGAAGACCTGTCTCTAGAGACAAGGTGTAATACTGCATCAATAGACATTTCTAGCTTTGCTCGGAGATTACCCCAATGTGTAATGTTCGCTGAAGACTTTCTCTCATGCCTTCGAGTATTTGGTGAGCATCCAAACTGTGATACTGTAAAAATTTGTATAAGAGTAGAGGCTTTTCTCATTAAATTAATAGTCTCAGCCTTGAGATCATCATTGACCTTATTCCTATTATAATTCTTCTCGAATGTGTCTGATTTTCCAACATTTTTGCTTTCCGGTTTTGGTTTTTGCTTCACTTTATTCACTTCCTCGTTTTGCATTAGTTTAATGAACTTCTGCATGTCAGCTATGTGAGCTTGGAGTTTGGTTATGATTTCATCCTTGGATAGCTGTCTATCTGTGTATTGACGGACTGCGCAATCGATCTGATGTCTTAACTCGTCAGTAGTCAATGGTTGATGACATCCTTCTTCGATACTCCTGTCTATCTCGTGTCGTAGGTGGTCTATCAAAGTTCTATGTTTACCATCGTCGCATTTCGGGTCTGCGGCATATCTTTCTAACTCTTTGAGCTGGGTTTTCAGCCTCTCGATGAAATGAGACTGCCGAGTTCGTTGGTTGCGTATTTTTCGCTCCAACTCGATACATTCGCCACAATTCTGGTCTCCGGAACTGCCCTGCGGCGCCGCGCGGGAATCGGGTACTCCGCGTGAAGTGAACTCCTCTAGCGCTTGTAACATGGCATCTTTTTCTTCAGGTTTAGCTTTAAGAATTTGTCGCAAGCGAAATTCGACTTGCGCGAGATGTGACGTCAAAGAAAACACAGAAGACGATAATATTTCCTGCTCCTCTTCCAATGCATGTATCCTCTCTCCAGAGACTTGTTCTGGTGGCGTCTCGTCACAAAGGGTTTCCTTGGGTGCACCCAAGGGTTCACACCTTGGCTCTTGCCGTAAAGGTACGTTGCTTTCACCATAATCGTAGGCCGCATCGTCCAAATCCATTTAAATAATGATCGACTTATAGCTGTTTGTTCTAATAAAATTTACTGTTACAATAAAACATTTCCTTGAACTTTTACGTCGGCATTTAGCTTACAAAATTGAAAACACAAGAAAAGAAAATTAAGGAAGGAAAGGAAGGGAAACTTCTGTGCTGTGAGTGAGTGAAATGATTGAATGAAAAACTGTATACTTCAGGCTGGTGACGTCATATTGACGTCATATAGTTTTTTGAGTGAATGAACTGAAAATGATCTAAAATTCTAAAAATGATCTAAACCTAAAATTAATAAATTAAGAATTTAAATTGTCAGTTATAAATTACGGATATTTAATTTTACGAAGCTTTTTAAGCAACAGAATTCCTCCAACAGAGGAAGAGAAGCGACATCTGTGAAGTAACTTAGTAACTGTCCTGTTATGTGGTACTATAGATAGGCTGAAGCTTAATGAATGGTGCTTTATAAAGTTGTGCACTTGCCACCAGAGGACGCTAACCTTATAACTTAGAATAATTACACGAATTCTAAGCCTTATAATGATCCGATCCGACTGCTATTTTAAGAATGTTTTTTGCAAATGTTAATAATAATTACTATTACCTATTTTATACATAATTACAATAAACATAAAGATTAAAATTATATCTTATACATAAATATAAAATTTTAGATTACAATTTCGTCTGGTGCGTTTTACGCAATCTGTAATGATTACAGATTACAATGCATGTTGCCCATCTCTGGTTCGTAGGCACTGCTGATTGTAGCTCGTTCTGAAAGTACTTAATTAAATGTACAGTTTGTGGATAAATATATTACGTACCTATATGGATAAGTAAAGTTGTATTTTGGAATTTTAGATCCAAAACATACCTACATGATTGAATGATTTTAATTTGAAATTGGAAGCCATCTAAAAAACCTTCGGTCTCAATTAACGGCCTGTTTGTCTTGGTGTATAACAACCTCGCTATACCTACTGTCAAATAAAAAGTTCTTATACCTACCCTCTGAAAGCCTTCATGTATGAATGACTACTTCACTGCTATTTAACAATAAACCGGGCTTACAACTGAAATTATCCCTCCGACGCTGTCCATCCAATTAACGACAGCTCTCGGAGTCGGAGCAAGTTAACTCGAGAGGTCACGTAGGATTGACAAAAGTCTTCAGGCACTGAGCGTTTCATCTTAGAGAGTACTCGTTTCTAAAACACGTGTTCTCACAGATGTTTTAATATCATTGCTAGTTTTAATTTATCCTATAATAAAACTTCGAAAGTAGTTACAAAGTACCCAGAGTAAAAATAACATTTACAATTAAAGCAATGTAAATGTTATTTTTACTAAAGTAATGTCGGCACTTCGAATACTTTTACGATTAAACTTGTCTAATTGTCAAAGTTTTGTGATGAACATGACACTAAAAAAGTTTGTGGTGTCGGTTTAAAGGTGGTCAAATGAAAAATGTTTTATTGAACAGACAGATAAACTTTCACTTAAGTGGGTATGTTGTTTGCTAGTCACAGATTAAACAATAAATAGTTCGTAGCGTAGCACGTAGCACTCACTGCTGGGCAGGGGCGCTGGCTTTTAGAAAACCTCATGGGTGCTCATACTCAGGCTTTTAGAAAACCTCGTAGGTGCTCATGCTCAATGACTCGAAAAAGTGGCGAAGTGTGAGAAGTGAAATGCACACTGATCGACGGACAAATTAATAAATGTCCCACTTATAAATATCGGTATGAAATAAAAATGATGTGTCGGTCAGCACTTAGGTTGAACACAACAATTACCTACTGATCTGTTTCTTGATGTCTATTCTCAGGGGTGCTCGGCACCCACTGTTTATTTCTCATGGGTGCTCTATATAATAGACGTAGTTTTTAGGGTTCCGTACCCAAAAGGTTAAAATTATTATGCCTCCGATGTATTTATATCTACGTTCTTGAGCGTTCAATTGTAATAATGTGGGGTAGGGGAGACCGGGGTTGGTTGTGACATTTTAATTTTAAAGTGTAATATTTTTTTATTTGTTTGATTCTTTTACTCGAGTTAATGTTTGTTTGATTCAGTAACTATTCAGCATTTAAATTTAAAATACATTTTGTATACCAAACCATTAGTTTAGATATAAATGAACAAATTCTGAAAAAAACGGCCTGTCACTTTCAACCCCGTACCCGGGGCTGGTTGTTACACTACATGGGGCAAAATGTTACAACCAAAAACTAATGTAATCAGAACCTTTTTATTAAGAACAATCATCACCAAAAGTTACGTTTCTTAATTTAAATAACATATTATGATGTCTAGGTCTACAAAGCAAACTTTTGGCTCATTAAAATAAAACTTAAAACGAAATAAACTTTAAACTAAACAAAAATCTTTACTGTTATAACAAAATAAGATTTGTTGATTCTTCATGTATCCAACTTTGAGAGATTCTATGGGTGCGCTCTTCTATTTTGCTTCTTTTCTTTTCTTTATATATCTAGTTAAGGGTATATGACACAAACCTAAATCTTTTGCGATGCTACGAACTTTTTTAGTTGTACCTCCCTCTAAAATAGTTGTTGCTCGATCGTACATAATGATCTTTAGATATTTTTTCACGCTATGTTTTCCTTTTATATGTCCTCATGCTACGAAAAAACAATAAACAAATTATATCGGTTGAAAAGAAAAACCACGGGGCAGGTAGTGACGTGTCACAACCTGCCCCAAGCAAATGTCACTTTTAGCCCCAACGCCTAAATTGATCTTTTGAGGTTAACTAGTAAAAGTACAAATTAATATAACTGTACAAACTTAGTTTTATCGCAAAAAGAAAGGCTTAGGACGCAAAAATAGCGTCAAACACCTCTCTAATTAGTTCGAAAACAGGCTGTAGACCAATATTACGAATAATTGAAAATTTTACAAACCTAGGGTTTTTTGAGTGACACCCAGGTGCTCCTTTCATAAAAGCCCTGGTGCCACTGGCTCTCGCGGGGGGTGAGCCATCAGTGGTGGCGTTATTTATCTCTTTCTAACGTCACTACAGCGTTCTCTGTTCCGCCGCTAATGTCACTGTAACAACTTACCCCTGTCACAACCAGCCCCGGTCTCCCCTACCCTTAAGCTATCAGGGTCTCGCCTGCACAGCTAATAATAATATGATTGTAATTAAATCGCTTACTCGTATTACTGATAAAATAAAAATAGAGCTTATAAATGTTTTCGCCTTTCCTCCTGCCCAATATCCGTAACAAATACCTACTATGTGACCCATAAGTCCTCTTACTAAAATATTTTTACCTGTGTTTAACCTGCGTGAATGAACTTGTTGGGCAGTAATACAAATATACTGGGTAAGAACTCTCTCACTTGGTGAAATAAGAATAAGGGATTAGAATGTGAAAATAAATAAGACGTTAGAGGAAATCCTTTTCCCATTTTCTCTTACTGTCTTGCAGTCTAGGATACATCGAGCGAGGATACATGGAATCTGATTACGAAACTAGTTTGTTTACTGTATTTGTACTGTATATTGTAAACTGAAACTAGTTATGGCTTTGCTTTACCTCCTAAAGATGCAAGTTTCCACATTATCTTAGCCTGAATCTATATAATATATTATATAAAAGGAAAAGCTGACTGACTGACTGACTGACTGACTGACTGACTGACTGACTGACTGACTGACTGACTGACTGACATATCAACGCAGGGCCTAAACTATAAAGGTTGAACTTGAAATTTTGCACGGGGGTTCCTTTTAAAACGTAGGGGAGCACTAAGAAAGGATTTTTGAAAATTCACCCCCTAAAGGGGTAAAACGGGGATGCAAAGTTAGTATGAAACTTTGCCGTTTTGAGGGTATTTGAATGAATTCAGTATGCAGGTATTTCATTGAAAGTTATGAAACATGTTTAAATTTTTTTTTCGAAAATCATCCCTTAAGGAGGTAAAAGGGGGGCGCAAACTTAGTACGAAAGTTCTCTGATGTTATCAACTGTTATATATTTAGGGATTTTTGGTGGGCGAAGCCGCGGGTATAGGCTTGTAATATATATTCTTCTAATTTGTGTACTCTTGGCAGAGTGGTCGAGATCATGGCCAGATCGATTATTGTCACCGCTGTGCGTGTGATGCGTCACGTCGGCTTCAAAGCCAGTTTTTTATTCATTACAATCTTTCTGCCCACGGCTTTGCCCGCGTGAAATTTGGTTATATCGTCCCTTTTAAGTAACTCACTTGCATCACTTGAGGCACCAATATAGGTACAAAGTTTCAAGTGAATCCACTGAAAGTAAAAGGTTTCAGTTTATACCCTTTTTTATTCAGTTAGGGGGGAATTTACAACCATCCTCTCTTAGTACTCCTCTACACTTTCCAAGGAACATACATGCCAAATTTCAGCTTTTTACTTTCAGTAGTTTCGGCTGTGCGTTGTGTGTCAGTCACTCAGTAACGGAAGAGTTTTTATATAGAAGAAGATAAGTTAATGCTTGACCACAATCCCACCACTATTTTTTCCTTCCTCTCTTTCATTATTGACCGCAACGCATCGGTGATGTCTCTGTGTTCCTGATGTCCATGGGCGACTCCACATGGCTCTTCTACTCGACGAGATAAAAAAAAGAGTGAGTGAGTACCTATCCTTATTCTTATAAGTATAAAGTTAAATATTATTTCCAAAAGCCCATTAATTCCGTAGACAGACAACCGCAGACAAGCGCTGCTCTAATGCCCCTAATGAATCTTTAGAGCAAGCTGTCTACGTTAAACTTTACCTCACAGTGTTACTTCAGAGAACTAACTTACGAGTACCTACATTCTAGTACTATATGGCCCGCAGTTTGACCTGCGCGGATGAACTTTTAGCTGATTTTCAAACAAAGCTATCCCTCATTTTACCCCTTTAAGGCTTGATTTTCGAAAAACGTTGAGAGAGGTGTCTTATTATTTCAAATTATTTTTTACCATCTGACGGCTACTTTGCCACTTTCCATCAGGTAGTCAAGCGCGAACTTAGACAAAAAAAAATAAACAAAATACGATATAAATAAACGTCACTAGCGTGCTGAAAGTGAGGTATTTAAATTCCCCTTATTAGTTCAGTTTCATTGAGCATTCATCTCGAGGAGCCTCCTCGAGGTGAATCGAGGATTCAAATGACAAAGTTTAAATTAACTTTCTAAGTAAGCACCTACTTAATAGTCACGTGAAGCCAATCGAACGGTTTCAAGTTCCAAGTAGGCGTGAGCCGACAAATTACACGTCACGATCCCTTCGCGACCTAGTTGGCATGTCACTTATTCCCAAAATCGGGTAATACGATAACCGCAGCTTTAATGGTTTTGTAAGGAATTGCTTAAATTTTATCAATGATGTTTTTTGAGGTTAATTGAAGTGATCTGAAACTCGATGAAACGAAAAAGCGGGAATAATAAGAGACGAACGAGATAGTTGAAGCTGAAGTCGAAGTCGAATTCGAAGTTCAATCAACATGTAAGAAATCAACATGTAGTAGGTATGTACTTAGGTAAAAAAGTTTCACTTCGAACTTGTACACTAATACGCACGCACTTTTTTATAATTACGCGGAATTGAAGTTGCTGGACCAGGCGGACTAAAGACTTCAATATAACTCGCCATTCCTCCAACTTGGATTGTCATGCTAGATTACTTAAATCCAACAAAAGCGGATATTAATACCATCTGTCACGAGCACGATTAAATTTTGACATTAAATTAGAGAAAGGTTATTCATTCACAATGTAGATGGAATTAAACGGGTTACTCGAGTAAAATTGGCCCGCGATATTGAGATTATACGAGTATAATAATAATAATTAATTGAAACCTACCCTCGTTTCTTTCCGCTTCCTTCGTTCTTGGCCGACAACTGATGATGCCTTCGGATGACGCTGATGCCTTTGGTAACCACTCACCATCAGGGGGCTCATTTGTTTGCTGCCAATTAACATAAAAAACAACATCTTCATGTTTAAAGCTTTGGTTTACTTTATATCCCCAAGCCCCATCTAAAGCCCCGATTCACTGAAATACCCGCATAAAAGAGTAAGCGAGGTAATACTTATTCACGGTTCGCAATCATTGAGGTGATATAACTGTTTACTATCGATATGTTCCGCCTCTTAGGGATTCGTTTGGGCTTTTGGTTTAAAAGATAAAAGCGAAGTCTAACCTTGTATTTTCTTCGTATCATTGCATGTTCCTATGTGGGTGGGAGGGAGGTGCTATTTGCATGAAAGTATACACTATCATACTTGTAATAATGTAGTTCCTCAAACGTCTGATAACCTAACCTAAACGGGATCCTATGGGATATGGTTTAGTAACATTAAGAATAGAATAATTTTTGTATAGATTAAACAGTATATTACATATTTTCTTCTAAATCGGTACCGTTATGAACCTAAAAACGACTACATATGCCGGGAAGGTGTTACGATTCTTGAGGTTCGACTGTAAAAGGTTGGGGCAGTATTTACTACCGAATAGAAATTTTACGGTCAAATGTATGAACACAACTTTACTGATTTCGAATCAAGAATACTAAGCGCCAAATTATGGAACCGTAATGTTATTTAATTATGCAATATGTATGTAAATGCCTATAATATGTATAACATGATAATGTTGGAAACAGCATCGATAGTACGGCGTCCATAAGTTATTGAATTGTTGAGGACCGACATTATAAAATACGGTTTTATTTGCTAAAACCCTGCAGAAAACCATATCGAATGTCTTACAAGTTAATCATATCAGAAGAAAAAAACGAGCCTGTTGGGTTCAGAGGGCATGGAATGGAAATGGCATTAAGGCATTTGTCCAATAATATACTGGGTGATTTTTAATTCACTTGACATACTCGAGGACATAAAAAAACATGGTCATATTTGTCATAGGTAATGGACTAAAAAGTATAAAGTCTAAATTCTACACGATATTTAGTTAAAAAATGGTAATCAAAATTATCTTAAAAATACTCGGAATGTATCGTAAACAGCTGTTTGCGCTACGGCGGGGCCGAGCGGCTGGGCTAATGACCTTTAGTGGAGTAGTTTAATGTGCGTGCGCTCAGTTTGTCCACACTATGGGGTTTTAATGGATGATTACGTCAAATTTTAAGCACACTTTTTATTACATACCTATAGTTGGAATGAGAATCGAATACTGAGTACCCCCTATTAAAATCTCAAGTGACTTACGAATCACCTTGTATAGCCCAAGGATAGATTTTTATATATCCTGATATTGTATCCAGCTCTTTTGACTTTCCAAAAACATGGTCATCGTGCGACCGTCGTAAACTCAATTTGTATGAAGCGGAGCACAAATTCAAATTTGGGAAGTTACTAAACTGTTCACACGCGACCCGCACCGCGGATATTGAACACTTGCGGGCTGATTGTCGACGGGTTGTAGAGTCTAGTTTTGTATCTTACTTCCTGACCGACGCCTTCTTTTTATGTTAATAACCATATATGCATATGCAAAAAGCAAACTAAGATTATCTTTTAAATCGATCTTTCTTCTGAAGTAACTACACAATAATTATATAACACTAAAATCAAGGCACAAAGGTACAATTGGGTAATTTTGTAAGTATAAATCTACAACGAATTTTAATCTCCCATATAAACGTCTTCCGCCTCGTCAATTAGTAGAAATTAATATTAAAAGTTTCAGACGAACCCATTTCGAATAATAATCGCGGGGTTCAACAAAAAAGTAATTTTAATGTTTCAAGATGGCCGCCGTCAGCGCACACCCGGTAATCGTTTTCGCAGTCTGGGAAACTTTTTTCTCTTTTAATTACTAAGTACCCGCTGTGAACGAAGTTGGGGGAAGTAGGAACGCTGGGAAGTACGTGCTCGGAAAATTTGACGAATGTTGATGCAGGAGCTTCGTTGAAACAGCACTAAACTTATGACGTATTAAATGACATATTTTATTAAAACCAGATCATCTGTTTATAAAATATAATGCCACAGACAGACATACAGATGAAGATACAATTTTGTGGAAGTGTAGTGGCATCAACCTTAAGCATTAGTAGGTACCTATGTACTGGTATAGCCACGGCACGTTATGAAGGCCCCCTTTGACCCCCCTAAAGCCGTGTCCCCTCAAAGCCGGGGAGACCTATAACTCAAAAAACCTATACCTATACCTATAAATACCTATATACACACCTATACCTATATGTCGTATTTTGCCTTGTCTCTCTGTTCTATAATATTTTCCAGTCCACTGCACGTTATGTATATTCCGTTTTAGTTTTATTCGGAACTAGCGACCCGCCCTCGCTTCGCTTCGGGAAACTTATTATCAAGTGCTTAAATATAAAGTTTCATGGTTCTTTAAGAGATGGCGCTAGGCGTTCTTATTCTTTAAGTTAGGAAGGTTCACCCCTAGATGGCGCTGTGCTTAAAACCCGAAGAAATCCCATACAAACTTTCAACCTTTATTTCAACCTCTTCATCCCTTTTTGTCGCAATAAAAGGTAGCCTATGTCCTTTCTCAGGGTCTAAAGATTGTCTGTGTCAAATTTCATCAAAATCGGTTGAGAGGTTTAAGCGGGAAAGCGACACAGACAGACAGACAGACAGACAGACAGACAGACAGACAGAGTTACTTTCGCATTTATAATATTAGTAGGGATACAATAAAAAAATAGCTTTTATGTTCACTCATGCCTTTCTGTTTTTATTGTTAGTTAACTCAAAAATATTTAGCTCATTTGTGTTATGAATGCACTTACATTTCGGATAAAAATGTTAACTCCAATAAAGAAACAAGTTTTTACTTTCAGAGCTTTCTGTGCTAGTTTTCACGAGCTTTTATGAAGTTTTAATAAACATGCAGGGAAAGCTGAAAGCATTTTTTGGTTAAAATTGAAAAGGTGACTGATGGATACAAAAAAGTAATTTTAACGTTCCAACGTATTTTAATTAAATCGTTCTATTTAATTTTAACGTTGGCCTGTAATTTCGTCACCGAAGCGAACCAAGATTTCGGCCGCTTTTCCACCAAAGATATATAATAAGACTAGTGGTCCCAGCGTACTTCGTACCGCTTTATAATTAAAAAATGTTTTAGTGATATATCGACAGCAACGCCACCTACCGGGTCCAATTGTGAATCTAAACCATTCTCGGATCCACCTGAAGACACACAAAAAATTTCAACCAAATCGGTCAAGCCGTTTAGGAGGAGTTCAGTCACATACACACGAACACAAGAAATATATATATTAAGATAGATAGAAAGATAGATAACTATTAGAACTGCCTTTGTTACACATGTTTAACAATAGAACATCAAAGCTAAGATTCTTTTTTTAACAGTATCATCCAAATCGATCTTCGCGTTTGGTCACTAGAACCTAAGGAACAAATAATGTCCTAAAATAAATACAGTAGGAAAATATGAGGGGCCTTTTATGAATTTGTCAACTTTTATGAATTTGTCAACAATGAATGAATGAATGAATGAAGGAATGAAGGAATGAAGGAATGAAGGAATGAATGCATGAGTGAATGGTATGACTTGTATCTTTTTATTTTCGTTAGAGCACGGCCGACTCAATCCTTTTATAAAGTCTACAGTCTAATCCGATGATGTCAAATCTTATTCTTTTGTTTTATCCTCGTCACGGATTAAATACGCTTTGACTTTCTTACTTCCTGTGGCTTCAACTAGGGCTGTCAGACCTCCGGGAATAAATAGTGTATATCCTGGTTACGAGTTTGGCATCACGGTACCCGGATGGCGAACGAAATCAAATCTTGAACAACTAAAGTTACTAAAAGCGTCTTACCAACCAAATAATATGATTTTAAAATAAAGCTGGCCCTGGAATGACAAGTTTGAATTTACTTTTTTTGATTCTGCATAGTTTACTTCAATAAAATGAAATAAATTGCCAAAAAATATATTTTGTTATGTAAAACCAAAAAACAGCGATGTTTCGAAAAGTCTTCGGTTCTGTTCTTTTTGCATGCTGGCAGCCCTAGCTTCAACTCATTAGTAACATTACCTACTGTAAGAAAACTTCACAATAATTTAGAACGATTATTTTGTACCATATTATTATTATTTGAAACTTATACCATCGGGGATGGTGAATGCTTTAAATACACACACCATCACCAAAAGAAACCAAAAGGAGAAAATAATATTCACCGTCTATATAAATAAATTTAATAAAACTCCAAGCATATAAACAATTATTAAAATACAGTAAATTATTCTTGAATTATTACATTTCTATCTGGCGAAGCAAATACATATTTGTAAATAATACCAGCAACAAGACCACCGAGTAGAGGTCCCACCCAGAAAACCCAATGACTAGTCCAAATATTCATTACAACTGCTGGGCCTAAAGACCTGACAGGATTCATGGATCCAGTATAACTGAGGGCAGCGGCCTGGCAAGCGGTCACGCTGAGTCCAACAGCCAAAGGACCCGAGCCCACTCCTGCAACACTGCGATTCTTATCTAAAACACTAAGAAACACAGAAACTACCAGGAATGTCATCAAAAACTCAATACCAAAAGTTTGATCATCTCCCAAAGCGTAGTACGGTATCGTAGCACCCAGGTGATCTCTTGTATTTTCATCAGTGAGCGCGTAAGTTACGAGGGAACCAACGATTGCGCCGAGAACTTGAGCGATGACGTAGCAAATTGCCTTCAAAACCTTGATATGTCCGCAGATCAAAGCACCGGTAGTGATGGCAGGGTTCAAGTGCGCTCCGGAGACGGGGCCAATTATTTGGATGATGGAAGCGAAAAGTAGGCCGTTCGCGAATGCGGTGGCCATGTTGTTCGGCCCAAAGCTCGTCCCCACGAACAAAACTATCGATAAATACAGAAACGTCCCAATAAATTCGGCGAAGAGCTGTCTGCCCAGAGTTTTATAGTCCGACATCTCGTTCGTCCCGAGTGTTCTTTTTATATCTTCGTTATTAAATCCCATGGTTATATTGGTTATAACTTTCAAAATGATATTGACTTCGGTTGACAGTGTGAGATGTTAATCTAGATGGTGTCGAATATTGTCGTGATTTGTAGGAATGAGTTTACAATACTCGTTATCTGTTAGTGGAATAACTTAGCGATATTAAATTTTATATTATTCAGGGTCAATAGAATCTGACAGACGGATACATTTTGTTTGTACTGCAATAAAGATGGTCGTTCAGCAGAATTCCCTCCATCCTATTTTGCGGCGGAGCAAAAACATCCCAAAAAATATAATTTTGAACTAGGGGATGATTTAATAGTGACTTTACTTAAACAATATAGTTTTGACGACCGCGTATGTAGCTGCGAACCGAGGGGTCCCGCGTACAATTCCCGGCCGGGGCAGACATTTATGTGACAAAATAAATGTTGGTTGTCGGGTGGCGGGTGTTCTGATGTATTATTTTTGTTATCCACGCCACCCGTGACACATTGAACCCTAATCCGAGGGTAAGTAAGTAAGGTATGAGTGTGTAAGCGTGTATTTAATATTTATTATTTAGACGGATTTGGATGTCTGACCCAAATGTCTCTTGTGTATTATTTAATATTACTATAAATGGGGTTTTGTTTTAGATAGCAACCTTTTACGGGTGTCATCAGTTGGGACTAAAATGATTGATGAATGCGTGCCCCGAAAACGTCCAAACTAATATATTACACTTGCCATATGTTGTGCTAAACTCAGCCAGTCGGTGATACGTCTAAGAATAAAGTTTCCAACAACATTGGAGCCATTGATGCTTATCCGTAGATGGGAGGAAAATAAACAATTTTGCGAGAGCGCAACGCTGGGTCCGAAGTATGATGGATGATTCGTAAACAGTGGCATACAATGTTTATTTGTTTGTGACTGTACACAAACACTTCTGAGAATATTCTTTACTTTTAAAACAAATGAAAATCTTACTTTGTACAGAAATACATACCTTCTAAAAAGCTTATTGTGAATAATGTTGAAACCACTCAAATCTATTTCATAGTTTATAGATGAAATAGGAACGAGAGAATAGAAAACAATTTTTATGCCTGCAAGATATAACTAGAACTAAGCAAACAGATCAACCAAATGGTAGGCAAATAACCTATTTAAGTATATCTTTAGCAAAGAATCGGCAAGCGAAAAGGAAGCGGCATAATATGAACTGGAATTGGTTGGCCGTCGGTATGAGTCTCCATTACTAAATATGGCAGCATTTAAGTTCCACTGACGAATCCGTATCGGTTCGGTTAACTATCTCCTGACCTAATTTTTTTTCTAAGTACACTCACTACCCTGCACCTAATGCCTGAGTCACGAATCCCATAGACGCATATAAAATGGGGTCACAAACACCCACGCAAACAAACACATATTTAATTTTGTGAAATGTAAATTTATTTTTGTCTTGATCGGCAACGCATCGGTAATTCTTTTCGTGTTGTGTGACCACTTCCAATCAGTTGGTAAGCGCATTTTCGGCTATTTACAAAAAAGAATAAAACTATATAAACGTCTATCTCGGAAATCGAACCCGCACGAGCAGGGGATTCAAAGATGGATTTCCGCTTTCACCCCCAAAGCATGAAATCATGTTTTACTTTAATAATTTGAAATATTAAGATTGGTATTTATAAAACAAATTCTTACCTAAATTGTGCTTAATTAAGGTATTTTCGTATTTGCAAAGCTAACTTTTGCTAAGTTTCAGCAAGAAGTTAGAGTTAAGTTTAAGAAAGATATTTAATAAAATAAGTTAGGCTTATCTAATCTTCAGAAGTGAACCTTAGCTTAAGTTTAGTTAATAAATCTTAGGATAAATACTAAACCATCGTGTTTTCAACCAATTAATAATAGGTACTGTAAAGTGAACCAATCCGAACTTGACTCGCGTATAGGACTATGGCTTGTACCCCTCACATTGCGAGAGGAGACCCGTGCCCAGCAGTGGGACCGTTATGGGTTGCGATAATAATGATGATAAAGACTGCAAAAAGTGTTAAAAAACCTACATCAAATAGAATATGACCACATACCCACTTCGGTTTCATGAGTGAGTAAACGAGGCCTTGGCCTGCCGGTATAGGGTTGGGGTAAGCATTGGGTCGCTCCAAAACTACGTACAAATTTAAAAAATTAAAACAAGTAAAATCATTATGCAGTTTCATTGTTTATCAAATTTATAATAAAAAACTAGTGAGTTGGATTAATCATTGTGTTCGTTACGATATTTGCTTGCAGAACCCGAAAAAACATAATAAGTATATCTTGTACCCTTAGAACTGGTTTTTATGTATACCGAATTAGTATGAATATGTAAATGTCAGCTATTGGTTCTGCTAACAGTTTAATAGGTGATAGATATTGATGATCCCGTAGGCTAGTTGGTAGTGGCCCTACCTGCGAACCGAGAGGGCTTGGATGCTGGTATGACGTTAGCGCCCGTGTGGTAACCTTCATTAAAGTCCGTCCGAGCGCAGTCAGCAACATAAATCTACGCGAGCGCTATTATCGTAATCATTCTTCACTTCCCAAGAAAATATAAATCGCGAGAGATATAAAATTTTTCTTCTTTTTTGTTTAAATACGATAAAAAGACTTGGAACAATAGAACGACAGTTTTAACAGTTGCGAAAAAACTTTTGTGGAATAGATTTGAACACTCAATTTTTATGTTACCTATGTAACGTTATGTAAGGGGCGTCCATTAATTACGTGAGGTGATTTTAGTATTTTTGACCCCCCTCTCCCCTCGGCGAGATGTCGTGAGATTAGGTTCAATCCCGCCCCTAATGTCACGTAAGATTTTTCATTTTTTTTAGTATACCTAAATAGTTAATCTGTGATTGATTGCATTGTTGGATTTATTAAAAATATCAGTAGTGTAGGATTAACATAGGACTAATATATAAAACGAGATTAAATTCACCCTGAACACCGAGCTTAGGTTTAATGAGACAGTAATGGCTCGACAAACTGTAACCAAACTTTTCCGTAAATACTTTAGTTTAATGTTCGATCTCTAATACGTATAGTATGTAAATTCTGACCCAGTTGCTGTACACGAAACTTTAAATGTGCGATCCGTTTGAAGTTTGCGCGAGTAATCTCCGCCGGCTCCGGTAATAGCGGCCGGGAGAATTTATGTGGTAATGTGTTGTTAGTTGACCATTCAATAACTTAAAACTTCACTTAAATATTTCACTTCTAAGTAGTAGATAATGAGTTTCAATTGTAATTCCATACTAATTTGGCAACGGGAGATCTCCCACCGGGCGAGACGACATGCCCGGGAGGCGGTTAAGCCCCAAGCCCCAACAGATCTTTGTCGAAGTTGTACCTTACCTTTAGTGCCTATGCCTATAAATGGACCCACTTCCAAAGTATGCATATCGTGTTTATTTTATTTTATTTTTAACAAAATCCACAGCTTAATTTAATACAACAATATAAAACTTACAATCTAGTCTTACAGCCAATAACGGATTTACATTTTCCTAGATATTCATGTGATGTAACAGTCACTAAATATATTGTGTGTGCATGTGCGCGCGTTTGTGTGTGTGTGTGTGTGTGTGTGTGTGTGTGTGTGTGTGTGTGTGTGTGTGTACATACATTGTGTTCACTGTCTATTAGACTGAACAATCATAATTTTAGCATTTATTGCTAAAATGTTATATCTTATGACCGGGGGCTCTGGGACCATGGACTATTCAGTCTCAGCCAACTTGTCTTATATTTTGGAGAGCTCTTTTGAATCTTTTGAAGATTGCTGGACTCTGTAGGTACTATTATCTTGTGTCATTTCAATGATATACGGGCATGATGCTTTAACCTGGCAAGATAGCTAACAAGCAAGTGCGCAGTTAAAGTATCGTTCCTGGGGATTCTTTTACGGTCAGTAACGCGTCTGTGACCGCTCACCATTCAGTCACCGAACTACAAATATGTCATCGACATTAAGAAAATGATTGTTTAGAAGGATTAAACTGTATACTTGAAAACGTGCCTAATATCCAACTTCTAAAAATGTCGTTTGTACCCTTTCTAGAATCTACTGGTTGATTTCGAAACCCCCAACGGCTCATAAACATAAAAAGAACCGAAGATCGATACCAAATTTGCTCCTAATAACCCGTCTGAAGTGCTTTCCGAAAGGTTGACAACCCTAGCTGACCCCTTTTAGGATCAAGTATTTTGATCGAGGAAACTTTTTATTGCCGGGTTTTCCCAATATGCGCTCTAGGGCTGCCGCTCACTGATAGAAAGGCACTTCGGCCACAATGTTGGTCGCCGGAATGCTTGAGGATAATAAGGGCGTTCGAAAATCAGTATCGACTGGGTCGACATCGCACATCGCACATCGCTCATTCTTGGACGATTCCAACAAAGAGGGCAGGCATAGTTCCTAAAACTTTTTTGCCACCAAGCAATTATGTGACTTTGTTTTAAAGCTCGTTGTGGCCAGGTGTTCCTGAACAAGCCTTTCCACCTAATTTCCTAGAAGTAATAGTCCTAGAAGTTGAGACTTGACGTGACGTTACCGTGTGACGTGTATGCGCTGTCGCCACTCTAGATGTAGAATATAGTTTTATTGGAGGTGGTACAATTAAACAGTGCTGCAGGGATGGTCCAGTGTTTTCTTCCTTTTGCACGTTTTGTTAGTAAGCGCCTATCCTTATTTTAAACGAGCTTACCAGGGTTCCAAGTGCTCATGGTTACGGCTTGTGTAAAATCATTTGTGACCGACGGCATCATGAAACTTTGCTCACATTTGTGGCTTGTTTGATGCAGTTGCAAAATTTCATAAGCGCTTCCATGATTGAAGTGCGGTTCTTACTCCTTATCTTGTCTTGAACCTTTCAAAAGCAGCACATAACAAATTTATAATCACTAAGTATTCCTTCCATCCAATCCAACTGCTATCTGTACATTTCGCTGATTAATTGTCAATTGCTTTGTTTTACCATAAGGTTATAAGCCATATTATTAGATATTGCTTAATCTTTCGAAAAGGTAGGCAGATACCGTTACATCTAGCATACCTACATTATACAGCCTAATGACTCCATTCATTCAGTCGATCGACGCCGCTGTCTAAAGATTTTGACAGGTAAATCGGGCAGACGTAAGACGTGTTTTCGAGTTTTTAAAATTGCGATTTTTTTTGCGTTCTTTTTTTTGATGCCTTTGGTAAATCAACACAAGCGAAGACCCAGCGTGAAAGTCTTGTAACAAGATCCATGAATGCCTTAGCCATGGGGTGTAACTCTCTTAGGGTTTGACAAAGAATAATTTCTTCCATTCATCTTACACGGCACTGGCCAATTAAGTTGAGCCGAGCTTAATTTGCGAAGAATAAAAACCAGTTAGAATTGATAGCGAAGGAGTACTTGAATTATCATTATCCTCTGTTTGTGGTACGTTACATCAGTGCATGGTCATTCCTCAGACATGATCACCTAAATCTGACTCGCTTTTTAAAAACCTTAAATCGTGATAAATCCTAAGTAAATCATTCATCATCATTTATTAGGTCATTCAAAATGACAAAAGGGGAACCTAAAGATTATCCTCAAATAACTATTCAATAACACCATACTATAGTTCCTCAACTTCACTTTTTTTTCACAAACTGTCGTCTGGTTTTAACCATATTGAATTTTAATTACTTATTTTAACGGATGCTCGAAAGAATAGGACAGATTGAGTGACGTAAATCGGCCCAAGCGTTTGTTTTCTAGAGCGCCATATATGGATAAACTTAGATATATTAGATTAGATATATAGACAGTCAAACAATATTCTCAATACAAAAGTTAAAGTCCATAACGATTCTGCTGCTATAAAGAAATTGCACCATCCCATCTCAAAATTCGATGATGGAAGAGGAATCAATGACCGACCCGAGAGAAGCCAGAAGTTTCCAAGTCACCAAAAGCCCGAAAGTCGTTCCACACAAATATAATGCGAGATCTTTAGATACTTCTACGTCGTTTATATTCTGTGGCAGTTAATGTGAATCGTGAGGAAACTCAAAATGAAGAGAGGCCTAAATATTTTCACTTATCTGAAGCTGACGAGTTGAGTCGCATTGAATTCGTAATTGAGACACACTGAAGCTTTACAATTGTTTTATTGTAAGTACTGAGTATTGCGAGGAAGTTTTTTAGAGTCGGCATAAGATCAAAATGAAAAAAAGAATGTTGAAAACTCGATCAAAGAATGGTTCGTCCGTTGCTGTGATTGATGTTTGTTGACGAGCTAGTAAACCCGCCTTCGCTTCGCTTCGGGAAGCCAATTTACACAAAACTTTAATATATTATACATATAAACTTTCGTCTTAAATCATTATATCTATTAAAAAAAACCGCATCAAAATCCGTTGCGTAGTTTTAAAGATCTAAGCATACATAGGGACAGAGAAAGCGACTTTGTTTTATACTATGTAGTGATAACACGGAATACAGACCAAATATTTTATACTATGCCGCCCTCGTTACGCTTTTCGAAAAAGAAAAGGACGAAACACTACAGTGTTTACATACTACACGAACCGTTCCGAGTAACTTTCGGCCCCTCTGTTTGTCGATTTGTGTGTTTGTCGGGTGTTTGTCTGCCTGTTTGTGTGTTTGTGGTTTGTTTGTGTGTAGGTTTGTGTGTTTGTCGGTTTGTAAGTCTAGCAACATGAAGCAGTGTTTACGCAGTAACTATTTGCGAACGTTTAGAAGGCAAGACTAGTTTTAGCGAGTGAGTTACTGTATGACTATTTTCAGACCAATCAATATTTTGCAGGAATTACGTCAATCTGTGGCGATAAATTATAGATAAGATACTCGTTTAGCTATCCAATACGCACCACTATAAGCAGTAAATTTAACAGGATTAGATATGTTTTTCATCTCAGAGAGCATCGAAAATTGGAACAAACTATAGACTACTTATCATCTTTAGAAATATTACTTTAGCTATTAAAGATGTTTTTGATAATGCTTTAATGGCCTTAATAAATAAAAGTAGATTTTGCTCTGCTAATCACCGGACGATTGTGGAGCCAAGTATTTTCTGTTGGAGGTCGTTAGTGTATCACAGTATATCACCTGCTTTGATCTAGTTACGTTTACGTGGTTGTTGAGGTTGTTGGCGTAAGAATACCAAAGCAAATAACAATATCCAAGTACTTAATATTAATCGTACATCGCTTACCCGTTGGGGGTGAAGAGGGTACAGACAAGCGTTTATAAATAAACACGCTCATTGGTTTAGTTTAGACAGCAAGCGATAGGAGACTAATTAATTGCGATAATATGATGGATGGATAAACTGGCTGCTAAGTGAGTTTTATATCTAAGTATTTAATGAAACACTAACGCAGTGCTATATCACAGTTGTGGTTCCTCCGCATCGTACCACCAACTCGTTCCACCAGTCTGTCGGCAGCTACACTTATTTGTCACATACCATCTATCCTTTAAGAGCATGATGCCACGATGCAGCATATATTGGGTAAATTTTAATTTAGTTAATGCATCCTTGCGAAAAGGGGAAACCGCGTAAAAATTGATTATCATACGTTGGATACGTTACCAGGCAGTTAAAAATCCATTATGTAAAATATAGTTCGCTTTCACACATACCTAAGTACAAATAAGTCGATTTACAATACAATAAACATAATGCAGGTCGTATTTTGAATGCCCACCTTGTTCGACGCTTAGTTAAGACGTAAAAGATGTTTAGTACTTTAGTTCCTTATGCTGAATCACGCTATTAAGATTTTTGTAGGATCCTTATGTCTCTTATCTGAATAAATATTTTTCGTACTTGCTTTGAAACGTGTTTTATTGCATTTCGGGAATCTTGGGATACTCTGATATCTCTTTTAAAAATAAAACAATTACAAATAAACATAAATACAATTTTTAATAAACCATGGTACTGCAATAATATAAATAATACTCTTTTCAAGCAAGTGTAACCTAAAATACAAGTTTATAGAAATGATGGTATAAAACATTCAAACCAAGAAGCAAGAAATATCTCGTTTTATATTATAAACTTAAAGCATGGGAGAAAAATGTTGTAAGCTTTTTCCTACATGGTGTGAATAACGTAATATAGCGACTTGAACTTAATTTTGTATTATATCATCATCATATATTCATTCATCTTACATACCTAAGTATAGCGTTTTAAGTAACATACGTGAATTTAATGTTAACTGATACAGATGACCAAAACAGTATTTCTTCCTCCTTTTCAACAGCGTCTGAAGGATGTAGTAGCATTGACAGTTACAAAAGCATTCCTTCCCTAAATGTGGCACTAGACTCAAACTTTTCTGATGTAGTGAAAAATTTTAATGTTGTCCATATAAATGCCCAGAGCATTCCGGCACATTACCCCGACATGCTTACGACATTCGATAGCAAATGTATCCATGCAATCCTCATTTCTGAGTCATGGCTTAAGCCATGTCTCCCATCTACTTCTTATGCCTTGCCTGGTTTTCACTTAATCCGCAACGATCGGTCCAATCGAGGTGGAGGTGGTGTTGCCATATACCTTCGCTCGCATATACCCTACTCTATTATTAAACTTTCTTCTCAATCGCTAGGAAATGAAGCTGAATTCCTCTTCATTGAAGTAGTTCTTTCCCACACGAAGTTGCTATTAGGCGTCTTTTACAGTCCATCGCTCACTATTGACTATTTTACAACATTTGATAAAATTCTTGAGGAACTTGTACCGTTGTATGGACACACCATTATTATGGGCGATTTTAACACTTGTCTTTTACGACAAGACAGCAGGTCGTCACGTTTGAATTCTATAATTAAGGCAGCAAATTTGAATGTACTCCCTCTTTCTGCCACACATAATTTTCCAAATTGTTCCCCTTCTCTTCTTGACCTAATACTTGTCTCTTCTCTCGAATACGTTGTAAGACATGGCCAATGTGCTGCCGATGCTTTTTCCTACCATGATCTTCTCTACCTGTCTTACAACGTTCAACCCCCAAAGGCTAGATCAAGGATATTACTTCAGCGAAATTTTGTTGGAATGGATTTAGAACGACTTCGGCATGATGCAGCTGAACTTGACTGGTCGGCTGTTACTAACGCCAGGACAGTGGATGAGCAAGTTGCTGTATTTAATTCACTACTTATTCAACTTTACGATAGGCATGCTCCTGCACGACCTGTGAGAATTCGACACTTACCTGCGCCATGGCTGACGGATGACGTAAAGGCTATCATTGAAAAAAAGAATAAAGCCAAATCAAGATATAAAGCAGATCCTAGTGACATTAATAAAGAAAAATATAAAAAGATCCGCAATCGCTGTAATATGACGTGTAGAGATTTACAGATACGCCACATTCATAAATCGGTCCAAGACGAAGATCCTGCAAAAGTTTGGAAATTTCTAAAATCACTAGGAGTTGGGAAACAAGAACAAAATACTCCAGTAGATAATATTGACATTAATTGTCTCAATCAGCATTTTACCTCTTCGTCTCATGTCGATAAAGAGACGAAAACCGAAACCATCAATAGTCTTTCTCATTCACTCACTCCTAATATTCCTAAATTTTGTCTTAATCAATGTGCAGATCGTGATGTTAAAAAGTGTATACTGTCCATTCACTCTGACTCTGTCGGCGATGATTGCATCAGTCGTAAAATGATCATTCCTCTCCTTGACCTCTTATTACCTGTCATCACCTCAATCATTAACTACTCCATTACAACCTGTTCCTTCCCTGCCGCATGGAAAGATGCACTGATTATTCCCCTCCCAAAAAAATCCAACCCTTCCGCATTTAGTGACTTTCGACCTATTTCCATTCTTCCATTTCTTTCGAAAGTCCTAGAGCGCCTCATCCATCAGCAACTCAATTCCTTTCTATCGACGTATAGTCTCCACAATCACTTCCAATCCGGTTTCCGTCCTGGTCATAGTACAACTACTACACTTCTCAAAATTACCGACGACATCCGTCGGGGTATGGACAACCAAAAAATCACTATCTTGTGTCTCCTCGACTTTAGTAATGCTTTTAACACTGTTGATTTTGACGTTCTGTTAGCAATTTTACACACGTTTAACATATCTCCGTCTGCCATTGATTGGTTTCGCAGCTATCTGCACGGTAGACGCCAGCGCGTAAGACTCAAAGATACCCTGTCAGATTGGATGTCTATAACTGCTGGCGTACCGCAAGGTGGCGTTTTATCCCCGCTCCTTTTTTCTATGTTTATCAATAAAATAAACCTCCACCTCTCTTCTCTCTATCACCTATATGCAGACGATTTGCAGATATACACGCAGGCATCGCTGGATGATCTTTCCTGTGCTGTTGCTATGATCAACAAAGATCTGGCTGGTATTTCGAACTTCAGCAAATCGTATGGGCTTAAAGTTAATCCTGCGAAATCGCAGCTGATCTTAGTAGGCAGCTCTAGGCGGATAGCACGGATCGACTGGATGTCTCTACCGCCTGTTATATTTGATGGAGTTGTTATACCAGTCAGCGACACGGTTAAAAGCCTAGGTATTACTATTGACCGCTGTCTTACCTGGGGTCCTCAGATTGCCGAAGTGAGTAGGAAGATTTTTTATTCTATGCGTTCGCTTGGTAGACTCCGTAATCTACTTCCCATTCCAACAAAAATTCAAATTGCTCAGTCCCTTCTTTTACCGATCCTTGACTATGCCGACATTTGCTATCTGGACTTAACCGAGGAGCAATTAGACAAACTTGAGCGACTCCAAAACGTCTGTATAAGGTTCATATTTGGTCTAAAAAAATATGACCATGTATCCCAATTTCGCAATTCACTCAAGTGGCTCCCTATCCGACTTCGCCGGAATGCTCATATTCTTTCTGCTTTGTACTGTGTTCTGTTCAAACCAACCAGTCCCCTTTACTTAAAAGATAGTTTTGAATATATTTGTGATTCCCATGACCGGTTCCTTCGCTCAACCCAAAATCTACGTCTGAAAACACCTGTCCACACTTCTTCCTTCTTCCATAAATCCTTCTCTGCTACTGCTGTCCGTCTATGGAACGCTCTTCCTCTACCTATTCGTCGCTCGGAATCACTAGAGATCTTTAAAAAACGAGTAAAAAGTTATTATTTGAATCTGTAGCTCCACTTCCCCCTACTGTTCTTGGTATCTAAAGTATTAATCTGTATGTATGTTTGTATGTTATTTTAATTATCCCATTTAATTGATTTTATGTCCTTTTTTTAACTGCACCCCTCCATGTTTTTCTTTTCTTTTCATCTGTCCTTTGCCCAAAGGTTGTCTGGAAGAAATCGCTGTCTAGCGATAAGACCGCCTTTTGTACTGTACTTTTGCAAGCTGATATAAATGTTTTTCTTGTGTGTGCAATAAAGTGTATTCTATCTATCTATCTATATTTTAGAGTTGGCAAGTAGACAAAATAATTTATTGTTAAAAATACGGAGTAGTGCAAGCCTAATAATTGATATATTTAAAATAATAATGTATTAAAGTTGTAACTGGCAGATAGTTAATTGAGATATTGTATTGAGATACGGTATTGAAGCTCGCAGTAGAATATAAATATGTACAACAGCGAGAACTGTCATGGCAGCATTTTGTTGTCGTAGGGAAAAACTATAAGAATTATTGAACTGAATATAAAGAGTAATGAAATATAGAGTATATAAAAAGAGTATATAAAAAGTTTCCACATTATAGATTTCTGGGGCTGTCTTAAAGTAGTTAATAATGGTTAAAATAAATCCCATTTTTTTTACCGTACTATGTCTATGAAGATAAGAAAAGTTAAACTTTTAAAGAGAGTAAACATTATAAATTGCCTTCCTCAAATTTAGTGCCATGCAATTACTTAGGTTCTACCCATTAATGGTCCACTACAGGGCACGGGTCCCTTCTGGGTCTTCTGACACATGAGGAGGCCCAGAGCATACTCCACCACGCTGCTCCAAAGCGGCTTGGTGAAGGGGTTAGATACTAATATTTTAAAGTACAGTTTGCTCAGTTTTACAAACAAAAAACAAAACTTTAAAATTTAATTTATATATTCTTTGCAACATTAGATTTGAAGTCTTATAATAATTTTAAGCAACATCCTGTCAAGACGACGCGGTTGTCCTGAATATCAGTGTCGGTCACTACTTTTCCAAACCAATATTACCTGTACCTAATGGTTATCCATTGCTTCAAATAAAATTTAAAAACCTATCCGCTTGTATATTCCGCGCATAGGTAACATTCTTTTCAGCCCATGAAACTTTCTTCATGTTTCCTTGTTTCCGTTTTCCATGCCAGCCTCCTCGTATCCTTTGGCCAGGTTTTCTAATATGAATCGGATTGTCAGTTTGTATATGTTCTCTATGTTAGGCGTGTACCTGTCGCCTAGAGTCGTCCTTGCCGCTTCCAGGAACGGCTGTTCAATTTTCTGCAGAACAATAAAGAAATAATCAATGTTTGAATGATGTGATACTATAGAAGTTTGGCCGCATTGGGGCGGCATATAATCCACATCCGTCCGACGCATGTCTCGACGACGGGAAGATGAAGTCAAACATCAGTTTTTCTCATAAATCGGGGAATCTAAGTCTAGTTATGAAATTCAGTAATATTTAGAACACCATAAAGGGCTCCATCTATCCTTGATCCCAAGACAGGTCGGCTGCTCTGCCTTGTCGCGGTGTACCCTGCTAAGCAATAAGGCGCCTGGTCTCTCCTGTTGCAGGTCCCTGGGCTCTGTACCAACCAGTTCAATCTCAACAGAAATCCTAAAATTGTAAGTGAAATATTTTATACGAATATCGGTCGCAGTGTTGGAAAGCCAGTAATAATTTCCCACCTCCTTTTTGGTCGGCAAAGCATCGGTGACATCACTGGTGGTAAAGTTGTCAAGTTGTCATTGGGAGATGGGACTACTTACCATCTGTCATTCTTCATTTGTTAACAATTTTATAAAACAAATAGAAGACTCACCATAAAGTTCTCTGCTTCAAACCCAGGAACCTGTCGATGTGTGCCTCCAATGTGCCTTATGTATGCGAAGAAGGAGTCCATGTCAGCCAGCCCTTTGATCCCTTCGTCCAGGGTGTGCATGACCTTCGTGGCGTGTTCAGCCAGCTCCGCTGACATGATCTGCTCTTCCTTAGTTCGAAGTTCGCGAAAATTTTCGAATAGATGAATTAGATCTTCATTTTCTTCGAAGAGTCTGGAAAAGATGATGAGGTAGAAATTAATGGTAATTATAGACCACAGAACTAAATGTTAAGGACCCAATGGAAGTCAATTGTAAGTGATAAACAAATTTTTTCGAGTCTTGACTTATTTTTACGTAAATAGCCAAACAACCAAGTATACGAGGCACCTTAAGTGCGATTCTGTATTTAGAAGGAGATTACGAAAGAGAAGAAGATACAAGGATTTAGATATACTAGAATATTAACGTGTCTTCGTCGTTATCATTAAACGGGCATTTTGAGTTTTCCGTACCTCTTTAAATGATTACTTTTGGGGAATGTTAAAACATGTGAAGGTAAATTTAGTAAAGTCCTAGTTGTATAAATGAATTCGCTAGCACGAAATCGTATGTAAAAAGTAAAGGGAAATAAAAATTGTGTTGGGGCCGAGCTCGGGAGAGTCGGAGTATAAAACCTCTTTATCAGCATTCCCATTTGGCTGATTTCATACCGCCACTGAATACGAGCAGAGCTCTGCAGTTTTTATTCAAATCTTCTCCCTTCATTTATCACACTTGTTTATTTAGCACTCTAAGTGAATTTGAAGGTATACAAGTTACCCGTGGAACTATCTACCTTCTGCTAGAAAATATACCTAAGTTTGAGAAGCGGGATAAGAAAACCCACAATATTACAAAGATAACTTCTTAGTTAGCAAGAGTTAGAGTTAGCAAGAGCCATGAAAGTCGTATTGTTTTGTGATATGTATTTAAATATAGTATAGATATTTTATTGTATTTGGTCGGTTGTAATGAGCTTTTATTGTATTAGTTAATTCATCCTAATGACGCCCTTGACAAAAAATAAATATTTTATTTTGATATTTTCTCACCAAAATTAACCCATAAAATCATAATTTGTATGGAATGGCCATACATGGGTAACCATGTAACCATGTAACCATTCCACGAAACCGTAACAATATATTAAGCATAACTTTTTTCACCGTATTGAAATAGGCCGTGTGAAATTGAATACTAAAAGATTATACTTTTCGCCGCAAGAACCCATAAAAAACAATAAAATATTTCGGCACAGGCCCTGGGATTCGAATTCCAAGCTTCTTTCTCAATCGGAGCGCACTCACCCCAAATTCCCTATCCAAAATATGTGAATACTATCTAATCTGACGCCATTTATTTTCCGACATTCTACGTGTTAACTTTCCTCCCGCATGACAAAGGCATTTTCCGTTCTAACGTTTTTCACGTACTCCTTTGTGAACGCTGATTTCCCGAGGGTCCACTCAATATTTGCAAAACTTCATTGTTATGGACGTAAGGAAATATCGCATGGGAATATATCCCTCCTGGTATTCAGTCACTACAGCAGAGGATATTTAACTAAACGCAAATAACGCTACAAATCTGATTTAAAATTTTATGTTAATATTATAAAACTACTTTTTAAAACGTAGCCTATATGTTGCCCTATAACATTCTCTATCTTAGAGGGAAAGTGCAATTGTAATCGGTTCAGCCGTTCCATGAATAAACCTGGACAAACAGAAAAACAGATAGACAGACATTTTTTGAAGTATGTGTTTTAGTATCAGTAGTTTTCTTAAGTTATTTACAAACTTAAGAAAACACAGTTATTTTGAAACCACAGACAAACACTTCAATTTAATTTAAGTGCACAGAAACGTGATGATTCTGAAGTCATATTTGTTACGTTAGGGACAAAATTTGTAAAATATAAATTACGTTTATAACAATTACTTTTCCATTATAGATAAATCACTTACCTCATTTATTACAGTTTTATACTTAATAACATTTATTGACTACATTATGAATAGGGTGAACTAAGCAAGCCATACGTAATAACACAATTAGCGGTTGATTCAGTTAACCGATGCAAACACTATCCGTGCCGTATTTTTAACATTGCGTCAGTAAAATAAACTCAGCACTGAAATAACTTAAGAGTGTAAGATATTTGTTTGCCAACATAATAATGTATTGTCGAGTTGTGTTCGAAAATGTTTTGGTAAAAACAAATAATGGTGTTTTCTATCGCGAGTTTATTTTATAGTTTGTTTTGTTCTACGTACAATTTATTTAAAGACTAGTGATGTCTATGACTTATGTAACATTGTCGTTGTTTAAATTGATAAAAATAAATCTTACGTTTATGGATTTAAGATAGCAAACCAGCGTGCAACACCACCCTTCCGCATAGACCATAACAACTACCTATAAATCGACCGAGGACAAAACTCTACTAGGATGGTTAGTCCAGTTAGCAGAAGGTTAGTTGGTCAAGAATGTCAGTTCGTTGGTCAGTATGTAAACTGAGGCAGGGAACGTTAGTGATAGTTAGTCTTATTAGTTGTTGTTAGTTATTACTAAGTATTGTCCAGTACGTGGCGGGTGGTGGCCCACTCTATAGACTGTAACACCTATTAATTGATCTACCACCTATTTAATTTCAGTCACCGCTCGTCCCACAACTCTATTAGAAGTCCGGGAGCGTGTCTGAATACGCATCTCGCGCAAAATTTACCTGTCGACGCTGCGCCGTCGGCTAACTGAACTAAAGATTGTTCGTTACATTTTGGCACGAGGCTTAATTTATTAAAACTTTGAGAATGTAAAGGCGTGGCTCCGCGCGACGCTTTATTACAAAACTAATTTCTGCTCCGACCAACTTCGCTTCAACTACTTAGGCCATCTTTCGGTTGGTCTGAAGTTAAGTTGTAAGTGTAAACTGGATACCTGCATACTTTTTAATATTTCGAACAATGTTTAATATAATGAATAATCTAAATATTTCATCCACTGAAATAGAATAGTATTACTTTTGTTTTCAACAAAAGATGGGGCACGATCCTGTCGTGTGCGAGGTAAAAGTTAATTAAAATGAAAAAGCACAGAAATCAGCATCACAATTAACCGTGGAAATGCAGGCAGCATTGTTGGCACTTTTCCTAAAACTCGCGCAAGTAAAGTAGATTAGTCTGAGTACACAAAATTTATGTAAACTGACTCTAAAATAAGAGTAGGTATTGACATACTTTTACATTGAAACGGACTCTTTCAATGCAATTTCCTGGACAGAAATGCTAGTCTAGCTGCCACCGTCATGATCCGGCTGGGACGTAGACGTAGAAGAGTAAGACCTATGGATGCCATCTATCGCACTCACACAAGAAAAGGATCAACTTACGCCAATGACACGAAAAAAAGCGAGACAGAATGATACTATGCACTGGTAATTTGGCATGGCGGGTTTTTCAAGGAAAGCCCAGTTGCTTACAAGCAAATTTGACAGCTGACCGTAGAATTTTCCTTGTGATACATCATACAATTGTACTTTCTCGTGCTATCTCATGTTGGCCACGTTCACCAAATGTCTATATCCGTCTCTGTCTACGCCTTGAATTGTTAAAGTTGTCTTGAATAAAATAGTTTGGAAAACGGTGCACGATTATTTCATTTTCCTTCATAATGTTTCAAACAAAATTCGAGTCTACAAAACATTTTTTGAATACGCCGCTGGATTGATATAATATATCTTTCTCTGTCTACGGGCTGGGAGCTTGAGAGCGAGTATTTTCTTCCTTACTTCTTCATTCATTCATTCATTCCTTTCTTCTTTCCTTCCTTTCTACTTGACCAGCAACTCTTCGGTAATACTAAAGCCATACCTTTGGTATTACTGATGTCTATGGGCGACGGTAACCACTTACACGCAGGTGCTTCGTTTACTCTTTTGTCGGCTATTAACGCAAAAATTACAGGATATTTGTTATTTTTAAACCGAAATAACATCGGGAGATGTAAACTTTATGCTACGAGTGCAGCATTAATTTTCACCAGCTCACGCTCTTCTTTCCATAGATAAACAGCGTATGTTTCCTTAGCTCGGATGCACACATGCAAGTCATGCATATTGAGTGGGATTTCAACTTGTTCGTAACACTGTAATAGAGCAGTGAGGGGATTCTCGGAACCATACATAAAAATGAATCCGGATTTCGCAGTAAAGTCAGAATCGAAGCTGAAAATCAAGGAAATACTGTTAGCTGTTAGTTCTCTCTAATTTCTTACAATTTTTTATATGTGTATAGCCAACAAACTATTAGCAGAGACACCTCAAAGTAAGTGGTTACCATCGTAGTAGTTTATATTACATTAGTAACAAGATAGTTTATAAATACATATTATTATATTGTGTGATAATTCCACGCAGCGTCAAAAAAATAGTTCCTTTGGGATCCAGGGATCAAATTTTGTACAGCTAATTTGCGTTCTTTTGTCAGACCTAATTCCGGTCTTAATACTAACGGCGCCTTTGGGCAAAATTAATATTAGGTACGGGCGTGAGACATAAAATTGCTTTCCTTTTCTTTAGGAACTTTTTAGCTAGAACTCGCGCTGAGAAAGTTGGTACCTATAAAGTTTCAGCAGGTTCGCAATAAAATTACGATAAGCGAAAACAAATGCATAGGCACTTCCTGACTTGACCTTCAGTCCCTTTATTTCTGGGGTCCCCTTGAGGTCGCTAGTCTTGAATATATCCTTTGCTTCTCTATTAAAATTATAGTATCTATCTATCTTTAAAAAAATAACGCTAACACACTCACGCCTCTGCACAAATGCACTGCACGCATTCGCTGTGTCGCGGGTGGCATGGACAACACAAATAACACATCACTAAAAACCACAACCCGAAAATAAATATTTATCTGTAACATAAACACTGCCCCGGCCGGGACCCGAATCGGGGACCCTTCGCTTCGCAGGCAGGTTCGCTACCACTTTAATTACGGGGTCGTCAAAACATCAAGTCTAGAACCCTACAATAGTGTTCAGTCGTTTTGAGCGAGGTTTGGTCCCTTCCGATTTCGATCGTCTCTGAACCTGGACAACGTACAAGGACTGGCGGGGGCCCACCGAGCAGTCTGGGCCAGTCGCCAGCCCTAAATATGCAGGCCCCGCCAGCTGGAATATATTATTCGTTTAAAACAATAATCGTTAATTTAAATCAATAATTCTCTTTTTAAGTATTGAGATATTTTTTTTTGCAGAAAAAACTTGCACAAAAGTCCTACTAATATTATACATGCGAAAATAACTCTGTCGTCTGTCTGGATGTCTGTCTGTCGGTCTGTCTGTCTCCCTGTGTGTAATAAAATCATGCTAGTTAAATTGGACATTTCTCTATGGTTAATTGTCCTGCAATTTGGCAACATCTACACTCTACATAATAAGTAAATCGGATGATTACGCAATATAATCATATCATTATTTAGAGATAATCTGGCTTGTCTTGTACACGTACAATGTTACATGGTCACTGCTCCCAAGGATACCTGCTATAGGACTATAGTTATAAGTCGGTCCAAGATTTTCTCATAAATATTCAAATAATTCATTTATTTGTTTAATATTGGTGCCGCTAAGTAAACACGAGTTCGAAGCTAAAACAATAGAGTATTTGTCGAAGTTTTCCTGGATCAAAATTCCGTATTTATAAAGTAATCCTCAAAGGAGGTCAGCCATGTTTGTACTCGTAGATTTTATAGTCCCCAGAACATTCGTATTAAAGTTTGCTAGTTAATTATTATGTCCGGTTTTAATTGAGTTTTAATAGATTAGGTAATATACTATCTTAATATGTAATTATTAAAATAATTACAATAATTGCATAACGTGGAGATGTGTGCACACGGTGACAGGCTTAGAATGATGATTTTTTAAGGTTAAAATGTTAAATTAAAGATTAACGTTGGATCTAAGCTTTGCTAATGTTTATATGAACAACTGTGTAATCGACTAACAAACTGCAAATACGCTTCAAGGTTGCTGAAGATTTACTTAGGGTACTTTCAAAACAACCCGAATAAAGGGTTCTTCGGAAAGATAAAGTTTGTATCTAAATCGCAAGCAGTACAAACTTTAAAATTGCTCAGTTAAAAGTAACAAACATCTGATCTCGACGCTTCTGGTTACATAGAGCATAAAACTTGATTTGATATGTACATAGAAATACCTAAAGTGTGGCCAACGGAACGTAATAAAAAGTATAAAAACTAAACTGTACCTACTCATGTAACCTACGATTTGATGATGTAATATAATTTAATTAAAATTTAATTTAATTTAATAATCTCAAAAATCCTGTCAACATTATTTGCTGAATGAACAAAAACGTAATTAAATGAACTGTAACTGTAAGCTGTTAATAAAATATGTATGTAACTTGTGAAGTATCGTATTATTTTAATAGCAGCAAAAGCTTCGTTCACTCGAAGTAGGTACATGATGAATTGCTTTTAAAGATACAGCAGTAAGCGAAGCGAGCTGAATATTTGCATAGATGTTGAAACTTAGAACGTTCATGGAAAGTTGTTGCGCTCGCTATATGCATATTAATGTGTGACTTTGTAACTATAATGGCACTAAGTATTTGCATACTAGTGGCACTTTTAGGCTGGTCGCATGTTTATCAGATGTTCTGTCTAATCTGACTCTAAAACTGATCTCTAAAACAAAGTTTAGTATCTTGTTACAGCTATTTTAGTAAGTAAACCAATAGACATACTGAAGAGGAAATAAAAAGTTTCAGTTTATCCCCTTTTTAACCCCTTAGGGGGGAATTTCCAAAAATCCTCTCTTAGTTTTCCTCTACATTCCTCAAGGTACATACCACCGACCACACGTGTAGTGGTATATTTACAAAATAAAATAACCTAAGTACTTAATTAAATACGTATAACTGAGCTAAACATTTTTTTACATGAGCATGGTCTCAGGTATGTTACGAGTTAACTTGTGTTAACACAATTCATATACATTAGCGTGACGCTGAGGCGTGATTTGAATGAACTTGTACGCTATTGTTCACCTTTGAACAATCAAGGTACATTCTGTGCATTCGATTCTGGTATATATCAACGAAAAATTGTATTAGGTATAAACTAGTAAACCTGGCTTGTTTGCCGGCAACGTATTCCTTTCGTTTGCAAAGATTTATTACCTGTTCAGAATCACACATCATACCGTTATTGCGCCCGTAAGTATGTGATTGAAACGTGATTTCCCGTAGAAATTTGATATTATTCAGAAATAAGAAGCCTGTGCCACTCTCCAGCCCTTCAACTATAACTCCATACCAAACAACGATCATCAATCCGTTGCTGCGTTTGGACATGAAACATACAATACATACAATGAAACATACATACAATAGAGCGACTGGTCCGCCTCTTATTCCATTACTTATGTAAGGTTCAATACAGAATAATAAATAAACTCTCAAAGTAAACAAACATGTATTAGGAGTAAGAAAGACCAAAGAAAATAAATATTTATTCAGAAAAATTAAACACACGAGTCTTACGAGTACGTACAATTCGTATACGTATCCATCAATATCGATTGATATTCTATATATTTTACATTATGTATCAAACTAAAAGAAATAGTTAATTTTGTTAAAATTTCAAAGTACTATCTGACTTTTATTAATGTACCCCGTTTATCTTGATGTTTCTTCGTATAAAATTTCAGGTGTTTCAACATAGAGCATAATTCGCTCCATTATTCACATAGCTTTTCCGAATAATTCGTAGATCCAACTCGCTGGATTAGTTTCTGTCGGCGGCGGGCTTGGTTCAACTAATTGCGTTGTTCTAGATCTAGATCTAGAGTTTAGACAGACGCTGTAGTAGACTGCTCTGTGGTTCCAATCAGGTGAACTTCGCTTTGCAATAACACGTCTCCGTTAGACATGCAATCACAAAGGTTTATTTTGTGGTCTACTGTACTAAATCATTAAAGACTCTTAGCATTGCAATTGATTTGGAATGATATTTAGACCTTTCATCATCACATCAGCACATCTCAAACATTTTACAAATTATATTTACCTAATATGGTACTTGCAATCCAAGTCAGAATACTTCGGGATAGCTCATGTTGGCCAAGTTCCAAGTTTGACCCGCTATAGCAAATCCTAAATTGATGTCGCGAATTAGCGCTAAATTGGTAAGTATTGGTATTTAATAGCCCCGGCACATTATCCGGCAGTAAAGACGGACAAATCGCTTTGAGTAACCATTTTGCCGCTATAAATAACACTAATAGCCGCCCGAATCCATAAAATGGAACTACGAAGGGAGGATGGCGTGACCTCAAGTGGCCAGGCAAAAGCGAATTGTCCTAAGTTTTAGTTTTGTTCAATCACTCAAATCTCTTTATGAAAATTTTACTGATACTCTACGGTCACTGTAAGTTGTCTTAATCTGAACACGCTGCAGAGCACGTATACGAGTACGTTGTGTTTTTCTGCCCTAGCAGGGGCTCGAGTTAGTGGAGTAGTTTATGCCGCGCGCTCAGTATGTCTACCTACATTACGGGTTTGTAATGGACAATTACGTCAAATTTTAAGCACCCTTTTTAATTACATATTTGGAATGAGAATCGAATATTGAATACCCCCCTATTAATATCGCAAGTGTCTTACGAATCACCTTGTATTTACACCAGCTTAGAAAGTTTAGGCATTCTATAGGATGCCGAATTATGCAGATATGCCGGTAACATTACATGAAAAACAGTAGGTACATTTCGTTCCAATATTTGTAGTGCGTGTTAAGTTTTGTACCATTAAGGAAGTCATGCGCGAATGCGCGATCCTTTAAGGGTCACTCGGCCCTCGGTAAACATTACCCACCGGGCCGACCACCAGAAAGTTCAATATTGAGAGTACTTTCCGGGCCGGGTGACCACTGGGAATTGTATCGAGTTTTAATTTAATGATGCCTGCTTCGGTGCCTTATTTCTTGTTTTATTTTCTTGGCCGGCAACGCGTTGGTGATGCCCCTGGTGTTGCTAATATCCATGGGCGACGGTGATTACTTACCATAAAAAAACTTGCCAGAAAAATAATGTAACTTCGCTTATCTAACGAAAAAACCATAAATTTTTCCACGTAATTATTTCCTTATATTACACAGAATATTAACATCATAACAGTGGGATGATGGGAGCTATTTAATTACCATTAATTAAGTAATTGTGGTAATTAGGGTAATTTGGTTATGTTTCATCAGGGCAAGTGCGCTATACACATTGGGGGCAAACGACTATAGGGTGTTTTTATACTTCGTTGCTAACAAAAATTTTGATGACAAAATATGACAAACAGAAAAAATAAGTATTCCATTGAGTTACATTCCTAATAACAGTTTTGCTCAAATGATTACGTGCAAACATCGCTCAGCTACAGATTTTTATCAATATTGATGACAAATTTTCTGTCAAAAGATATCTGGTATTTGTTCAGAATATTGTAAATACATAAAATTGAATATCGCTTCAAATATTGCTCGGTGAATATTTATAGTCATCTATCAAATTACAAACAAACCGACAGTTTGTCAATAGACCTCTCCCGTATGTAACGTTTTTATACCAACTGTATATTTTTGTATACTGCAGTATACGCAAATATATTTTTCATTTCATACTACAGCGAAAGCCTTTTATGATTTTCCGTCCAGGTGGAATGCTTTTGTGTGTGTTTTGGAACGCTTTAAGCCTCTATTACGATATACTAGGATATTTCACAGTTTTTTATTTGAATCGATTCATAATTTTAATAAAGCTCTCTAAATTGATTTTACCTATTCATACAATATATGATAACATTGTTTTGTATTCCTTCTGTGTGCTTTAATGTGTATTTTTATTTTATGGTGTGGAAACAAAGTGTTAAAATAAATAACATTGTTAGTGATCGATGTCTGAAGATATAAAGATATCGGAGAAAATCTATTTCTTGACGCGATAAATCCCGTGATACATTTTAGCAGTTTTCTCTGTTTCGGTTGGTCTATTTGTCAGTTCGTCTGTTTGTTTATGTATTTGTTGGAGCGTTTCTTTCCATTATTCTCAAAAACGGCTGAACCTATTTGGACGCGGTTTTTATTGATTGAAGCCCTTGGTGTTGATGATGTCATTGTCGACGGTGACCACTTACCAACAGATGACTAGTCTGCTTGTTGGTCCACACGGCCATGATTTTAGAATTACGTCGATTATTTAATCGTAAATATTACCATCGTATTGATAACATAAAGCAAGGTAAAGTGTTGATGTAAAACGACATTCAATTTATCAATTACACAATGATGTCGCTCCTTTCGACACCTTTCAACGGTAACCGGGACGGTCCCCCGGGAGCCGGGGCGCAGGGGTCGGACAGCTCGCCAAATGTCAAAACGGTAAATGAGCCCGTGAATAATAAATTGCCCCGTGTACTATTAGACCTGTTACTTATAGAATATAATGTATGGGTATTCAGACGACAGCACCGCGTCAATTACTTCCAAAAAAGAAAAACATGACAATAAAGTAATCTGCTAATCAAGTAATTGTGTCGGAAATAAAATGCCCAAGTATCTGTGAAATTACATTCCGAACAAGTCTCCAATTGGAAGTGCAATTCGTTCTATTGGTTCTATTCCGTTCTCTTGAACGAGTCCTTGTCTTAAAATAAATGGGCCTTGGGGCGCCCCGGCGAGAGAGGGATATCGCTGTTTCGGTTACAAGTACTTTGCCTTGTCTCCTGTCTTATGTGACGTGTCCTAGAATCCGTTGTAATTAATTTTAACCATTGTGACCATGTTAGTCCTCAAGAATAGCAACATATCCATAGCCGAATTAGAATCAAACTCTTACGACCAATTACCGACTGGACTATTACTAAGAACAACAGCAACAACTAATAAGACTAAGTTAGTAAGTTAGTCCTGTTAGTTATTGTTAGTAATAGTCCAGTTAGTAATTGTTAGTAAGAGTTTTTCTAATTTGGCACAGATGCGTTGCTACCCTTGAGGACTGAGATGGTTGCCTCTAAAAAGTGTAGCCGGCTCCACACTTTTCTAACCGGAACACAATTGCTGTTAAAACAATTATTACACTGGGCACGGGTCTCCTCCCACAATTTGAGGGGTACAGGAAATAGTCCACCATGCTCGCCAAATGCAGATTGGCGGACTTTCCACAACTAAATGATTTTATTTTGTTACTTCGACACGAGACTAGTTTCCACACGAGAGGGTTGAAGTTTGTTATCTATGCCCCGCTTAAAAACAACACAGAAAGTTCTGAGAATTATCAAAGTTATATTAATTAATATCAAGTTCTTTGTTGGAGCTAATGGAAGCTAACCAGCAAAGTTTGTCGTTGTCAACGATCCGAAAACTCTATTAAAAGTTAGAATGACAACCATTCTGTAGCTCATGTGTTTAAATTGTTGTTAAGGGGAAAAGTTACTAAATATATTTTCATTCGCTTATTTATTTATTTATTAAGGGTCACCAACGGAAAGTACACTCTTCTTTTACTTAAATCTGATTAACAATTGATGATTGTCATTACTTGAACCATTTGGTTATTTTCTCACTTAACTCGGGCGCTCGCTGTACAAGTGGTTTGAATATACATAATGTATAACTTAATAACACTAATTCATATGAATCCATTATCAAAATTTAAACGTATGTAAAACTCTTGCGATACTGAGTTGACTGACAGATAACGCACAGCCGAGAAAGTACTCAACGCAAGATGCTGAAGTTTGGCATATATGTTCCTTGGGGAGTGTAGGGGAGCACTAAGAGAGGATTTTTGGAAATTAACCCTTAAGGGTATAAAAAGGGGATGGAAAGAAAGGAAAGGAAGGGTTTCCTCACGTTGTTTACCTTCATCGAAGCAAGTGATAGTAAAATCTAATACGCAAATTATTTTTGAAAATAACACAAACAGGTGCGTGCAAGCTTGAACCCCGAGTCAGGAGTCCAAATTTCAAACCACTCGGCTATCACTGCTCTTATGTGTGTTTAGACCACAACAGATAAATTCTGATAGCATTGGCCTTTGGAAATGCAAACCATACTCAAATCAAATGTGACTCAATTATATACGTGCGGCTGCAGGGGGATACAGAAAGTCCGAAATCGATTAAAATATTTTAATACAAATCGAATATTACAGATTTGCAATAAAAAATGTTAATACTAAGTACTATTCTATTTTACGTCTTAGTCCGAACTGACCATCGTTCCCACGTTAGCAAAAAGTGCTGAAGTCGAGCTTTACCGCTCCCACGAACACGATGACGCCGAGTCGGCAGTTCCATCAATTAAGGCGCCAATCGCATGCTTAAGGCTCGATTCAGATTATTTATATTATTTAACATCTCCCTCCGCAAGTTCTGCACCTATTTGGAGACTGTAGTCGAAAATAGTGCAGACAGTGAACAGGGGTTGTGTGAACAATGATCAGGTTTGATTTCCTTCATTTCTATAGAAGTTCCTGGATTTGATTGATTTTCTGGAGGATTCACACAGTAGATTTCAGCTGGCTCCTGGTTTCTTTTACGTCTCAGAAGTAATAAAGATACAGCAAGTACTGCCGCACCAAATAGTATTAGATATATGGGCAATGTGGTATGATATAGAAAATTCACTTGAGGTGTCTTCAGGGTTACTGTTTCTTGCAAGGCAATTTTTGAGTTACTAGAGTGCAAGCTTCCCAAATCTATGGTATTCAATTTTATAGTTTTAATTGGAGAATTATATGGTTCCTTTTTATTCATTGCCACATCCATAATATTTAAAAAATTTCCTTTGACTTGATCACGATGATTACTTGCGGTAAACGCTGGAGTTCGAACGCTGCAGTCCTTTGGTAAAGTAATTAGATAGCTACCCTGTAGCATTCTATATTGGTCTTGAGAACAGGTTAAACGAACTTTCGTTAGGTTTGGAAAGCTCATTACATAATGATGGTCATCTAGTTGCTCCATCGCCTCGGAAGTTAAGACGACTGAAGCAAATCGACAGGAATCCATGATTGTCTGACTAAGTATAAGATGCTGGATACAATCCGACTGCACGAAGTGGTGGTGGCTAATGTTGTCCTCGCAAAGGTGACCGTGACTGTACTTCGGACATTCAGTCTCTATGTACAAAAGATTCTCTTCATGGATTGCCACATATGGATAGATAGGGGTTAGGACTTTACTGTCGCGATTAGGGGCTAAGGATAATTTATATAGGGTGTAGTTAGTAGGACGAACAAGGGGAAACTTAAAAATCAAAATAATTTCGTTATCTCTATAATAGTATCCTAATTTAATTATATCAAAATATTCCCTAAAACTAATATCTAAGATTTTCTTTTTGTCATAAAGAGTATCTAACCTATCTTTCATAACTTTAAATGTATAATAGTTAAGTGCTGAATGGTGATTACTTTTTGCTCTGATAAATGCCAATAAGTTCTGTAATTTTGAAAATTCCTCAGATAGATTATATATACTATGTTCTAGTACCATAAATTGTTGGGCTAAGAATACATATTTATGCAATTCAGTTTCGAGCTTAGCATTACTATCTAGTATAGCTTTAATAGTTTTCTCTATATTCACTTGGTTTTGTACAATCTTATCTGTAATATTTAAACTTCTAGATACCCATTGCTTGCTCAAACTAATTTGATGGTTAATTTGCGCAACTATGTTATTTTCATTTTGCTTTAAAACTGAAATGGCATTATCATATTTAATTGCATCGGTGTAATCTAAATTCCCGGATATACTTTTAATAACTGAACCGGGACCATCTATTAGTCCTCTTTTTACACGTTTTATTAAAAATGTATCTAAATGTTCCGATATATCATCCAATTTATTTTGTATATACTTAACACGCGGCTCAAAAATCGATAACGATTTGTCCAATTGTGGAATCAGATCTTGCAATTGTGTTTTAACGGTATCTAATTTATTTTTAACGTCTTCTAAATTTATAATCTGGATAAAGGAATGGAAATGTGAAATTATTCTAGTGGGTCCCATGTCAAAGGGCAGAATACCGGGTCCATCGTCGAGGTTCTCGAGTTTTATTTCATCTGCTCGGCCCAGGGTCAGAGCTCGGACCAGCAACAGAATCATCAGGATTTTCAGAGGCCTGTAACAAACGAGCGCTATGAGGTACTCGTTTCAGCCGTGACTTAGGTACAGGACCGGCCTTTTTCCTAACATAAATGTGTATTGGTAAATCAGCTAATACCTTATCGTGTGTGTAACGGGCAGCCAATTTTTGCCTGTGGGCTAAAGGGTTCCTAATAAAAACTTCCTGTTCAGGTGTGAATTCCTCTTCAGGTTCACGATCCTTATTAGCGTTCTCAATAATCTCTGTTCGACGGTCAAGTGTAGTTTTATTAATAATTTCAAATAATTTAGAAATACGTTTACGATGATCCTGAATATATTGTTGCAATAAATGTTGTGTTATATTTATGTCCAAAGGATCACGAGGATCTAGATGTCCAGTGATCAAATCGATAGGCCTGCATTTAGTGAAATTATGTATAGAGCTATTGTAAGCCAATATAGCATAAGGAATAAGGTTCGTAACTAATTCTCCTTTATATTCTAATCTCAAGATACGCAAGTGTTCCAATAATGTAGAATGGAAACGCTCTACCATTCCATTCTCATTAGGTGTATTGGGACAAATTTTATGATGATGAATTTTATGCAATCTACAAAATTCCAAAAATATCTGATTAGTAAATTCGGGACCATTATCTGATGTTATCGATAAAGGAAGTCCATGATGAGTAGAGAACTTTAATAAAGCCTGAACAATGCTAATAGCGGTTGCATCTCTCAGATAATATGCCTGTGCATATTTTGAGAATGCATCAATTATAGTAAGAAATTTGTAAGTTTCAACACTGAATAAATCTATATGTACTATTTCGAATGGTTTGGAAGGGGGAGGTACGATTTGAAATCTTGGTTGTACGGGACGTCGATCATATTTAGCCTGACCACAAATGATACATTCGTTGATGTATTTCGAAATTTCCTCTTTCATTTTAGGCCAATAATATCTTCTTGATAGCGATAGGTAACACTCATTGATCCCCCTGTGATTAGTTTTACCCACATGATAATTTTTTATGATCTCTTGCTGCTTTAAGTAATCGGAAACGTTTTCTACTTCGTGTTTTGTCAGAACCAGATTCATTGCCGAATTTTTGAAATGTTGTTGCAGGATTGGTATGACCGAGTACATTTTCAAAAAAGGGTTAATCAAAATTCCAGTTTTTATTTTTGGATTCACAAATTCTTTTACAGCTTCAATTACATCTTTTTCTAAAGTAGATTCAGAAATTTGAATGCTGGTTCTGGTAAATGTATCAAAAGGCTTAGTTATTTTAGGTTTACTTTTTATATCGCCTACAATGTTAAATATAATCTGCTTATTGAATAAATTTAATGGCTTATCAACGATAGGTATCTCCAACACGGGATTTTCAGCGTCGCTATGCGCAGTATCAGTACTAGAATTAGCAGTTTCAGTTCGGGAATCAGATTCAGATGTGTTAACTATTACTGAACTAAATTCTTCGTTAAGAATTTCAACACGGGATAAGGCATCGGCATTAGTGTTAATTTTTCCTGGCTTGTAAACTACAGTAAAATCGAATTCACTAAGACGAAGTCTCCAGCGCGTTAAACGGGAATTGGGTTCTTTGATGTTCATGACCCATTGTAACGGACGATGGTCGGTAACAATTTTAAATTTTCGGCCAAAAAGGTAGGGACGAAAGTATTTTGTTTCCCAAACGATGGCCAGCAACTCTTTTTCGATCGTACTATAGTTAATTTCACTTTGGTTTAGGGTTCGTGACGCATAAGCTATTGGTTTATCGGAACCGATTACACCCTGTGAAAGAACGGCTCCAATGGCAAAATTTGACGCATCTGTGGTAAGAATAAACTCTTTCGTAAAATCGGGATATTGAAGAATGGGATCATTAACTAGAAGTAATTTACATTTCTCAAAACACTCAATATAATTTTTGTCAAATGAAATTTTGGAACCTTTCTTTAAGCAATTAGTCAATGGTTTAATAATTTTCGCAAAATCGGGAATGAATTTTCTATAATAGCCGAGAAGTCCCAAAAATCTTTTTATTTCTGTGGGGGTTTTAGGCATTGGATATTTTTTTATTGCTAGTATTTTATCCGGGTTGGGTTTTATACCGTCCTTGCTAATGATATGACCTAAATAGGGTGTCTCTAATTTTAAAAATTCTGATTTATCCATTTGGATTTTAAAGTTGGACTCACGTAATTTTAAAAATACTCTTTCTAAATTTTCCATATGTTCCTGAAGGGATGTGCTAAAAACGATTATATCATCTAAGTAAACTAAGCAAATTGTATTCTGTAACTCACGTAAAACATTGTCCATCACTCTTTGGAATGTCGATGGACTATTTTTGAGACCCATTGGCATTCTAAGGAATTCGAAATGGCCGTGTTCTACGGTGAATGCAGTTTTCGGTATATCTTGGGGATCCATTTCAACTTGATAAAAACCACTAGCAAGGTCGAGTGTGGTAAAATACTGGCAATGTCCTAATTTATCTAATACATCTGCGATATTGGGGATAGGATATTTGTCATCGACTGTTTTTTCATTTAATTTCCGAAAATCTACCACTAATCGCCATTTGGGTTTTCCAGATGCGTCAGATTTTTTTGCTACTACCCAAATAGGAGAACTCCAGGCAGAATTAGAAGGTCTAATAATACCCTGTTCCAACATTTTGGTAATCTGATCTTGTACTTCCTGTCTGTGAATATACGGATATCTATAATTTTTTGAATATACCGGTAAATCGTCAGTAGTTTTTATAGAATGCTTAATTTTATTAGTAAAGGTGAGTGGTTCGTCTTCTAAATAGAAAATATCTGCATATCGCGAACAAAGTACTTCTAAATTTTTACGCTCCTCGACGTTTAAATGGTCGGTACGCAGGCGTGAGAGAACTTCTTTTACGCGCTGCGTTTCATAATTTAACGTTTCAAACTCAAGTTTATTCACTTCAGCCGATAAGGTTCGATCCATTGAAAATATGACATCATTGCGGGAAGGATTACTAATTTCAACTATTCCTTTACCATTACTAACAGTTGTTAAGCATTCGCCTATAATACAATTTGAAACAGTTTGTTCTTTTATATAAACTTCACCTTCATGAATATTCATAGGAATTTTTAATAGCTTTGAGGTACCTGCCGGTATTATTTCTTCATACAAGTTAGAATTTTGCGAATTATAAATTTTTATAGGATTACAAGCAGTTTTAGTGATAAGTACTTTATTTTTATAATCTATTGTAGCCTCCCATTTATCTAATAGGTCTGTTCCAATTAAGCCGTCGAAAAATTCATGAAATTTATATACATAAAACGTTACGTCACACGGATCATTAAATTCATTAAAGCTAGGTAAAGTTATTGAATAATTATTTCTAGTCTTAGCATGCACATTACACACTTCAAATGGTTCATAATTTAAAGGAAAATATTTAAAATACCTTTCAACAGCGGCAGGGCTCAAAAATGATTGATTAGCTCCCGTATCAATCAATAACTTTAAAGGTGGAGAATCAATCTGAATATAGGGAAGTTGAAGTTGGTTATGTAAATTAATTTCTATTTTGGTTTGTCTAATTTCTGAGGTTCCTGAAAATTCGAATCATCGCGTTTATTATCAACCTCCAATTCGGTCACATTTTGATAATTTTGAGGGCACTGAACAAATTCCGGATTAGGCAATTCGTATTCGTAAGGATACTGATTTTCGTAGTAGTGGAAATAATCATCAATAGGTTCGTTAAAATCTGTATAATAATAATCATCATGAAATATTACATCATCAGCACAGTTATTATAATTAATCTCTCTGGTCTTAAAATAATTGTTAGGCGGTGGGTTACCTGATTTGCGCCAATCGTATCCAGTGAGATTGGAAGTAGATGGTAATTGCCTTGAAACAAAGTGGCTAACACCACTCATAGGACGCGGGGCCATGTGATAATTAGGCTTCTGGGAAATAAATGTATTATGTCGCGGATTATAATTAGGTGGAGGCGCCCTAAAAATTTGTTGAGTGTGTGTAGGACCAAATTGACGAGGTTGGTAGCTTGGCCTCCACTGAGTTGAAGGATGAGACATAATTTGGGGTCGCGAGGGACCTGGCATATTAATTAAACCCGAGGCAGATCCCACACTAGGTGCTCTAAAAGTATTAAAATTTAAAACTATTCGGAACTTTAAAATTATTTAACACTTTCCTGTCAGAAATACGTTCATTACGATTTTGAATGTATAGAGTGTTCATTTCTTCGTGGACAAATTGTAAAGCTTTCTCGATAGTTTCGGGGCGCATGCACCGAATACGCGTACCAATCGGGTCATTTAAACCCCGTATGAACGCTTGCAGGGTTAATTTCTTGTATAAATCGCGTTTCGCATCAATGGTCGTTTGAATGGTTTCGTGCAAGCTCACATACGTCATAATAGTACTAAACAACGTTTGGCAGCGTTCGTAAAATTCTTGAGGACTATTAGAACCTTGTCTTAAAATGGATAAATCATTGTAAAGAGCGGATTCATCGCGGTGATCCGCAAAATTATTCACTAAAGTACTACGAATGCCATTCCAGTCACTAGGAATTCCATTTGCGTTGATTAATCTAGCAGCGGGTCCTATTACCTTATTTAAAACACCATTAATGAAAGAACATTTAACTAACTCGGTAGTATCACTTTTATAAAATTGAGTCGCTAACTCGTCGCATAAGTTAATAAAACGAGTCAGCACATTCGGGTTCCCGTCAAAGTCCGGTACCAGTCTTAAAGCCTTGAAAACTAAGTCTAATTGATCTGTCATTTTTGAACAAATTGGTTCCGAATTTTCAACACCAATATTTCTTAAACTATCTATATAAAGCTCCCTATTACTACTACTTAACCTAGGTTCACGAGACTTCTTTAAATGAAAAATTTTGGTAATTAATACAGTATTAGTATAGGAAAAGGAATGCGCAAGTCACATGAAAGAAATCTAATGTACTTACATAGCTTAATTTCGGCCTCCCTGCGCTATCGATGTCTGGATACCTGCAGCACGACGTGGTAGGTTGCGGATACTCCTTCTGGTGACTAGAGAGCCACGCGGGCGGCTTAACGTTTTTCGGAAATCTTCCAATATTCGGAAATCTTCACCGCGAAACCGACCGCGAGTATCCTACCGACTGCGCCAATTATATACGTGCGGCTGCAGGGGGATACAGAAAGTCCGAAATCGATTAAAATATTTTAATACAAATCGAATATTACAGATTTGCAATAAAAAATGTTAATACTAAGTACTATTCTATTTTACGTCTTAGTCCGAACTGACCATCGTTCCCACGTTAGCAAAAAGTGCTGAAGTCGAGCTTTACCGCTCCCACGAACACGATGACGCCGAGTCGGCAGTTCCATCAATTAAGGCGCCAATCGCATGCTTAAGGCTCGATTCAGATTATTTATATTATTTAACAACTCAATAAACTCACTGAAAATAAACATTAAGTTAGTTATTTATGGAAGATAGTTAAAGTTTATTTGCAGGTACCGATGTCGGAACTTTACCGTTTCGCTAACTGGGAACTGTCCGCTTGCAATTTAAAGTTACTAAGGAACCGATCTCTGAGAAACGTACTTAAGATACTTAGAAGATAAGGAAAACTAAATTAAAGCATCGGCTATTTTATAAATATATAAAACTGGGCACATGAAAATGACCAAGCTTTCTTTTTCACAATGCAAAAACAAATATTAATAAATAAACGCTTTACACTCACACCCAGATAGGATTCTCTGAGTCGTGGGTGCAATAGTTAACACACAAAGACAAGGCCATATACCCAGCTGAGAACAGAAACAATAGAAGAACACCTTCGAGTAAGACGTTCATGTCACATATTAAGTTATGTGTAAAATGAGTTTTGACATGTAAAGCTGGCTATGTATTTCAGTTATTTACTAACTTCAAAAATACTTTTACGTTGCCTTGCGTTGTGTCATCTGCCTAACAAGAGCTTTTGTGTGCGTTCTAAGCTGCGTAGGTACATGACGGAACTGCGGCGTGCACACATACATACAAGCCGCGTTGGTATCTTTATTTGAATACTTTTTAAATAAACTTGGTTTTGATATGAAAGTGTGAATACAGCCTTACGGATTATCTTGAGAAGTTTCAAAATAAGAGGTATTTATGGAACTTGTTGAAAGGGGAATATTGCTCGAAGCCTGGAGACGAGCCTTGCGTAATGCCTCATAAGCCTCGACACAATCTCACACGGGTAATCGTATTTAGGACTTAAATAAAACTGGGTTATACCTGTTTTAAAATTACCTGGTCTACTGTTATAAAAAAAATACTAGTATTTTCTAAAATTGAACTTACGTGAAGGATTTGACCCCATGCCCCACCGTTTTGAGTGAAACGTTCAAATCATTTATAGTCACGGCACTCACGGCTTATAGTTTGAATGTGGAATTGTGTGTGCTCATGGAAATTCGTTATTTATGTAAATCCCTCAGCAGATAGCAATGTTCCTGAGAATCCCAATATATAAAACTAAATCATTCCACATAAATGTCTGATGGGAATTCCCGGGACGTTACGCGTCGCGACGAGAGTGGGCCGCCTACCTGAGACTTATTTCTGCATGAGGGAACAGGTATTCAGTTGAAATACTACTGAGATTGTCTTTTTATAGGGGGTTATAGTATACTGTATGTATTTCTTATGTTATTTTTTCTTTTCTTTTTTTAGTACCCGTGTCATAGAAAAATGTGTACAATTTATACTATTTCTGCTTGGACTTAAGTTTTTTTTGTGGATATAATTATAAGGTAACAATGAGTTGCAGAGGCATGCAGTTTGAAATATAGCTATAACTCATAAATGTTGTCTGTAACTGTGTGTAGAAAAGAACTCCTGGGGGGTTTCTTGCCGCTCCTTCTTCCAAGAATACTCACGGTAGGGATTTGTTGAATTGTTGGCGTTATTCGAGTTTCGAAAAGTGTAAGTGAAAAATAAATTCCAAGAAAATTAATTTAATTTCACTATGATAATTTGTATTAAATTTTATAAATCCTTTTGGGCGTAGGTTTAAGTGGCTCAGTTGAACAGGGTATCATAAGAGGAAACAGAAAGCTTGGGTTTCCCATAACGAAAATGTTATACTTGTATCACTTGAGGAACCTAAAAAAGTTTCAAGTCATCCATTGAAGAAATAAAAAGTTTCAGATTATCACCTTAGGGGGAATTTTCAAAAATCCTCTCTCAGTGCTCCCCTACACTTCCCTAAAAGTGGAATTTGGCAATGAAAATCGGTGAGGCCAGGTTTTGATGAATTTGTTTTAAATAAAAGTGATTTTTAAAAAAGTAGACAACCCTATTCACAGAACCCCATCAGGCCTACTCAGAAAATGAAATGCTTAAATTCATTATTCGCTACTCAAGAGGTTTAAACTGTTGCAATCAAGGGACTTGTGGTTGGTTCGATATTTTCTAAGCTTTTTTAAAAGGGCAAACGGCTCCATTTCGTGACACAATATAACCGAGATGGATTTATTGTCGGGTTATGAAAAAACACGAAAGCCATAGGTCACTCGATTATCCAACTATCTGTACGTGTGTTACACCTTATTATATGACGAATACAAAACCTTATGTTCACACATCGATCAGTTAAAGTTCTATTAAATGTACAATCATAATTTGACTAGTTTTTGCTCGCGGCTTCGCCCGCGTGGGCGTCGGAAAACGATAAAATATGGTAAAAATGTTTCCAGGGGAACTAACGGGACAAAAACACGGGACAAAAAAACGGGACAAAACTTATCGGGATTAAAACTTTCCCATGTCCTTTCTCGGGTCTCTAACTATCTCAATATTAAATTTCATATTAAATCGGTTCATCGGGTGTAGCGATAAAAGGTAATAAACAGACATGAGACAGTGATGACATAGAATCCTTCAAGAAGCCGGTCCATCGCTCCCTTGTCGGCCGGCAACGCGTTGATGACGCCCCTGGTGTCGCCAATGACCTCGGTCGACGGTGGTCACTTACCATCACGTGACCTGTCTGATTGTTTGCCTGCCTTGGCCATAAAAAAATCCATACATAGTTACTTTCGTATTTATAATATTAGTATGGAAGCATGGATTAAGAAGTCATAAGATGTTAGCAACGTTCGGTCATCGGTTTCAGAATGTCAATGAATGTTGATGAAGTTACGCAATACAACGATTAACCGAGAGAGCAAAATACCGAGACTACTTATTCGAAACATTGCGTCGCCGATGAGATAGTAAGTAACACAAACTTTGACATCAACTTCATTGACTTACGAACTACTTAGTTATATTTTAAATAATAGTTACAACCTTTCTTGATTTATATGACAATTAAATGCAGAAAAAGCTAAGCTTACGTCACAAATAATTAGCTAATACTAAAATAAAAGAGGCCTGCATTTAAAACTGAAGCGTTGCGACATTTTAACGATGCGACGGAATGCAACGACGTCCCTGTACCCACATAGTGACGAGACGTGCGTGATAAACTTTTCAACACTTTCAAAGTTCCACCGTTTGGATTCTATACATAGATTTAAATTATTGTCAGATGTGTTAAAGAGACGGCATGCGGCCAACTGAAATAACGAACCTTGACCAAATATGAAGGTCAGGGGACACTGATATTCAATAATACCATGGACATTCAAAAGGAGTTTAGCCTAATATTTAAAAGATTTTATTAGGAGATTCGTATGGGGCGTGACCAATGGGCCTTTGTGACTTAAAGAATTGAGTTTCGTTTTATCATTAGTGACTTCAAAGCAACATATCCTTGTTAGTGTACCTAACTGAAGCAAGGGAGTGGTAAAAATGCTCCCGTATGATGTCGGTAGGTTCTGTGCCGCACAGTTTAATGTCAATGGTACTCATGAACGCCGATAACTCCCTGCCTAATGTTACTGTGTCCATGAAATGTATTTAATTTTATTTTATTAGTTGCACCAATTAACCAACTAACCAACCCACCAAAGTGTGCACTGCTACAATATAATATGTGATTCATAATCGTCAATGTTCCGTAAGCGTCACCTAAATTACAGGTGTAAACGTCATGATCAGTTTGAGCGACGTACTATTAGATACAATATTTAACGTGTTTCGTTAGTAGCTTTGAAGCCTTTTTCGGTATCGCGTGTAGGCTATCCCGTTAGGACCCTATACCTACTGATCGCTTTTCATAACATGGCTCATTTTTACATCAGGCAAATAATTATTGAAATGAATATATTTGTCGATGGTAGACCTTATTTGGTTTGCTAAATCGTCTTTTCAACGACGCTATTGTATCTTTAAATTGTTTGTAAATACAAGAACAAGAAGATTGGCTCGTCTGCTGATGGGAACACTAAGATATCACTGATGCATTGATTGATTGATGCATACCTCCACCAATCCGCACTGGAGTATGCTCTAGGCCTCGTCAGGTATGAGGAGAAACTGTGCTCAGTAGTGGGCCATTAATGGGTTCACCAATGCATTGATAGTGGACCCATCCTCGCTTGATAATGGAGATTACATAATTACTTCAATCATTGCAACTGTATGTTGGCATATAATTTAAAGCTAACTTACTTGACAAACAATATGATCCCGGTACTCTCGATCTGTCTGAAGATGCCCTTCCACGAGGCCAGCATGCAGTACTGCTGCTTGGTGGTGAGCGGCGAGCGAGGGTCGGCCGGTGGTGGTGGACGGTGGAAGGGATCGCTACCACTCCCGAACTCTGATGCTGCCAGCTGCGACAGCTTGCAACCCATGGTGAAGGGCGGATTCCTTAACACCTTGGATTAAGACGTTTCGGTACAAGCTTTAGAACAATACCATTCTTAATTGTTTTTTGTTTTTGTGTCGTTTAGATATTGTCGATTTAATTTTCGCTTTTGGTTTTGGTGTATATAACACTTTTTGTTTCACTTTGCTCACTTCACAATTTTATTTTTATTTGACACTTTTCACTTTGAAATATCTTTTACTATCAATATTTACTTTTAGATTTGCGTCGATTTTCGTATTGGAAGTCACGTTAATTTTTATTAAACTTTTAATATTTTTTATTTTTATTATTATGACTTAATTTTATAACAAACAGGTTATCAAACAAACACTGTTATCATTTCGTTTTACCGCCCTTTATCCGTAATATTATCGTTTATTTTAAACACAACGCATTGTAAACGGGCTCACCGTTTGAATTTTTCTCTATTTATGAGCGTTAACGTACAGACAAGGAGTAGATTAAATCTGAGAAGATCTGCTATAAAAATAGCCGCGAGGTCGAATCCAAATAATCGAATACCAATAAATCTCACTATTCACTTCGGGGCTTTAAAATGATAGTAGTTTTAGATAATAATTTTCGTTCCGACAAGTGTAAATAACTTTGGTATAAAAACAAGCTATAAATAAATAACGATAGCCTTTTCCGTTAAATACTTTTTCGTTATTGTACTAAGCTTAGACTAGTGAAGCGACCGCTGCGTATTTCATTACTGGAAAGGAAAACCAATAGTGATGTGAAGTTGACAGGTGAATTATTAAAGTGCCGTTAAAACGTCGTTGGAACCTGTCGGCGGCATTAATTGGTTGACATACTGATACGAAATAAATGGTTTAAATCATTAGTATAATGTAAACTAAACGATTGTGATGTTATCGTACTTACTACATTTTTGTATCCTGTTGGGGATTTGTTTTTGTTGCAAATTACACTCAATTGCACTCAAGCTAAATGGAGCCCTTTAATCTTTTGAACAACTCTTAAATTAGGCATTCCAATATACAGTCTGCATGCTCACGTTACTTTGTAATATTCGAAGGTAACGCGTAGTTATAATCGTAGACCCTGAAAATTTGCCATTGTGGGAATCCTATTGCTACCAAAATATATTAAATATTTACATTGTAATAAAATTAAAGATTTGATTAGTCATCTTGTAACTACTATTTTACTATCGTCAACTCCAAGTTTGCTCGGCACTCCCCGGTCCCCAATTTTATTTACCCACGCAAATAATTTTGCAGTCATAAAATATTTTTCATTTGTATAGCAGCTACAATTTATATTTTTCGTTTTATTATAGTACATGCCCATTTGAAAAGTCAGGGTGGGTACGATAAGTTATTTACGAGTTTTTAAATACAGTTGCAGTTTATTGTATACTGATTCTTAAAAATATTTTATCTCTTGATACTGTCATCATACTTGATATTTCATATCAATTGTGTAATTACCGACAGTTAAGTTGTAATTGTTACTACTACATTTATGTTGTAATTTCTTTAAGACCTAATAGCCTACCTACTTGACGATTAGTAACGATTAACTACCAAACGACTTGTAACCACTAACACATACATAGGTTATTATAGTCTGGTAATACATGAGTGTGGAAAATAGAGCAAACATCGCAAACAAGCTTCCATCAGATACTTAATGGTTATCGTCAAACGATAAAACAGACATACGCCTGCAGCGAGCTGCCGCCGGGACGTGCCGCAGATACGAGTAGCTTGGTGAGTGAGATATTAAAGAGTAGGTGTAACCATTTGACAAGGTAGGTATAAATTGAACGTCTGTACAGAATAAAGATTGAAGAAAAATGTATGAAAAATCAAAAAGTATTTTTACGGGTTATTAGTCTTAGATGTTGTATTGATTTTACACTTACCATCAAGTGGCAAAAGCGTCACCGCTACGTCGCTGGCCAAGTACGAAAGAAGAAAGAAAATGTTTGCTTTAGAGAAGTTTAGAGTTAAATCATGATAATTTATTTGTTTGAATAAAGTAATGAATTTATATTACACAGTCATAATTATGTAAATGTAATTATTCTGGCCATAAATACTGTTACATAAACATTTTTATTTTTTTCAACTTTTTAATTATTTTGTATTTGGAACACCTATATTATTTTAAAAACATCTTTCGATTTTGCGCCATTATACATATTTTTTCTTGTTCATTTTATCAAATTACAATATGGAATGGGGTGTTAAAGAAAATAGGATTTCAGTGATCGCCTTGCACAAAGTGGGTATGGAGCCGTCGGTGATATTTCAGACACTTCAAAAGCTTGGTATCAGCCGTATGTTCGTATATCGTACTATCAACAGATACAACAACACTTCCTCTGTCGAAGACCAGAAAAGATCGGGGCGGCCGCGTGTTGTTAGAACTACAAAGGCTATTAATGCTGTTAAAGCCAGAATTCGTCGAAACCCCATTAGGAAGCAAAAAATCTATCTATCGCGAGAAATGAAGATTCCCGCTTGGTGCTTATCGTCGATATACAGGACATGCCCTAAATCAATCTTTACAATTAAAGAGAGTGGATCGATCAAAACGCCTTCTGGCGCGAAACGCAGGTGAAACGCACAGAAATATCCTCTTTACCGATGAAAAAATTTTCACGATTGAAGAACACTACAATAAGCAAAATGATAAAGTATACGCTCACAGTTCTAAAGAAGCTGCTCAAGTGGTCGGAAAGGTACAACGAGGTCATCATCCTGCGTCAGTAATGGTTTGGTGGGGCGTGTCTTATCACGGAGTCACAAAACTACATTTTTGTGAAAAAGGAGTGAAAACTTCAGCCAAAGTGTATCAAGATACAGTCTTGGATCACGTTGTGAAACCTCTGAGCAATACACTTTTTAAAAATATACCGTGGACTTTCCAGCAGGACTCTGCACCTGGTCATAAGGCACGAACTACCCAAGCCTGGCTTGAAACCAACGTTCCGGACTTTATAAGAGCTGAAGACTGGCCCTCATCTAGCCCAGACCTCAACCCTTTAGACTTCAAATTATGGTCAGTTTTAGAGGACATGGCCTGCTCTAAACGACACAGTGACATTGAGTCTCTTAAAAAATCTTTGGAGCAAGCAGTAGCGAAATTTCCCTTGGAAACAGTGCGTAAATCCATAGATTCGTGGCCAAACAGATTAAAGGCCTGTATAAAAGCCAAAGGTGGCCATTTCGAATAGAATTTGTTTTTTTATTTTTTGCTGAGACTAATAAATATGTAGGTTTTAATTTTAATAATATTATATTACTTCGTTTGAAAAAAAATGCATTTTCATTTGTAACAGAACTTATGGCCAGACTAGGTATATAAGTTTAATTGTTACAATAGTTAAATTTCTTTTCCATACAATTACATCTAGTCAACCGTGTATTTAATAAACAATGTAATCAAATAGTTTAAAATGTACTATAATTAATAAAAATATTAAATAATAGTTTTAATAGTACCTATAAGTAAGATGTCATTTTATTTATTTATGCTAAGTGTCAAAATCTATTAATATTTAAAACTAGCTGTGCCCGCGTCTTCGTTCGCGTGGAATTTAACCAACAATTCTAAAATAAGTTGTCTTAGTTACTCCTTATTACATCAGCTATCTGCCAGTGAAAGTCCCGCCAAAATCGGTCCAGCAGTTCCAGAGATTAGCCAAAACAGACAGACAGACAAAAATGGTAAAAAAAATATTTTGGTATCTATACCGTACATGCATTCATTTAATAAAAAGCGGTTTTTTATGTTACAAACAGACACAGCAATTTTATTTATTTGTATATTCCATGATCGATTTGACCCGATATCCGTTTTCATCGTTTCCCTGCAACATTTATTACCCGAGTTTACAGTCGATAAAAAATAACGAGCGTCACAATAGCCCGCACGGAACGCGGGCGACGCTGCGCCCATCACTAGTGCCCAAGTCTAGCTCCATACAATTATTATGACGCGAAGCAATTGTATGATAATATTGCTGTCCTTTTTCGAAATTATGGCGTTCTACGTCAACGGAGGTTTTGGCGCGGTGCCTAATTGAATAATGGACTCTATTTCATCACTCGTAAGGAGGTTTAAATAATGTCGCTGTGAACTGTTATCGCGGATTTTTATCGCTCCTCCAATGCGGTCTGTATTTTTAATGACGTTATTATGTGAATAATACGGGAGGAAAGTAATGGTCCCCTTGCCTTACGCAGCAAGCTGTATTTAACCACTTTATTTTATAGGAAGGTATTTGAGTCATGTAGTAATGGAAACAGTAAATTTTTTTTGCACAATGTTTTCTTTTATTATTGGAACGAAGTTCCTTACGGCAGGCTTGGAGGGGATAGGTTTTGCTGCGGCGACCGAACTGAAAAATATGTGATAGTAAAACCGTAAGAAAAAATGCGTGGAATAAAAGCGTTAAATAAGACGTGCGCAGGCGCGACAGTCGCATACACAAGCGAGTAGTGTATAATACCTTTCTCTTTCTCCCTCTTTCTTTTCGTTCGCCGTTGCCGTCATTAGCCGAAGGAACTTCTTTCCTACCTGGTGTCCCACGACACCACATCATTTTATTTTTGTAAATAGCTTCAATTTTAACTGAATTTTTAAAGAACAACTATTTTACTTTTTAATTAATTTTGACGTGGTTTTCTTCAACACAATTATTTTAAGTATGTAGCAACGTCTTAATTACTATTTTAATCTTGCACGAAACTATTCTTTGCACGTTGTGTGTATAAGAAACAAATTATCGCTTGCTTCGGTGATGAAAAACGTTGCGACGATACCTGTACCTAGAAGCTTTCAATTATTTTTTTAATGTAAATAACCGATAAACGAGTTCACGAGCCATCTGATGGTAGTGGTCAACATCGTCTATGGACAGCAAAAGGCATCACCGATACGTTACCGGCCAAGAAAGAAGTGAGAGAAGTGTGATTTTGAAAGGAGATTCGAGCCCAGCTGTGGGGTAACGGATTGCGAAGAAGATCGCAGCATAGTAACAATAATAGCTAATAAGTCTGGTATTATTAATATTACAGACGATGCCAGTAGCAAACTGTAGTTAATACAGGAGAACATAAACAGTCCCCGTTTTGCCCATAACAATTTCGCTGAGTACAATCCCAATGAATATCGGATAACCGTATAATCGGACAAGTTAGAATCGGCTTTCGTAAATTAGGATTCCTTACTGAAATATTTTTTGGGTGCAATTTACTAATTTTTCAACAGTAAACAGCTACCAATAAAATAATTGCTTTTGAATTTTATTTTAATCTTATGCCACATAATTTGGTCATAATTCATTATTGGACTTCATAGGTAACACAACTATCACAAACTCTTTATAATTAAATAAATATAAATAAACGCTCACACACTTACCCCCGCAATAGTTGCCCTGTGTGAGTGTGTGGCATGGTGAACAAACATGTATCTGTCACATAAATATCTGCCCCGGCCGGGAATCGAACCCGGGACCTTTCACTTCGGAGGCCTACTTCGAAGGTCTACCAGGTCTACGGACTATAATAGAAAAAAGGTTTTCTACTTTATAGTACGTTTTATTAAAACGGGTTTTCTTATTAGTTTATTTACCGATTATGTAAAAAATTAGAGGATTCGAACCCAGTCCCCTTTGTTTGGAAGTTCAACGTTCAAACCAATATCGCTGCTTTCATATTCAAGGATCCCTAATATTAGTATGTACCTCACACTCACACGTATGGAGAGACCATACGTGTGAGTGTGAGGTAATGCACACTTGGTATTCTTGAGGATTATCGTACGTAAATATGTATGGTAGTTAATGTTACGTACAAATGGAATTTTATTTTCGTGTCTCAACAGTACATCGATTTGCTTAAGAGGTTTATAGGGTAAGTATCAGCGCCTGGAACTATTAATTAATTAGAATTTGCTCACATTTGCTCTAACATTCGTACTCCCGCACTGCATTACCGACTTGTGCTTATAACGACATGGACCAATTATTATAGATACATTCACGACCCGAGAACAAACATTTTGTCTGTAATATATAAGTACTTTTTCTCCGACTGGAAATCAAAGCTGGGACTCCTCGCTTCAATTTCACGCCTCGCAGTCAAGTCATGTCATCAAGCATGAAAATTGTAATAGATCTTGAGAGCCGGTAGGTACATTCTTTTGCTCTTGGCAGCAAAGAATTGGTGATATCTTCGGTCTTACATACATTGGACAACAATGACCAAGTATGATAGCCAAGTATAGTACCTACGGCCGGCGGTTCTAGGCCGGTCTGAACTTTGTTCGGGTCGCTGCGCAGAAGTCAATTTTAGGGTCGAAATGGTGGCAAGACGCGCGGGGTGTCACTATGAGCATTGTTTGTTTCAGTCACACGCTCAGTGTTCGTGTTGCTATCTCTATCTAAAGTACTGTACCTGCGCACTATATCCGATACGGAATTGTAGGCTTAGAACATTATTTAGAACACTCAGGTGCGCAGGTTTCCTCACGATGTTTTCCTTTACCGAAGCAAGTGATGATATGAAAAGTTTTTCTCATATACCTTCTAAGTACAGACAGCGACCAGTTACAGATTTATTATTAGTAGAGATTAGAACCATGTTTCCTAAAATGCGGCGGGAAAAGGTAGGTAAAGTAGGAAAAGGTGGTATATTAATACTGAATAAGTAATAAAATAATTTGGACGACAATTTAAATAATATTTATTTGAACAGAAAATAAACATTGTAACACACCGACCTTACTATAGTATAAATTACAAACATCCATCAATTATACATATAAATTCGCAGTAAATACATTTGTTTAGAATAAGTAGTACCGCTATAAAGGGTTAGTGAGATAAATTCATTTTACAAAAGAAAACATTTTTTAACCAGAATAGAAATAATAAATTTTAATTTATAATAGAATGCATGCCAAAAAATGTGATTACAAGCCTACCACCGATGCCTAAAATCGTGTATTCTTTATTTACAATACAAAGCAGACAGTAGACATTATCTACGAATACATAAATATTTTAAACCATACATAGTTCATAACATAATTTTCGTAAGAGAATTTCTGAAATACCATAATTCAATTTTCCTCGAGCTCAAATAACATTCTGCATACATTACATACAGTCTAAACCCTTTGAATAGAAGATACAAATATGCTTCTAAAATACGCAAGATTTTTGTAATAAGTACATACGTAAAAGCTATACAAACATTTATTGTACTCAGTTAAGTACGGGGGCCCTTACGCAGGGTCACGAAATAACGCTGCAAGCGGCAGCGTCGAGCGGTAAAAACAAATGTCTGTTTGACCTAGCGCCCTGTCTGCTAATTTATAAATGGTTCAATTATGTTGTGTTTGAATAATTTGACAAATTTGTCAAAATCCGACACGATACAATTCAAATATTTATAAATTTGCAGAATTGGGTCCTTAATATACCTAGAAAATTACGCTGAATTGTAGCGATATTATTTGAAATTGACATTATCGACATGACGCTTGAAGCGTTGAAACGCCTCTAGCGGGGCGTGTGTTTCGAGCCCCTGACGTACGGGGTTACTACAAATTATAAATGTACTGAAGTATACAACTATAACAACAATAGGTCAATATTTACATTTATTAAAAGTCGTACAAAGTTTATTAAACAGTTTGAAGACATTTACATAAAACATTCAGAATCCACAGTTTGCCAACAACGGGTAAACATTTAGAATGATTAAATAAGTTACAGATATAAAAAATATGTTCAACTAGTACACACTTTTTAAAATTCTAACCGACAAATAGTCAAATACTGACAACCTTCCATTCTATTATATTTGATCAGTTACTAAGAATGAAAACAAAAGAAAATACGACAAAAACAGTTCGATCGTTCAAACAAAGTATGAACAATATTTGAATCGTAGACGGCAATAACACGAAAAAAAGACAGAATGATACGATGTTTTGTCTCACATTGCGTGCCGGTTTTTTCAAAGAAAGCACTGATACCTTAGAGTAAATATATACTCTAAGACTGTTACTTACAAGCAAATTTGACAGCTGATGTCGAACTTTTCTAGTGCCACCTACGAATGGGGTTTCTCGTGCTGTCTCATGTTGGCCACGCTCACCAGACGTCTATATCCTTCTCCGTCTACGATTTGAATGTGAGTTTTTAATTCCATATTCAAAATTGACATGAACAGTAGGAAGCTATGATATTTCCGTCAATTCATTCGCAAAACTCCTTAGATACATTTATTTCAGTTGATACCTACCGGATACTCGTGACTGAAATCTCTAAAAAGCGTTTCGTAAACTGGTAAACGTATTGGTATGTTTTATAGTAATTTTTAATAATCCATGATGTACACTGACAGTAATTGCTGGAGAGACTATTCAATTTTGCCTTTCACTTTGAATTAAGCAACCAATTTAAACCATGTTCAGGTAAAAGTAAATAATTTTTATACGGAATCAACTTGCAACAATCTAACATAACACACCGTGCTAATTACATAATATATCATAAAGTGAATGTCTTCAAGATTTCTTTTATTCATGTTCATCCACATTGATTGAATTCGTGGAGAACTTGTGCATTCCAATTCTCACCATTTTTATTTCCACGTACGTACAAAGTGTGGGGTCAATCCTTCTGCGTTAATCAGATTAGATATCCTATCTACCTATCCAGGTATCCACTAGGACGTACCTTAAAAGAATCTCTCTCTCCCTATCAGCCGCCAATTGTAATTTCCATTTCCAACTTTATACAGTTAAATAATACCTCATAGAAACAAAAACTCAACTAAAACCTAACAATACAACTCAACAATATTAAACGGCGATAATTCATTGGTATTAATATATTTTGCAACAACATCATAATGTACACACGCATTGCGACACTCTGCTTATAAGAAAACAGACATGAAAATTCTACACCACATACATACATACGACTATGTTTCGGCCACAAAATATAGGTACAGAATCATAAGAGTAAGATGGGTTTCAAACAGTTTAAGATAGCTGGCGGCAAAACTTAAGTTCCGATACTAATTCTTTAGCTCATTAAAAATATTACATGTAAGTTACTCTGTGTAGCTTCAGACTCCGAGCAATTGGACTCAGACTATTCATACGACAATTTTATTTATAACATAATACCTACTCACATTTATTATACATTTACCTATTTTAAATTTGACATACGAATTGAAAGTTCCATTTTCTAGAAATATTTATTGTATTCTTAAATTTTCTGAAACTACTGCCTCTGTAAAGGTATACATACATTTATATAAAAGAAATACAGAATATTATTATAGTACAGTTATTAATTATTTATATTATTCTAGAATAAATATTTAGTACATTCAAAAACAAATAGTCATTTGCACAATTCCCACAAACAAGATATCTTAGAATAATAATTAAATATTAATCAACATTCATTACGCTTAGGTCTGAAATAATAAAGGCGTTGGTACACCACAGACGTTTATAAAAATACGATTAATACTTGAGTTTAAACCATGAATTTTAGAATTTTAGGCAAATATTACATAGTTAGCTTAAATGTAGACAGATAGAGACACATTCATACTTACATAATTATGTCACTTTAACAACGTTTATTACAATCAATAACTTTGTTGTTATAGAATGAATTTGAAGACGAAATATGTACGATTTTAAATGAAGCTCGAGTTTATTCGATAAAACACAACATCAATATTTACAAGACCAGACCAACAGAACAATGGAACAGATAAATTGAATAAATGACAATGACAAGTTTAATAAAATTGGCAATAATTTTTTTTTCATATAAGCTTTATTTGACTAGAAAACTGTAATTAAAAATTATTACTGATCGAAGTCTGTACGATGAAGGTAGGTTATTGAGGATACCATTATTTGGGACAATGTAATAATGATATAAAAAAAAAATAGATTTTTGGTGTTTTTTCTGTTCGTTAATTCTCGATAATATAAGCAACGATTAAGTGATTTGGTTTGTGATTTTCACTGATGTAAGAAAGACAAGACATATTTGCTTCAATCGGTTTAGAAATAAAAAAGATGTGCCAATTTAAGGAACATCGTATAAATTAAACATTGGTTTAATTGTTTTGGATGCGGGTACTATTTGTAAACGCATGGAATGATTTAACCGAAGTGGCGTGTGGGCTGTTTTCTGTTTTACTAGTAATGTATGAAAAGTCTTGCATTACCAAGACCTAAACGAGTACCTTGAAGAATCTTTTAATGTTATGCTTATTCTATTATGAATAATCGGTGAATTTCAAAATCAAATACGAATATAATAACAAATTTCATCTTAGTTTCTGATAGAAACGAACTATTTTTCTGAAATAAACATGATGTAATAATTGAAAATTATTGGCATGTTTAATTTAAGAGACAATTATAAAATTTACAAATTAAAATATAACTGAGGTGTAGAAGCACCATTACACTTAAAATACATTCATTCTTGATTCCCAGTCTACAATATTTATTAAGACTTACGTCTAAAATAATAAGGTATTTTATAATTACAATAAAAGCGCATATATAATAGTTTTCTCAGCTTCAAATTATACGATAATCAGGACAAAGTACTCTTTGTGAAGTTTCTTGTGGCGCAAATTATAATTTTTATTCATAAGTAATTAATGAACTTTACTTTTACTTTTACTTCAAACTAAATCTAGCAGCCTATTCAATAGATGTAAATAACAAAGGCCACCAGAAATTGTAATTTTCACTGTGGAAATGATGTTGTCGTTGATGTAGTTCGTAATTTGAAAACCAGCTGAGTTTTTCGCTAATATTTCAGTTTTAATGGCTATTTTTTAGTTTCATAGTTTTGTTGCGATCCACAGGATACGAAAGTATATAATTATGATGTTATGTAATAACTGGCAAGTGTTGTATTATCGTTTTCAAATAGGCTATTGGAACTGTATTTACAATATTGTAGAACAAAATAACTTCAAAGCAATCTAAGTGACTTGTATAGATTTTACTCGTATATAGGTAACATTAATTGCTATTGTAACACCGATGCATTAATTCCTAACTATGTAAAAGGAAATATATTAACATGAAAAGTCAGTGTATATTCCAACACAGCTTCAGTTTGTGGTTGTCAGCATTATCTTGAAACCACTCTCATCAAGGTTCACTTCACTAATAAGTCGGGTCAAGAATACCTACCGCTACAAGAAACGAAACTCACCATCCCTAAGTATCCTAGGTTTTCAGACAGACTCAAGTTACTTTGTAAGTAAACCCAAATATTTGCCCATGGCATGAGTAAACTGACTGGGGCCTATCGAGGGTTGGCTCCACACCTTTGAAGTAAATAGATTTTACTTTTTTAAGGTAACAAAGTACACCTGAAAAATATTATTTTGTTTTTATGCTTTTCAACTCAAGACTATGATCCATTACCATGAGGTGGAATTGGGGTCAAGCTTTACATTATAATTAATTAAAAAATATAAAGGTATATTTTTTTGTAATTTCTAGCAATATGTAACAAATATTTGTAATTTCCCATCCACAATCGAGAACTGAAAGTAATATTTTTCAGTTCGACAATGGGAGAAATAATAAAAAAAACATGAAAGCTATAGAATAAAGTATTTTTAAGTAAATAATTTATTTCATATTTGTATAAAGTTACTTTGCACAAAATACATTACAATATTATATTATAAAGTAGGGTTGGTAACCCTGGGCCCAGTCATCTGTCTCATTTTGTAAGTGTCGCCTCAAAATCCTCTCTACCGAAGAAAATGTGTTACGGATTACTAATCCTGTCAAATCCCTATGACACAATACGTTTCAAACGTCGTGTCAAACGTATGGCAGTGTGAATAGAGTGACTTATATTAGTGTGTGTAATGATTTATTTATTCATTTAATGTATTTTTATGCATTATTTAAAAAAATATTAGTAATCTGCACTCCTCTATATAAACTATAAGTGTGCCAACATACAATTCAGTCCATTCGCGCAATTTCAGTAAAAATGGGTAAAAAGTTTTCGCTTCACGTATAAATAATTTTAATGAATACCTTCTGCGACATCATAAATAAAATCACTATTAATTGACATTTACAAATAACTTGACATTATTTTCTAAGAACTTTCCAAAGTTGACGGCCCCTTCGTGTGTGCATTTGTTCCTGCTAATCTCCGAAACATCTTTCCGATTTGAAAGCAGTATTCATTATTTTTTCTATGGACTAAGAGAGCAAACGAACATGCAGCGACACAGAATCAGACTCAAATCGGGATTAGCATCGCAGCTAGCAAACGGTGTCAGAATCAGAACGTTATTTGTTTAGTTCGCTAGTAGGTATGAGGACTGGGGCAAGGGCTGTTAGTGATAGTTCGCCCGGGGTAGTACTACCGCCCGCCACGGTACTTAGTACTATTTCTACCGTGTAATAATTGTTCGGTTAGAAAAGTGTGGAGCCGGCTACACTCTTTAGAGGCAACTATCTCAGTCCTCAAGGGTAGCAACACATCTGTGACCGAATTATAACGAGACTCTTACTAACATTTACTAACTGGACTATTACTAACAACAACTAACAGGACTAACATTCACTAACAGTGCCTGTCCCAGTCCTCATTCTTACAAACTAACCGACTAATGTTCTAACACCGTCACCTAACCGGACTAACTATCCCAGTCCCCATATGAGTCTTGTTCTAAGTCGGTCACAGTAGTCATGGGCGGCAGCGGAAGGTGCTGCATGCTCGTTTGCTGCCTTAAATCAATAAAAAAAGTTATTATATTCATTGTTATACGGTGTGTCAATGTGTCAATCTTAAAGGCTTCACTTTTTTTAAGTGTGGGTAAGGCATAGTGTCTCAAAGCGAGGACGGTTATTATTTTTGATAATAAGAACACTTGTTAGCGAGACTTGGTCTTGTTAAATGTTTCGTCCAATGTTACAAAGACAGATTGCTTGTTTTCCTTTTTAGCTTGTTTTTCTTTTTACATCATTTTTTCTTTTTCCCCGATTCTTTCTTTTACTTCTTGTTTCTGGCGCTGCTGAAGTTAATGTGTGTGCCAAATTGCTTTCTTGTAAATACAAGTAAATACTTTTCATTCATTTTGTATCATTTATTTAACTGATAAAATACACGCAGTTCATCATCACAACCCATAACTGTCCCACTGCTGAGCACGGGTCTCCTCTCACAGTGTGAGGGGTATAGGCCATAGTCCACCACGCTGGCCAAGTGCGGATTGGTGGACTTCACCCACCTTTGAGAACATTGTGGAGAACTCCCAGGTGTGCAGGTTTCCTCACGATGTTTTCCTTCACCTAAGCAAGTGATAATTAAATATTAATACGCGCATAATTTTTGAAAATTAGTGGTGCGTGCGGGGTTTGAACCCGGACCCTCCGATTCGGTAGTCCAACGTTCAACCACACGGCTATCACTGCTTCTCTCACACGCAGTTACAGATGAACAATGTAATAAGACTCACAAAACAGCCATAATAATTTTGTTCCGTTAGTTTTAAGCAGAGAGAGATTCTCAGAAGAGTGAGAGATGTTTCAGTCGTTGGTGGTTTGGAAGACGAAGGATATTTGAAATGGAAACAAGGTGACTTGTCAATTAGGGACGACCAATATTCGAAGATTTGAGACAAGACTTGATTCGAATAACTTGCATTGTAAAATTGTGTCGATCACACGTCTGTGGTACAGATATTATTTGCTTATAACCAGTTCAAACATATTTTTAATTATTTAAATAACAATAAAGTATTTTTATAGTTTTAAAATGATATTTGAAAGTAATTCAACTCATAAGCAACAATTTACATCCTTTAATATTATCTGGAATCTGGACGTTACATTTCGGGTTTTCGGTAGTAGGTACACGTGTGTATTTTCTTAGCAAGATGTAATTATGGGTGAGGCTCGTGTAAATAATTATGTTGGCTTCGTACTTTCCTCGTAGAACCCTCTCAATTCAATTATTGGTGGCCTTCGGTCCTAATAGACAGAGGGTTTGGATCGCCATGACGTAACAGAGCAATCGTTTGACTTCTGCCTACGTGACGCTGCTTGGGCAATTCGGTGTTCACAGTTATTACAGAATTTGTTTTCGGATGTTGGTTATTTATTATGTCTTAATTGTATGTTCTAACCGTCAAAGGCTTGTGTTGGAGGTCGTTTAATCCTGTAAACTGTAAAGGGTTACATCCGGGTATGTCCGGACGTTTGGACTTCTGTTCTGCTTTTGTAATTTTTTTTAATTTGTCCGTTATTAAACAACTGAATAGCTTTTGAAACAAGTATTCGATAAAGTTAATTTTGTATTGTGTTAACTAATGGCCAAGCAGTTGACACAGCAAAGGCTATAGACGCCATCAAAGTGAACCGTCCAACTTGATTTCTGACACAAGATTGAATACATCACGCCACATAATCTGTTTCACATTTGTAAATCTATTCTGGCCGTCACACCATTCTAGTTAAAACACAACATGAATTCAACTGCAAACAGCAATTTGGTATTAACCTTATGTGTCAACACTAGGCCTAACATTGCCAGAGTTTTATCCTAATTTACAGCAGTATGAATCCCATGACTCCGTTTAGCAACAAAGGATTAACGGAATTAGTTAAAACGTTTAAAGTTTAGTGCGGCGATAAAGGGGGATTAGATTACTGGCAGAACATTGAGTGAGATTACATAAGCCCGGATAAAAGGATGTTGGTTCGGTCAAATTAAACCGATGTAAGTAATTGGTATTCGGTAAACAGATTAACCTTTATAGTATTGTGTCTTTACTCTTAACCTTCTGAGAATATTAGGTGCACGTGCACTTAATATTAAATTTGATCCACTTGAACACAGGGATTGTTCGATTGAACTGAAACTTTGTATTCTAATGTTATTGGATAGCATAAAAATGTCATAACACCACCGGATCGACTGGGTCCGTTTGATTTGTATCGAAAAGTGGTCTTAAATTAAATCCAGGGTCTGATAACGCAACCGAAAGGTGGCTATGATAGAAGCGTGTTTTTTTTGTTTATTTATAAATATAGGGCAATATTATTCATTGTTCAAGATCAAGTTATTTCGTGATCATTAGTTTGTTTGTGTCTTTTATGCAACAAAATAGATATTAATAAAGTCACATATTTCCATGGGCAGGTTTACCTACAAAGTATCTTATCCTTTAATTAATTATTAAATACCTAATAAGTTAACTTAATTACGATGTAACATTACATAGAGTTGATACAACAGGTTTTATACATGTAATAGATATAATATTATTATTCACATTTAATACAACAGATCTATTGGTACACAGGTCCTAAATACTGCGCAGTAAGTAAATTGACATCATCTTTGAAGTTCCGTGAAAGGAAAATTGTAATGCCAACATGAGGTAGGTATAAAGTACTACGTAGGGCAGATGCTACAAAGAAGCCAAAAAGTTCTATGATTAGAGGTTCGGTGGGCTTCAACCAGATGTGCACTAGTCTATATTGCATCCGAGGCTGTCGTATATGACAAGATAAGCTAGTCCGCTATTTTTCTTAGTTGTATCTGCTCTATAAAATTTCAATTTATGCCAAAGATGACTACGTACTGACGGATATTAGATTGATATTTTTGGTAGCATGAACATAATTGAGGGTATGTCGATATTGCGAAGTCTCGCTGCTCAATCTCTTCTAGTGTAGTATAAAAACTCGCGATTGCTTAGTTTAACGATAATATTTGCACCGATTTTAAATTAATTATAAAATATATTTAAAAAAGTTTCATGAATAATAAACTGGAACAAATTGCCTGCGTCGGTATTTCCGTTCAATTATTACAACGTAGGTGTATTCAAGTCAAGAGTGAATAGGCTTCTAAGGTAATGCGCTTTACCACCCACCACTACATCGCTGCTACCACCAGGTGGGACTGGTGGGCTTGTAGTAGAGCATTAACTTATATTATGTAAAAAAAAAGAATGTTAACGACCTCATTAATACCAATTTTAAATCCGTCTGTAAGTTGTATCGTATGGAAACAAAATGGCCCCTCTATTTTAAAATATTGTGTTAATGTCAAGAACATTCAGTCAACGATGAACGATAAGCGAGTTAAGCTCTATGTTTAATACCCCGGTGAGTTTCATGAGTAAATGATGACCAGTATACATTTATTGGTTTTATTGCGTTTTGTCTATTAAGTTTACTGTACAAATATTAAATATTTCTTAAGCGAGTAAAATCGCTTTTCGTTTATCGTTGGTGGTGGGAAAAGTGATTAATAGTTTATACTGCAAAATTAGGTTCCGTTCACGTGGTCGAGTTTGATGTAGGACCAGCCTTCTCAAATCCCTCAACAAGTGTTTCTAGTATGAATTTTATAGTTATTTTGTAGATGTTCTCCACGTTGGGCGTGTAGCGGTCGCCTAACGTCGACTCCACGGCTGCTAGGAATGGCGTTTCTATTTTCTGAAACAAAGAAAGACAAAAATTACTGAAATGAAGCAAGTTGGGTTGCTGAAATGAAGTTAGTTGCTTCAAATTTAATTTAATGTACTCGTATTGTTAGCAGCCGCTGTAATACCTGCATGCTTTAAAATAACATCAAGTGTTTACCTGTTACGGTTGAAGAAACAGCCTTGCAATGGACGGACCAGGTTACGAATACAACAATTGGAGGTTGAATAGAGTTGAAGTGAGTTGGAGTTGGATTTATAAACTAGTGCGTCATCTAGACTTCATCGCCACTTACCATCAGCTGCGATGGCTGATAAATATTTAATGTTGTTTATTTTTATTAAAATTATATTTATTATTTTGTACAATTTAAAATTTATAGTGGGTCAGTAATAACCGATATAGGTAAAATAAAGAAAATTTATTATAAGATGTTTTATCGGGGTAAAAAGTAGCCTATGTCACTCTCCAACCTCCTAAATATCTCCACACACAAAAATCATACCACAACATCGCTCCATTGTGACGTGAAAGAAGGACAAACAATCATACAAACTTTCGCATTTATAATATTAGTATGGTATAATAAAAAAATCGTTAATGGCCAACTTACCCAAAAATATTCAACTTTGAAGCCAGGTATCCTGCGATGGCTGGCTCCGACCTGGTGGATGTACTCGAAGAAGTTGTCCAGATCGTCCAGACCCTTGATGCCCTCGTCGAGCGTGTTCATCACGTTGTTGGCGTGTTCGGCCAGCTCCATCGAGTTGATCTGCTCCTCCCTCGTCCGGTACTGGCGGAACTTCTCGAACATGTTCAGCAGGTCTTGGTTCTCCTCGAACAGCCTGGTGAGGGCATACAGTCTGTTATTTCTTTGACTTTCCCGAGCAATGTATTGTAATAGCAAAGCGTTGCGTATTGCAATACATTGCAATATTGCACAGATAAATATAGTAACATTAAGTCAAAGTAACAATTAGTGATTAAGACTAGATCGAATCGTATTTGGCTATATTTCTGACATAACCTAATTTTTTTTAAAATTTTCTACTAAGTAACTTCAGGTGGGATTGTTGTCAAGGATTAACTTAGCATCGTGTCAAAAAAAAATCTTTTATATTTGTAACAGGGGTAACATTTACGTACCGTACACCTACTCGTATGTTTTATTTTAATCAAAGGTTTAAAAAAGGTTAATTTAAAGAGCCCCTTTAAACATTTTTCAATTGCGGGTATCTATACTACATAATAATACTACCCACATAGGTTACGCGTAGCGAAGCGAGGGAATTTATTGGTTTAAATTAATATTTGAAGAATTTTAATATTTAACTTCTGAAATAAACTCCACACGTTATACAGTAAGTCAAACAAAACGAAACAATTAACTAGGAAAGTCGTACAGTTCGTTACAAACTTTTATTTAAAGTGTACTTTTGTATGTACGAAACGAAAAGTGAACGGAGTTCATTAAAAATGTACCCTCGACCTTTGGATCACAAATGTAGTATTTACGTTAAAACCTCCACAAACGTTTGTACTTACTGAAACATTTTCAACATACGAGAAACCGTATTGCGCCATTATCATGTCGGACCGTTTAAGGGTCCTGGTTCGATTTCGAGCGAGATGGAAATTTTGATATAGAGTTTAAATTCCTGTTCTCGGTCTGGGTGTGTGTTCTTGTCTTGTGTGTTGTCCATGGCACCCACGACACAGGTGATCCTAGTGTGGTGCTATGAGTAAGTATATATAAAGTTTGTTTACATTTTAAATACAAAAAACAATAGCAACCCCAAGCAGCTCCTACACTTTTTTTTATCTACAACATCAAATAGGTTATTGCGATAAGAAATAATAATTTATTCATTAGTGACCTAAGCGGAAAAGTTTTGACTTTTCCAAGGCGGCCCTAATTGTTTTTCATTCCTGCTTCATAAAGCCGTTTTAAGTTAATTATTTCTACGCCGCAGAATTTAATATATTTTTTTTACGTCGGTTTTGTTAAAAGTGAGTTTTTTATGGACAACACGTAGGTGATAACCCTGATGACAGACATTGATTTATTAAAACCAGTTATTATTTTCGTACCTAGTCAAGAATGAGTAGCACAATTTGCCATCTAAGCACTACGTTGCCACTTACTCATGAGTTGGTACATAAGGGAATCAGTGAAACCTGAATATACGATGTTGAATTAGAATTGGATTTTTCAGACCATGCGTTGCCTATCAGACAGATTTATTAATCAGTTATGTAATTGTAAGCATTTCTTTTTTTTTTTCAAAAGATGTGCCGAGGAGTTTCTTTCGCCGTTTCTTCTCCTTAAAGATTTAAAACTTAAAGGCACCTTAGCGAAACGGTGGTAAATGCAAAAAATGACGTTCTAAGTGTATTGAAAATACCTACATGAAATAAATTATTTGAGTTTGAGTTTGAGTTTATTAATATGATTTAAAGAGTATCTTGCTAGAGATTATGTAACTTGAAAAGACATTAGTCCTGGTTATAAGTTGTATTTTTACAAAGAGAAAATAAAGTTTCCGAAAATTTACTTGTCCGCCTCGGTGTTTAGACTATAATGTCGGTGTTTGCAGTCAAAGGTGAATAGGCTTTTTCTTAGTTAATGTCCTATGCCATTGACTACCACGCTTTGCCACTTACCGGGTGGGGTCGCAATCAAGCACTCACTTAAACTTAGTAAAAATAATACTAATTTATTTGGACTATCTTCTGTAAAGTTGGCCACGACTGACCTAATCATCGTCGTGGGTTCGTGTTTGAACTTGTTAACTTTAATTTGAATAGATCTTGTAAAGGATTTGTTTTGGTTCGAATTTATTTAGAAATCAGATCTGTTAATTTACTTAGGATAAAGTTAACCGACACTTGACAGGATTGAGGCATGACCCGTATTTGATGGTAAATAAGGATATCGACCGTGCAGTCCAGTGGATAGTGTTTGATAGAAGAACGAGGGATTCCGGGATCTATTCCCAGCCGGGGCAGATATGTGATATATAGTTATAGGTGAAGGGGAGAAGAGAAAACTGCTTGAGGGAACGGCTGCAACGCATCGGTACTGGTGTCACTGACGTACATGAACGGTGGATCTTGGACGGTGGCGCTTCTGGATAGATGATCTGCCGGCATGGGGTCGGGTCTTAATAGTATACTGGGTCTCCCTAATTTAGCCGTAGAGTTTGCCAAGTAATCTTACTCTTCTTCCCATATTTAACAAGTAGTTTCGATAGACTATACGACTATACGTCTAGGCATTCGATATAGAACGCGGTAATAAAACATTAATGACACGCCGAGTTGTTTTCCACGGGAACGTAGGTATTAGGATCGTAATTTTTTACGGCGGCGTGCCGGAGTAGTGGCGGCCCTATTGTTTTATAGCTCTTTATGTTGAACCTCAAAAGTGGGACGTGTCTCGTGAGTGACTATGTGATGTTTCGTAGCTTCGTAGCGCCGGCATGTCGGTTTCGTAGCGGCTTTTCGTAGCTATTGCTACATATTTGGTGTGTTCGGGAATCAGAAAGTGTTATGGTCATCCGTAATGATTTTGTTTTACAGTTCTATAGATAGTATATTTTACTATGTAACGTCATTAATGACAGTAGCTGTTTAGTTTTGATGCTACGTGTACTTAGTGAACATGCGACTCGATGTGAGTTACAGATGCATTGGTACTTTTTATTATAAAATCATTTTTGTGTCTTTACGTAGCATACATATCTAATTTTATGTTTAATATGTTTTTGTATGTTAATTTCTGACTAATTATCCAACTATATAATGTTAAGTGATTGAAACATAAAAACCTCTCACCGATGCGTGGCCGGCTAAAAAGACGACGCCGACTAATTAAATTCCCTTTAATTAACTCTCTGACATAGTTTATAATAATTATTTTCAACATAAATTTGAAAACAGACGGAACTTTCCGTGTTAGTGAGTGAACTTTCACTAACACACCTTTGACACCAAACACGAGGTCCTTAATACAACACCATTTGCTAATGCAATATACACACATCACTAACCAAAACAAACCGGTATAAACTGGTTTGAAGCTTAAATGGACATTATAGTTATTTAAACAAACTTTTACTTCTAACGTTTTAGCCCTTATTCAAAACAAAGGTTAATTAAAGAGGATGAATAAATTGTATAAAACCACCATCCATAACTTCAATAAGAAATTGGATTTCTCGGGGTTTCTTACGGAGTTAATGAATTTCATAAATTAAATTAGCTCCAAATATTGTTATTAAGAATTATGGTAAAATAAAACAGCAAAGTATCTTCTGATTTTGGAAGGATGAGAATTTTAGGTTTTAACATTCGTATGTAAGGGTGGGAGACTCGTGTTGTGAGGATACGTACGAATTGAACTAAGTAGCTATTGTTTTATTTTAATCGGCTGCTTGGTAACATAATAGAAAAATATATATTCAATGGGTTCTCAATCCGACCACCCGTATGGCGCCGTGGTTACATGCCGAATCGCCTTTCCCGCGATTTCGAGGGTCCTGGGTTCGATTCCCAGATAGGCCGAAATTTGAATGATGAGTTTATATTTCTGTTCTCGGTCTGGGTGTGTGTGTTCTTAACTTGTGTGTTGTCCATGGGACCCACGACACAGGGAATCCTAGTGTGGGGCTACAAGTGAGTAGCGTTATTTATTTTAACAAAAAAATAGTTTAAAGAATTCCATTTTTTAAATATTGGACAAAAAATTGTATCCCGAAACAAAACAATGATGGACTGGTCTAGTATAATATATACCCAGTATTAATATAACGTATAACAACAACATTTAATTAAGCTAATAGACCACAATACTAATCAGGTATTCTCCAGAATTTGCTTGAAATCCTATTGTATTAAAGCAATTGGTTAAAGTATACGAATATTGCTTGGAGAAAGACCTTTTGGGTTGCTAAGTTAAAACCCAAATCGTCAATCCGACCGATTCTGATCCTTACTACCGAGCCGTAAGAACCATTGGTATGCAAATATCAAAATGGAAGTAAATATTAGATATTCATCGTAATTCCTTTTAAGCATCGCCCGCTTCCTTAAGTGCAGCGGTGGTTCCAAGATATCGCTTTCAAAAGATTAAATCTAATTGCGGGGAAATGAACGAACGTTTTCTATCTTTTCCTTTATATCTTTAGAGTGAATGGAAGCATTAGCGGCATGATGTTATTGAAGTATTAGTGGTATTGTGAGTAGATATCGGTGGGTAAATTTAAATAGACTTAGCAGAATTGTTTTTCGTTTTTACGCGTTTCGTCTAAGATTATAAAATACCAACCACATACCAAAAATGCGAGTTAAATTTTATTAAAAGCTTGTAAAAATTTGATCCCCCTCTCACTTCAATAGGCACACTTGGCCGCAAATACTCAGCCACTTGGTTACTATTTTACGAGAATATTTGAGTGGTAAAATTCCCTGAACGAGGACCGATCTCACCTTTCTGAATGGGGTCAAGGCACCTTTGTTCGATAAAACGTCTTCAGTTCTGTGAAAAATATCTACTTTCGCGGTCCTAAGCCATTTTATCAAGCACTTATCGTGTCGGCGAGGTATGAATAAGTTATAATTAGACATTCATTTATTCCAAAGTCTTTGTTTAGGCCTCGGTGACTCCAACGCATTAATGGCCCACTACTGGGCACGGATCACCTAATACTGAGGAGGCTTCGGGCGCGTTTATATGGCACGATAACTTTCGCGCGGCGCTCCTGGTGCATAGCAGATTAAACTTTATTGACTAGTCCACAACGTACAAATTCTTAGCAGTTAAATAAACTGCGCGCCCGTCGCGCACCCGCCGCGCAGTTTGATTTCCCTTCAGTTTAGGTGCCCTTCCAAGCACCGAAGCGCCCAAGAAATTTAGCCACAAGCGGTCATCCATCCAACTACCGACCGCGGCCACTGTTGCTTGACTCGGTCAATCACTTACGATCGACGCAAGCCGTTGGGCTATGACCGCTTCTTGGATTTTGTACCTAAATCAATCTCTGGTTATATTTCAGTGGTTAAACTAATCTAATATGCATAAGACAGAGCTGTATTACTTAATACTGTTAGGACGGTGAATTGTGTAATCTACCAATTTACGTATCGGTTATAAAATAAAAGCTTAGAGTAGTTAGTCTTGTGTCTAACTTGTCAAGTTTCACACGAAACTGGTTATTGAATAAAGCTCTCTTTTGTATAAACAACATCAGCAAAACTGAACGCACACACGAAGAATATATGTATAATATCCAAAGCATACAAAATCTGAAGACAAGTAAGACAAAAACCCTTAAATAACAAAATAAGTCCACGTTACATGTTACAGACAAAATACAATACAGGGGTATTGCGACTCCGCTTAAACTTATCGCATTTTATTGCTATTTTACGTCAAATCTCAACCGGTGTCATTCAGGGAGAATGGGGTCAAGGACCCTCGCGATAAGACGAAGTCTCAAGATCGGTGGATATCACCGTGACGGAGTCAGGTCAGAGCCCGCGGAGAATTGAACTTGTCTGTGCAGGTAAGCTGTCATCGCAGATCGAATTATATTGTTAGGGATCTGTGTTTAGGTTGCGGAAAATTCTCATTCAAATTTGTCTTTAGTACGTTGTTTGCACAGCGTATGTACTATTTAATAGCTGCGCCCCTGACATTGTTCGCGTGGGTGGTTTCAAGCAACAACAAGGGCAAAGCAAGGCAAAACAAGGGCAAAATTTAAAAATGTTTGTGTTTTAGCCATTGACATATTACTATATGTCAATGGCTAAAACACAAACATTTTGACATATTACTATATGTCAATGGTTTTAGCAATAAAATTGTAGTTAATACTTAAATATTCATACCCCCACACTAGGATTTCCTGTGTCGCGGGTTGCACGGACAGCACTAATAAAACATTACAAACACCCATGACCCGAGAACAAACATTTATCTGTTACGTAAACATCAGTCCCGGCCGGGAATCGCACCCGGGACCCCTCGCTTAGCAGGCAGGGACACTACCAACTAGGCTACGGGGTCGTCGATAGTTGTAAACTATTCCGACACGACGAAAATGATGCATGTAAAATGAGCAGACTTGGGCCCCCAAGCGGCTCGTCAGCTTGTCGGCTTTAAATACTAAAATGATTACAATTCTAAGTTATTTAATGGATGAACCATTAAATTACTTAGAATGTATATTATGTACTGGTTTCAGGTGTCTCTTGGTTTGTGTGTTCTTTACAGTTTGATAAAGTCGTTTGCAAAAACAACGATACAATCAGTGAAAGCTAAAATTAATGGTTGTACTCGCCGAGGGAAAGATCTTATACTAAAGTCTATAATAAAGACTAAATGTCGTAAAACCTTAATTGAATTTCAAAGAAAAGTTAAACCCGAGCTGACGTCACGAGAACATGACGAAGCTTCAATAGTCAATCTTATCACCGTTGTTTAGAGTTCAATTGGCGCTGTCGTCGGTATATTTCATCGTAGTCATCGTACACACTTCATTTATTTTTACGGCATTAAATTGTCTTTGTTCTTCAGCCAGTGAAAAGTGATATTTAATTTAATAACTAGTCATAAAAGCGAGGTTGATAAAGTAGTTAAAAACGATCTTTTGCTCTAGGGACTTATACGCCACTTTATTTTTTCAATTAAGCTTGATCTAAATAAATTAGCACTCGCGTCGGTGAAGGAAATTATGTCGAAACCTGAATATGACAGTTAGGCATAAAGGGATTATATTAGTTGTGCTTAAAATAATAAAATTAGAAGACTTCTTCTTTTTATGCCTATAAAATATATGTACCACATAATAAAATTAAAGCTTTATAATTACGCATATTTTCACGCAATATTTCTTATTAAAACATTGTGTTACACACGATATCTTGGTTTTGATTGTTGGCTATTAGGGCACCAAATCATAGGCAGCTAAATTGATCATCAACGCCCATAACTGTCCCACTGCTGGGAATGAGTCTGCACACAATAAAATTTATAGAACAACATAAATTGTTACGTTGGTGTTGCACGCTTTCTTTATGGTATCCGTTCATCAAGTTGGTGACCATCCTCTAGGTCCAGGTTTACCAACCTTTATTTCGCCGCGCCCCCCCGTACCAACAACAATATTTCCAGGCCCCCTTACAATGTACATACAAGCTTCGGGGTTGTGTTGACTTGTTAATTTACATGCGGACATGTACATTATTTTTCGGAAATGGTAACGTACCTAGTATGCCCCCCCTGAAATTTCTCTACGACCCCCTGGGGGGGGCGTGCCCCACCGGTTGGGAAGTCCTGCTCTAGGTCTTCTTAGCTTCGATTTTCTGGGCTCCTTCGCGCAATGTGACCGTAGTACTTAAAGAAAACGCAAGCAAATAGATAGATAAGATAGGCGGGTATAGGTTCCTTGAGGATACAGCCCGCTTTCTACTTATCATTAGTTTTCCAAGAAAAGCATTCCTAAGCATTTCGATATCCATGTCAGCTTTTTCTTCGCCATTCAAACTCAAACTCAAACTCAAATCATTTATTTCATGTAGGTATTTTTTCAATACACTTATGAACGTCATTTTTTGCATTTACCACCGTTACGCTAAGGTGCCTTTAAATTTTAAATCTTTAAATAGAAGAAACGGCGAAAGAAACTCCTCGGCACATTTTTTGAAAAAAAAGAAAGAAGAAAGAACATTTACAGGGTTATTCGATTAGAGAAGACGTGAACATAATAAAATGGAGCCGATCGAGTTCCCTGTGAGACAGGTAACGGTTTAATAGAATTTCCTTCGACGGTCCCTCGGTGAATATTGTAGAAATGATTTTTATCGCAACTTTTTCCTTCTATGTTAAAGTAATTTAATTTAAAGTTAGTTGAATTTTTTTCTTATTATCTTATTTTGTTTTTGAATAAAGTCACAGAAATTGGATGGTCAGCTGTCAATAACTTCGATGTTTCGACCCATATGGCGCAATTGTCACCATACCGGACTGCCGTTGAAAGGGTCCTTGGTTCGATTTCCAGCGAGGCCGAAAATTGAATGATGAGTTTAAAATATATGGCCTTGGTATGGATGTGTTCTTGTCTTGTGTGCTATAATATTCTTTAAGGTTTTAGGTGAGTCCAAGATTCGAAGGCAGGTTCCATTGTTCGGGATTCCAAAGTTCAAATCACTTGGCTATCACTGCTTTTAGTTTATGATGGTTAAAATAACTCTCAAATGATCAGCAAGATCAGATGGACACTAGATTTCTCTCATAAACGTAAGGAATATTCCAATAACATTTCTATTTTACACTATGTTTTCAAACATCGCTGAAGCCAGCTATGCATACTCGTACATTTTACTCTTGAATTTATTTTTATGCGCAACCCTTACCACTATTCCCAGCATATAAAGAGCCGTAAAGCCTTTGGGATTTCTCCACTATTCAAGTTTCCACTATGTGCTCCAAAGTGCAAAGGCGCAACAAAATAACGCACCGTTTTCAAAGTAAACTGAGTTACTTTGGCTGCGCTGTGTACACAGCACTGCACGTGAAGTTAATAAACCGTATCGTAAACTTTGCATCAGCACAAGAATTGTTTTAATTAGGTAATTAAAATAAACTATACTTTGTTTTTAAACTAATTTAGATTTATCGTTGAAGATTGTAGCTACATGTGTGCACAGAGTTACTTTTATGACAAGTAATATGGTTAGAAATTCATTCAATTCCCAATCCAAGCGTCTCAGCTCGCAGTGAGTCTGCACCTGCTTAATATAGATACAGATTCCTTAACAACCCAGTTGACAGTAGTGAAGTTGAATCTGACCCTGCCTGCGAAGCCAGGGGTCCAGGGTTCGATTCCCGGGCGAAAACAGACGGCGGAGGCATATAAATAGGCTTCCGTTTATCACCCTTTGCGTACGGAACCCTAAAAAAGCTGAACAACAGTCATGTTGTTAAATTTCAAGATTGATATATAAAGTAGGTTGAGCAAAGTCAATCCCGTGTTATTTTGCACCTAAAAGTCATTTCTATCTAAGTAGCAGCCTTCGACCAGGTCCCGATTCTACTGCAGTATAGGTACCTACTGTATATAAGCATATAAACAAGTAAAAGTATATAAACTAAAATAATTTACCGCAAATTTGGAACAAAAACCACACTACTATTTATTTTCAAGCACTTCTAATCACGTAGAAAGCTTGTTGAACATCAAGTTAATTATAATTTTCTCAGAGATTGCTCCCTTGTGATATAAAAGATGTCGTAAATAAGATCCTTTTGTCTGTTCATCAAATGAACTGATTTTCATCTAATTAAGTGAATAGATGCCGACCCATCCGGAAGGAAATGATTAAATGTTGTGAACAGATGCTTTTGCCGTAGTTGCTTTGTGTTCCTTATATCAATTTAAAGAAGCATTTACTTAATTATGTACACAAGATAATAACGTGTATATTTACAAATTGAGAATTCAAACGTTTTGACGTCATATTATAAAAACTATTTTTAATTTGTAGTTGCAAGGAGAGGGATTTTTTTTAATTTGTACATACATTTTGTTTTATAATTATCTCAATGTAAGGTTTAGGTCTCCTCTCCCTATCCTTCTCTCTTCTCCTATTAGAGGGTTTAATAATAATAACAGTCCACCATTGTGACCAAATTCTGATTGTCATCATAATCATACAACTTCGAGAACAGAATGGAGAGTACTACGTGGTACTACCCTTTTTATGCAATAGCCGACAAACGGGTAATGGAGTCAATGGCCACCGCCGCTCATGTATATCAGTATCACTAAAGAAATTACCATAAAAATAATAATTAACTAATAATAATGTGAATAAAAGCAGTGATAGCCGAGTGGTTTGAACATTGGACTCCTGAAACAGGGGATCAAGGTTCAAATCCAGCACGCACCTCTAATTTGCAAAATTATGTGCGTATTAGAATTTACTTATCACTAGCTTGGGTGAAGGAAAACATCGTGAAGAGACCTGCACACCTGAGAGTTCTCCATAATGTTCTCAAAGGTGTGTGAAATCCACCAATCCGAACTTGGACAGTGGACTGTGGCCTGTAACCTTTACGTTATGAGAGGAGACCCGGACAGTTACGGGTTGCGATGATTGCCGATGCATTGCCGGTTGAACAAAGAAGCGAAAAGAAAATAAGAAAGTGTGTGGAGAAAGTGGAGAAAGTTAAAGAAACTTTGTGTGCGTTTTTTCAAACAGAACTACAGTCCCTTGGTTCCAGAATTGGTTATTACGCCCACTATTACGATTGTCAGTTACTCTGGCCTCAACTTCCTTCAAACTAAAATAGCAGATGGCTCCGAATATCTTGTTTCACGGTAGAAACGTTTGGTGTTCTCTCAAGGGACTGTCATTCTAAATTGGGATCTATTTACTTCAAGTTCGTATACAAGACTTCTATGTTGTTGCCTAGGGTTATCTTGGCAACTCGAATATTTGAATCAAATGTTCTACAGTTAATGTAAAAGGTGCATTATTATCTGCTAAACTTCGCAATCGAACCCGGAATACCACGCTCACGCAATCACTCGTCCTAATATAAAAACAATAAAGCTAACCCTTTTACTTCTGCCCACGTTGACGTCACGCAAGGTTTTGTGCCCAACGTAAACAGAACCCTTTATCAGTCCATTACAGTCACGAGTTGGTTCCGGCGGATTGGGAGTAAACTATAGTTAGCACGGCATTAACTTCGGGCACGCGGGGCTTGGCTTATACCTACATCCTTCTCCGTGAAAATAACCTTTGGTCCATATAAACAAAATATTACTTGAATTTTATAAAAATATGAAATATGTCGCAGAACAACGGCTGCCAGGTCCGCTAGTATTATAATATCCGTAATATCACATGGATACATTCATGAGTCGATGGCTTTGGATTTCATAAAGTAATTAAACGGCTTTAATTAAACGGTGTTAGATAACGGGGAGCGCTAATTAAACTAGGAGCTTTTTGGACGTGTTTTCAATGCCAGGTACGGCACGCACTCTGTTCGTTACGCGACAACGCAAACGTAAATGATTCACTTCCGTCACATACCTTAAATCTATTAGTTCGACTTTTTTACGTAAATAGCCGATTAAAGAACAGGTGAGGCACCACGTAACATGGCACCAATTTATATTTATTTGAATTGTATATTTATTAGTATTTATTTGCAGTAAAAACCTCACGACCATGCATGAGTATCATTGGGATAAAACTGAAAGTCGTCCAAAAATATGTTCTTGTTTTTCGGCTTCAATTAACATCAATAAGTTAAAGTTACGTGCGTTTTACTGATGACACGATGTCGCTATTTCTTGTTGTGCAATGGAAACACTTTATGACTACGACGACGTAACTTTTCATAATTGTGTGCTCAGATAACAGACAAGAATACAATTTTTTAACGCAGTGTTTGTTGCCTTTTGTTACGGAATGGTATCGGGTTAACATGTACTTTGTATTGTTATAATACAAACGTATGATTGATTGAATTCCATTCAAAATTGTAAAAACTATTGTTAGTAATGACAAGTAAAATGTAAGAGAAATAAGAAATAACCTAATTCACAAAGTGTGAAAGGCGACGGAAATCCGGGGGCTCCCACAGACAACGCTCAAAGCGAATTCGCTCTGTGCAGCAAGATTCAGCGTCGAATATTGAAACAAAAGTATTATGTGTGTGAAATAAGCTGCAAATTGTGACGTTGAAATTATGCTTGTAGGGTTAAAACCCCTTTAGCGGGGCGTGTTTATTCGCCTAGCCATAAAGTTACCCCACCTCGCATCGTGTCAAAGGAATTGATAAATTCAAAGCGTAGATTAACCAATCACTTTCAATAATAAAATAAACTAATGTGTAAGAAGTATCTTCCTTTGTTTGATTAAATAAAATCCATTTGATTGCCACCCTTTCTCTTGTATACTCGTATTTAACTCTAAGCAGTGATATAGCCGTGGTTTAACGTTAGACTTCCAAAGCGGGGGCACGGGTTCTAACGCATCTCTAAATTTCAAAAATTATGTGTGTATTAGAATTTAATTATCACTTGCTTCGGTGACGGAAAACATCGTGAGAAAACCTGCACACCTGAGAGTTCTCCATAATGTTCTCAAAGGTGTGTGAAGTCCACCAGTCCGCACTTGGCCAGCGTTGTGGACTACGCCCTATACTCCTCACTTTGTGACAGGAGACCCGTGCCCAGCAGTGGGACAGTTATGGGTTGTGATGATGATGATGACACACTTTAATAAATTAAACATTAAAAACTGGCTAACCTTTCCGCCATTCACCTACTACATGATACGCCGAAGCCAAGTTACAATTAACTAAGTGTTCATTTATAAACCAACATGATTCATCACATTCATCGGTTGGGTAACCCGAGGGTCGGAGTAAACACTCCGTCCTAACACGCCGTCCTAATTTATCCTTAGCTTGACTTCTGGTATGTAACGATAACTCTTTTTTGTATTGTTGATACAATACTAACGTAGTTTTTAAGTTTTATACTGATCCATGTTGTCCGACCATACACTTTCAATGGCAAATCACACTGTACATGTCATAGAAGAGAGAAAAACTTTTACGGAGGTCTTTATAGTCTTTATTAACGCAATGGAACCCAAACCAATGCTTTTTAGAATTTTTGTCTGTTTGTTTGTTTATCTGTTTGTCTGTTTGCCTGTGACTTTGTACGCGGCAATCTCCGAAACGGCTTAAAATCAAACTCAAATCATTTATAATGTAAGGTATTTTTTAATATACTTATGAAAGTCATTTTTTGCAATTAACGCCGTTTCACTAGTGTTTGTTTTATTTCAATCGGTTGAGAAATAAAAAAGTTATGTCTGTTTAAAGAATGACGCCTAACAATTTCCGAATGCGCGTACTAAGGGACATGTTTTCCGAAGCGAAACGAGGGCGGGGCGACTAGTTATTAATAAATCTTTATTATTCTTTCAGGTTACATCTTTCCGTCAGTACTTTTTCTTTCTCTCTCCTTTTTCTTTGGTAGCAACTTATCGGTGATGCTCTTGAAGTCACTGATGCCCACGATGCCCTGAAGAGCGACGGTTACCACGCATCATTAGGTGGCTTTGTCCGTTTTTACTGTTAATATTAAAAATGAACGAATTAAAAGAATGCTCTGATCAGAGAGCTTAATTGTTATTACAATTAAGCAATAATCAGAGAGATACATAAAGAATGAACTAAGTGGCTGTGAGCCATGGCAATGAATTTCTGAACCTCAACGTGTCCGTGAACGGAACATAAAACCCTGGTTTGCAATTATCACGTATTTAAAACCCTTTACTTTGAGGCTACTTGCGATGTTTCATAGTCTTGTTTACGATTGTTCGGACGGATTATGAAGATTTACATAGTTGGACAATTCGACAGTTTGAGTTTTGCAATGCAAATATCTTGTAGCGCTTGGATTTAAATTTGGAATTGTAAATTACAATTTGGTTATTCGCAACTTGGACATTTTTATTGGAAAGGAAGAAATAAAGTAGTAAAGTATTTCATGTTTGCTAAAATGGCTTCTTCTTACTCCCAACTTAATTCCGAGGCTAGAAAAGGATGATGGAGTTATATTGATCTGTTAGACTATTATCAACCTACTTCTAATTCAAATTCAAATTCAAATTCCGATTCAAATTCTTTATTTGCTCTAAATACAGAAATACAAGTTCAGAGTAGTACCTAATCTAATCTAGACTCAAACAACAACAAATCAGAGTAGTACCTAATCTAATCTAGACTCAAACCAGGAATGTTTGAAACGTGAGTCGGTGTGTCATAGAGTCGATATTCAAATAATCTAATCTAGACTCAAACCAGGAATGTTTGAAACGTGAGTCGGTGTGTCATAGAGTCGATATTCAAAGGATTCTTGCTCCCTTCGGTCGGCAGTGTCAGTGACTACCAGGACGCTTGTGTGCTCGTTGGTCGATCATTTACATAAAAACCTAGTTTTTAGACAATAATATTTGCGACTTGTGCGAAATCTGTATTATACTATATGAGTAGGTAAGTATGCCCAACGTTACGTTACGTTATGTCGTTGTTAATAGTGATTAAATAATGTTTATTTATCATATACATTTCTATCAAAGAACTCTTCGTATTTAATTTTATTTCAATTTGAATATATTCAGATAGAATACACAAAATTATACTCAAATAGAGCTTATTCAATGTAGTTGTAAGGTTTTCTTTTTGCTTTACAAATTCCAATTATTTTTGGTGAACATCAAAAAATAAACAAAACAAATATTTTGGCGTTGGTTAAAAGAGTTTTATTAAAATAGATATTTGTAAACAAACGACGTATATTATTCAATAAATGGACGACAAAATAAATAGCTTAGAAAATACTTTCCAGAAAGACGGTATGTGATGTTATTTTTCCATTAATAAATAACGATTGGTATCTCTTATATAGGCTTGGCGTATCTCGAGTTGCCGTGAGTGATTTATATCTCTTGCGACACGTACCAGTGTGTGGAACTCGAAACCTCAATATCTTGTGCCGCTTGCCAAATGTTACGTTTTTGGGGTAAGATTTTATATGTTTAACCTTCTTTATAGTCGTATGTTTACGAAAAAATATAAAAAAAAATAATGTAATTGAAACTAAAAATAAAATACAGTTTCAAATATACACATTTTTCTTGTGGAATTAAGGTAGAAAACAAGCATTCAGCCGCTGCCGCTTGACAACTGTGACCGACAGAACAAAACTCAAATCAGGACTGGGATAGTTAAATCCGTGTTAGCAACCTGCGCTCAACCCAAGCTATCACATAAAAAATATACGACAGCCGTCCGCGCCGTAAGCGACGGCTGTTAGAGTTTAATTGAAAAACCTTTTCCCCCGTGTCACTAATCCCACGTAATTGTGACTGGGCCTTATTGCCCCAACTGGGATTGAGTGGAAACGTGACATTGAACGCGGTCTCAAAATGTTGAACGACGTTACAACTGAAATCCAGTTTGGTCCAGAATCCAGTTGTGACTGTGGTTGGTGTGAGCGATCGGTGCCGGGTTCAATTCCTTGCCTCAAAGAGAAGTGATAGATACACGCGCATAATATGAAGCGCTCATAGCCCGGCGGCTTGCGTCGATCTCAAGTGATCGACAAAGTTAAGCAACAGCGGGCGCGGTCGGTAGTTGGATGGGTGACCGCTAGTGGCAAAAATTTCTTGAGCGCTTCCGTGCTTCGGAGGGCACGTAAAGCCGTCGGTCCCGGTTGTTATCATTTGATAGCAGTCGTTAAGCCATGTCGTATACCTTCGGGCGGCTTAAAATTTCCGACACTTGGGTTGGCCACTAACCCCTCCACCAATCCGCACTGGAGCAGCGTGGTGGAGTATGCTCTAGGCCTCCTCAGGTACGAGGAGAGACCCGTGCTCAGTAGTGGGCCATTAATGGGTTGTAGCCAATATGCAAGAGAACCAACACATTATTTTATCCTCATCACGTGAAATACAGATTACAGAATTTTAGATTTTATGTCAGCTTGCCTGTTTGCCGGTTTGTCTGTCGTTTGTTCTTTGTCTGTCTTTGTAAAACTAATTTAGATGCAGTTTTCATTGATGCATACTTGGATAACATTTACTGTTTTTTTATTTCTATCGGTACGCAAATGAAAATTATATAATGTCCAGTTTGAGAATCCCGTTAACTGTTAGTACGGCGAAGATTACCCAAAACGAAACAAGAGCAGTTACTTGTATTTAATTAAACAAAAATGTGTTGAAAGGTAAAATTAAAATCTGAACATATGTATAAATAAATTTACCGAAAACATAAAACTTATTAAGATAAACCAACTCGCTCATTAATTTCAAATTAAACAAACAAAGCTACGAAAATTATACCGTTTAATAGGATAAACGACTTTACAACACGTATGTTACATTTACATACTCTTAGAAATTTCTGGTGAAGTTAATTTATCTTCCAACTTACTATGCTAAAGTAGAGTACAGTCGTGTTAAATAAGTTTGAAATGAATGAATACGCCCCATGGAATGCTACACGCTTTGCGTGGCGCACTGTACCCTCGTAGCTACGCGTTAATTCGTAGACATTCGGGGTATGCCACGAATGACTTGGTGGTAATTCAATCTCACAATGAATATTTACGAATGATCAGAGCGGACTCTATTATAAAATTATCAACAGTTTCGAATCGAAAAACTTACTGAACCAACCCGTAGTAACGGATTGTATTTGTTATTAATATTATAAAGTAGTAAATTTAGAAGTTTAATTATTTAAACTGTTTGTAGTGTAATTAAAAGTGTTAAGCTGTACATCCGATTTAAAAACTGTTTTCGAAAATAAGTATTTAGACTAAACCGATTAATTAAAGAGATTTTCATCGATAAAATTTGGATAAAATGGCCAAGTGAAAGCGTTTATTACCAACGCTGCCTTAACGGTAAGGAGTACAAGAAAACTTTATATAGAAAACTTAATAAGACCTGTATAAGAGATAATTAAGATAATTATATTTGCTAATTCGTTAAAAAATGTTTTTTCTTTTCTCTGGCCGAGAATGCGGTACCATTGGTGAGATCACTTACCTACAGGTGGATCGGTTGCTCATTTTGTCGGCTATTTACATTAACCGTTCGAATGGAAGCTATCTTTTTTAACTTTATTTATGTCAAATAAACGTTTTAGCAATTTATTTGGAGAAATTCAGGTTGTTTATTTTATTGTGATATCGATACGAGTTATCGTGAATCGGGTTAATAAAGGGGGTGCGTTCGGCATCAACATTCCAAATCAACGTCCGTCGATTCGTTTTTACGTAAGCGATTGGTTTGATTCCCAAATCAATACCACGGTATCGGTTGATATGCTCTTGAATTCTACGAATACGGTCGGTATTGAAATGAGTTCTGAATCAATACCAGTTATCGGTCGTTACACTCACTGGCTACGGTTGTACGACTGAATAATTTTATGAGAGATTTGATTTAATGTTTTTCGTATTCATATTCAGGTATTAAGCGCCCGCGAGAGAATCTATGACGTATTAGCGAACCTAAATTGAAAAAATGTTTTGATGGAATTCCTCAAAATGGTACTAACTAACTAACTACTAACTACTAACTAACTAACTAACTAACTTACTTTACTTTACTTTTTTTTACTCATACCTACGCACAGACAAACTGACATATTTTTTTTAAGTTATTGTTATGTGTTTTATTGCGTTGATAAACCTATCTATTAATACTCGTAGGTTTTGTCAAACATCTTTCATGTGTAAATATCGATTATTTATTTTCATATAATATTAGTAAGTAGGGGAAAGTGGTTACCCTTCGTACACTTTTTAGAATTTATTTTTTTACTTTATGATTAATTGTCAAATTTATTTAGTTTATGTACCTGAGTGTAACAAATATATTGTAGTTTGTTACAAAAAAGTCCGAAACTATTATGTCAGAAGGTTAAAGAGTTACAGCTATTTTCCTACGACAAGATATTTGTACGAACGTACCCCACGCATGGGGTACGTTCGTACAGTCATACAGGGTAATTAAAAAGCCAATTAAAGTCATTAAGTTTTTATTAAATATTATTAAAATATTTATTTTTCAAATAACTAACATGTGACTTGACTCATAGTAGATAAATCTTTAGAAAAATAACAAAAAATAACACCGTTTATCCTTAGTTCCACTTCTCACACTAAAATCCGATCCTTCAGATTCCTCTGAATCTTCAACGCTTCCTATTTTCTTAGTTTTCTTTTTCTTTTGTCTTGTACTATATTGTACTTCATAAAAATTGTATTTTGATATACTGGTTGTTAATAAAATCAAAAGGGAAGCATTCGTACGCGTACGAATGTGCCCCCTGTGTGGCTGTCCGAATGCACCCCATGCCTTTGCACAAAATTAAAATACAACTTTATACAAAGTCTTATTTAGTATGCGAAATATAACAATTAAAGCTCAAAATAAACTAAGTTAACATTAATCAAACAACACCATTTTGTCAAAAACATAATAATTTTTACTTACAATTACGTACTAAACTTAGGTAAAAAATTTACTCACCACGCGCGAAAACACTTTACGTCTTGTCAGCTGATACACCATAATGCGACTGTCACGACACTCCGCTAGCAACATGGTGGCCGGTATGTCTATGCACACAAGCAAAGGCGTGTTTGTTTGTCGTTTAGTTTTTCTGTTAAACTCACTGTATGAATGTGCCCCGCGTACGAAGGGTGACCACTTTCCCCTATAGTTATTATGATTATGATTATAAATTATAATTTAAAACTAAAAACGTAAGGCAAATCTCGGCTGATGTTCAGTACAGTACACGAGCAAGCTTGAGTACAACGATCGAAAAAGAGTAAAACCCCAGCACTTTTACTGACTAATGTTCTACCAATAAATCTTATTTCCTTTTTCCCTTACAAGCCTACATTAACACAGAAATGTGTGGTGAAGTTAATCGCTCAGCCATCAATCGATCCGGTCCCGAGTCACGTAGGTGAGTGAACGTAAATCACCACGACATCTCTCATTTCGGGTTCGTTCGCCACAAGTGACGTGATTGAGTGCGGGAGGACGACATATGACGTCCACTCCCGTGCTGTGCGGGCTGTGGTGGCTGCAGTTATTTTTGTATGTTTGTAATGGGTAAACATCCATTAGTGTGCCTTTTAGTGGCGAATAATAATGAAATAAAAGGCTAACACACTCACATATACTCCCACACTACGAATCCCTGTGTCTTGGGACACATGGATAACAAAACCCATGAACCGAAAACATACATTTATTTGTCGCGAAAATATCTGCCCCGGCCGGGAATCGAACACCAGCTTCTCCGGTCACCACCAACTAGGCTACGAAGTCATCGACGAATAGAGCTATTTGAACTTTTCCAAAGATTGTTGGAACACTGAGTAGGATAGCGTCAGTACAGCGCAGAGCAGTAGAAACTGGTGTGTACAACTTAAAAACTGTATTCCGCATCTACTTCACTTTATTCAGGTAAACCAGGAAATATCTTTAAAAAAGATAAACTCCCATCGTATCAAGAGGATAGACCCTCTTAGCCTTGACAGGAGACTTGACTTACAAATGTATATATAATAATCATCAACACATCTCATAAAAATCCCAAGGAAGGGATATTAAATGAAGTATTCTCTTAACGATACCTTAGCCGTTATAATGATCTGATTTCTGATATATATTGTTGCATGTTGCTTAATATTACAGATAGATGAAGAACTTACACCTCAAAAAACTTACTGAAACTTAGGTTACCCCCACCAATTCAATACAAGAATTATCTCGTCTATAATACATTGACCGCTTTGTATAAATTCTACAGTGGCCCGGCCCGGAAGCTTATTAAACTCAATTAGTTAGGCTTAAATATCTCATTACTGGAAGCTATAAAGCGTGGAGATCCCTGCACCAGGAGCGATATTTATTGTTGGGATAATACAAAATTTAATATTTCTTAGTACTGTTTCGTATCTACATTAAATTAAATTGCTATCTTGATAAATAGAGCATGTAACTCCTTTCTCCGAACTTGCTGACACATTAATGTTTTGCTTTGTTGTAAAAAATATATGAGGCCTTTAATCTCACATAAATAATATAATATATATAATAATATGTATCTCTATAATATAATTTTAATCGTAATAAATTGTAATTAATGTTAATTTAATTATGAATACGGTGAAATCAATTCACACGATGAACTGGTCAAGGCCAACTATAAATAATTTCTGGCCTGCATTATAAATTTAATCTACTTACAACTTGCTTTTTCCAGACTTTAATTAAGGTCTGGAAAGATAATGGAAGTTGATACAAAATTTTGCACGGTCCGTTTTATCTCCAGCGTTAAGTAAGGGTATTATTAAGCTTGGTTTCAATAATATTTGCCTCAATTTATTCATATTTCGTATTTGGAATTGATTATCACTTTCTTCAGTGAAGAAAATATGAGGAAACCTATCTACCTGAGAGTAATACCATAATATTTCCACAGATGTGTGAAGATTTTACTATTTGGCCAGCGCAATAAATAAACCAAGTACACGTGTGTCACAAATGTTATTAAGTTTAAAATTTCAATTAACGTGGGACGTTATGCCAAACACAGATAATAAATAATGGTATGGCATAACATAATGGTAGTGAACTAAGTACAATGTTATCCGTTACCGTCACAGTCTTTACATTCAGTTCTCGACACAAGTTCCATTCCGCCTCACCCCACATAAGCCCCAATTAAGTTCAGATTAAATCATGACTGCCCTCTACGGGTAAATTGCGGAATTTATCGTAACTTCGTGGACTTGGAACGTGGGACAGTTTTGGCTGCCATTAAGTCATGTATTCGTATGTGTTTTGTTTAGTTCGTATGTACTTGTGCCTGAATGAAACGGTATCGTACAGTTGAAATAAGATGAATTTTCACACACTGTATGTTGTCCATGTTGTGTAAAATTTGCACGCGGATAAAGAGCTGGTAACGGTATTTAACTATCATAAATTCAGTATGGCCCATTCTAAAAGCACATAGTTTTCTGTTTTTTTTTCTGAATTTACGATGTCGTCACGAAAAACATTAAACAGCAGCTTTGTGACAGTTCAATCGATCATTCTAGATAATTCCATTGAAATTCAGGTGATTACGTAGCCACATTGGAAAGCTCGGAGCTATCTAATCACTAATCAGTGAGCGAACCACGTGTACACGCTCACGACGCGTTTAGAGATGACCTCCAACTAAGGTATTGATTTCGACGCTTAGCATGCCTCCAGTGCACGCAAAATAATATATTTTAGTGGAACTTAACACACGCAAGCCTAACAAAATTGTTTTTGGATATTCGTCTTGGTTGTTGATCCTATAATGTTATACTTCTTTCATAATAAACAGTTAATATATTGTCACATATAAGAAACTGACTTTCTTATTACAGAAAATCCAACCCAAAATCCATTAATGGTGTCTTGAATTGGACAATGCGCCGTTTAATTGCAATGAGGGACCACAATTGAATGTTCCATAAAATAGGACACGTTCGTATGCCTCAACACACACACACACACACAGACACACACACACACAGATATTCATACACATATTTAGGACTCAAACTAAAAATAATATCTCGGGGAGTAATTATGTTCTTATGGACATTTCACTGTCACTGTATCACAAACACGGTCTCTTTGTATCGCTATTGTAATATCGGAAATGGGTCAAGTCTAGGGTATATAAGGCAGCGACCTGAACCACACTGTTATTGCGTCGCTTGTTTGTGCAGCGACGTAGGCCTTTTATTACACTGACGTAATCGCCAAGTTAAATCGCGTTTTTTTAAATCTATGCCCCATTGGCTTAGAATAATTAAACTATAGAAAGACAGTCTTCATACAAGCGCTCTGTCTAAAGTGAAGCATTAAACCGAAACTTTCCCGAAAGCGGGGAATGATTCGGCTGCGGATAATCATAAATGTTTTTAGCAATAATACATAAATAGCTTTTCAGATATTTTGTGACACAATTTAACTGGACAAATCGTCATAATTCTTTTTTTCGCGAGACACGTTTGGCGTGCGTTGATATAAGCTGCCCAGTGTTTGGAGTCATTTCTGACTCCAATTAAGGTGCATCAAAACGGCCGCACGGACTTCGATTGATTATTCTAAGCCCATTGGCTTTAGATTTGGAATGGTCAGAAAAGTGCATGTTGACTTAAGGTCTCCCGCTATTCTATTGAGTAGTAATGTTGGGTGATGCCTTCGGTTGTGATGTCTAGGTCGAGGTAATTACTTACTATCAGGTTGTTAACATTATTTTATAGTTTACGTTACGTTTTGTGCACAGGTTACATTGCTTTGGCATTTCACTATCTGCAACAATATTGCTCATGGAGTTTATTTTCCCTTCAATATAGCATTTATGTGTATTAAGAGGTCCATATTTGGACGACATACAATTACCATCACAAGGTTTCCTACATGCTTATCATAAATGGCACGTCTGCTCGTTTTTTTGCTACTTACATTAAAAAACTCTTCAATAGAGCATTAAAACTTGCTAATCAAGTCAATGGCCAATCAGTAATATTATTTCCAATAAACGTTTCCCTCTCTCGATCTCAAGCATGTAAAGCACTACAAATGTTTCATTACACAGCTCTTCAGTCGGAGCCCGACTCAAGTGCTTCGTAGCTAATGTACGAGTAATTGGTACTTTTTCATTGTTAGATATAAGCTGTGATGGAAAGAGTTCGATCTTGTATCAATTTTCAAAATTATGTGCGTATAAATGTTTGTGATTGTGATTTAGTGGAACTGTAATTGGGAGGAATGTGTTATTGTATTCGTGTTTACTGCTATAATATTAGTATCCAAGTTACGACAGTTACTAATCAAAATATGAAAATAATCGATTCAATACCAATTGATCGATCCGGTACCAAAAATATATTTTCTTATTTGCTTATTAAAAATTAATTATTTTGTATATTTATTGACTCAGCTTAATAGTTTATTATATTGATCCTAATAACTTCGTGACAAATATAGAAAAACTAGAGGATAAGATATGGAAAAATCATAGGAAACTTGTCCGTTAGAACTTGAAGCTATCAATGAGAGCTAACAATACCTGATGTAGACTGTAGTATACCATTATTGCCAGCGAGCGGTTTGTGAAGTGACGCTAAACACTTAATTGGTTCTCGCTGAAACTGCGATAATATTTGCAGAGTAAACAATATCCCGTGGAAAATATTTTTTGGGTATCACCGATAACTTTATATTGATAAATCCTCCTCAATAGGTCGCCTTGTTCTGTACACGTCTTTGGTATTTGGCCCAGAAAAAGAAAGAAAACGCATTACATTATGTAACAATCAGGTGAACATGAAATCAGAGAAAAACGTTATTATATTTTTAGTTTTAAATCAATATTATTACGAAAATATGCGATTTATTGACTTTGTGAAGTTTCGAAACCAGTAGGTAACTCATATTCGTAAAATTATAGTAAATTAAAGGCAGGTACTCATAAAATTTACGATATTCACGATTAAATTTAATCGTCATGATGACTATGTATTCGGGAAAAGAGTGCATCTTATGAATTCGAGTTCCTGTTGGGGCCACACTAACGAAAACGTCAACGTCAACGTCAATGCCGAATATCGCGATAATTAATTATTGCGATAAAATTAACACACTTGACAAGTGTGGCCCCAACATTCGAACTATCGCCCAACGGCAACCGGCAATGTGAATGCCGTTGTAAAATTATCGCGTTAAGTAGTGGCCACACCAACGTTAAACGTCCGTCATCGCGATAATTATCGGCGTTTCCCGTTAGTGTGGCCCCAGCACAAAATAATGGTGATGTTCGCTAGCCTCAATTAATATTTGCTGGGGTCGCGCGGTAACTGACCTGGGACCTCGACTAACATAGTCACTACAAAACTTTATGTGGTAGAATATAAGTTTAAAATAGTTTATTTATTTTCGTTTTAAATAGTATTCCTTGTAACTAAATTTCGACACTTTTAACTAGATAGTTTGTGTCTCGAAATAAAGGCAAAGCACTGATGAGATCACACAATGCCCTCCTTTAATTAGTACTCATTTAAAGCTATTTGGCGGTAAAAATGTCACATGACCCATATTGCAGTAGAGAACATTTATTTTTATTGTTTATTACAACACATTTAAATACTCACAAGGGGTTGCAAGGGTCAGCCAACATCATCAAAACATTCACGCGCATACTAAATAAGGGTAAGTGTTAAGGGTTGTGTATAATCGGCAAGAGGGTACTAGGTAAAGAATGTAATTCGGATTTATCATCGGTCGATTAATTTAGGGAAACGGAAAGTCTTTTGTTTATTACTTTAAAAAGTTTGGTAAAAGGGTTTTGCATTAACGAGATTTTATTGTTCGGGCACCCTCAACTGGGATTAAAAACAAACGGTCCTATATATGAAATACGATGTACAGTATACAAAATTAACAGTGTACAATTGAACAATATTTTGAGTATTAATAATTAAAATATATAAAAGCGAAACGTCATTCACGCTCTCGTATAATAATACGAGTACATCACTAACACCCATGACCCGAGAACAAACATTTATCCGTCACATAAACATCTGCCCCGGCCGGGAATCGAACCCGGGACCCCTTGCTTTGCAGGTAGGGTCACTACCAACTAGGCTACGGGGTCGTCAGTAAGGTAAATATTATAGGCGTTGAAAGTTTGTTTGAAATTCCGCGGATTGTATAACAGGGGGCAACCAAAATACGTATTAGAAGAAGCGTGGTATTTAACCTTAAGCGTAAAAAGCGCAAACACTGCATTGTATATCATTGGGATTAAAATGGGTGGTTCAATCCTGTGCAGTGTAATCTTATGTGTACAAGATTAACTGGAGTGTTCCAGTGCGGAACGGCATCGGCAGAGGGATGAGTGGGCAACTTAAATATTAAATAAAAGAACTGAGGTGTCTTGAATACCGCTATCCAATGATACGGAAAGTCCCATGTGAATCAATGAACCGGTAAAATAATTTTGTTACGATCACTCGTCCCCAACGGTCCCAGACCAAATTATTCTTTTGGTTTGAGCCTGCGAGTGCTTTGCAAAAACAATTATCAAGATTGAAATTGTTCACAATCCTAAATAAACTGTTACATAATACAAACATTACTTTTTCCATAAAAGTCTGCTGTATTATTCGAAGAACCTTTTATAATTAAACAAAGCCTATTCAGTTTATGTTTGTTTTCAGAATCTATACTCCCGTTGAACGCTGCCACTTTGATGAACTAAAATGGAGTATAAAAACAATTTTTTGGATGAAATGTTTTAATACCACTCTGGTACAAAGTCAAAGGGGCGAAAGTGTAACACTGTTCGCGGCTTTTGAGCGGATGAGTTGTCGTGGATTTTCGCCAAAGTATTGCGGATTTTAATTTAAATCTCTTAATGGAGTTTAGCTTGGATGTAGGCGTTGTCGTGCTCACTTTGGTCTCAGTCGGTGATGCTGAGTTCGAAGACTGTATAATTGTTTTGTACATATTTGTCTCGCAGTATCCGAAAGCTAGATATAATGCAGGTCATCTTTATTTTCAGCCAGTAAACATCGGTGATCCCTGTGGTATTACTAATGTCCATAGACTACAGTGATCATTTGTCACCAAATCTGGTTGTCTGTTGTAAGCTGTCTGTTGTGTGTAAGTTTTACTCTATAACATTGTACGTATTTACATAAGTATATATAAAAAATGACTGATATGATTTGCCACTGGCGGTTGTAACAGCCGACTTTTTACTTCTACCCTCAGGTAAGAGTTATTAGAGCGAGCGGAGGGTAGGTCGATGCGGAAACAATTAAGGTGCTTAGAGGGTTCAAAGGCTCAATACCAAAGTAAATGGAATTATTAATTTAATTCTAGATGATACTGGGCTGCCTAAATTTTTTCGCATTTCAGTAACGGCCTCTAACTTCTTCAACAATCCGCACTGGAGCAGCGTGGTGGAGTATGCTCTAGGCTTCCTCAGTTATGAGGAGAGATCCGTGTCCATAGTAGGCCATTAACACGTTCGCTGCGGCGATCGTAATTTTCTATGGAAAAAAACACGACGTATACGTGATCCGCAGCGAATGTGTTAATGCGATGAAGGCATTATCCGTAACGAACTTTTATTTTGAGAAGAACGGAGTATTTTGTGACAAGAAAAATTAGGTTAACTGTACCATTGACACGCCTCGGGTGGTGGGCGTGACATTTTGCTGGTGACATCGCTTAGAATAAATTAAAAAAAAACTGTTCTACATTATATTATTATGGTTAATTTTATTGCTTAAACTAAAATGAACTATTACATAAATCTGGTTCAAGTCACGTCTTCTACTCAGCCAGATAATAGGATCTTTTTCATGTATTACCATATTGACGGCGACCTGTATGTCGCAACGGTTACCATGTCGGAATGCCGCCGAGAGTGTCTTGGGTTCAATTGCCAGCGAGGCGGAAATTTAAATGATGTTATGATGAGTTGTTTAAATTTCTGTACTGGGTGTATGTGTCATAACTTGTGTGTTGTTCACGGCACCCTTTACACCGACAATCCGAGTGTAGGGCTCTGATGGCGAGTGTGCGCTATTATTTATGTGTCGCACAAAAAAAGTATATTGTAACTCAATTATTAAATAACGACGTGCCTACGTAATAAAGTTCTCCATCAAAAACCGAGTGGACGAACCTTAATTAATTCCGATTCGAACTGTGCCATAACGAACGGGCGATTGTCGGAATTGTCAGTTTCATTGACAGCTTCAAGGGGCGGTTTCGTCCGGTTTGTTTTTGCGTGTTCAATAAAAATACGATGATATTCCGGATTCCCGAATAACCGGTCGATTTCATCCGGACTTATTGAGCAGATGAAATAAATTGACATCGATAGGACAATCTTTTTTATGTCAACTCGTAAATTGTATGTAGGCACTTGATGGTAAGTGGTCACGCTATATCGACATTATCGGCATTCTGTATTACCAAAAGCTTTGTACCCCTTTTTACAAAAAATTAAAAGTGGCACTCGGAGACTGCCGCGGTAAAGCTATTGCATAGCATTTATCAACTTATGCAATTATAATTATTAGAAGTTATATAGTTATATCAGAACAGCGCCATCTAGTTTGTAGAAAACATACGTACCATAACTTAGTATTAAGGTACTAGATGGCGCTCATTGGGGGTGTTAGGTTTTTTTCGTTACGGAATTTCTGGATTCGGTCCCCACGCTCAAGGCCCGCGATATAAGCTATGCAATAGCTTAAAATTACGGAGACGGAGGCGTTCCAAAATTGGCACAGGTCATGTTTAGAATTGTGGAGAAGGGGTGCAGAAAGTTAATGTTTTAATAGCAGTTTGAGCTGAATCTTTCTCTTATTTACTCTGCAATAAACAAAGCTCAGAATCAAAATACATTATAAGTACATGTTTAAAAGCCGTTCAATACTATCCGTTGCATTCATTGGAAGTATTGGACGGCTGTTTTACCCGATTTATTTTTTGTTAAAAAATATGAGGGTATCGCTTTACGAATTACTTGTCAATTTCAATCGTTCGCTAGTTGATTGGATTTGCATTTATGGGCTTTCGTCAAATTTTATGGAAATAGACTCGGAATTGTGGGGGTGCAGTATGATATGACAATTGCAGGGTGCCGCAGGCAAAGTGATAGACAAGTGTCACAGCTAACCGTTCGACTGCCGAACAGGGCGTCCCAGGACGGGTTCAAATCCTGCACTGCGTCTAGCCAGGCAGTAGAACAGTTATGGGTTGCAAAGAAGAAAGTTTATTTTATCTCGACTGTAAGTCTTAATACCTAAGAATGAGGTCACACACTAACTATTGTTGATATTTAAACTAACAAGAATTAGGTGCTACGTAGACAAAGCTTAGAAATTTTCAATAATTCATTCTCTATGAATTTTATTCTCGATGATGATGAAACTCACCAACCCAATATTGCGAATATCCTTCAAGGTAAATTTAGACAAAAAATGCTCACCGCCAAGTTGAGACTTGAACAGCCATTTCACACAAAGGATCGAATGTTCAAAGGAAAATTCTTTCTTTATGTTTGAATGAATTGAAAATCTGACGTTCATCCGACATCTTTCTGTGTACAAGTGAGCATACTACAAATACCAGTTTCGTCGTTTTTTAATATTTAAACAAGTCGAAGGTATTCGTAAATTCGGGGTAACATTGTGAATTGTAATTTATTTTTCGATAGTGTGCATTTTAAAGCAGCGAAATTACTGTTTTTACGTTGGACAACCCAATCCAGGTGACATTAATATAGACATTTAATAATCACTTGCTACACTGCACTACCACTAATAAGTTTAGATAGAGAAGTAAAATAAAAAAATATTATGTACCTAATAATATATTAGAAATACTGACTTATCTAACTAAATTGAAAGAATAACTATAACAGATGTAGACTTAGAAGTTAACGAGATTTAGGATTGGAAACGACTGCGGCATTCCAAGAGATTATTTTAAATTATGTTCAAAGTACATAAACTGCTCGATTATGATATAATAGTGCTTGTAGAAGATGAACACACCGAGCCTTGAAAAATATAATTTTATCCATGATGTAAGCTGAAGGCTAGTGTACCTATCTAGGCATTTCGTCCGGAAGGCCGTGCGTAGAATATATTAGCACTTCGCTTACAATGCCTTTGTATCTACGGGCCGGCCTGTAGTCTCCCCGTTGACCTAGAAATCTAGATTTATGCATATTTATGGGCCGGCCGGGAGAAACGGTACACGACTATTATCCGGTTTTATATTTACGTGGGCAGTTTTATCGTAGGCTTAATTTTTTATTTGTTTCCTACGGTTGAATTTTTGTACATGAGTTATGTAATTATTCGTTCCTTTAATTGCGTCATTCAGTTTTAAATAGCACGATTAAACGCCCTCGCATCGCGTCGGTAAATCAAAGCTAAATGGATTTTGAATTCTGGTATGACTTTAAGCGTGGTCAATACCGGAACTGAATACAAGTAGGTAGCGTAGAACAACAGTTTAACTAATAGGCACATATCCTAAATTTATAAAATATATAAATAGAGAAAAATACCTACATTAGATTAAGGTCAATATCATAAAAGAGATGCCGTCGTTTATGCCTTCGAACCAGTGACGCGTTGAAAAGCAATGATCAAATTCAATTTTCTCCTCCTTGTGCCTCGTAACACCATAGACAGCCAAGGAACTTCCTAATGAGGTACGAAACTTGTTCCAACTTGATTGTGTTCATAACGCCTACTTGATTCTATTTGCAAAGTTCATATATCGAGCGATGCGAGCGAAAATGTTGAGGAGTATGTCCATGAAAATATTTGGTTCTTGTAATGTGCCTCGTAAAGGGATGCCTACGTAACAATTTCTTGTAAGTACTTACATAATAAGACAGATTGTAAAGTACAGATTTACAATAACGTAGTCGAACTTACAATTTATAAATAGGTATGTATTAAGAAAAAGATAACGAACTGTGGGACATCTTGTGTAAGATAATGTGTTAGTATTGTAATCTTATTTGGTGCAGATAAACATTCAACACAACTGTATCATTTTATATACTTAGTTGTCAAAAGTTTGGGGACATGAATTTGTGGCGTCAGTTGCCTTATGTGGAACGGTCTAGCAGCTAGGTTTTATTCAAACACATTTATTTTGTTCAAAGTTCCCCACGGACCATGCGAATTAGAACCGAATTATTTTGTTTTTGTGAACAGTTGTGAGGAAACCTTCGCATTTGAGAGTTCTTCATAATGTTCTCCGCGGAGTGTAGTGTTAAGCCATAACAGATATGATACATCAGAGAAAATATGATAAGTACATGATCTTGACAATGAACTAAATGTCTAAACTTACTTTATAAACATGCAGATGCCAGTTTTCTCCATGGCTCTCGAGATGCCCTTCCATGAAGCGAGCATGGAGTATTTCTGCTTGGCCGTGAGCGGTAGCCTGGGATCCGTGGCCGGCGGGGGCCCATCAGCCAGGCTCGGCCCATTAGCACCACGCCGCTCCGACGCCGCTAGTTTCCCCAACTGACAACCCATCTTCAGTCCTTTACCATTATCCTACAAATCACCATTCACCAAATTGACATTTTCAAATTGACTGTCCAAACACTTCACTAATCCATTTTTGATCGCACTAAATTGACACTAAAAGTTGCGCACTTTACTCTCTAAATTGGATCTGACTTTGTCCGGTTCACACACTTTATTCTATCACACACTCTGCGAATATTTCTCACTTTATCTCAGTTTCCCAAGATGTTATCTGGTACGTTTTGTTAAACATGTTCTATACATTTAATACCCTTTTCACGTTTCTTCCACAACGCCGACTGAACCAAAGCATTGCATTACTGAATGTCGTCACATGTTCGGTTATCTAATCTAATCTCGACTCCTCTCTACCTGTGAACAGAGAAAATTGAATTGTAATATGATTTAAAAGGGACGCGACAATCTGATTACTGCTCGTTGAAAATCAAAAAACGTGTGTCGGAACTGTATTGAATTATTTCGTACGAAATTAAAAAAAGAACTTCTTGTAGTACATATAGATTTCAGAAGCAGCATCATAAAATTTTATGAGGGCTTCTGTGCTTCGGAGGGCACTTTAAGCTTACTTTAAGATGCTAGTTGATGGATGGCTAGTAATATGGATGGTAAGTCATATAGGAGACCTTGGGGTGGCAAAATTAAAATCTTCCAATTCCAACATTTTAGGGCAATAACTACTACCTACTCCACAAAACTGCATTGGAGTAGCATGGTGTCCTCCTTAGCCCTACCAGTCGAAGCTATAACTGACCCCACCCACTGAATATGTGTGAAAATAAATCAGATTTGAAACAATAATGAATAACTGTTTTTATTTTCAGAATTCTTATCTCTGTTTCTCTGAGCGGAGATCATCGTGATGTTCCATTAAAGTCTATCTAGGTTCATGCTCGACAGAGTCTTTGTCGTGAAGTTAAGTTGAACTAACTCGTCCTGAACGTAGAGAGCACTCGTTGCTATGGTAGTTTTCCCTCGGTATTATAAGATGGAGCGATCCGTTTATATTAAGGTATATTGCAGTCCGGCTTATACTGGAAGTTAACAATATAAAATGTTACCAACATGGGATATTTCAACATAAAATACGTGGATTTTTTCATATTAACACTTCATTATAGTTACTGTCCTACAAATTATGAAGGATATTTTAACGTAAATTGCGGACTATCGCGCAGTCGAGCCCATTGACGTGTGGGTGGGGGGAGAGCCGGTAGTGGGGGAGGTGGGGGAAGGTCGCTTTTTTGCCTAATTCGAGTGTGAGTGTGTATGTCACTGAACTCCTCCTAAACGGCTTGACCGATTTGGTTGAAATTTTTTGTGTGTGTTCAAGGGGATCTGGGAATGGTTTAGATTCACAATTGGACCCGATAGGTGGAGTTGCTGTCGATATATCACCAAAACATTTTTTAATTATAAAGCGGTACGAAGTACGCCGGGACAACTTGTATTTTGTAAACTATTAATAATATCTCTTCAATTTATTCTAATTTATTGATCTACTTTCAATTTACTACAAATTATTTTACTGTAGGATCAGTAGGTACTTTAGGAACTAAAAGTACCACTGAAGTTATGAAAAAAAGAAACGAACACAAAATGAATATTTTTGAACTTCTTGAAAAAAAAATACTAGTTTCAATAATAGAAAGACAAGATAAACAATGAATGGACCACGTGGCGATTTCTCTACTAACAATTCGTGTTGATTTTGCACGTCTCATTAGACCTTATATTTCCTAAAGTATGCGTGGCACAATTTGAAGGGGGCACATATTAAATCCTCGTCCCTCCAGGCGAGGTCGCATCCGATGAAGGCTTAGAGGCCACAGGGCCAAAGCCATCCTCATTTAAGCTTCTTCAGGAGGTGTTTAGTGGGTAAAAGTCCCACATAACCAACGCAACCGGCTACGTTGGTATGCTATGAGCATTTACCGCCTCCCTGCCGTGGAAGGGGGAAAAAAACCCATTAAATATTCTAGCCGATGACGAAACAGGAAAACTTTTCTGATAAAACATGTTCAATAATTTTTCGATTCAAACTTCTCCAATTACAGTAGGTACATAACAAATTTTGCCTCGAGATAAACTTGTATTACATTTTGGGGCTTGTTTGGTTTCTTAATATCATTAAAACGTACGGGAAAGCCACCACGGATACATTTTAATATCATGAGAGAGGTAAGGTAAGGTACGAGGGATAATAAATCAATCATACTTACAAGCATGGCTTAGTAAACAAGATGATTTATTCAGGAATGACCCAATAAATCCTTTGAAACCGTTAGAGATAAATCGTACTAGAATTTATAACCGACTCCAAAAAAGGAGATTCTAATGTATGGTATTTTGAAGTGATACAGTAAGTTGTCCAGTACAATTTTTTCCACCAGCCGTAGTCGAAATATAGAGTAGAGGAAATTCAAAAACAAAGAAAGTACAAAACAGAACCTATTTTCTCAGTATTTTCTAATATTTTGTAAGTTAATACGACTTAATTACATTTTGAAATTGTAGACCAACTATCTGAGACTACATTAATCTGCTCATTTGTGGAGTCCGCAAATAAAAGCAGTGTAAGAGAGCCTAATTTCGGAAAAATAAAACAAAGACCAGCATCTCGAAAACGGTGACACTTGATTTTTTGATATCTGGTAGGTCCTCAAGCTATCTTCCATTTCAGTATGTCGTATAATTTATGAGTACATAGACCTTTATTTTATTCGATATTGAGTTCTAGATGTTATTAGCTCTGCTGACCGAAAACACGTGGCAAAAGCTGAAATAAAATTAGCGCGAACGAGAATCTCCTTAAGGTTTTGATCAACTTTAGAAAGCATTTGAGATGGAAGTTTGTAATCCAATAAAGAGAGTTGCAAAGTTTCCCTCGTTCGAGTTTGTTATTATTCTTGATATAATGGGAGTGCGTGTTACACTCGATTGAAGATTCCAAGAACACAGACTTTCGTATTTTTAGGTTTTAATACCCAAATAACAGTGATAGCCAAATGGCATGTACGTTGGACTTCCGATGAGGATGTCTGGGTTCACATCCTTCACGCACCATTTATTTTGAAAATAATGTATTAGGATTTAATTTTAACTGGCTTCGAAGAAAAACATCGTGAGGAATCTTGCCCACCTGAGAGTTCTCCATAACGTTCTCAAAGGTGTGTGACGTACGTAAATCCACACTTAAACAGCCTGTTGGACTATGGCCTGTACCCCTCATTTGTTACCTGTTCTCATTGCTTATCTGCCTCTAGAGTTTACCTTTTCAAATGTCAAAACAATTTCCTCTTTGTATTGCTGCGAGAAGACCTTCACAGTAAGACTGATGAATTTATCACAACTGTCTCCAAACGGGATGTTATTAAGCTGGTTTAATAAGTACCTACACAAAGCCAAAAATCCTCCTGAATCATACAAAGCATACAATATTTATGCATGAAGACATAATACACCATTATGACGCTTGAAACTGATTACCGTTCTCGTCTTACACACATCAGTATTCAGATCACAAAGGATATTCACGCGAATTATTCTAGAAGTTCTCTGAGGTGCCGCTTATCATAAAGTAGGAGGATACATTGTCTTGCTTATTAGCTACAATATTCTTATCTTATGTATCTAAGGATTATTTTGGGAAGAAAGTGATTATACTGCAGTAAAAAGGATACTTTCGTAATTAATTATTTTTATCGCGCTTAAGTTTTCAATTTATTAGGTTTGCCGCCATATCAAGGGAAATAAAACGTTAATCATTGAGAAGTTAATGATGTGAGTGATTATTGGAGTTAACTGCATAATTAACTGACCAACTAACATTCCTTCTGCCACCTGGAATAACCATCATCATCACAACCCATAACTGTCCCACTGCTGGGCACGGGTCTCCTCTCACAGTGTGAGGGGTATAGGCCATAGTCCACCACGCTGGCCAAGTGCGGATTGGTGGACTTCACACACCTTTGAGAACATTATGGAGAACTCTCAGGTGTGCAGGTTTCCTCACGATGTTTTCCTTCACCGAAGCAAGTGATCATTAAATATTAATACGCACATAATTTTTGAAAATTAGTGGTGCGTGCGGGGTTTGAACCCGGACCCTCCGGTTCGGCAGTCCAACGTTCAACCACACGGCTATCACTGCTTCAATAACCATCCTAGTCCCAAATTGAGTCTTCTCTGGGTCAGTCTGCTTACTCTGCTTTCTCCTGATCTGATGTCATCATTTTCTGCTCTCTATTGTTTTTAGCCTACAAAATGTATCCGGTACAATATATTAATTATTCTAGGAAACAATGCAAGGCTTGACCATCTCCACCGATAATCTACAAAAGAAAAATGTCTTTTTAGGTTAGAATTGAGAAACTGTGTTGCGTTTTTCAACAATGAAGGTAGGTATTCTCGGCTTTAATAAGAACGAGCATCTACCAAAATTAGAACCATTTTCACAGATCTTAGCTGACGCCAATGAATTCGGTACCTAATTAATTTCGCGTTCTACTAGCGTGCAGCTACATAGATGGTCACAGTACTCTGGCATTTCCGTAACAGTAATTTTCGTCACGATATATCCCGAAAAAGAGCAGCGTATTCCCGGAACAGGACGTCGTTACACGTCATGAGCGTGACATGCCGCCCGTGGGAATATTTCGTATGGTACACGTACCACATATTTTGTGGATATTCAGAACGTATTAAATAAATCTTTTGTTGAGTAGGTTTAGTTAATTCATGATACGAGTGCTTTCCGATTCGTTGAAACTGAACCATAATATTCATTAAAATAATAAAGACGCAGAAATAAATTAAAAAGAGGGTTGAACCGATTTCAAAAACAATTAATAAATGTCAATAAACAAATCAAACGACGTAAGAACTATCAAAACGACCCCGTAACCAAGTTGGTCGTGCCTTGCAATGCAAAGGGTCTCAGCTTCGATTCCTGCCCGACGGATATATTTATATGACACATAAAAGTTTGTTCTCGATTCGTGGGTGTGAGTAATGCCTTTTTTGGCGTACACGGGGAATACTAGTGTCGGGTATGTGTTAGCGTTTATCACTATTTAATCGGCCCAGGCGTTTGGTCTCTAGAACTCCACAACGGAACAAACATACATACAAAGTAGTTAAACAAATTACCGCATAACAGGGTAAAAAGATTTTTATCTATTCAGGCGTTTATGGCCTTGGAGACTAGTTGCGCTGATATATCAATGAAACACTCGATGCGCTGTAACGGATGCAACTGTCCGATAAAGCAATCCCCACTAAGTGCTGTGATACCGCTGAGTGCTTGAGATTTATTGCCAGCTTGCAGCTTGCAAGCCTGCCAGTGTTGCCAAAGTTGACAGTGCAGCCAGTATTGACACGGAGAGAGACTACGGTAAGTGGGGTGTTTGGTAAGTTTTGTACACAACTCGGCAAAACTATTTACTTTCAATATTGCAAGTGCTTTCGAGATTTGCGATGCGATTCAATGACACCTTTGGTGTTGAAAGACTACGTGGCTCGAATAGCCAGCAACGCGTTGGTGATGTTTTGCGATATGGAGGTTTGTTCTCTTGTTTGTCGGCATTGACTTAAATAGAACCTACTGAAATTATTTTTGTAAGATAGTAATTGTTTTAAAATCGTATGTTTTCACGAGTTTCTGTCATAGTACAACTACTCGTAGTTGAGTTTAATCAGACTTAAGCGTAAGGGGGCGCGAAAATACCAAGCTTAAAGTGGTAAAGAAAATTGGAGATAAATCATTTGTTCCATTATTTCAATCTATACTATAAATAAATTTGAAATGTCTGTCTGTGATTTCAAAATAAGTGTATTTTCTCAAGTGCTTATGTTGTTTACACGATACAATACTAACATACAGACTTAAAAAATGTTTGTCACTCTGTCTCTCCAGGCTAATCGGTTCAGCCGTTCCAGAACGGCTGAACCGATTGTAACAGGACTTACATTGGAAAATACAGGAGGTTATAGTGGTTTTTTTCCATATTCCCACGGGATCTGGATTACGGAACAAGCTTTCACGCGAACGCAGTCGCAAGCACAGCTAGTATTCAAAAATACATTACATACATTAATTAAGTATTTTAATTAAAGTATGCAGAAGCTTAATAACTTAAGTACTTAGAAGACTTAATGACCACTTCTGTGTCACAATCCAACATTTAACTCGTCATAATATGAAACAGTCACGCTACAATACTATGATTCGCTAGACAAGGTTATTGCATAACTGACAACGAACAAGGTATTCACGCGTTCATTCAAAATTAGTGTCGTCTTGCGAAAACCATTTTCGTTTCATAAAATTTCGAAGTACACTGACTAAAACTCCGGTACACTACAATTGTAAACATGTCACATCACAACGCTCTTGACGTGACGACTCGGCCTTCAAGAAAATTTCTCAATCTACTTAGCATATTCATTTACGTTTCAAAATGAATGACGCGCTGCCTGCTGTGATAATACCTGAAATACAAATTTACGTCGTCCTCATTTCTCACGGGCTTTAGTAAATAATAAACGCTACACACTAGGATTCCCTGTGCCGTGGGTGCTATGGACAACACACAGAGACACACACCCAGATAAGAACAAAAATTTAGACCCATGATCCGAAAATTAGTCTCCCTGAGAATTTAATCGACGACCTGCCGAATGGGATACCGACGTGGTAATCACTGCGTCGTACTTACGGGTCGTCAAAGTTTTAAGTGACTTAATCCTTCGTGAGTCTAATGCCAGGTTCTTTTAAGTATACGAAAAACGATTCGTTTTGCTTATGGATATCCTCGAAGTTGTTCCTATAACAAAATATTAAGGAAAGACTTAAACGACTCGTTGCTGGTAACTCGAAAACGATAGGTTTAACGATTGGTCAAATATAGGACCCGGGCTTTAACAGTAACACCTTTGGTCACTGTGTGTGTATTGGAAATACACAAAATAGTAATACACATCCACACGAAAACTCACACACACTCGTATATGTACACACATAATAGGTGTACTTAGTATAAATATGTATTTATATTTTCATAATTTCGCCTGTACAGAAGCTATATTTTGTACATACAATATATCTGTTTAACATGAAATCTGCAAACAAGACGTACCCAAATAACGTTATAATTTATTTGCCTAATACTTACAACGTTACGTAATAAATGTAAACATTTCGCGTTCATGTAAATACTGAGTGCTGTGCGGTTTATTTTCCGCCATATTTGTGGAGCTGCTATTCCTTTATAACATGAAACGCGTGAAGGCTGCAAACAGAATTATCTAGTACTGTCGCTCGCATCAATGTTTTAGCGAACGTATTCAAAATCATCGACTGCTTTCGTACATTCGCAGACACCAGATATTTTGCGCCCATTCTAAATTACTGGTACTGTCGCACACATTTACTTCATAGCAGCGTATTCAGAAGTATTGGATAGGTTGTTGCTGACATTGGTCTTTTATCAATCATGTAGCATTATTAAGTAATGTTGCTAATTTATGTGTTTCAGAAAATTAGGATTTAGGTTATTTTTGTCTCTTTCCAACTCATAACTGTCTCACTGCAGGACTCGGGTCTTCCATAGTCCCCACGGTGACTACTGTAAAATGCACACACCTCTGAGAAGGCTATTGAGAAATTTCAGTTGTATACTCACGATGTTTTCCTTCACCGAAGCATGCAATAATTAATTTCTAATACGCACATATTTCGCTCATACCAGGGTTTAAGATTATATTTTTGTAGATTAATGGAATAACGTATTTGTACAGATATAATTAACAGAACTGCTATATGGAACTTAGCACCCGTAAGATCTCAGTTCGTTAATTTTGTGAAAACATTCACATTCATGTTGTTAGGAATCGTATGATACATGTCTGTTTTGTTTAGTCGCAAATAAACCATCAAGCAGTTAATACACGTATTTCTTTTACACATCGTCCCGGCCGGCTACACAATTGCACAATCCAGTATCAGTCCAATATAGAACGTAAAGTCATAAACATATGGTCCTTCGAGCCGGATTCAGCGCGAGTGCATTTACTAGTAAACAAGTAGCCGGCCGGTCGAGCCTATTGTTCGGTTCCGAGTCATTAGATAAAAACATGTGTGCGATCTATGCAGTGAAGATAACAAGTTTATAAGAATACATCGTTTATTATGGCTACAACTGAAGACGTTTTAGAACAATTAGATGATTTATTTCAACTTATAAACAAGGCACAAATAAATATTAAGAAGTGTCCGAAGAGTAGGCTTTCGCGTGGATATGTCCAGACTAGAATCAAGTGCATCGAAGAGTACTGGGAGGCGTATCGCGCGTCGCATGTTAACCTACTACGAGTCACCACAAAGGAAGAAAGACATAGGTTGGAATATTTCGTACAAGATAAACACGCCGCGTGCGAAGAATTGTACACCGGTTTGCGGGCGGATTTGTTGGATATGTTGGAGCCTGCTGCCCCATTACCGTTAAATAATTCAACGTCTTCGGAGCGCGAGTCGATCTTAGCGGATATTAAGTTGCCTAGAATTAACTTGCCTACATTTTCGGGAGCTTATGAGGAGTGGCAGTCGTTTGAAGATACATTTAAGACGCTTATTTACAATAACAACAGTCTCAACGAAGTTCAAAAATTGCATTATTTGAAGTCGTGCGTATGCGGTGAAGCTAAGAATACAATTAAACATTTTCAAATTATTAAAAACAACTTTCATGTGGCATGGGATACTTTGAAGGAGCGATACAGTCACAAGCGACTTATTGTTAACGCAGTGTTAAAAAGATTATTCTCAATTAAAAAACTAAACAATCAGGTATGTGGACAGTTAAAAACATTGATCGACAGTACCAAAGAGTGTCTGAGTAGCTTAAATAATTTGGGAATAAATACTGACAGTTGGGACGCGATTATTATATACTTAATTGTGCAAAAGTTAGATACAGAAACACATAAGGATTGGGAACACTACGTTTCTAAGGAGTGCTCCGACACTATGCCTGCTTTAAATATTTTGATAAATTTTTTGGAAAACCGTATAAGAACGTTAGAGTTAACATCTGGTACTGCGCCGTTGAGAGACAATAGAACAAAGGAAAAGGGGTTTATTGGAGCTGCTTTAATTCAATCGACTTGCGCATTTTGCAATAGTAATCATAACTTATGTCACTGCAAGGAATTTAGTAAATTGGAGCCGGAGAAAAGAAAAGAAATTGTAAAAGAAAAAAGATTATGTTTTAACTGTTTATCGGCGGGGCATCCATTTTATCACTGTAAACAGAAGGTTTCATGTAAGATATGTTCGAAGCGGCATCATTCACTTCTACATTCTTTTAGGAAATCAGAATTATCCCTGGATAGTAAGGATAATCAAAACACAACAGGGTTAACTTCGATGCATACAAATGTAGAAGAAAATAAAGATATTCAAGATGTTTATATCGCTTCACATTTCACTTCTGAGAACAGAAATGCATTGCTGGCCACCGCATTGGTTCCCGTAAGGAGTTCAACGGGTCACATAATTATGTTGCGAGCGTTAATCGACCCAGGGTCCCAGGCTTCCTTTGTAAGTGAAAGGGCAACACAGGTATTACAATTACAGAGGACTGCAGTACAAGGTAAGGTAACTGGAGTTGGGTCAATTCAAACTTCTGTTAGTCAAGTAGTACAACTTGAGGTATTATCTAATTATGAAAAATCTTTCAACCTCAAGGTTAAAGCTTATGTATTATCGTCACACTTGACCACTAAGTTACCATGTAAGTATATCAAGGTAAGTAAGGCCTGGAGTCATATTCAAGGATTAAACTTAGCCGATCCAAATTATTATGCACCAGCAAAAATTGATATTCTGTTAGGTGTTGAGGTGTATACTGAAATCCTTAAAAATAATTTTATTAAAGGTCCCTCAGGTGCACCGTGCGCGCAGGAAACCGGTTTAGGTTGGATCCTCTTTGGAAGTATAAGCGACGACAAGCCTTACCATACTAGCGTAGCGCTGTGCAATCAAATAAATGTTGATGAGGTTATGAAGAGCATGTGGGAGTTACAGCCTACGAGTGAGCGATTGCTTACAGCGGAAGAAAGATTATGTGAAGAGATATATACAAATACACACAGACGAAGATCTGACGGAAAATATATTGTAAAATTACCAATGAAAAATTGTGATATACCTATAGCTACGGAAGGAAATACGAGAGAAATAGCTATGAAAAGGCTGATTGGTTTAGAAAGAAGATTAAATAGGGATCCAGATTTAAAAAAGGAGTACGAGAAGGTTATTCAAGAATATATAGATAAAAATTATATAGAAGAGGTTCCAAAGGATGAAATAAATAGACCTGCCATATACTTACCACATCATCCTGTTGTTCGTAAGGATAAAGAAACGACGAAGGTTCGGGTGGTATTTGATGCTTCAGCTAAGGGATGTAATAATGTTTCCCTTAATGATGAGTTACTTGTAGGCCCCCCTCTCCAAGAAGACCTGAGAAACTTGATAATGCGTTGGAGGCTTCGGCGAGTCTGCTTCACAGCCGATATCCAAAAAATGTATCTCATGATTTTAGTTGACAAGAAAGATGCTGATTTCCAAAGAATACTATGGCGCACCAACGATAGCGAACCAAAAGACTACAGACTTCTACGTGTGACTTTTGGAACGGCGTCGGCCCCATACTTGGCAGTCAAAACCTTACAGCAAGTAGCTAACGATGAAGGCAGAGACAATCCTAAAATAGCAAAAATTATAAAAGAAGACTTTTTCGTAGACGATTTGATATCAGGAAGTGATACGGTAGAAGAAGCAATTGAGACAGCATTTAAAATAAGGGATATATTAGAGAAGGGAGGTTTCCGTTTACAAAAATGGGCATCCAACAGCGTTGAGTTTATGGAGCAGATTCCACCTTCACAGAGAAGCACAAGGGCCAGTATTAATTTAACGGTGGATGGAATTACTAAAGCATTAGGTCTATCATGGAACATGGGACAGGACACACTAGAATATAATTTATCATTACAATTAGAAGCTGAAACGGTAACCAAGAGAATGATATTATCAGAGCTACAGAGGCTGTTTGATCCCTTGGGTTGGTTGGCGCCGGCAATAGTATTGTATAAGATATTAATTCAAAAACTTTGGGTTAAACAGGTTGGTTGGGATGAACAGATTGATTGTGATGTAAAGGATGATTGGCTAAAGTTAAGGGAAGGATTTACACATTTAAATGACATAAAGGTACAAAGATGGCTTGACACAACGGAAGATTTGATGGATACCGTAGAAATACATGGCTTCTCAGATGCGTCAACCAAGGCATATGCAGCCGTTGCGTATATCAGAGTCCAAACCAAAGAAGGAGAAATAAAAACGAGTATCATTGCAGCGAAAACTCGTGTAACACCAGTAAAACCAGTTTCTCTTCCTCGTCTGGAACTATTAGGCGCTGTATTGCTCTCGCGCCTGCTAAAGCAAATCGGTGAAGCCATGAGAGTTCCCAGTACCCAAATATATGCATGGACAGATTCGGAAGTTGTGTTGTCTTGGTTAGCTGGTGATCCTTTAAGATGGAATGTATTTGTTAGCAATCGTGTTGTGGAGATCACAGACAACATCCCATATACTCAGTGGTACCACGTAGCATCCAAGAGCAATCCAGCTGACGTCGCTAGTAGAGGGGTAACGCTATCACAGCTCGTTCACAATAATTTATGGTGGGCGGGACCCGATTGGTTAAAAGGACAGAATGTTATATTGAAGAGACCAAAAGTAAAAGGAACAGATATAGAAGAAAGAAAGAATTTAAAAGTATATCACAGTACAGTACAGAAGAGCACACTAAATATAGAAAATTTCGATACCCTAGAAGAATTGCAAAGAGTAATTGTTTATTGTAAAAGATTTATAAATAGTAAAAAACAACCAGAAAATATAAATAATTCCATTTCAAGTGAAGAATTTGAAGAAGCATTTAACACAATTATTAAATTAGGACAAAGAGAGGAATTCGATGAAGAAATAAATACATTAATGGAAAAGAAACCTGTTAATAAAAAGAGCAAATTAAAATCGTTAAATCCTTACATAGATGAAAGGGGTATAATAAGAGTCGGCGGCAGACTAAGACACGCTTCGATCGCAGAAGATGTGAAACATCCTATTATATTAGGCCACGAGAATGGCGTTGTAAGGCTTATAGTAGCTTATGCACATAGAAAAACTCTTCATGGCGGAGTTCAATTAATGTTATGTTTTCTTCGGTCACGTTTTTGGATCATAAAGGCTAAGAGTTTGGTGAAAGCTGAAGCACACAAATGCTTTGTCTGTGCTATTCAACGTGCTAAAAATCGGGAACAGATGATGGGAGATCTTCCAAGTGTCCGCGTAACACCAGCTCGGCCGTTTATAAATTCGGGAGTAGATTTCGCTGGTCCCCTACAACTCTTAATAACTCGAGGTAGGGGTAGCAAATGCACCAAAGCTTACATTGCAATCTTTGTTTGCATGGCTACGAAGGCCATTCACTTGGAACTTGTGGGTGATCTCACCACAGAATCTTTCATTAGTGCCTTCCGAAGATTTGTGGCAAGACGGGGTAAATGCAAACAGATATGGAGTGATCGCGGAACTAATTTTGTAGGTGCTGATAAACAATTGCGTGATATGTGGCATGAAGCAAGCTTAGAAATACCCGAAGACTTTGCTCATTTAGTGGCTGAAGATGGAACAGAATGGCATCTCAATCCTCCGTATAGCCCGAACTTCGGCGGTTTATGGGAAGCGGGTGTTAAATCCATAAAACACCACTTAAAACGCATTCTTACCCGCAACTTAACCTATGAAGAGATGTTAACCACGCTGTGCCAAATAGAGGCCTGTTTAAATTCAAGACCGCTTTGTCCTGTAGATGTCGCTGATGTTGATAGTCTTGAAATATTGACTCCAGGCCACTTTCTAATAGGTGAAGCTCCTATTAATACTTCTGAACCTAGCTTGTTAAATGTTAATGTCAATAAGTTGTCACGGTGGCAACATACACAAAGGTTAGTTCAACATTTTTGGCGTCGTTGGCAATCAGAATATTTGACCCAGCTTCAGCACCGACCTAAGTGGCAAAAGCCGGTTAGAGATTTCAAATTAGGTGATATCGTTTTGTTAAAGGAAGACCTTCCGCCTGGCAAATGGTCCCTAGGTCGTATTATAGCTAAACATTCCGGACAAGATGATTTATGTCGTGTGTATAGTATTAAATGTCGCGGAAAGACTGTACAACGTAATGTATCTAAGATTTGTGAACTTCCAATCAATGAGTAAATTAAATCTACAATGGAATATTAATGAACTTTGTTTACTCATATTATATACAGCATGTTATCAGTTTACGAGATGAATTTGTTATTTGTATTATTTTATGTCATTAGGTATGCTTATTGTATATATTATACTTACTTGACTTTTAGCGAAAACTCAAGTTTAAGGTGTAATAAATTTATATTATTTTGTTCATTGCATGTTACAAGTATATTTAATATTTTGATTTCTTAATGAAAAACTTATGTTTTTGGTGGGCGGGATGTTAGGAATCGTATGATACATGTCTGTTTTGTTTAGTCGCAAATAAACCATCAAGCAGTTAATACACGTATTTCTTTTACACATCGTCCCGGCCGGCTACACAATTGCACAATCCAGTATCAGTCCAATATAGAACGTAAAGTCATAAACACATGTTTTCATTGGAATATATTTAAGTGCTTTTTTTACTTTTTTTTGCCTAATGCGTAAAATTTTAAACTTAAGATAATTGAAGGAGCTTTCGACCAGAAGGAGAGTCGACGTATGTACGTCGAATAGGTTTTATCTTATGGAGGGGTCGAACTGGAAATCAAGCTGGAAATGGTTAATGTAAAAAAAAACTGGCCACAGTGTACCTAACCCTTTTCTTCACCCAACTTGGCTGAGACACTGCGTCTCGATGTGTCTCGTTGTTCACCCAACTTGGCACACTGCGTGTCTATGTGTCTAGTTGTATACTGTGAATACACCAGCGGAAAAAGGACAGATAACAATTTGTTTATCATTTGTGACACAAAGCTGTAATACTGAATAGGGCCCGCATTGAGACATTACCGCTGGAATTCAGGGCTCTTCCTTTTGTCGTGTAATTTAAAAGAGTTATTGTACTGCTGTTTCATTGTTAAAAATATATTTACTGTACTAATCTTCGCAAATTCCATCCCTACTCCGTCGTTCTTTACAAAGCGGGTTGAAGAAATAAACAGGCGCAAAACAGATGGAAAGCGGGGAGAAAAAAAAACAAATTTAATATGTCAACAACAACGAATATAAAAGAAAGACACGCAAATCTTTACAAATTAAATCCACTTTTCCTCTGGAGTGTACGCTTTGTAATAACAGCAAATATTCTTCAGCGCACAATGACGTGTGAAATTAGACATTTCACGCAGACACAATGGTGGCCGGTGGTCTGTGGCCCTGACATCATATTCGTAACTGTCATAATAGGCGCATTATATATTTTATAACTAAAAAAATACGGGTTATAATGATAAACTTGAAGATTATCTAAATTACCGATAAAGGAAAAAAAGCCATCTGAACATTTTATTTGTAACTGGTACTCACGATATTTAAATAATAAAAATCGTGAGTACCCGTTACAGTCTGTACTTATGTTTATCGTGCCGGACGGCTGTTTGAAGCACTCTGGGGTCGATTCCCAACGAGGAAGAAAATTTAATGCTGCCTTCGTTGTTTACATCTTCGGTACATACTTATTATAAGACAGATAAATAATGTTTTTCATTATAAGTCATATTTTTTACGTGAATATAATGTGGATCCCACTTTTTTTAAGTGTGATGAAAAAATGTTTTAAAGTTATAAAACTACCGCCGTCACTTGGCGTAGGATATATTATACATGATATATTATGTATATAAATGACGTATATGGAGCACTTTGTCTGACAACTTCCGACCCTCATTTGATATCGGTGTGTCGCTGAGCCCAACTTTTATTGAGAACCCTCATCACTTACATGGATGGCTTATGCACATTTGAGGTGAAGTAAATACTCATAAGTAAAGTGAGCTAAATTGTTTCCATCAAACCCTTGCCCCTAGCTAAGCAGATAATTTTAAAATTCAATTCAAATTTCTGCCTCGCTTGCAGTTCAACCCAGGACCCACTATTGATTTCAAGACACCCACTCTTTAATCGATTGGGAACACTGGACGCTTTATTAAAGTCTTTTGCAGTACACAAGGCGAAAGGTGAAGCAAAGCACATCTTCGTGCGAATTCGAAAAAAATCGGATTGTTTTTCACATTTTTCCATAAATATGTATACTCCGAAACGGATTTTATTTACAATACGGACAGGAAGGTAGCCGACCCGTGTCACTTACTGAAACCAATCGCCCCTAATGGCTCCCGTCACACAGATTTCTGTAACACGCGATACAAAATTCATAACCGCGGTGCGACCAGACTTCATTTTTCAAACGCCCACTGTGGAATTAACTTTGGTTCCGTGATTGATGTACTGAAAATGCGTATACGCAATTCAGGTAATAAATAGAATTAAGATGAGCTATACATTATAATTAACTGTAAATCATAGATAGTGTATGTACATCGAAGATATTTGTGGAAAACAGTTATTATTAATGGGAGGGAGGGAGTTATTATTTATTTGGGGTATCATGCTGACACCTCACACGCATCGTCGAAAATGTCCCTAAGACAAAAGCTTTTATTGAGGAATCTGGTATTGAAACCCAAATCGTGAAAAAGATGTTCGGCTAGAGATTTTTTAAAGCTACAAGCGTCATGTCAAATTAAACGTCACTTCGCTTTAAATTAATAAAAATATCGCTACAATTCGCAGCGCAATTTTGGGGCCATAATAATTCATACGCTTACATACGCTACACTACGCTACGCTAAGCGCCCTGTGATTTGCTCTTGTTCCCAATAGATAAAAAAATTAAAAAGCCAACGGTTACCAAAAAAATAACGATTTCTGACCTGTCTTGTTTAAACAAATGACTTTGTATGGACTGTAAAAGATGTAAAATACTACGCTGGCCCGAGGGAAGATCAGCGCTAGCTGTTTTCTTTTGTGGAAAGTGCTCAAAGTTGTGTCTTAGATTAAGATTTTTTTCACTTTCTATAACTTAGTGCTTGGGGTTTTTTTTAATAGATAGAATGATTCAAGAGGAAGGTTTATATGTATAATATATTAAAGCTTTTCGTTTTTCGCAAAATGAAAAATAACGCGCGTGAAAGTAAATTCGTGCGCAGGTTACGTTTAACAATTTTGGACTTGGGTACTAAGGGACAGGTTTCCCGAAGCGAAGCGAGGGCGGGTTTACTAGTCTTCAATAAATCTCTTTTGAATAAATTTCTAATATGTTGAACACCTTTTTTTCATCTACAATCTTATTTAGTGACCTACGTACTACAAACGCGTTGTTATTCCCGAGAGCGATGTGGAAAATCTCATTTGTAAGTTTTGCTCCAACTTCCAACAAACAGTAAACTATGTTAATTAACATAACTTGCTTCACGCTCAATATTTGCTGCAATGATCGTATTTCAAGAATATTGCAATACCTAATTTATATTATTACTTGTATTATCTTTCCGTGAAGCTTGAGTTAATAACTTCGACCCTCTTGCTTGTTGTGTTCAGGCTAAGAGATTGATTCTCAGTACTCTTTAATTTTTTTTGTCTTCCTTTCTTTGTCTTTCCTTTTTTATCAATTAGCTGTGCTCGCGACTTCGTCTGCGTGGAATTTAACAAAAAAAATCTTAATTAAAAGTAGCCTAAGTTATAAATAATATGACATCAGCAATCTGCCAGTGAAAGTCCCGTCAAAATCGGTCCAGTCGTTCCAGAGATTAGCCAAAACAAACAGACAGACAGAAAGACAGACAAAAATTGCAAAAAATGTTATTTTAGTATATGCACCGTGTATACATCCATATGGATTTGGTGAAAAGTGGTTATTTTAATATTACAAACAGACACTCCAATTTTATTTATTTGTACAATTAAAAGGTAATGCTCGACTCCATTACCTCCCGATGGTAAGTGGTGACGTATCTTGGGCGGCACATCGGTGATGTTTTGGTATTCCTGAAATCTATGAGCGGCGGTGATCATTTCCATCAGATGGCTGGGCTGCTCGTTACGCGGTTATTTACATAAAAAGTGAGATAGTACGAAGACGTAGAAACGCTGGAACCTTTTAATTAAAAATATTTAGCATTTTTAATTTTCAACTCTAGCTATTATTTATGTCAAGGTTTAATTTATGGTAGGGGAGCCCGTGGTGCTAAATAGGGATTTACTCGAGCGTCACAGAGACCTATTGGGTTGCAAAGCTTAGATGATAAGAAGAAAAAAATGTTATATGATATATACCTTTTCATCGGTGGGGGAAGCGAAAAAATTTAATCGAGCGCGTCAGATTTTCTAAGGGAGTGTTAAGTGCACCAAAAATAAGCTCTCATTCACTAATCTGACGATTTCGATGGGACGCAAACTCGTGGCCACTCTCATAATATGCAAAAAAAATTCGCCATTTTGACATACTCAAGCGCGTCAGATTAAGATATATGTGGTTCATCTTTATGTTCTAAACGTACTGTCTCATAATCTGACGATTATCTAGAGGGATTCGCCTAATCTGACAAAAAAACGGTTCACCCTAAAGGTCATCCCTGCAATTTCCCGCTAATTCCATTCCTGGGCGCTTAAAATTGTACTTATGACATTTATTTTGAGCTCGCGGAGTTCAAAGAAATAATATTTCTTTGCATTTGAGCTCTCCCAGCTCAAAAGTCTGATAGAAGTTTCATAGAACACTATTTTTGGAATTTTCAAACCGCAATAACTTTTGAATGGATCAACCAATTTTCACGCGGTTGGCGGCATTCGACGCAGTTTTATTATCCTCATAAGTAATTTAAAAGTTTTAATTGATTGAACCAAAAATTTCGGAGTAATCCCGAAAAAACACTTTTTCGGGTTTTTTTCGTTCACGGTATCTCTCGAACGAATCAACCGATTTTGACCAACTTGGTGGCGATCGACGTGGTTTTTTAAGCTCTAGGGCGGATTAGTTTTTGAAGTTGATCGATAAAGCCGTTTAAAAGTTATTCCAAAAAAACCACTTTCAAAAAATTTTTTGCTGGAATATGGTGATGGCGTATTGACAGCAGAAACTAGAGTGGGGACGGAGTGAGAGAGTAATAGATAGAGAAAGAGTGAGAGAGGAATAGAAACGCGGAGAAGGAAATATAGGCATCACGCAGCTGCACGCATTTAACTTTATCGACGATTTTTTTGTTGTTTCGGCTTGCGGAAATCGTCAGATTATATATTTTTCGTTATTCTTGAATTATTTCCTTCAAAATAAAAAAAAAATTAACTACGCTCGAGAATGTCAAGATGACGTTTTTTTTTTACAACTTTGCTGCGCTCCCCTTTCTTTACGTCACTCTCAAATTGTCAGATTAGTGGAATATACACTTTTTAGGAGGTAATTAACTCACCCTACCTTAATCTGACGCGCTCGAGAATGTCTGATGATCAATTTTTTTTTACTAATCTGATCCTGTATCCTTCACGGGCGGCCATATATATGGGGCTCATATTTGGTGGTGGTACTTAACCGGGTACAAGGTATCCCCCTGTATATTAATCTGCCGCGCTTCAGTAAATCCAGAAATCCCCTCTTGGGCTCCCCTACCATTACATAATCATCAATTTAGCTTTTATCAAATCAAAGGCTATTCAATTTTTCAAAGACCCTTACACAATAAACACTGGAATACGAGTAAACAACACCAATGATATTACTTTGTTCAAAATGAACAGGATATTTTACTCACTTTTTTTTAAATAAGCCAATATTTTGTTGTAAGAGATATCTTTTGTAAGATGTTTAAATATTTTCTTGGAAGGATAATTTATATAGAGCTCGTCATTTTCAATATTATTTGAAACATTAAGAATACCTATCGAGCAACTCTGAGAGCTCTTCCTGTGTAAATATTTACACAACTTTTAGAGATAAAATACCAAGCTTCTTGCTTAAATGAAGAATTCTCAGAAAAATCATACCGTCCCGAGTAGGTACTGAGTCACTCGTTTAAAAAAAATTTTGCTTTGACACAAAAAAGGGTTTGTTATCAGAAATTTCTTAATAAGGTTGTATTTTTGTTTCCGAAGGATTTGTCCTCCGACCTATTTTCAAGCGTAAGTGTCTTTTCACACCTGCCACATTACAGCGTCACGTCGCACACTTGGACCGCAACATTTGGTCCATGCGAAACTAGTACTCGTATTTTCATACAAATTAGCGCTCAACATCCAAACTGTGCCGTGTCGCTGTCGCGTCACTATTCTCAAGTAAACGTACACTTAATTTTCTGAGTATTCTGCCAATTCCGGAGACAATTCAGGCTCTGTCTGTTCCGTTTGAGGGTACAGTGAACATAAAAGTGCACATCGACTTGAAAAGCTTTAGAAGCAGCTGTTTGTCGAGATATTTTGTATTTTACCGGAGTTTGGACATAAATATGTCTCTGTCCTATGTTAATAGCAGACTCACGAGCGGACGAGCCACCTGATGGTAAGTGGTCATCATCGTCATGGGCATAACCAAACCAAAGGCGTCACCAACGCTTTGCCGGCCAGAAAAAGAGGAAATAACTGGTTTTCAATCTCCCAGCTGGAATACAAGTAGTTTGGTGGCCCCACCGACCACACAGCCAGTGACACACACAGTTCCTAATAACAGGCGAATGGCTTCTGTCAACACATCTGGCTTATAGTACCGATATAGTACCTGTCTATTAGCTGTGTGGTCGGTGGGTGGCCCACTTAAGCAACAAGGTGGTAGTCAGTGGGGCTTTAGCCTTGCCAAAGTTGCCAAGCCGAGATCTATCACCTCTTACGATCTTGTCTACCTATGGGATAGGAAGCGTATTCTAGTTTATTTGAATCGTATTAATTATATCAGTGCCTAATATTTATCAAATGCAAATGTAACAACATCTAGTGTACGAGCAATCTTCATTAGTGTCAGACGTGACCTTGTTTGTCATTATATCAATCCATCTCCTGTTTGTGTACCGAGCCCCAAACTAATGCCTAATGGGCGCACATTAGCCGAGGTGGGAGATAACATTTTCACTCGGATATCAACCGTAACATTATGCATGTAATGTCAATTTAATAGCGCCAGACTGTTTGAAAAGTTCAGCTATTTCATGAATAACTTAGAAAGTTCCCTCTAAAGGGATTAATACACCCTTTGTTATTGTTGAATGTGGGAAAGATAAGGCGTTAGGCTAATATTATGTTAAATTAAGCTCCTGTAACCCTGAAATGACGATCCCGTAACCTATTTGGTAGTGGCACTGCCTGCGAAGAGGGGGGTCATGGGTTCAATTCCCGGCAGATGTTTGTAATAGATAAATGTCTGTTCTCGGGTCGTGGGTATTAGTGATGTGTTATTCATGGTTATTTCTTCACAACCCAAAATTGTTCCACTGCTGGGCTTGGGCCTCCTCTCACAATATAAAGGTACAGGCCTTAGTCCACCACGCTAGCCAAATGCGGATTGGCAGACTTCACACCTCTGAAAACATTCGATTGTCAAATCAACTGACAACCCCTATTTTACCTTCTTAGATGCGAATTATGGCAAAATCCGATCTTAGCTGACATCTCTTACTCATGAACTTCGAGTACGTCGAAGCCAAATTTCATCTTTATAAGTCGAGTTATTTTCGTGTTTCTTTAGTCAGTGCGTAAATATCTTTTCGTTTATTCAAACATAACTATGGCGGTTCCGTTACGCCAAATCGAAGATACATCGAAAATAGTAACTTTATAATGTAACTGTTGGTGACCACTTACCATTCGGTGTTTCTACCACTCGTATGTATGTCTACTATCTACATGAAAAAGTATCTGTCCAGTAGGTAGGTTACCGTCGTGTATCTACACAACACAAATAAGTAAAATACACTATAACTACAGAGAGTAAGTGAAGTACGTCGCCATGTTGGCAAGCGCTGGCCTGACGCGTGTTTATCTGTAATGTAAACAGCTCGCGGAATGAGAAGCTCCAGTCATCATTGTTTTGCTTCTGGAATAACTTCACGAATTGAAACATTTCGCATTCTGTTTAATCTACACATTAATGTTCTGAGTTTCTGCGCGCGAGTATTTTTGATATGCGTTCGTGTAAACTTATTTATAATCTTAATAAATAACCGCTAACATACTCGAACCCCCGCACTGGGATTCCCTGTGTCGCGGGTGGAATGGACAACACAAATAACACATGGAGAACAAACATTTATCCGTCATATATATTGTTATATACATATATCTGCCCCGTCCGGAAATCGAACCCGGGACCCTTCGCTTAGTAGGCAAGGCCACTACCAACTATGCTACGGGGTCGTAGATGTTGATTTTTAATAGAAGTAACAAATGCGTTTGTTCTGGCTGATCTTAGGTAAATGGATTGGTATGAGCCTATGTCACAATGACAAGGACTGCCGAGTCCTGGGTTCTATTAAAAATTGGAATTAAATTTTGTGTGTAAATTTTTGTTCTCGGTGTGCGTGTGTTTGTTCATGTATTTGTGTGATGACCGTGGGATTGACGTCACAGGGATTCTTAGGCTGAGATCTATAAACGATACATAGCCTTAGCTCAGACTTTATTTACTTACGAAAAACTTTGCTTTGCAAAGATTGCGATTTGGTATTTATAGACATGTCACGCTGAGATTGTGCTCAGCATAGCTTATGCTGAGCACAATCTCAGACCGCTAATGTCATAATACCACTATTGGTTTCACTACATGCAATAAACCTGCAAAGTTTTTCATAAGTAAATTCTGAGCTAAGGCTAAGTATAGTCTAGACATCTCAGCCTGAGTGGGGCTATGAGTTTGCAGGGTTATTTCTGTGTTTAATAATTCCTGTCACGTATGGACATCACCAGCACTAGGTAATCTAAGTTCCTCTCCACCAACCAGTCTCAAACCGACGTAAATACCCACAGCAGTAAACAAAACAAGCAATGTATTTCATTGGCTCACCTGAAAGGTATAACGTCGCAAACAAAGCTACTACAAACAAACACTGACCGAGCTTTGTAGTACGTACAACTAAGTAAGTACGTACTACATAATCCATCCCACACAGAGCTTGCTTGCTAAGTAGACTGGAAACGTTCAGAGCACATTGCTGAATGAATACAGTGCGCGAACCTGTATCAATATGATATTGATACAAATTAATATACAAAGGCTTTTATTAAGTTAGTGCGTTCAACGTCTTGGACTTCGTTGCCACATCACCAGGTGTTGTCAAACATAAACTTAATACGCGTAGATTTGGTATTAATCCTGCATACAAAGCGTGGGGTCCCGGGTTCGACTCCTAGCCGGGACAATATTTTGTGACAAATAAATGTTTGGTCTCCATGTGTTGTTCATGCCATCCGAAGTGAAACTTTTATTACATCGTCTCAAACTTTTTCGTCTGTGTGTTGCATGTCGGAGTAGGGATAAAGTGAAAGGCACTCGTCAGAGCAGCCAAGGCCCTATAGTTCGCAGCAGCTGACCGTGTAGTGTATAGACTATTACTCATTTGTGCCAGTGCTCCACGCTATTTTGTTTGTTTTTGTTAGTGTTTAATGTAAATGTTGTTTGTCAGTGTTTAATGTAAATGTTGTTATTTATTAAAGTAAAACTTTTATTTGCTTTTAGTTAAATGTCTATAATGTGAAAAAAAGTTTCACTTTTACCGTGTTTTCATAAAACCAAACAATCCTTTCTAAAAACAGATTCTACCTAGAAGAAATTGGGCCCCTGACCTATTGATCTACTTTCATTGAAATTTAAAATTGTTTATAAACTTTGCACAAAGTAACCTGCGTAGCCTAAAGCGGTTGTATCCCTCCGGCTTTGCCGAATCGTGAACCGAGCGAAGTTAAATCACGTATGTGAGTCAATCCCCTAAAGCGACAGCGTATCTCTTGCAAGAGTTCCCTTGGGTAAAAAGAATGGGCGTATTTCAGAAATTGAAATCTGGAGTTTAATTATATTTGTAAGTCAAAAAGAAAATTATAACATGATAATATATGAGACAAATCTCTTTTTCTACTCACGCGAAAATAGCATAAGGCTTGTCGGTTTCATTAAAAACTAAAGAGAAATTGTGTAGTCTTCAAATGTCATAAAAATACGAATCCTGTTACATCCCTCTATGGTATTTATAAATGAATAGACGTTATTATATTAGGGGAGCTCAAGCGGGGATTTCGACACGGGGGTAACTTATGGGGGGTAACCTTGCACTTTGTGAAGTACTCCCACCATACCTGAGCTCTTTATATAGGGTCAAGAGTCTAGGGCAGCCGATCAGTTTACTAAAAAAATCGATCGTTAGATAAACTGGAGCGCGTCAGATTAGGGTAAGGTAAGTTAGTTGCATGCAGAAAAGTGTACCTACACTTCAATAATCTGACAATTTGAGCGTGACACAAGGAAATGGGAGAGTCACAAAGTTGCAAAAAAACGTTCTAATCCTATTTAGCCTCTTGGGCTCCCCTACTATTACAAAAGTTATACCAAATTACCGTAAGTACAGTACCGTAAGTAAATACATTAAAATTCTAACACGAAAATGTTCAATGTGACATAAAAAATTACAGACATAAGAATATTTAAAATAAATAATAGTTTCGTGCTGAAAAAATGGTCCCTACTCATCATCATCGTCAATCAGTACCTTAATCTTATTCCTCCTCCCAGACCTTCAAATTAAGGATCCTCTTATAACGATCCAAAGTAAATAGACCATTGAAAAGGTTGCCAAATTTAAAACTACCAACTGATAGATAATTTCCTACTACTAAATACTACTAACAGTACTAACTGTCAGAAACAGTCCTTTCTTGAACTTTCCATCATCGTTTGCTAAGTGACGAACCATCCTACTTAGTTCCTATTTAAGTCTTATTCTGTGTAGGTCACAGTAATTGTCATGGGCGGCAGCGGAAGGGTGGTGCTGCATACTCGTTTGCTGTCTTAATTCCATAAAAAATCGTTCACTGCATATAGTAAGTAATCTATCTAACGATAAATTATGATAACACGAAAGCAACATTGTTTGGTTGCAACGAATCATAAATGAGGCATGAATGGTACTCGCTTGTACCTGCGGGAAAATAAACGCGGTCGGTGTTAGTGTTAAGCTATTTTCGTATTTAGCCGGATGCTGCGTTGTGTGCAAGCATTTTACTGGTTAGATTAATTTGTTAAACTTTAGTCATTTGTTTATTTACATTTATCAAACTGTAATAATATTTAAACTCGGGTTCTTAGGATTATTCACTGAGGTTAAAATAACGGTTCTCTGCAGGGCACGTTTTTCGATAAATGGGTGGAAGTTGTTGCGGCGACGCGGTACACATTACACTGTGACGTCACGTTAAGCCTGAATCACGCAATCGAAGTTTCTTAGAACGCTTACATATAGGTATAAGTTCAGAGGGGGTATAAAGCTAGGAAAAAATCAAATTTCACCCGCGCGCCCCGCCCCGCCCGTCAAATAGATGCGCCGCAGCAGTTGCGCGTCCGGTTGCATCTGACTTTATTAGCGGCTGTACACTCTCGCGAGACTGCTATACGAGTGCACTCGTATGAAAATGTACTTGGTAGCGCTCGCCTCGCCTCGTGATGTCTCGGGGGGTCTCGCATACTCTCGCTCCCATGACGTCTCGGCCGAGGCGTCATGAGACATAGCGAGTACTCTCGCACGAGAGTGTACAGCCGCTATTATATAACATGGCATCAGTCAAGAATACGGCACAGTATAATGTAAAAACTGAGACAAATTTCGGCTCAATAAATGTAGAATCATCTACCTCAAAAATGGCAAGCTGTTTTTTCTTTATTAGGGTTAGATTTTTATACAATGTTAATAGCTAGAGAACCAGTGAATGGCAGACAACACATTATTAGGTGTCATTAATAATTTTGAATATATTATTATGTAGGTATCTATTAATCTAAAGCAATTCTTCTCGCTGTAACTATCTGTATTTCTGAAACTAATAACATTTATAGGTAGTGTCGGTCGCATCATGTAACCATAGCGCTGGAAACCTAGTGTAGGGAGCGATTTAATCACTTTTATGACAAGAAAGGCAGTATAATGTTCGTACTGGTGTGACCATTAAATCATTTAAATTCTCGCAAAGCAGAATATCTGCTCTATTTTTACGTGATGACACCTGTATGCCGTATAAAATGTTAATAAATAACACGTACAATGTTTTTCAGACATTTATTATTATAGATAACATTGTTTTCATTTTTTCGCTACAAAAAGATAAAGTAAGTTATCCTTTAAATTTATTTAAATTGAAAGAAATCCTTCGCCAGAAAACAGAAAAATTACAAATGCCACTGCCGTTATTATAAGGAAACTAATTAAGTGACAATAATATCATAAAAAAGATGACAATCACTAACTTTTTGAGCGACAATTGTTAGCTTTAAAAATATAGGAAAAAAACAGTGTGTGAAATATGATGCGTGATGATATAATTATGCGTGAGAACAGGAAAAATGTATAATGGGTATTCAAAATATTTAAGGTATGGTAAGAACACATAAGTCATCAAACTAAACAATTTTTTGAAGATTAAAAATAAGCATAAAATCGAACAAAGCTTACTTAAAACCAAAATGAATTTATTCGAAATCAAGTTTAATTCACTTAGTCCAAAATCCGTCTAGAAAAAATAAAATGCCAAAATTATGCATGGTTGGAAGTTTTAATTGTTCAAAAAAATATATCTTGTCTATTATAAGCCGTTGACTTGTCTCACATGTGTATTTAGTATCGTCGTTTGTCTTGATATTTATCTTGACCCGTTCATAAACACGAGGATTGATGTTACTGAAATTAAAAAAAAGTCAAACACTGTTATACTCCCTAACATTGAAACTGATGACGTCAGGTATCACTTTGCGCCATTTATAATCGGTTGAAAGTTTTAGATAGGACTAAATTACATAAATACTTTATTTTAATGCCAGTCGTTCCGGTGCAATAAATTCGTCTGCATTTGGATCTGTATGTTCTAAAATTTCTACATTTTGTAAAAGCGTAAAATAGTAAGCCTGAAAATATATATTTTTTCTTTAACAAAACACAATTAGCAATTAAAAAGTAAATAAAAAAGTCGCTTTAAAAATGCATTTATACAAAATTTTATGTTTTTGTTAAAGTAATTTTGCCTAACTATGCATGTATGTATAGTATAAAAAAAGTTTAGTTTATGTGTTATTTTGTAGATTCGTTACAATGCAACAACAAGCAAATAATAAATGAAACAATACATAGACAGATGAATTGATACGCACTTCTCTGGTGTAATGTTCCCGTCATCATCAATAGATTTTGGAATATTTTCTTATTCTCTCTTCTCATACCTTGATTTTGGATTAAATCTTGTTCTGAAATGAAAATACAATAATAGTTTTAAACACACACAAGTAACAACTACTGTAGGAATTGATCAAATTGACTACCAGAAATATAGGTGTTGCTTTAAAAACAAAATTATGGGGCAAAGAGGAAATAATTAACTCAAAATTAAATTTGGTTTTGGATAAAGCTGTATATTTTGTTTGAAAGTACATACCTATACTAACTATTAATGATACATACAATGTGAATTTTTCGTATATACTATGCTGCTTCAGCGATCAAACATCAACATCAACATTGTATTGTGAGCACAAAAGTTAAAACAATAAGGTCTAATTTTGAATATGAAATAGTACTTGTCAACTTACCTCTGACAACTAGCCATGACTTGAATTTTCAGCTTTCTATGATCCCTTTTTAATGTTGATTTTATTCCGTTTGTTACCCATGTTGGATCTTAGTGTCTTTTAACTTTAGTTCACACACACACACAATTATTGTTTTTGTAATAAAAACTACGCTCTCAGTCACAAATGTACACCAAAAAATAATTTCACATGTCGAGAAGACTGACGCAGTCTTCCCGTCTCAATGGAGCAATGGTGACTGATTAATGAAACCGAGCATGTCAAAATACTCAAAATCCTACAAATGTATTTTATTTTAATAATTCGTAAATTATAGATTTGATTTTGAAATCGCTAATCTAATCCCTCCGTGATACTAATTAGCATAATATATTAAAATATTGACTCTAAAATATGCACCACATTGAAAATAAATTGATTTAAGTGAAAAATTAGACCTAACTTTGTGATTTTTTTCTATCGAGAAAATTTTATTTTTTTCTGTTTTTGCTTAGATCTTGCACTCAATAATATAATGAAGTATAACTATGTTTTTCTTCAGGTTCTAGAAACTTGATCTACTACTGTAAAAATTGAATCTAAGATTGCCAATTTTGCTTTATACCCCCTCTTCAGTAATCGGAGCACGGCATCACCTCTCCGACCGCGGTAGCCGATATGTATGTAAAAGTAGACAAAACAGATACGGAATATGAGTAAACCTTTCGAGACTTTCTCACTAAACTAATAGCAGTGTCATTGAATCAGTCAGAAATTTAATTATACCAAAAGAAGAAGTAAATGTTCTGCATTAAAAGAAATGCCGCATTTCTATTTCCCGGAACTTGAGATGTGGAATCGGAGACGTGGCTCCGAGCATCTTTCATTAATTGTACCCGAGGAATTTGTCCCGAAATGAGAGGAGCACAAAATATTATACAATAGATACTGCGCAAGTTATCTTGAGGAGGCAAGCGCGGTGACGTGAGAAAGTCTTGGAGATACAAAGTTTTGTTCAACCACTCAACTTGGACATCTGTAGGTACCTAAATAAATAATTATTATTATAACAGCGAAAGTATACTCAGGCAGAGATGTATATATAGACGATACTTAGCCTTAGCTCAGCTAGATCAAAAAGTATTTGATCTATAGAAATGAACTCTATCAACGATTCAAGGAGGTAGTTTATAAGTAGGAAGTATCAGCTCAAACAGATTTTGTGACATCCCATCTCTAAGTGGGTTGAAAGTTAGCTAAATTTAAAGCCATGTTGGCCAGACCGCGGGGTAATAGTTTTCGTACATTCTTTTGTGAATATGATTTTAAACTCATGGCGTATGTTCATGGCGGATACTAAAATGTTTTAATATACCTAAATGGGTACTCACGATTTTGAATTGTTTTACCGATATAACGACAGTTGCATGAATCATGGTCACGGCGAGGCTGAAATATCGGGGAAACAATTCAAAATGGTGAGTACTCGTTAACATTTAAAATATTTTGTGAATAGCCAACAAACGACAAGACCAACCAATTGATGCCGCCACCAAAAGGTGTCAACGACCCGTTTACGACCAGAAAAGAAGCAGGGAACCCTGTATTACTTCTAGCTGTTCGATACTGCAACGGAACAAACTGAATTTAAAACTTTGTAATATCATACATCACCATCGAATAAAAACCTCGTGTTCAATGATCTGAAATGTATTGTACGAGCTCACATGGAGCCACTTCAGCTTCCAATTGAACGTCAAACAAATGACTTTGATTCAAAGCGGGATGGATTTGGTGCAATTAGGGAGGAGATGGGAAACACATTTCAAATTCTGTTTGTGTTTTACGATCGATGATGGAAAGGGATAAAGCCGGGGTCGCGTTGGCGGTGCACGGGGGTCTATCCTTGAATTCAAGATGCGAAGTCTCATTTATATATCTCTGTCCGTCACACAGGAATTGTTAGGCTAGGGATATCAGTGTATTTAATCAATCAATATATATAAAACTCTTCCATTGTTATAAAAAATTGGGGATGATTTAATTTATAATGATTTTATGTTCAAAAAGAATGTAGATTTGTGTAAAAGTTTCTTTAGATTGACACTAGATGGCGGTGTTATCCGCTTTACGTTAATCAATGAATTTCACAAATGACACATTGTGATAAATTATGATCGTCTTAACTGAAGTGGACATTCACGATAAATCGGCTACAGCAGTTAATTATCGAAAGCCCAGACAAAAATCTAAGATCTTAAATTAGCAATAAAAAATCGCACACTTAAATCAATACTAAGACAACTCATAATTGGAAAAAAATATTTAATGCAACACACGTCAGCTCTGTCGCTTTAAATGACAAATAAATATAATAAAAAATATACTTACTGTTATCTATACAGACATTGAATAAGATTTCAGTGATTTTTTTTTATTTTAGATAGTTGTAATACTTGTACTTAATTAAATAGCGATAGCGAGAGATAAACCATTCATTCGAGTATTACACAAGGCAAAAATTTTTGAATTTTGAGTTGTCATAGTTTTGATCTAGGTGTGCGAAATCCTATGTTTTACTGTAGCAATCTATTTTATTACCTCACTAATTCATGTCTTTCATTACTCAAATGGGGTACCTACTGATATCTAATGGATTTATCGATTCTGTTCAATGTTACTTGTGGAAGCCATCAAAAGTTCTAGCGAAATTATACGCTATACATTTCTTCATACCTAATGTGTGGGTGTAACATATTTGTGACGTTAAAACACTATAACTCAGTATTACATTCCATACAATAACACTAGCAATAGGACATTCTGATTGAACCAATTTTAGACTTAGAAAAATAGTGGCTCGTTCATGGGTAGCCCTTTATGACGTTATATGCCAATAATATCAAATTCTAGTAGCTAGCATGTGTAAATTAATTCATATAATATCGCTACAATTTGTTTTTAACGCTCGATGTGACACTAGCAGCGCAAAAATAAATTTTCTTTGAACGACGTTATGTCCTCGGGTTAGGCAATGATATTGCGATGCAAAATGTAGCGATATTACTTGAATTTGTATGCGAATAGACAGTGACATTGACATGACGATTAAAAAGGCTTTAGCGGGGCACATTTTGTGGCCTTAGAGAGGAATTTGCTTTGTGTCTCGTGGATCGTCGCCCTCGGGTCACAGTTGAACCAGTGCCGTAGCTTTTATTGCCCAGCTTAAGGTTTAGGGTATGCCGATGCCGCTGCCGTCCATGACAACTGTGACCGACCTAGAACAAGACTCAAATGGGGACTAGGATGGTTAATCCGGTGAAGCGACGGTGTTAGAACATTAGTTGGTTAGTTTATTACAAACATGAGGTCTGACGACACGGACTGTTAGTGTAGTTAGTCTTGTTGCTTATTGTTATTAAGAGTCTCGTTTTAATTAGGTCACAGATACCTTATATTTCAACCCTTGATGACTGAGATGGCCGCCTCTAAACAAGTGTAGGTACCAAAATACCTGCGGGATCGTATAAGTAAATTAAACCTATGATTGTTTACACAACCATTTAAAATACAACGCTCTAGAAATAAACGGAGCACAATGTAGACATTCCGTTAAAGATAAATATTTATCTTCGATATCCTCGTTATATTAAGAGTGGGTAACCGTAGGGAGTGCAGAGAATTTATAGTATGTACTAATAGTGATAAGGTGTGCAGCGTGGGACTGTGGCAAACATTATTTGCTTTTAATTGCAAAGAGTGGTGAATGACGGTCAAAACTACTTTGTTAGAACATAACATATATCCCATACATTTAATTATCTTCAATGTAGAGACAACATTAATTGAGCTTTATACTGATATGCGATTTTGTTGATGAGCGATTTCCTCCAGAAAGCTCAAACTTTATTGAGGAGTTAAAAGAGTAGGGGTAAAATCTAGGGACTAATACATACTTACGAGAAGATGGGATTAAATGATAGGTTCGCGAAACTGTTACCGTATATATTTATACGTACAAAATCTATTTGGTTGTAAAAACCGAATAGCTTAAGAGTCGGGTAGTAATAAACTAACAATTACATTGCCCGCACAGTACAAGCGTTTATAAATTTATTTATAAGCTGCTCAGCAATGGAAATGTTCCGAGTAGTTTTGGCCAAAAAAACAATCTGAGTTGTTTCGTGTTACAGATATTTTTTTTATATTTATATTGCCATTTTTGAAATTAATATCGTGTAGAATTTTGACTTTATATTTTTAATCATTAACTATGACCGTGTTCTTTCATGTCCTCGAGTGAATTAAAAATCACCCAGTATATTTACATAAATGTTAACAGAAACATTTAGTGAATTTAGAGCGACAACGTAGAGACCGATAACTATTTTACGGTTTAGAAGTTAATATTTATGAACGTGTGAATAACACTGAACTTTTTCCATTCCACAAACGAAAACAACAGGCAGCGTAAACGCGCAATAAATTGCGCAGTAAGTGCTCAATATATAATCTGATTTACACAATGAGTAAACGAGTTACACTGGGTTTGATTTATTGCAAAGGTAACACGTAGATACGTTTTTAATTACAAACAGTGGATCTGTAGGCACGTGTGATCTTTACAGTTCTTGGATTCTTTACAAGTATCACAGCATAAATGTAAAGGATACTATTGAATTTTACTACTACTCCAAGATATACATCAACGACAAAGACACTTAGTTAAAATAGTGCCACAAACAGTTATGCATGTGTAACAGTTACATAAACACAACCCACACACACAGAGAGGACACACACGTATTAATTGACTCGTAAGTCAAAGAGATTTTTTTTAATAAACGCGCAATATGTTGTATGTATGACAAAAGTACTAGTGTTACGCCATATTATTATGTATGGCAAAGTACTAGTGTGTAATAGATGTGCCTAGAAGATTTCCTGAATAATATTATTTTTTTGTGAATGATTAAATACCTCTTTTAACCCGTAAGTAGTTAATGACGTGCATTAAAATTCTGTCGGTATTTTGATTTTAAAATTGAATTGTCCAGCACGGTGCACACGATCAAGGGAGGGTTGGTTTAGTCTTAAGGTGTATGTAACCCCTTACACAGACTTTAATAATCTTACTTATCAATCGAAAGTTCTGAGGTAACAAACATAAAAAATACAGTCGAATTGAGAACCTCCTCCTTTTTAGAAGTCGGTTAAAAAGTACTGCAATGCACTAGATTTGCACTAAGCATTGCAGAAGATTTGCACACAAAACTGTTTTTACATTTAACGTATATTGTATTATCTGTAAGTGCACTCTTCGTTCTAAATTGAACCATCATCTGAGTTAGACTGGCACGTGACCGAACGTAATGCCCTACTTTACTCCACCGACTAATACGAAAGCTAAGAAGTAGTCCTCCACTTCACTATTTTCTTGTCTTGTCAGTACTCTATATATATTACCTATGCCGTAGTCCATAGACTTGACAATATTATGACATGATTACGTTTAATAAAAAGCTCACGTTTTTTAAAACTGGTCAGCTGCGAGTAGCATACGTAGGGTTACTTACTACCGAGCGATTTTAACAAGATAGACTGTAGGAGAACTCCATTCTGTTAAAGTTACTTGTATGGAGACCTTCTTTGGGATCTAACTTTTTACTACTTTATTAAGTAACATGCATTTTGTGAAAATTTCAGGTCTACCCGGTTCAGTTCAACCCCGTGACAGACAGACAGATAGCAAAGGCACATTAATTTGTAACCCTTTGGATACGAATAATAATTTTGTAGTTAAATACATATTGAAAGAGTCAAGCGACTACGCGACTGTAAAAATTAAAAAGATTTTTTTGTGTATAAATTTAAAAGATTTATCAATTGTCAGTTTACTAATAATTATAATCTGTAAAAATCTCAAAATACTAGATACTAAACGTGGTAGGTATGTAACTACTGTATCTGGGTAAGATGTAGCGCTGAGTTGGTCGTAGCGATCGATCTGATTATAGCAAAAGTTGTTTTTTATTAATCACAATAGTTATTTTATAAGATATCGGTAGCCACAACATAACGAACGCCGAGAGACTTACACATTACACAACCCACGCAAATGAGAACGCCTTTGTTTACCATCTAAAAATTATTACACAACACGAATTCTAAGGACGCTTCAATTAATTTATCATGAGAATTAAGGTATCAGAGTACTGTTACATTGTTATGGTACCCTGGTACCACATGCAAACGCGGTATTCCCCGCCCCAAGGGACCCGGCCTATGTACAAATGAATTTCGGACTATTATAAAATACAAAGTAGTTATTTCATTACTATATAAACTGCCCTAGCTTAGCCTTGGGTAACCTACACTGGAATAAACTCTTTAAAGTGTAAAGTGTCTTGTACGACAGGATACGGAGCTATACCCGGATCCGAGTCGGAATAGGAGTCAAATCTATTCACATAATAAATCTGTAACCGATCGCTGTCTGTACATGGAAGTTATTGAGATAATCTTTAACCGGGTCTTTAATAACGCAATAGAACCCCAAACAGTGATTTTTAGAATTTTGGTCTGTTTAACTGTGGTTTTGTACGCACTAATCTCAGAAGTATAACCGATTAGTTGCGGTTTTCACTAATATATTGTAGTAAACTTCACTTAACATTAAGTGTTTGTTTTATTTAAATAAATAAATAAAGTTATGTCAGTTTAAAGAATCACGCCTTTCCGAGCGTGTTTACTAAGGGACATGTTTCCCGAAGCGAAGCAAGGGCGGGTTTAGTAGATTTAAAACAAAATAAAGGTTTAAATGAACACGAAAAAACAATAATGACGTAAAAAAATCCACTTCGTATGTGTGGACACTATTTGCGAACACTGTTCATCATCACGGTTTCCACGAGCATCATTTTGTACAAAATTAAACCCTAGAATTGAATTCGTGAAACAACTGAACAGAATTTGCAATAACGGAACAGTGCCAAGCAAATGTGGTCTGCGGTTGCGCCGAGAATTTATGTTTCCGACAAACTGAGCCTGTAACTCAGTTGATAACAACTGTGGGTACTTATCGATCTGTTCAGAGTTCGATTCTCGACGAGTTGTGCCTGCGACTTGGTTCGCGTTGATGTCGGATAATATCTTGAATTTGAAAAGAACACTGTTAAATAAATAAAATATATGTATATAATTATAATTATAATAAATAAATAAAATTATAATAAATTTTTATAGTTTTTATAAATCACAGACCTTACTTAATGTAAACTCAAAATGTGAACTATGAATATTTGTAAAGAAAAGCGGAATTTTAATTTTTATTATAAGAAGGTATTTGTAAATAATTCAATTAAATTCAATTCTCAATATAATCAATTCAATTCTAATTCATCTAACCCCTTATCACACTCCCCATACTTATTTGTATAGCTCTTCAATTCTAATTCAATTTTCCGGAACAAAACGTATTTCAAATGTGTAATATAATATTATTTCATTCTCAGCGGATTCACGTACAAACAGACAGAAATTACATTGCAGTATCCCGCTATGCAAAATCGTGACGTGAGGGTGTAAAGGGGCATCAGACGGGTGTAAGAGGGCGTTAGAGGGGTGTAAGGGGGGTATGAGGAGGGTTTTTAATCGACTTATAATAATAGCAATCCCACCATTACGACAACTCTACAACTGACCAACTTCAACCCTCAGTTTTGGCGTTAAAGTTGGCCTCAGATTTGGAGTTACACAACAACAAACAACTATTTAGGTAATTCGTCCTCAAAGGATAGCCCAGCCCCCCCCCCCCCCCCTCCCGTACTTGCGTAATGTTGTCAATAATTTATTACTTATTCACAATCACTATTAGTTACTAGGTAAAATAGTAGCAATTCAAACTTTAATGTCAGGACCGTTTGTTAGGGATATATAGAATATTGAGAACGGACGTCGCCACAGCCGCATAGCGTTCAAATTATATCTGAGCCTCAACTATGTACATAATATCCAAAATTTCTGTTGTACTGAAATAAAAACTTTGGCTCTAAACACAGACCATGGCTCTAAATGTTTCGATAAGTTCGTTGACTTGTGTCGTGAATTATAATTTGCCTCTTTATATTCTCTGTTCTGTACCCTATAGCCCGATGGTTACAATGCCGGACTGTCGGTCTAAGGGTTCTGGGTTCGATTCCTAGGAAGGTGAAATTTGAATAATGAGTTTAAATTTAGTGTTGTTGGTCTGCGTATGTACTGTCTGTGTATGTCTTTGTGTGTTGTCCATGGCACCCGTGACACAGAGAAGCCTAGTGTGGGGCTATAAGTGTACAGCGTTATTTATTAATTACGATTAATACGTTTGCTTCTCTCGTATCTATCGTATCTGTATAAAGATTCCTTTTCTCATTTTTGATTATGGACGAAATAAATTCAGACGTCAGACAGTTTTGGACGTTCTTAATTACGATAATTGCGATAATTATTAGATTATTATTGAACTAAATCTCTGTAGATTAATTATTATTGCATACAAGCTTTGAACATTTAGTTACCTATCAAACAAGCCTTTTGTAAAATAAGGTATCGCATTACGAGCACAAATGGTAACGATTTCGGATAATTTGAATTTCAAATATCTGATACTTAAGGTTACGAAATTCTATAACATCCTTCGATTAAAATAATTTATTCTTTTTATGTTCATAAAGCGGTTTTCTTTTTAGAGGAAAAAAAAACCTTTGATTGGTTAATATGAAGTTCTAGTTAAAAAGATTCAAAAGACTATTGAATAGCAGACCATTGGACTACGCTCAAAAGGCATAGTCGATGACACACATAAAATACATCTTTTTTATTTGTAAACCGATTGAAATAAAACAAACATTGAATGGTACCCCACGTTTTCTACAAATTATGAAAAAACCGCTTTTAAATCTGTTAAGCTGTGTCTAAAATTAGTTAGAGTAAGTATAAATACAAACTGTCAAACAGAAAGAAGCAAAAAATCTCAAAATCTATGTCACAAATACCTGTATAAATGTGAAAAGTCTCTCACTGATTAAACACGAAATCTCGAAATCTACTTTACCTATGAAGATAAAATTTGGCTGGGAGAGTTTATTCCTAGGAGACGTCAGCTCAGATCGGACGTTGTCATATTCAAGGCTATAAATAAACCGATGACAGTCAGTTTTAAAATCAGTTAAAAGGATGTAGTCCACGTGTACGTGTAGTGTAGTAAGTTGTAACACCAACTCGTACCACCAGTGGTACGACGAGAAATTGCTTCAAAGTACCTACTTCCGTACACGCTGAGCCTCGTCTGCTTAAAACATTCGATCACTTACAGATTTATTATACATAGATCAGCTCCCAGGATCATATCTAACACTCCACTATCTAAAAACAAATCCATACATAAAATACGAGGTTGTTATGAATATTTTTCATGGAAATAAATTAATTATATCCCGGGGAAAAACAAACGTGGAGTCAGATATTCCAGTGCTCACAGAGACGCAAACTTTAAATTAGTTGCTACAAATTTAAATTGACCTAGTTGTGTATCTCGCTTCGTTTCGATATTAAGTTTTTTGTACGCATTGGACCTTGGGACCTTGCATCTCCTGCGTTAGACGAAGTGAGCGAGCACCTCGGTTTTTTAGGGCGAAATTTTCTGAAGAAGCTCGAGATATTTAGGGTTATTTAGGACCTTTAACCATTAAAACATTCGATTACTCGGTAAGGATCAAGAATCTCCAAGGATCCAGTGCTTCTCCCTGCGCAATGCCCAAGGTGCCCAACCCACAACCTTCTCGGATGTCTTGCTGGACTGGCTGGATGTCTGTCTTGCCCATCCGTATTCTTGGAGTCCGCACCTACTGGACGAATAGACGGCGGCAAAGATTACCCCGCCGTTTCCTTGTTTTCCCTTGAAGCATTTATATTTTACCGGACTGTGACGCAGCCTTAAGTAAGGTTATGATTTCAGCTCGTATGTTCCTACTCGTATGTATGTTATAGTAAAGTTATAAGAAGACTCTGCCTGTGCACTGAATCCATTACAATAAATAAATAACTCTACACATTCACAGCCCCACACTAGGATTCCATGTATTGCGAGTGCCATTGACATTACACTCCACCGAGAACAGGATTTCTCCTTCAGGGCCGGCGTTGCATTGGCGACTCCCCTGGTGTTGCTCGTGTCCATACGACGATGACCACTTACCATCAGGTGGCTTGTCTGCTTTTACGTCAGCCCTTGAGGCTGTAAAAAAATCAAATAAAATAACTTTTGAACAGCAGTCCGACATGGTAACCATTTTGCCGAAGAGGTCGTCAACCACAACAGATGTAGACATATCCAGTGTGAAGAGAGTGGAGAACCCATATTACACCAATTGCTAAGTTGTATTTGTAGAAGAGTCTACAACTTAGGGGCCCCTAGACTTTGAATGGAAACTATAACGAATACATTTTCAAATTTAACAAGTAAACATCTTTGGAACAAAAACCTGGCCGTTGAGAAATCCCAGCGACTGAGATTATTTGAAAGAATGCTTGACATTTCCAACTAGCAAGTGCTGTGATAAAAGCATTGAAGGACTCTCGATTTTAATAAACGTGACATTTAAAGTAGAAATTTTGCAGGTTTAACCGAGGAAAATTCATAATCTTCTTAGACTCTATTTTATCATACTTACTAATATTATAAATGTGAATGAAACTTTGTTTTTTACGCTTTCACGAGGAAACTACTTTACCGATCATATTGAAATTTTGTACACATATTCTTGGAGGTATTGAGGTAACATAGGATACCTATTACTACAAAAAAAAACAAGAGATAAAAAATTGTTTGTCAAAAAAGATAATGCGACAGTACAAAGACAGTCTTTCGCCGAATTTTTGTTACATAAGTAAATGCTGAAGAAATAAAATATAGTAGATAATAACTATTATCATAAACAACAGACAACCGCTATTTAAAGTCAAGAAGCATACCTACTCCATTGTATTAGAGACAGACCTTGAAACTCAACACAATACATTCTGAATATATTCTCATCTCAATTTGATCTACGTGAGAATTTGATCGGACCGGTTATAAAGAGCTCTGGTTTATATTATACTTCATACATTCGAGAGCTCAACTATGTTTGAATATTACTTAAAGAATTTAGTGGAAACTTATCCAAGTATGAAATTGACTAGGTTCTTAATTGGTATCGATACAACTTGAAAATACTTTATTAGCTTAATTACAATACATTCATTATATTTATCTTCAATTAGTTATTAAAGTTATTGTTAAAACTATATAACAGTTTAAAGATAAAAATAGGTTTTAAAATTATAAAAAGTTATAAATAGTGCTCAAATTCAGTGGGTGACCGCTGGTAAAAAATAATCATAAGTAGGTACTTACAAACCATTCAAATCCGAATGATCTAACATTGTACTGACTTTATGTAGTGTCAATTTCATTTTGGAACTGTTTTTCCAACTACGCAACGCAAAGGATGGTGTTTGTGACAATCTTAGGCCCAAACGCGCGGGCTGATTTTGATGATTGTTAAGTTAATCGATTTGTCGAAATCTTGCATTTTTACTACAGACTTAACTTACATTGACTAGCTGTATGAAGTATCATATTATGCCACTAGGTATAACAATAGGTATTTGAAGATTATCTTTAGGTTTCAATTATCGTTTATTTATAATGACCATTTAGGATCTGTAACGGTTTAAAGTTGGTTAGGCATACATACCTAATTAACTTTTAAGTTTTTATTACCTACCAACATAGTTTGATTACAGTCAATACAGTCCCATCCGATTATACGATGCTTGGCGAAGGCTTAGTTGGAAAAGCGCCCTAACATAAACTCTTAACTTCAAAACTCCCACATTTTAAACTTTGTACTTGTAATTGAGTAGATTACTAATTTCAATAAGTGTGATATTCATGGATGTCTGTAGCTATCATCATAGGATATCATAGGATCATAGGATATTTTATCTCTTCGTTTCTCGAGTATTTACTAAAAGTATACTCCTAATAGGCTCTAAGTAGCGCAGTGACAATAACAGGCCTCTTAAGTTATGGAGACCACGAAACTAAATGCCTGGAAAAGTTAGGGCCTTATAAGTTAACCATGAAGAAATTATACTTCTGAAATGAAGCCTGCTGTCGACATATAGGTACCTAATTCGTTTAATTATACTTCTATACACAACATTATTTGCCGTGAACAAACATCAAACAGACACACAAAATAAACATTAACATTAAATTAACATTTGTATTTGATAAACATCAAATAAAATACGTAGGTAACGTAGCAACAATATATAAATACCTGTTTAAATTCGATTACTGAGACCGTAAATTCAATTTTGGAACACTTCACGTATAGATAATAAACTAAAATGAAACTTCACGGCTTAAAGTTGAAACAGATTAGATTTGTAGGTTGACCGTCGACACCTGTTGTACAACAACAACAGTAATACGTTAGTACAACAACAACACTTCAGCTTCAGGACGCGAGGGCGAGCGAGCGCGTGCCGCTACAGACTGCCCCGGCCTTGTGATAACAGCAAAGATTATGGCTGCTCAGAAGTTCATTTGGATACAATACTTTTCAATTTTCTTTATGAATACTTAATTACATTTTTTTGAAATTGGTATTTTATTAGAACTAACGGAAGCAATTTAGAAGTGACTGTTAAGTGTTACGTGTGAATAGTGACTCCAGTGGTTGCATTGTGGTTGCTGTGTCTCCTGTACCTACCGATGTCCACACTAATGATTTAGGCGTCCAAATGGGTCCGTGTGAATAAAACAATATGCAACGCCTATGCGTTATTAATTCATATAGGACTGTGTGTATGTGTGAATAGACGTTATAATTCATAAATAAATTTTAAAAAAAGACTAGCTGACCCAGATAACGTTGTTCCGCCATTTAGATTACTTGTATTCGCTCACTACACTATGCGTACTACTATGCGTAGGGAAGTGAACATTTGGGATTATGTGTATTTTTTATGCTTAATCAATAAAAAAAAATTATATGTATAAGAAATACTACTAATAATCCTAGGAAGGCCCCTAACGTAAGCTGCTTATGTCATATTTATGCGAATATACAATTTGGATTATATTATATTTAAACCATCTTGTAGGGGTTGTGCGGTCAAGCATTGGGTACATCAAAGTAAAAAAGAGAACCGTTCTTTTTTAAATGTCTCAATTACCGTATTATAAAAATCTAGAAAGATTTATTGTCTCATTGTTCATAAAACGTTTTTCATACCCGAACCAACATGTGAATAGATAAACCACTCGCTATTTAACGGCCCATTAAATTCCTATTGTTTAAAAGAAAACCGCAGTGAATCGTTAAAATTTTACTGGGTGGCATTAATTGGTTCTCATTATAATTATTACTATTTAGGGCGTCCTTAATTAACTCAGATTTACTTTTATTGAAAGTTATACACAATCCATGATATACCTCCAAACACTGATATTCTATCTATCCAAATCGGGATTAGTAGGCAAATTAATAGCAACCAACAACAAGGTGTTTATATAACTTTGATATCTTTGATAGGCAACCGATACTAAGGATCATGTAAATATATTGGGATCGGAATGAGTCATACATTACATGGAGTTGCTAGACTTTCTCGGAGTTGAGGTGAGCTGGGTCAACCACGCCACTGCAGTGCCAATTGACATGTTAATGACCAACTTAAGAAAGAAAGAGAGAAAGAAAGAAAAAAAGAACTTCTTTATTTCGTCACTATACAATTGTACATTATGTATAACATATAAAGTGTCTTAAGTGACACTTTATCTCTCACTTTGTGACTTAAGTGTCGGTAGTTCTAGTACAGCTCAAATCTTTGCACGTTAATTGTTTGATTATCGATTGGTATCTTTCATTCCTAATTCTCTCTTCTTTCTTGGCCGTCAATACTCGTACATCAGTAATCCCTTTAATGTCACAGATGTCGATGAGCCTGTACCAACAAGTGAGTCGTCCGCTCATTTGTCTACTATTTACATAAAACATCACTATAAAATCGATGCTAAGGGCTAGGCGAGGCTAAAAGTTATTCAACTATTGATTGCCCTAATTTACCTGACTCAGTCAATCACTCTCAACTTGTACGCTAAAAAACAATAGCTAATAACTCATTACTATTACCTCTGTGAGTTGCCATTTTCTTCGGCATAAAACCAGTACTTTACTAACACTACATCAAATGTCTTTGCTCTATGGTTATATTGCATCCTTTTTCAGCAGTTCGATTTGTATATCCATCTTTTTCTACAAAATTCGTGACGTAGAGCGGGAAACTCGCTAGTAAATCGCTACGGGCTGTTGTTGATTTTCACTCAAATAATAATGTCAGAAGTGCATTTTAATTACATTTATAATAATTTGTATATTTTCATACTTAAAACGTCCAAGTGGACACTAAAAATCTTATATGCAAAAGGGTACTTACGAATTTGATATATCAAGACAATCCGTGTCGTCGTGACCACGATCCTTGTAACTGGGTCCAAATATTGGTATAACAATTAAACATCGTGAGTAAAAGAAGGTACCCGTTTTCATTTAAAAATTAGAACCTTGTTGACAATACTATAGGTATTAATTTAAGCTGTCAAAAACAGAATTTCAATTAAAACGCCCGGTGAAAGGCAAGTTCGATTTTTCGTCCGCGTCGCGTATTGTAGTGGCGTGACAGCGCATATTTGGTCCGTATGTACCACCTCCATATCTTTTTTGGTTTTATGCCACTCTAAAACCTTCCAATATGACTCCATCGATAACTAGAACTGATGGTTCAATACCTCGTTCGCTATATGCGTCAGATACACGGAAGCTTAGAACTATTTTCAATAGGGGTCACTTATTTAACCTATGAATTAATAATAAATTATGTAAACGCTTGCACACACAGTGGCACTAAGATTCTTAATTAGGCGTGGGTGGCAAGGACAATACAACCCGTGAGCAAATATTTATCTGCCAGATAAATTTCGAACTCGGGACGCCTCGCTGCGTCTCGCAACTAGCTGAGAATTGAACATTAAACCGCCCTCCCCACAATTGTTCAACTGACAGAATTGAAACTCATAATTGGCACAAGGTCTATGTATATTTGTTTACTTTTACTATAGCCGACTTACGAGCAGATGAGCCACCTGATAGTAAGTGGTATTCGTTGCCCACGCACATCGATACCACCAAAGACATAATCACAAATGCGTTGCCAGCCAAGGAAGAAGACAGAAGAAAGAAATATACTATCGATAAACGCACTACAACACTAAAGGGTAAGGCTTAGGAGATAAGCTTAGGGTAAGGCACACCACGCGCCACCAGAGGTAAACAGTAATATTTTATCTGCATAGCATTATTATGAAAGGTCTTCTTACCCATTGTTTACCTTACCTAGTCGCTAGCTTGGCATTTGATCGAGGAATATAATACAATAACATGACAGGGCAGCGGCATGGACACAACCAAGCCGTGTTGATACCTTTGTTGGAAGATAACCTATTTGTTTAAATGAACTCTGTTCGCTCCCTGCAATGAGCAGTTAATGGCTCGAAAGAATTGTTGCATGTGTGCAGTGTGACGAACGAATTTATCCAAGCCATTGTGACTTAAATTCACAAGAAAATACAACAGAATTGCATAAAAATTCAACAGGAATTCATATTAATAAAATTAAACCTTTGTTTACGTTCAGTGAAATGAAAAGCGCTGTTTTGCGCGCACTACGGAGATATTTCAAAGTTATCAGAAAGAGAAGTTAAATGTTATGAAAAATGGTGCAAGCGACGGTTCCGTTTTAATATTCATCGCAGCGAGATGTTTTATGCGGTTCTGAAAGTGCGGTACTGAAGAGGATTAATCTAATCTACTTCGGAACAATAAGCTAGTGCTTCTGTTTGTAATTTGTTACGAAGGAACGTGGGTGTTTAAGATTAAAATATAAAGTAAGATTGGTTTATTAACAAAATAATATTGTAATTTAATAGCGCTACTCACTCCTAGTCCTACGCTAGGATTCCCTGTTAGTCGTGGATGCTATGGACGACACATAAAAAATGTGCCGTGCAAAATGTCCGGTAACCACCGTTAAATTTTATTAGTTATTAAAAGGTTATTAACTTGCAATGTATGTACGTTCGGGTCCAATCTTAGAAGCTGAGTGAAAACTACTTACGCTACGGAAATTTTGCTGCTCTAATACTGATGACAATGCAATTTTATGAAAATCACGACAGGATACTACAGATAAGGGGACTCAAAAAACTTTATTGAATTGCATTTATAATTCAGTTAGCAATACACAAGCATAGCATAGTAATTAGTTTAGTTTTCAAACTATTATTTGTTATTTACGTAGGTACACCATATAGGTAATTGATGTAAACTAGAATACCTATATTTTACTGTTATGTAAATATAAACAGTTAATCTAAGTCATAGAAGATTACAGGCTTACATAACAATCAGTTCGTGTGGGTTTTCTTAACGCATTTCATTTAATAGATACAACATTATCTGAATTTTGTATCTGTTTTACTTTTTTCCAAAATTCGTTTTCAATAAACGGATTACGGATTACGCGGGTGCTGGGCGGCTTATCGTGTTTGCTAGTTAAAATTTCAGAACACGGTTGGATTGGATAGCTATCGACCCTCGGAATAACTTAATATTTACACGCGTTTTACCGTCCTACGGTTGTTGTGTATCTAACAAATTTTGAGATCACAAAATATTAGTGTTTGTACTTACTTAATGAAAGGATAAAATTACGTCCTCTGACAACTGCAACAAACGCTCTCCTGCATATGGGACAGGCCAGAACCCTGACCACAATGTCATTCCGGGATAGGATCAAACCCGGGTGTCGTGAGAGTCGACATGACCCGGCCCACCGTGTTTGGTATTGCATCCTGTTTGGTGTTATTAAGTCCTCAAAATTATTACTGGTATAATGGTGGTAATAATCTTTCAGTGAAGCCTGCCTGGCCACACACTACTGTCTAGCTTACGAGTCTGCCGTTTAACGAATTGTCGAGTCCCTGCTGGAGACTTGAGAGACAGTATTTTCTATCGTTCTTCTATCTACATCGCCGGCAACGCATCGATGATGCCTTGGTATTCAACGAGCTATAAAGTATAGAGGACGCCGTTCCATGCAAAGTCATTCGAAAATGGTACCAAATCACCCACGTGACTTAAACCGCTAAAAGTTCACAACTGGTTCTTATTTTATGCCGCATTACACGAGGCCAGCCGTGATTGGCTAATTTCAATGTAAGTAAAAAACAAAAAAAGGTAATGACGAATGGTCTGACGTTGTATACTAGGCTTGGGCCTATTCATTACGCTATTTTGGATCCGTAGTTAGTTACACTTCTAGGTATTATTTTTCGCTGTTGGTATTAGGTTTACACGCGAGAGTGAAAATTAACGAAATGAACCGTGCTCAGAGAACTAACCAAGGCTGATTAGCTGGTCTTAAGTTCATCACCAAGTCACTTCAATTATTTTGCCACATACTTGTACTGTTACCTACATTATACTGACTAACAAATTCAAAAATATTTTATTCTTTCACCTATTATGTAACATTCTAGCATTTATCGCGAGACAAATAGGTAAATCTGGCTGTAAGTAAGGATTGTCTCTTTAAGCAATTTATAGCCTCGATGAGGACTCAGATAAATCACTCAGACTTCCCTGCCTTACATAGAATCCGTTTTTCGTTCACAAATATTTCCCGGCTCATTCGTCAATCGAGATTATAATCAGAATGGCATGTGCGTGTGTAACACTATAATTTTTATAGTTTATACATTCAGTAATAGCTGTTTTATAAACAATAGTAAGTTTATAGCACAGCAGTTTGATAAACAACAGGAATCTGCCCACGCTTACCTTTGGGAAACCTGAAATTAGCACCCTCACCCCAAACAATTTCTACTAATTTTTAACAGCCATTATATACATTTCTTCGCGCGTCGTCCGACCTAAGTGACCTTCTAAGTGATCGGCTAAGGTTAAGAAAAACTAAAGCCGTGGATTTTTCAATGATAGTTGCACTGGTGCTTCCGTGCTTCGGAGAGCACATAAATAATAGTTGACGAACAAACGAGCGTACCTGATGGTAAGTGGTCACCGTCTCCCAAGAATGAAAGAAGAGGAAAGATACAAAACTACTTGTAATGTAAGCAATGAGGCTCTTATCCTACATTTACCTGCTCTAAACATTGGTATTGATGCAATACGAGTAGGTATAAATAGCGATCGGAGGCGTACACTCGGGTTGGAATTGTTGGAGCCGGATAATGTCTGTCAAGCGCCCGTGTGATTGAAACTGTAATTTGTTGCAGGTAGGCCGTGACTGCACAAGGCGTTTGATAAACTATGTATACCAAATAAAAGTTGAAATGTCAGAGAACTTTCATACTAACATTGCATCCCCGTTTTACCCCCTTATTGAATTGTTGAAACGATGGTTTGACTTTCGAAAAGTGTTTGCAAAAAAACCAACTTGGAATTTAAACTTCATTTCATTCATATCATTCATTCCACAAATGCGTCATCGATTTTATGTAATTAATATTTTCAATACGCCCAATGGATTCAAAGCCTTATGCATCAATTACTGAAAAGCGGGTTTTGTACATCAGTTGCACGTATTTACGGATGCAATCCGTCTGTCTATCGTAGCAGTCATAACACACTGTTCGAGTGGCTGCCGAATAGTGGAAAGGAAGTTTACGAGGTTTCGACATCATTGTTCAGTAATGGGAGATGCTGAAATAACCCGTGATTTGTTTATTGAAAATAGATTAAAATTGTTTATACACATTACTAAGTGCAAATCAGATAACGTGAAAATTATAGATATACCTACTTACACGCTCTCGATATTTGCCGCGGTCGGTATGCGAAATCTCGCCGCGCAATTATTCCCGTAAAATTGTGTTCAAGCATTTACTTATTAAACGCTTACACACTCATACCCCATCACCAGGATTCCCTGTTTCGCGAGTGGCATGGACAACACGACTGGCGACAAGGACGACTTTAGATCCCATAATGAACATTTATCTGTTACAAAAATATCTTTCCCGGCTGGAAATCAAACCTGGGACCTCTCGCTTCGAAGGCAGGGCTACTACCAACTAGGCGGGGTAAGAAACCCGAAAATTTTGATGTATGACTCAAGCAAGATGGTGGTAGGCAGGCAGATTTAAAGGAAAGTTAATAATACACTGGTATTATTATATATTAATACTTAATCATTATAATCCTTGCGTAAAGCACAAGCATGGGTCGGCTTATTCGCCTCTTGCGACACTTTGATCTTGCTTGGTTTGGGTTCGGTCTAGGTCGGACCATTATGGTTTAACGTGGAAATAGTTTAATAAGTGGTACCTACTGACAAATTTCCTTTGCGTGGGTTTTTAGTTTGCGTGTGCTAACTAAATTTACCACTTAACGTCGTATTATTATGATACTTATATTTATACCATGTGAAAAACATCGATTAATCGGGCAATAATGTTTTATTTATGGAACATTATCGCAGAAGGTACTATTCGCAATAATGTTTGGGTTTATCTCCAAATAACACTAAGGTAAACAGGGTTTATCGCAAAACAATATGTGATAAGAATTTGATACGAGGTATCAAATAATTGATATCAATAATAGTGGTATGAACATTGACTTCTTACTATGGACGTCGGGTGTCATACTAAAAACGCGAAAATAATGTTCAAATCACAGCCATCGCAAGAGTAGAAATGTAAAAAAGGAAATTAAACGTCAAAATCATTAAATCATGGATTAATTTCGATTGCAGTCGATTGTAGCTCTTTTCGCGTTTTGTTACTCATCTGGATCGGACATTTTTTAGCGCGGACCCGACGTCCTTAGTAATAATAATTCAATGGGCACGGTCTGGGTTTGATTCCTGCACACAAAAATTAATTAGGTACTTACATAATTATGTATAACTTGCAAAGGTGAAGGAAAGCGAAACCTATTCACATAATTCTCCGTAGCGTTCTCAGATTTGATTTGAATTGTGACAACCACCGACCAGCACTAACCTGGCTAGAATTATTGTGAAATTAAAAAAAAGTGTAGCGCAAGATGACAAAGAACAATGTCCTGTGGACTTCCAAAGACTGAATACAAAAAAAAATACCGTTCTTGAAAACGGCTCCGTTAAACAATCAATTCCTTGACCTTATAACTATGCATGCAAACACCGAAAGCGGTATTCAAGAGACCAATTACTTTCTAATATAGTATAACACAACACAACAATAAACTGAACATGATTATATTTATGTAGGTAATAGGTACTCGTGCTTTAAAACTTTCTGAGGGCATAGTTAACAAGTAGTCATTAACTCGATAACTGAAAGCCGAAATCACATTCGTCAACGTTACGAGTTACCCAACTAGGGCAATAATGCCCTGATTCTGAAACTTCTACAATTGAAAGGTCTATTCAGTAAACTAAAATTACGTCGTATCCCACAAATCCAGTTGACAACTCCGTACCTCAATTAGCAGTGACAATGCTTGTCAAGCGAAGGGTTCCCGATTCGATTTTGAGCCTGAACAGATAATATGTATTTATTTCTAAATAAATGTTTGCCATTGGCCCTATATTTACGCGTTAGATTAGTGTAGTTGATAATACAGACTTATTCAATTACATTGAGATGCTCTATAGCGGTCCGCTATTCGTTCAAGCTAAGGCTAATAATGGAGTTTATTACAGTTGTGAGGGCCCAAACTGACAATCATCTCAAAGGTTAGGAGTTGTAGTGAATTTGTGTGCAAATAACTGGGCACAAAGATAGCAAAAACACCACGTAAGGGAGTTGTTAGCCACCTCTGGCTACTTCGAAGCAATATCTATCCTCCATCGTACAGACACGCATTCTCTTATTCTTCGGACATGTCTCTATGAATGTCCATTTAGCGTCTAGTTGTCCAAGGATCACCAGTGAGATGGGCTGGCCAAACAAGATTATGCGATCCCCTGTATGGCTTTGACACAATTTCATTACGGAAATCTTGCGGAACCTTACGTCATGACGGAAACTTATCCCGTAGGAGTATAAAAAATTCCTTTCTCAAATTTAGTAACTTAATCACTCAGTCAGTCAGTTAAGTTAAGCCGCAGACCCACTGCTGGGCACGCTGTGCACGAACATACAGCGCATTTTTGCTACGTGGGTTAATTTATTTGACAACGTGGGAGTTCATGCGTACCGTATTCGTGGTATGGGTTGCAGTTGTCGTTATCATATACGTTTTCCTACAAAGCGAAGCTAGACACAGGTTAATAGCCTCTCCGTGCGTAGCAGTGGCTGTGGCTTAGGCATACCGTCAGTTAGACAGTCAGTCAAGACAAACGTTGTTAGATAAACGTTATCACAAAATGTTTCATACTTTGTGGGTCCAGACAGACATTAAGCAAATGGCTGGGATATTAATGGCCTAAAATCCTCGTTTCATTACAATGCCAATGTTATACAGCTAGAGTAATTATACGAGCTCAAGACATTTTAGTGCTGAATGTCACAGATAATGTACTCAGACGCTATCAAACTAGTTATTAACTTTTTTCTGTAGTCGTAATTGTCTAGACGTCATCTATTTCTTAGCGCAACTACAGCGGGGTTCTTAAACTTTTGGCATCCTTTTACTTTACTAATTTGTTTGAGTACGCCATACCCCCTCCCCCTTAAAGTTAATGATTAATTATTTTCCTGTCAATTAATATGATGGATGGGCTTGTTTATAATATCAGCTAAATAACTATTTTAATCCAGAACGCTAGCTTATCGCGAACCTATTATTTAGTGCGCTGGAGTGCCGTAAAAGGCGATTATAGCTATCCCAAAGGAACATAGACCATCGACGTATTCCGTAACACGTATGTTTGGTTACTTTATTTGCTTACAAAGACTCTTTTGTTCTATTAGAAAAAAAATATGTTCAAAAAATATGATTCATCATCGCCTGAGATAATCAGAGCCTGAGAACTTTCCTTGAAGTTAGAAAGGTTATTTTTATTTTCACAACGGATTCCTTAAAGTAATGTCACGAGAATAAACATTATGTCTGTCACATAAAAGTCTGGCCAGGTCGAGAATCGATTCGTAGACCCCGACTAACTAGGCAAGATTGTCGTTATCTAAAGGTGGCGGTTCGCGGCCGAGACCGAGACAGGAGACCGAGACAGGAGACCGAGACAGGAGACCGCGACCGTCACTTTGTATAGGCGCGACAGAGTGTCTCGGTCTCGGTCACGAGTTGTCGCCTATACATTGCCTATGGTCAAGTGCCGGTCGCGGTCTCCTGTCTCGGTCTCCTGTCTCGGTCGCTTGTCGCGGTCTCGGCCGCGAACCGCCAGCTTAAGAATTTCATGATCGGTGGGTACATCAGGAAAAATAGCGCTTCCACGTTGAAACAGCAAAATTTTATTGCAGCACATTAACCTCAAAGCGGGTATAGGTGTTTCACGATTTCATAAACCTGAAATAGCGGTAACGGCGTTCTGATGCTATTAAGACTGTCATTAAGGTTCTGCCTTTGTGTGTTTGTTGTCTGGCTATTGTGCTCGGTGCATTTCGTTTTACTGTCAACTGTCACGGTAACCTTGCTCGTATCATCATCTTTATATACGAGGAGTAGCTGGCGACGAGTTCTTTCGCGGATTTTTAGACTTCTAAAATGGACGTTATTTGTAGTCAGGATGTACTAATAAAGGCGTTAGAGTTGGGCACCTAAATTCAAAATGTCAATTAAAAAGTCATAGTGTCAGACAAAATACATTATATATTTTGTCAATTATAGCGAAAACCCACATATATTACACTGTATGAATTACTGCCTCAAATTACCTATTTACTTTGATTCAGATGGGCTCCAGATCCATAGTCCAAATTTTCGGGAGATGTATCCTGAGATTTATGACCACGCCACCCGCGTCTCGGTACTATTAACTACAAGTTTATGGCCGTAAACTCTATAAACGTCTCATAAACATACCTACACGCGTTACATTCACGATAAGTTGAGTCAAGGGGTAGTTTATACTAACATGACAAGCGGGTCTAACTTCCTCTTTAGTGCCGGCTAATTATAATCCAAAATCATTTATTCATATAGCCGTTTCGGTAAGATGCTTTAACATGGAGGAGGAAAAACGACGGAAGAGACTCATTAGTATGTCTTTAAAAAATGTTTTTCAATATGTGTATAGTTATAAGTATATTACCGAACTATTCCCTACCTTGTGGGCTGTGTGCGTCTCGTCATTCAATTACTCATCTATAATAGTAATCCTTGTAATGGGAGGTGTGAATGAAAGATGATGGGCGTAGAATTAATACCTATACAAATAAATCCCTAGTTTACGATACATTAATTAGATTTTCTATACATTATACCTGTTGAAAATACAGACGCTTTTAGACCAGCGGGTATTTATCATGAAGAGTGGTATCCGAAAGTTATTTCCAATTCAAACTCCTCCTACAACTCGAAGAAACAAACAATCGACTAGAGCTTCGTTAGAAACGTGTTAAAACACAACAAACATTGGCAATGATCTGTCAATGACGCAGTAACGCGCGGCCGTTACGGTATTAATATAAACAGAACTATTCAGAAAGTCAAAAGTTCTGAAGTAACAGATGTCAGAAATAAGTGTTCAGCATCGGGTAGACCTTTACAAATGTTATAATAAGGCAAGGGTCACACAGTCAATAAATAAATAATTATAATTATTAAAATAAATAAGTACCTACAGACCAAGTGGATCAGCGACATTTGATCCTGGGTCTATGAGTCATTGAGATCAGTGACCAAGTTGCTGCTCACGGGCGTTACGCGGCCGAAATGGAAGCGCTAGACTAGTTTATAGTTTGCCCCAATAATAAAAGTTACTTATTTTAACCTGTTTCGGCTTCTCCACATTAATAGCCCAATATTCGGTCTCTTAGGCTCTAATAGGCCTTGAGCATATTCCACCACGCTGCTCCAGTGCAGATTTGTGGCAATATTATGCCCGCTTAGGAGTTGAATTTTGGACTTTAAACATTGTAAGGTGTTTTATGCCCTAACCGGAAAGCCAATCACAGTTTCCATGTCGCTTGTTTCGAAACCGGTGGATTTTCAAACTTTGAACCTCTACTTTTTTATATAATAAAATATAATTATAATATATTATTAATATAATTTATAACTTTATAATTAATGTGTTATTTGAAACAAAATGAATAAATTTTAAGTAACCATATGCTAATAATGAAATAATTATCGGCGTGGTGTTCATAAAATTTTCGGCGAATCAATCCTGACCGTAATCCAAGAATACACATCCCGACCACGCATATTTATTTAATTTTAAAACTTTTTAGCAATCTGCCTTAATAACATGAAGTTGAAGTGTAATATCCAGCAATTTAAACTTTATCCCCTGGTCTCCTGTTATGATAGATGCTTGAAGGTTTTACGGCGCTTCTAGACTATCTCGAATTCTTTAAGGTTTAATATACTGGCGAATATTAAGTACTCCATGATATCTTTAACTGTAATATAGTGTAACTCTGTTTATCAAAGTTTTATCTGACGCAGAGTTGTTCTGTTATTGAGTTTAGTTGAGGGTCAGGGGTGTCGACCATAGCCCGCATGTCTAATAAAGGTTGGGGAAACTTCACATATTAGACCGTCATTGTGACGTTACTAAGAGCTTTTTTATAAAGATCTCCTCACATTCCTATTTTGGCCAAGCGAACAAACAGAACAGCGACATATTTAAAAAATCAAAATTACCTACTTACTAAGTAGAATTAATTTGGAAATAAAGATAACATGCAATAATCATCGTCATCATCATCTTTTCAATGTTTTCCTTCTCCGAAGCTTGTGATAATAAATTTCTAAAACATACATTTTTTCATTACGATTTCATGCAGGTTTCAAACCCAAGTCCCACTGTTTGGAGTCCTACTTTCAAACCACGTGACTATCACTGCTTACCACTATACCTAACCTAAATATTATTAGCGCTGTATAATTATGAAATATGGAATTTTAGCCGACGCAATGAAGCCGTCGCAAACATATAAATTTTACGACACAACTTTGTCTTCTCCGGCATATTACTGACTCCAGTTCTTAACACAGATATGTGATATTTTAAACCCCATTTTGACGTGTTTATTGGCAGCGGAAACGGTGGTTACAACGTTGTGAACATTGACAGGCGTTAAATATTGCATCGACGTCTGACTTGTGTGTTGCTGGGATACTAATGGTTTGTGTAACGAATCGATGGCTTGTTAGTAGTAAAAAATAATGGCGGAATAAGACTTCAGTGGGGTATAAGGGACTTCATTAATTATTCAGGTCATGCCAACCACTTCATGATGCCTCCTGCTGTCCAACTGATTAGATTTCTAGATTGACTTGATTGATTCCTAGATTTTTAGGTAGTAGAGCCTAGAGTTCGCCCGGGGTAGTACTACCGCCCGCAACGGTACTTAGTACCATTTCTACCGTGTAATAATTGTTTTAACAGCAATTGTATTCCGGATAGGAAGGTGTGGACCCGGATACACTTTTAAGAGGCGACCATCTCAGTCCTCAAGGGTAGCAACACATCTGTGACCGAATTAGAATAAGACTATTACTAACAATTACTAAGTGGACAATTACTAACAACAACTAACAGAACTAACTGTCACTAGCAGTCTCCGTCCCAGTCGTCATACTTATTAACAAACTAACCAACTAATGTTCTAACACCGTCTGATAACAGGACTAACCACCCTTGTCCCCATTTGAGTCTTGTTCTATGTCGGTCACAGTTGTCATGGGCAGCAGCGGAAGATGGTGCTGCATGCTCGTTTTCAACCTTAATACCATAAAAAAAATCCAACACATTTTTTTCTCAAATATCGTTTATGTACAAACATCAAATTTAATTATTAAAAGGTATACTACGTCACTGCTGTGGAATTCATCGTACCATAATAACAACTGAATTTTATTTCGTGTGACCGATCAAAGAGCGCTCCCCAGAGTTGCTCGCTAACGTGAAAGTCATTAAAAGTTGACGGTTTTGATACCATGGTGATACTTTTATACCAATATTTTCTCTAGTGGACTTCCGAATGTGTATCTTATAATTTATTTGAGTCATATAGCCCTATGTATAGCCCTATATTATATGAATGTGGTCGCCAAGTGATAGCCAAGTCGATTGTATACACTGTTGTAGTTGTACGTTGGACCTGGACCTTGGACCTCGAAACGTTGGACCTTGGCGTTGGGGCCTGGTTTCAAATCTTTCTTTATTGGCCGACAATGCATCGGTGAAGCCGGTGGTGTTAGTAATGACCATAGGCGACTGTGACCACTTACCACCAAATAGCTTAACTGCTGGTCTGTAGACTATGAATATAAAATTAATATTGGTAAAGTTTCCACGAGATTTTAGTCGGTTGGTTCTACTTAACCAATAGTGAGGATCAATAATAGACAAAAAAGACGTCACATTGATTTGCGAAAAGAAGAGACAGACTGAATAAGAGAGACGGAAAATAAAGCTCGGGGCTGTAGGTGAAGGTTGAGAGAACCTCGATTGTTTTTGTAATCGTTCTATGGACAGGCAATAAGAAAGTTAAAAAAAGGATCAGTCGTGGATAACTTTATGTTATTAATAGGTTATATATATTTAAGTCCCTGAGTAATCAGGAACAACCTCGGATTATGAATCTTGTCCATGAAAGTAGGCTTGTACAGATAATTTGATTTAAAGTAATTTTCGTATTAACAGTTTTGGTGTGAAAAGTAAAATCATCATCGCACCTTAAATCAAATTTAACCACCTGTCGAACTGCGGATCTCTCGGAGCGCACCCTTAAATCGTACTTACCTTTTTCACGACATAATTCAATCTAGATTGATAACTGTATTGCAACTTACCGTGCGATTCAATAAATCCTTAACACAGAGCACAGATTTTTTTATAAACATTAACACACATCGACACGTGCGTCGCGTAGCACGCAGCGCGGGTACTGAAACTGTGGCTTTCAGAAGCCGAGGTAAATCTTAGGGCACAACGAGTGCGTTCAAAACGGTATTAGAATTGATTCTGCTAAGGTCTGTTTTCGGTTTCAGTTTACAGTGAATGGTCTATCGCCATTCACTGAAAGTAACTTACTAGTTTTAATTAACATCACTGATCGAATAATGAACAATTTAAATCGTTTAATTTCACCAAAAACTAGTCAAGAGCGAATGAGTCATGTGGGAACATTAGAGAACTGTCACTTGTACGGGTTATCTCGTGATGTTTTCCTTGAGAGAATGTTGATATAATTCATTTTTTATACGTACATTATGTAAAGTACTGTTCTGTATTATGCTTAAATATGTAAAAACAAAACTAATTTTTATTTAATTATTATATAATTTTCCCAATGGTTATTGTACTATAGAAAGACAATTTAACTTAAAAGTTTCCTAATTAGATACACCCATTGTGCCTCAATCCTAACACCACTAAACGTACAGGGTGCGGAAGCTCAGTATGTAGTGAGTGACCGATATTTACAATTAAATGTTTTTATAACGAGTAATTATAACGTTGTAGCATAATTACATGGTAACATAATTATGTGAACATGGGGCTCGTTATAGCAGTGTAGCGAGGTGTTGTAGTAACCTTTTTACGGATCGCTACCAGCGCGGAAGGTAACACTGTTGCTGCTTATTATGTTGATAAAGAATGCTTCGATGTACCATGCTGATAAAACACAGTGTAGTAGTGGTGTGGCGATGACGGGGTAATGCTCTGTACTCTGTACAAAGTAATTTATACAAAGAGGTATATTACGTGCTTGTGCGTTGTGCGTTTTAGACTAATGATTAGATAGTTATAATATTTTGACCATGATGCACTCTACAATTTTTTGTTTTATTTTGAATTTTCCTTAGGTTTTATTTTCTAATTTTTATTTGCCCTAGGCATTATGAAATATGGATTGTAGGTACATACTAGTGCATTATACGTATTATCAAAGCTGAACTGTTTGCGCAATTCATGGTCAATACCACCTTTCATAGTGATTGCTTCGAAATTAACGACTTCAAAAATCTTTCATCTCGTATTTTAACAAACCCTTTAAGGGTCGACTTTCCTAAATAATTAAAACACATATTTGTTTATTCCTAACCAGAAAGCTATTTACAAATTTTTGAAGTGATTCCCGATTTGAATCTTGGTCTGTCGGTCACAAGAAGACAGCGAAAGGTTGGTGCTGTATGTAAGTTTGCCTTCCCTATTCCATCCAAAAAAAAAAACCATTTTTCAAATTTCATATCTCCAGCTTCAAGGCTTTGCGATCACGAATCAGTCAGTCAGAACAAACACTTTTATTTATTAAGATTAACATCACACAGAATCTCAAACAATTTAGTATACTCAAAGACATTCGTGCTATTTGCCTTTCATTATGATAATAAAAAAATAATTAATTTTGAACCGTAAAGAGTAAATTCGTCTCTGTTACACCATAATAAGGTTCATTGTCGCTATGTCTATTGCCCTCGTGTAATAGTGTAATATTATGAGCATTACGTATATCCCAAAGTGTCGGTCAAGGATGACAAATTATAGAAAGGTTGATCATGCGGAAAACCCGCTTGCGATGTGGGAACAACTTTTGGACACAAGGTTTAGGAACAAGCCGTCGTAAACTAGGTTGAGGAAATCTTTTATTCATGTATTTTATCTTTAAAGCTGGCATTTTTTAGTATCCTCATCTATAAATTTAATAAATCAGTAACTGATCGCTGTCTGTACATGGAAGTTATATGATAAAAAATATTATTGGAGGCCTTTAAGAACCCAAAAGAAAAAAAAATAGAATTTTATCTGTTTGTTAATCCCTTTGTACGCGCTTAACTCCTAAAGCGCGGTTTACACTAATGTCTTTTAGTTAATGGATTAACTTATTTAGTATCTCGGAAAACCTTTTGCTGTTCACTACTGCGATAACACTTTCTAAACGCAAACACATTAAATCAAGATAGACTCGCCCACTTGATGAGTGCTACCGATATAACATAATTGGTTACTAAGATCTAGACTTCTAGACTGACGTGGGAACCCGGTTCCTATGCTATCACATAATCATGCTTCGAGCAACTGTTGTGTAATTACCTTGTAATTACTGAGTTTAGCGTTAGATGGAATCGTCGTGTGAATATTGGAGAGAGTCCAATGCAATGTAAGATGGACTATTGCCTAGTCCTGTGGTATATAATAATAAATTTATATTTACATTATTAGGAAAAATAAATAAACGCTTACTACACGCAAACTTTAATCCCCTCAGATTAGACGTCGCGAACACCTTGGAACACATATTTATAAATAATCTGTCATATAAATTTAATATCTGTCCCGACCGAGATCCGAATCCACTACGCTACGCATATAGGGTCTCTACCTGAAGCCGCATCCAAATAAGTAAAGCAGCTGAGCCGACTACAACAAAAATTCTAAAAATCATTATTAAAGGTCATTGCCTTACTAAATATCCCCAATAAATATAACCTCAAATATCGTCCATGTCCACACACATAGATAAGTTTTATTACATTTCAGTAACGGTGTTACATTGGGGTGTGACAATTAACATAATATACACGCTACGTGAGTCTGATCTGATGACTCAACGGAAAAACCCGACGTAAAACATTTAAAAAATACTCAAAAAGCTTGTTTATCAAAGCAGAATAGGGAATTGCTAAATGCAATCAAGTTTCTTGTTACGAGTGCGACAGAGCAAATATACCGATCGAACGGTAGTTCGAAACACGATCCCGATTCCTCCGGTGAGGGTGGATGGCGATCAATGAATTTGTTACTTTATACAATTCGTTTAGCGCTCAACGTAACAGAGTTTTTGTTGTTTTTAAATTTATTCAGAATCACTTATTCATTTATTCACTAACATAAATTAGCTGCACGTGTTTCTTTTATTCTACCACCGTTTTGAAATGATGCTTTATAAGTTTAACAATAGAAAAATCGACTTCATCATCGACAATTAATAAAATGAGAATATCAGCCATGTAGTCGGAAGTCAATTAAATAAGCATTATTAAGGAAAACTCAAAGCCAGCTCATCAGCTCTCTCTCAAATTTAAATGGGACCACATAACAAACAACAGCTTTCGAATAAAAAAATTGGTTCACAAATGACGGAGGAATAGCTGGATTTGTATTCAAAAAAATATAGGCGTCGTATAACTTTGAAGGCAACGTAATTCCCCCACCAAAAACGCTCTACTGCCTTTTCTCGAAAAGCGGTCGCGAGGGCATTTCCTGGCCTCCAGATGTTATTGTAATCTGTAACGTAAGTAATCAAGATTACATTTTGTCCATCTCTGCATATACGAGTAGGTATAATTATGATATTGCTACCTTGTAAAGAATACATTTTATCATTCACAATCACAAAATGCCCAGCGAAGCGGGCGAGTAACAACTAGTTTCTAAATACGTATCGAAAAGAAGAAAGTAATTGCATAAGGACGACTAGTCGATTTAATTAAACATCTTCGCAACAAATAAAAACTTCATAAATCGATATAAACGAGTAAGTTAAAGTGCTCTGCGTTAGATATAACTTCCCAGACGTAGGAGGACGTTGACGCAGCGGCTCCGCTGCAGACAGATAAACAGCAGCCATTTTGAAAATATACGAGTGCATCGCGCAACAAGCACCGTCTCAATTAGGTGAAATGAAATGTATTTTGTTCTTGAGAAAATGTAAAAATAAAACCTCCGTCAAGCAAAAACTATAGTCCGCGTTTTACGATAATGTTGCGGACTGAGGAGGTTGAGATTTGGCACGGCTGCCGTTGGAACGGCCCTGGGTACGATTCGTATCAAGGCAGAAATGTAAATGGTGAGCTAAACTTTCTGTTCTAGGTCTCGGTATGTGTTCTTGTCTTTGCGTGTTGTCCATAACACCTACGACACAGGAAATCCGTGTTGGACTGAGCCGGATCATAGGGCCTTATATTGATGCGATTTACACCTGCGTATTGTAGTCAACTTGAGGTAATATTTTGTGTTCAATTAATACCTATAAAACATACACACACACATATAAAAAGATACATATGTCAATATATGGAAGTCCGTCAATTCCCGTCTGATAATAAGGTTTTAACATACACGCGCAAGATTCAACCCCAGTCGTTCGGCTTTCACACATATCACAACTTAATTACTACACACGTCACACGCTCAGCCCATGTATCAATATTACACCCCGATCCTTCACAGTCCTACGCAATAAATCTTCCCAACTTAGATAATCGAAGTACACCAATGTATGACTTTGTGATAAATGAATCTATTCACGTCGCCCTTCAGTTTGGAATGCTGTGAATTTCTTACCGCAGCGTTGGAAAAATCCGCTTTTTGTATTCTGCAACGGCAACATATCTAATTTATTGTTAGGATTATGTGTTCTTGACGGGTAACGAAATCGGTTTCAATTTTTATATTTGAATTTTTGTTTTCTACTCAATATTCAATGCTCAGTAAAACTCGGATTGCCGTTCGTTTGTTATGCGTACCGCGAAGGACTGGAAAGCTTGCCCGTGTTGGCGTTTTCGCCCGCTATTGATGGGAGTCTGCAAGAAAAGGTTGAATTTCACTAAGTTAATGCACTCACTATGTGTAGACCTCAACGCCTCTTAACGTTAGGTGTTTTTGCTTTTTATTTTCAAGTACCTAAAAGAAAATAAAGTTTCCTTGCCACTGTCAAAAACTTATATACATATAGTGTTAATTGTTAGTTAGAGAGGGATTCTTGCCACTTATTCGAAGATCACTCATGGTAGGTAGGGATTTATTGAAACGATGGCGTAGTTTGTCATTTGATTAGTGTTGGTAAAAACCCAAATTCTAATGAAATAAAAAAAATATATGGGATGTTATTTACCTGTGGCATTCATAAATACTGCCAGTCATACCTACCGGCTTCAAACCATTAATGGCTCATTACTAAGAACGTGTATCTCACATACCTAAGGAGCCCTAGAGCATACCACACCACGCTGTTCCAGTGCGGATTGGTGGAGTGGCCAACCCAAGTGTCGGTAGTTTTTATGCCAGCCGAAGGCATCCGACATGCCTTAAATACTGCTACCAAATGGTAACCAGCGGGACCAACGGCTTTATGTGCCCACCCAAGCACATAAGGGCCTAAGAAAATTTTGCCAATAGTGGCCACTCATCATCCGACCGCGACGGTGTTGCTTAACTTTGTCGATCACTTAAAAACGACGTAAGACACCGGGCCATGAACGTTTCAATACCAACTTGTTTTTCGCAAATAATACCTTCCACGTACCCTTCATACATCGATCAATTACAATTCTATTAATATACGTAAGTATGATTTATAGTACGGAACCGTGCTCACGCTCAGTCACGGCCGATTTTTTTCCTTTGCAAACGCGAAATAAATATCATATTTCCGTCGGGCGAGGAAAGCTTATGAATACGGTCTAGTCTCTATTTCTGCCTTCTTTGACCCAAATTACTTAGATACTCATTTTCTCATTCCGGTAGGGGAAAATTATTATTTTTTGTTCTATGAAGGTTACTGCGCTATGGGCTGATCCTCACCTTTGTATCATGTAGATAAAGTAAGTATGATTTCTGTTCGGAATCATAATTAAGTACAATATATATAGCACACCTATAGATACAGTAGATATATGTGGGTGTAGTAAGACTGGATACGATTGATATCTGGTGATATACGGAATAAATTCGACAAAAAAATCTATAAAAAAGATGTTGTACTTATATGAATTTAGTAATGTTTTGCGTAGTGCTCATCACGCGAAGTACTCATTCTGAGAAGTGGTTGTTTTGCGCCAGGTGCACATTTACAAGTACACATTCTGGGTCGAATCCCAAAATCGTTAGGCTTTGTCATACAAATTTTGTATTTACAGGCACTAATTACTTATCAGTGATCCGCTTTTCCAGAGACCGGTGTTACATGACAGATCAAAAATCGACACTGGTGCCATCTAGCGGTTGCATGATGTGCTGTTATATATATTATTTTTTAATAAGGTAGCAAACGAGCATGCAGTACCACTTTTCCTCTGCCGCACATGACAATTGCGACCGACTTAGAACAAGACTCAAATGGGGACTAGGATGGATAGTCCAATTAGCAGACATTCATTTATTTACTTATCCTAACTGGCAGACGTACGAATTTAATATTCCATTTCCATCGAGAACCCAAAAACCAAGTACCTTGTCCTGTAGGTACAAGGCTTAACTATATTAAAATATATAACCGTATAACCGTATATAACCTTCACCCCTGCCGCCCAATGGACGATATCATAACACTATAAGTCTAATAATTACAAATAATATCACACAGCCCCATATTACTTCACACGAAAGCCATAAATTTGTTACGACGAGCTCTCTAACCACTCCCGGCGGGTTTATGCGATCTCCTTTTGTTTTATGGCTGCTGACTTACGGACATAAGCTTCTGCGTTATAAGTCGATATACTTATAACTAGATAGGCCAGCGTACGCAGTGATAGCTCAGCGGTATGAATGTAGAGCCCCCGAGTACATATCCTGCACGCGCCTGTAATTTTCAAAAAATTTGTGCGTATTATAATTTAAATAGCACTTGCTTCGGTGACGAGAAACATTCGTGACAAAACCTGCGCACCTGAGAATTCTCCATAATGCTCTCAAAGGCGTGTGGAGTCCGCCAATCCGCACTTGGTCAGCGTGGTGGAGTATGGCCTATTCCCCTTACATGGTGGGATGGGGCCCGTGCCCAGCAGTGGGAAAATTAAGGGTTGCGATGATGATGAAGATGACTTATTTTAACTTGTACGTATAATCGGTTAGTTAGCAGTCGTTGCGCCATATCGGAGGCCTTCGGGCGGTATTAAACTTTTGAAACTTGGGCGAGCTACTGGCCAATCCGCACTGGAGCAGAGTGGATGCTCTAGAGTCTAGACCTCCTCAATTAAGAGGTGTCTTGTAGTAGACCATTAATGGGTTGAACCCATACTTATAAGCATCACGTCATGTCTGTGGAACATGGTGAAGGAATTCTCAGTTTTCTTTTCATTCAAGTCAAGAATCCTGGGGTCGATTCTTAACCATGGCAGACGTTTTTTAAACACTTATTTTTATACAAACTTTCAACCTAAGTAACCCCTTGAGAGTGCCTCTCTGCCAAATTTTATCTTTATAGATCAATAGTTTTCGAGATTTTATGTTTAGTCAGTGAGTGAGTATATAAAAAGTCTGAAGAACGCAGAAACGATTTACGCACCTTCGTTCAGCGATTCGAAGCCAGAATTTTCCGCTTTTCCGCGCTTCAATGCATTGAACCGAACATTTAATGGAAGTAATTTTTAACCCCAACACAGGAATATACACCCTTTGCTCACACAACTCAGACTATATTAGAATAACCTGAATGCGTGATGGGGTAGTCGTGCAAACAAAATTAATATCGATTGTCAAAGTCAGGTAGTTGTAGCTGTAGCGTCGATCTATGGAATATGAATCCATAAAAAAAGATTTAAGTGTCAGGGATATGTCATATATCCTATATCATAGATAATCCTCGTATGGGTTTGGTGGCCAAATGGCATTTTTATTTTTATTTCGGAGTCTATCAGTTTCAATCGATGTATTTTCCATCTATGGTTGTACATAGATTATAAAATATCATTATAGATGTCTCTATCCGTTTATCCGGTTGGGCTTTGAATTTTTCACCGAAATATTTTGGCACTACATAGAAAAGTGAAGCAAAGGTCCAAAAATTACACCCTTCATTATTTTCCATATCAAACAAACGAAATGTCCAAATGCACAGCTTCATCAACTCTCTGATAACGGTTAGCTCTCTGCATGGCTGAGTAATGGGTTGCTCTGGAATTACACAGCGTTGCCGCGGTGTGATGCAATTTACTCGTGAGCTCTGACGATTTGTTACAGTGAGGGTTGCTAGTGCTGCTACCTTAGTGCTTTGTTTTATCGTTGTTTTTCTTAAAATCACTAGAAATACATTGTAAACCATGGTAGGTCGTTACGAGGCCATTGGGAGCAATAGTAACCTTGGCACTTGCTTCGGTAAAGGAAAACATCTCCATGTTGTTAAAGGTAGTATGTGAAGTTACTCAGCACTTGGCTAGCGTGGTGGAATATGTCGTGTGTGGAAGAGACCCGAACCCAGGAACAGTTATGGGTTGCGAAGCATATAATGAATGCATAATGGAATCGTAACACTTCGAGTCCCGCAGTTTTTGGGGAGCAATGCGTCGGCAACGCCATTGGTGTTTTTGATGTCGAGTATTCATCCACTTACCATCAGACAGGTTATCTGCTGTATTCTCGGCTATTTATTATAAATTAGATCACTGCGAAGTGAGCTAAGGAGTCTTTAAGTACAGTATAGATGTTTCTGAAGATTCTTCTAATGCCCGGATCCTATCGAAAACCGATTCGTTTTGCTTAAGGATACTAAAAATTATTATTATTTTTACTGTTATTGTGTTGTGTACTTACGTGTTTGACCTACCGAAATAACATACAAAGGAGCCCAGCGGAAGATCAGCGCTAGCGCTGGGCTCTTTTCTTGAAAATTGCTGTCTCATTACGTATTATTATTATTGTGTTATTTTTAAGTTTTATGTATAGGGGTAAGTTATCATGAATAAATTTTTCTTACTTTCTTTCAAAATAGTTTCTATAAGAAAATATTATAAGGAACGACTTTAACGAATCGTTACTGGTAACTCAAAATCGATCGGTTTATCGATTGGTTAAATATAGGATCCAAACTAATACTACTAATATACGTAAATATAACACTAGTTACTACCTAAGTTGGGGTGGGCCGGGAGAAAAAGAACTCTCATAATCCGCATTAACTTACCTACCAAATGTCAAAAAGTCATATTACAGTGTTAGTTGTTATTACTTTACCCACTAATTAAATATTTACTAAAATAATCAAGTTACTAGAGATTATAGATAGAATATTGAGAACCGCCGCAAATAAGAATGAAAACACGCACAATCTCAACGGGCCATAATATGTATGTTGTGAAAGGAAAACTCAATGCTTCAAATGTTTTGAAGAAGAAAAAATAACATTTAACTGTCAACCCTACACAACCCCGTACAAAGGGATGAATTAGCGAGCACGTGACATAAAAGGAGCGCGCCGCCTTAGGGCCCTTGTTTGACCTGCTTGGTGAGGGACGTAGCGGCGTGTTGTGGCATTACCATTATTACCAGCCATGTATCTGTACATTTACTAAAATGACGTCAACTGTTTATTTAGCTATTCGTAATTTTTATCGTTCACTTAGATGTCTCTTAAAATAGCTACGACAACCTAAATGAGCCTGCATTCCATTCAATTCCAAAAATATTCTTCAACAAACGATTTTCTTCGAGAACTTACTCGTAGTACAACGATATCGATAAACTAGGCGTTGAATTAAACTCCTATTTACACGCCAGAAAGTTCTCTAACTATCTAACTTTGCGAGAAATAGAAAAAGTTGATGAAAATCAGTTACAATATAACTTGTGAGGGTAATATCCGCTTCAGATGTCACTGAAGGACAAACTTATTTCGCTGACATTTGGACCGGACCTGAGGAGACAATGACAATTAGGTATATATATATGTTACGGTAAGAGTGAATAATTGAAGATTATTAATAATTACCTATTATTATTAATAATTACCGAAAGTCGAGGTTAAAGTGATAAATTTATCGGTTAGGTTAGGTTTGGTCAGAGTACCCCGAACTGCGCGCAAAGTGAAAAATAGGTTCAAATATTTGTCGTGAGTTATTAATAATTACTACTAAAAGTAATAAATTTCGATCGTTTATTCACATTTACCAAAACATGTGGTTATTATTAATTAATTTTGTAAAAATATTAATAATTTTCAATTAATCAGATTTACCGTAACATATATAAAAGAACGTGTGTTTGAGTAGAATTCATGTTGTACGGGTAAGAAAGACCAGGGCTTGGACACAAACGAAGTCTAGTTCATTTTATATTATGTTACATGCAAATATCGGATCGATTGTATCCTTAACACGACGTTCAATCAAAACATGTAAAGAGCATTAACAATCTGATGACGGCTCTTATCATTCGACTATTAACATAAAAAAGGCATTAGTAAATCGTGTTTAGGCTATTCAGGGTTGAGGGAAACCGTTTCAGACAAAGCTTAATACGTTCTTCAGTCCACGTCAACCTCCTCTGGAGTCCAAGTTATGCGTGGTTGAACCTATTGACCAAAATGCAGCAATGACGCGAAGTGCTAGTGAACGAAGTTTTGAGTTTCGGATCCTGGGATTAAGTTCAATTCCTTGTTAGACGCCGCGCAGAGGACGTCATAGACCATGTCGACTTCGGGTTATACTTTAGAATTCAAACGTAACAATCACTTTACTTTTTATAATCACACTTCTGCGATGCGACGTCCATGTTATAAAGAGGTCGGTACAAAAAAAGCGGACAATTTAACAAGTTAACATTTGTTACGCCTAAAAAATTGGGTCGTTTAAATGTTATCTTATTTGTATCCTCATAATTTAGGTCCGAGTTATAAATGCTTCGCCGCCAAGGACGGACAGATTCGTCGGATATTGCACCCCGTCACGTACAATTATGTTAGGGATGTACTGGGAGTATTTTTTATTTGCTGACGGCGATCACGAGCACATTATTAGCTACTAGTGACCCCGCCCTCGTTTCGCTTCGGGAAACATGTCTCTTAGTAGTTACGCTCATTCGGAAATTGTTAGGCGTGGTTCTTTAACAGACGTAACTTTTTATTTTATCAACCAATTGAAATAAAACAAACACTATTCACTATTAACAAATTCTAAGTGAAGGTTAGCTAAATATATTAGTAAACACCGCACCCAAATCGGATAATCTTGTTCGGAGATTACCGCGTCCAAAGTCACACACAAACAGACAAAATTCTATTGCGTTAATAAAGACCTCCGTAAAAGTTTTTCTCATATATCTTCTATGTACAGACAGCGACCAGCTACAGATTTATTATTAGTATTTATGGATTACCGCGTCCAAAGTCACACACAAACACAAAATTCTATTGCGTTAATAAAGACCTCCGTAAAAGTTATTCTCATATATCTTCTATGTACAGACAGCGACCAGCTACAGATTTATTATTAGTATTTATGTTGGAGCGACACCTACAATACTGACCCCGATCACGTACCGGCAGATCGGGCAGTACTCGTACCGTGAAAAAGGTCAGTCGCTCGTTGGGCTGAAACTGAAGTTGGCTACCTGGGAGATTGAGAGCCAACACTTTCTAACTTCTCTTTTCTTTTTTGGCTGGCAACACATCGGTTTCTGCTTCTGGTAAAAACAATTTATTGTTTCTGATGAAAATCAGGTGGCGCGTCTGGTTTGTCAGCTACTTACATAAACTGCTACGTACGACACGTAAACCTGATGTCTGAACGTGTTACGCAATATTATTCGCGGATCAAGATATGAATGTTTCATAGCCCAGTAAACCCTAAGCCGGATCGGGGGGTGGATAATAATATCGGTCGGCAATTGGCGCCGCGTGGAACCGGACATAAACGTGTCAGGCTCACGCTACTCCTTATGGAAGCTATTCTTCTTAGCGTGAAAAGGGCGTGGAGACCTGACTTTTTAATAACATGGAGCAAGGTAATTAATATTATCAGACGTTACTTTGCTGAACTCCATTACTTACTTACTACTTACAACTTACAAAACCTACCTACCTACGTGGTCGTCCACCACGTCGATAAGTGGTTGTATGTGTGGTAGGGAGCATACCATACGTGTTTGCTCGCGGATTGTTGCAAAGTAGATTATTCTTTTATATGTTTTTTATATGGAACTACTAAAGAACAAAACTAAAGAGTTGTTTCATCTCAATCTTCCTGCCTGGGAATCCATCTGTAACCAATTTCCCGTGAAACTGTCGTGGAAATTTGACTTATCATACGCTGATAAGATAAGATTACGGGCAACCCTCCATTGTCATCTTCTTTTCAAGTTATATAGAATAGAGCTTCGAAAATACCTTACGAGGAAGGTCATTTGACAGTTTGCGTGTTGGCAAAAAGCATCAATCATGACTTGCGAAATCAGGCAGTAGATTGTTTGAACGAATTCTGAATGTAAGTCAGTAGGTAATACGCGTGTCGTGTATTTCTTCTTCAACCTTATATTCTTTTCTGCTTGAAAAGCCTTTTGTTGAATTGTCTGTGATATTAAATCCGCAGATTATCCATGTCAAAAAAGTCTAATCGTTTCGTCAGTCATGATAGTCGTAACTGTCGTAAGACTATCATTGTTCATAAAGTACTTTATGCTGTCGACGGATAGCGACTATTTGTTTGGCTAAGCGCATTGGAAGTCAAGTTAATGACTTGTAATGGACGAGGATATTTAGCGTGTAAGGGGCTCCGTCCACCTTTGAGCCCAAGCTGAATTCCCTTGCTCCTGGTGCACCCACCTGAAGAACGACGAGATTCATCCGGTCCCTCTTTTCAAAGGTCGCTCCGTACCGTCCAGTTTAATCCCAAAGGTGCTCTAGGTTTAGTGGTAGGTCTGAAGTCAGGCTGGCTAGCCACCAACCACTTGCTTGAATCAGTCGCCAAGTATTTCGACGGGGGGCTTGACAGGCAGTATTTGAGTTCTTCTTTCTTCTTTATTAGTAATTAATGATCCAAGAGAGTTGACCCACTGAAACCATAATCCACCTTCTGGCTTCGCCGTAGCCGGTTAAATACGTAGCAGCGGAAGTTGTATTAAAAACAGAATCCTTGATAACATAAAAACATGAGCACTCAGCAGCGCAAGCTAAGACAACCGCGTCGCAGTGTCGGGAGTTTAATTAAGTTTTAATCTAAATTCAGTAACGAGACCGCACCTATTTGTAGTTTAACAGTCCGTTCATTACGCTTGATCTGTTTGAAGTAGATTCAAATCAAAGTTTGGGGTTAATGCGAAATTGAACTGTTGTTTAATTTTACTTATAATGTCATTGTGTTTAATTATTCCTGCTGCTTTGGAAATTGAATAGTGAATTACTGACAAACGACCAGAGCAATCTAGCTACATAGGAACGCTACATAGCCGGCCATGTAGGAAGCAGGAGACCAATTTACTTTATGATAACGTCTATTCTTATTTTCCAACAAGCCTTCACCCACGGCTTCGCCCGTCAAAAATCCCGCCAAAAGTTTATAAAATTAGAGAAATTTTATACTAACTTTGCACCCCCCTTTTACCCCATTAGGGGATGATTTTCAAAAAAATATATTATACGTGTTTCATGACTTTCAATGAAAACCTTCATACTGAATTTCATTCGAATAACTTCAAAAACGGCAAAGTTTCATGCTAACTTTGCACCCCCGTTTTACCTCCTTAGGGGGTGAATTTTCAAAAATCCCTTCTTATAGCTCCTATTCGTTATAAAAGGAACCCCTGCAATAACTACTTACCTGGTCTGCCGATATAGGATAAGGTGAGTATCTTATACCGCCCTAATACAGCCAAAAACCTGCCTTTCTTCCTCCATTTCCGTCTTTCCTTTTTTCTCTTGTCCTTTGCCTTCAAATAATCGGTAATGCCTTTACAATTTCTGATGTCTGTCTAGCTGGACTGATCGTCGACATAATGGTGTTCCTACGGACCCCCAATACGGCTTAAAATTTAGAACGTGTTTTAAATATTGAATTACCAAAATACATCAAGGTGAGTTTGAAATGGCATTTATGTTGTGGAACTCGGAACACAATGGCCCTCGACCGCGACCGCTGAAGAGTTAAATTAAGTTTTAATCCAGGTTCCGAGACGAAAGTGTCTTCTTTTGTTTACATAATGCTTTATTATATTGTGTTGTGAAATTGTTTAATGCTTTTACACCATAATACTGAAACTAGGTTATACAGTATAATACATTTTTGGGTCAAAGGGGGTTTCATTTATCACGCACAGTGCAAGGTGCTCAAACAACGGACGCTCTCCGGTACGCTAGGCCACCAACCATAAGTACCACCAAGTTTGATCGTCATTGTATATGCATGGTGGTCGGGAGTTTAACGTTAGTACCCGAATGGCTAGCTACCATCCTCGTTCTGAAATAGACAGTGATATTATGTCTTTGCGATGTATGTAGGTACTTGCATTAAGCGCGTGCTTCCCTGGAACATGATGTGAGGACGTTGTGCGTAAACCTTGACGGGATTTGAAAAGGGTCAAAACTGGTCAAAACCATCACGCCATCGAAGCTTTCTTCATCGTCTTTATGTACTAACATCAATAGACCTCAACCGTTCCCCGTGGTTAGTGATATAAGATTATACCTTTGTGGGAGATCTCTGTACAAAACCAAAAAGGCGTTAGCATTCTGTATTCCGTGCCCAGTAGCACACAAACCAAGTACCTAGTGCAGAGTGAGTAAGTGAACGCATGACAACAAAGGCGATAAAGTCTTTGATGTTGAGCGCAGTAACTTAGTAAAAGCTTATTCTCTCTCCTCTTATCTCATTATGATATACTTTGAACTGCCACAATGACAAACCGCGCAGTGAAACTTCTCAATGTGTTAAGCATCTTCAAATGAAAGATTGATGTACAAGACAGCAAGTAGAGCAAATATTTAACTATACAATATTGCTCATACCATTCTGCCAGGCACTGCGGTGTTTAGTCGAAATAAACAATTTATAATTAAGAAAATTCTTAAATACTTAATTACTTCTTGAATAGGTAATTGCTCTTCGTTTTATAATATAATTGAATTGTGTACTCTAGATTTATAAAGCTTAGATCGGTTTATACATATTTAAGATACCTAATCCAAATTTACCTATGTACTTACAATTAATTTTAAAACGCGAAAGCAAACGAAGGACTCATTTAGATGTCAGCCAGGTCAGCCCATTAATGACCCATTACTAAGCAAGGTTCTGTCCTCATCATCGAAGAGGCCTAGAGCATACTCCACCACGCTGCTCCAGTGCTGATTTGAAACGCTACAGAGCGCTTATAAAGAAGGTTTTGTCTAATACCTATAGATCAAGTATCTCACCAGACGAGCAGGAATCTTATTGCTGTATACAAACCCCAAAATTCCATAAAAACACATCTCAGTCAACATGTTAATGAAATGAACAGGATTCATTTGAAATGAACGGAAGCGAACCGGTTGGGGCGGAAGTTTCGCCGACGCGATTGTCCGCGGCCTATTGAGGTACACAGGTGATAATGAAAAAATATTTAATACAGATTTCACTACTTTTTTAATGCAAAGAGCTATCCAATCATGAGTCCCTCACCTGACTGGACGCACGTGATTAAAAAAGATAATGATTCCACCTTGGTTCAATGTATGCTTGCAGAAATGGAAGCTTGTCGCGAAGAGTTCACCCTGGTTAAACCCTGGGGAAAGTTTACCTAGTTAGCGCAGCCACGACAACTCTGCCAAAAGTGTCCGACTAAGAAGTGCGACTAAGGTACCTTGTTCACCACCGTAGGAGACAATATAAGGATAGGCGCTTCCTGTTGAAGATCGTTAGGTCCTAAAACATCATTTAGTCCCGACGGTAGGGGAACACAGTAGTAGATATTCGCCGGTTCTAACTCACTTGTAGGGCGAAAATAGGTCGAAAAACTCGTTTCGACCGGTTTCACCGGCTACTAGTCGCGAATGAACTTTATATTAAGTGATATGAACTTTATATTAAGTGATTCGCGGGGTAATTAACCGCGGATTAACTTAATCCGCGCGCCGATTAAGTAATTCGCGGTTTAATTAGGCGCGAATTACCTTTATCCGCGGATCAATTAATCAATTCGCGGTTCGATAAACCAATTCGCGGCCGCGAATTAACTTGATTCGCGCTTCAATTAAACGATTCGCGGTTTTATTACGTGTCAATCAATAAAACCGCGGATTAATTAATTAAAGCGCGCATAAAGTTAATTCGCGACTAGTAGCCGGTGAATCCCAAACAATCGAGTTTCGCGGTATATGCCGGTTCTGGCTCTGCAGTAGTAGGGATATGCCGGTTCTGGCTCACGAAAACTCGATTCTTCGGGATACACCGGCTACTAGCCGCGAATCAACTTTATTCACGCTTCAATTAAGTAATCCGCGGTTTTATTATGCGCGAATTTTCTTTATTCACGGTTCGATTAATCAATTCGCGGGTCGCTTAACGGCGAATTAATTTTATTTCTGGCTTTATTATCTCATTCGCGATTTTATTGACTTATTCACGGATTTCTTCACTTTACTTAGAAAGCACTCAACGGTATCTCTACATTCTTTTTTTATCGCTTGCCTTAATGGTCGATGCATCCGTTCCTTTATCCACAATACAGATAAGGATATCTGCTAATGTTTCCGCCCACATTCCGCTCCTTCCATATAAATTTAGCTAGCATGGCTCAAAGGACATCATTGTGACAGTGAAAGTGAGCCGAGTCTACTATATAATGGATGTGAGTATTTTCTTAATTTCTTAATTATCTGTTGAAAACTTTTAATTTCCTGTGTGCACACGTTCTAGACATGTATGTACATATTCATGCCCGCGATATCTGTAGGTGTTTCGGTATTTTTTTTTTTCATAATATTGTTGTTCTCATTTTTATGATTTGCTAATTATCTAGTGAAATCTTTTCATTTCCTATGTGATATCTGTAGGTATTTCCATATTTTTTGCATTAATTGTCCATGTATAATGAACCAGCTCTCGATAACCTAATAATAAAGTGTCGTAGTATAAAATTAACCTGTATTATGTTCTCTTTCAGCAAGACACATTCAAAAGCTACTATTTTCCGGACACGCCCGAGGAACCTGACGATTCATTAGTTGTTAATATGAAGAAAAACAATAATATCAAAAGAATAAATGACATAGACATGTTCTTTGAGAAGCCCAAAAAGAAGAAAAAACTCGGAGTACAATCTTCATATGTATCAGCAGCACGTGACGACGGAGTCTCTTATATTTCCTCCAAGGAAGATGACGCTCTCACCGCTACTCATCTCATAAAAATCGATGTCTATGATATGAATAAAATACGCAACATCGAACCTATTAATTATTGGAAATACTCCGACGCTCGAGTAAAATATTATGTGCAATCAGAAGATGATAAGCGTTATCAAAGTACGCGGGACATCATTTACAACATTACAAAGACACTCGCCGGGAAGCACAATTGTTCAAAATATTTTATCGAGGACAAACTCCAAGGAATGTAACGCTCTCACCGTGACTCATCTTATAAAAATGTATATAAGTAAAAGCAAAAGAAGAAATAACATTAACTAGAAGTATCGCGCCCCCACCCACAGCATTGGGCATATAAATAACTAGAAGCTAACAACCAGAAACTATTTCATAAGATATATACCTAACGAATGTGTTCCAAGTTAGCCGTAATGGATTCCAACGATCAAATTGAGTCTGAACTTTATAAGTTATGTGGTGATATAGAGTCAAGCATTATGTTTAATGATGACAATGATGAAGAACTAGTGAAAATTTGTTGTGAGATTGAAACAAATATCATGTAAGTATAAACAAACTTTACATATAATTTTTTTGGTCTTTAGAAAAGAAGTATAACGTAAAATAAATATGATGTGGTTTTATATATTTTTATAGCTCTTAGATTGTATTGTTACAGTCAGTTAGGTGGAGGATCCCGAAAAAGAACCAACAACATCGAAAATAATACCCACAAAACTAAAAGAGTAAAACATGAAGCTTCTACTTCGTCTCATCCTTCTGCTGCACAATCTGATAAGGTACATTGTGATGTATGTGAAATTTTAGTATGTAAGAAGTATTTTACAAATCATTTAAAAAGTAATCGGCATAAAACTAAAGCATCAAAATTACACGATAATTTGCAAAACGTTCATGTTGTTGAATCAGCGTTCGGACAGAGAATAATATCGTATAAAATAAATAGTAAAAGTGATGGATCTTTTGAAACACCAGAGATATTTTTAAATTCAATTCATAATGACATTCAATCATTAATTGAAGAATCTATTCTAAAACATACCGTATTCAAAGTAAATTTTGTATTGCATGCTGATTTTATTCAACAAACAAAAAATATTTCCAATTCCTTCGATTTTCAAACAAGCAATTACATTATATTTCAAGGCGATGATTTAAATATTTTTTTTTCGTCTTTACGTGACACTTTTATTAATAAAATTAATACATTTGAAAAAAAAGATAGCGGTTGGACTCTGAATTTTATTAAGTCATTAGACATGAATGTTAACAAATTTAATCCCCTACGAGGTTCGTCATATATTGATTTACCCAGAGACATTATGGTAAAAAGAGCAATTATTAATGTTAAAAACGTAGATGTTTTATGTTTAAAATGGGCTTTGCTTTCTGCTTTGTATCCAGTAAATAAAAATCCTGATCGCGTTTCATCTTATAGCATGCATTGTAATAAACTGAAGTTTGACGGTGTCTCTTTTCCAGTTAAATTATTCGATATCTCAAAAGTGGAAAAGTTAAATAATATTAGTATCAACGTTTTCGGTTTAGAATTTGATAAAATCAATAAAACTCATTCTGTTGTAGGCCCTTTATATTTTACAAAATGTCGTAAGGGTATCCATGTTAATTTATTATTGCTTTCAAACGGAAGAAATAATCATTATTGTTATATAAAAAATATGTCGCGTTTAGTCAGTAATCAAATTTCAAGTCATGAACATGCTATTTATATTTGTGATGGATGTTTATTACATTTTCCTAGTCAAGTAAAGTTGACAGAACATCAACAGCATGATTGCTTTCATATTAAAACAGAACTACCTAATTCTCAAAAAACATCAAAAAATTGGTTTGGACAGTTAGTTTCTAATGATAAGTTAAAATTTGACAAGTTTAACAAAAAACTTAAAACACCATTTGTTGTATATGCAGATTTTGAAGCTTTTCTAACACCAATCGAATCATGTTCTAACGATCCATTAAAATCTTACACAAGTAATGTCCAAAAACATGAAGTGTATAGTTTCGGTTACTACATAAAATGCTCCTATGATGATAACTTGTCAAAGTATGAAACATATTGTGGCCCAAACAGTACACAAGAATTTATGATTCGTTTGCATAAAGACTTAAAATTTATATGTACCAAAAACAGTACTGAGGTAGCTCCTAAAGCATTATCAAACGATGATTATATTAAGGTTTCAACATCGGATACTTGTTTCATATGTGAAACTCATTTAAACGGTGAACGTGAATTTAATTACAATCCACAAACCGGACATTTTAGAGGCGTTGTACATAATATATGTAACTCGAAGTTTCGTATACCGAATTATATTCCTGTAATTTTACATAATCTTAGCCATTATGATTCTCATTTTATTGTTCATGCTCTTAATTTTGTTGATGGTGATATCGAAGTTATACCGCAGACGAAAGAAAAATATATTTCATTTTCGAAAACATTACAAATAAATAATAAAATTGTTCAATTGAGGTTTATAGATTCTATAAAATTTTTACCATGTGGCCTTAGTCAATTAGCTAATAATTTGATTGATAAAGAATTTATTTCTTTAAAACGTAACTTTCCTATTAATGAAGACTTCAATCTTGTGAGAAAGAAGGGTATTTATCCTTACGAATTTATGACATCTTTTGAGTGCTTAAACCTAACATCACTTCCAGACAAAAATCAGTTTTACAGTTCGCTGTCAGATTCTCATATATCAGATAATGATTACAACCACGCTAAAAATGTTTGGCAAAACTTTAACTGCAAAAATATGTTCGATTATTCCAACTTGTATCTTAAAACTGATGTATTACTTCTAACTGACATATTTGAAAACTTTAGAATGTTATGCTTACAAACCTATGGTTTAGATCCAACTCATTATTATACTGCTCCAGGATTAAGTTGGGATGCAATGCTAAAAATTACAAAAATAGAACTTGAATTGCTTACAGATATAGAAAAAATATCATTTATTACAAGGGGTATAAGGGGTGGGATATCTCAATGCAGCAAACGGCATGCAAAGGCTAACAATCCATTTATGGAAGATTTTGATAAAAATGTATCTACTTCATATCTTATGTACTTCGATGCTAATAATCTATACGGGTGGGCAATGTCTCAATATTTACCATCAGGGGAGTTTGAGTGGGTTGATATAAAAACAGATTATAGTGCATCGAACAATACAGAATATGGTTTTATTCTAGAAGTAGATTTAGAGTACCCCATAGATATTCATGACTTACATTCTGACTTACCCTTATGTCCTGAAAAAATATCTGTTGGGGATTCCAAAGACGTTAAACTTGTCCCAAATTTATACAATAAAACTAAATATATCATTCACTATAAAAATTTACAACAATGTATTAATCTAGGTATGAAGTTGAAAAAAATTCATAGAATATTGAAGTTCAATCAAAGTTTATGGTTAAAAAAATATATAGATTTAAATACAAATTTACGTACGCAAGCTAAAACAGATTTTGAAAAAGATTTTTATAAATTAATGAACAATTCTGTATTTGGAAAAACAATGGAGAATGTCGAGAAACGAGTTAATGTAAAATTATTAACTCACTGGGAAAATGTAGGTAAAAGTCTTGGTGCTCAGGATTTAATTGCAAAACCAGAGTTTCATAGTTTGTCTATATTTTCGGAAAATCTAGTTGCGATTCAACTTAAAAGAACAAAGGCCCTTCATAACAAACCCATCTACTTAGGTTTTTGTATATTAGATATTTCTAAAACACTTATGTACGATTTCCATTATAACTACATGCTACCCAAGTTTCCAAACAAAATTAAATTACTATACACTGATACGGATAGTTTAGTTTATGAAATTATTACCAACAACTTTTATGAAGATATCAAGCCTGATTTGCCTGAATGGTTTGATACATCTGATTATCCCTTAAATAACATATACGAATATCAAAATATAAATAAAAAAAAATTAGGTATGTTTAAAGATGAAAATGCTGGCAAAATATTAAGAGAGTTTGTAGGGTTGAGATCTAAAATGTATGCATTGGATATTGACAATACGTTTTTGGCAAAAGCAAAAGGTGTTAATAAAAGTGTTACGAAAAGTTTTAAAATGGAAGATTATAAATCTTGTTTATTTAATGAAAATGTTCAATACCGTACTATGTTAAGATTTAGGTCTATAAAACATAATATTTTTACACAACACATTAATAAGAAGTGTCTCTCACACAATGATACCAAGCGATATATTGTATCGAATAATGTTAATACGCTTGCTTGGGGTCACTATAAAATACCCATAGATTAGTTTAGTTGTAAATGTCTGATTTATAAAAAAAAAGTCACGTAAATATCTAATGTTAAGTTATTTTTGATTATTGTATAACTACTTCTAATATTGTACTTAAGATGTCTAGCTATTAGTAACATTGTTTTATTTTTATTCTTTTTATTATTATTATTATTAATATGTGAATGATTGTATATTGTATTTCTATTTTGTATTTGAAATATAGTTTTATTCTTGCACAAAATGTTTTAGTTTATTCCAACACCTTTAACCAAACACACGTGAGCTTAAAATGTTTCATTTTATTCATCCTTTTACTGCTATAGTTGCAGGTCCTACTGGATGTGGAAAATCAATTTTTGTCACAAACTTTATTAAATATATGGAGGATATATGTGACACCCATTTCAAACAAATAACTTGGTGCTATGATGAAATGCAACCTTTGTATAATTTAAAAACTGTTAATTTCTATCAAGGAATACCAAACCTTAGCAGTTTTGATGGATGTGAACCACATCTGATAATTATTGATGATTTAATGAGAGAGTCAGATGGTCGCGTTGTTGATATATTTACGAAAGGAAGTCATCACAGAAATTTAAGTGTATTCTATATAACACAAAATTTATTTCACCAAGGCAAAGGCCAAAGAGACATATCTTTAAATTCCGGTTACATAGTTTATTTCAAAAATCCTCGCGATAAAACACAAATTAAATACTTAGCACGACAAGTATCGCCAGATAATTCGAAATTTATGGAAGATTCCTACAAAGATGCAACAAATGAACCACATGGATATTTATTAATAGATTTGAAACAGGACACAAATGATATGTGTCGTTTAAAATCTAAAATATTTCCATCAGATGGGCATTGCATCGTTTACATTCCTACAAAAGGCTTTAAGTATGGTAAAAATCAACAAATTACTATCATTCACAAATGATGCATCGACGACTAAAGACGCATAAAAGTTTACTAGCAGCTTTGCATACACTTAAACCCAAATATCAAAGAGCTCTTTTAAAATCGTGTAATGAAAAAGAAATTAATTGTATTTGCGAGTGTATTCATAACGTACTCCAGGGCAAAATTGATCTCAAGGATAAGGAAAAGAATAAGTTAAGCAAGTACAAAAATATACTTCGGAAATTGGTTCGCAAAGGTGCTACGAATTTGTTTCGGAAAAATCTCATAATCCAAAAAGGTGGTGCTTTTCTCCCTATTATATTAGGTTCAGTTCTCAGTGGATTAGTAAGTTCCCTCATTTAAAATGGAGAATGCTAAAAGAATGTTGCTTGTTGAGCCAAGTGTGATAGAAAAACTAAAACAACCAAGCGCAGGTGATACTAACTTGTCCCGATTGGATGCTGATATGAATAATATTTTAAAAAGAAATATCGATGACCGTGAAAAGTGTATTTTATATTTACAAACACTCCGAAGATATCTTAACTTTACCAAGGAAGATCGCCAACCTTATCATATACCAATTATTTCTGAGGATACGAATACATTTGATGATTTAATATTGAGCTACAAAAATAAAAACTTGGATAGTAAACGTGTAGTCTCAATTGACACACCAGACAAAGAACTACTTCATAAACAAAATATTCCAGAGAAAAATAGTTATACGACTACTGAAATTCTCGATCTCATTCCAAAAACATATGCAAAAAAGGCCGTCTTGTTAATGAATTTGCTATCTTCCAATGAAAATAAAATTAAGTGGGATAATGACGGAACTGTGATTATAGATAACAAAAAGATTGATGGAAGTAATATTATAGATTTAGTGAACGACTCATTGAGACCGTTAAAAAAAAGTGATCCTATAGGATGGGAAACCTTTGCTAAAGCTTTAAAAGATATTCGAGTTCCTCTTACTTATATTGGTAATCCCAAACGGTGTGAGTTTATAAGTGGCATGCAGTCACAGTTAAACTTTTCAACGCCTGAAGAAGAATCATTCTCTACACCAACGAGTGACAAACAGAACAAAAGAAAGTTAAAGAACAAGCTGGAGTGGGAAAAATGGGAACCTTATTAGAAATACATAATCTCTATTATGATACATCAAATCCCGCAGGTTATAGTAGTGTCGACAAACTAACGAAAGCTATGAAAGGAAAAATGAAAAGAGAAGATGTAAAGAAATGGCTGCAATCACAAGAAACCTACACTGTGCACAAACCTGTACAGAGAAAGTTTCCTAGGAATAAATATATCTTATCAAATCTAAATGAACTTTGGCAAGCTGACTTGAGTGATATGAGGACTTATTCCAGGTACAATGATGGATATAATTATATTTTATGCGTCATTGATGCATTCAGCAAATATGCATATGTCAGACCCATGAAAAGAAAAAATTCAATAACTATTAAGGAATGTTTAGAGAGTATATTTACTGAGGCTAACATAACACCAACACACATACAATCTGACAAAGGAACAGAATTTATATCAAAAGATGTACAAAGATACATAAAATTGAAAAATATAAATTATTATACAACAAATAATCCAGATATTAAAGCTAGTATTGTTGAAAGATTTCAGAGAACTCTTAAGACGAAAATGTGGCGTTACTTTACGTATAAAAATACATATAAATATATCGATGTTTTACAAGATTTAGTTTATTCTTATAACCATAGTTTTCACTCTAGCATTAAGATGTCTCCTTGTGATGTAAATTCAAATAATATTATGACAGTATGGAGAAACTTGTATGATACTAAAAATAATAATTTCTCGTCAGGCAGTGTATTACCAAAGTTGCATGTAGGTGATTACGTTAGAATAACTAAAAGCAAACACATTTTTCAGAAAGGATACGAATCTAACTGGAGTGATGAAATATTTATTATATCTTCCATAATAGATAGAAACCCTTGGCCTGTATACACTATAAAAGATCTGAAAGGTGAAAATATAGAAGGTACGTTTTATGAAAAAGAATTACAGAAAGTATATTATGACCCCACTCTACATTATAAAATAGATAAAATAATACGCTCTCGCTATTCCGGTAACAGAAAGGAAGTGTTAGTGAAGTGGAAAGGTTATCCTCACAAATTTAATAGTTGGATTACATTTTCCCAATTGAAAGAAATATGAACAACCAAAGTTTTTATTTAACTTTACTTAGTAATAGTTCCATGGAATATTTTCCAGATAACAAAACTACATATTTTTCAACTAAATTACCTAAACCCATCATTTTGGAAGGAGAATGGTCCGTTGGAGTAGTTGAATTTCAATATCCTTGCACTATGTTTACCGTTCAAGAACATGAGAACGTTATATATATTACAAAATGGATGCAAATGCCTGGTGAAACAAAACCATACCTTACATACTATAAGACACATATTCCTGCAACAAACTACGATAACATCAATCATATTCTAAAGGCATTAAACAACATCAAGGAAAAAGTAAGATTTCGTTACGATGAAATTTCAAAGTTTGTGACAGTTACAATACTAGATGAGGCGATTAAATCAGTAACACTATCACCTAAGTTATCTTTACAGTTGGGATTTGAACCCAATATAAACCTCAGAGATAAGAATATTGGTAAATGTCCTGCTAATTTGCATTTAGGTTTACCTTCACAGTTATTTGTTTACTCTGACATTGTAGAACCCCAAATCGTAGGGGATGTGATGACCCCTCTTCTGAGAATCATACCATTAGATCCTTCAAAATACATATATGGTGCTAATAAAATGCATGTTTTCTCTCCACCTCACTATATATCTGTTATGCGAAGGGAATTCGATACTATTGAAATAGATATAAGAACAAGCACAGGTCAAAAAATACCATTCCAGTTCGGAACAGTGTGCTTAAAACTACACTTCAAGAAAATATATGTATAATGTATTTGAAACATAATTATAATATGAAATGCCCATATGAAGATTATTATTCTCATCAAGCGGGATCCGGTATTGGAGTAATTTACAAAGGAACACCGTATCAAAGAGGCCATGGAATCGGGAGTTTTCTAGGAGGGTTGTTTAGATCTGTTTTACCATTGTTATCTAGTGGTGCAAGAGCTATTGGTAAAGAAGCATTAAGCACCGGAGTAGGAGTTTTGTCTGACATGTTTAATGCACAACCCATAGACGATTCAATTAAAACACGTTTAAAAGAAGCTACTACTAATTTAAAACGAAAAGTAGATAGTAAAATTGAAAGAATCAATATGTCTGGTTCGGGGTATAAAATCAAACGAAAACGTTTATCTCCTTCCATTCCAGCATTGGCCACGAAAGTGAACACTACAACAAAGGCAAAAAAGAAATTCAGAAATATTAATGATATATTTTCTAATTAATTATGTCTTTTCTACATAGTCATTCTTGTGAGTGTATTAAATCAGAGTTAGATTTGTTTGCGCTACCGTCCACACAGACGAGCATTGAGAGTGGAGTATGGATACATTACAAACCTATTTCATCGCTGGCTGATGATGGACCCCTAGAATTTCAAGTTCCTGGTGCAGGAGATGACTATGTAGATTTGTCTCATACCTTGATTCATATAAAAGCGAAGATACTTAATCAAGACAACTCCAAGTTAGCAGCTGCTACAGTCGTAGCTCCAGTTAATAATTGGTTGCATTCAATATTCAGTCAACTTGATGTATACTTAAATCAAAAACTTGTGTCACCGCCAAATAACACATATGCATATCGTGCCTATATTGAAAACTTGTTGAACTATGGCCCAGCAGCCAAAAAATCCCATCTTACTTGTGGTCTTTGGTATGGAGATACAGCAGGAAAAATGAATGAGACTGACGTAAAAAATGAAGGGTTTATTAAGCGAGAGTTCATGTCAAGAGAGAGTAAAGAGATTGAAATGATTGGGCATCTACATGGCGATTTATTTAATCAAGATAAATTTTTAATTAACGGCGTTGACATGTGTGTTAAATTAGTTCGATCAAGAGAAAATTTCAACCTAATGGCAGGGTCAGTAGATTTAAAGTTTAAAGTATGTATTACAGATGCAACGTTGATTGTTCGTAGAGCTCGGATTAATCCAAGCGTATTACTTGCACATCAAAAAGTATTAGCGTCTACCACTGCTAAATATCCCATTACGCGAGCTGAAGTAAAAGTTTTAACAATACCATCAGGTGTTCAAGGTAAAACCCTTGATAATATATTCCTTGGACAAGTACCGAAAAGGTGTATAGTGGGATTTGTGAATAATGCTGCATTTAACGGAACTCTCAATAAGAATCCATTCAATTTTGCAAATTATGGTATCAATACATTTTGTTTATATGTCGATGGAAATCAGATCCCCTCAAAGGCATTGCAACCATCGTTTGGTAGTAATGTCTTTACTAGCGCATATCATACATTGTTCTCAGGAACAGGTGTACATTTTCATAATGAAGGCAATGGGATATCCAGAGATGAATATGCTAATGGTTATTGTTTGCTTGCATTTGATTTAACTCCTGATTTATCAGCTAACTCTATGAGTCATTGGAATCTTATCAAACATGGTAGCGTAAGATTAGAAGTTCGATTTGAGTCGGCTCTAACTCAAACTATTAATTGTATTGTTTATGCAGAATTTGTTAATGTAATAGAAATAGATAAGCATCGTAATATATCAGTAGATTATAGTAGTTAGGTTTATTATTTTTGTATTGCTTCAATAAATAAAAATATTCAATATATGATATTTCAATGTTTTATTTGTTACACCCTCTTTAATCTTCCTATTTAAAATAAATATCATTAATAAAATTGACATTGTTGTTGGGACTGCAGAGCTGAAAAGCTGTGTTATCTACTTATACCATGGATACCGTGGAAATAAAACAGTACTTAAGTAAAATTGATATGAGCATTGAATCTAACGTATACGCAGCTAATCGTTTACCGATACATGTTCATACTCCTATGTATATCATAAGTAACTTAGATGTTGATACCAAACCTGGATCGCATTGGGTAGCCATACATATAGATGGGAATGGATTTGGGGAATACTTTGATTCATTTGGTCGAGCACCTCAAACATATCATAGATCTTTTTTGAAAACGAATGCAAGGATGTGGAATTACAACACTAATCGTATCCAAAACGATTTCACAACCGTATGTGGAGAGTATTGCATCATGTACATATATTATAAGTATCATGGTAAATCAATGTATGATTTTCTGAAATTGTTTGATGACAACACAATTTGTAATGATATAACAATTGATGAATTTTTTAATAGAATTTTTTAATAAATAACGTGAACAAATTTACTGTGGATTTTACAATGATAAATACCTCTCATTTAGTTTACATATTGTATAAATTGGTTTATCTCTCTAATAACTTCTATTTTCTCTAAAACAATCATTATCATTTTTGTAGAATGACATAGTAGGTATATGAAATAATACAAGAAAATTGCTTAAAAATAGTTTATTTTTAATTTAGATACAAAATCATTTACAGAATTGTAGGGGAATATGAGATAGGTCGCAAATTTTCTAATGCAAGTATTTGTTGGGATTCTTCTTCTTCTTCTTTTGCCCAATCGTATGATAGAGGGTGTATATATTGCGGTTGTAGGACACTTCCAATGCACGGTGAGTACACGTTATTAGACATAGATTGCGAGTCGCGAGCAATTCCTTCCTGAGTACATATTGTACAAAAAGCCATCATAATTTCGACTCCGTCCATTACGTCTTCACCATCGTTGGACGTTACTGAAAAACGATGCGTTGGACACGGTGTAAAGTATGGCTTGATGTCACAATCTTCTATCATGTTCTCGGGTAACTCACCGGTGATATACCAGAATCTGATATATTTAGAGTATTTTTTCAATATAGTTGATTTTCCCCACATTTCTATAACTTGTTTTAAAAATGACATATTTCAGCTACTAGTTGAAGTTTTTGAATGAATGGTACTGTATCAATGCCTGTAGAAACATTTATATACCCAATGCCGTGGGTGGGGGCGCGATACTTCTAGTTAATGTTATCTCTTCTTTTGCTTTTACTTGTATAAATTTTTATTAGATGAGTCACGGTGAGAGCGTTACATTCCTTGGAGTTTGTCCTCGATAAAATATTTTGAACAATTGTGCTTCCCGGCGAGTGTCTTTGTAATGTTGTAAATGATGTCTCGCGTACTTTGATAACGTTTATCATCTTCTGATTGCACATAATATTTTACTCGAGCATCGGAGTATTTTATTCATATCATAGACATCGATTTTTATGAGATGAGTAGCGGTGAGAGCATCATCTTCCTTGGAGGAAATATAAGAGACTCCGTCGTCACGTGCTGCTGATACATATGAAGATTGTACTCCGCGTTTTTTCTTCTTTTTGGGCTTCTCAAAGAACATGTCTATGTCATTTATTCTTTTGATATTATTGTTTTTCTTCATATTAACAACTAATGAATCGTCAGGTTCCTCGCTGGTTGTTAGCTTCTAGTTATTTATATGCCCAATGCTGTGGGTGGGGGCGCGATACTTCTAGTTAATGTTATTTCTTCTTTTGCTTTTACTTATATACATTTTTATAAGATGAGTCACGGTGAGAGCGTTACATTCCTTGGAGTTTGTCCTCGATAAAATATTTTGAACAATTGTGCTTCCCGGCGAGTGTCTTTGTAATGTTGTAAATGATGTCCCGCGTACTTTGATAACGCTTATCATCTTCTGATTGCACATAATATTTTACTCGAGCGTCGGAGTATTTCCAATAATTAATAGGTTCGATGTTGCGTATTTTATTCATATCATAGACATCGATTTTTATGAGATGAGTAGCGGTGAGAGCGTCATCTTCCTTGGAGGAAATATAAGAGACTCCGTCGTCACGTGCTGCTGATACATATGAAGATTGTACTCCGAGTTTTTTCTTCTTTTTGGGCTTCTCAAAGAACATGTCTATGTCATTTATTCTTTTGATATTATTGTTTTTCTTCATATTAACAACTAATGAATCGTCAGGTTCCTCGGGCGTGTCCGGAAAATAGTAGCTTTTGAATGTGTCTTGCTGAAAGAGAACATAATACAGGTTAATTTTATACTACGACACTTTATTATTAGGTTATCGAGAGCTGGTTCATTATACATGGACAATTAATGCAAAAAATATGGAAATACCTACAGATATCACATAGGAAATGAAAAGATTTCACTAGATAATTAGCAAATCATAAAAATGAGAACAACAATATTATGAAAAAAAAAAATACCGAAACACCTACAGATATCGCGGGCATGAATATGTACATACATGTCTAGAACGTGTGCACACAGGAAATTAAAAGTTTTCAACAGATAATTAAGAAATTAAGAAAATACTCACATCCATTATATAGTAGACTCGGCTCACTTTCACTGTCACAATGATGTCCTTTGAGCCATGCTAGCTAAATTTATATGGAAGGAGCGGAATGTGGGCGGAAACATTAGCAGATATCCTTATCTGTATTGTGGATAAAGGAACGGATGCATCGACCATTAAGGCAAGCGATAAAAAAAGAATGTAGAGATACCGTTGAGTGCTTTCTAAGTAAAGTGAAGAAATCCGTGAATAAGTCAATAAAATCGCGAATGAGATAATAAAGCCAGAAATAAAATTAATTCGCCGTTAAGCGACCCGCGAATTGATTAATCGAACCGTGAATAAAGAAAATTCGCGCATAATAAAACCGCGGATTACTTAATTGAAGCGTGAATAAAGTTGATTCGCGGCTAGTAGCCGGTGTATCCCGAAGAATCGAGTTTTCGTGAGCCAGAACCGGCATATCCCTACTACTGCAGAGCCAGAACCGGCATATACCGCGAAACTCGATTGTTTGGGATTCACCGGCTACTAGTCGCGAATTAACTTTATGCGCGCTTTAATTAATTAATCCGCGGTTTTATTGATTGACACGTAATAAAACCGCGAATCGTTTAATTGAAGCGCGAATCAAGTTAATTCGCGGCCGCGAATTGGTTTATCGAACCGCGAATTGATTAATTGATCCGCGGATAAAGGTAATTCGCGCCTAATTAAACCGCGAATTACTTAATCGGCGCGCGGATTAAGTTAATCCGCGGTTAATTACCCCGCGAATCACTTAATATAAAGTTCATATCACTTAATATAAAGTTCATTCGCGACTAGTAGCCGGTGAAACCGGTCGAAACGAGTTTTTCGACCTATTTTCGCCCTACAAGTGAGTTAGAACCGGCGAATATCTACTACTGAACACTCTCATACCCTATACTAGGAATAATCCTGTATCGCGGGAGACTGTCCATGTCTTCCGCGATACAGGATTACACACACAAATAACACAGCACTAACACCCATGACCCGAGAACATTTATCTGTCAAATAAATATCTGTCCCCCCCGGGAATCGAAACCGGAACCCTTCACTTCGCAAGCAAGAACACTACTAACTGGCCTTCGGAATCACCAATAACCAGCTGTTCTGCAGATATCCCTGGATTTAAGTGGTCAGTAGACACAAAGACTGCTTAAATATAAGAAAGATCCCGAAATAAAGATAAAACCAACAATATAACTATTTTCTTTTCATTTACAATGATTACGAAGCAGATTCGATCTTCATCAAAATACCATTACGGAAAGTTATTCTCCAAACGCTGTAATGGCAGAATGCTTCTAATCCCTCGCCCGGGCAGGATATCCCGCGGGAGCCGGGATTACCGGGATTAAGGCAGACCTAGATAAGAATAGTCCTTTGTTATGACTGCACGGCTAGTCGGCTATACTTGATATATTTAGTATTTTTATAATTGAAACGTGAAGAGCTCTAATCGTATATAAATATAACAAACTAGTAATCCAAAAATTTTCAGCACTTGGGTTGACCACTAACCCTTCTAAATCCGCACTGGAACAGCACAGGTTGAAGCCATCCATAGTTCTATTTGTGATTGGGGCAGATCCAAAAGTGCAACTCGCGTTGTATGAAAGTAATACATTGATAGTTATACATTTCTTTGGTGGTAGGTAGGATAATACGGAGTTGCAATATAACTTGAGCCAAATTACAGCTAATCAGCCAATTCCACGCACAGGTCAGACATTCAATTAGCCAATGCATCAATCTCAATTAGACACGGAATCAATCAAGTAGTACCATTGGTTCACGAACGAAACTGTTACAGAAATACGTTTTATTCTCGCTTTCTGTCTAGTAAAACTGTAACTGTTCGATGTATGTATGGCCAAAAAGACCGCTGGGACCTATACCATTCAATGTAATATTGTTTGTTTGTTACTTACCTGGTTAGTTACTTGCCTGACTAGACGTTCTGCTTGTATGTGAAAAGGTGTAAAAGCCAGTAATAAACAGATCGCTACTTTCCTCCCTGGCCTCCGGCAGGCCAAGTAAAGTGATCGATAGGATGTGTGATGCTGATGCTTTCCATTTACTGATATCTGTGGAGGGCAATGACCACTCTGCCGTCTTTCCATTGATCATGCATACAAAGATATGTTTTTTATTCTTGTTGCTAAGCACCACCACATCGTGGTAGGGGCAACGCTGGATGCTAAGGACATCCCAATCAAGTTTTAACGAAGATCCTCTCCAGAGGTCCGAATAATTACCCTGGCCATTAACTGATACAGATTATCTGCGCGTTAAGACCTCACTATTATTTAATTGTACTCCAATAACTATGATGACAATTCTTTCTATGGAAATCAAGTCCAGTAAAAAATTTACCATGAAGAGCCAAGGTATGATTCTACAATACAAGCTTAACTCTACAAATCTCACATTTTGTACAAAAAGTAATGCGATATCTTTTTAAAACTGAAAGCATTCTGAATTCGTGAGTCTCGGCGATCTATTTTACATGTAACGTGATAACTTACATTAGTAACCCGCCCTAACTTTGCTTTAATTCAAATTCAATTTCTTTTTTCAAATTCAAATTTACTTTACTTTACACAATTACACATATTATGCTTATAAGTTTAGTAGACGCATCTGAATCATTGCTTATCATTTATTTCAGACATAAATTAATAATTACTTATAGTATAAGCAGAATATACAGACAGATCGCTTTCAGATAATTATGATTAGATATTCTGCCTCTCTCAAATGGTTTAGCGTTACTCGTGCCATTGTAAGACTTAGTACATACGGATTGAGAAAATAGTACATTCAAGACCAGAAAAACTGCTATACCAAACTGAGCTGCACAATACCATCATCGTCATCAATATCATCACCGTTATCAATGTAAATGACATATTTTCCCTGCAGGAAATCGAACCTGGGACAAGGACCACTCACTTTTAGCGCAGGTTCACGAATTCGGTGTCGTCAAGAATAAGAAAGCTGATGATGGGAATTTGCACGGCTCTTCATTCACCAAAGGCAATGGTAAAAATGCACACAAGTTTCGAGTCTTGTGTGCATTTTTATTATATAGAAGTATTTATGCAAAAATGTATCCATCTATCCAGTATACATACATCGTATCTGAATTTTTCGGCCACACCATCACACCGCCCGTGACCACGTTCCATGCTAGTAAGTCGACGTAACAGCGTGATATACATAGGTACATATCGTGAATATCCATTCCATAGTAAAATTTTAAACCCTTAAAAAAATTAATGTTTCGGTTATATCATGTGCATATCGTATACTATGCGTAGATACAAGCAATTAATATAGTTTACAACGTTACACGCCTCGGAAATCATAATTAGCGAAGAGGATCCGCAATTACATTAATTAAGTAACGCGAGACTCAATTATACGATAAACAAAATTAATAAGAGTAAAATGTAGTTGAGATGAGATAGATTGATCGATCAAACGATCACGATCGAAAGCAGTGATAGCGGGTGTTTGAACGTTAGACTCCCAAACCGGGGGTTCCAGGTTCAAATCTCGCACACACCGCTAATTTTCAAAAATTATGTGCGTATTATAATTTAATTATCACTTGCTTTGATGAAAGAAAACATCGTGAGGAAACCTGCACACCTGAGAGTTCTCCATAATGTTTTCAAAGGTTTGTGAAGTCCACCAATCCGCACTTGGCCATCGTGGTGGACTATGGCCTATACCCCTCACACTGTGAGAGGAGACCCGTGCCCAGCAGTGGGACAGTTATGGGTTGTGATGATGATGATGGTGAGATTGATCGATTAAGCAAAACATAGATGTTAATATGTAAATAACTACAAGTAGGTGAACTACGTTTTTGTTTTTAATACTTATGATAAGTTAATTCTTGACAGCAATCCCACCTGATGGTAAGTGGCGATGAAGTCCAAGATGTTGGACGCCCTAACTATAGCCATCTGGTTTTTTCTTCTAAACATCCATCTTGACATCCCTGCTACCAAGCCCACGAAAACCAATGTTTTGTTTGTTTTTTTGTATGGTTAAAGAATATTGATGCATTTTTATTAGGCTTGCCCATTTCCTTCCTACTTATGCCCCAAAAACTGTTAAATATTCTAAATAAGCGGCATTTATTATCTTTCTGTCGTGGATTATCTATGGTCATCTAGTTATCCTAGGTCACAAGGTCGTCAATATCTGCTAATTGCAAATAACTCGAATTACTGTTTCCATTAAGAAGCTATATCCTACAAGTGCGCTCCTCTGTGCGCTCTCAGCTTAACTGTTCAAAATTCTAGAAGCATCCATCGAACTACATGTTTGATCGCGTGATTTAACGTATTCGCCTTCAACGAATAGTAATGGCGTCATAACGTCTTGACCGTAGACGGAGAAGAGTATATAGACCTATGGATGCCATCTATCGCACTCACACAAGAAAAGGAACAACTTACGCGATTAACACGAAAAAAACAAGAAAAAATGATAATATTTTTTGTCTCACTCTACGTGGCGGTTATTGCAAGGAAAGCACAGTACATACACATTTGACAGCTAATGTCGAATTTTTCTTGTGCCACATACAATTGTACTTTCTCGTGCTGTCTCATGTTGGCCACGTTCACCAGATGTCTATATGTCTATCCTTCTCTGTCTACGTTATTAACCAATTAGGAGGGAGTAAACAGCTGAAGGCGGTTAACTGATGGTTTATGTGTGGTAAAGAACTTGTAGGTGCTAAAGCCCATAGAGTTCGCCCAGGGTAGTACCACCGCCTGTCACGGTATCTAGTACCATCGTGTAATAATTGTTTTAACAGTAGTTGTGTACCGCTTAGAAGGATGTGGGTCTTATTCCTTAAGGGTAGCATCACATCTGTGACCGAATTAGAAAGAGACTCTTACTAACAATTACTAACTGGATTATTACTATCAACAACGCACAGGATTAACTATCACTGACAATCCCTCAAATCTCTCAAGCTCCAGTTACTTACCTACAAACTAACTGACCAACTAACTTCTTTCTTAATAACTCATATTCTTAAAAACACCCTCTGCTAATAAACTGGACTAACCATCCTGGTCCCGTTTTGAATCTTGTTCTGTCGGTCGCAGTTGTCACAGGCGGCAGTGAAAGAGTGTTGCTGGTGCTGCATGCTCGTTTGCTATCTTAATTCTATAAAAACATACATTTGAGTATACAGGCTTATTCAATAGTATAGCTATTCGCAAAATGACCCGTAGTCGTAAAAGGCGTTTTGGGCGAAAATAACTTGCGGTGTCGGTATGAATTTTGAAATTTAAGAGCAATTTTGGTCGTACATACTTTGGCGGTATACTGGGAATTCTATGAATACTGACTCCACCCGCTCAAGCTTTGCTTTGAGAAACACGATCTTCACGTTCACAAACAGTAACCGCATACGAAATAATGCTATCCTACTCGTTTTTAATATGCGACTTCAATTATCACTTGCTGCGGTGAAGGAAAACATCGTGAGGAAACCTGCACACCTGAGAGTTGTCCATAATGTTCTCAAAGTCTGCCAAGCGTGGTGGACTATGGCCTGTGCCCCTCACATTGTGTTGTGTCCAGCAGTGGGACTATTATGGATTGCAATGGTGAACCTTGTGTTACCTATTCTCCGAAAGTCCTTTGAAGAATTCTGGAGTGGAACACGATTAAATTGGGATGGATAACAGAAAGTATTTGACCATATTATCCCTATCTCCTTATAGACTAGATTAATTGAATATGGAATTGAATCTCAAAAAGATGAGCCCTGAAGAACTGCTGAAAGATGAAGGAAATCGTGATCCGCATATCATCGTCCATTCACCCATCGTACTGATACCTGAATCATAAACTCCTCGATTTTACTGATCCTTAAGACAGTATAAACGCGCGCATCCTCACTGAATATTTACGGGATGCGCCGCTTCACACAAGCTAATGCAGTCGTAAAATAAACAAATCGCCTTAATAGCGTCATTACGACGATTCGGCAACGTTGCCGCGTGCGAATCGCAAATTTCCAAAATGGTGACGCTAATCGGTGAGCAATACCGTATACATCTTAAATTGTTCACTTGTTCAAGTTGTTCGATCGGGTCAAATCCTGCAAGCTGAATTAGGACTGCTTTCTCTTACTTGGACTTGAAATTTTGCATGCTTTAGCTCCCATGATAGTACAATTTTATGACAAGCCTGGCCGGATACTACGCTCAGTATTGGCCCTAGACAAGATAACTTCTCAACGTTTAACAGCACAGTGACTAAATTTATTCTTTTGCGTTTACACTTAACTATAACTTCGTATTATAAAAGCGTACTTTTCGTTTCGGAATTATTAATTTTTATAGTTTTACTAGCTTTACCCCCCGCACGCCCACCGGCTCTTTTAGTGCTCACTTGCGTTGCTTGAGGAACCTACATACATATATACAAAGTTTCAAGTGAATCCATTCAAGAAATTTAAAGGTTCAGTTTATCCCCTTTTTAATCCCCATAGGGGAGGAATTTCACCTCCACTAAAGTGGGACTGCCCTACCCTAAACGATTGCTATGGATCAACTTGTATAGTTGAAAGCAACATTAACATGAGATATATGGGTCATAATGACCCCCACACAATAAAGGGTTGTGGCGATAAATGTTGTCCATAAATCCAAAATATAAAAACGGTCGCATCCGGATTCGCGTGGGATGAGTTTCCATACTATAATGGATACATAAATATTTTATTTTCCTGGAAAAATTAATTTAAGGACGAAGGTACTATTTTTGTTACACGTTTTCCACGAATTCCTTTCATCTATTTTTAGATTTTTATTAAGAGAATTTTATGCCCCCGGAATCCCTTTTATTTAATACCTACTAGTAAATCCGGTCTCGTTTCATAAATGTCATGTGTGCCCCAGTACTAAGGTACATGTTTGTACCAGTAGCAAGGTAAAAGTTTATAACCTAAAACAAATTTTGTTGCGTTTAAAAATGTCTTATTTGCTCCAGTTTATTTTTTATAGGACTTAAATTTTCTGTAAATTGATTTATGTAATTTCATTATCTATAATTATTTTGATTGTTATAAAATCACTAATCACATTTCACACACACTTTTTCTGGCTGTTATAATACTTCAGGAGTTAACATATTGTCCACGCCTATTGCTGTATACAAAATACACACATGGGAATTGATCGTTGCTTTGAAAAGATATCTCTAACGTTTGTTAAATTAAGTAATCAATTTATTTGGTAAAATGTCCTTCAACACACTTTCGAAGTACATTATTGACTAAGCCTAAAGCTCTTTGATCTATGACGATCCTTACAATAAATAGGGAATTTGCGAAATTATGTCTATAGCGATCATGTAAAACAATATTGGCATTGGTAATGACCGCCACCTAACGACGAAAAAGCAGAGCCAACGCATAAGACGTAGATGTAGCTTGTGTGGGGCGCCCAGCTGGCGCGCCAGGTGCCACATGGGTCCAGCCAGACCCGTCGCCTCGCCTCCATAAATTTCTATGAAATAAAAATAAAGCAAACAGACGTCATGGACACAGTGCCATTAAAGTTTGCTAACTTAGTTGATCGTAAATAGCCAACACACGAACAGACGAGCCACCTGATGGTAAGTGGTCACCGTTCCCCACAGACATCACTAGACCTTTGCCGGACAAGAAAGAAGGAAGAGGAAAGAAAGAAAAAATACAGTCCCGTCCAAGATACGATCAAAGCCCTCTATGAGCACGTTAATTTGCATTACTGACGTAACAAGAGTATTACGCAATGCCCATACAACAATTGTCATCCGCGATTTATTCTAATTAAATCTTCTAAAATTCCAGTCACATCGCCTTCTTTGCATTTAATACCGTGGATTATCTCGTCTTTGTGTGGGTGAGGCCACGTATGTTGACAAATGACTCGTCTGTCTGTAAACCGCTTGTAAGTCCCAAATTATTATGTCTATATCAGTATTCTTTTCTAGAAACTTGCTTGGCTAGCAGCCACCGTCTAGTTTGGACTAGCCTCCAAACGGCTCGTCGTGTTTTGGCTGAGGATCTCGATAACCAGTACTTTCTCTCTTCTCTCTTTGTTTTTGACCAGTTCAACATTGATGGCAACATGACCTACTCCTAATATGATAGGCGTCGCTTTTTTCTTAGATATTCCTATCGTCAATGCGCTCATAGCCCGACCGCTTGCGTCGATCCTGTGATCGGCCGAGTTGAGCAACAGAGGTCGCGATCGGTAATTGGTATTGGTGGTAATGGGTCACTCCTAGGGGCAAATAAAATATTCTTGAGCATTTTCGTGCTTCTTAGGGCACGTAAAACCGTTGGTCCCGATTCTTATTGTTAGATAGCAGTCGTTAAACCATGTCGGACCCTTCGGGCAGCATAAAGACTTCCGATACTTGGATAATCATAATAGGTAGTGCACTTACACAATTTACTTATTTATAACAGACTAGTTGTCCCAGCGTACTTCGTACCGCATTATGATTAAAAAATGTTTTGGTGATATATCGACAGCAACGCCACCTATCGGGTCCAATTGTGAATCTAAACCATTCTTGGAACCACCTGAAGACACACAAAAAATTTCAACCAAATCGGTCCAGTCGTTTGAGAGAAGTTCAGTGACATACACACTCACAGAAGAATTATATATATAAAGATAACTAAAAATGGTTTAAACCTTAGGTAGGTATTTATTACAAAATAAATAAATAAAAACAATTACAATAACAATACAAAAAAATACCGATGAGCCGTCATTCCCGATCCGATTATTATTATTTTCATGGCTGTTACGTTGAGAGAGGTGAAATCAATTCCGTGAACGAGCGCACCATTAGGATGATGAGTAAGAAACCCGTTTATCCCTCGGTTGGTCACTATCGTCTATTATTCATGGTCCGGAGGGTCGAGTGGCCAGGTGGCCGGTCGAACGACGGACAGGAATACGAGATCGTTGACCTAATTTTATTGTTTTAGGGCGGTAATCACTTTTTGTGTAGGTAACCCAACCAACTCACATTCGAGCCCCGTAATGTCCCATGGGTATATTAGTATTGAGGAGTAGGTAAGGGTTACGTATATTAGTATTGAGGAGTAGGTAAGGGTTACGACAAAACATAAAAATTAATAGGTTTAAATTAGGGAAGATCTCGCAGATTTACTGGATTTCCATAATACAACTACTACAGAAGCAAAAGAATATTCAGCCAGTTTTAGAAGCTATTAGGTGGATAAAATATCCTACTATTATGCACGAGTACCGTCGTATTAAACTGGGGGGTACAGCGACAGCGAGTTCCACGTGGAGGGAACATGACCTTGTGCGTAATTTCACTGAACGTAGCAGGTGCATCACAAACAGATTCGGTAGGCATGATTAGGAGAGTGGTCAAGATGTGGAGTTCCTTACACGTCACAACTACGAATAATAATGACACGAGAGGTCATGTGACCATTATCTTATTATCATTACCATCATGCTAGCTATAAGGTGGCTCGTCTGCCTATAAAAAATGTCTTTTAGAACCCACCGCGATAAGTTTTAAGACCGTTTTGTGCAGACTGTGCTATAATTTGTCCTATGATATCTTAAATTCAATCAAATGTATCTGTATTATGTTTTTAGGAACCTCAGGGGTTTTTCTATATAAGGGGCGTGCACCTACTAATACAAACACCTACCGAACTCTTGTAAATCAAGTCGGTATTCCCGTTCGATTATAATGTGGGTGTTAGTAAACGCGCTTTGCCATCTAAGGGCTACGTTGCCAATTACCATTACGATATTTCCGATCCCATCGTAGTAAAATTGGTAACTTATATCTGTAAAAAAATACCTCTCAGGAAAAAAACATAGGCGGATTCCTTAAGCCAAGATAATTTGAAGACATTCACTTTCCTCGATACTTAGTTTATACGAACTTGTTATAGGTTCCGTAGTTTTCTCGTTCCTCTAGCGAAGAAACCGACTCAGCGACGCGTTATTCACGCTAGGGAGGGTTCAACCAGGTGTCACCTGAACCGCAGAACGTATTAAATTCGATTCCACAAGACCGTATAATATCGCTCGTTCTTTAGTGCACCGAACCAATATACCCACCGTCTATGTGGTCTATCTGATGGAGTTAATTCGGTGAATACCATCCATCCATACCATCAAGTACTTCATCTGCTTCCATTCCAAAAAACACGGAACAAGCGAAACCAAATAACACCATACTTTTTGTGTCTGCACACAGGATTTAGACATATGGGCGAACTGGAAGCTTTGTTTGTCCTGACGGGAAACAAAACCGAGCAAAAAACAGGAAAGGCATGGTTGCCACGACCGTGGGCCATTGCAGTCAAATTATGCAAATATCAGCTTTATTACTCCACCCGAAATGCAGCGTTCCATCATAACAAGAGCCGGGATTTGCTAGACTATCGACTTTAAATTATCAGTCATAAAGATCACGATACGTGCCTTAGTGACGTGCCCACTCCTATTAAACAATTGAGTAAGACGTTCACAATCCCATGGGTGTATGAAGGGATGTCGTTTTTGAAATTTAAACCTTAATAATTCTGCACAGGGTTCACGAATTCAGACATTTGATAAATTTGTTTTATTTGGCAGATATACGATATGTTCACGCCTTCCGTTGAGGAGTATCCCCTTTGTTACGCTGTCATTTTATTTGGTTAATCATCTTATGAATTGGATTCCACAACTGCTTAACGTATAATGGAAGTAAAATAAAGGTAAAAGTTTATTTTATTTTAGTTTGATCGTCGGACTTTCAAACAGGGGACCTGAATTGCAATCGTACATGCACATCTAATTAACAAAAAATAAGTATGAAAATGAGAATTTGAATATCACTTGCTTCGGTTTGGGGAAATATCGTAAACCTGCACATCTGAGAGTTCTCCATAAAGTTCTCAAAGGTATGTGAAGTCTACCGATCTGCACTTGTCCAGGGTGGTAGACGATGGTCTCACTCTCATCCCCTCACATTGTGAAAGGAGACTGGATACTAACAATTTGACAATGGACTGTGGTGTGTATCTATACCCCTCTTAATATGAGAGGAGACCCAAGCCGAATATGGGACAGTTCAAAGTTACAAAGAAGAAAAAAGACAAAAATATATTTCGGAATAAAACTAAAAACGAAATGTAAAAGGAAATACGAGAAATTGACAATTATGATAAAAGTCCTCGATTGCTCATGATTTTCACGGAAACATTTGACAATGTCAATAACCGAGTTCACGGGAAATTGTACACCTGTGTATCAACGCATTTCGAAATTAAACTCGTGCTGCGCGATGACTGCCGTGTTTCATTTTTATATTCCTGATAAATTCATAATGGATTAGGATGTATACAGCGTAGCGATTTGAAGGTACATAAGTGGTCTCCGTCGCCCATAGAAATTAGTAGTTACTGAAAAAGAAGAGAGAATAAACAAAAAATGTATCTCTGCTTGCCTATCTGCTACGTGCTGAAATGATTTAGATGAAGTTTGGTATGGAGACGATGAAAATCCATGAAATAGGCGTAAACAGGTTGCCAAGATTCCATAATTATTTTGCGAGAAGCATGAACATCATCATCATCATCGTAACCCACATCTGTCCCACTGCTGGGCACGGATCTCCTCACAATTTGTGAATATTCATACATTTACACGACCCAAAAACATCGATCGACAATGTAACTTTCAACGGACATAAGAAGGTTGTATAAAAGAAGAATATAAAGATGCAGAACTCGGAGACGCAGAACGTCTATAAATTCAAAATCGCCATGCAGTTCCAGGCCTACTGATTAATGAAGAGAATTCGTCCATGTTGGTGTGGATAAACAAAGCGATAAAAATCTCTTTCAACCCTCAGATTAAACAAAAGCTGAGTTTCAACCAAACAAAACTCTGCAACTTGTTATTTGGAAATCTTGTAATGTGATGTAGTGCGTTAATGAATACCCCATTTATAGATTTTCTCAAATAACTTCTATGTACAAAAATCGATCAGTTAGAATTTCATTATTTTGTTCCATTTTGAAATTAATTTTAGGGTAATTTAATATGGTATAATTAATTATGTATAATATTAGGTATTTAAATTGTTAAAGTTTTGGTGGATTTTGACTTTTGTTAAGTAAGATGTTCCTAAGCGAATTAATGAATTGAATTTGTCATTCTTCCATTTTAATTAATCTTGAGCGATTAAATCACCTGCTAATATCATATTTTGTGTCGTTAGCTACTAATTAGAAACTACCCTCAGGAATCTTCATTATTCGCAAACGAAGCAAATTACACTTTCATTAGATCTTGTTTAGTGACATAACAACAGAGAGGGCTATTGTCCACGGAATACGTAATATGGTAGAAGTACACTACATTGGGAAAATATGGATGGCGCCATAACTACGAGTAGTATTGTCAGTTTAGCCCGCTCGAAAGTATTTTCAACTGATTTTCAAACAAACTTTCATCCCTTAAGTTTACCCCCTCGGAGGTGGAATACGACAAAACCGTTCTTACCTGAAGTCAACTACTCATAAACTACCTGCCTGTCAAATTTCATCTTGTTAGGTCAAGTAGTTTCTGAGATTTCGTGTTTTTTCTTTGAGTGAGTCAGTATCTCACTTACTGGCTTTCACAATAGATAGGTATAGGTTTTAGGTTCTGCTCACCTTATCATTTTCTATGTTTGTTTATTTTTACTCAGATAGCTGATATAAGTCGTATACTCTTATAAAATTGGTCAAGTGGGAGTCGGATCTACACACGTAGGGTTTCGTACCGACGACGCCGCGCCCGCCGTGCCATATTCTAATAATTTAGTCAGTAGGTAGGATTTTTGGGATCTTATTTTTAACTTTTTTATTATTTCCTGTTATAGCGGCCACAGTAATTTTAGTGACTTCTATCTATTGCAGTTGAAGAGATAGAGCCCTGTGTCCGACAGACAGGGGAGGCATATTAATAGAGTTCCGATAGTCACCCTGATCGTACGGAATTATTATAATGAGACATTTCGCCCAATGCATCAGCCGCGCCAATTCCGCCCAACGCCAAACTCGGTAACACTTCTACTCAACGCCTATTCTGTGTAATGTTCGCTCTGAGGCGCTGACTTCAGTTAATTAATACAAATAATACAATTACTCGCCTTTGTTCTCCGAGCTACACGTTACTTACTGTAACATAACATTTTGATTGAGTAGACACCACAATTATAAGACTAAATTAGCAAATGATTAGAATTTTGCATGAATATAGCGCGTACGTTAACTCCCGTATTCATAAACGATACTTCAATGCAATCTAATATGTAAATACATAAATAAACATAAATAAAACTCATGTGCCATGGACAAAACAAATAACATATCACTCACCTATGACCCGAGAACATACTTTTGGAACGAAGTTCCATACGGCAGGCTTGGAGGGGATAGGTTTTGCCGCGGCGACCGAACTGAAAAATATGTGATAGTAGAACCGTAAGAAAAATGCGTGGAATAAAAGCGTTAAATGAGACGTGCGCAGGCGCGACAGTAGCCGAAGGAACTTCGTTCCTACCTGGTGTCCCACGACACCAAATCATTTAGTTATTATCTGTCATATGATTATCTGCCCCAGCCGGTAATCGAACCGGGGACCCGTCACTTCGCAGGCAGGCCATTACCAACTAGGTTACGGGGTCGTCAAGTGCGGATTAGTAGACTACGCAGCTTTGTTGAGAACATTATGGAGAATTGTGACCAGTTTTCCTCGCGATGTATTCCTGCACCGAAGTTTATTTTTTCAAACTTGAAATGTCCAATATATTTTATTTTGTCCTGTTACAAACAAATAAACAGATTACAGACAGAAGTGTAAACATCCCAGAGCTCATTGTTATTCGGTAACAAAGAAAAGGTTAGCTTTGTTGAAATAATTAATGGGCTTCGGGCGCCGTCTAGGGATAACCAACTGATTTAAAACATATCGATAATATAGTATCGGTATAAACATCGATTAAAAAAATTAAGCTAATAGCCGTAAAATTTTACAAAAAGAAGTAAAAACAAAAATTTACAATTAAATTTCAAAAATCGAATTGGATTCCTAAATACATACTGAAAAACATTGACACTGAAAATAAAGGCGAAGTAGTAACTGTAACTGATTGTAGTAAAATCGTGATTTGCGTTTGTCTAACTCCTGAGCAGAGATGGGCAAACTGTAATCATGATTACGGATTACAATTACGAGCCTCCAGATGTCATTGTAGTACGAGCGTCCAGATGTCATTGTAGTACGAGCCGCCAGATGTCATTGTAGTACGAGCCTCCAGATGTCATTGTAGTCTGTAATCATGATTACATTTTAACCATGTCTGCTTCTGAGATTCAAATCTGTCAAGTTATGTAACTTTATGACGTGCTGTAGTGTATTATTTTTCCCGAATTAAGGCGAGGGCAGGTTTAATGGTCTATAAATCTATACAACCATATAAATAAAATTGAAATATTTGTTTGTGATTTCAAAATAAAAGTGTTTTCTGAACTGCTTCTAGTTACACGATACTAAAACACAAACAAACTTTGTTAAAAAATTGTATGTATTTCTGTTCGTCCAGTAAACTCTGGAACGGCTAAACCGATTTACTTAAATGGAACGTTCATTGAAAGATAGAGTTATAGAGCAACAATAAGCTACTTTTTGGATTTTTTTTGGGAAAACCTCTCGCGAAGTCGGCACATTATAAACATCGACATTATTTTGTTCAAGCCTGCCACCATCTTATTGAACGTGGGCTCTGGCGCGGAAACCTTGCGGCCCACACTTTCTTTTGCTGTCTACTGAACTGTTTATTGAACGATTGGGTTTCTTTGATTCAAAATAACAACATCCAGAATGAATTAATGTTTCTTATTTTGTAATTTTTATTGTAATGTTCATGTTATTCTAAGAGGGGCTTAATATTTTTGATTGATTTGATTGGCTTTAACCCATTAACCATTAATAGCCGCGACAGAGCACGGGGCACGAGCATAGACTTGATTAATTAATAAAAAAATTAAAAACTAGGAAAGAATAAAATCTTGTTTGACTAGCAAAGCATCAGTAATACTCTAGAACACTCTAGATGTTACAAATTTTTCACCTGAAAAAATCCAATACATGACCCGTTTACTGCTTACGTTAATATTTTTTGTAATTATAAGAAATTCATAATAGAGCCTTTAAACGGGACGATGTCATTAAAAATTACCTTGTATTAAAGTTCAAAAAGAATCCCGATTCCTATTTTCCTTACCGTAGAGGCTGAGACCTTAGTCTATGCCGAAAACTCCACCCCAACCCTTATTACGCCTTTCAATAAATACTCCACGGGTTAAATAAAGTAATATTGATTTGTACTGTTTAGTCATCAGTAATTGCATCTTATAAGTAGAACTTTAAGTTTTATGAGAATTAAAAAGTTTTGGAACTATTCCGGGAACAGTTTGGTTATTTTTGAACAGTTTTTGAACAGCCTTGCTCGCCGTCGCGTCATACGATGATACGACACAGTGGCAGTTGCGCGCGCGCAGGACGCACGCCTTCCGCGAACTCAACGCGCTCGGGCGTGATACGAAAACTGATCGGTGTGTGCGTGTGTGCGTTTCGGGTGTGACTAACTAGGTAACCAGCTTTGTCGGATTTTGGGGGCCTGAGGTAAGGAAAATAATTTTGTCGAAAATTTGGTCGTCAAATCGTTGTTCTTCACATGAAGTTATATTTAATTTTGTGATACCTAAAGGACTGTGCTTAAATTATTTTGTGGGTTTATGTGTGTGTGTGATATGTGAATTTTTCTATGCGTCTAGCCTTATTGGATTTAAGAATCATTGAGTATCTACATCATACTATCAGTAAGTAACATAAAAAGCTTAATTTGAATTAAGTAGTAGTATGACGGTCTTAGGTTAAGTATAGGTAGTAAGTAGGATGTACATATTAAGTATTTTTATTTATCTTTACCCTATCAATGGTTTTTGTTTACCCTAGGTTAATATTTATAAAATTTATCTTTAGCAGGATTGTAGGACATTAGTAAAATGATTTCATTAACATTCTTATATCAATAAGGATTAATCTACGTGACTAATACAGTTCTTAGCGACATATCTACTTCAAATAAGGCGTAAGAACATCTTATTTGAAGTTCGTCTAATTCGAAGGTGACGTCTTTTCTTACACTATCGGAACAACTTAACTAAGGGTATTCTCGTCCTTGAGCTACCATGTTAAGGTCCGGTTTTGTACAGCGGAAGAGGTTATGGTACCAGGTCTTAATGGAGTTCGCTTGAGTCTGTAGGTTGCCAACTATTATCACCATCTAAAGGCTACGTCGCCACTTACCATCAGGTGGGACCGTAGCGAAGCGGTAACTTATCACACATGCATAATTTAAGAAAAATTGAGTTAACTAAGTAGGTACATAATTTAATTAGGTACGTGCTGGATTCGAACTCGCTCCCTTTCGGGAATCCCACATCGACAATCGTTTGACCACAGGTAATCTACTCATATGTATCACTTCTTTTACATTTTGCCAGTTATACCTACTGTTAAAATTGTTTATTAACTTTTTATTTTATTAAAGTATAGAAAATATTGTTTTTATTGTCGATGGTTTTCGGAGCTACACACATTCACGCACATTTCAGAATGAGAGTAATAATGTCAAATAATTTATCAAAAAAATGGGGATCTACTATAATTTCCATTAAAATATATTAGAGAGCCGTACGAATATTTCAACGTGATAAAATAAATAAATTGTGTTAATTTTTGCAAAATACTTTTAATTTTTTTTCCACCTTTAAACTGCTTGCTAATAGTTCTTCATCTAGCGGTCTCATATTTGGCTGGCTCAGTATGCTGGAGGCGGGGTTCCCTTACCATGTGGCCCGACTGAACGTTTTTGGTTTTTGACGTATAGATGTACAAAGTTTGTTGACCTTTTCAAGGATTTATTTCATGTGCTACACATGACCGGAAGAAGGTAATACTAATTATTTAAAAAAGATTACATATGACATTACTGTAACTAAGTAATGACCTTCCATAGTGATTCCAATGAATGTGTAGGTAGGCACTTTCTTACTCCCCGAATTCCCCAAAATAACCAAATTTACAATAGAAACAATAAAGGAATCCCAGTGCAAGAGTGGGTATGCTATGTAAGCTTTTAATACTTGTCTAAATAGATTAGACACGCTGTAGCAATAGTATGAAGCCAAGTTCAAGTAATTGGCGACGCAGCAGCTCTGTGTTTTGACTAACTAACTATATATACATTTACTAGGCAAAACTTTGAAGTCACAGATATATGTAACTTCATATAACAAAGTCTCATTCATACCAAAGCTAAACCAAGCTTGAATGCAATCAATCAATTGTTATTCGTAGTCAATCACAGTTTATCTTACTTAAGTTGGAGCGCGTCGTAAGTGTAATTAAAATGCATGAAAGCGCCAACTCGCATATGCAAGGAAAACAAATATGTCACGTGTCACGTGTAAACCGACCGGCGCGGCGCGGCGACCTGCGCGCGTCACGCTCTGTATTCCTGCACTACTGATGTGACAGTGTCACTGCACTTGTCACTGTCGAAGAGAGCTCTGTAGAGCTAGTGACATAAGGTAGGTATGTAGGTTATACATTAAATTTTAATATTAGTTATTGTTAAATATTAATTATAATTATACAAGTGGTACAATGTTACTGGGGTTTTAATTTAAAGGAAATAGAGCCAAAAAACGAACGATGTAACAAATGACCTTTGGATAAATGGTCATTGCATCCCACGGCATCAGTAACCCAAAGCATCACCTGCTTTGTTTTGTCGATCAAGAAAGAAAATGTTGTGGAAGCGGCCCATGCACTTGTTGCACTTTTATACAAAACTGTAAAAGACAACGAGTTAAAGAGCAAACTTATGAAAACAATAATTAACATACATAGCTGCAAATGTGTGTGTATGACGCACACAACCAGCAGTAGACAAAAACAACATGGAAGAGCAACGGATCATTCCCCGCTACCAAGAATGATCGCCACCACGCCCTAATTACCACACATAGCTGGGAAGAAATCTTGAAGACAATCTATTTGTATGTAATAACCACTTGCCGCTGTGAACCGATTTTTTTAAAATCGTTTCGTAAATAAGGTATCGATTACACTAGAGCGATTGAAGCGAATGATGCGTGTGCGAATATCGTCAATGTTCGCGATACTACATGTATGTACTACAATTTAAGTCTATAATATAATATAAGTGAGGATATTTCCCCACTTGCTATCTAATATCGTAAACAAGCATTCACTTATAAATACAACAATACAAAAAAGGTAAAATAAACTAAAACAATAAAAGTTTTCTAAATACGAGTACGCAGCACTACAATAAAGTGAAATGAGACACAATTTCACGAATAGTGTACCTTCGTTCGATTTCAGGCACTAAGAATAAGAAATTAATCTCTGAGAATGTATTTCGACTCTGGTAGAGATGTACCTTTAGGTTCAGTGAATGGTAGATGTGGTACCATTGACGGTAAGTATGGTGGTAGCGTAGTCGTTACGATGAGTCGGCATACTATACGTAATTGATGAGATTATAATTATTTTAGTTAAATACCAAATCTGCATCTTTAAATAGGTAATTTTTTGTTTGTCTATCTGCCTGAAAATCATAAACTATAAATTCACCAATACACATCTTAAAAAAAATAAGAGAAGTAACATAAAAAAAAAGTTTAATAGTAATCACTTTTGTCTATGAATAATTTGCGAAACAATGATAGAATAAAAAATGTCGTGCGTAAGTATATCAGCAATACCTATATTAATAAATGGTTTTAAATTAGTAAGTATAGTAATACGAGAAGAGACATTGTAGAAGTGTGAAATTTTGCATTGTTAAAGTTTACATAAAAAAGAAGCGCAAAAAAGTTAATTTTATACAAAATATGTGTTACAATGTGAAGTAATCCATTGGCTAAATAAATTACGGTTCAATTTCTAACGCACAGCGCGAGTCCCTAGTACCACACTTGTTTGCTAGTACGCAGTCAATACGATAGTTTATCAACAACGACCAAACAAATGAAACAGAACAAGCAAAGAAGTCTAGATCTCAATTGAAGTTGAAAGCAACGAAATTAACTTTTTTGTAGTACATTTTAAGTCGTTTGCAATGCTAATGGCAGGCTCCCGAGGAGAAATTAACTTACTTCGCAAGCAGAAACCATTGTAAAGCTCCGATTCCATTCAAGAAGTTCGTCCTAGAAGATGGGGTACTTGAGCGTTAAATAATCCTGGATTTGAATTACCGTATAACTTTTAAATTTCGAAGTAACTTTCTTTTTTAACATTGCTATCTTGTACATAAAGCACGAGATACCTACAGCAGTGATAGGCGAGTGGTTTGAACCTTGAACTACCGAACCGGGGGGCCGGGTTCAAATTCTGCACGCACCTCTAAGAAAAAAAATGTACGTGTTATCACTTAATGGAAATTGTTAAAGGTGTGTGAAGTCCGCCAATCCGCACTTGGCCAGCGTGGTGGACTATGGCCTGTACCCCTCACATTGTGAGAGGGGACCCGTGCCCAGCAGTGGGACAGTTATGGGTTGCGATGATGAGAAGATAAAAAGCGAACAACTTTGGAGTCCTGACAGTATAATGTCATCCTGTTTTGAACAGTGTCTACCCTAAGCCGAAGAGGTTGGCTTGGACTCAATGATGGATAAATCCCCTTGTCTCCCATCCCAAATATCTAATTAACCCTCCTCCTAAAATAGACCGTAACATATTTTATACGAGCTTCAGTCGAGGTGCCAGAGAGCCTATAGTAATAATGCGTGACCCCGCTTCCATTTTGGTTGGCAACGCGTAAGTGATACTGTTCTTGCTACCGTCTATAGGCGGACAGCGACCACTTATCATCATACCGAATTTGCTCTTTTTTTTATCTTTTTAACTTTTCTATCATCGTAAATCTAAAACTATAAGTATGAGAATCAACAATAAAAGTGCCTTTTCCGAGATTCACAGTTGCGTGATTAAAAGCTGTTTACCTGCGAAGCTATGTCGGTTACGCTTCTGCATATTTATTGCTTTACAATACAATAAAATCGTAGACCATTACATTGAAAACATGTTTGTTGCGTTTAAAACATAAACGTCGAAGCATTCGACTCTACAATTTACGTCGATCGTAAGTCGAGATCGAGTTCAGCCACTCTCTGATGCTCAAAATCAATCTCAAACGCTTCTATGCTTCGGAAGATATGCTGAACCGTTGCTGCTGATACTGCTGACTGATATCCATCCCTGATTGGCCCATCCATGATTCCATCGCGAATGGAGCGTCCAAAGAAGAAAACTGTATACAGTTACTTGCACCAACTGAGGACTGTATGAACAAGAGTTTACGTGAGCTCGTTCAATTCTGGCAGTGGAAGATCGAATGCGAGGGTTTACTTTTTTACCTATTTACGAATATTAGGCCAGGGTATTATAAGTTACGGGTACATGAAGCTATTAACAACAGGACCATAAAGCACGAACGCCAGTCAATCCGAATCGATATTGATACACGTGCAATCGAAAAACCGGTTCAATTACCCACAGTGGTTGTTAAATTAATATGAGTTCCATCCAACAGACATTGGGTGGTTAAACGCGATCCGTTGGCAAAGATCTGTTAGGCTGCTTGTACACATGAAGAGTCATCTATATGTATGTATGTACGTGAAGCAAAAAAACAATGTATATCTTTTTACGAAACATACGTGGAAGGAGGAATACGAAATTTGGCACACTTAAAGTTTATGTATAGAAAGAATGCTGAATGATGTGTTTTTAAATGCAAACTTAATTTTTATAATTTTAATGATGCATTAGAAATACATCAAATTAATAAATAAAATATCACACAAATTTAAGTTACTCTATGCAATATTTATTTATTTAATGTTTATTGTTAATTAGAACGGTGATGAAATTTGTACATTCATAGTGTCAATGTGAAGACATCCTTTGAAAGAAAAATAACGGACGAATTTTAAACGTCTAGAGTGTCTCTAGTTGGTACTAATAAAAGAGCAGTACATACCACCAGGGACTCGTCTATACTTTTGCCGGTTATTTACATAAAAACCCAGACCAAGCATACAAATTAAAACTCAATATTCAAATTTCCACCACGCTGGGAATCGAAAACAGGACTCTTCAAGCGGCGATCAAAAGATCGCGATGGCGAAAACGCTATAAGGGTCGTTTTCTATTCTAAAAATCTTTCGCAGCAATTAGAAACCGGGCACAGTCTGCAGCGACGCGCGACGGCCGTAATCCCGCGGACATTGTGAAAGCTCTCTAAACGCACGTAGCCCATCTAACCCGTGCCGTGGTTCCGTGAATGAAATGGTCCGTAATTGCCCCGGGGCCTATTATGTTCCCCAGTTAACTAAGGTAACCCTTTGAACGTTCACCGATATTTTTGTAAATTAATTTTGTTATGGTTAATTTTCTTACTCTTCGGAATCGGAATACATTGTGGGGGTATAGTACTCGTATCTCACAAGCCATACTCTGTATCTATAGCTCTTAGCAACTTAACCAAATTAATTGTACAGACAGTGCAGTTTGAGCTAAATTATGAATACCTGAAACTCAGTAAGCAATTTCAAAGATGTGCAGTTAGTTTATTCATGAAAGATATCGATAATCTTTGATAATCGCCGAGAATCGATTGCACTCGTAGCACATAGCATACACTTACACAGATCACTAGTTTAAAGGTATAATTAAGTGTAACAAAATAAATAAAATAACACTTTTACGCATCTAGAATACCCCGAAAGTATTGTATACTATTGTATGCGTCTACCCAAGAACGAGCCACCAATTTTACTGAAATACGCGTAGGTAGTTCTCGTATCATTTAATATGAACAAAAGGGTAAAAACCTCCCGTGTGCGGAGTTAATCTCTGGCAGTTTTGTGAATGAAATGACTCGTAATTGGCCCGCAGGCTGTTAGGCTGAGCCCTTTGAGAGGGCGATGATTGTTTCGTCTCCACGGACGGAGGCACCGTCAGTGTTAGAGCTTGTGCGTTTTTAGACCTGTTAAGGGATGATTGACTTGAAAAATGTTGTTTATTTGCTCATTATATCTACATGTACAATAGGGTAGATGTTTTTGTGTCATCTAAGTTAGGTTTTAAGAGGACGTTACCCATGGACATCATTAACACCAAAAGTATCACCGATTCGTTACCGGCCAATAAATAGAAGAACGGACTGGCTCTCAAGCCGAACACGACGAGTTGGCGGCAACTCGCGCTTTGAAAGTTTGAGCTGTCGCATGATAACTTACAAGACTAGCGCAAAGCGTGTCTATCAGGGAACAGTTATCGTACGACCTAATAAACACATCTTTAATCGTGAGTGATGCTTCCGGTCAACAAAACGAATTCAATGTTAAAATGCATCGGTGACCGTCGTCGTGTCGTGAAGTGGTTTTACGTTGAAATCTACGACTAGACCAAACGACTTGTCGTGGTCCTGGCAGCCAGTACTTTCGTTTTTTCTTCTTCCTGCTTCCTACCGGCGTAGCTTCTGATAGCTTTTGGCGTTGCAGATGTCCCCATAGGAAACAGTGACCACAAGTTCAGGCTTGTCTGCGTGTTACACTTTTATAGAGGCGAACCCTTTCCGCCATTTGGCGAGGCCATTTCTATAGTGTAATCATTGATTTTATGTACCGCTTAGAAAAATGTGGATCTCAGTCCTCAAGGCTGGCAACATCTGTGACCGAATTACAACAACACTCTTGCTAACTAACTGGACTATTAACTAACAACTACTAGCAGGATTATCACTATCAGTCCCTGCCCCAGTCCTCATACCTACTAACGAACTAACCAACTAACACCGCTAGCTGACTGAATATCCTAGTCCCGATTTGAGTCCACAGTGAGCGGAAGGATGGTACTGCAAGCTCGTTTGTGATAGCTATTAATTCCATAAAAAAGATATAGTTTAGACAGGAAACAATCATCAAAACGACTTCGATTAAATTGACAACATGATTTTTATAACGGACATGACTTTGCGGTACATTTCTCAATTACCGGTTAGCGATGACGTCACAGACGCAGATTGAAATGTACAATATTATCGTTTAATTACATTCGAAACGTACTGTTAATTATGAATGGGGCGTGGGAATTGGATTGCTATTGGAATTTATTTCAGCGTTCGTAGTCCAAGGTTGAAGCGCTCATGTCGGTTTGTGTCCTGTGATTGACCGAGTTAAGGACTTCACACATTAGACCCACTCAACTCCAACCTGGCTGACTTATCAGGTAAACTTGAGCTACGTAGTCGACATACATGTACAGTATTGTACAGTTGTTCCACATACACGATCAAAATACCTGCACAGTTCAACTGTACAGGTAAACTGTCAGGTACACCCTAGCGTCTATGATTAGCTTTAGACAAGTTTAAAAACGTCACCTTGCACGAATCACCAATCGCAGTCTCACATGTCTTCAACACATTAAAGATATTTCGAAAACTTAATCAATTATAATGAATGCAAATAGAATTCGCGCTGGGAACGATACAATCAGTTTCCATTTACATTTCCCCCGTCCGATGCTCCATTGTGTACGTTACACAATTGTGTCCTCTGAGAACCATGCCTAATGTGGCCGCGCCTTTACCGTTTCTTTCCGTTCGGTATTCCCTCGAACTTTCTACAAGTACAGTCAGTTGCAAAAACGTTGTACTTAGGTACATATTTAATTAATCGAATAATATAAGGATTTTTCTTTTGCGTTTCGCTACTTGCTGTTATCTTATACGTAAAATCGAAAAGATATTCACACAATCACTGATAAAACCCAAAAACACACACAAAACTTATTAGCTTATGAACATTGACTTATTATAAGTCAATGCCTCTGAAGATAAAATTTGCTAGGGAATTAGTTTATGAGTAGGAGATGTGCGAGATAGAAAATAAAGTATAATAATTATTGTGGTTGCTATTATATCTGTTCCACATAATTATGTGTTTGGTCTTTGAACTATAAGCATAGGTATTGTTGAATGATAAATAAATAAAAGCTAAAAACGGATTTTGTGTTGTCCTCTAAGGAGGTGAATATCGGATGAAAATGTGTTTGAAAATCAGTTAAAAGTATGTACTTCCGCACGGTCCAAAGTTTTTGATAATAAATGTTTCATAAATATTAGATCAATGCACATCCTATTAATATTATAAATGCGAAAGTTTGTATGGATGTATGAATGTTTGTTACTCTTTTACGCAAAAACTACCGAATGGATTTTGATGAAACTTTACAATCATATAGCTCACACATCAGAATAACACATAGGCTATAATTTATAAAGATATAGTGTGAATTATCCAAAATATATAACTAAATCTTTGCAAACCGAAGGAATAAGTTTCCCGAAGCGAAGCGAGGGCGGGTCGCTAGTATTTGATAAATACTTATATACATTTTGTACACAATTACCATTCTCAGTTACCTTATGGCAATAACTACATACATGGTAGATATATGTACTTAGTACCTACACTTCTTACTTAATACGTATTTTTGGGTTAACTATGAACAACAAAAAAGATAAATTAACTAAAAATATCATATTCATAAATAATTTAGTATCCGACAGTACTTATTTCGCAGTCGCATCGCAAGTACCTGCTGAAGTTTTTATTAATTAAGACATTAATTTGCTCAGCTCATTAATTAGGACATGAGAAAAAGTTTAAGAGAACTGTCTTCGGCCCCGTAAGTAGCAGACATCTCGTATAATTATAATACCGTTTCATTATGAGAAATGATATTACGAGTATCAACTTTTTTAACTTGATTCTGTCATAATAAAATTAATAATCTTATTTGGAAGCCATATTGCAATTGTATATTGGGTACATCACAAGATTTGAATTGAATTCTGAATACAGTTAGAATGTCTTTAACCCATATTATATGCACACAGGATCAATAACTACCCAAAGACATGACTTTTAATACGCACTGATCACGAGGTGTTGCTTAAATTTTAAATTAATTGCCGTATTTTATTGGATTGATAAGTGGTTTGTACCGTAGCAATGCGGCGACGATACTATTGTATATTGCCTATAAATCCTACGAAGATAAAGCTCTTTCCTTATAGCACACAGCGAAAGATTCGATATCATCAGTATATTATGCGAATCCATTAAGGGCAGTCATTAAGCTGGTCAGCCCGAGGGGATAGCAGAGGAAGTTGCGGTCTCAGCGGTGTCGAGCGGATGTCGAGGTATTGATTGGTCTGGTCGATATTCTGAGCATCTTTGTACTCTTTGTGTACTTTGTAGAGACTCTTATTACCAATTAGTAACTGGACTATTCCTAACAATAACTAACAGGACTAACTTTCACTAACAGTCCCTGTCCCAGTCCTCATACTTTAATAAATAAAATAAAATGATTAAGATTAAATGATGTTTGATGATTGAATATATGTACTTAAAATTTTGTTGTCTAAATCCAGGCCTTTCAACTAAATCATTTTCACAAAGCATTTGACATTCGCAGCGAATTTACCGCGCTATTGAAATAAAACGGATGTTAAACAGGGACCATAATTATCAGTAAGTGTAGGGACACCATCTGACGTTATAGTTATATTTTAGCAGGACTTTGCCCGCGATCGACCCCCTGCCTGCGAAGCGTGGGCCCTGGGTTCGTTTCCCGGCCGGAGCAGATATCTTTAAAAAAAGTGTAAAAAGTTGACTCCATTTGTGTTATTCTTGCCCGTAGGTGACGATGACTAATCTTTAGTTATTTCATTATTTTATTTATTTTATTATTGATTTATTTTATGTTAATCTTAATCTTTAGTTACAAAATTATCATAATCTCATTGTAATTAATACAACCTATGAACGCTCTCTCGAAAATCTATAACAGAGAATCATTGATTTATTTACAGATAAATAATAAAATTTATAAAACACGTGCTGAACAGTAATCGCCTCGTATATTATTGTCATAAATTTGTCAGGAACAGTCCTGTTCTGTCATTGTAAAATACTGTCCCTAAAATAAACGTACACTGCGCTCATTTGAAATGCGGGCGTGTAAGCCACGGTGATGGAATACCAGAATAAATTAAAATGAAATATTATAAAAGGACCTCTTTAATGTATTTTGTTTTGTTATAAATATTTTTGCGAGCGATGCGAAAATCCTTTCATTTATATGTACGAGTATAACCAAGAGATATGGATCCTTGCAACCGGTTGCCGGCACATCTTTTTTACTTATCAATATCTACTTTATACCAGTCGGTTTTTAAAATCGATCGTCAAATGTTTTATAGCTTCTTGTCCATGTCGACAAGGACATCAAAAACAGGACCTCCTCCTGTTAGGATACGTAATATAAATAGCTTTCCGGCCCAGCAACCAAAAAAGTGATAAATATTAGTCTACTGGCAGCTAACCAGGCGGGTAAAATCTATATATTACAATACCGCATCGTCAGGATTAAACTAGGCGCCTCAGAACCCAGCTACCTCCAGCAAATGGGTCATTTTGTATTATACAGAATAATATAAAACTCTTGCGTTACTGAGTTACTGACAGAACACAGCCGAAACCACTGCAAGCAGCCGAAATTTGGCATGTATGTTCCTAACACCGACCACACATGGTGGTCCCTAACATACAAGAGCAGTAGAGAGGATTTTTGGAAATTCCGCCCCATAAGGGGATAAAAGGGGATAAACTGATTTTTTGGAAATTGGCCGTAGCCGCGGGGGAACGCTGGCTTGGCCGCTCTGAACTTTGTTAGGATCGCTGCGCAGAAGTCATTAGGGTCGAAATGGTGGCAAGACGCGCGGGGTGTCACTTTGAGCATTGTTTGTTTCAGTCACACGCTCAGTGTTCGTGTCGCTATCTCTCTCTAAAGTACAATACCTGCGCACTATATCCAAAAGCCTAACTTCAGAGCGGCCTAGAACCGTCGGCAGTACTATACGAGCTTGTAACTAAAGACCAAAATATCGCCCCTGTCTCATTTAGGTACTTCCGAACACGTATTCTCCCGGACACAATTACCGAGACAATAAGCAATTTAAGTTCATTGTACCTAGTACCTATTAAAAATTAATAAACCTAAATTACAAATATTAAAAAATAGTATCCGTAAATTTAAATAGGTACCTGCCATAATAAAGGATTATAAATTTATAACTTTCCTGTAATTAACAAATTCATATTTTAATTAGAAGAAAAGGAGATTATATTTAGCTATACAAAGCTTAAATTGTACAAAGAAGTTATTAATATTTTTTATGATTATCATGTTAAGTTTAAAAAATAATGAACTTAACTAAGCCGCAGCTCCACTGCTGCGCACGAAGAGGCTATACATTTTGCAAGAAAATGTACAAAATTATGTGATAACGTCCAGTACACAGCAAACGAACAAACAAACAAAATAAATGAAACCACGTAGCTAAAATGCGCCGCGTGCTTGTTGCTCGTGTACAACGTGGCAGCAGTGGGTCTGCAGCTTTATGATTAAGCTTTCTTTCTTCCTTCCTTCCTTCCTTCCTTTCTTTCTTTCTTTCTTTCTTTCTTTCCTCTTCTTTCTGTCTTGCCTTTGGCGTTTTGAGTGTGACCACTTACCATCAGGTGGTCCGTCTGCTCTATTGTTTTCTATTATTTAAGCCGATTCAACCCCTTCTTGAAATAAAAACTTCCACGTCAATCAGAAGCATAATCTAAACGGCTGTTCTTAATAATCTATTTATGGTCAGTCAATTATCTAGCAATAGTCAAAACTTCACAACATGATAGTGTTAATTATTACTGCTTTGAGTAGTTACTTAATTACTTACGTATTGTTACAGGGAGCGCCAGTCGGAGCCGGGTGTAAGATGCAAACTAAAAATATTAACTTGAGCCAGGATCAACGGAACAGGGAAAGCTGTGATCTGCAGGTGCGTATTAAAAATGCGAAACTTTGTATGAATGTTTGTTACTCTTTCACGCAAAAACTACCGAATGGATTTTGCTGAAACTTTACAATAATATAGCTTACACATCAGAATAACACATAGGCTATAAATTATAAAGATATAGTGTGAATTATCCAAAATATATAACTAAATCTTTGCAAACCGAAGGAATAAGTTTCCCGGAGTGAAGCGAGGGCGGGTCGCTAGTATTATAATAATACCACTCGTTACCCAGGATTCCATCTGAACTATATGTTATAACAGGTAGAAATTAATTACCACTTGCTTGAGTGAAGTAAAACCTCGTGGGAAAACCAGCATACCTTTTTCATCTCTTTTGTTTTTTTTGGACAAAGAAATTCATAGAAGTTACATAAAATCAGGAGACTTGGGAGTTTGTTGTTATTGCAGAATTCCATTCATAACTTCTCGAACCTCTCCGTTTAAAACAACATTTGGGAACTTATTTCGAATTTTACCTTTTCAATAATTTTCTCTCCGAAAACAACTTGAGTTTTCAAGGTTTTCGGACTCTAAATAAAAGAAGAAAAATTTAATGTTAATGAAGTTTGGAACTTCCAAAAGCTTACAGACTGAAATAAATTAGGTATATAATTTTTTTCAGGTACCTACGTATTTTATTACCATATGTATTTAAATCAAAATAACTATGTTTCGTTTTTTTTATATGAATCGTGTATATTTTAAAGATGAAACAAAATTATTTACGACCTCTTATTTCAATAAAGCGCCATCTCTTAGACATTGCAAACATCACTTTACTTCCTATCGACACCAACTAGTTCCACAAAACTTTTGCTAGATGGCGTTGAATACATTGAGCGCAATTTTCATGCATTTGTATCAAACTTTAATGAATGCACTGTTTTCGCAGAAAATGTGTCGCCAAGATGGCCATCTGTCGGGCGATGTGTCAGCGACCCAAGATGCGTTCTCCAATCAAGTCACGGCTGCCCCCATCGGTTCCACGTATCACGGTCAGTATGCAATATGAAAATTGAATAATATTCAAATGAGCACGCCCGGATATTTCTCACGTGGCCGCTTCTTTGAAACGTTGGTACTGGACTACTGGAACTGTACGGACACTACGGACTGTAGCACACTGGGCAGTTATAGATAAAATCTATATAATACACTCAGTTTATTTACAACCTTATTGCAATCTCATTACGTTCATTTTAAACATATTTGTGACTATACGATTAGGTACCTTAGTTGTCAGAACGTGCCGATTTTTCCGAACAAAGGATTTTCTTTTAAAATTTGGTTTTAATTTTAATGTAAAATAGGTTTCAGAAATACTTCTATAAAACAAATTGCAGTGCTAATACACTTATATACATACGTAATCAATGGGGTGAATCTCACTAGACAATCTAATTTTATCAAATTGATCCGCGATTTAAGTACCTATATAAAAAAATAGTTTATCTTTGTTAGTGTCTACAATTATAATATTTTTAATACTTTCAATTAAAAAAACATTGCTACGATGTAATCAAACGAAGCCAGATTTGTATTATAGGTAACTCTACCTATCACTAGTCTAGCTAGACTGTAGAGAAACAGTATATTTTTTAAAATGTAATTTTTTGTAACTCGATGTCATTGCCTAATTAGGTAAATCAAACAATTTGAGTGAGACTAGGTATGGCATATTTTTATAATATGTGATAAAAAATTTATTGTGTCTATTGAATGAATTTGTAGATATGATTGAAAGAAAAGAATGTGTAGATATGCGTCAGAGAGAGATCAAATCAGTGAGTTAACGTTTATGTAGGTGCGAGCGAGATGCTACATTGCTACGGAAATGCACTTTTCCGACTAGTTATGTCTACGAAGTCTTTTACAAGTTACGACACGCTTGTTGAGTGATTGTAACTACCTTTAATTAGTATTACTGCATCATTATGTTCTAAATGTATGTATTAGGCTGTGAACTGAATTTAAAATCGACTTAGAATGTAATTTTACGTTGTTCGGTCGTAGGGCCGGAGAGTTAGTAATTAGTATTTATGCGGGTTCTTTGCTTCTTTTCTAGTCGAAAGCACATCGGTTACCTACTTTAATTGTGTATATAAATAATACACAAAGAAAAGCAAATTTATTCAATGTATACATTAACTTATTATTAATATAATAAGTCAATGAATGTATATAAGTATAAAAGGTTATTCCTTTTTCTACCGTCAATCTTTTGTTTTCGTAGAGTAACTCGGATTTGACGTTCCTACTCTATGATGAACTGTGATTAGTTTGTCATTCATATAAAACATTGTAATTATACAACAAATTAAAATACAAACATAAAAACGTAATGAGTTTCATAAAATAATTTTAATAGCTACATAGCTAATACATAGTTAAAGATAAGCAGGATGTTTCATTGAACCCGCACCTCCTCGCAAACGCGTGTGTGTGAGGCACAACACATTCGACACGGATTACACACACACAGCAACAAAGACACCTGCGATGCGTGATCCGAAAGCCAAACAGATCAAAATCTCGCTCCAATCAAAGCAGCCAACAACAAAGGAATTATTTAAACAACCTAAATAAAACATAATATCTAGTAGATTCCAAATTTAAATTGGCATAACGAGTTCGACACATGTGCTTTTTGTTAATTGTTATTAATCTTTTTTATCTGTAGTGAGTGAAAGTGCTATTTTGGCGCGTAATTTTTGTGTTTTGTGCGTTTGTTTATACTGTTTTCAAGCTGGATCCAAGACGTAGAGGCATATTGGGATCACCCAGTAATTATTACGGTGAGTTTTTGCTAATAAAATAACTAATAAACAACACTAACTACAATCTATTCACTTCTAACCTCGAAATAGTAAATACTAGAGAAACGTAATGTGTTCCCGCGTACTTACCTAGTGTATGAGTGTAATGTCTTTTATAGTACATAGATGGCATTAGGTGTAAGTTGTGACGATTAAAATACTTATATGATTTATATTAAATTATTAATATTTATTTCATTCATAATTATAATTCTATATTAGGTATTATAGGTGATCATGATTACGTCATTATGTTGCCTAAATTAAGAATGTTTGATGTTTTAAAAAGTTGGTTATTATGATTCAATAATCTTTAATTACTTCGTTTAATTAACCTGTCGTCGCTCACCCCTATTTTAGGTAAAGGAGAAAAGTCAAAACCAAAAAAAATACCCCAACCTCGTAGACCCTGGAAGGTTGTAAAAAAGGTTAAAAAAATTGTCCATCTCATGAAGACTCACTTAAAACTTGAAAAGCTTTCACAAGATATAGCATGACAGGTAAATATAGGGCGAGCTAAATAAAACCGTTTAAAAATATGGAATTAACCGTACGCATGTACCTACCAATTGTTTTGTTTAAACCCTTTTTTATTACTAAACTCGATTTACACGCAATTATACATAAAAATTATACTAGTTAGGCACTTCATATCTTTCTTACATAATTATGTTTTTAATTAAGTACCTACCTACTACATATATTTGGTATATTTTGGTTAGGTATATATACAATTTTCTATATGGAGCCTAAAATATTACTTACGCATCCTCTATTATCGTATCATAGCTGTAGGTACAGTGCGACAAAAAGATTTCAACGCGGCGCGTCGTCCGATCTGTCTACATTGTTGAGGTGGTCATACCTCTATTGTTTTGTTTGTGAATTAATTCTTGCCTGATGTAAATCAGTTGCATTGTTTATGACAGTTTTGTCACCTTGCGTTTTGTAACGCATTATAAATGGCCTGTGTGTCTACAGAAATGTTGAAATTTGATTTGTCAAAAAGGTTGTATGCAATGTTGAATTTTTTTTATTTTTAGACGATAATCCTTAAATAAGGAATCCTTCTAAGAAACTCGCAATTATTTTCGCTTTTTATATGACTTTTTATTATGGTTTAAAAATACCAACTTTCAAACTGTACGAACTCAAAAATGCATTCAAACGGTCCGTTTCTTACAAATTCGACGTCGAATAAATTACACCATGTTCCCATACGTTTTGTGGAATCTAAAAAATAAAAAATACCAGCGGCTAATAATATAATTAAACAGCTCGCGTGATGCTAAGTGATATCGACCTCGCGTGTAAACCCTTTCGATATTTTGTTATGTAGGGCTGGCGACTGCGACGTCTAAAATTTTTAAAGTAGTAAGTACATAAGTCTAATTTATTAATAAATAAACGCTTACACATACCCCTGCACTAGGATAACCTGTGTCGTGGGTGGCGTAGACTACACAAATAACACTAATATCTACAAGTCCGTGACCCAAGAACAAACAATTATATGTCACATTAATATCTGCCCCGTACTGGAATCGAACTAGATACCACTTGCTGAGCAAGCAGTTCCACTGTCAAGTTTTGTAAATTAAGTTAATGCCAAGTTGTTAACTTGGCATTAATTTAATTTACAAAATTTGACGTATTTCTAGAAATAATCATCGGATATCACGTTTACCGTAGGCACTTAAGAAGTTATAAGTCTTTTGTATGATTATGCCAAACATCATCACAAAAAATAAACCAGACAATTACTTTATCTGTGACCTTGACATCTTTGACGTTTTCCGTTGTTCCAAATCCATTTCCAAAGACAATAGTCGATTTCTACCAGTTTGGAGCTTCGATCAGTTCCATCCAATAAACTCTAGCAACACAGTTATTGCCACTTATTAATCTTTCGATGGCGCCTATAATTTTGCATTTTTTTATCCAATTTCTCGATTCGATCTCTCATATCCTGTCGCATCAGGATTCAGAAGTGGTTCGTTCATTTATCGGCGGAAACAGGTGAGATTGCGCATCTGGACCGAAGGAAGTCGGGACCATATCTATAGATTCCATAGCTTGCAAATATAATTGTATCAGATTTGTTGATGAAAAAACTGGATACGATTCACCTGGTGTAAGTTGTTATTGCACCTTAGTGCATCGAATGTTGAAAAAAAATCTAGATCTACGTATAACAAAACTGTAACTGTTCGATGTTTGTACGTGGCAGATATTTGTGAAAAATGTGGACTGCCGACAGAAGTGAAAACTTAAAACTTTAGAAAATAACATAATAGTAGTATGTATTTTAAGTAAGTAGACCGCTGCGCATCCCCGGTGCAGCGCACTACGTCACAGCATGTCGGTGAACCGAACCCATAAGATTTCCCCCTACCAAAATGTGCCCAACGCGGCTGAAGAAATTTTCACTTCAAAAACTATTCATCGCGGTTTTTATTAATGCAAGATCTGATAATAATGATTATTAGCCTTTGAGTTGCGGAAAATCAAAGTTATTCAAATCAATCTAATTTAATCAGAATACCTTATGATGATTCCTTACGTTACGGCATGGAACTGCAATCAGTATTCTAGTCCGGCCTAATACGGCCAGATTCACAAATTTTTCGCCCGCATTATTGTAAAATCGAATATTGTTAATTATATAACTACAACCAAACAAAGTTGACAACCCTACCTGCACCTGCAAGATCACTTTTGATCATAAAATTAAGTAACCTCAATATCGTAAAAAGCAAATTGGCTATCACTCTTCTTTACCACTGTACTCAAATTACTGGGTTCGATACTAGCTACTGCGTGCAAGATCATGTTGCTAGGTTTTTTATTAATAAAATATGGCAGACTTAAGTATTTATTCATTAACATGATTTATATTTAAATATTCATTATTCTTCTTAAGCTTCGTATTAAGACAAACATTATTTATATTATCCGATCAACAGTGATTCATCCCTGTATTGTATTGAACAGTTCAGAAATAAAAACCAGTACTACATGTAACATAACCTTATACAATGCGTAGGCGAACAATTTGAAGTGGTAACAAATTATATCGCATTCGCTAAAACTCCCACGGATGCTGTAATGTATATCTTTATTTGGATTGCTGTATTTTGGAAGTCATACTTCTTTTGGTGCGTTAGGGAAAAATTATGAAAGTAAATTTTTATGATGCGGCCTGTTGCTTGAATAAAAGATTGTACCCTTTGTAATTTATCAACTATTCAGTATTTATACGTTTTAAAATTCCACAATAATTATTGTTTCCAATTCCAGAATCCTTCGTCGATATTATAAACAGGGGGCGGCAACGTCAATATTATAAATTGTAATTTTGTTTTGTAACAAAAAACAACAAATTTTATAGTTGCTCTTTGAGCAAGTATGTGGGAAGCTTTTGTAACCTTTTACATATATCTAAAGTTAATGATTATAGATAACATTATTATCAACGGTAGGTGGAGGTAAAGGGAAGTAGAATTTTGCGTAAACAATGGCAATAACCGTTCTCATAACATTGGTTTAAATTTTTATCGGTGAGTAAGTACCTACTTAATATTGTTGTTGAGAATCAAATGCATTCTATAAACTTAAAAGTAGGTACTTAATACATGTACCTACCACATCACAACTACTCCCATATTGAAATTGATGGGTACACCCAATGACATTATAAGTATATCATTGGGTACACCACAACTTTCTAACCGGAACACAGTTGCTTTTAAAGCAATTATTACACGGTAAAAATGGTAGTAGGTACCGTGGAGGGCAGTAGTACTACCCTGGGCGAACTCTATAGGCTCTACCACCTATAAACCTTACCTGGTTTCCTATTTTCCTGGTTTAAGGTTTTCCTGACCTATAGCTTGCCCGCAATTTCTTGGACGATTACTTGGTATCGCTACTAGCGCCCCCTTTTTTACCTATTATAAATCATGACTCACCGGGTAATAAGGGACGAGTCGATGTCGAAAGAGACATAGTCTTGGATGGTATAGCGCATTTACTTAGTAATAGTTCCTCTTTACTTAAAAAACACCTGACACTCCTCTAAAAAGGCCGGTAGGTACCTACTCAAAAAGATAATAACTTAAAAAATATAGTTGTATAAAAATGTTGCTCCCTGTTACAAATTGGTATCCAATTGAAGCTTAACCTTACCTGTTCTACGTGGGTGTTGTCCGATTATCGTAACAACTTGATTTTGATATGTGTATTATAAAAATCGATGTAAGCTAGTCTGTACAGTCAAGGTATTTGTAATAAAAACCGGCTTGAGGTGTCAATATAAGATAAGCAGATCTAAACGTTTAAAGTAAGTCGTTATATTAATGAAGTTTTCTAGCTCTTTCATTTCATTTCAAGGCTTGCAGCAACTATGCCAGTTGCAGTTAAACGCAATAATTAAATGATTTATATGTATATTTAAAGTATGAAGTAAGTATGATGTACCTAAGTAGATAAAAAAGAAGTAAGATAAAAGTAGGTATCTACCCTGTAGCGCAGTTGATTTGGATTCAGCTCGTAGAGGATCCTGATCTGTATTCGATCTTCGGCCAGGAAACATTGTTAAGTTATGTTCTGATGTTATGTCAAGATTTTTGACGAAGTGTTGACGGGATTTGACGGGAAGCTATGGACACGAGCAACACCAGGGGAGCCACCAATGCACGCCGCCGCCGCGCCGGCCCTGAAAGAGAATTATTTTTATAACTTTTTTGAAGATCTCGATTCTCTTTATATAAATAAGGTTCCTCTGCCCAGATACGTACTAGCATTTTCGTCATAACAAACCTTGATTAGTTATATTGTCTGATATGCTGCGTAATCTTAATGACTCCCAGGTAAATCCATTCCCGAGTTTCATCGATAGCAGCATCAGGTAATGGTTCTTCATAAATTAGTTATTTTGTATAAAGATAGCCAAAGCCACGTGCAATAGCTGGTGAATTATTTTATTTATTGGCAAAACAAAAAACATTTCAAAGAAACCGCTGTCAGGAAATGATCCGAATTCGGTGTAGCGATTATCAGAATTAATCAGACCATTGAGTTACAAGATTTACAAGCGAGCTGTCCACCCACGCCTGACGTCAGCTTGTTTTGTTGATTACCATGAAAATTTATGGGTTTTGAGAGACCGTGGTACAACATAACCTTTCTGTGACATGGTAGATTAATAACATAGTCTCATATGTTGATTGACTAAATCCTCCTTTATTCCAGTTGTAATGCGAGTGTAATGTAAGAGAATATTGACTATTAGTTATTTTATCAGGGATATCTCATTATTTCTTAAGCTTTATATGTATTTTACAACATAAAATACATTTATATAAATTATGGTAACTTGTAGTGTGTAACATTAAGCATTTTCATATCAATGATAAGAAGAGCCACTCACCAACTATACTTCTAGGTTTTCTTGTGAAGATCAAGATATAATCATATTATCGGTCAATTAAATTCTAACAAGTTTCAATTTCTACAATCCCGTCTACCTGAATTAACATAATAGCTATAAGTAATCGACACTCAGTATCATTATTGTATCAAAATTTAGTTTAAAAACAAATTAAGTGTGCCACACAACTCAACAGATAATTATAGTCTAACCTTCTGAACCACCTAGGTAACCTTTCCCGTCCTTGGCCCATTAACATCTTACGAAACCAATAATTTAAAAACATAATGATTAAGGCTTTACATTATTAAATAGGACGTTTGTCGACGCAGGTACGTACGGCGCCTTAACATATAATTTGCAGCTTAAATGTCAGAGCGCTAACAGTAATTGACATTATCATCTATTCTGTAGTAGAATAAAAAGTATCTGTCGGGTAGGTTATTTAAAGAAGTAGAAGACAATCACCAAGACATCACCTGCTTATTTTAACTAACACTTACTTCATGTAAAATACTGTAGTAGATTAATTTGGAATATTGTAGAATTCTATTAGATAACTATATACAAGGTAATCATTATAGTATTTGAAGTGAAAGAAGCCCCAAAATCTCTGAGTCCAAGCCTACCTCAACTGCTCTTGGTGCAATCTGATAAACAATGGCAGAGGCCATTGTAACAAGTGCCTTCAGTTCGAGGTCTCTACCACCCAGATTAATCAAGACGCTTGTTTCACGGTGGTTATATTACCTAACTGGCCAGCCTATTGTTTTAAAATCGATTGTGAAATGTCCTATTACTCGTACGTGTTTCAGTAGCGATGCGGAGGCCCTATAATAGTGTCCTCGGCTTAATTTTTTTTCTGCAATTCATCGGTGATTCTTTTGTTGTTCCTTTTGTTTATGAGCGACGGTACAACTTACGTCTGCTCATTTGTCGACGAATGTCTAACTTATAAATCTATTAATAGTTACTTTCCATAGCTACAGTTATTTATTATACTATATTATAAATAACTTCAGGTGTAACAATAAAACACAACTGCTGAATAATAGTAGCGTATCCAATGAATACTTGTTACAAATTATGAAAAATTGCACTATGATTACACTTTTATTATTGGAATGAAAGTTGCGCGTATAATTTGAAAATTATGTAACGTGTTTACTGTTTATTATATACGAACAGTATGGGTTTAGGCTGTGATTATACCAGTATAGCGGAATTTAAACTTCATACGCATCTTTATACAGTTCATATTTACGTTAAAAGGATTTCTACTAAATTGTACTAAGTATACTGAGCTTTATTGCCTGGTAACAGAATACAAATTTCATTAAAACATTAAATCGAGAACGGAAGTTGATAATGAAAGTTTGCGAAATATGGATCATTAAGAAAATCAATCAATCAATCAAGCTGTAATAGTTAATGATTACATGAGTTGTTAAGTTAAATTTATTTTGGACAAATTTAATGTGGCAATGTAATATTTAATAACATGCTCATTACTAAATGAAACAAATAGCATATTACACTACAAACACCACAAGCTCCTAGTCTATAACTATAATAGCTTATAATGTTTAGATGAAACATGCAATGATCCTGGGTTCGGTCTGGGTAGATTTTTTTTGTTACACACACATGTTTTTTCATCTTTTTCATAAAAGTTTCAATATAGATTAAACTTTACTTATACCACTATACTATATCTTTAGAAGTAGACGAAAGGTTGATCTCGTCAAAGAAGTAATGTCCTTCTTGATACTTACCTTAACCTATTATCATCGGCATGTTTATTCTCCACCACGCAATGCACCTGAAACTGATGTACGAACACATAGTTTTTGCCAAACTTACAATTGTTATTACGCTATTATCAACAGTTACTCACTAACACTATATTTACGTGTCCAAGCTGTTCGTTCAACTCTAACCGACCATCTTTTTTGCCTCTAATCGTATGGCCAGAACATTGGCGATGACCCATCGTATATTTGAAAAATATTGAACATTGATAAATGTACTCGTAAGAATTAGAGAATTAGAGAGTATATTTAAGTCCAATTTTCGTTCTTGATAAACAAGCTGGAGCTTTAGAAATAGGTACATTAAGAAAAAAAACCGCGAATCGTAGCAGGACTTTCTATTGTGACATCTACTGTCAAACGAGTAGTTTAGCCAACTGATACATAGAATCAAGGTATTCACTATCTACTAGACTAATAGAGGGTTAAGTTATTAATATTTCCGATTATATAACTTTGAGATCCAAAAAACTTATCTCTAAGTCTGCAAAAAGGACACTAACAACAAAAATCAGAGAGATTGAAGAGAACCTACTACTCGTAAGACTAGAAAATAAAAACAAGTAAATTAAGTTTATTAAAACAAAACTGAACCATTCTACGCGCCTTTTAAAAGAATACGTACAAAATCAAAATGGAACACAAAGCAACGGATGAGCTTACCGACGTGAAATATGCGGCGCTGTCAGGGGATAACGGCCGGCATCAATATTAAAAGGACGACTTAAGATTCCTCTGCTGTTTGATCTAGATCCATAAAAAACTAGCCAACCAGATTTATGCGATCCAAAGTAAAGATTGGACAACAATGACATTTTAAAAGTAAGATTGTACAGTCACTTTTCAGAGTAAATAACTTTAAGTGTTGACTCTATATTTTTATACGTACGAGTACAATAAAATGTATCTGATCGCTGTCTGTACATGCAAGATATATGATAAAAACTTAATATTAGTGGGGCCTTTGTTACCGCATTAGAACACAAAACAATGATAGTCAGATTTTTTGTTTGTTTGTCAGTTGTATTAATTGCGGTTTTATTTATAATTAAAAACCGTTTAAATAATCACTACACCTCGCCAGGCAAGATAGTACCCTTTGCTAAACCGCTATTTCTATAGCCACAAAGTAATAACCCCAAACACAGGTGCATCCCCGGCCTTGGTATTTGCAACCCCTGCGGCAGGTGCGCGTCGTGTAACGAACAGCTTGCGCACAAAGAAAGGTTCCCCTATATTTATATATCGACGAAGTGTACTTTCTATAGTTCTAAATATTGATCACTGAGTAAAAAAGTTGAATTTTATGAACTGCTACTGGGTCTTGGAAATCGTGTAGAGTGTAGAGTTATATCCATAGAACACATCACGATATATTCTTATGAATTCAAATATCAAAACGAATATAAAACGAGTCTACATTTTTAAGGAATTAAAGAAGCCCATGACTACTATGACCGACATTATGTACATGGTTAGTCCAACTGGACTAACGACATTGGCTAACTAGCAGACTGTGTTTGCGCGTTAGTTGGTTAGTTCGTTAGTAAGTTAGTTAGGTATTTAATATAATACATGTCAGAAGGATCTGGATTAATTTACAATCAGTATTAGTAATTATAGATAACAAAATGCAAGTAAAGACGTAAACAAGTAAGAAACGCCAGTTTAATGAAATGGTTAAAGCCTGTTAGAATCGTCAGAATGGCTGTTACATTAGATGGACCTGCAAAGGTGGCCCACACAACAGTTTTACGAAATATTTATCTTGTGTGTCACAACTGTATAATTCACCTTTCAATGAGAATTCGCATTTTGCGACAATTGGACAACGTACGCTTCTATTATTCTATTGTGCTGACACATTGTGCAAAATGTACACAATGGGAAACCTTTGTGTATGTACGAAAGATATACAAAGAAACATCTGAAGCCATTCGTGAGGTTATGGAGAGCGTTTTAATAGATGACGAGGAGCTTTGACAACTTGGTAGAGACCCTGCCTGCGAAATGAAGAGTCACAGGTCGATCCCCGGTCGGGGAAGATATTTATATTACCAATAAATATTTGAGGTGTTTCGTCCTCCATCCTACATCCATTCATAAAATACATGACATTGAGATTGTAATACAATATTATGCGTTATTATTAAATTCCATTTGAATCATGAACACAATTTTGGCGGGAGCAAAATATTTCTGAACGAACTGAGGTCTTTATTCATTTTACTTTTACATAATATTATCTTTGTAAGTATACGAGTATTTATCAATCATTATAACCTAACTTATGTTACATGTTCAAAAGTGATTTGTTCCACCGTCATCGACGCATAGCAACATAATCCGTTTTTACTTTCGCGATTATAAACTTACTAATTATCGTAATTGAATTACGAAGCATTCATCACGATTTACTAGTTACGCTGCTCAAAAAATATAGCAAGGTGAAATCAAATCTAACTCTTTATAATTAAGGTACAATTTTAACTACCTCTTCATTATAAGTAGGTACATCACTATTTAATTATGTACAAAATAAATAATTACAAAACCACTTAGAAATATTCAATGCCTTTACCTGTCGCCTGGTCTCGTAGACTTAGATATTTTACTAGCTGATAAAGGATCAGATGGGCCACCTTATGGTACCTACTTACCACTAATTGCATCACTAATAATTTCTATATTATATATATGTAATTAAATTATATAAGGGGCAGGCAAACTAGCATACAGCCAAACTCACAGTAAATGGTCGTCGTCGCGCGTCGCCGATAAACACGAGGAATGCCGGGGGAACAAGTGCATTGCCTTGCATTACCTTGAAGGATGTTACACAAACATACTACATAGCGCTCCCTGTAGACTTGTAGTGTAACTAAGCCATCAAATGTATATCAGTCAAAAATAAATCGAGTATTGTACCCTCAATAGACCTTGTAAATCAGATATTAGAATTATAAATACGTCAAATATTATGAAGATCGGTATGGCTGTGTGGCAGTAAAGGAATAATCTGTATAATTATACAGGTACTGTGGTTAAACTGACAGTAAGTACTCACTGCCTTGTCAAAGCTCATTCTTGAACTGTCTGTGATTGACAATACGCCGTGTCTCCCAGCTAGTAGCGTTGGTGCCCCATGGTTACCAATGGCGTATAAAAAGGGTAGCCAACACCGTAGTAAGTACGAGAGCACATATAAGAGGGTTACTTCACACACGGCACATTACGCCACGTCATGCTTGGCGACGCGTGGCGGGCTTCTTCGGCTTGATAGGGTGTCCATAATTTACCGCAATACGAGGACAGAATACAACAAATATTTTTATGTCATAAAACACGTCTTGACTTACCTGTTATATGCAAATTATGTTTTTGTAAATGACCGACTAATGAACAGGTGAGCTAGCTCATGGTAAGTAGTTATCGTTGCTCATAGAAAACAGTAACAACAAAGTTATTATTTTGAGGAGTATGTGTGTGCAGTTATTAACCGCCCGCCGACGGTTCGCCGTGGCAACGGTTACCGTAGTAGCAACATATTATTAAGTAACGAAAGTAGCAACTGTGCCAAATTATAAGTTAATGTAAAACGCTTAAAAGTTCCCATTCCTGTGAGAACTTCGGAATAAGTTTCTAAAACATTTTAATCGATAACATACAATAAGAAACTGTTGTGAAAAGAGGAGAAAACATACCGAACTTTGTTGTCTCGGTCTACTTACAAAGCTTCTAATTAACTTTAACACAAGTCATAAGCTAGGACTGTCCAGGCTAATTATCCAGCGATGGTCAAACTAGTAGAAGACTATTATTATTGAGTCAAAGCCGTAACTTATATCTGACGGTACAATGTGGAGCGTGCGAGTTTTTGCAACGAATCTTTGATAATGAGGAAATATGCCAGCTCTTCATAAACTACGGTTATGTAAGCAAATGTTACCTGAAAGCTACCCGGTATTGTGTAAGGGAAAACTTTGCAGTTACCTTCGAAGTAATCACCCGTTAGTTAACTAAGTAACTAACTAACACGACCTTGCTTCGCTGCGGAAAACCTATACTTTACAACACAAAAACACGAAACAGCTGCACACAAAATGTTTCTTTAGGTGCGATTCTCATATTCATAGTAATACATAAATACCTTTTTATTTGTAAAATTAAAATAAATCAAACATTAAATGTTACCTCAAGCTTTCCACAATAAAATCTGTTAAAACTGCCTGAATAAAACGTGAGAAGATACGAAAAGAGAGAAAACCTAAAAATCACTGTAAAGAGCCTCACTTGTCCGCTTATATTCCAGTACCTACGACACATTCAAAACACAAGACCTTACCAACTAGCTCAGTTGAAACGTCGAATGGATATCCTGTTACTCCGACAGTTTTATTGTACCTACTCCATTTCGCCATCACCTTTGATTGTTATCTCTATAAAACATACGAACAACAGAGCAACTTGCGAAATACGCAAACAATAGAATACGTTACTGGCAACTTATCTATGCACAAAAACCAACAGTGAACAGGCGAAGTATGCAGACTTCATGGCAGAAACCTCTAGCCGCGAATGTACAGTTAGCCTGATAAAATTAAAGAAGTCACACCAAATAATTCGTGTAGTTTTGAAAGTTGGTACAGCTATTCCGTGAGGTGTCCAGAATATACGTCCCCGAATGTGGGGAGGGGGGTGAGCCGGCGGTGGGGGAGGGGGAGGAAAGTTCCTCAGGCTCCTCATCCCTTTTTCAGGTTTTTGCTGTTATCCCATAAACTATCAATAAATTAATTTGACTGATCGATGTGCTAATTTTTTCTTTCTCAGTCTATACAGGGTGTAATCGTTAAGTGTGCACAGGCGATTATTCCGTAACTATTACGGATATCAAAAAACTTTAAACTGATATCGAAAGCACTTTACCTAATGAGTAAAATGACAATAATAATTTATTAAAAATAAAACGAGAAATATCCAAAAAAAATACATTAAACTCTCCCATACATTTAGTATGAGATAGTAGAAAGGTTTTACTTTCTTTATTTAAAGTGGAATAGTACCTACTCATTTTACCCTTATCAATTTTATAATTATGTATGATATGATATTGATGAATTTCAAGTAGATACACACGTGTAGATTAATTATCTTACCACTTCAAATTAATAATAAACCTTGTTTCAATATCGTATTGATTTGAACTGGCTGAAAAGCAACATATTAAATAAAAACAAAAAGAAAGATACTCTTTGGTGTTCGTTCTAAATTCAAATTCTTTATCGCGGGAGTAGGTACTACTTCACTTTAAATGAAGAAAGTAAAACCTTTCTACTATCTCATACTAAATGTATGGAAGAGTTTAATATAATTTTTTTGGATATCTCTCGTTTTTATTTTAATAAATTATTATTGTAATTTTACTCATTAGGTAAAGTGCTTTCGATATCAGTTTAAAGTTTTTTGATATCTGTAATAGTTACGGAATAATCGCCTGTGCACACTTAACGATTACACCCTGTATACTATCTACTTAGATAGTAACTTTTTAAGATGTTTCATAATTATGAAATGGCTAAAAATAAAAACCCGGTAAAGGTGTAAACGAAATAAAAATAATTGTATACAATTTTCAACCTAATGATAATTTTATTACATAATTATATATTTTCGATAAATATTAGGAGTCAGTAATTTTTAACATCACATTTACACAAGTACAACACTATGTCTGTTTTAAAAATGTACAGTCTTCCTACAGAGTTAACACTAATTCACACTAAGAAGTAAAGTTAAAACCTACATAATTATGTACATACGTTGATAAATGCAATTACTTCAGAAATCAAAGTTCTTTTCATAAATAATACGTTTCAAAGCATCCATACGTCGAATGAACCCGTGGAAGTTATCCAAGATATAAGTACGTGGACGGTAATGGAAAGATTTATTCAATCGGTAGAGTGTAGTGATGGTTTTTAGACCTTCCGCTGGTCAGTGGACCGACCAGCACATTACTCGAGGCAGCCACGTGTGACAGACGGTACCGCACTACTCGCCACAGACTACACATGAAGTAGAATGGTTATATACATTAAATGGTTTAAAAGAAATTTTAATGATTTTTGAGAAGCAAAACTTTCGTCGTTTATGTCGTGTTTCGTCGTATGGATAAAACAGATAGAACAAAAAAGGGGAAATTACACTCACAAATTGAACGTTAAATTTCAGTTTTCAGGGCAGTTAATTTTATTTTGGTGTAACGTTATTTATATTTAAATTATAAAATCAAGAAACGTCGAAAAAATGTTTTGGAAGCGTTCAGTTTAAAATTAAAGTGTTTTTATTTTCTAAAGTCCTAAACTCTAAACTATAAGATCCAGATATTTCTTAAATAGTTTCATATATCAATCATGAGGCAATAAGTAACAATGACAAATGACGTTCTATTCACATATTTATTATTGTAGAGAACCCAGTATAACACTAGCTTTAAAACCCGTTAATTTTATGTGTTGGGCAAAAAATTCTAACATACATGAAGATATTTCTTAAATATTTTAATAAGTTCTCTAATTAACACATTTCTTGAAATACAATGTTTTCTCAACGAATAGGTCATAAATAATCTTAATCCGACTCCGAGAATTATAACGGATATAGTAACTGGCGCGTGGTAAAGCTCATTATAATATCGAAGGCCATTTTCATATTTTCCCAGCTCTGTGGCGTCACAGTACAGAACAAGGTACGAAAGCGAATCTCGCCGAATGTACACAGAAGGCGTTCAGTTTAATTTGTGCGCTTGAGCCACTATGTGCTCTACTATAGATCCCATACAGAGCACACATAACAAACGCGAAAATTTTAAATAAATAATTCGACGCTGGTTTAAAATTCGAACCGAACCACCGAATCGATATCATACTTCAGTGATATCGACTTCTTCCGGAAAACGAATATTTATATTTCGAATGTTTAATAGAAATATTGAAAAAAGTGAATTTAGTGATGTGTGAAGTGTTAAATTGTTTTAAGTGTTATTGGACGCTCAAGGTGGCATAATGTTACCAAAAGTATGGTGAAGATATTTTTCTACCTGTGTAGTTCAGAATTCGGTTTTATCGAGGCTAATAAAATGTTCTGTAATAGAATGCTAAGCAATTTACCATGCTCCATAGAATTTGATGTTTAATAAGAATCCCTTTTATAGTAGGTGGGTGTTAATTAAAAATAAGAACCGTCTTTACTAGATACCTATATCATATCCATCTAATGTTACATTAGATCTCTTTTAATGATATATTTCTACGAAATTTAAAACTAGAGAGAAAAAGCTCTTCAAAACGTCTTGTCGGGAGCTTTAAAAAATAAAAAATATGTAGAAGCTCAGAATAATGGTTAGGTATAGTCAAGTTTTCAAATTTTACCCATTCTGAAAATCAGAATTGTTACTAATTATCAAGTAGGTCTATTCTCATTTCTCATACATTACCGATACATTTATTCATTGCCTATTTAACGGCAACCGTCTGTTTGTCGTCTGCCATTACTAATCATTATAGAAAACACTTGAATATCCATATAACCAAAACTCAAGACACTTGTAAACTGCAAGTTAACATTAGCACCGTTAACTAACTAACCCATTAACCTGACGGTTTCCGAATGTCATTTTTATTACTCAACAAACTGCGAGACGTACCTACTTAACACGGTTAGCTATTTGGGTTTGCGCATATGATCAGATGACCAGTGTGCACTTGTATTTACTACCTGTTGCCCGCAGGTTGGCACGCGTGGATGTACTTTCAACCAGTTTTTAAGTAAGCTTTCAACCCGTATTCAAATTATTTTACTGTACGCTTATTTTATTGTACACCCCCATTGATCTCCCTTAGGGATGGAACATCACAAAATCCTTTCGTAACTGACGTCTCCTTCTTGCCTTTCATCTTTATAACTCAAGTAGTTTTCTTATGGGGTTCTTTCTAAAGGGGAGGAGGGAATTTGCAGTAAACATGAAGATTTAAAAAGTGTATAAACAATCCAATGTATTTACCGAGGCACTATTTAAAGTAGGAGTTAATCGACTAGTTGCGTAGTAGTCGTCGTTAAGTTCAAATTAGTTGACGATTGCTACGCAGGGCGGCTAGCGATATTTCCACCTACCTTCCCATTAAGAGTGGTCCGCTTTAACGCATTTTATGATTAGAAATACAGATGTGATCGCCGAGATTGCTAATATAATAGGCAATTATAAATGCTCTCAAAATAATAAAAGGTGGCTTCAACCCCTTAATGGCTCATTACTAGGTACTGGTCTCTCTTCCTTCTCCATGGCGGATTGGAGGAGGAGCCAGTGGCCTTGACTGCCATATAACGATAAAAACCGGGACCGATGGCTTTACGTGCCCTCCAAAGCACAGAAGCCCCCAAGAAGTTTTGCCACTAACGGTCACCCATCCAACTACCGCCCGCACCCGCTGTTGCTCAATTCGGTCGATCACTTAGGGGCGACGAAAGCTCGGGTTATTAGCGTTTCAAGAAAAAATTAATGCTGGCTATTATTATAATTTTACAGCGGTATCAATTGCTTTGTTTTGAGATTAGAGTTCCGACGCTGAAAGTGTCTAACCTAGATACTAACATTCACAATTTAGGTAAACTAATCTCAGTGTATCGCGTGAACCAAATATCGGCTTGCGAGTATCTGATAGCTATCTGAAACTGTGATGTATTAGGTATGAACATAAATTAGTTTCGTAAACAAACGAACATTGAAAGTTACTTAGCTTACATTGTGAATGTTTTGTTGGTCAATCTTAGTGTGATAATAGCTGTGCGGAGAGCGGTCATTATCTACTCTGGTAGGTTGTATTCGGTGTACTGCACATGGGGCTGTGTTCAAATCTGGGACACAAAGTTTTGATTTTTTTTGTAAATTATATCACAAAACATGTATCATTTGATTAGTTCAGTTTCAATTACGTCCCGGTCATCAACACACAAATGAGTCATTGTGAATAAAAAGATAATAATGTTCTGGTTTAGCTCCAATACCGTTTAGTTGTTAGGATGGGTAGAAAAAGATAACCGTAGGTAAGTCAAGTAAATAAAATGAAGCTTTATGAAGTTTACAATTTCAAGCTAATAAAATGTTAATGCTGATTGATTGATTTACAAAGCACGAAACTTGATTGATTTTATTACGTCGAAGGTTTTATTATTTAATCAATCAATTTGCTGCATAATCACTTTTAAATTAGGGTCGTCGCCAAACGTAGAAGGCAATTAGGCTTTTAAGTTCCACGCGACGACCAAAAAACGTCGTGAACTCGTGAGAAACTGAATCACATAATACTTATGATGATTTTTTATACAACTACATAGTTGACAAACAAGCAGAAGCCACGCATGGTAAGTTATTACCATCGCCCGTAGACATCGGTAACACCAAAGGAGACGACGCGTTTTCAACTAAAATAGAGAGAGGTACCAACATTTTTTCAAGCTCTCTGATGCTGCTACATACATACATATATTATATGCACAAGAGCTGTTGCCGCTAATTGAAAACTAACCAAAATAAACAAAGTTAGTCAAGACACTCAAGTAGGAACCGAAGGTTAGTCAATACGGTTCCGTGCTGTAAATGTATTCATGAATATTGACAGTTTCCTGTGGTTTAAGGAACTTTGGTTTTAGATACTAAAATGTATACTTTGGACGTAGCAGTCGTTAAGTCATGTCGGATGCCTTCGGGTTGCATAAAAACATCCGATATTTTGGTTAGCCACTAACCCCTCCACCAATCTGCACCGGAGTACACACGTATACATCGTATTTTTTCCATAGAAAATTACAATCGCCGTAGCGAACGTGTTAACAATTTTAACGTTAACGATTTTAGTTTACGTTAATAATAGATTAAAATATAGTGTCCATTAAAAAATAGCGTTACTGACCAAAAAACGCTCACGCTAGTACCCTTAACTGTGTGCTGAACCCTAAATAGTTAGAAGGTAAGTAATTAATTGAGACCTTACGAGAGAGCAATTAAATCGCAGCCTCGCGTGCGAACACACATTAACCACCGGCGTCGTAACGTACAACGGACCAACGGACGGAGATTGTTTTTGTGCTAATTTAATTTCCTACTGGAATGTTTCTCCGCGGAATCGGTTTTGCATTTTGTTTTGTTTCCCGCTTCGTTGTTAACCTTCGTTGTGTTAATGTAAAAAGACGTTGTAACTTGTAACAAACTAGAGAGTAAACGTAAACTGACTGATACTGACGTTTACTGACTGATAGACACACAGCCTGATTAAGTGGACTTAGAATTATGAATCTTACAGGGATTCGGAGATCCATAAATAATGAAAGTGAAAAGTGTTCGTGAAACCAAAAAAACATAATATTTAATTTCAAATCGGTGATTTCAATTTACCATCAGATGGCTCGACCGCTCTCTTCTCGGATGTTTTCATAAAAACATGGTTAAAAGATCTGCATAGAGAAGAAAATTCTATAATTGGTAATGTCTACTAATCCAGCTACCAGCGACAGTCTACTTAACCCCTCTATTTTACTGTACTAATAATTATCCGGCGGTACTTGGAGCGACGAAGCAGCATGATTTGCTATTACATAAACCCTATTACGAGTTATTTCGCGTTTCCTCCAACACCCCTCAGTATACTGTCCGCGACGAATTGTCAATCGAACCATTCTTCATTGTTACATTGCGTGAAACAGACATAAAAGATGACCTTTATCGGTTATAAACGTGGCAATCAACTTGTGATATACTGTGGGTACATTTTTATATTGTCAGATTATGGAGGTAGTTCATTCCGAATATATCGCGAATAACAGAAAGCTGCGTTTCATTGTGTTCTCTAAAATACCATCCCTCAGATCGTACAACCCCTACCGATTAGGGATATAACAACTGGCGACGAATAATTGTGAATCCTGTGCGTGCGGATTTATAAAATTTATATGCAGTGTTGAGAATATTGTGTGTGTAATAAGTTACATCGACGCTGCACAATATGTCGGTCGGCAAGATTGCGGCGTTCGACCCACTCAAAGACAATTGGACTATTTACGTGGAGCGATTGGAACAATACTTCATTGTGAACGAAGTAAAAGAGGATTTGAAGGTTCCAACATTAATAACGGTGATGGGTAGTGATGCCTACGAGTTATTAGTTAACTTGTGTACACCGGACAAGCCGTCTAGAAAATCTTTTATTCAATTAGTCGAAATTATGAAGAATCACTTACAGCCGCGGCCCAGCATACTAGCGGAACGGTACAAGTTTCGACAAAGGAAACAGGCACGGAATGAGGGAATCGCCGAGTACGTAACGGACTTAAAAAAGTTGTCAATGACTTGCAGTTTTGGTGCGTGGCTAACGGAAAGTCTGAGGGATCAGTTTGTCTGCGGTTTGAGAAGTGATAGTATAAGGCAGAGACTGTTTGCTGAAGAGGACCTAAAGTTTGACAAAGCCTTGAGGTTAGCGGTCACGATGGAGGCAGCCGAGGCGGACGCGGCCCTAGTGGAGGGGCACAGCAGTTATGAACATGAAGAAGGACATGCTTCAGTTGCGGTGCATCGGGCTGGCATCACCGGCGAGCGGCGGGACCGTCAACGGGGGCGCGGGACGTCGAGCGGGCGCGGCAAGGTCACGCGCGTCGCGGCCCCGGCCGCCGGCCGGGCCGGGCGGCCGAGCGACGGCGCTAATGCCGCGCGGGGGGCGAGCGCGCAGGAGCAAACCGTTCGAGCGCCCTGTGCTGTTTGTGGAGGACAGCACGCCGCCAGCACTTGCAAGTTCAAGCTGTACGTGTGTCGGGCTTGCAATAAGCAGGGCCATTTGAAGAAGATGTGCCCACGGCTTGGTCAAATATCGACAAGCTACTGTATAAAAGAAGAGCACTCGGGTGAGGGAAGCGACTGTAGCGAGGAGGTAAATAATTTTTCTATCGACACGCATTCTTTAAAAAAATATAACCCATATTATTTAAAAATTAAGGTCAACAATAGTGAGTTGATTATGGAGTTAGACACCGGAAGTACTATTTCGTGTATAAGTTACAAAGATTATCTTAGGATGTTTTCTGATTGTGAGCTGCTTAATTCCAATTTGTTTATAACATACTATACCGGTGAACTCATTAGACCGGTGGGAAAAATTAAAGTGTTAGTACGATGTGAAGATAAAACCAAATATCTAGATCTGTATATTATTAAAGGGGCTAAAACAATGCTTCTTGGTAGACAGTGGTTACAAGAGCTAGGTATTGAAATACCTACTGTAGGGTGTCATGTAATCGATAGTGAGCGAAAGGAATTCAATTTAGAGAAATTTAGTTCCAGATATTGTGAAGTGTTCGCGGACGGCCTGGGCCGGTTCACTGGCGGGACGGTTAGCCTGCGGGTGCGGCCGGACGCGCGGCCCGTGTTCATGCGCGCGCGGCCGCTCGCCTACGCGCTGCGGGAGCCTGTGGAGCGCGCGCTCGACGCGCTGGAGCGGGACGGCGTCATCACGCCGGTGGAGACGTCGGACTGGGCCACGCCGATTGTACCGGTAGTTAAGAAAGACGGCTCGATCAGGGTTTGTGGAGATTTTAAGTTGACTATTAACAAGTATCTGGAGGTGGACCGTTTTCCCCTGCCGAAGGTGGAAGATTTACTAGCACGCCTGCATGGGGGGGAACGTTTCTCGAAGATAGACCTGTCGCAAGCCTACGCCCAGTTTGTTTTGGATGATGCCAGTAAAGCGTATACGGTGATTACCACGCATAAGGGCTTATTCAGGTACGAAAGACTCGTATATGGCATATCCTCCAGCCCGGGTATATTTCAAAGGAAATTGGAATCTTTATTCGCGGATTTACCCCAAGTGGGTGTTTTTCTCGATGACGTTATTATTACGGGTCGTAATGATAACGAACACATTAAATTTAAATAGGGTTTTCGAAAGACTGCAAAAATTCGGATTAAAAGTAAGGAAAGATAAGTGTACTTTCTTTCAAAAATCGGTTACTTATTTAGGTTATGTGATAAGTAAGGACGGCGTCCATACATGTCCTGAAAAATTAAAAGCAATCAACAAAGTGGCCATACCTACAAATATAACGGAATTACGCGCCTTCATCGGTCTAGTAATGTATTATGCCAAATTCATACCTAATATAAGTACATTGTTGAAACCACTTTATAATCTATTGCAAAAAGATGTAAAGTTTGATTGGAATGAGGAGTGTAATAACGCATTTGATGTGGTAAAAAATAAATTGATGTCTAGTGAGGTACTGAGCCATTACTCCCCGGTGCTGCCGCTGGTGCTGACGACGGACGCGAGCAGCGTGGGGGTCGGCGCAGTCATCTCGCACCTGGTGCCGACGCCGGGCGGCGCGCCGCCGGTCGAGCGGCCCGTCGCATACGCCTCGCGAGTGTTAAACAAGGCTGAACGTTCCTACTCGCAAATAGAAAGGGAGGCGCTTGCGATTATATACGGGGTGCGGAAGTTCCATCAGTACTTGTTCGGTCGTAAGTTTATTCTAAGAACGGATCATAAACCGTTGGTTACAATTTTCGGTGAAAAGACGGGCATCCCAGTCATGGCAGCCGGTCGGATGCAACGCTGGGCGGTGTTACTCTCGGGTTATAATTATGACATTCAATATGTTCCGTCCAATAAAAATGGAGCCGATGCGTTGTCGCGACTGCCGGTTAACAAGAAAAAGGAAAATTGTGATAATCGGATATTGGAAAAAACATATTTAAATTTTGTACAAAATTTTTTACCGGTAACGAAAGAAGATATAATTAACGGTACGAGAAATGATCCGGAATTACGAACGGTAGTATTATATTTACAATCGGGATGGCCACATACTTGTAAGGATGAAAATCTAAAAAAATACTTTTCTAAGCGGCATGAGCTATACCTCGAATCCGGTTGTGTAATGTGGGGGTACCGAATGGTGATACCACGTGAATTAAGGGACACCATTCTTAAAGAATTACACGTAGGCCATTTCGGCGTAGTTAAAATGAAATGCGTAGCTCGTAGTTACGTGTGGTGGCCCGGTATCGACCGGGACATCGAGCGCGCCTGCCGCGAGTGCGCGACGTGCGCGACGGAGGCGCCGGCGCCCCCGCGCGCGGCCCCCGCGCCTTGGCCCTACTTAACAGAGCCGTGGACCCGTTTGCATGTGGATTTTCTAGGCCCGATTCATGGTAAAACATTTTTAGTAATTATAGATTCGTCAACGAAATGGTTGGAAATTTTCCATATGCCTCGAACCACCGCCGGTACCACCATTAAAGTACTCCGGGAGACTTTCGCGAGATTTGGCATCCCCAGGGAGGTAGTTTCCGATAACGGACCTCCATTTTCAAGTAGGGAATATGCTGAGTTTATGTCACAGAACGGAATTAAGCTGACCTTTTCGGCAGTGTATCACCCGTCATCGAACGGAGCCGCCGAAAACGCAGTTAAACTTTGCAAGCGGGCCGTTAAGAAAGCGCATCGCGATCACGTAGATATAGAAATCGCGCTCCAGTCGTACCTACTGGCGTATAGGAACGTGGAGCAGGGTACCACGGGGGCATCGCCGGCGATGTTACTGCAGCGCCGCAGCCTCCGCAACAGGCTAGACTTGCTGCGAGGGCGAGGTGAGGTAGAAGCCCGGGTACAGGCTTGCCAAAAGAAGCAGGTGGAGTACGCCGGCGGTACGACGCGCATGCTATCAGACGGGGATGAGGTATGGTATAGGGATTACGGCGAGGGGAAGAAATGGGAGGCTGGTAGGGTTATTAGCAAGTTAGGGACCAGGAATTATTTGGTTTGCAGGAAAAACGGTCCACCGGTAAAAAGACATATCGACCAGCTTAAAGTAAAGCAATCTTTGATGTCATTTCCGCTGCCCAGTCCACCGACACCCTCGAAGGTTAGGATGACAGATACCCCTGCCAAAATAATTGAGGAATCCAGTGATATACCTGGATCACCAACAAGAGGGGGTGAACCGCCGACACTAGAGACCGGTCTCTCACCAGGCTCTTATAGTGATAGTCCCGCCAGAAACCGTCCCAGGCGCGTGAGAAAACTAGTAAATAGGTACGGATTTCAGAATAATTAAGTTAAGCATTGTGTATTAGTCTAGTAAGTATAGTATTAGTAAGTAAGTTAAGGATATTTAGTTATTTAAGCAAATTGTATTAGGTTTATAGTTGTGTCTAAGTTTTATAGTTTAAGTATAAATTAAGTGCGGAGGTGTGATATACTGTGGGTACATTTTTATATTGTCAGATTATGGAGGTAGTTCATTCCGAATATATCGCGAATAACAGAAAGCTGCGTTTCATTGTGTTCTCTAAAATACCATCCCTCAGATCGTACAACCCCTACCGATTAGGGATATAACACAACTCTATAAATTACAAATCAAATATTCCCGTCAGACAGATTATACTACTCAAAACACAAACCTAAGAACAGCCATATATTTACTACTAGCGACCCGCCCTCGCTTCGCTTCGGGAAACTTATTATCAAGTGCTTAAATATAAAGTTTCATGGTTCTTTAAGAGATGGCGCTAGGCCGATGGCGTTCTTATTATTTAAGTTAGGAAGGTTCACCCCTAGATGGCGCTGTGCTTAAAACCCGAAGAAATCCCATACAAACTTTCAACCTCTATTTCAACCTCTTCATCCCTTTTTGTCGCAATAAAAGGTAGCCTATGTCCTTTCTCAGGGTCTAAAGATTGTCTGTGTCAAATTTCATCAAAATCGGTTGAGAGGTTTAAGCGGGAAAGCGACACAGACAGACAGACAGACAGACAGACAGAGTTACTTTCGCATTTATAATATTAGTATATCGCGAATAACAGAAAGCTGCGTTTCATTGTGTTCTCTAAAATACCATCCCTCAGATCGTACAACCCCTACCGATTAGGGATATAACACAACTCTATAAATTACAAATCAAATATTCCCGTCAGACAGATTATACTACTCAAAACACAAACCTAAGAACAGCCATATATTTACTACTAGCGACCCGCCCTCGCTTCGCTTCGGGAAACTTATTATCAAGTGCTTAAATATAAAGTTTCATGGTTCTTTAAGAGATGGCGCTAGGCCGATGGCGTTCTTATTATTTAAGTTAGGAAGGTTCACCCCTAGATGGCGCTGTGCTTAAAACCCGAAGAAATCCCATACAAACTTTCAACCTCTATTTCAACCTCTTCATCCCTTTTTGTCGCAATAAAAGGTAGCCTATGTCCTTTCTCAGGGTCTAAAGATTGTCTGTGTCAAATTTCATCAAAATCGGTTGAGAGGTTTAAGCGGGAAAGCGACACAGACAGACAGACAGACAGACAGACAGAGTTACTTTCGCATTTATAATATTAGTAGGGATAATGAATACGTGAATGGCCGAAGTCTGTACGTGGAAGATATTTGAGCAATGTACATATAAATAAAGGTATGTCAATTGAAAGAATCCTTCATACTCGTACTAGTTTGTAATAATTCTCTATCAGTATCTCTCTATGAGTCATGAGTCGGTGATATCCATAATTATAGGGATCCTATAATGTTTTAAATATTATTTAACCGCAGCCTATTTATAACTTTGGTCATCCCCGACCCTAACAAAGGTAAATTTCAAGTGCACTTGCCTACGGCCTGCAAACCCCATTAATATAGGTGATATTAATTACAATAAATAGCAGTATATTAATTGAAATTACGGTACATCAATACAAGTCATTGTCTTAACTAATTAAATTGGATGTTTGTTTGTTCTGGTCGTTATTGTCTCAACGGTCTTAGATCCGGCTCGCCCGAATTCGCAGGTCATTGTCTTCCGTCTTACTTGTAATTATTATTCTACACTAGAACTATGCTAGATTTACGGCCCTTACGGTTTTTTGATTTCGTCAATAGATGGATTAGTTGCGCTAACTAGAGTTGCGAATATTTGGTGTATCAGATGTCGCATGGTAAGGAGGCGTAGAATTTTGTTAAAATACTCTCTGGTTGTTTGAAAGGTGAGCTTTGTAGGTTTATTCAAAAGGACATGTTTTATTCTTGGTGATCCAAAAATTTGGGAAGTTTTAATGCTGGATCCTTTTCAAAATCATTTATTTGTATAGGTATCACTGATACGCTTATGCACGTTTTTTTATTCTACCTACTATCGATAAAGATACCACTGAATGTAGAGTGAATAATAACAGGAAATTACATTATATACAGACAGAGCGACAATAATTCTATATTTGCTCTATATTTAAAACATAGACCCCTAACAATTTTATGATGTATAGATTCCATACCAATTCTTGATAACTTTCATAATATAAGCCGGTCACTATTCGTTTTATGATTTTGCATCGCGCAGTAACATTCAATCCTTAAGGCTATCACAGTATGTGTTAAGTGATTTGAATTGCAAATGTGACGTGAATCATGCCCCGACTGGCGCACAATGTTACTTGTTACAACCAATTTATGAGCTAGCGGCTATCCTGACCATTAGATTCTGGTATAAGCTTAGCACTAGTGACTTGTCTCACTGCATACTTGATAAAAGTATTCTTAGCTTTAGTAGATTGGTACCTAATACTTAATGCAGTTCAGCATATAACTGCTTAGATAGCCGCAGTAACAAATGTAGTCTTATAAATCTAAAACTTTTTGAGAACCAATTTTACTAAATGTTTTGTTTGTATGGAAAGTAAGTAACGTTGGTTTGTTAGTATCAGTTGTCAAGTTCACGCAATTAACTAAATAAATTTTAACCATGACTCTACTAGTAATGCTACCGGTATCGCCACGGAAAATTTATCGCTCAAAGGCCTCGGACTAAGCACAATGACTGCTGAAATCAACCGATACAATGACAATAATGTGTGGCACGTTAAGCATAATGTGCCCACTGCCCAGTGCTCATCAAATCCAGTGCAAATTCGTCACTAATTAAAATGGAAGTTAAATTACCTTTTTAAATAAACTACGATAGCTTGTAGCAATTTCCTTCGCGTTTACGTTTTTTTCATTTAGCCATTACAGGCTTTCATATCGTGAGTCTCCACCGATCACGTCATTGATTCCACGAAATATGCCAGTAGTTCATTCGATTCCAAACGAGTAACAAACGACTTAATTTTATTGTGTTCCCCAAAATATCATCCCTCAAGGCTTCCAACATCTGCCGGCTAGGGATTTATCACATCTGACAATAAAACTTTCCTCTCTATTTCCTTTCCAATTGAAATGAAATAAAACTTTAATCTTAATAAGTGGAATATTACGTAAGTAAGCTATACATTTTTAACCATTTATCTACTAACAGTGAGACTAGTCCCTGTCCTTTTGATTTACAGTTTACATTAAAATGGTCATCTAGCATTTGATGTAAGAAGATCTTCATTATAAGCGATATCTTGTTCATTTTTTTCGCAACTCCGAGGTGTCAGGAAGTAATCTACGAACTGTTAAGGCTAGTGGCCACTCGTGGGGGGTTTTTGTTATAAGCCTTATTTTCATATAAATTATAGAACCATTATTACATTGAAATTGCTGAAGTAACAAGTTGCTGTAAGCATTTATTTGTGTTTTGATCCGGTGAAACTAATTCATTATCTTCCTTCGTGATTAAAAAATCTCATTTCAAAAAAGACTTAAAACATGAAAACGATAAATAAGCCCATACAAAAAACGATTAATGTATAATTTAATTTCTGGATAAATGATTAGGATATTTAGTAGTGGCACAGTTGATAAATTTTCTGAAGTCTATTGAAATGGTGTTGCTAGCTCATTTAAAAACACGACGAGAAACAATAAAATCTAACAGATGTTTTACTGTTGAAAATAAATGTCGGTGTTCCTCGTAAAGTTACAAAGTAACATCAATGTAACCTGTTGCTTGAGATAGCCATAAATTCAGAGTGAGCCTTGTTATTTGGCAACAATCGCGATTTTGTCCCGCACATTTCGTGTAGGCTGATCGCGGCTAAAGCCATAAATACTTTTAGGGTGTAGCTTATGTAACCACTTGTGGATATAAAGTGTTGAATAATCTATTTCGTTAACAAAATAATAAATAAAACATGATTTCGAAAACTGTTTACTAGTTTCAAAATTAATCCGTCCACCACGAATCCGCCATTTTAGAGTGTCGACATTTTTTCACATTTTTTAAATTCCGCAAATCGTTCTATCAGCAAAGCAGAATTAGTAAATTTTAGACTTTGTACACAAAAAGTTTACATAGATCTTACTTATCTAAATTGCTTTAATATCCAGTCTAATGAGATACTGTGGTGGCTGATAGTAGTTCGTCTGTCTTTCATTCTCGACTTTTTCCTGGCGCTGTAGGATGTGAATTGTGATGTGATGCGGATGCAGCTGTCGTGTAATACCTACATTAGTTAATATAGGTTAATTTAGCTAACAATAACATTAATGTAGCCTCTAATTCCTGTAAGTATTGATTAACTCTTTTCTTATACTCGTTACTCGGCTTTAGCCATCAATGACGTTCGCCTTCAGCATACTGTATACAGCAATATTTAGTGTTTTTTTACCACCATCACACAATAGCATTTACTGAATAAGTACACCAATATCTCACAATGGCCGACATACTTTCACTAGCTGTTTGACTTCATTATTAAAGACGAATTCGCGAGATGAGTGTGAGGGTGTGCGGTAAATTCATGTCTAGCATTCATAACGTTTTTTGTCACTGTAAATGTATTTTGGTGTCATTCTTAATCATGCATGGTAGATACTCCCAAACGTTCTTAACTTATAACATTTTTCCTGTTATTTAACACATAACATAGAGAAAGTATGCTCCGAAAAAAAACAATCCATATTGGAGCAGCGTGGTGGTTATGAGGCCATAGCCGTGCTCAGTAGGAGGCCATTACTGGGTTGAAACCATTGCGAAAGAACTCTGTTCCAACCAGGTGCCCCATGAGGCCATGACACCTCTTCTTATAAATCTTTGCATGTTAACGCCACTTGTTACTTCTAAACCTTCCCCGTAACTATGCTTTGCGATATTACTGCATTTTACGAAATTTCTAAGCTATAAAAGCTTCAACACAATTATGTGTAATTTAACACAGAGAACTCTAATGTTTAATTACAACTTAAAGTAGCATATTTCGTTATTTTAACGATGATATTGTGATTACAATCGGTTCGGTCATTGCAATATCATCTTTATGACTTTTCTCACCATTATACAGCAACAGATTAAAAAATACGCATTGTTTTTTAAGAACAGACATCTTGAAATGTTGCAACTCTTTGTTAATTTTTTTTATTGCTATGAAAATAGCAAACTGATGTCTATCAGACCTGTAACCATGGACATCTGTAACCAACCTGAATTAATAATTCGGTCCTAATGGCAGCCAGCCACAATTGTATTATTTGTGTCTTACACTCGGTTCTATCACCATATATATTTCGGGTCAAATGAACGTAATTGTAACGCTTTTCCACTCCATATACACTTAGTAACATCATGGCTTTAGTAGAATTAATCTTAATAAGCATTACATTTACATACATACATTCTTTAGTGTTATTTTTAATATGTAACCAAAAAAAAGTTACTGTTACTTGTGATGGTTTTCCCACACACAAACCGAATAAAGATTCTACCAAGTATCAAGTAATATAAGCCAATCAAAGCCTTGAGTCGTGCGTAATAGTAAATTTAATTGTTCTCAAGGCAACAAAAATGCAAGCACTAAAAATCTCCAGTAGAACAGCGGTTAGTAATCACTACAATTGAAATCGTTAACACGTCATTTATTTTACAACAATTACAGAACTAATTTAAAAGCCTCAATAAAACAGAAATGCTGATTGAACTACGTGTTATTTTCTTATTTTTCCCTTTTAATGGCATTTATTTAGCCGCAGGCTAGGACGGACGCTTTAGTGGAAGATGTAAGTAATCATCATTAGTCAGGCAGTAACAATGTAATGGCCAGGACTGTAAGGAAAGTGAAACGTGGAAGATCAAAGGAAACCAATGCCCTCAAACAAGTGCCTGCAATAATAGTGACCCCACCTGACAACAAAATCGCCATGAAGATCAAATCAAACGACGAATCAGAACTCAATTCCAGCGACGCGTCGAACGAAGCCTCAACTTCAAACACCAATGAAACAAAGATGGCAAATTTTAATGTAAACCAGCTAATAGCTGAACTCTCTGAGAACTCAAAAGCTTCTAAATCCGAAATAGAGAACATACAAAGGAAACTGCTCCATCAAGCGAACGAGATACTAAAAGTTAACGCGTTCGCCAATCACCAGCCGAGCCCGGAACCGAGAATAATCGGATCCACTCAAAAGTACATTAATAATAATGGAGCCGTGTATGGTCGGACACCGACCATAGCACCCAGAAACGGTGTTCAATACGTACCCAACGGAAACATACAAGGCCATAGAAATGGAACAGCAGCAGATAGTCCAGAGGCTCAATTAGTCCCTGAAAAGCTGCAGGACGTATTCAAAGATAACGCTGGAGCTATGATAAGTATCGAGCGAGAAAATATGCAAAGGGTCAGTATGATGGCGGACGCGGGAAGAGGTTTTTTCTACGAAACGGGTTCTGTGAGCCGAGCGCCCGCCAGTACGCGCTCCGCACCGAACAGAGGTGAATGTCTTTTGATATTACAAACGTGAAGTCATTCGGTGTTCTTGTTGAAAATTTTTGTTTGTTTTTAGTTGGGACAGTTTTGTTGGTTTCGTTGTATTTCATCGTAACGTGTGAGTGAATGAGCCGATGTTGTGTTTGTAACCGTTAGGCGAGGTGCTTCACGTCGGATGGTCCGGTATGTGTCCTTGCCTCTTTCTTGTAGTTAATGTGTCTTATACATAATTTTGTGCGTTGCACATATACCTATATATCGACTTTAGACGATATGACATTAAAAATGTATTTTATTGCTACATAATTATACTACTTCATCCAAATTGAATTAACTTTAACTGCTTCCACAAAAGGTGCGGCTGAAAACGAGCGCTGCGTTGAATATACTCAGCAAATCAGCAATAAGCACACACACATAGCGGTTACTCTTAATGTTACCGTTAATTACGTACGTATCATAATGTTATGAAAACCGTGAGGTTCATACCTTCTTAATTCCTTTCTTTCCTAAAGCAGGCGGCAACAACATTTCTAAAATAAATATAACTCCAGAAAACTCCGCGCAGATTCGATCCTGGAACTTGAAAAGCCCGTAAAGGGTTTGAAAAGTAATATTTAATTATTACTTTTAATACCATACGAGTCGACACACAAAACACATTCTTTTTTATTTTTAATAATTCTTACTTCGCCATTCTTAATATACTTAGAATTAGTTGTATTTTCACGTATTACCTAAAAGCATATGAGATTACATTTTATAGGAAATTAAATAAACCCATAATTTATGTTATAATAAGCATGTCAAAAACCAGAAAAGGAAACAACCTTCAGATATTTTAATACCGATTTAACGTAATGATGTAGTTCTTATGCAAAGTAATTTTAAACAGCTTAATTTTGTGAAATGTATTTCACGTCAGCGAGAGTGCCGACATTTTAGATGTTTAATGTTACTCCGATCATTATATGTAGTTAAAAGATTGTGATATTTGAAATTAGGAACTTGCTTGTCAAATATAGATCCAAATACCAAATATATCAGAATTCAGTTCACTTCTAATATTAATTGCATTAATGTTACGGTCGGAAATACATATTAATTGTATTTAAAGGTAATTACGCTAGATGTTGACTATTCTTGATGTTATTTCATCCGATGTTATATCTACTATTCTGCGCACGATGTTAAATAAACGTAACATTGCCTGCGCCCGATGTAATCTACTTAAATGTTAACTACACGCGATGTTAACTGCATGTAACAGCGACTACTTCACGTTATGCAAAATTTTAGTAATGACACGTTGATGACGATACGACAAAACCACAAATACAGTGAAATGGCTCTAAACACACCCACAAGCACCACAACCCCATTAACTTATGAGTAAGGAAATGCTGCATTACCACATCGTTTCACTGAGAATGTCGCCTAGTGAACAGCTAAAATAACGTTCGTGACCGATGACTCATAACCATTAGAATCTGCCCCATGGGAAATGTTACCTACATTTTTCATACCCTATGAGTACATTTGTATCGTTAGGTACTTAATACATTACAAAATAAATAAAAACCCTCTTTGATTCAAGGGTGAATTGGTTTTTACTAAGTCAGTTGCTTCCTAGAGGCTTAAATTGTTATAGTCGTTGCTTAATTGTTTCAATGCAATGTTAATAAAGAATGGATTTCCACAGAGTCACTTTAAAAATAAACATCTCTCAACCGTGTACCTCAATCTTATATGACTTCCTACGTATCTTTATTACACGAAGAATGATTAGAGATAAATATGGTTCTATCTCTATAAATTCTCGATTTATGTAGTAAATTGAGTGGTTCCTTTATCGGGCAATACCTACAAACAACCAGTTGCCATCAGACTACTGTCCAGACATTTGGACCGGTCCATTGTAATCGTTATTTATCGCTTAAACCACATTTGAATACATAAATTACAGCTTTGTGACATTTTAATAACGATATTATATTTATTCAACTTTCTTATACTTTAAATGGATTTATATAACATATTTTGTTTTTATTTCCTGTCTGAATGAGCGTTATTTAAGATAAATTTATGTACATATTCATTTTTAAACCAATATCATTTAAAAATTGCTTCTAGCAGTGAAATAGTTTCGTATTGATATTATTAAACGACTCGTTTTAAGACAGGTTATTATTTTTTCTTTGCATAATAAAAGCTTCAGGTAACGACAACCTGCATTACAGACTGAAATGAAACACAAACGAATAGGTACACACACACATACATACTGACTCGGCACAATACTAGCATAGTAACGAAAGCTGAAAGCTTAGTGTCCTCAGGTGACATTCTATAGAAGATATGGATTCTCTCATTCGGAATCTCTTTGCTACCGCATAGAAATTACATATAACAGCAGTAGTCTTTTGACAGGAGAGGATGTAGTGGAGTTTAAATGACAGTCGTCCCGTCTACCCATGGATCATATCAGATTTAGGTATAAGATCATACTATGCTTCCTACAAACGTACTTGAGGCGGGTGGGATTACAACAAGGTTAAACACGTTTCTTATTACAATTTCTTACTAATACATTTTCAGTAGATGCAATCTTTAAATAATTTGAGAATGTCTACCCTTCATTTTAACTACAAGAAGCCACCATACACTAGTCATTATAGATTTAAAACAAAACAGATGCCTTCCTCAAATTGTACCAGTATGACATAAACAAAAAAAGGTTTAAAACATCTGCTGATCGACAGGACGTCACGTCAATCTAAAACTAACTTAGTCGCTGACAACTTAAAGTCAACTTCTGGTTATAATCCTCATGTAGGGGCTGTGCTTCTTACATCATTTTGTTAAGTAATTTACAACTTTATAGTTTTATTCTTTGAGTTGGAAGTCGGTTACAGTCTGCGGCGGAAACACTTTCCCAGGTAGAACCGCGGCCATGGGACCTGTTTGTGGGAAAGATTATAGATCTACTAAAGATTGTATGAATTCTGATCTACTGTACTAGTATGTTTTATTACTTGTGTATCAATTCAATTCTTATTAGAAAGAAAGCAAGAAACATTATTAAGAATGTGAGCAGCATTTTAATGGTTTAAAATCTAAAGGGTTGGCCGTGGACGGTGTATTAAACTGAAAATAATATTAAATTTAACTCAGTGATTACCATGGTACATTGACCATTTAAATGAAAAGTTGAAATATTATGCACTTAAGCAATTAGGTCTAATGATGTAGGTACGTTGACAATGAAGGAATTGAAATTTTGAGGGGTACTTCAAATTACCTTATTCATTTCTTAACCCAATTTGCCATGATGTCACCTATCAACCTCTGTTTATTATTCATTTTATTATTCAAATAGATCCATTTTTATTATTCTTAAATTCATTTTTGTAAGACGCGAATCAGTTTGGCATTTCAGCAGTTTTTGTATTCATACATATATCAACTTCATGTTCTAGACACCGACAGAACTAATTCTAATAAATTGTAGAACGACATTTCCCTGTGGCTATCCATCACAAACTGTATGTTCTGAAACGGATAAGATTAGTTTAGTAAATAAACTTGTTTCATAAGTTTATCTTGAGCTGAACAAGAAATAGTCTTGACTTTAAGTCCACTGGTACGAGGAAATCAATGTGACTCGGATATTAATATTGGAACTAAAAACAAATGATTTAAACCACATACGCTGTTTAAATTTGAAACTAAAGTTGCTGAATCCAAACCTGGAATTAGAAATAGGGTTATTTTTAAAAACATACACCAATATTTTCCTTATAATATTAGATATATAATGGAATGATTACGATACATGTATTTGTTTTGCAATGCCAAATAAATAATTTCGACGCAGGTGAAGGGGTCGTATCTCAACACGAAAGACACTGATACAAAAAACGTGTAATTGATACCAAATTACAATACATTGACACAAAGAAACACTCATTTATTAAAAAAAACAAAGTTAACTATCAGGTATAAAAAATTCAAGTATGTTGACATGCCTCTTTGCTTGCGCATTACCCGCCCTGAATTGCACATAATATAATTTATTCAAAGCCTTATTTCATAGCGTCTCAAGAGGCCTGTCGAGGCACCAAAGCCGCCCTTGGCCACATTATCATGATAATTGCGGTTCAGCTTTAAATACAGATAATGCCGTGTCAATCACTCTGGTTGACACTGAGCTTGGTTATTAACTATTAATTCATGATCTAATAACTGATCCGAACTGTTGTCATTATTTAATTGTCAAGTGTTTTAGGGTTCCGTGAGAATATTTGTAATTTTATTTGTGATTTGTTCGTGTTTTAACCGTTAATTTGTCAATGTTAAGATACTCATAATTGAAGTTAGTACCTACTACCATTTATATTTAAGTTAAGAATTTTGCATACAATTTCTATAAAATAGTATCTAAGGATTGTCGATTGCTGAAGTTACAAACTAACTAGAGCTCAGAACTTGTCAAACTGACTTTCCTTCGTTCTAAGATAATATTTCCAATTATCCCGTGTTCGCACTTTTAACGAGCACTTGACATTTTATCAATTGAGTCATTTCAATAAAATTATTAGGTCAGCATTGCATTAAGTGTACTGTCACGATCTTTGTCCACAACATGCAATTTACTTCAAGCTTGTTGGAGACCAGAGGCAGGACCCGAGCGATGCCTTAAATGGTCCTTTTGTTGGTCCTATTACAATAAATAATCATAAACTGACTTATTAATTCTTCTGTTTCGTGCACTGTTGACGGAGTGGTCGTAGTCATTTCTTAGACGATTGTTGTCACCCCTGTACGATTGTTGTCACCCCTGTTTTTGTGATGCGCTGTAGCTCTGTTTTTCGTAATAGAGTAATCGTTACTGCTAACTAAAGCTACTTATAACAGATCAATACATGGAAGAAGTTTGAGAATTAATGTGGAGGTATCGATTGACGCTTTAGATAACCGTGTGGTAAGTGCTAATATTTAGAGTTTATTTTTTATTACATTCGGTTCACTAATATATAATTTTTTCGAGTGTGGGTCCCGTAGTGAGGCGTAGGTTTCTCGTATAATAAACTTCCACTTCCACTCCGCAACAGTGTGTGAGAACCGTTCGTTTTACCTAAGAATACTTTTTAAATAAGCCACTTATTTTACCACTCGTCCAATTGCCCCGATGCGTAAGTGTACCTTAATTAATAAAGCATTAAAACGATCCGAAAATGCATTTAACCGTTAGAGCACTTGACAAACAAGTAACGGGCGGCGTGCGCCAGCTGATTCATCGTACGTATAGTGTTCTGTGCATCTGCATCGTACCGACTACCGACCGAACCGCGCCGACCGTAGCGCGGCCGGCTATCGGCGTCGTCGCTCGCCTCAACGGTATTCCGATGCTATGCTTGACTTTTAGCTCGTGTAGCTAAAAGATAAGTAATTGTCCTATAGTATGTAGTATGCGCAGTCTTCATACTATATTCAAATAAGGCAGGTTTGTTACTGTTACAAATAAAATATTTTAGCGATAGTTTTTTCCCAAGATTTGTAGAGTTAAAGTTGGTAGAGCTAAAGCTTTTAGGCGCCTCTTCGTGAGATCTGATAACTCTAAAACAGCGACCGCGTTATGTACTTGTGTGTCTTGGTAACCTTTTTTACATGAAATGTTTTTGGTGGGATTCAAAAAACTCTTATCACTATGTACCGTTTGGGGCTGAATATCAGTCATATACCAAAAATATCTCAGGGTGCAAATTTTATTCTATATTTCATTTTATGAGTATTAAAGGTCAATTAGAGCACCGTATTTCAATCATCGCTGACCACTTGATCAAATAGAGTGCCTTTTGTACTAATTCCACAGCAGTAAATAGGTCCGAGAACACTTATCAAGTCCCGTTAAAATTTAAAGCTTCCCCATTAAACTCGACACGGTTTAGTTCTCTAACGTTAAATTGCAAGCCTAAAGAAAGTAGTTCATGCTCTCCTCTGCAACGCGTTTTAGTGGTGAAGCCACTTCGACGCTATACTTAATAATATCAATTTGAAGAGCGGTCCCAGCAATTCGCTCCGATCTGTGATGAATACGGCGATAAGTTACCATCACAGGAAATAGTGTGTACCCGTCATTATTTTATGGGCACGTGGCCAAGTTGAAAGTTGCCCGCGAGTCAAACAAATACTGTGTTATTATTTTAAATCTCTTGACTATTCTAAAGCGTTAGCGTTATTCCAAAGAATAGGGGTTTAGTTACATGTATAATTGTACTTTTTTATACACAAAATTATTAAATTTGAATTAAAATAATTGAGTTATATGATGAGTGATCATCTTAATTTATTTTCAAAATGTCTACTATACGTGTCAACTAATTCTCAATCACTTACGATTAGCACAAGCTTGAAGAGCAGAACTAAGATAATTTCGTTTTATAATTATTTATCACACTTAAATATATCAGTTAACATCGCTACACAAACAATATCTCGATTTCATAGAAAATATATATAATTTAATAAACCGCCTGCGCGTATCATTTGCACAGATCCACATTAACTATTTACTGCGCCGCTGCCGCGCTGTCGCACATCCGAACAATCTCATCTAATAGGAAAACTTGAAGAAATTGCATTGCTCACTTTTCCAGTTTTCTTTTAACGGATAATTTCATAACCAGATTAGATAACATCAGCTTTCGAATTTATGCAAGTTATGTTATGAGTTTAAAGTGACTTATTTTGCAGCGCTAACATAACACTGAATCGTCACAAAATTTTATTATGTTTAAATTATTACGTTGAAGACAACTTTTTTGTAGGTAGTAGAGCCTAGGATCTACTACCTATGTAAAATAATTTTAATTGTTGTGCATAGGTAGTAGAGCTAGAGTTGGCCCGGGGTAGTACTACCGCCCGCCACGGTACTTAGTACCATTTCTACCGAGGCAGCAAACGAGCATGCAGCACCACCTTCCGCTGCCGCCCATGACAACTGTGACCGACTTAGAGCAAGACTCATATGGGGACTGGGATAGTTAGTCCGGTTAGGTGACGGTGTTAGTACATTAGTTGGCTAGTTTTTAAGTATGAGGACTGGGACAGGGACTGTTAGTGAATGTTAGTCCTGTTAGTTATTGTTAGTAATATTCCAGTTAGTAAATGTTAGTAAGAGTCTCGTTATAATTCGGTCACAGATATGTTGCTACCCTTGAGGACTGAGATGGTCGCCTCTAAAAAGTGTAGCCGGATCCACACCTTTCTATCCGGAACACAATTAAGAAGTTAGTGAGGAAAGACCACTTCCCGGTTGAGGCTACAAATAGGTTGAAAGCGGGTGCCATTTTTGTAAATGTAATTGTTTGTGCCCCCCAGGGACCGTGGACCCCGTGCCCCCGTACAGGATGCCCCCGGCGCCTGAGGCTGCGCTACCGGGTGCGCCCGCTCCCTCCGCGCCCCCCGCCCTGCACACACACTCCGCTAAGTTCCCCGTGAGTACATCTGTTTTCAGGAGTTACTTACATTATTTCACTTCGAATAGCACCATAAACTCCACCATTAGAGACATCGTGGCCAGTTGAGACAGTTGAAACGTGGTAAGTGGTCACGGCCGCCCATTATCTGAGCAGTAACACCGATAGGTTCCCTGATGTGTTTGCTAACCAAAACGTTATTTATAACCATCCAACACTAAACTGAATTGCAAAAATACAAAAAAAATATGATTGATTTTTATTAATATAAAAATGGTATCGCATGTACATGCACGCACAACACATAAATAGTGTATATTATATTTACACACCCAAAATCCAAACCAAAAGCAGTTCAGTTATGTTGACATAAAAGAATCCCCAATGACGACCCTAAGTTGGTAGTGAGAGTGACCCTACCTGCGAAGCGAGGGGTTTCGAGTTCGAAAAATTTAATGGTCGACTGATAAATGTTTGTTCTCTGGGCATGGGAATTAGTGATGTGTAATTTGTGTTGACCGTGCCACCCGCGATACAGGGAATGCTAGAACGAGAGTATGAGAGTTAGCATTTAATAAATCGAGCCACGGGAATTACATAAATCCCTTCGTGAAACTTCAGCTACATAATGTCTCCAAAAAATACTAAGATAGTATTAACCGTTATCACATACATTATTACACGACGGTATGTACCAGGCAATTTATACACGATGTAAGGTATCCTTATCTATTACATATTATTACTCGGATCGGTGGCGAGTGAAGCATATATCGGCTGGCGATCGTCCCAGCTCGTCACTAGATTACCTGATAAAGGCCATCTTGGGACATTCGCCGGGTTATTTATATATGGCCAGACCATTAATCCTGGCCCTTCCGTCACGGTTGTCATTAGCGGCCTGAATTACTAGATGCCTTTGAGGTCGACGCCTCCTGAGCACTATATTTAGATTGAGGTCTGGTTATGAATAGTTTCGATTGATATGCATTTTATGGTTGTATTACGAACGAATTAACGTAATCCTTGTTGTAACTGTTTGCAATTCGAAATTGAAATTTGGCACTCCGGGCTACGAGCGTTTCAAGCGATTCAATTTTATATCAGTAGGAAGAAATATACAGTCTTTCTTTCTTGTCTGTTCTCTCATTACATAACCAAGCTTTCGACGCTGACGCACTGTCCAATTAATTATAAAAGCTACGCCATAATTCTCATAACCAAACAGTTTATATAAGCCGTAAGTGATCGATTGAAATGGTCAACTTAGGCACGGTCAGTAGCTGAATGGGTGACTGATATAAAATTTTCAAGATCTTTTCATGCGGAGGAGGTCATGATAAACTGGACGCAGTTATCGTTCGATAAAAATAACCGTTAAATCTCGTTGAGGTGAGATGAAAGTGTTTTTGGTTTAAACTTTTATTTTTTTAATTACTTATATGAAACGGCGTGTGTTTCGACGTGTATGTACTTATTACACAGTGTCTAAATCGTTTCAAAATATATAAATCACAAATTAGTTTTAATTCAAATGTTATTTAACTAATATAAAAATAGGAAATTATTAACATACTCACACATATTGATAACCATCCTTACATAACCTTGTTTTGTAGAGTTCGTGTGGCTCTACAACTAAGGGAGTCTCTATACTCACTTAGCCGAACTCCGTACGGAAACACGTGGATATAGAAATAATATCAGCCATAGTAATATATATTGTCTGGTTCATTTTGAATACAGATCTATGAACATATCAATAGTGTTTATAAAGATAGGTACTTACTTCTCTTCTCTCTTCTTCTGCTCTGCTTCTTCAACTCTTGCTTGGTGTTGGTTTATATTGGTTTATGTTGGTTGGCTTGGTTGAGTGAGCTCCAAAATGACTTGTCACGGTCTGGCTGGGAGCGTGAGTTGGTAGTCCGAACCACCGCTGACAAACCCAAAGACTCCCACAGGTGATTGCACGGAGGCAAATGAATAGCGATTTCTCTAAGCTCGACAGCCGTTTTTATTGGGCGTACGTAATTCATTTTTGAAGCAGAGATATCTCGGTGAAAGTGCGCATTGTTACAACAGTTATCGGCACCATGTGACGTGTTGTGACATGCGTTACAAGCAAAAAGTTGTAAAAAGTTCAAATTATTTATATCCCGTGATTAAAATGTCGGATGGAAATATACGCCGGATTGTGTGATTTATTAGTGTTTGACTATCGTTAGCGTACCTAATTGTGCTTTAAGTGTGTAATTGTGCTTATTTTGAGCTCAAGATTACAACTAAACCATACATACGTAAGTTTTTTTATACTGTACTAGTTTTCGGAAAACTATACACCGTTAAAATTATCCCAAAGAAACGTATTATTGGATTAAACTTTCCAGGATCTTAAATTATCACAAAAGCACAAATTTCATCTAAATCGGTTCAGCAGATTAAACGTGCAAAAGACAGACAGACAGAGTTACTTTCGCATGTCCCTATGCAGTATGTGTGTGCCCCTGGTATGGACTAAGTATACTACTACTTACTACTCAGGTACACATGAATGCAGGAGAGCTTTTCATGTGAAATAAATCCATAATAAAAAAAAAAAAAATTTTAATTAAAGAGACAAAAATTGTAAAGCAATAACTTATCATAAACACAAAAAGAACATTGATAAGTGTACAGGCTCTTTACAGAACTTGTCTAACTTCTCTTTACTTTGTTGGCAACGCATCTGTGATGCGTTTACTGTTGCTGCTGACCAGGGGCTGCGGTGACCATTAGATAGCACGTCAAATTCAAATTAAAAATCATTTAAGCATGTGGGTATTGCAATACACTCATGACCGTCGTTTTCAGGCTTCCGTACCAAAATAATAAACGGAACCCTATTAATATGCCACCGACGTCTGTCTGTCTCCGTCTGACGGTCACGGGGCTCTATCTCTTGAACTTAAATAGGTAGACACCTGTAATTTTCACATATTACGTGTTACTGTGGCCGGTATAACAATAAATAAAATAAAATAAATAATAAAAACGTAAAAATGTTAGGTCCCGAAGGGGTTCCCCATAGAAATAACCTTAAAAGGGGTTGTATTATATCATAAAGCGTCCGAGTGGACACTTGTCTTGAAATTTCCTCAAAGTACGTGCCGCCTCCATCACGACAAATAATAATAAAAGTGTATGATGTTTACAGATAGAACGCGAAGTGATCCTTTCGTCGGGGGACAAGAACTCCAAGGTGCCGATCCTGCAGGAGGCAAGGAAGCGGGGCAGGCTGGCGGCCGTGGCGCCCGACACACCGCCCAAGGCGTTGTCTGCTTGGACCCACACCGAGGTATGTATTTAATATTTTCTTATTTACAAGTATCTACAAAATGAATCGCTATGATCGTTGCTAAGCGCTAAAATCTATCAGAAAAGTGGGGATCGAAGGGATGTCAAAAACTATTAGAGATATCGATATGCCTTCGTAGTAAAAGTTATAGTATGTGACGGGTATTTACTAAATTTTTATACAATTTCGTGTATAAAAATTGAAGGTCTGGAGTTACTCACGTGAATCCCAAGGGATCACCTAATTATCTTATTTTATTTGATTCTACAGAAAACACATTTTCAAATTTCATTTCTACTTCGTGATACTTTGTTGTTTCCTCGCATTGTTTGTGCCTTACTTTGTAAGAGCTTGTCTCTGTTTATTTAGTCCGTTTCATGAAACGCGCAAAGGGGGACAGTTCATGACCTAACCTAACAGCTTAACACGTAGTTCAAACCCATTACTTTTATTTTAGAACGTTAATCGCGCGACATGCGACAGTCCGTATTGTTCGAGTTCCCTATAGTTAACATTAACACAAAACTCCACTATCGAGTTAACAGTTCTAACTGAACTAACACTAGCGTGTCCATAAATCTACCACTTGGCACGAATCTTGGGACATTTCCTGAGCCAACGATTTTATCTTGTACATTGGGAAACTGTCTCACTGGCTGCTAGTAACCAAGATATAGCCCGACGCTGAGCGAACTTGGGAACATTCAAGAAAAAAGACAATAAATATTCGTTTCGTCAATATTTTTTTATTATTCAAACGCTCAATTTTAGAACTATCAAGATTTTGAAAAGGATTTGAAATAATACCTTATTTAGGATTTGATTAGGTATGTCTGGTTGGGCATGCTTTTGATTTACCTACATCAAATATTTTACATAATTTATTAATTAAAAAACAAGAAATAAAAATATTATCATCATCATAATACTTTATTTACTTTAATTTATACTGACACTTATATTTTGGTAAAAAATTCAATTTTTCAACTCTAACTTCGTTTCGTTTCGTTTTTCGCCTTTAATCGCTTGCTGTAGCACAAGTGGTTTAATTCATATCTGCAGTTAACACTTGCAAGCCAACCTGTGGTTGTGGCAGGGGCATGGGTCCAGTTAGTACGTGAATAAGTTTTGTGGGCTACAATGTTACTGAGTCCAATGTCAACCACTATAAATATAAATTATGTAGTTGAAAGAAAGTAATTGACTTAGTACATTACCACTAATTGTCTTTACTGCCCATGATTTTTAAGAATTGATGAATTAAAACCTCGTCACCAACACGAGAAATAAAATTTAATTTAAATATTATATTTGTTTTAACGTTTATTGAAAATTCTTATAGGTAATGAATTACGATTACTTAATACCTTGTGGCATTACCTACCAGTTAACCCTGCTGACGAAGAAAACAGCCAGCCACAACAATAAACGTGGATTTTTAAAAGTTAAATTTTTTTTTAGTGGAGTTCGATCGCAAAATAACTTTAAAAATGCTGCATAAGCCTTGCGTATTTTTATCGGAAGTGCAAAACTAAAAGACATAATTTAATCGACTCGTTCTCAATCGACTTGATTTAATTTCTTAACCTGGCTAATACAAGATTAAACCAGATTAAACTAGATTAAACTATACCTGTCGGAGCGTCTTCCCGCCGCTAACGAGCGTGACGACGCGCGAGGCATGACGATCAAGTTCCTTGCCCTGGCCCATCGTGGGCTCGTGGGCTTGTGGCCACAATGCACATCATATATTAAATGAAGTATATCAGAAAGGTATCATAATCTAGATTATGTTAAATATATACATACATATGTAAGTAAGAACTATGATGTTTCTTTAGGAGCAGTCGAGCTACTCTGTAAGTGGTCACAGTTTTTTTTTGTTTAATTAGTTAGTTCGCTTGATATCTGAACTTGCATTATAGTCAGGTAGAAACATTGGTAGGAACATCAAAATAAATGAAGTGTGTAGGTATCCATTGACTTATTATGTGTATCAATAGCAATACTATACAAAAGATGTAAAAATTATAATAAAACATTTTTTTCTCCACAAATCATCAGTTATTAAAAATATTTTTATCTGTAATCTCATAGCTTAAGATTTTTACATATTTTTATAGAAGATTGTTATAATCTTCAACATTATATTTAATTGAACCATAACAAAAGGTTTAAACAGAACCAATGGCAATTATTATGGTACATTTAACCACGATAAATGATTATACATTATCCATAGTACTTATTATAATCTCACCGCATACAGCTGTGGCAGTACTACGAGTAGTAGGTACATACCTACATACTTATTCTGTGGCTGTGGGTTTGATTTGTGAGATTATAGAATTACTACACAGTACTCCTACACATTGTTACCGAGTGGGGCATTTTCCTCAACACTATTCTGAGAAATGGTTTTCTTATTGAAAGAAATTGATGTTTCAACAAATTCCAACTTTAATGGCGTATAACGTATAACGTGTTTCGTTTGTCCTTTTTCGTTTCTTTCGTTTTCCGTGTCTTTGTTTGAAACAAAAAGGTTTTGTAGATTATAGGTTATATTGTTATATTGTGTTAGTAGGTATATTGTTGGAAAACTACTTTATTCTATTCCACCACGCTGCTGTAGCACAGACAGGGTAATGGACAACACAAATTTTAGTTTCAAAAAAACACCTCCGTCATAAATTAACGACTGCTAGCTAACGACTGTCTAGCTAGGTATAGTACACGATGACGTAACGTGCCCTTCGAAATACAGAGACGTCAAGACTGCAAATTCTCCGTATTATCAATATTATCACACGCCACTTAATAAATTAATCAGTGAGGTCTGCACTTAATCTAAGCACGTTACAAGTTAGAAGTGAACGCCCCATAACTGCATGGGTTTATTAACCCTCGACGGATAAATGCAGTTATACGTAGGTATATTACACCTGCGCCTGCGCATATCATTGTTATGGTGATCATAATATGAATATCATTTTAATGATAATTCTTTTACGTTTTAATGAAGGAGAATGATTATTTTTGCCTAAACTTTTCTAATGCGTCAAACGGAATCGAGAAACATAATTATTAATTTTTCATCTAACCGTCGCGTAGTCTAGTTGTTAGAATAAATATTCTGTATTGGGGATTTTACTATATTAAGTAAGGAAACAAACCGGAATTAAATAATTTACCTATTTAAGGATGCCTGAAATAACTTGCCTGCTTCGGTATCCTGCCCTATTATAATAGGTGCCTTTAAGTCAAGCGTGAATGGTTTTTTAAAGTTAACGCGCTTCACCATCTAAGGGCTACGTTGCCACTTGCCATCAGGTGGGATCGTAGTATGACGGTAACTTATATTAAGTAAAAAAAAGAAAAAACGACGTTGCTTTAATAAGTAAAAGTGTTGCCTTGTGTTTCTGATATGCGTGCGTACGGTGATGGTATACCAGCGGGTGGATGGTCTGCTCGTTTGTCGGCTATCTATACAAAAAGTCGGTCTGTGTTTTGGTTAGTTTGACATGGTTCATAATCATAATCCAATTAGGTTATTTAACAGAAATTATATTTGTTTAAGCGTACAATACATGAATGTAACCGATATTTGGACACTATTAGGTATAATACTATGTATCTACACAAAATCAAACCTTCCATTTTCTTCACCATAGTCAGGTAAAAACTATAAAATAAAATACAACTAATGTGTTACTTGGATTAACGGAAAGATCCTTTATGGGGTACGTAATAATCAAAACGGATACATCCTTCGACTCCTTATAACATAACAGCCAGTATTGGGACTGGTAAATGAACACCAACAGTGGACGAACGCATCAAAATTCAAAACGCGTCCCGCGTGGAAGCGCTGCGTACGACGAAACAACGGTGAAGTTGTCCGTGCCATTTCTATAAGACGAATGGTCTGTAGCTATTATAGGCTTCATGAACTCAAAATGCTCACACATCCCCGCATTTGGAAACTTTGGATTGTAGGTCAGTTAAACTTAACGTTACTTAAATTGCACCTATGTTATATTAAACTCAAGATTATTAGCAACATTTTGCATAGGAACGAAACCAAATAATTTTATCCAAATTCTACATTTAACTGCTAAATATTCGCTCATACTATAAAGGATACATACATAATATTAAATATACAAGGGTGGATGTATTTATACAGTAAGTATACATTCATTCTACATCTTACCTACATACAATCACCAACAATTTTTATATTGTTTTTTAATCAAACGACACGCTTTAAGCCGATAATATCATCTGTTACTGTGATATTCTAAAGGTACTGGTATGTATTTCTCTACTTGTATAGAAAACGTAACATGCGTGAAAACTATAACACGAGACGTTACCATACGGTAGTGAAAGTCTCATCTCGACTCTGTAAAGTTGATTTGTTTAATATCAAATGTAAAATAAGTACCAATGCATGTTTGGAATGGATGGAACTGAACAACTGGTTGAAGTTGTAGAAATTTTTAAATTTTATATTACTTTGGGTAATGAAGTTGTTTGTAATTTTTGCACTTTATCCAAACATACATCGTCCTATACAAGTCCGTACAATAATACAACTATACAATGTATACAACTCAAGGACTTAAATAATATTAAGATTTGATCAAAAGGATATTTTCTTACAATGAATGATTGCCTTATGAACCAACATGATATTGCTTACTTTAGTAGATAGTAATGTGGAAAAATATTATTCCACAAAATACACTAACGGGCGCAAAATATAACGGTTAATTTAGTTCATCCATTTAAAATTGGAGCGTAGTTTACCTAAACTGTATATTTTCTTACCGATTGGCTCCCAATGTTCTTAAATCTTTTGTTTTTACATAACAAAAATACAAGCTTACGAATAGAAGTTGTAGCACCTCTCCGTTCAAAGTAATTCGCTGTTGCTAATTTTATGTATCTCCAATGTTGGGCATATTGCTCCGTTAGCTAATTCGGCGTAACGAAGCCGCACGCACGGTAACGTCAGTATAGTCGGCTAGGCGCACTCGGCACCCCGTGCGCGCGCGCATCCGGTCTGCTTCTGAGCTTAGAACCGAGCTTTGAAGGATTAGTTTTACTTTCTAAACTCCTAGTTCAATAGAAAAAAAATTGTGTGTGCTTTTTCAGTTATTTTCATTAGTGGATAATGCTAGTGTTTCTATATTATACTTATTGTCTCGGTTAAGTGCTATGAATTCTTTCAATGGTTTCGTGTATAACAAATTATGTTATTTTAAATTATAAATTGTGGGGTATTATTATATTTTTTTTGCTGTAATGGAGATTACAGTAGAAAAGATAGCAAAAAAAATTAATTAAACTAAAAATTTAATTTCCTTAACAAAGAATATTGTTATGTGGTCATGCCGACTGAATTAATATTCAATGGACTTGTTTAAATAGATCTTTTGACTCAGGAAAAGGTCACAACATGGTTGAATTTGCTTTAGAGAATGTTAGTATAAAATTGTATATTTTTTTTCCGTATAATTATACCACTTTTTAGTATTATTATATAATTTAGTTACTCGGTCACATAGTAGTCGATAATGGGTTTAGTGCCTTTATAATTATAGGCGGTGACTGCATGCACATTTGGAATCAATATCCTGAAATCAAATTAAAATCAATAAAGTCACAATAAAAATGGTTAATGTATATAGCTTTTAAGATGGTTTTGTCGTTTCATCTCAGTCATTTCCTGTATGTTATGGAAAAGATTTTTTTTCATTATATTTTTCATTTTGATTCATCTACGAGTATGTCTATATTTCATGACAATGATTTTATTTTATATATTTTTTTCTATACTCCTAAACCCTCAACTTTCTTTAGAACATTATTTACCTTTGCGCTCTTTTTTCTTGCAAATTATTTCTGATCTTAATCATTGAAAGTGGCAATCTTTTCCTTTGCAATAGCATTCTTAGATTCTACTTTTACATTGTCAATTTCAAGGCATGTTATTTCCAGTAAAATGAAAGCATAATTGAAATGTCTATCGTCTGCGCCACATACTCCGCGATGTTCATGCATTTCTCTAGCATACGGTATAACAGCCAAGCCTCTCTCTACAATTGTACATCGATTCGAACTACAAGCCAATGGCCCATTGTTCCCCGCTTCCCAGCGCCGTAACACATTCGTGGTTCACAGGCATGCTACTTACATATTACAAAAAGATCCGTCAACTACTATTACTGGAATTGTCTTCAACGGTCACAACAGTCTAGCGAAATACTAGGTTGTTGTATTATGAGGCGACGACATTTTTATTATCATGACAATTAAGCGAACGTATCTCTCGTTTCAATCTCTCTTAAAAGAGAGGAATTTGTAGCTTGCAAAAACAAATAGGAGATTATCATTCATCTAGTCTAATATCCTCCTAAAATTGTGTTTGCACCTGTACCTATGTATTTTTACACCTAAGTCCTCGTCCCTAAGGTATTCTGGTAGAAATCGGTTCTGTAGCGTGAATACCGCCTATTGATCACCTATATTTTCACTGTTACTTGTACATAGTCTTAGTGTGCACTATAAAAGTATATTGTTTAGCATTGTATCGCCTAATTAATTTACGAAATCACGGGTAATTTTTTCCTTCGCAGAATCATCAAGCTGGCACATCAGGTGACTTCAGACAATACCACGAACAAAACTACGGGTACGCTATGCATCAGAACCAAAATCAGGGAGTAGTGGCTAGAAACGTGCAAAATTACGATTCTCCCAAACCTCCAATACCGGCCAAAAACTACGGCCCGAAGACAGAAACACAGAACAATTCGCACTTAATAACAGTCACCGTTGAAACTGGTAAGGACAGCACGAGAGATGCGCCTAAAAACACAAAGTCTGTGAGCAAAACTTACCACACGCTAAAAGACATGATATCTAGTAGATTTAAAAATAAAGAAAGTAATGAATCTGAGAAACCCAACGAAGAAGCTAGTCTAAATAATATTGAAGAGAGGAAGAGACCAGAACCTGAACAAGTAACGCCGAGAGAAACTCCGAGAAAAGCTGAGCAAGGTATTTACGGGAGGCCGATGCAACAGCCGAATCGAGCAGATATGCAATACAGTCATGGAATGGCTAACAACATGGCTTATCCCAGTCCATCGCCACATAGGTAAGTTATTTCAAACACTCAACGTAATAAATAATGAGTTGTCACTGTCGCCTATGGACAACATTAAATTATTCATCTATGTAATGTTGACCGTAAAGAAAAACAATTTTAACTTCTGCTTTTACTATCCAATATCATTTAAAGAAACTTCAAAACTATAAATTCGTATGCAATATGAATTTTTATCTTGATATAAACTTGAAAGAGATCATATTATACTGTGTACAACTTTCAGGCGATTAATTCGACATTTTTAAATGTCCAGAGGGTAAATCCAAATTATTTTTACAGACAGTTGATGCAGCAACAAATAGTTCAGCAGCAGATGCTATTAAACCACCAGCAGGCCAGATCTCAAGAGATGCTAGCTTCCCCACATGCCCGACCCCAGGCATTAGGCGCTGACGCACTATACCAGCAGTACGGGCCCCCTGGGCGGCGAAGTGCGGTGTACCAGAGAGATATAGACGTCCGGTCTATGGCTAACTTCACGTCATTGAAGACTAGTCCACAATCACAAGTATGTAGTGTAGTATTTTATAGTTATGAAACATTTGGTGCTTCCTTGCCTGGCCTTGCCGACAGCATTCGCCTGTGCCTTCGAGTATTAAAAAGTCCTATTAGCTGACGAGCATTCACATGTAATGTAACAATGGAACACGCGCATTGATGTTAGAAATGCTCTAATTACTTGTATACACTACAGGCCCGTACTCCCCGTAAATGAGCCTATGTATATCTGGAAGTAGTAAAAAGGCATCATCTTTAATTAATGTATCTATTAATTCAGTACACCTTTCAGCGTTTTCTGCCACATGACTGACGATGAGAAGCTCGCCACGAAATGTAGGCTTTTAGGACCTGTTATTTTGTCTTATACTATTTTCTAATAATTCTTTAAAATCAATTTACGATAAGAAGCGGTTAATAACTTTGTCGTAATACACAACAAGACATAGACGAGAGAAGACCCTGGTTCAAAGCTAGCTAATATCAAGTGTTAATTTGGAATATTACTTTGCATACAATACCCTCGATTCTCTTGACAACGGCATGTCATATCCGCAAAACCTCAATTTGTTTCTTACAAACAACAATGCAATGCATTTAGGTCCACTAAAATCTGGAAAAATTATGAACTGACATTCTCTATCTTTTCTTAGGCCCCTTCCCTTCACACTGTCAGCTGCAACAAAGAACAATCGTTCCCAACAATTAACTACTTCCCATAGTATTCCGTAATTAAAGTAAGTGTTGGCTGATGGCGAGATACCGTGAAGTCGGCAACGAGATGAATTTATTGGATTATTGTTCAAAAGTTCAGGAAGTCATTTGCGATGTCATATAAATTATCTTGAATGGTCTAGATATTGATAAGTGTAGACTTATTTTTATGAGAATAGCTTAAATAATGAAATGTGAAAGCCGTAATTAAGAGAAACCGCTTACTCGAAAGACATTTGATGATGATGATGATATCCACTTAATCAAATTCAGCAGCAATTATCAATAATATTAATCTTCCGCCAGGCTAGGTGATGTAGGTGATATGCCTGGGGAGCGGTCGTGCGCCGATTGTATATGTTCAGAACTTGTATAATGCATGCAGTGTAAAAACTTCGATAGCGTGAGTCTAGTTCCTTTGACGTCACCATGTGATACTTATGTGTGCGATATTATTATCTTATAGTTCCCAAATTTCACTTTTGAAAATTTTCCATTCAACGGATATTATAAATTATAAGCTAATGCATCAATTTCGTGTGAGTGAATAGTTCGGGAAATAACTTTTTTACCGTTTCCTCGTAATAAAATAACTTTGACGGCACCACGGATAATTGAAAGACCCATAAAGATTTTAGTTTTATGTAACCAGTACGTCATGTATGGCAATGGCCGTTAAATTTTATGGTAACATTAAAGTCACATTTGACTTTTCCCATAAAGCGTTATATGAATCCAGATGATCCAATTACGTCAGGTTAAAATAACAATCGTTTAAGCAAGGGTACGACTGAAGTCGTATGAAAATAATTATGTGAACTGTGATAATTTCTATTTAATTTTTCTGTTGTTACGTGTTAAATTTTTGATACAATATTATTATTTTTTTATTTCCAGTTTGAGAATTCACATTCACGAGCCGATCTAAGAAGTCCCCAGCAATTAGAAAGAGAAATTGTTAGACAAAGAGGATTTATAGAGGGAAGGCGAGCGACGTCACATCCTCATCTTTTGGATGAACCTCCACAGCGGTTAGAAGCATCTACTCCGCAAAATCATGACAAATCTCGAAGAAACTCCCATGGGAATCTTCTAGACGGTCCGACTAACGAAAGTGGCCCTCCTAGAAACAATCACGAGGAGCGCGAATCTGATGACGGTGGATTTCGTGTCAGACTTGCAGCGCAAGGAAGATCCAGTTTTGAGGACCGTGTACGAACAAGTGGTAGATCCGTTGAATCGAATAGACTAGAACGAAATCATGACGCATATAGAAGAACACCGGATAGTCATAGAGAATCCCGTCGTACGCCAGACAGTCATAGGGAATCTCGTAGAACACCAGACAGTCATAGAGAATCTCGAAGAACACCAGACTCGCTAGGGCAGAGACAAAGAGAAGAAGAGAGAGCATCAAGTTCTGCAGAAGTTTTAGAGAGGAATGATGAAATTGCAAGTCAAAAGTCAGCGGATAGTGTATATCATTCGAGTGGAAAAACTGAAGCGTATAATCCACAGCCTTCTTCATCAAGACAAACGCCTAATAGAATAGAGGATTTAAAGGCACACGGCAAGAAGGGAGCCAGCGGCTCTGGAGCTAGTTCCGGTATTGTATTTAATTTAAAAATCATCTTTTCAAAACACACTAATAGCGCATGCTTGATGACACTGCTAAAAACATTTATCAGTTGTCACTGTGCTCTTAATCGTTGAGAAGTTCCCTTGTCTGGAGCCAATCTTGAGCGTAGTTTTCGGTCACGCTTGTCATAAATTTCCACGGTAATATCAAAACTTTCAATCCGTAGAGTAAGAGGAAGTTCTAATTCAGCTTTGAGGATACGACCCGAACATATGTAAGTACATAAAGGCATTAGAAGTGAAATAAAAGCTTGTTAAAATATTTCAGACTACGACAAAAATGGCGGTCAGTCATCCAACGTAGACTCCGGTAGGGGCAGCGTGGCCTACTCCAGCGGCAGGAGGCCCGAGCCGAGCCTGCACGACACGTCGGCCGACTCGGATGCGGTCGGCCAGTCCAGGGTGCAGCCGCAGCCCGGTCCTAGTCAGCAACCGCCGGGGCCAAGTAAGTTGGTTTAGTGGCTGAATTCTTTATTTGAGCAAATGCACAGCGTCAATGGATGCTGTGACATCGCAACTACTATCGACAGGCGGTATATTTTTGTAAGAAGTGCTCGCTGATGTTTTGTCGTTACGATGTCGTGTCGCTGTCCTACGTGTGAACAGACACTTTGAATCTTCTCCATCCCAATTATTCTCAACGAGTACATGGTAGCAACCATCTGAACACCGAGTTAACTTTTAACTACAAATAAAATGTTGTTTTATTTTTATGTTATTTATTATTTCATTCAGTGCAATCATGTGGTAGTTAGTTTTTACTCACTCTTCACGCCCTTAAACCCATAAATAGGATATCACTGAGTACGGGTCTCTCTCATGACTGAGGAGGTCTAGAGTGTGCTCCACCACGATACTCCAATAAGAATTGATTGAGGGGTCAGTGGTGAACTGACGTGTTGGAATTTTTTTATGCCGCCCGAAGGTCTTGCTCATTACAAGCATGTGTTTACGTGTTTTTCTCGAAATAAGCAAGCTCGTAGACTGCCTGTAGGGTCGACGCGAGCCGTGGCGCTATGACCGTGTCAAATGAAAATGTCCTCACGTTATTGCAGCGGGCGAGAACGAGTGGGCAGACCTGGTGGAGTGCGAGCTGCGCCAGATCCTGGAGCCGAAGCTAGCCGGCATGCGGCTGGACAGCTCGCCCAGCTCCGACAGCTCCGTCACGCCGCCGCTGCCGCCGCTCTCGCCCTCCTCCGACCTGCATAAGAGGAACAGGTATATTTTTAGGCTAGTGATGGGGTCATGTCGGCTCGACCATAGTGCTGCGCATTATTCATTGTTCCGGTATTCCGTGTAACAGTTCATAGCCGACAAACGAGGAGACGAGCCATCTGAGGCACAGTTTCCCGTTGACGTCAGTGGTATTAAAGGCATTTGCTTTGCCTTACTGGCCAAGTAATAAGGAAGAAGAAAGAAAGAAGGTACTGGCTGTTACGCTCCCAGCCGGAACACGGCGAGTTGTTTATCTGTTAGTTCGACTGGTAGCTGACCAGGCAATCCTTACGGTAAGAGACATCAAATAATGACAATAATAATAAAGGTAAATATAATCCTTGCGGAAGTCCTGCCATCGAACAAGTGAGCTGGCTACCTTTTACGGTACCCTATTCTGGTAGGCTTGGGTTAAGTATTCTGGACCGCCCAATGTATGTGATATTCACTAATGAAACATACAAATATTCATTGCAGCTTACCAGGGCGCTCTGCGGAATATCCCGATGAACGACGGCGAGGACGCGAGTCTCCCCGTTGGCACTCTCACAAGAAACATTCGTCAAAACGTGATCATCATTATAAGAAGCATAGTGAGTATTATCTCACACATGATCTAGTCTGACGGATGATCTTCTTCAAGCTCGCAGAACTCCAAGCATATTAGTGATCTGATGTGATTTTCCTAAAAGAAGACATTTACCTAAAAGAAGATCCGTCCGTATGTTGATAATAAATTAATCAACACAAAACTGTTTTTGTAAACTAATAGATTGGTAAGCAAACAATTTTGACATGATTTCAAAGGATATCTTTTCTCTTTTCAGTATTTGGCTTAGATACCACCGACATGACTTCAACCACAACTCGAAGTCTGGATCTCTCTTCCCTGTTGGATGGTAGAACGGACAGCGATGCGTCAACAGGCGACGCGAGAGCTATCCGCAGACAGCTTCGCGGGTTGGAGAACATGTACGCTGAGGTTCTGCAGCTGCTGGGAGTCAGGAAACCGACCAGCTTGGCGAAACATCCAACCTGGGAATCAAGGTATGTCGGTATCTGCTATATAGACTAGAAAAACATCCGTGCACCCCCTTACAGCCCCTTACAGCCCCTAGGCACATGCCTAGTTTGCCTTAGGATTAATCCGCCACTGGCCCAGTGTATTGCTAGAAGCCACTGACGAGTTCAAGTCATTGTACGTGCATAAGTGTACATATCAGTGTATGGACAAATGAATTTGAATATGGCTAATTTGATTGATTTACGGATTGATAATGGCTTTGAATGCCGAAATGATCGTTTGGTCCACTCTGGTCCAGCAGGCTGTCGTCGAAGCGGCGCTACGGCAGCATGTCCTCGCTGCCGTCCAGCTCGGTCAGCAGCCGCCCCGTGCGGGACAAGCGCCGCAGCTCCAACGACCACAGGAAGAAGCATGACCTTAAGGTACGGCACATGTCATCATCACAACCTATAACTGACCCACAGCTGGGCACGGGTCTCCTCTCACAGAGTGAGACCACTGGCCGAGTGCGTATTAATTGACTTCACACACCTTTAATAGCTTTTAGGAGTGCAGGTTTTCTCATGATGTTTTCCTTCTCCGAAGCAAGTGATAACTAATAATTAAATTCGGATATACAAATAATTCTTGAAAATTAGAGGTGCAATACAAATTGCAGGATTTGAACCTGGTCGATCCGGTTCGGCAGTCCATCATCCAAACTACTCGGTTTGTTCTGCTCTGACATGTAATTCCGCCAAACTGTTGAGCATTTATCAACAAGTGCCAACTAATAACACATTATATTATGTAACATGCGTTGAGTTACCAACTGTCCGGATTCGCCCGGAATTTTAGCATTCCATCTGGATATTTATAAAAAACCTTAGAAGGATCCAGATATTTTCAATTGTTAAACTGTGATGTGTGAAATGCCGCGTGACGTCGACAGGGCATCAACAAGCGGTTCCAGCGGCTGGAGGCGCACGTGGTGACGCTGGCGCGCTCGGTGGCGCACCTGTCCAGCGAGATGCGCACGCAGCACGCGCTGCTGCGGGAGGTGGACGCCGTGCGCGCGGAGCTCGCCGCGCTGCGACACATGTACAGGTACTACACTGCAGGGTCTTCTTCGCAATCCATACCCCACTCTCCCATTGTGGGCCTCAGGTCTTTTTTCAAGTTGTGAGGCGTAAAGTCGTACCAATTTGGCCATGTGCGTATGGCAGACACTTTTGAGAACATTATGGAGACCTCTCAGCTGTGCACTTCTCAAGTTTCCTTCACCGAAGCAAGTGATAATAATTCATTTCGGATTTGAATATTTGGAATAAAATTCAAGTTCCAATTATGATACTACCCTTATTCCAGTAGGTAAAAAGTAAGTAAATGGACACTAGCGCTGGGTACCTTTGTTAGTTAGGTACCTACGTGTAAAATTCGGAGCCCTAGCGTAGAAGACTAACATGGAAATCCGAGTCTATCACTGATATAGTGAAAGATTAAATTACTGTCGACTACTGGATTGATGCCAAGGATGCACAGGATTCTGAAGAATTAATGAAATTCTTCTTGTTCTTCATCAGATCTCAGCAGAACATCAGGTCGGGCCACCGGCACAGCGACCCGTTCTCGTTCAGCAACCCGGAGCGCGTCAAGCGGCTCACCAAGTTCTTCGGGGACGAGCCGCCCCTCATGAGGCTGTTCCTCAAGAAACTTGGATACGAGGTAGGGAAACCTTCGTTATACCAGATCTTACAGCTCACAAAAGAGTCATCAAGGTTTCTGCCGCCCATAGACGTCTATAACACCCAACTCATCACTGATACTTTAACGACTAAAAAGGAACTCGTACTCTCTGATTTTGTATAAAATGACTGCTTGAACACATTTATGGATTATTCAGACCAGCCGTTAGACTATCGTGAAATTGCAATACGTGGAGCTCAAATCATCCCACAGTCCTTCAGGATTATGGGAGGCGCGTGGGAGCTTCTATTGCGGTGAACTGCAAACTGATGTCCCTTACAAAAACTAAATTACAGAAATACGCCGCACTTCTGGAGAAGGAGAAGGTGGGCGCGGCCGAGCTGCCGTACGTGGGCGAGGACCGGCTGCGCGCGCTGGGCGTGCCGCTCGGCCCGCGCATGCGCATCCTCAAGGAGGCCGGCGTGCACCAGGACCTGCCGCACGCGCGGGACGACCACCACACCACCACCACCCTCGCCATTGTTTAGGAGCATATCGAGAAGTGCTTCAGACCACCCTGTGTCGATAGGGTGACGCTGTTGAACGACACTCTCGGTGTTGTTTGGGAACCGAGATGGGGAAATAAATGTAATCGTGATTGTCATTGACTTTTTAGTTTTATGGACGTCGGGTCTCTTACTAAAATCGCGAAAAAGGTCCCAGCCACAGCTATCGCGAGAATAGAAATGTTAACAAGGTAATTCAAACAAAAAACCACACCACCACACCACCACGGTTTAATTTCGATGGTAGCTTTTTGCGTTTTGAAGCTTATTTGGCTGCGACATTTTTTAGCGTGGACCCGGCGTCCATAGTAGTCATAAGTCAATGATAATCACATAACATGTCACAGAACTCAGGCCCGGAAATACCCGCACCAAGAACGCTCTACCTTTTCTGTAAAAGCGCTCGCGGGACTATTACCGTGCCTTCAGATGTATCGGATGACACTGAAGGGCGATACAGTCGAGCTAAGGGTCCTGGATTCGATTCCTGGTCCGGGAAAAATGTATGCAAAGTCAATTTCCAGATTTGTGTTTCACGTCACAGTTGTGTGACATGATATTTGTGACGTCTTGTTTATGGCAGTCCAGGTCACACAATGAACTTATACTTCCATTTAGAGAAGAGTTTTATTTGAAGGGGATGGAACTTTAGCGGAGTAGACCCAAGACAATGTAAATGGACCTGAAAATATTACTGACATTTTTGTTCTACTCGCTTATACAATTATGTAAGTTTCATCAAACACAGCAACTTGGAAAACTCGGGGAATCTCTCTGCCAGCTTCTATCTTAGAAAAATGTTCAGACCCCTTTGGTAATCGATATACAACGAAGCCACATCTACTCTGTACTCCGCCATCCGATATAATATCGCCATCAACCATAGTATTTGGTCTTTTTAATACTGAACCAATGTTTTCTTTTATACTTTTCTAAATGGATGAATAATAATGGAAAACGTCCCCTAATAACTCTTATTAGGGCACGTTTTCCACTGGCTGGCGACAGAGGGGCGGATTATAGTTTGGCGGCACTAGTTTTAAATTGAATAGTATTTTTAACGAACTGATTTGTAGATAGCTCAATAAAACATTCCGTGTACGAAGGATCAAGTTTAAGAATAATGCGGTCGTTTTCAATTATCTATCTCTGGATAAGTAAGTAGTATGTCGAAATATTGACTCTGGTGTAAAAAAAGTAGATAAGTTTGTAAATAATTTAAGTAAATAAGTCAAGTAACTTCTTTAAAACCTAATAAAAGTGTTCATGTCATGACGAATAAATTTTATTAATTATACGAAATACATTTATTATTGTGTTCACAGTGTAATGTTATTTACTGTCAAAACTTGTGTATACATATAGACAATAAAATAACAGTGTTATTCTCGAAGTATATATTGTCGTTACTCATTTACTCCGTGAGAAGCATATAGGTAAGTCAAAATGCGGAACGATCATTGATTTTTAGTGGGGGATAGGAAATATACAAATTACTGAAAATGATACAAACCGTGAGTCGAATATAAATAATTGGTCACATTCACATATAACAACATATTAACTGATAATATTAATTTGATGATAGTGGATGCCAAGAGGCTATTTCGTAATCAGACCATTTACTTAACGTTTCAAAAATATTCCGTGAATTAATAATTCTATGTTTGGTTCCCGCAGAGGCAAATATTTGATTTAGGTATTTCAAAAATACCCAAAAACATAGAAAATTACTCCGCACTGGTAGTAATTTTGTCAACCTTGGTTTGTATGTGTTCTAAACAATTATGTCCTCGTAAACTTCTGCACAGAAAATATTATAACTATGATTTTACCATAACGACATGAAAACAAAAATAAATATTAACGGCTTCTCGCATTAGTAGATAGGTACATGGTAGGTACCTTCTATTGCAAACTTCGATCATTAAAACTGTGATCGAAGATTGCGAACCGAACTTAGAGCGACACGGTATGCCAAAGACGGGGCTCGTTACTATATTGCTATAATATATACTTACGACTACATGTATGTACATACATAGGAATATTGTTTAATGTAAATAATTTAAACTAATGAACAACGAATCAATGCTCTTATTGAAACCGCTTTAGTTGCTAAGAATATTTTTAATGATTTTTGTGTAAATACTACAAGTAATAAATATTTTAATTACGTACTTTGTCCCGTGGTTTTTGTCACTTCCTGGTGAACAACGTACAGAGGTCGCAGGGCCCTGTACCGCCCAGTGTAATCCCGATACTACAGCTATGCTATGCTATGCTGGTCGGATATTTTCAGGTGGATAGCGACCAACGTCCTTAAATAGACTGTTTGGTGTTGCTGGTCCACGGGCGACGATGACCACTTGCCATCAGGAGGCTACTCTGCTCTTTTGTCGGCCGCAATTGCTTTAAAAAAATAAGCTTACGAGGAATCCTTTATAGGAATATCAATGTTGTTCGTTTAGTCTACAAATAGTGGGCATGTGTGTGAAGTAAAACAATTGTACTGAAGTAGTTATTTTAAAGAAACCTTTATTTACGATACATATTTACGTCGCTACCGATTATTTCCTGAGCTTCACCTGAGTCAAGAAACAGCACAGTTGGCTTGGGTCGTCCTCGTTCCAGATTTTCCACTTGAAGGGATATGAACCCTGCAGGAGTTATTTTAAATGGTTATTTTTGCCTTAATACATGTATATACTAATGTTAGACTACAATTACAATCCTGGTAAGTGGCGGTGGAGTCTAAGATGGTGGACGCACCAACTTTACATAGGGAAGCATGCTGTGCCTTGATACACACTATAAACAAATACCGTGAAAAGGGAGGAAACATTTAAAAAACTTAATTTGATCAAGGTATATAGGGTGTCAAGATAGGTACAGAACCTTTCCCAAACCTATTCACTATCTTCTAGAAATCTAGAAGATGTCTACATCACAGTTGAGAGGAAAGCTATTCCACGTATCAACGATGGCTCCATAGACAGTTATAACGGTAGTACGCAGATTGATCCGCAATCCACAACAATACTAATATTGCGACTTTTTGACATTTGCTGGCTAGACAATTGAGAAGACAATATAACTTAGACAATAGAACTTTGGATGTTTTAAATAATATTGTATAATTATTACTAACAAGACTAATCACTAAGAGTCCACAAGGACTAGTGTGGTGGAAAAAGCGTCACAAAAAGACTTCGTCGGTGTTATAAAGAATGTTGTATAATAGGTTATACTAACTTGAGGTAATTTCTTGCTGAGATTCAAGCTGTAGTTGAGCTGCTGCGAGTTGCCGCCCCGGGTGGGGCAGGACGTGAACTCGCAGGCGTCCGCCTCGAACAGATCGGGGAATGCCACGTCACCGCTGTCACTCGCCCAGAACAAGCCGGTTTTCAACTTGGTGGCCGAGAATTCTGAGGACCACATCGGACAACAATGCCATTAAGTGCTTGTTCAGACACGGCGGGAACCGCGCGGGTCTTATTTACATAGGTATTCATACAATCGTTCAGACATAATCGCGCGGTTAGTTCAACCGCGCGATTACCGCAACTCAACCGCTATAAAATAGAATCGTGCGGTTCTATTACTATGGAGATCTTCCCCAGCGTTCAGTAGCTTTGCGGGCACCGCGCGATTCACAACGAGAGCACTCCTGAGCTAGCTATGGATCGCCTCGACACCGAGTTATTTATTGATGAAGTGGAGAAAAGACCATCTATCTTGAGGCTTTTAGCCCACGTCCGATAATCGGCGACTGATTTTTGTAGGAGAAAAATATAACGTACTGATAGCAATAGCGCAACGCACACGTCCAAATGATTAGAGTTAATATCGTTCGGTGGTAGGTACTAGGCTGTATAATTTAAACTTAATTTGTTTCATAGGTAGAGTACCTACTGTAACATCTATAACTTCAAACTTAAGTTCAATAAAATATTATAAACAATAGTTTCGGAGTTAATAACAAAAACGAAAGGCTTTTTTAACTTGTTTTTTATTAACTTTTGCAATCTTTTTTTTGTGTGCTGAACAATCCTTCGAATACGTTTTTCTAGACATCATTACGTATCCAATGAGTTATCGCTCGTATTTTTAGGAGCGTTATCTCTGTTTAACACGTTTTTGAATTTGATGACCAGACTAATAAATCGTGTAATGTTCATGAATGATCTACTACTAGTCTACTACTTACTGGGCGTGAAGTCGAACGATATACTAGCGGCGGTCCCCTTCTTCAGTCTGCATGCCTTTGGGTCAGTGCAAGGGTCAATACGGACTTGATCAACGGTGCACACGTCCTGGGAAGCTGGAAATGAGAATATTATCGGTTCGAATATTATGTGTTAATTTAATATATTAATAATTAATATTATAATGATATTGTATTGTCCAATTATAAAACTAGATAAATACCTAGCTATATAAATACTACCTACCTATATTTGCTACAAAAGTTATCATTCACTGTTTAGGTAGGTACCGGTAATGGTAGGTGGGTATTAAATATTCTTATCTCTTTGGCATACAATAGTAAGAAAGATCTTTGTGGCATTGATCAAAGAAAAAAAGAGCTATTTATTTGGTGATAAATACAGAATGTGCTTAATTGTTGTGTCTCACAAGGAGGGCATTCAATAATCCGCCCGGATATTTCGAATTGCTCCTTAACACTATCCGGATAAATCTAAATAATTCGGATAACACTTTAAGAAGCTTAAATCAAAGTTATATTTGAATTCAATTAACATTTTATAAGAAAAACTGTTCAAAATACTGAATCACATCACAAGCGGGAGAGGTAGGTACTTATTCTCAAAAATGTATGATATTAGGTACATTATGTTATTTTACAAACTGAAAAATATCATGCAACTAAATTACTTATGTACCTAGGTATTATGCATTCGTTTAGTTGTAGCGTAAGATTTTTATAACATAAGTACCTACTGACAATAATAACATAAAAAACAATATCTACACGTTCATTGATTATATTGCAGTACAAAGATGTTTGAATGGACGATTGATGACGCTCGTTAAACACAGTTGAACAAAACTTACACTCTGGACATGAATTGTGGACAGCGATGGTGGCGCTGGCCGCTCCCGCCAGCACAACGACCGCACACACTAGCTGGACAGGAGTCATCTTGGACCGAGGGCTACCACCCGACTGAACACTGGCCGATTGTCCACAGTTCACAGTAGCAACGACCCGGACGCTCTCGACCCTTGATAAACTTTACGACATCTATTAAGCGATTTGTTTGTGGCTCTGTGCACGTCGGATTCTTCTGAAACGTTAATTTTAATCGCGACAGACTAGGGAAATAACCATGCACAAATTGGAACGAAGTTCCTTATCGCGCGTTGCGAACGGGGGCTAGACGGAATTAAGACGAAAAGTTGTAACGAAAAATTAAGACGAAAAGTTGTTACGACACTTTTTGCATATTGTGTACAGCGCCATCTCGTGGAGCGTTTTTGTAATAAGCAAATGCGTAGTTTTGTCATTAGTTTTTGTTTGCCGATAGATGGCAGCAGTGTGCCACACTTGACATTTTCAGATTTGTAGGTTTAGCGTCATTGACGATAGATGACGCTACCAGTGGGAAATATTCATATTGTTTTTAATGTTGTTGGAACGAAGTTTTGGATAAAATTTTATTACAATTCCTACACTAATTAATCGAGAGGAACTTCGTTCCATTCCATCCGGGTGTCCCTTGACACCTCTCAAGTTTATTCTGTTACTAAATTGGATAATTAGACGCAAAAGTTAGGTACGTTTACCTAAAATTCTTAATAAATGTCTTTACTAAAATACTTTTGAGTAATTATTATTTAGCTAAATCAAACGCTTCCGACACTTGGGTTGGCCGCTAACCCCTCCACCAATCCGCACTGGAGCAGCATGGCGGAGTATGCTCTAGCTCGGTCTCCTCAGTTATAAGGAGAGACCCATACTTAGTATTGTATCATTAATGGGTTGAAGCCATTTAGCAAATTAACGCGAAGTAGAAATGATTAGAAACTTCCAAGTAAAGAAAATTATGAAACTTCTTCATAATGACTTCTACACCCAAAAGACATGACTGTGTAAAGGTGCCATTCCGTAGTAGGAATACTATAACTACAGACTACAGAGTCTTCAGACTACAGCAACAGCAGTCGACTGTTGCCCTAACGTTTTTAAACAAATAAATGGTGCTGCTGTCGCGACACATGTTAAAGCCGTATGTCGCATATAGCGAAATGGCACCTTTAGCGATAAATAATTTGTAAACATGACATGAAGCGTCGGACTGGTATCGTTATGATTCTGCGAAAGCAAGAATATTCTCAGCAAATAAATCATTAGTTAATATAGTAAACATCTTTCTAATTATGTACTTAGTTGTTTATTGGTCATGTCATTCACCGTAATTAAATAAATATATGAAAATAAACGTGGCACTCGGAGACTGCCGCGGTAAAGCTATTGCATAGCATTTTTTATCAACTTATGCAATTATAATTATTAGAAGTTATATAGTTATATCAGAACAGCGCCATCTAGTTTGTAGAAAACATACGTACCATACCTTAGTATTAAGGTACTAGATGGCGCTGATTGGGGGTGTTAGGTTTTTTCGTTACGGAATTTCTGGATTCGGTCCCCACGCTCAAGGCCCGCGATAAAAGCTATGCAATAGCTTAATAAAGCGCCGGCGCCGGCGCCGCGCCGTCATGATTTCTGGAGATTGGATTGGACTGTAAAATACGATCAACAAGTTGATCAACAAATTCATCTGACGGTTTGACATTATACATTTTCGGTATCCATCTCTGTTGCAAAGTGCACAGGTAACAATACCGTAGGTGGATAAGTATGTACTATCCAAAATGAAAGTATTAATTATCTAAAACTTATACCATTCCAAGATACAATGCCGGCTATTGTTTTGATGTTATGAAATCTGAACTCAGATACGCACTTCTCACCGCCGAGATTAAAATCTAGATTTAACGGAAAGGAAAGTACTGACCGCTATCGGTCTGATTGCATCGTAGTATATAATGAGTTTCATAGCTCGCTGACAGCTGCGCTAATGATACAGGCATTGAATCAATAGCTCCGCTGCGTTCACACGAGACGTTACGTCTCGTACATTAACTCATCTAGAATGGGTAAATCTTATTGCCAAGTCACACGGCCTAGTCTCAATTCTAAATGTTCAACAGATCCAAAGGACCAAGATCTTCCTCTCTCTCTCTCTTTCTAAAATCACCCAGTTTAATCCCGACATTACCCCTGCACGAAGCTAAGGTATTTAAGCGCCATGGCCAACTAACACCTAAAGTTTTTCTGTCGCAGGGACGGTGATCCAGGAATAATGTTTTTCAGACCACATCTGCTAGTTGGTCGATTGTTGACACAATATAAACGATATCTCTTAGATTATTTAAGCAGCATCTATCTGTCTATTGGCTATAACTGACACAACTACACAAGTCGGTCTGTGAGCGCTTCAAGCGTCTAAACACAAATCGGTCGTTATCGGCCGATCGGCAATTATCTACGATGTAAGGCTGCTTTCACACAATTACTGATCCAAACCCGCCTATAAGTTTGGTGAATGCCTTGATTGTTGGCTCCTTATTTGTAGATGGAACATCAATTGCTGACGTGCCTTAGCTATCTGTGTCTCTGTAGTGACTGTGTATAACATCGATTTGGTTGATCAATGCTGGATTCTATAAATTTCTAATTTGTAAAAGTTATGTGCGTACTAATTTATAATCATCTTCGTTTCGCTTAACCTATGCTTAGAAGTTCAAGCACCTGACAGTCCTGACACATTAGTTCTCATGTACGTTATATAAACGTTACGATCGCTTCCTAAAGTTCCTAATTTTAGTATTGTTTTGCTAGGGTCGGTGGACACCACGGCTATCCTTTGAACTTCTGTAGTTTAAATTACGTGAAAATTGTATAATAAATAGACACATTCGGCGTTGCACGGCATTAGACATGTAGATACATACTTACTCCCATAAGTATGATGCCTCATAACAAGGAGGTTTAAGTGCAACCGATCTAGATTTTTTCCACCAAAATTGTTGGACTTTACTTACTGGCAACGCATTGCTAATGCCTTTAATGTTTCTAATGAAGGTCCATGGACGAAGGTGTTGTCATCAGATGCTGGTTTGTGGGCTATCTATTTGCATAAAAATGACTCTTCCTGCAGTACGTTATCACGTAATGGCATATCCATATTCCATAAATAATACAGTTTCCTAGTGTTTATTGAACGTTTAGCGGCCAGAGAAATGTGAAAGCCGTCCGCTAGAGGGCGCGGAAGGTCGTTCGCCCTCCGCATTCCGCCCAGTGATTCCTGTCGCGCGGCCGATGGCGGCTTGGCCCTCCGTCGTACTCACAGATAAATGCTATGTTCGTAAAATAACGTTCGATGTCCACAAGTTTGGTTGCTGTCATGTTTTTAATCATTTCATTTATTAGTGGTAGCCTCAGGGACTGTCGAAAAAGCAGACGAGCCACCTGATGGTAAGTGGTAATTGTCGCCTATGAACAGTAGCAACACCAGGCGTATCGCCAATGCATGTTGGCCTTGAAGGAAAACTCATAGAGTTTCGAGAATACCTCAGAAGAAGGTTCAACAATTTGCATAATGATCGTGAGAATCGACTGTCGACCTGGACTGTCGACTTGTAGAGGTTCTCCAAGTATCTTATTGATGTGGATAAAACTTCCAACTTCGGCGAGTGGTGTAACGATGGAAGGACCTGGTCGAATAATTCCTCGGAGAACTTACCGTCATAAAGTCAGAGGTAGGAGACGCAGAGACAACCGATGTCTTTCCTAAGATTCTCATGTTCTAACTTGCGATTGATTCGTCCCCCAAGAATGGCATAAGATGCATGGAATGGCATTGAATCAATACCTTCAGGTAGCACATCTGCTCGATTCTTGTATACAAATTTAAGATTTTTTTATACGATGCTAAGTTAATCCTTGACAACAATCCCACCTGATGTTAAGTGGCGATGACGTCCAAAGATGGTCAGCGTATTAACTTAGTAAATAGAAAGAATATTATATATTAGTAGATATTCTATATTAACACATGTCCTTTGACGTCAGGAAGCGAATCCCCCCCTCTTGTTACACAATGTCACACTTTGTTAACCCCCCTCGCCTAAACGTGTGACTTAAAGAATGACTCCAAATCCAGCTACATATACGACCTGATCCTTAGCTAGACGGAGCAGTCCGAGACACGTTTTTCTGTGTCGGCTGATTCGCTGGTGCTCGTAATACGGGAAATCAAATTTATTACCGACCAGCCTTGCTAACTGCGCAGGTAACTACGGTTCTAGACATCGTTACGTACTGGAACTGGCTGTGTGCGTCAGGACGGCAGATTACTTAGGTATTATTTGGCCGCGATTTAAGGCTTAAGTTTCAGATATTGTTATACATTATCATACCTCAAGATATTATCATACCGTCTTTATTAGTCTTAAGAGTAGTTAAATGTAGGTATCCGAAAGCTATTATCGCACAAGGGCACATTCAAGGGTGGGGCAGAAAAGGGCCAAAATGAAAAATGAAAGATTTCTTAATTTATTACTTAATTTATTGAGTAGATACATTTTAAATTTAGCTATTCACATATCTTAAATGTAAACTGAAAAAGATACAATTTACTGAACTCAGTAGACAGATGTGCGAAAGAGTGTAGTTATCCTAATTACTTGAAGACCAATCGTCGAAGCTTCGAGAATAGGCGTAGTGTAGCCAGCACCTCTGTCTCTGTATCCTACAGTATACATTTTGGAGTGTGGGCAGAAATTACATGATTTGATTCCTTTATCGCCTTTCTATCATAATTATGATGTCACATAAATTAAATGGTTCTAATACTTTTTCCATAATGTTTCTTAGTAATTAATATCTTAGAAAGTCCTAAATACATACTATATGTATGTATTATCCTTCCTATTAAAAATGTCGAAAATAGAGGAAATGATCGAAAATACATTAACACTGCTATAGCATTTTATTGGAAAATGTCAATAACAGTTTTTCCAATACCATTTAGGATCTTTATCTATCATTGTAACTTATAAACGCTTAGAAAGTAACCCCAATTTGTTTATTAGTTGCCAATAGTAAGTAATATTCGATTTATATTTTCTGCATAAATGCTACTATCTGAACAAATATAAAACGAAAAGTATTGTTATCACATCATAGGAATCAGATTACAGTAAAAAAATACTTCTTAATTAAAAGTATAATTCCAATTAAAATAAGGTAATAATTTTCACATTTTTAGAGGTCAGCCCTATATCCAAAAGCCAAACCCGGCGTGCTATTTACCGATCACTGCCTAATTTTGAATAAGTATAGTATTACTTTAGCCTGATATATTTTCGTTTCTAATCTAGCTCTGAAAAAGGTCAGACATGGAAAATAAACATAGGTAAGAGATGATGAAGAAGAAGAAGAAACATTTATTCCGTCATGATTTATTATCATGCGAGATCACATTTGATTACATACGAAATATGTAGTCAAATACTTCAGGCACCTGGACAGTGAAGGATGTAGACATCTGGTGATCGTGGCCAACATGAGATAGCACGGGAAACGACTATTCACAACAATCCTTACAGATTTAGATAAATCGATTCCGTGCCGAGTGCGTTACGTCAATGACGTGGACCGGTTCCTCGACCGCGTGCCATATGGCGGGCGCACGGTCAGTCAGAGGTCGCGCATCCTAACTTGTCGCGGCTTCGGAGGTCTTGCGTCGCACGCGAGCTTTAAAATGGTACCAAACGACCCTTGTACCTTGACCCTTGTCTAGGCTGCCAACCGTCCGTATTTGTTCGGACATGTCCCGACTTTTGGCCTTCTGTCCAGCTCTTAATGTTGGCTTTCGGATAAAAAACGGATTAAAAACTTACATCTTTTATTACCTATGTTAAAACTTATTTAAATCTCAAAAACAACCAAGAAATAAATTTTTATAATAATAAGTTTTAATAATTTTAATAGATAGCTATTCTAAATTCTAATATATGTATAGATAGGTTCATATTTTACATTTAATTTCTAGTTTTTCCTTCATTTCAGAAGTTTCTTTTGCCAATTCTTCTTTTGTTTACTATAGCATCTTTCCTTTGCAAACATGGTTTTTTTATTCACTTATCACCTAAGTAACCAAATTCCAAATTGATAACACGGAACAGAACCACCTAATAGTACGTGCTCCATTTGGTAATCGTTTAAAGACACCTACGTATCTCCACGGTAAATTAGATCGGTTTCGATCACAATAGTGCGCGTAGCAACAATGAGGCAAACCCGCAAATAACCGACCTTCGCGCCGTGATTCAGCCCGCAGATATTGCCCGCTGTCGCGTTGGCATGGCATGACTGGACAGGACGACCGAGTAGACGTGTGGTCGTGTCATACTCATAACAGGCATAACACTCATTGAATACCACACATGGGGCCTGGGCTCTACGGGCTCTCATGTGTTTAGGTGAATACTAACTTCTGCTAGGAAGCTAAGTGGTCGTCGCCCGTGGACATCAGTTACACATAAAGTATTAACTTCAACGCATTACTGGCTCACTACTGAGCACGGGTCCCTCCTTATACCTGAGGAGGCCTAGAGCATACTCAGCCACGCTGCTCCATTGCGAATTGGTGGAGGAGTTTGTGGCAAATGTCGTAAATTTTTCGCATCAGTGGTGCCTTTAGCGTTGATGTGTACTGCTCGTTGGTCGGCTATTAACACAAAAGAAATAAAGAGTAACTAACTCAACCTAAGTACCTATACCCACATCCCTATTGCCCTTTAATTCACGAAAACAGTAAAAAGTTTTGACAAGTGAGTCGCTTCACTTCATATTTCTTTCACTACCGTCATGTCAGTGAGCAGCAACAATGAAGACGTGAGATGACATTAAAGAAACAACAGAAAGGTCAACAAAGGTCACACATGTATTGACGTCGACGCGATCTTTATAAAGCAATCAGGTACATTCCCTGCCGCGGGGCTTCGCCGAGAGCGTCACGTGTATGAGAAAGTTACGAAATGAAATAGAAAGGTTCAAATACGATTGACTTAGGCGGGAGACTGGGTGGGAGTCCTGCGGAGAAAAGTTTTATCAATAGCAAACGAGCAAACTCGCCATCTGAGGGTTAGTAGTCACTGTTACGGATATCCGTAACACCACCCAACCCATGCACTACCAGAAAGAAAGAAAGAAAGAGGGAACCTTTTTACTGATTATTTTTATAAACAAATTACGCCAACACTCATCTCATAGCTCCAAACTGGAATACCCTGTGTCTTGGGTGCCATGGATAATAAACACACAAAGGCAAGAACACACACCTAGGCCAAAATCAGAAAGTTTAACTAACCGCCTCCCTGGGAATCATAGCCAGGCCAAGCTCGCTAAATCGTTTCACGAAGAATTTTAAAAGGAAGATTGTGTTGGTAAACAGGTGGACAGAGAATCCAACGATGCACGAGTACCATTGGTATTTAACTAAATACTATAACCCAATGATGGTCAACAGGACGACGTTAGTTAGTCTGGTGTTCAGCAAGGTACACAACGAGCGGGAGTTCGCGTTGGCTTGAAATCAAGGATACAGTTATAATTAATTGGAGAAGCATTTTGTAACCAAACCACAAAGTAGATAGGTAAAACCAGACTATCCTGTGCTTATTTTAAGGCTTGAAAAGTTAGGATGCAATGCCTAGCGGACGGGCGGACCTCGTTATCTTTTTAAATACATAATTTATTAATATAAAGGCCAAGATTGCATCGAACATTGTAAAGTCCAATGTGCAATACGTCCGTATTTAATAAACAATTTTATACTTATTTATACTTACGATAACCAACAAAATTAAATTCACTTCCAAACTATTTTGTAGCCAGTATTTAATATTATCCTATTTCGTTAAATTTATCAGAGCAAGTAGCAGTAGCTACTTCTTTCCAGTAATTTAGCATTGACTACAAAATCTTAGATTCTTTAATCAATTCTAGGATTCCAATTAATTCTAGGATTGTAGACGTTTTGTTAATTTCGGTAGTTAATGATCAACCGAAAAAAGTGAAATCATACGAGGTCCTAATTTAATCACTGACCAATAAGAACGTTGAACACGTAATGTCTCCATTTTTGGAGCCACGACTACAACCTACGCGAGCTAATGCCAATTAACTATCTAATTCAATAAATATAATAATTGATTTCGAGCACTTACTCAATTTATAAGTATTACATTATCTGTGATATCACCGAGAAATGGAAAGTTATGTCAAGTCTGCGGAAGTAACTACTATGCGATTACAAAATAACAAACAACTGAAACCGCTATTAATTTCATTTGCAATTTGCAATAGTATGACGACATGACACGGCTATTTTTGCGTTTATATAAAAATCCCTTTCTTCAAATACCTAAACATCATACGACTGAACTAATCCGGAAAGTATTATTAGGTGGTGAAGTGGTGATATAATTTTTTTCCTGTTAGTTCCCCCTTCTAGATCTAGAATTGAATCATGTATTTTTTTATTTAGTAGGTACCTCCAAGATAAATCCAGATATTTTTAATCGCTGATAGAAAGATTGGTCGTGTGACTCTTTTTATTTGGGAGTCTCAAAGGATTTCACGCAGAATGTGCACTTCTTTCCTAAATAGGCACAATGTGGTAGCGTAGCATCTTAAAGAGTGATCCAATTTTTATTTTTTTATTGTTTCAACGGTGATCGATTGATCGAGAAAGTTCTTAGGGATGATATAATAAAATCTATTCACTTTTTTATATGATGCTAAGTTAATCCTTGACAACAATCCCACCTGATGTTAAGTGGCGATGATGTCCAAAGTCAGGTCATGACCAAAACCAACTTAGCCATAACCAGCCCCAGGAGCAATAAAACCGAATATAGCCGCGTAATAGAAACGAGAGTCATAACATTAATAATAATTATGTTGTCCAATACCAGCGATTGTTCGGCACTTTCCATCACACGTCATGAGGCGCTGTTTGCCATGTTAATGTACTGTATTGTGACCATGCTGATTGCTGACGTTCTGCGTCGAATTGCACGGGCTATGGTAGACCACGATGATTATTTTCATAACTTCAACATCATCATTGTCATCCTCAGACATAATTATTCCTACAACTACTTAGCTAGGTCTCCTCTTACAATGTGGGTGTAGGCCATATCACCACACTAAACAAATGTGGATTGGTAGATTTCACACAACTTTCAGAATATGATGGAGAATTCTCCGTTGTGCAGATTTAAGAATAAGAATAAGAATAAGAAACGTTTATTCCATCATGCTTCCACAACGTTTTACACTCACGATGTTTTCCTTCACCGAAGCTAGTGATAATTAATTTATAATGCGCACTTAATAAATGAAACATAAACAATTTATGTAATTTTAACCCAGCCACAGCCTCTATTAGGGTATGCCATGATACATATTAGGTATATAATACATTCTGGCATATAATTTTCTCCAGAAAATATTTAAACACTAGAACGTACTCAATGCACTCGAAATGTGACTTTAACATCGACGTCGTCGACTCGTCATCCATTTAGCGATAATACAATTACTCGCAGTTTTTACTATAGCGCTCAAACATTGGATAAGAAACAAGTTTAAGTAAATCATTTAAATAAATATAGAATATCCTTATAAGACAAGTAAATTTAAAATCCAAATAAAAACCGGTTGATTGCGCGTCGGACGTTTTTTAACTCCAATTTATTCCTGTATAGCGCTAAGTTCGAAGAATTACGTTACTTTAAATATCTATGTGTCTATCTGGAAACCGTTCGAGATAGACACATGATATAAAACAACCCCTTTTTTAACGTTAATTGTATGGGACCCTCTTTGGGACCTAACTTTTTTACGTTTTTATTATTTGTTGTTATAGCGGCCTCAGTAACCCGTATTCTGTGAAAATCTCAGGTGTCCTATTTACGTTCAAGAGATAGAGCTCTGTGACTAACAGATGGACAGAGATCGGAGGCATATTAATAGGGTTCCGTTTTTTACCATGTTAGTACAGAACCCCAAAAATGTATTTCAATAATAAAATTCATAATCTCTACAGTTTCTCATACAGCCAATAGGTATGTATCTGAGCACCATAGAACAAAATCCTGAAATGTATCGAAAACAAATATTGTATTTTCTAGCGACTACGGCATTCAAAAAAGGGGCCTGCTCAATTTTCTTCTTTTATTTTAATTAATGTGTTTTAATATTAACAGGAATACAAATATCTATAGGTTCTCTCATTGTGTTTTATTTGATATGCGGTTTATTTATGTCGAACTTACACTACAAAATCACAACTCGATTCTGCTTTTGACACTTTCGTATCGTTCAAACCAAAGTGTTGCCACCGTAACGAGTGAGGAACAAACAATGCGGCTTCGATTCCCGAGCGACTCAGCTCTCGTACGACACAAGAATAGCAATGGATCGCTTTATGGATGTTAATCATTTATACGTATCGGGAAGCAGTAACTACATTTTGCACATGTCAAATTTAAACACTTTATACAATGGAGACAATAAACAAACACTTAAACGGGACCTTGGGCTAATGGCGTCAGAATCACTTTTTTTTGATCAGCTTCGTAAATAAAATCGTTTTTTTACATCTACATCAGGCATCTGGTGCTGGATCTATAATATAATTAAAGGGATCCCAACGTATATTCAAGCATGAGAAGTGGGGGCAGGAACAATTAATCTCCTTTCAGATGGAAATATAACATAAAATTTTAATTCCCTAACTTCTCACGCGATCACTTCACACAGCCAGCACAGCCTAGTTAAAGTACGGCCGACGGTTCTAGGCCGCTCTGAAGTTAGGCTTTCGGATATAGTGCGCAGGTACTGTACTTTAGAGAGAGATAGCGACACAATCACTTTGCGTGTGACTGAAAGAAACAATGCTCAATGTGACTCCCCGCGCGGCTTGCCACCATTTCGACCCTAAAATTGACTTCTGCGCAGCGATCCGAACAAAGTTCAGAGCGGCCTAGATCCGCCGGCCGTACTGTACAGGTGGTTTAAAAGAACTTTTTGACAGGTGGACGATAACATCTGGAACTAGTTATAAAAAGTGGATGCTGACGGCGCTGACGCTGACCAGAACACATCTGTAGATAAGCATGTTAATTGATTCTTTATTTAGTTACAAAACAAGACGAACCATTCATGCACTTGCAATTTACATAAAAATGGCAAACTATACATTTTTACTACTTACTGTAAATGAGACTTTCTTATAACTTTGTGAAACTTTTTCTTTTATGTTTTTTTATGATAAGTTAAAGACAATTACATGACAATAATTGGACAACAATTACTGGGGATTTTTAGTTGGTATTCGGTACTAGGTAGAGTCATACTAGTTCTAGCACTGAGGGATTAAACCTCGAATCAATTGATGAAATTACCGTTTGTTAATATTATTATAAAAATGTTGAAAAGACATTGTTTAAATTCTAATATCTTTTTTATTTGTGTACCGATGAAATAAAAACGAATGAATTATCACACTTAATGTTACCTAAAGTTTACTACAATACAATGAAAACCGCATTTAAATCGATTGAACCATTACTAAAATTACCGGGAACAGAACAGACTGACAGACAAAACAGACAAACCGACTCGACGCGACTAACAGAAATCAAACATCGATTAGTTTTAAATTTATAATAATATACCTAATTATGTATGAGGTATTACTAAATTAGGTACTATATAAATGTTGCAGGTTGCAACAGTTGCACACGGTTCAGGCCACCTGGTAATAACGATGTTTCAAGACAAAAAGTATCGAGGGGAGAGTTTGTTATAAACACCTGTTGCCTACCTGTTGCTAGAGAAGGTCGCTTTACCTGCCTTTAGAGCAATACCACCTACCTCTTGTCCACAGACACGGTAATGGTAGATAATGATTACCGTGCCACAGACCTGCGACACCAAATGCATCAGGAGGATGACAAAACAAACAATTGGTATAGTAAAGTCAGCAAATAATTTGGAAATTCAAAAAGTTTTATTTTTTGTTAACACCCTGATTTATTAGGGTTTCAATTAAAAAAACATAATTAATATAAGTGTAACTATAGTATATTGTTTAGTATAAGTAAGTCTATTGTATAGTATATTATAAATAAATTAATAAGGCGATGGATGTGCTAAGTAATAGATGCAAAAAGGATTTATTGTCCTCATAATAAAATAACGCCAAAGTTCCATATATTTGCAAAATCGGAAGTTTCATTATTTACTGCAAAAAGTAACCTTCCACGTTTTGTTCCACGTATGCAAAACGGTACACGCACTCATTTCTAATTTATCTAAAGGGAGGATAAATTTCTGTTTCATGTTTGTTTAGTTAAATAATTATTTGATTTCTATATAGGTACATACTACATATTTCGTACTCTCCAAATGTTCTTATTCCACTAAACCAAATATGGTACGTATTTAGTTAGTATAAGAATTACATCATCATTTTTATATCTACAATTATTTAATTTTTTATTTTATTTAATTTTTTATTTTATTTTTTATGTACTACCTAGAAGCTAAAGTGCGTAATGCTTAATGACTTAAGAGGTTAATATCTATTTTATTAACAAATCTTAATCTTAGCTTCCTCTTGTATTACATCACAAATTAATGTTTGATTTCGATGCATATACAGAAGTATTTGAGGCCATAAAATCTAATGTCACTACCATTTTGGCAGGCCTTGCGTGCGTCTATTAATTTACATTTAATAGTCATTATCAAAGGCCTCTGCGCCATTAAATCCTTTTTAACACTGTCGTAGGATGTCCATAAAACCATAGTTGGTTGCACATGTATTATGTTTCTAGATGTTAGGTAATAGCTGGTAAGCGACCGAGTTGTTCACCTGAATGGACACCGACATGGACATTTGTAACACCATTATCCCTCTTTTTTCTAAATCCTGTGAATCATCGTACATCGAAATGCTTGTGAACTTACAGATGGACAAAGTACACCCAATTTGTACCTACACATATTTTGCATTTATGAAAATTAACTTCAGCCTTTCTAACCTGTTAAGTCCTATTATTAGTGTAAAGAGATTTACCATTAACACGTCTTTAAAAAGTGGTTAAGTATTCTATTGACCTACACTCACCGCTTAAACAAGAAAGTGAGTCTTGTTGTACAAAAAGTCTGCAGTAAAAAGCATCTAACATGATTTGATTTGGTGCTCATTTATTTTTTGTGGTTACACGAAAAAGAGTTAACAGGCATTTAATGGTTTTGTTTACACGTTTTTTTGTTGTTTTTTTTCACACTGTACCTCAAAAATAATTAACATTTTACATTCGATATTATGTCTACTGATCTAAACATAGAGCCTATCAATCATAGATTATTATGAAATCTAAATGACCACTCAATTAAAGCATTAAAGATTTAAAGTGGAATAATTTCATATTATGTAATCTTATAAAACTTAATGTATATCCCTTGCTCTTATAATCTGATATCCTCTTGTGCCTCATTCCAAAGGCTATTTGTTGTGTTGTATCCTTACGTCCTACCTAATCTTCCTTGCATGTGGAGCAAGGTGGTTTAAAAATAGTGGACCTGCCCTAACTTCGCTTCGGGAAACTTGTTCTTTACGTTTACAAAATATTGAATATTTTCCCATTTATGCAACATTTTTGATTATTGCTCCGCTCCTATGGGTCGTTGTGTAATGGTAAACAAACTCTTCAGCTTTTTATTACTAATATACGTTACCGCAAAGTTTATTACTAAATAGTAATTATTTATTAATTAAATAGTTTCAAAATGCTCGTGAATATTATTTGGAATGACTATTGAATGAATATTCTAATGACAATTCACAACGTAATAAATAATATCTAAACCGATATGCGTATCCGTCGTTCCATCAATGCAAATTAGTTTGCTGACCTTACAAAGTTACAATCGCGCAGGTTACTGGTAGATGGTAGATTTACTGGTTAGTTCCACCTGCGGCCGCAACACTCGCGTGGCTTGGTTTGGCGTTAGTGTCTCGGTGAACGCAGTCAAAGAAAGACGTTCGATTAACAATCGAAGTTTGTCACGTTCAAAACTCTTTACGTGAAATGCGTATCGATGTTTTCGAATAAGTGGCTATTCGGAATATGTGAAGTGCTAAATTAGTGATACGGTGCATTTTTCAAACAGTGCTGTAACTAATAGTTTAAGTTTTGTGCAGTTTTTCGTGATTTTGGTGTAAAAATCGCGGGCAAAACTAGCAGCAGAACCTGCGTCGGATTTTTGATTTCATTGGTCGGTGAGTGGATTTTCTATGGTGTTTTATTTGTCATGGTGCCTAACCTTTTAACGGTATCGTGTACTTTGTTAGTTAGTCGGTTAATTTAAATTTGAAATGCCGTTAGCCGGTTTTGTAGTGTTTGATACTTCAACATAGATTTTGTTGATATCTTTCGTGCATACTCCGATAACGTTACACGTTTTGTGTTAACAGGATATAATTAATTACATTCTAAAACTCGATAAAAAGTCAACTTATTCGTACATTCAATAGTGGCTATTTATTACACAAGTTGATAGACGATTTGACTTCGACATATTTAGGCCGGTTGGCCTATACTAAACTTTGAGATAAGATGCTTTGACGTCAGTGAATATTTAAGAGATTGGCTCAATTCCGAAACCCTCACGTCTGTGACATACGTACAAACATGTCATTAATGTACTATGCGAAAGATAATTACGGAACTTAAGAGACAGAAAATGATAGCTAAATGAAAATTACGACAATTACTTACTTAGCTGAATTTAACTGCCTTCGCGCGCTAGTGAAATATGAGTGGCTAATAATTAGGTATCAACTTCCTTTCTACTCTAAATATCATTTCTTACAAAGCTACAAATATGTTTTACTAACGGTTCTAAATTCATAAAATTCAAATTCATTTATTTATAGGTACCTATCACTGATACGCTTATGCAGGGTTTCATACACATTACCTACCATGGAGTAGGTAACGTAACCGAGTCCGGATACGCGGCCTAGCCTAGTACGTGGAGGGAGGTGGCTGTATGAAACCAGTAGCCGGCTAACCAGGGTCGCCGCGACCCCTACTCGTACGCAGGAATGTGGTTTTCCGCGAAGCAACGCTCTCAGCTGGCGCTTACGACCTTCGTACTTCACACTCCTCGTCTTTATTACAGTACTTGCATACCTACCCTGATTGATGTTTAACATATTTCATAGCTAGCTAGGTAGGTACCTTCATTACATTTACCATTATTGTTTGGAATCATTATGATTGGAAATGCAAAGAAGGATGACTTGAAAACACGCGGCTTCTCTGAGGATTTTAAATGCAAACGGGTGCTCACGATTTTGAATTGTTATACCGGTATTTCGACCCAGTTGCATGGATCATGGTCACGGCGAGAAACGGCAATTCAAACTCCCGTTTGATTTCAAAAGTTTAGTATCCGTGATGATATAAGTTTAAAATCTCTGGGGTAGAGATACATAATTATGCTTATTTTCAGCACGAAAGCATGCTTTTAGTGAGCACTAGCTCATTACAAGCATGTGTATACATACGTGCTTTGCTCAAACCAAGCTCGTAGACAATACAGCTAAACAGCATGCTCATTTAAAGCATGTTTTTTAAAAGCATGTGTATCTTTACCATTACCCGCTATGTTTTGTGTTCTTGTTCACTAATACGTAAAAACCATTTCGACATCTACACATCGTATCGGTCATAGGGGCAAAGATCTTGTTTGACTATAACATGATTGCACCGTGCGAACACATTTCCCCATAAGTAATCGTAATCTTTCTTGAATAGTGATAATGTGACTAATACATATATCTATCTATACATAGCCAAAACATCCTGAACACTCAGGACAATAGGGTAGTTGACAGTAAGAAAATATTTTGAATATTTCTATTTTTTATGGTAGCTTAATATTTACAAATGCGAAAAATCGATCTTATTAATTAAATAAATCATGATTATTTAATATTTTTGAGAAATAAAATCCCGAAATTACAGTCACTAGTCACGTGACAGCGAACGCCATTGATACGACGCGTGGCGTCACACGTTGTAAAACTAAACAAACTTGACATAGCATTTTGGTCTTTCCGCTCAACCAAACAGCTCTTCGTTTTCCAACATATGACGTCACACGAGTCGCCATGACAGTTTGACGCGTTTTTTGACGGAAACGTCAAATAGGTAGTTCATGAAAATATAAAATAAAATATGTTACAGTTAGTATTTTACTGAAATATTAATATTTCAGTTAAATTAGACCATTTGGCAAACTATGATTTAGTTTTGCAAAATTAGTCAACTAGCCTATTTTAGGCGACATTTCTGCTAACCGGCCAGTATTGGAGTAAATTGAGACAAGATATTCAACCTTCGCAGGATAGATTTGCTGATTGGCCTGTCAACAATTACCTATTGTTGACAGGCCAATGAGCAAATCTATTAAATGCTTAATGGCGACAATTGCAGGCCTATGGACTGCCCCAGTTACGGCGCTCGACGCTAGGTAACTATTGTGTGCGTAGAACGTACCTACTTTTACTTTACTTATTCATACTAATGAATGAATGTTCCGAGGGTCCTGGGTTCGATTCCCAGCGAGGCGGAAATTGGAATGATGAATTTAAATTTCCGTTCTTGGTCTGGGTGTGTGTGTTCTTGTCTTGTGTGTTGTCCATGGCACTCACGACACAGGGAATCCTAGTGTGGGGCTATGTGTGTTGTAGCGTTATTATTATAGGTGCGGCACAAAAGGAAGGCCCCGATGAAGTTTATTTGACGTCTGTCCGATCATCAAGTTTCATATAAATTATTACATAAATTTGAAGGAGCAAATTGTTGTTCTTCATGGTCTATAGTGATGTGCAAAAAGTCATAAAATTTATCGAATGTATAACTTTAAGACCCAAAGTTAATTAATTACATGGATATTGAAACAATATATATATTTAAATATTATGGACTAATGCGGGACCATATAAACAAAGTATATGGTACCGCGAACAAATTCCTTCACGTTTTTACTAACAAAATACAGTGCCACCTTTAATAAAGTAAGTAAGTCAATTACATAAATGAATATACTATAAATCATCTCAACCCAACAAGGCCCACTACTGAGCTCAAAGCCGAGGAGACCTTAAATATAAGGTGATTCGTAAGACTCTTGTGATTATAATAGGGGGTACTCAGTATTCGATTCTCATTCCAAAATATGTAATTAAAAAGGGTGCTTAAAATTTTTATTCCAAAAATGTATCGATGCGACTCGCACTTGACCATATTTTTTTGATACTAAATTAACATTTTTCACGTCACTATTTTAATGTGTCAAAGGGGCCTTAATTTTTTGCCGTTACTATAATGATTTAATAATCCTTCAATCACTACATAGTATAAAACAAAGTCGCTTTCTCTGTCCTTATGTATTCTTAGATCTTTAAAACTACGCAACTGTTTTTGATGGGGTTTTTTTAATAGATACAATGATTCAAGAGGAAAGTTTATATGTATAATATATTAAAATTTTTCGCAAAATGAAAAATAACGCGCGTGAAATAAATTCGTGCGCTGGTTACGTTTAACAATTTTGGACCTGGGTACTAATAGACAGGTTTCCCGAAGCGAAGCGAGGGCGGGATTACTAGTTTAAAATATAATTAACATTTGTTTTATTTTCTGACTAAGTAGGTACATCTTCTACAAAGTTGTCCTTGATGTTTGATACTTATTTATTTAGAATTTAATGCACCACCGAATTAAATGGAATTCAAAATCATTTATTCATATTAGCTATCACTTGTACACAAAATGATATTAGTGTATTTCAGAAAACAGGCTATACGCTGATCTGAACCAGGGGAGTCGCTACCCATCGCCATGTCAGCCGGGCGCAAGGCGTACCGTCCTTTTTAAGGAAATAGCATAAAATATTCCGGCGTTGGTGCTTCGGCAAATTTTGATACAGGGCCTGTTTAGGCTCTAGCTAGAACAGAGTATAGCATGCTTACCAAGTTATATATAGACAGTAAAAATTTATAAATAACCGTACTTAACGATGATAGACGTGCGATATTTCTTAATTATTAGCTAAAAGATTAAGTAACCAAGTTTGCCTCAATTCTTTTGCAATATGAGTAGGTAGGTACGTCAATATCACACGCGAACTCGCATTGCGTATTATTGGTACAAACAGGTAAAAATGGATGTAACTTTTAAACGTAACACCTAGCGCACTTATTTCTATTAATAAAACAGATCTTTGTATAGTCTTGTATAGTAAAGTCGTAGGTTGAGGCAATGAGGTAGGTATAAGTATAATAAAATTGTTACGTGTATGGTGCAAATATCAGCGAGGCTAATGATTTTAATTCATAGTTTAAATACATTCATTATTGGCCACCGATAATACATTTAAAAAAGTACTGATCGCTGTCTGCTGTCTTTAAAAACCTTCTAAATCCTACTTACTCGTTAGATTTACAAAACTTAATGCAAGAAGGTATCCAAATTCCAAACTTATTTCAAACTTTACACACACATAGAACAATTTTTTAAATACCGAATGAAGATTAAAGCAAATATTTATAAAGCTTTAGCTACGCACAGGCGCGTGTACATCAGTAGAACCTGCCTGTACGGCCGTACCGTACCTGTGCACTGCGAGGTCAACGTCACGTGCTGAGGATAGGGCTGGCACATCTCCGGGGTACACTCGAAGACCCGGAGTCTATAGGTTTGAATACTACATAGGTACATTGACTTAAATAAGTCAATAACTACATATCAACTTCTACTAACGGTCAAGTTTATAATAGCGATGTTTTGGACACTTTCTTTACATATTATAAATGATCGCAATTTAACCTGATGGTATGCTGCGAGGTGAGCGGCGATGGGGTTGTGAGTAGCTAAGCATACTGACTTAGAAACCTATTCACTCTTGACTTAAAAACACTCACCCACATTGTAATCGAACGGGAATCTCCGGGTCTACTCTTTTTGACATGTGACAGCCCTAGCTGAGGACGGGCGTTCTGGCCATAAGGCCATAACAGCCTCCCTGCTCGGCGCTCGGCGCGCGGAGACTCGCTCGTGCCAAATAACGTTTTTACTGTAGTTGAAACAGGTTATAGATTGATCCTAGATAATGCTAAGCCACGCAGGTTTGACTCCACTTTGAAGTTTAGACTACTTAACAAAAATTTAGATAACTATAGTATAGCTGTTGCCTGCGTTTTTCTTTCTTTCTTGATCGGCAACGCATCGGTGATGCATTTGGTGTAAAAAGTATTAGTAACACAAAAAAACTTACGGACTTTGTTGACAGCCCTAGTAATACGCACTAAGCAGATTTAGCGTCATGTCACCATGTGTCACAAAACCGTATAGAAGTATACTTTCACTGGATATAGTGACCCGCGGCACCGAGGGTCGTCGTCCGCGGCGTTCTCACGTCGGTCGTGGGCCGTGACACTGCCTTCTAACACGGAGTGCCAGGCTGACTCTTGCTAAAATGCCAGAGACTAAAACGTAGTGTTTATATCCTCTTTGCCAGAGACGACACTGGCTAGGTGACATGGGACACTCGCTTGTAAAGTTGTCGAAACTCGGGCTTTCTGGGCTCAACAATTAAGTCTTCAAAGAAAGGCACGAGGGCTACAGGCACGAAATTAAATAGATTTTAATAAGATTACATAATTTCTAAAAATATACTTAAAAGAATTGAAAAAACACTTTAGTCAAGTTTGCACCTGTTTTAACAGTAAGTTGCTGTCATACTTACCACAAAAGTATATACATAACATTCATGACTTAAATGACACCTGACTTCACCTGACTAATATTTAATAAAATATAATTAAAAGATTTATTATACAAAATCAATTCTACAATTTGATTGTAAACAGCATATTAAATTAATTGTGACGTTGACATTTTCTCACCCGAAACAATGGACATCTTTAACCTGTCTTATATTTCGTTATTTTCAAATATACATAAATATACAAATATACGTACATAATTATGAACCCAGTCGGAACTACAGTAAGTATAAAATTATTGTCTTTTTTAAAAAGCGCATAAGTTTGTTAATTTTGTCAGTAACCTTTTTGATGTTACCTTTTCATTAAAAACACTAATCATCAATCATTTGTCTTTAAATCAGCAACTCGGGTGTTCCGCTCGAGTCATGTTCAAAGATAGCATTCTACGAGAACTTTCTATCTGGTTGGTCATCAGTTAAGTTGCCGGATAACATTATTATTTAAAAAATTGGGGAGGCATAAGCCAAAATCATCGACCAGGTTTATCTCGTTAGAATCACTTGGTTTAGAAAGTAAGTTTTTGGCCGGAACATCCGCCTGATGTGGACTGGCTGTGGAGTTCATTTCCGCTAGACAGTTACGTGCATTATTAAATAGCAAATTGTACATTTGTATAGTGCGACTACTTTACTAATGACTAGTTTTTTTATTCGTTGCGTTTCGGCAGTCGTGTAAAGTAAAATACAAAGACATGAAACCACAATATAATCAATGCTATGCAATATGCGCTTAGAAGCCAATTTTATTAGTTTTAACTAGCAAATTGAAATTATAGACGGTCTCTAAACCATAACTAATGAAGCAATCTTTTATCATTTCTTATCTTGATGTTACACAGTTCTGTAATTTAACCCGTAGCCATTTAAACAGTAGAGACCTTACTTTTTTGTTTTTTAGTAGGTACCTTATTTAATATTGTAAGAAATAGCAAACAAAACAAGAAATACTCCAATGACAGTGAGACCGATTTGGAGACATATCTATATACAGTTATGAGTGCTTTTATTATTTACTTATTTACAAAAATCTGCTCATCATAATCTTAACAGTAATGCTCAACGTTATAAACGGCTCTAGACAATCTTCACGTTTTTATTGTAAGTCGCCGACAATCGGGCAGATAAGCGGTCACCGTCACTCGTGGGTATCAGATCACTAGATCAGTAACACCTCACCGATACCTTGCCAGCTAATAAAGAATAGAGAAGAGAGGGATAAAGTGTTAAGATATTACTTAAAATATATATGGACCCCTGTTTCCCAACCGGTGGGGCACGCCCCCCCCGGGGGTGTGGATAAATTTCAGGTACTACTACTACCTGTGCTACTACTACGTTACTAGGTACGTTACCATTTCCGAAACATAATGTAAATGTCCGCATGTAAATTAACAAGTCACAACATGACCCTGAACGTTAACACATTCATAAATGAACACACACATGTATGGGGGCATTAGTATTCGCTGTATCGCGTATGACATGGACAACACAAATAACAAATCATTATAAACAAATACGCACGGGAAGCGCTCATAGCCCGGCGGGAAGCGCTCATAGCCCGGCGGCTTGCGTTGATCTCAAGTGATCGACAAAGTTAAGCAACAGCGGGCGCGGTCGGTAGTTGGATGGGTGACCGCTAGTGGCAAAAATTTCTTGAGCGCTTCCGTGCTTCGGAGGGCACGTAAAGCCGTCGGTCCCGGTTGTTATCATTTGGTAGCAGTCGTTAAGCCATGTCGGATACCTTCGGGCGGCTTAAAATTTCCGACACTTGGGTTGGCCACTAACCCCTCCACCAATCCGCACTGGAGCAGCGTGGTGGAGTATGCTCTAGGCCTCCTCAGGTACGAGGAGAGACCCGTGCTCAGTAGTGGGCCATTAATGGGTTGTAGCCAATAAACAAATCATTAATAAACATTTGAACCCTCACTTGGCAAGCAGGGCCACTAGCAGCTCGGTTACAGTATACCCTGGAGCTTTTTACTTCCCTAAAGTATCACGATCGATGTTTAGGTAAGTAAAAAGCTCCAGGGTATACTGTAACCGATGTATCAGAAAACATGAAGAAAATCGTAGATTTATGTAAATGTTTTTTGTTAGAATATTTAATTTTTTAAGTTCAAATTATTATAAATCTTCTATAGGCAATAAATAACAAGTTAACAAACACGTTTAGTTTCTCAGATCAGGAAATAGAGACTCGCGGAAACTCACAATTTAATTGCACATAATTTATCTGTGATAATAATTTATGGCATACCAAATTAGGTGCTTAGAAACGCATACGAATTAAATGTGAAAGTGGTGGCGCAGTTTGCATTAAGTATTCATTATTTCTTACTTTTATATACCTAAGTAATTAATTAAAGTTGCAAAGAAGTTTTAATGAGTGAAGCTGAAAAGTTTTTGTAATTATTGCAAAAATAAGCGAAGAATTCTCTCTGCTCTGTGGTAATTGTTGCATTGAATATTTATTAAAACACCAGACGCGTCACCGACGCGTTGTCGGTTCAAATGAAAAATACATCTGTTACAAGGTTACAACTATAAACTGTTTCTGTTAAACGTCAAAAATTAATTGCCATTTTATGTTTCTTTAAAAAGTGACTGCATTGCAAGTAATTTACCCCGTAGCCTAGTCGGCAGTCACCCTGCCTGCGAAGCGAGGGCGGTCGCGGGTTCGATTCCGCACGAGGCAGATTAAATGTGTTCTTAGATCGTGGTTGTTAGTGATGTGGTATTTGTATTTTCTTCGGTCCACTCGTGTTATTTGTTTTGTTCACACCAACCGCGACACGGAATATTAGTGCGTGTATGAGGGTGTCAGCGTTTTTTTTAAATTTGTAATCGAGATCCGACATTGCATATAACAGTAATATTTCCTAAGCATTCTAAGCAATGGACATAGTAGAAGTATCATGTTAATGCAGTATGCTTTCTTTTACAGATTTAAATACTGTCAGACTATTTTTACACTAGGAAGTGGCAAGAGCTGCAAGATGTCTGTATCTTATCGATATCGAATCAATAGATTGCGAACCTTATCGCGTGGCACCCACCGTGCTGGCCTCTCGTAGATACGTAAATAAATAATGAGTAATACTATCTGTTATAGTTTAAAAATGCTCATGACGAAAGCTAATCAAGTATTATTGATGAATAATATTATCGACTTCTCAGTCTTTAAAAAATAATCGTCTCAATTTGTAAATCACCACGGTCGGATTTTACCGTGATTGATCAATGATGATTGAAGTCAAATGCCGAACGCGTTAAGTAAGATATAACCTAAGATATAACGTTATTTCAGGTAGGTACTTAATGGTTGCTTGATTCTAAGTAGGTACCTGCCTAAAAGATTACTTTTAGATAGGATGTTTTTTTTTAATATAGTTCACTTCTTATCTATACATAACATAGATCTGTAACTGATAGCTGTCTGGACATGGAAAATATATGTAATTATGAGAAAACCTTTATAGGACCCAAAACAATAATTTTTAGAATTTTTGTCCGTTTGTCTGTTTATCTGTTTTTCTGTGAATTGTACGCAATAATCTCAGAAACGGCTTAACCGATTTTGTTTTCACTTTAATCTGAACTTGAAGTCATATAAAAATATTTATATGTATACTTATTTAATGTCATAATAACGATAATTACTGGATTCAATTTATCTCTTCTAATTAATATCTGTAGTGGGTTTAATCGGTTAAAGCCAAATAAACCATAATAAAATAGAGTATTTCAAACCCATTTGTCTCGTTTCGCGCAATCTTTGAATGGCGCCGTAGGACAGGGCGCGATGATCTATCAACTGATCTAATCAACCTCAAGGACGCAGAAAGGCCAGCTCGACAGATCTTTACATAACATTCGTTCCAAACACCCGTCGACACTCACACATGTAACTGATTGCGTCATGTAATGTATAGTTGTAAGGTAGCGGTGCTCGTGTCGATTCGCTTGGCCCACATCGGCTGATTGCATGGCCGATATAGTCCGATAACGTTTCGACAACAACAATGGAGAAGGCAAAAGGGTCAAAATATTACTATCAAATACACCTAAAATCCGAGCTTAGGTCATATACATTACATAACTTTTTATTTCACTTCAATACATGCAGTATTTCCGAAGTTATAAAGACGAGAAGTTCAAGCCCTTTTTTGAATTTCCGCGCTTACGCTATGACGTCACGACGTGGCTCGGCCGCGAGCATGATACGGCGCAAGTATAGAAAATATGGGTCTATGCAGTTCAAAAATCTATAACTTTCTTATTTCTATAGATACAGACTTGAAATTTTGTAGTAGATAGTATGTGAATTATATATGTTATTTTATTATTGATAACTAAGGTTTGCTCGCGGCTTTACTTGAGTTTAAATTAACATTTCGGTCAAAAATTCCTATCAACTACGCGCGACTACTGAGAGATGACGTCATCGAGTAGTGACCGCCCGCCTGCGTTTTTAAAAAAACCAACGTCCGTAAATACGCACTTTGATCGTTAATATCTCAGCCATTTATTGAGATATGGAAAAAGTAAAAACACAGTTTTTCTTGTAATTTTTTATAGATTTATTTGACGTGTAAAAAAAATTCGTTTGCCTGGTCCATTGTCCATTTGTCCACAACACATTGGTCTCTTTTTGTTGCCTTACAATAACTTTAGCTTCCTAACAGTGAAGATTTCATCAAAATCGGTTCGGTAGTTTTTATGAAATGAACCAAAAGATGCAACGGCCTGGTTTATTGATGGAAAGAAGCACTCTATATATCATTAACTAAACTCCTTAATATTTGATGGGATACAAATATCAATGCATAAATAAATGGGTACTGGTAGATAATTATGTTTTGCCTTTTCTAAATGTTAGCTCTGCTAGGATACTTAGTAGAACACCAATATCCATCACCTATCAACTTTGGAATTTTGCATACCATATTAATTTTATTACTAGGTTCGCATAAATTCTTAAATGACCTTAAAACACCCTCTAAACGCAGTTGTGATGCGATCAGCGTATTGACGAACGTGTCTGACGATTGTTTAAATATTTAAACCTATCAGTATGCTAATATTACGCGAAGATAACATACGATAGTTAGGAAAGGAATAGAATCTTGAATTGGCCACATTCTTCAGATGTCTACGATAATACCACTGCTTAAGATAACATCACTGCGCGATAATAACACAACTTCTTAATTTTTTCTATTATTTAGATTTATTTAAATAAAAATAACGTGTATTAGGTATATTCTATTGACAGAAATAAAACTTACAACCAACTGATTGATAACTGATCGATGGAGTCAGCAACCGTTTGGTTTGTAATGCTACCCACCCGCTAGCACAGTAGATCTTAGAGTATATAGTAATATATACTCTAAGCAGTAGATACTGTGCCGCTAGTGACCAACAAAAATTCAAGCGCTTCCATGATTCAGAAGGTTCTTCAAGCCTCCAATCTAACGGGTTCTTCAAACAAGGCGTAAAAAGAGCAGGTGACTTGCCTTGGCGTCAGGCATCGCATCGTTTTTCAGGCAATAAAATAAAAAGCACGCGAACACATTAAATATTTATACATACAAGTCCTCCAATCTAAGGGCTGAACAAAACGACGGTCCCTACGTACATAAGAGTAAGTCAAAATTGTCATTTTTTTTTTATTCCATATATGGCTTTAGATTGTCCATACGCACATAACCATATAAGTTTTCTATTGAAATATGATGTATTTTACTGTAAATACAAATCGAACAGGAGAACAAGTGTGATAGTTATAAAGGATTGGTGACGTAGATGCGGTTATCTAAACTTAACGGTTTGTACTGCGTTTTAAATATCGCACGGTGCAAACGCGGTGCAAAGTACATGAAGACATGTCCTACTTGTTTGCCTATACGTGCAATAATTCAGTTTATTTAGGGAATTGTTTTCGTTTACGTTTATAAAGCAGTATAAAAAAATAATTTTATACTTAATTTTTCGTCAAGATCAATCTTTGGAGGCTACCAGTGGTTTAATGCAGACTGATGCAGTTGGAGAAATTTCAGATGGCTAATGAATGAATAAATGAAATGAATGAATAAAGGCAAAGATTGTCATCTTCAGATGGTTGTTCCCAGAGCAAAAGTGAACGAGGTGTTGAAGACTTATCACGATTGTTCTTCGGGAGGAGACCTGGGGATAAGAAGAACTCTCACCAAACCAAGGAACGCGTCTACTGGTTGCATTGCCGTGACGATGTAGAAAACTGGTGTCGGCGGTGTCAAAGTTGTTCAGCCATTAAGGGACCGCAGACTAGAAGCAGATGAAGCTGTATAATGTTGGGGTTCCTTGGGAAAGAGTGGCTCTTGATATAGCCGGACCGTTTCCAGTCACGAATGCTGGAAATCGATACATTTTGGTAGTGACGGACTATTTTACGAAATGACCAGAAGCGTTTGCACTACCCAACCAGGAGGCTATCACCGTGGCAACGCCGAAGCTTGTTACCGAAGTGTTCTGCAGATTTGGCGTACCACTAGAGATGCATAGTGATCAAGGACGGAACTTCGAGTCGTAAGTAATTCAATAAGTCTGTAAAGTCATGGGAATACATAAAACTTGGAAGACACCCTATCACCCGCAATCTGATGAAATGTTTGAGAGATTTAACCAAACGTTGGAACGGCATCTGGCAAAAGTGGTGGATAATCATCAGAAGGACTGGGACGAATATATACCACTGTTTCTTATGTCCTATACGACTGCGGTTCATGAGACCACAACAATCACTCCGGCGTACGCTAATTTTGGAAGAGAACTGCGACTGCTAGCCGATTTGCTCTCGAGTGCTCCACCGGATACACCGATAGAAATTACTGACTACGCAAGGGAACTACGGAACACGATGGTTGACGTGTCTGAGCAAATCAGAGAAGCAGGATATAAGGCCAGCTAACGAATGAAAACCCGCTTCGACCGACGCCGACGGGCCAACGGTCCTAGCTTTGAAGAAGGAACCCTGGTCTGGTTACATAACCCCGTTAGATGAAATGGAAAGTCTCTGAACACGGCAGCGATAGTTCCGTTTCGGAAGCGAATCCGAGAGGAGGACCAGAAGAAGAAGAAGAAATAAGGAAGAGCAGCGAATAGAAAAGCGAAGTAAAGTGCACAGCGTCGTGTTGAGTCAACGTGTCGTCAGTGTTACCCTATCTAGTGAATAAAACAAAACATCATCTATTGAAGCCGGCCTTTTATTCCTTCCCATCCATTGTCCCTGTGACATTATTAAGAAAAGTTTATAAAAATATCATTAATAATGTGAAGAAACTCGTATAATTCGTAATGAGAATAAAGTTCTTAAACCTAAAGAAACTGTTATTATAAAGTAATATTAATAAGTCTGAAGAAACTGTCATGATGATTAGATAAATAATTTATAATTATAATTTAGAAAATTAATCTTAGGCGCTGACTGGTAAATGGTGACTGAAAATTTAATCTAAAATAAGTGTGATTTTGAATGTTTCAAAATTCAGCTGATTATATTTGTCCTTTTTTACATTCCAAAAAACAGTCCAACTTAATATTTTAAAGCCACGTATAAAGAGTTACGTATCCATTAGCGAATTTTTAATATTTACGGGTAGCTATTTCAGGTATTTAAGATATCCATTTGAAAATAATAACAAATTCCTGTGTTTTCATAAAACATTTACTTAAATTCTATTTTGAAATTTTGTTTTCTTATGTGCGAAGTATAAACGGGTACGTTAGACATACTCGACATGGTATGATTTTAATGGTAGCGTAGAAGCAGTTATCTATCAGTTTTTTCAAGAAATTCATTAAAATATGCGTATATGAATACTAATATAACTTTCCTAAAGCTAATTAAACAACATAAAGAAAATTGAAACTATAATTATAAATATATTTTTTTCTAGAGCGGTTTGAAGTTTTATTTCACTCTCCTGTAAACCTCGGTTTTTGACATATCCCTTTCTACGTAGGGACCGTCGAAAAGATCACTGTTGTAGATTTAGAAACGATATAAATGTCAAGAGCAGGTAGTCGTATGCCGATCGTCGGACGGCGGACGGTGGACAGTGAAGGCGGTATGGCGAAAGGCGTGCCGGTTCGATTCCCGCGGCGGGATCCACTTTCGCCATCCGTGCATCTGCATACAATGCTTACAATCAAGTGCTGTGAACGGCGATGTGTGAATAGAGTGTGGAAAACTCTTAGATTAGTTATGCCTTCGTTTTTGTATTTGTATGGTTTGCTAATGTTGGTTTCTATTAAATGTGGCTTCCTGGAGGGTACGCCGTTACGCTGGCTGGAGGGTTCTGTAGTCAACACAGTGTCGGAGGGTTCCTATTGCACTTTTGGCCTTCGAGGGTGAGTATCTTCAGTTCAACGGCAACAACGGGTTGTGTGTAGCGGATACTTGTCTACTAGGAAACGATTCGGCAACGCTTCTCCTCGATCCGTGAGCTCGTTCCGAGGTGAGATGATGTCGTTACGTTGCTGACGAGTATCGACTGTTATATGGACTTTCATGCAGAGGCGTTAGTATCCTCTGGCAGGCAAGGGCAAGCCGAAATGTTTTCAAGTTGATAAGTTCTTATCAACCCCTATCATTCGTTTGAAAGCATGGAAACAGTGAAAGGTCTGCGCACATTACTTTAACTATACTCCGTCTGACTCCGAGTCAACCAATAGGAAAGCATTGAAATATGAGCCTTAATGAGCGCAGACTTAACGATGGTTTTATCATTAGCGGTCACCGTGAGGTTGTGTGGTCCCTCGAAAATAGGTCACACTATCCTCAGAATTTCGTGATATTCGTGACATATCCATACATATATCTGCGTGTGTACTTCAACCAGTTCGTCCACTAAGACGACCTAACGATCTACGAGTATTTAGGTTATTCGTAAAATGATCAATAAAAAATCAATTTATAAAATGGGTTATCACAAACTTCGTAATTACATTTCCAATTGACGAGAAGGTAGGTCAGTTGAGATACCTAATGTATCTATCATTGTGTATCGATTGAATGATTGATGTACATGTTTGTAAGTATGTAGCGTGTGTCGCCGAATACCTCCGGAAGACGTCAGTTCAAATTAAGTCGCATGAAAGGAAACGGTACGTGAGAATTGTACAAGTATCTTTGACGATAATAGAGTGCTATAATTATGCTAATGGTGAGAAATTGTGAATTAATTGCTAGTGGGTCAATAGGTTTTTTCTGTTCGAACTTTGAAGTTTATAATCACCGTTTTTTTTTTTCATTATTCGCCTAGTAGAAAGATAAGGCAAAGCGATCGACGCTATCCAAGTGAGATAGTACCTAAATTATTTTGAATTTTATTAATTGTATTATTGTATTCATATTTAAAGGGTCCATTGGAACCTATAAGTACCTATCTAGTACACAAGTTTAATGTTTCAATGAGATATTAAAGCCATCCTCTTCATAATTTCAAGAAAAAAAAAGGTTTCAAGTACGTTCACCTCTCGTATGTTATGTAACTTACATATTGTAATGTTGATATGAGATTGTTATACATAATTAATTATCTGTAACTTTAAATCTAAAGTAAAAGATTATAAGGTTCAAAGTTGAGTCTAGAGCCCTAATCTGACAGATCCGTTTACGGTGATGCATGATCACATCTAACCAAATCTCGCCAAACATGGATGTGTTATGATATAAAATATCTTGAGACAAAACATGTTATTGTAGTCTAAGGTGTTAATGATGCACATGCTTTTTTACCAGTCGCACATAACCCAGCAAATAACTGAAATAACCCATCATTCAATCCTTACCTGCCAAGAGTGTCAAGCTAACGTAACGTAGTTTAAACACCTTTATGGGTTAAGTAACAAAGCGTGGTTGACAAAAACACGCTTTTAAAACTGTTCCTACATGAATCATGGAAGCTAGGGATATCTTGGTGATTCTTCTAGTTCTGCCAGTTTTAAATCACCTTTAGGTTACTCTTACCATTTTGAAGGGAAAACTTCTATAGTGTCGTTGTGATTTGAAGTTTGATGAAACGGAAATGACGCGCAAATGAAATGAAACGGAAACGAAAAAGAGAGACACATTTTAACTTCGGAGAAAATGAGATAAGAAGCATCAGCACAATGGCGGCGTAAGCAAAGCAAAACATCAATATTTCAATATTTTTTTTAGTTTCACTTTTAGCACGTGTGTATTGCACATATTTTGTTTTTTTTTAATTTGGAACGACCGTGTGATCCCTCACGTGAGTTAAGGTAGGGTTAACACCTATTCTCACTTAAATTTTTAACATTGCAGTCGGATTTAATAGTTTAAATTATGAAGTACTAGTGTATAAAAAGTTCATCCCACGTGGACTTTACATCATAATTATTAGCAGTGTTATAGTCTGAGTGCTGGCGCCATGTTTTTTTTCGAATTCCACACGGCTCAATGCACTGCGCCGACGCACGGCCTACACGCGCATATGAGGTAGGGTTATCATTCGTCGTGATTTTTGTTAAATAAATAATAATATTCACATTAATTTATTTACTCATCACAAAGCTAACTTACAAAGTAATATAAAATAAGTATGTTAACATAATATCTGTAGTGTAGTAGTATTTAAAATGCATTGTGAGAGACTCATTAGAGGAGTTTATTAGACATGAACTAACACAATGCAAGTTCATTATATTGTAATAGCCCTAAAACAAAAATGGAAATCGGTTGGCAACAAAGGAGAAAAAAACTGAACTGCTTTATCTATGACTATTAACACACAGATATCTATAAAGTATGTGTGACGTTTCAGAGCAGTACTACTGTTATCTAGCTGTAATCAGGGCACTGGCATTATGGGATTTTGATCCCATTCCCAAGCCATTAGAGTACGGTATTAAAGTTAATCTGTTTTATCAGACAGCCCTACGTCCGCGCGTGTCGGCGTGGTCTGTCGCCTGACGCAACTCCGGAGTTGTGCGTGACATGTAAAGTCAGTACCGAGACTAAAATTTACATTTTGGACTAAGTATGACCTACCTATTTAGGTAGAGGAAGGCTCCAAAAGCGCTAATAGCCAAACGGCTTGCGTCAATGCGGGCGTGGTCAGTAGTTGAATGGGTGGCAAAGTTTCTTCCGTGCTTCGGAGGGCACGTAAGGCAGTCGGTTGTTATAATTAGATAACTGCCGTTAAGCCACGTCGAAGGCCCACGGGCGACATAAAAACTTAAACCCCTCCGCCAATCCTCACTGGAACAGCATGGCGGAGTATGCTAGGCCTCAGTTACGAGGCCAAGGATTCATCCACCTTGAGTCCACACCATATTCTCCTGCATGTAGTATTCTGAACAACAGACGACGCTATGGCGACAGGTGTCTACTGTCGAAGGTCGCTGGGCAGGCTCGGCTATACTAAAAGTTGCGCCCGTGTGCAACCAATATCCTGGTGCGGCCCCAGATTTCAAAAAGGAGGGCAAAAGTTTCTACAAAAGGGTTAGTATCAAAATACGCGGTCGAAATGGAATAGGTATCTACTTACAAGACGCTCTCGGCGCCCCCCTACAACCGGCGCCCGGGTGCACCGCACCCCATGAACTATAGGTAAAGCCGCTCCTGTCGCTGGACTCCATATCACCCAGTTTAATCCGATGGCAGAGTTTTATACGGAGATAAAAAATATCTTTATTTTTTAAATCTAACTGATAATCTTTTCGTAACTCTGTTATCAATGTTGACAATTACTGATAAAGGCTTGATAAGATATCTAATGAAAATCGACTTTGCACTCTTTCCACTGACAAGGAAGACGTAATCGATGCCCAGTATTTAGGTAACAAGGTGAAAAAGTTAAGAAAATAGGCAAGTATCAATCATTTTTTTTCCTGATATAACTAGATACTGTATACATAGGTACGAGTAGGTGTTATGCATTCCTGAATGTAAACTCATTATAATGTTCTTAATTGTATTATTAACTGTTTATTGTAATTAATTATCGTATTCTTATTAATAACTGCTAAATTAACCGCGATTAAAAAGCATTCATTCGTTGCGTAACTTCCTTTAAATGTATGATTTACAACATCGTCAAGTAAGATAGATTTTATACCGCTCCAAGGATTGAGCTCGGATACAATATTTTCACATTTCTACTATAGTTACACGAAACTTAATGTGTAACTGACCGTCTCTAATTGTATCTGATTGTTTCCAGATAGTCGCTATGAAGTGGTGAGCCCGACGTGATGATGAGGCTCGAAGCTACCGAGAAGCACCGCTACCATAACCTGCTGAATGACGACCATGCTAGTGAGTACCTTGTCTTATTGCCATAAATAATATCGTCAGTGACTTTACCACTTTATTTTACACGACCATATTTTGTGTGGCCATGCTTCCATAACAAGGAATTTTGGCTTTAAATTTGAAAGCTGGTGCTATCCCGTGTCCTCTTTGGTCCAGTTCTGACAATGGCATCCCTGAGTAAACCATATAAGTCTTAAATTTGCTTTGCAGTCCAGATTTAGTGATCCAGTTTGAAAACTGGTTCATTCAGAATTTTATTGTTGCATTTACGATGACTTACTTTGATGACGGATACTTTCAACAGTTTCAACGTACTATAATGAAACAATGCAGTTAACGACAATGAAGTATTTTCTTTAACCTGATTTCGCTGATCGGAAAAGCGGATGTCGGGTCGAACGAAACTCGGTAGCAAAGTAGGCCTGATGGCTGATGAGACTGATTGGTCCCAGCTCCCAGCGTAACCAACTATTGGTTTTCTAGTCGTCATGTATGGAAAAAGTTTCCAACAATCTTTTAAACTGTAATTGCAGCGCAATTCACTTGATAGGTAATTCAATACACTAGACGTTCACTTAGAAGTGTATCACAGGGTCGAAAAACGTTCACTTGTGCGCCGGCTAACTGTTCGAAAAGCATTTGTTAGATTAAACGAAGAGTTAAAATTTGTTAGTTAGTTTGATCTGCTTGGAAATTCGAATACGTTCAATACCGCTATCTAAATTAAAATTGTTCAGTTTGAAACGTTGGGAAACAAAAGTTCAATAACTACAATCAAACATCAAGCGGTTCAATTTAAAACAGGTCGGTACAGTGAAACACTGGATGGAAAAGTTTAGTACTTTCAAACGCTAGTTGATTTGCTAGACAATTGTGACGAGACAATAAGTAGGTAAACATTATTTTATGATCACAAGCATGTCGTAATGCTGTAACATCAAAACGGTCAACATTAAACGAGGTAACATAATCGCCGACGACGGACATTAGGGACAATATCCTTCGCGATGGCATACAAAATTACAATGGTCCGAGTTCCCATACTATTATAATGTTTGCGTTGCGTGTAACGAGATAACTATTCTTCAGTCCGTGACGTAATGACTACTCTTTGTAACTGTTGGATTATTTCTGTAATGGTTTATGGTACAGTATGTGAAGATGAAATTACACGTGGACATGTTATCCAACTGCGTGACGCGAGGCGTGCGTGACTGTTAAACACTACTTAGTGTTTAGCAGTCTACGAATGTGTGTATGTATGTTTGTTTCTTTTTGAAAGGAAACGCATGGAACGATTTATATTATTCTCATGTCATTCGATTCCTCTTAATCTTAATCTTGTGAGTATTACTAAAGCCATGACAGTAGTTAGAATGAGAATGCAATACAACGGCAAACAGACGCTGTATAGAAAAAGTAAACAATTTAAGTCTACGAACTAATTTAAGATTTCCTGAATAGGTTTTTGAAAATCATCTTGAGTTTCCTCTTATTATTTTTCATTTCGATCATGATTCATGACCATTTAGAATTTAATGTTGGTTAGGAAATAGGAACCATTATCATCTTTTTCAATATTTTAATAAGTCTGATACGTAGTCAAGTTTTAAGTTGTTAACTTATTACTTGTTTTACTATTTTGTTGTGTGAGCTACAAAAGCATCCATCTATTATCATAATCCTTTTCGGGACTTCGGTTTACTTTTGTCACCCTGAAAGTTCCAACATCATCTGCATCTACTAGATTATCCGCAGTGGAAGTTGAAGTTTGGTTTGGTTTGGTTTTCCTCCTTTTATTGCAAAATTGATTCGTGCCGCGTTTATTGTTAAATATTATTAAGTTAGGTTTTTATCAGTAAATGTTGCATTACATTCGAATGGTCACAAACGGTCGCTGGATTTCGATAACATTTATTATTGATCTTTAATAACTCGGTTTATATTCTTGTCCAAGCACCAATTACATCATGTCATCGTATGTTTTGTAATTATATTATTTTTACAGTTGCCTAATGTATTCGCCGCGAAATATCAAGTGAATTGTAACGGACAGACTGACGGACCTTTCTCTGTAATTCGAATATCATATTACCCTTATATAACAAATTGGTTTTGTAACTGAATATAAAAACGAAGTTCGCAATTGGTTTATTTGTGTTGATGTGAATTTGAAGTGTGCGATAATATGACTCAGTCCTATCCTATAGGTATTGGGAATAAGAAAAACACAAATATTTTGTGTCTTATTAATAAACTATCCTAAATAATAGTAATAGACGCACACACTCATACCCCTGCACTAAGATTCCTTGTGTCGCGGGTTGTGTCGCATTTTGTTTAGATTGGAAGCGGGTATTTTGTATACTCTAAGAACATATTCATCGAATTCACAGTTTCTCTGTCAAATAGCGACTAAACTATGGAACTATGGAACTTTTGTGACAACTTACAGAACGCCAAAATGAAGGTGTCCGAGGTTGACCCTTTTGTTATGCTAAAATGGTTGGACTAATAAGACCGATATCGCTAATGCGTCGCGATACATGGGCTTTAATTAAAGCTACAAGTAATAATAACGTAACTAAGTTATTTCTATTATTCCTAGTTCGCGTTGCATTCTTGTATTGTGCATATTTATAAGTTTGTCGCTGTGACATAAGGATGGATAGTGTTTCATACGTGGGAAGGCTGTACGCTGCGTGGTCGCAACAGTAGCGAGTAAGCAATTTATTTTAATACCTATTTCAGTTTTGTCAGATTTCTTAGCGTCATTGTAATCTAAACGTATTGGATAGGGTATAGATACTTACTCTTGAATGCCAGGTTCCTATTCGCTTCATTGCTTCAATAACGTGGCAAGTTGTTAGGTTGTGCTTTGCAAGATAACACGTTATTGAAGCAGAGGCGATTTAACCAATATTTTAATAACGATGAATATAAAGTCACAGGCACATTACAGCGTACGCGATGTTCACGTAAGCAGCTTTGTATGTAATTTATTTATGTTACATCATTGGCATTTTCATAGAGATCGAAACCATAATTCGTAAACATGTTTTGTCAAAGTAAAATATAGCCCATGACATGATACTCAGTAATAATATAGAATTCTACTGATGAAAGAATTTTTAAATCGGCCTAGTAGTTTTTGAATTCAAAACTAACAAAATTAAATATCCAATCTAAAGATGTATGATAATTATGATTATAATCATAATAGTTATTGATTCAGTATACATATCATTACTTGTATTCAACCCGTGTACTATTTCCTGCGCGCCCAACCAGTTGTGCCGTGGGTCAGCGAGGCGTGACGCCGGGGGTCGGGGTTCGGTTCCCGCACAATGCACCGGATATCGACCGGAAGTCAGGTGTGGTTGCCTGGTATGCGGTGCGACGGTGACTCAGCTGATCTACCGTCGCATTTTGAACCTTAATAGTAATGGACCGACTCGTGGCGATATTGATAGCAAACGCATGTTTTTTAATTCATGTTTTTTTTATGTAACAGCTGGTGTCATAATACTGAAGTGAACATCTGTTAGTTAAAACGAATTCTCTAATAAACGAAGTTTCTAATAACGATTTTTGCTGCGTATAATTATATCAACTATAGTGTGTATTTATAAATACTATAGTAAGTATGTATAAATACATAGTACTTAAATAAGATTGTAAGGGCGAGTAAATTACTGAGTGACAGAAGCACCGCGACCTTTGTTGTGTTTGCACTGTTGATATTATTATGAAATCGTCATAATAATAACAAAATCAGGCAGAAATAGAGGCTAAAACTCTTACAAAGGTGGCAAACCCAAAAGCTCCCTCCCTAAATGATGATTTTTCAGTCAGTAAATATAAAAAAAATGTTTGCGAAAAATTGTCAACACCGGTTTTAATACCCCGGTATTGGAAAAGAAAGTCCAGTTATAATCCTTCGCTTACTCGACACTTACTCGATATGTAATGTCACTGCTGGAATACTTATCGAGTTTGATCACATATTAAGTTGTTGTTGTTGTTGATCATAATGGTTGACACTAACGCGAACTATAAAGCGCACGATATGTATATGTATATGAAGTGTGTACGTTGATACACATGATTTTACAATAACGAAGTATATAGGGCATAAACACAGCTCCTCGCGTCTCGTGACACGTCGCGCGTCGTCAGTCGTCACGCAACCGACGCCATTTTCCACGACGGGCCCGGGCCATGGTCGTGTCGCTAGCGTGATACTGTGCATTGCAGTGCATGTGTGGATGTGTGCTGCATTCACTCGGTCTATTGGTGATTGGTATGGAAGTTTAACTAACCGTCTACCCGGTTGCCCGATGCAAGATTGATCCAAAGTTTATGATCGACTTTAAATTAAGTAATTTTGTATATTTCTTTGGAATTTTTCTAAGTCAATTTTACTTCAGGTAGGTTTAATAAGAAAGCCCTATTAACTAAAAATTTCGCGTCCGATACAGTTATGTTAGTCATGTCCTCAATTATCAAGTAAGTAAACTGACAGCAGTGACACTCACAGCTGACAAATTGCTCGGTGAAGAGCCTGGCCCCGTGTAGACTTTCATTGAATGCCGAGTCGACTGTCCAATCAGCAAATTGATTAGTCAGTAAGCTCTTAAAGGTTAACAATTAAATGAATGGTTGCTCATTAAAAAGTTAAGTTGTTAATTACTCTGGTACCCACTCGTGACGCCTAACTACTGTGATTGATTGAAGAGAGGCGCCAATTTTTTATACCTGTAATTTTCAAATCGTCTACACCTCAGTAATGATACGTTTGATGTCGTCTATTGTATTTCCTACCTTATGTGCACGTATTAAGTGTCATAAAATAACACACGGGAACACCCACAGATTGCGTAGCTACTAGAAATGTCTATGTGTATATATAATGCACTTTGATCTGTTTGTACAAGTCTCGTAGAGTTTGATTGACACTGGGCGCATGGTTAACAATTTCTAGTAAAACTCATTAGTTTTATTAAACAACTAATAAACACACTCGCTTCACTTCGAGAAATCTATGCCTTATTAAAAAGTTCGCAACGAGATTCTTTAAATTAACCATTAATTGATTAACCAACAGAAATAAAACAAACACTATGTTATCGTAGGCCTGCTACAAAACATCGGTGAAAACAGCATCCAAATAGGTTAAGCCGTTTTAGACATTTTCTGGAACAATTTCTCAGGCTACGAAACATTTTTCCATCAGCTAAGCTAGACATTTTTCTAGACGATACATTTCTAGAGCTTCTATCCTTACAGCGGGCTATATCGTGGGATGGGAATTTAGTTCATTGACTTACGACATTGAATGGTAATGAATTTCATTCATCGGCCGTAGACAACCGTTGCTAAATTGATTATACGGCCTTATCGTGGTGCACGACGGCATGGCAGGCTCGCCTCGAACCTCGACGAATGTATTAGCTGGTAGGCATGGCTAGTTATTCACTTTGTCATTGTCGGTGATGAAGTTGCGTAGTTCGGGAATTATTCGGTACCGGACACGTTAAGCTGTCGATGCCGGTTGTTGTAAGCCATGTCGGAGGTCTTCCGGCAGCAAAAAACTTCCAAGATTGGGATTGGCCTCTAAGACTCCTTCACCAATCCGCAATGGAACTGCGTGGTTTGAAGTCATGTTTGAACTTCCTTTTCTCCTGGATGATACTAATGCCTCGGTCCTTAATTTACAATGTTCTTTAGCAGATTCTATTTACCATGTCAAACTGAAATCCTTCATTTACAAGATTTGCCTCAGTTCTGATCCTAGCAGTGTTATACTTGGTTTAAATAGGCTCCTGTGCGGAAGGTCCGAGTTTGAATGCTTTATGTACCTCATTACCTACCATTACATGCCCTATAACGTTCTCTGAAGTTCATGAAGCATATCAATTCGGACTTGGCCAAGGAGTATTTACGTATTGAGTAGGTACATATCTTCGGCACAGATTATAACATGCTTTCTGCATCACTTAATATTCTTTATGATAGTCTTTAAAAAAGATACCTAATTATGTATGTAATTTATGGACTAAATAACATTATTAACGCTGTTTGCGTGAGCAATATTAAATTGGTAGGAGATGGCATGTCACGCGAAGGTGGAAAACATTTTAGTGAGGGAATTTAAGGCTGTAAAATTAACATTGCGACCAGAACACCCATCGTCTTTATAACTTAGTAAACTAAATTTGTGTTAGAAGCTGACTCAATTTATAAAGAATTAAAATTGTAATTTATAAAAAGCGAAATTGAAAATGTTCGAAGAACCCACTACCGACGATGGATAAAAACTTGTTGCTCGTGGTTTGGTACGCGCTGATGGGCAATTTTAATAGTGATTACTTTAAAATCAGTGGATTTTTAAACTCACAAAATTTGAACCCCATTGAAATCCCTTTATGTAATAAATATCTCAATTCTCTGACTCAATCTTCTTGTTAAACTAGAGTCAGAGTTAGTATCCTTTTGCTTTTATATTTATATAAATAAATACAGTTACTTCTCCATGAAAAAACAGTCATTCCTATAAATTCTGACAATGAAAATGTTCAGGATGTCATTAAATTTACTGTTGATTAATATGGCTGAAGACATCGTAGGGACACGCGAAGGTTGAGCGCGTAATGAATATTAATATTATATGGGGCAAACGTACCAGTTGATACAAAATAATACAAATAGCGTGTCTAAGCGCTATTCATTAAGTAGACGGACGGCTGACACAGAATTTATGTTTTTGGCCCTTATTTTCTAGGTTTCTAGGTTACAAGTTGTGTTTGTTGACATGTTTAATTAAAAATTATTCCATAGCTTAGGTTAGGTTAAAAAAAATAATGAGAATGAGGAAAAAAACATTAACTCGTTTCGGAGCCTGCTCTGTATCAAATAGACATTTTGAAAAAATACGTTTTTCTGATTTGGAATAAATTATGACCATAATTATTTCATGTAAGTAATGCTACTAATGTCACGTTACATGTTCTGCTAAAGATACATCATACGATGCATGAAAAAAAAATCAAAACAAAATGTGATGGACAGAAGCATAATTTATATAGGTACATTATAAACAGGTAGGTTATAGGTTAGGGTACCTACTTACTCACCTTACAACTCACACAAAGATTTTCGTTGGGGAGATAAGAATGATAACTGTTCGTTTGTGTGCGATCCACGGTGCGTGCGTAACTAACTGCGTACGTATCTACATGACGTGCACCCCATCATGCCTCTGCAGCAACGACTGTGATGATAAACTACCTACTGTTCTTTATGTACCTCGACAGAGCTCTATCACACGTGAGACAATAATAATATCATTTTATCTCGATCTCGCAAGGCCGTTATCAGCGGGCCGGTCGCTAAATTATGACACTGTAGGTGACCGCAGCCTACTTTACGCGATTACAGCTTGATACATAGATGAATGCGGGTGTGGCAAACTGCTTTGTTTTTATGTTTATCAATGAGGACTTTTAATACCAGTAGCAACATAGGTACATCAAAATGCGTTTGTCTAAATTGACGCAAACATAGACAACATGTACTATACATGCGTCATTTTTGACAAACGGGTTGCACGCAAGTATTGCTTGTGAATACGGGGGTAAGTAAATCCCGTGCTTATGCACAATTATCAACTAAAATATTATATTCATTAGGTCTGATAATAGGTCGTGAGGTCATTGCCGATCACACTTTATTGTTTTGGTCAACAACGCGTCACTTGTACGTTACGTAGTGTAAAAATACACTAACGTGGCTCGTCTTCTCGATGCTGTAAAAAGGCAATAAAATTTGTTATGATTCTGTGTTATAGTTATTCAATAGTCTGTACAAAAAAAACAGGCTTCATAGGATCTAATCAAATATTTTATGTTATGAGTTGTAACGGTAATGAAGAAAATACTCTGAGTATTTAATCCTATGTGCACAATTTATTTTAACTAACAGCAAGTTATTCAAGAATAAGACACTATGATAAACAATATTAAAATTATATTTTATATTTTGAGCATGCTTTAATTTTTAGATGCACTGTAATGTGAAATGATCCAATTGGATTACGGTTTGACGCGACCAACTTGTAGGGGCTCTTCTAAGGTTGGCTGAAGAATGGGATTTGCATCTGTTAATATTACGTGACAGCCTTCAACTACATGTTTTTAAAATTATAGTACCTACAAGTAAAGTGTATTAGTGTAATTGACTCGGATGATTTCAAACTTAACTCATCGCGGATTGTAATCATTTTATTACGATACGGGTATTCACCATAATTAAGTATTTTGTACGCCGATGTTTCAACCCAGTTGCATGGATCGTTGTCACAGCTGAACAGTTGCATGCAAAGGTCGAAATATCGGCGTACAAAATGCTTATCGTGAGAACCCGTATCATAATCAAATTGATTCGGATATCGTTCTATCGAGTAGCAAGATACATGCTAATCCCATCTACGTAGTAAACATTCAATGCAGCTCATGCGTGGTCATTGTAAACTCATAAGGATGAGGCACCGAAGGTTGGATGGTTACATCATCAACCTCGTCCTCTAAATAGATTCAAGTGAATACAACACCAGTAACGGAAACCTGTTCAAGTATTAACTTCAGTATACTGGTTTTAGAACATTGTAAATAATGTCGTGCGCTACGCGTCAATGCTAGTTTTTTTACGTTTTGTTTTGTAAGTATCCGTAACTTTACCGTTCACTAGCTAATCTAATTCATTATCACAGGCAAATACACGTGACCAATAAATTACATTATACAAAACGTTTCATCAAAATCATTTCATTCATAACAGTTTTGTTTGTTTATTTCTCTAAATATGACCCAAGTTCATCGTGGTAGCCAATTAGCCAACTTAAAAAAAGAATAATTTCCGTTTTCTCCGTTGTACACATTTCTCAAAGTACATTGTAATTCTTATTATGATTGAATTCAAACCCCGACCGTCCGAATAAGAAGCGGTCGAGTCACAAAACAGTAAACGATTAAAAGACATGCCAATTCAACATGAAAATAATTATTATACGAGTATAATGATGCATGAATATAGTACTGAAAATTGGGATTACCTAAAATTAATGATGAATGTGATAAACAGATAAAATGTATTCATTCCCGTATACGAGAATTAACATAACTGTTTGTCTGTTACATCATCTAGTTCATAGTAATTAATGCCGCAAACAAGATACATACTCGTACTCCCAAGTAATATATTATAGTCTGCTATTGACATGTTTGAACAGCAGCGTTATTGCAATCCTAAACAAAATCGATATTGCATTGAACATTCCTTGTACATTTCTATACGCGCGGCGCCACAGCGGTAGCAACTAATACTATCATTTCCTTACCGATCTTACCAACGTATGTACACAGTCCCTCTATTTTAACTACCGTAAATTTTAGTATATAAAGACCATTTCCATACCAACTTGTTTCGTGTGTACTCAGATGGTTAATTTGTATGTGTTTGTGATGCTTCCTAACAATTCCAAATGTTTGATAGCAGGACTCCACCGCGCATGTGCAGTATTCTCTTCACAAGCTGATTTCAGTCTTATCTCCCGTTACCAAGGTGTATTTCCTGATACGGGCAGCTTGTTTTCGAGACCCCTTACGCGTAGCACGCATGCCTGGCATCTTGTACTCTTTAATGTCACACAGTTCCACGACAGTCCTCCACATCACTGTTTACTTTAGCTCCAGTTGTTAGAGTTGCTTTCGAGATCCGCACATCGTTTGGAACCGTGTCGTCGTAATGTTTAATCAGCTGTCCGTCTCCAATTGATAATTCAGTTTGTGAGCTCAGTCCGCCGGTTTTACACCTGAGCTAGACTTTTGTTAAGAACTGAAACAAAAAGACTATTCTTATTCCTACAAAAGGTGCTATTTGTTCTGTGATTGTGTCAGGAAGTGAAGTTCCGAGTGTGAATATAATAGTTTCTCCAGTGGGGTTAACATCAGTTGTCAAAGCAACCGATTTCGGCGTCTCAAATCTTTCTCCAATGTTGACGTTGTTGGCTTCTTCAATATAAAAGGTCAATTAGTTCGTTAGTCTAAAGTGGAAAACCAGTTTCCTGTAAAGGTAATAAGTTATTTGCGTAGTTATATCAGAAATTATCGTGCAAGTGCAAACGGGACTCTCCAACCGCAATCGATTGGACGATGGCTAATTAAATTAGTATCAAGTGGCCGAATGGTAATAGTGTTCCCTCGAGCATAAAGTATGTATCTTTATAATCAAGTTCTTTATATTCGTTTTTAGAATTTTTATATTCTCGTATCACTCAGCGCTACAACTTTTAGCAACTCATTACCCAAACTCGTTATACATAATTATATTTATTACCAAATGTTACAGTGAACTTCAATTGTTTTGCTGTTTCATTTATTATATTACTTTCTCAATCAATCAACGGTATTTAGACAATTATATTGGCAGTATTGTCATTCTATCGCTGTCCATCTGCACCGGCTTGGGGGCGTTGCGATGTAATCTGACTCGTGGTGGATGGACACGCGAGCCCGTCGTCAATACCGCGCCTTGCTTTTTGCACAGTTTCGACATGCTCTGCTCTATATATAACTTGTTATAAAGCCCCACCTGTGAAAGAGGAATGATGTAATTATTTTAAGATATCATCAATCAATTTCTTGTGTCCAGTCCAAAGGCTTACCTGGTGCTTACTAAAGATTGCTCTAAATTACTTGTTTGGTTTATATCATGACACGATGATCAATTATTACTTGTTGCAACACTGAACGCTGAATAACTTATAATAATTGTCTGAAATATATAGATTTCTTCAACACTAATCAAAACAATATTTTTAACACACATACACACATAATTATACATCTATAAAGGTCTTTGAAGGTTTCTTGTTGTCGTTTCGTGTTTCTTGTCGTGGTTGTATTTAAAGAATTAAGTTCATTTTCATAAAAAAATATTTAAACAATCTAAATTCTTTAAGCCTGGCTTAAAGTTAAATGTAGTATCATCCTTCACCTAAAGATTATAAAAAAGCTACCATGTGCTACTGTGTATTCAATTCATTAAAGTATTTAAAAATAAACTTTCTACTTGCAATTCCTTCTCTAATGGCCAGCCCACGTGTAAAACCGTTAGATAATGGAATTCCTCTTAGAACAAGGTTTCAATAAATCCGTTTCCTACATGCAAATGGAGCTCGTGACTAGTTGTCATGATTGAATGCTGAACTGAAACAAATTCTTCGAAAGCTAACATTTTACCTTGCGATTCGAATGATACCTGTTGAGTTCTATTAATAACTAAATCGAGTTTAACGTCTACAGAAATATTAGCTAAACATTAAGTTTTAAGAGTTTCTCAAAACTACAGATGAATTCATAAAATAAAGGTAGTATAGCCGTGTCTGTACCTGTCCTGTATCTGTAAAGTACCTGTCGTATTGTTGCTATTACTCGGAGAATGTCTGTATTGAAATAGACTTTTATCTGTTTGTCCGTAAAATTTACTTAGAGATTGTTGATTATTTTTGTTTTTTGTGAATTTGTTTTTCTAATCTTAATTAACATCTTCCGCGCTATACTTCCATTTCAACAATTGTTATTTAAATTAGACTTTTAAAACCACTCTAACATATTAGACGTGTATGTTTTTCTAACCTTGGTGTCTCACGCTAGGTCATCAGTAAATATTAGTCGTCTTTGGTCAAGACAAAGTTTTTAACTATAATTTTCAACCATTACTCTCTGTAATTGCTCATCGTTTACGTTATTACCATATTTGTGTGTTTCGGCCTTACTTAGCCTAATGTAAGGTTACTTGTAATTATTTTTGGTAAAATTTGCGGAGGTTAGTCAAATAAATCATGGAATCTTAAGTTAAATTAGTCATTGCATCTGAAGTATTAGTTAGCTTCTTGTAGATTCAATGACATTATTTAATTACACAATATCTGTATTTTCAAAATTCGAATCTAATCAACCTGATTAATACTTGCTACAAATCTATTTGTGACCATTATGAATATTGTGAAATTAGTGAACATTGAACATTCAATATATTGCACAGATATCAATTTCTCAATTTCACGTAGCCGATTAAATAAAGCATTAAATTTTACATACGTGTATATGCCGCAATAACTGACAATACAAATAATATAAAGGCCTCAAATCGTTCAATCTGATTCATCAATCACAACTGCACTCATTGCGTTAGTCACTGAAAACTGTCGATCATATCAGCATTATTTATCTTCAGTGTCTGAGCTCTAACATTCAAGTCTGAGAAAACATTCACTACGGCTCAGTGTTAGGTATGCATGAATAGACGGTATTATGACTGTGATCTGATTTAATATGATTATCTGATCAAGCTTATAGTATGTAGTTCTAGATTTTAAAATTGTAGTCTCATCGATATCGATTCCTAAATGTTTTTATGTCTTTTAAAGTTTCTCGTTCATTTACATTATGTCATCAATAGAAATACACTATCTCAGAACAAACTTCAATCGTAAAGCAGTAATTTTTTATCGATAATTTAGAGATTTATTTATCGATAGTTTTAGATCACGCATTTAAAACTAGAACTCTTTTATTTCAGCTTTTAAAAATTTATCATGGTAAATACTTTGAGGACAAAAACTGATGTAAGATAAGAAAAAAATATTTTGCGGGATGTTAGCCAGTACAAAATGGGAAATAGCGATTTGTATCGCATGTCACGCTCTAATAAAGCTTCACTGATGTTGAAGCTGGTACTGCAATTACCATGACTCTATCAAGTCTTATCTAATCAGTGCTCATGGCCACGGCAAATAATAAAATAAAATATTTTACATCTCGTCACAACATTCCGTGTGACATCATCGCGGACCATATTGTCCGGTTCATTTTGTTTGTAACTTCGTTTGCACGTTTTTTTACATTGTTTGAAAGAGAACGCGTGTTGAAATTTATATGATTATTTGGATTGATAAAATGAATATTTTTTATCAAATAAAAATTTACATGACATTAGATTGCGTCAATAACTTCAATTTACAAAACTACTCGATGTACAGTTTTATAGCACGTTATTCAAGGTACATATTTACAAAAAAATATAGTACACGAGGGCAAGGTTCACTCTTCACGGCTCGACCTATTTTTATTTCCTTACGTCTTGACCTGTTTTTACCATTATAGTAGGTAAATTACTTTTGTTTTTTCTGAACTGGACCGGATTATTTCCTCCGATTTGAATAAGGCGAGATATTTTGAGCTGTATTGTACGTTCCTAACAATAGGAATGTTGAATTTTAATCTTTTCTCATAATGTTACGAATAAGCACCGTATTGTTGGTTCCAATTGTTATTATGGTTATTATGGGCAATGCATTTGTTACTTTTACCCGTTGATCCACTTTATCTCGACAATCTATCTTTAAAATTACGAAATTATGGCTCATAAATTGATATCGAATTATCTTTGAATCATTGGAACTGACTTAAAAAACGATTTTGTTTATCCGAAACATAATCAAATGTTTCTTTCTGTTATGAAATCGTGGATGGAATTTGAATGTCTTATAAACTTTCGTGGAGTAGACAGAGTTGAGCTGGAGATGATAGATAAAAATATATACATTAATGGAATGGAACAAATCTTTACCGCTCATCAACCTTCTTTCAAACCGCGGTTTGACTTGATATGTAGACAGTAGGTATGGTGTATTTATCTACTTACTGCTATAGTTTAATTGAAATTATTCCTATCCTAGGCTTCAACCCATTAATGGCCCACTACTGAGCACGGGTCTCTTCTCATACCTGAGGAGGCCTAGAGCATACTTCACCACGCTGTTCCAGTGCGGATTGGGGGAGGGGATACTGGCCAACCCACGTGTCGGATTTTTTTAAAGCCGCCCGAAGGCATCCGACATGGCTTAACGACTGCTATCAGATGGTAACAACCGACAACTTTACGTACCCTCCGAAGCACGGAAGCGCCCAAGAAATTTTGCCATTAGCGATCACCCATTGAACTACTACCGCGCCCGTTGTTACTTAATTTTGTCGATCACTTGAAATCGACGCAAGCCGCCGCGCCGGGTTATGAGCGCTTCTTCCTGCTAGATTTATCCGAATCTTATTTGTATAGTAAGTTTCTTGAAATTGCTTAAAAAACTAACTAGAAACTGGAATTAAGTTCAATAGTTTGATATTTTAACACATATATGTACAAGCCAAAACCGAAACCATATTCCAATGAAAAATATAAACAAAGTGAAGCGAGTTAGTTTACTAGTAATTTATGATACTTTAACCATAATCCTTGTGTCGTTTAGTTCAAAACCTGTTGTTTATCGGTTTTTCCGTCAGCTATTTTTGTACTAATGTCGTGATTTATTCGCACCATGTCAATCATGGTTGCACGCGCGGAATACTGATGAGATTCCTGACGCTAGATGGTGTCATTAGAAATTTAAATGCTTTACGTCATATCCGGTGTCTTTCTGGTCACGGTCATGCATGGAAGAATAGAATAGATATCATTCTATGGTTAATTTTTTTGGACGACCGTTCAATGATTAATTTAAATACATACGTTATTTCGCTCCTGTTTCTTTTTATATTTTATTTTTCATTCATATCTATTGCTTCTCTTCATATTACGTCTATTTCATTCAATTTGGTGCCGCTAAGCAATCATAAAACGGATCTTCCTTTCTCTTAGCCATTGTCAAATGGCTAGCATTACACAAATACGTATCAGTAACTAAGCTTCTCAACTGAAGCTCGTATCGTCCCACGAAACTGGTTTACTGCGATGGCGTTGCGAATTCCCAACCGGTTGCAGATCGAATTTCGTAACTCGCATTTTATTAGGTGGTAAAGGGATTATGTCGCAATCGACATAATTATTTGCTGCATTTTTTTTGTAAATTATTGAGCGGCTCACTTAAGCAACCATCGTATACGATAACACTTGTAATAAATAAGTAGTTATTATGTTGTAATGTGGTCTAAACATTGTTGTATTTGAAGTCCTAATTGTTAACTATATTTTAAATTTGTTACAAATATGAAATAGGTATTAAACTTAAGATGTTAATCTTTTTCATCGCAAACAATTGTCAGTTGAGTTAAGAAACTTCTAACATTGTGTCGTTTGTCGCTGTGTGCTAGGTAACCATTATGATTTATCTTGTCGTATGATAAAAGCTTTTGTTTTAATGAAACCGCTGTACAGAGAAGGATGCAAACTAGTTTGGTATATTTTCGTCTCAAGTGTTTTTAATATTCTATAATATTTTACGGTTTGGCAAAAATATTATGTCTACCCAGTCTCTTTGCGATTCGTTCTGAAAGTAGTCTCCTCGCATACAATATAATTAAGTCTTCGATTTTTGATTGTGTAAATTAACGGAACCAATTATTATCATTATTTAATCTCTAATTTTTAAATCTTCAATTGTGAGTAACAAACTGTCATTCAGAACAATTGAATTTCGACTCTCAATTCATTTATTTCTTTATCTTACGTTTATTTTTGCTTAGAGCAAAATTATTCTATTGTAATCATTTATTATTGTACTTGTCTTCTTATGTAACAAAATAATCTCAAACAAGAATAACACTTGGCTGTTACAAAAGCCATAAAGATCACAATCTCTCCAGTTTTTCTAAAGGCTCTCAAAGATAACTTTATTTTCTCTCCAAACCTTCCCACGAACTTTAACTTTCTCACCCGTGAGAATTGTTTTCTGTACTAGAGTAGATTTAGTTCCGTCTCTCTCTGATGTACGATTATGGATAGAGGCAGGTTGTTTTTGTCCGTTTTTGTTTCATTCGCGTGACTTATCTTAGTTGTTAGTGTATCATTAGCATTAGCGTTTGTTAAGCTCTGTATGCTCAATTCATTCATTTTGCACGATTGTTCCACCACACGGTTTCTGCTCGGTCTGGGATTGTGTCTTAGCTACTTTAGTAGTTGTTACTGTAATGTTATGCTTGTCACGTCATCGTTAGACCCTCACACTACATCTAACAAAGACTTGCCAAGTGCGTGTAGGGCCAAGTGCAGTATAGGATTCCGTAGTTGTAATTTCTTTTTTAATTTCGTTTAGTCTTGAAATTTTTTCACATTTCGGAAAGGGGGATGGCGGGCACTTAACTCTTACAAAAAATTACAATTATTATTAAATTAAATTTGCAAATATTAAATTAAATATTTTGAAAAGCTTAATTTGGCAATCGGATTTTAGAATCGAAAAATTGTGGTCACAGACCCTTCCAACGACACACCGCACCATGGGATAGACAAGAAAAAGGTATTTGTATGGTAGTTGATATTTATTTTGCTTCATATCGATTATTCTTAATTTATCATCGCAACCCATAACTGTTCCCTACTGGGAACCAAGCGCGACGGGCGCCCAGTTAGGTAACTGCTTAGAATTGGTACGTTGTGGACTAGTCAATAAAGTTTAATTTGTTATGGACCCAGGAGGCGAGCGCGCGAAAGCTATCGGGTCATATAAACGCGCCCTTCGAGTTCAGCATTAGGTACAATAATTATGGGTTGTGATGATGATAGTCAAAATTGGACTCAAAGTACACAAAGAAAATCCAGTCCGTCCGCCCTGTCCGCAATTCTGTCTGAAACATAACTGAAACATATTTGTTCTAGTCAGGAATCAAACCCGAAGATATCTCGCACATAAAAAAGAATAATAAAAGTGATTGTGTTTAGGTTTACTACGTTATTGATTTTATTTTAAATACAGTATCAAAGAAGGAGTGCAGCTTCTCAATTATCCCAATCCAAATATTTGCAGTAAAATTGCTGTTTCTTCACGTAATACTTGAAAAATGAAGTGTTTACATAATATGATCACTGGTTGCAATATCTACAGAGCTCGTAATTGACCACTTAACCAACTTGATGAGTGCACTTTCAAAGTGCTTTTCGATATAATGTCACATTCGTTGTAAGATGCGGAACGCGTAATGCACTAATACAATTACATAATATACGACATTGTTATTGTAAAAGTATTTTCCACATTACGAGCCACTTTTGGTTTTTAAATAACATTGACTTAAAGAGTTCTGCATAATGTTTTTAAAATGTGTGAGGTTTGTGAATCCGCACTTGGTCAGCGAGGTGGACGGTGACCGTAACCTTCATTGTGAGAGTAGACCCGGGCTCAACAGTGAGACAGTTATAGGTTGCGATGAATCAAATTTGTCCGTATTGGACTGATCTATAATACTGACCCTAATACCATTTCTGCAGACCAGGACGTCTTAAGAGCTGATATAAGCAATGATTATATTATCAATAATGTTATTAAGTACATGTTAGGACTGGGATTACCTTTGATATTTTTCCGTGAAGTCCTCCTAGCTATAGCTACCATCTCTTGCTTGAACCAGCCACCAAACGACTTGCCGTGTTCGGTCTGCAAGCTTGAGAGCCTGTACTTTCGACTTGAGAACCTGTACTTGAGAGCCTGTACGTATCTTTAGCTCCCCTTTCTTAGCCTGCAGTGCCTGTGATGCCTTTGGTGTTACAAATTTCCATAGGAACCGGTGACCACCTACCAAACTCGTCTGCGCTTTTGTCAATAGTTAAAGAAAAGCTAAACCTGACTTTATATTCACTTTAAAAACTCATCTGTTACACCGTTAGCTGAACTATCCTGGCATCCTCTACATTAAAGAGTTTCTCAGTAAAATCTACTTTCCAATCAAGGTGTGAATTCCCCATTGGAAGGTACCAAACGCGTAATAAATTGTTACTTGTTACGCATTACGAGTACGTTACGGCGAGACGGCGCGGCCTACCGCAAACCCGGTAATGAACGAGCATTACCAAAAGCGTATTAAATGTCGCAATCACCTTACGTGTTACGCAATGTCACTTGTCGCCTGCATGATGATATGGTTTGGTTTTTCACGGAAATGAAATCTGCTATTAAAATTACAGGTGCATATTGGTTCTACATAAATTCTTTTACATTCCTTACATTATGCTCTAAATACTTATCACTATATTTATCTCTAATAAAATTATAATAGTATAACGTAATAGTATTCACTACAATTCCACTTTACAGCCACTAGAACATCTAGGCGTACTTAGTTGATACATACGAAGCTTCCGCATTTCAATGGAGTTAATCTCGTGATGAGAGCAGGCAGGTAAACCTACCTGCTAAGTGCTAATTTTGTTATCCCTCTAACTAGAATAGCAAATAAATACACTGTAGAATAACCATTTAGGAGTTGTTACTTGTACCATGTTGGTAATAGTACCAAGGATCCATTGACATGTTTATTATGGTGAAGGTTAAGGGCCTTGTTGCCCTCGAAACGCAGATTCCGATGCATCTAACGGGTCCTAATGTACAGTTAGCGATACTGCGCGTGCGCACCGTGCTAGCTCGTAACATATATGTAAATATCGATACAAATACAAGTGTACCATCCGTTAGTTACCGAATTCCGTGAGATGTAGGCCTATAGGGTAAGATGTCGCTTCGTTTCGATTTATCTAAGTCGACGCGTATGGCCCGTCGCGGTGAGAATTATAAACGATCCATCGAGATCAACACGGTTGGAAGTTAGGTGGATGACTGTTAGTGGAAAATTCATAGTGTGTTTGTTCAGACATTTTAACCAGTTGCACTCAGGAATGTGAGCTCAAACAACTGAAAAAAAATTGAGAATGACAAAACTTTTCTATCACACACTCCAGACTTTTTCATTTGCGAGGAGAGATTGTTGCGCTATCGATAGTATGGTAATGGAATTACATCATATGCAATACGACCTAATAAATGTATGACTGCCCATTAAAGTGAAACTGGTTGGTTACTCGAGAATTATTGAGATGTAATTATAAAAACACGTCGTTAAGATTGAATTAGACCCAATTACATGTTAGTCTGCACTGATACGTGGAGTGCCTACTATGTATTTAAAAATGACAATACTGAAAATATTGCTCGGTACATTACAGATTAAGATTAAAATAACGCTCTCACGTCCATTCGAAGTATGTTACACGTTTTCGTAACCGAATTCCAAATCGTAGATAATGACGATGAATACGTAATTGGAGACATCTTTAATTTTATTTATTCTGTCCACGCTACGCGTAACGGAGAAAGCTTAGCCGTCGCGTCGTGTAAAATGTGGATTCGATTGATTTAATGTTTGGGCATTATCAATTTGGTTACGAGTTTCCACCGATTCGTAAATACAAAATTTAATAATGTCAATACAAATTTTAATAATGTCATATTTTGAACGTACTGAAAACATTGACGGAAGAACTCGATCATTTGAGATTGGGTTTACAGAAGATTGAACTTCAATCGGCGTGCAATCCAATCAATTTTGGGCCACGATGTTTTATGTTACAATAAAGTCGCGGTTTGTCACGATCGATTATATGAGAGCGGGGGATATAGTAAATTATACTTTCTGTAAGTTTTCCAACTAAAAACCATAAAATAGCCATGCGTTATAATATGAAGGATCAAACACAAATTTTATAACTATAATTTATCCAAGCATTACGCCAAATTGAACTACTGTAAGGAAATGGAATATTTAAGTTGTAACTGTTACCTATACAATAAAAAGTTAGATAACGGTCGAGGTGCCAGGTTTGAAGTATTTTAATGGGTTGGAAATAAATCGCTTCTAGATGGTCCCTGCTGACCATTAATAACCCATAGTTATTAATTTTTTGCGTCCACATATCTGACATCATAATATTGATTAAGACCGCGATTTAATGTTGTGTTCATGCTGGTACTTGGGCAACTATAGTTTAATGATCTGTGCGTTAAAGCAGGTCCGGTATCCATTACCAAATTAATCAGTGATAGTCTTTTCTAGTAGTTTGGACTTTTGAACGACGGTATCTGGAACAGTTGACTCTAGTTCGTAACCACAGTAATTTAATGAAATTATGTGCTTATTAGATATGTTAATGAATTGCTTCGGTGAAAATATATTGTCACAGCCGTGGGTAGGGGATGGGAAGGAATAAGGCCGGCTTCAATAGATGTTTTATTTTCACTGTAAAAAAATAACACACGCGACACGGTACTATACACTTTATTGTACACTTTACTTCCCTTCACACTTCACTTCACACTCGCGACACTGTACTGTGAAACGGCACTTCACTATTCCTATATCTTCTTCCCACTGGCGCGCTTCCCGACTCGCTACCAAGACTCGACTGACTCTGCCTTGGCCGGATTCGCCTTATATACCACCAATTTCAAAAATTCCAAATTCAAAGGTTTTCTTTTAATTTAGCGTCGAAAACATTTTGTAAATTCTATTTTCAAATTTTCTTTCTCTTTTATTTTTAATTTACGCGACACTGCCCCCTCTCAAGACATGATCGTCCCGATCATCGTTGCTTCCGTGATATCGTGCCAACCGATCCACATGTACGATCTTTGGAGGACTGCGAGGAGTACGCTGAATTCGGAGAGTGACGTCGTTGATCTTAGTCACAACTCTATAAGGCCCTTCCCAACTCGGTTGAAGCTTCGGAGACTTCCCTTTTCGTCTAACGGGGTTATGTAACCAGACCAGGGTTCCTTCTTCAAAGCTAGGACCGTTGGCCCGTCGGTCGTAGCGGGTTTTCATTCGTTCGCTGGCCTTATATCCTGCTTCTCTGATTTGCTCATACACGTCAACCATCTTGTTCCGTAGTTCGCTTGCGTAGTCAGTTATCTCTTTTGGTGTATCCGGTGGAGCACTCGAGAGCAAATCGGCTGGCAGTCGCAGTTCTCTTCCAAAATTAGCATACGCCGGAGTGACTGTTGTGGTCTCATGAACCGCAGTCCTATAGGACATAAGAAACAGTGGAATATACTCGTCCCAGTTCTTCTGATGATTATCCACCACTTTTGCCAGATGCCGTTCCAATGTTTGATTAAATCTCTCAACCATTCCATCAGATTGTGGGTGATAAGGCGTCGTCCGAGTTTTATGTATTCCCATCACTTTACAAACTTCTTGAAACACTTGCGACTCAAAGTTCCGTCCTTGATCACTATGCATCTCTAGTGGTACGCCAAATCTGCAGAACACTTCAGTAACAAGCTTCGTTGCCACGGTGATAGCTTCCTGGTTGGGTAGTGCAAACGCTTCTGGCCATTTCGTGAAATAGTCCATCACTACCAAAATGTATCGATTTCCAGCATTCGTGACCGGAAACGGTCCAGCTATATCAAGAGCCACTCTTTCCCAAGGAACCCCAACATTATACAGCTTCATTGCACCCCTGCTTCTAGTCTGCGGTCCCTTAACGGCTGCACAACTCTGACATCGCCGACACCAGTCTTCCACATCGTCACGGCAATGCAACCAGTAGAATCGTTCTTTGATTTTGGTGAGAGTTCTTCTTATTCCCAGGTGTCCTCCCGAAGAACCATCGTGGTAAGTCTTCAACACCTCGTTCACTTTTGCTCTTGGAACCACCATCTGAAGATGACAATCTTTGCCTTTAGGAGTCTCCCACTTGCGGCAGAGCAATCCATTGTGGAGTACCAGGCTTTCCCACTGTGCCCAGAGACTCTTCGTGGCCGTACTGTACTTGGCCACTTCTGACCATTTCGGCTTAGGGGTTCCACTTTCCAGCCAGTCTAGGAGCGGTTGAAGATCCTTATCATCCTTTTGGGCTCTTCTCATGGTGTCATTGCTCCAATTTGGATCGATAGAATCCGTTCGGATAAGTTGAATTTTTATTTCCTCTTTCTCCTCTTGCCGATTACAATGCCTGCAGTCTTCAGAGCATGGTCTTCTGGACAGGGCGTCTGCGTTGCCATGAGTTCTTCCACCACGATGTTCAATCTCAAACTCATACTCCTGCAGTTGCTCCAACCATCTGGCCACTTGTCCTTCGGGATTCCTGAATTCCAGCAACCATTTTAATGCGGCGTGATCCGTTCTTACTAAGAATTTACGACCGAGCAAATATTTCTTAAAATGTTGCATGGTCTTTACGACAGCCAACAATTCCCTGCGAGTTACGCAGTAATTCCTTTCTGGCCTTGATAAAGATTTGCTGAAGTAGGCAATCACAACTTCCTGATCTCCTCTCTGTTGAGAAAGAACACCTCCAATTCCAGTGTTACTTGCATCAGTGTCCACGATAAATCTTCCCTCTGTGTCAGGATATCCGAGAATAGGTGATTCACATAGACACATTTTGAGATTCTGGAAAGCTTGCTTGCATTCTTCGTCCCAAGAAAATGCTCGTTTCTCTTCTGTTAGGCGATGTAATGGCTTAGCTATGTCAGAAAAACCTTTGACAAAGCGTCGGTAGTATGAGCACAGACCTAGGAAGGCTCTCACTTGCGACTTATCCGTCGGCGTCGGCCAATCTTTAACGGCACTTATCTTGGATGGGTCAGTTGCAACACCTCGCTCCGATATAACATGTCCCAAGTAATCCACTTGACGTTGAAAGAATGAACACTTCTTCGGACTCAGCTTCAAATTTGCGCCCCGTAGCTTTGTGAACACACTTTCAAGTTTCTTGAGATGATCATCAAAATCACGCCCCATTATGATGATATCGTCTAAATAGACTAAGCAGGTTTCTCCCAGCAAACCTGCCAGCACATGTTCCATCAATCTCTCAAATGTAGCTGGCGCGTTGCATAATCCAAATGGCATGGTTTTGAACTGCCATAAGCCTTTTCCAGTCGAAAACGCAGTTTTTTCCTTGTCTTTGGAGTCCATTTCAACTTGCCAATATCCACTTTTCAGATCAAGGGTGGAAAACCACGTCATTCCACAAAGTGAATCCAGGGTGTCATTGATTCTGGGCAATGGATAACTGTCCTTTTTCGTTACATCATTCACTCGCCGATAGTCCACACAAAATCTGGTCGATCCATCTTTCTTCTTCACTAATACAATCGGTGAACACCATGGACTTGACGAAGGTTCTATAACGCCGTTCTTCCTCATCTCCAGAATCATGTCTTCAACTTCTTGCTCACGAGCAAACGGAACAGGTCGTGGTCTCTGTCGTATGGGTGCTATATTACCCGTATCAATTTTGTGTTTCACCAAATCAGTTCTGCCAATGTCTTGGTCGTTTTTCGAGAAAAGATCGGTGTAACGGAATAGAAAATTTCTTGCTTTTATTAATTGCAGCTTAGTAAGATTATTTTTACATTCTTCCAAAAGCTTTGCCACATTTTCTTCTTGACTCGGAACTCTTCGCTGTTGTCCTTCTTCGCACTTCCTTAGCCAGGCCACCTCATCACAGGTTCCGACAACCGTTCCCTTTTCCACTGTTTGTTCATCGTCATCAGGATTGAATACAGGTACCATCGTAACACAGCCGCTTCCCACTAAAGTCCTGGCCGGTATCCATGGTGAGCCCACGACTCCTCTCTCTATGATGGCACATCTTCGCTGTATTCCTCCATCGTTCTGCGGTAGTCTAACAGGAACTAATGTCTGAGATCTTGGTTTTAGGATGGTGTCCTTCAAACATACCACTTTTCCGAAATTGCCCCCCTTCATTGGAATTTCATCATTTCCATGTTTTAGAACGCCTTGTTTCAAGTCGATGTTGCACTGATGATTTTGTAAAAAGTCCAAGCCAATAATGCAGTCATCGGATATGTTCGCTACAATGACTTTTTGCCAATAAAGTGTGTCACCAATCTTGATAGCCACAACTTTTTCACCTTGGGTTGAGATACGCTGACCGGTAGCAGTCGTTAACGTGAGGCTTCCTTTCGTTCGAATGTACCGCCCTCCGATGTCCTTAAATCTGAGGCTACTGATAACTGTACGCGAGGCACCCGTGTCCAACGTTAATTGGCAAGGTCGTCCGTTGATTGTTCCGTCTATCACAAGAGTGTTTCCATCATTCGTCTGTTTTACAACGATCTCCGGGGCTTTACTGCTAGCGGCCAGCGCGCACCCCACTGCTCTGGCCTTCTCTAGTTTTCCTCCGGCTGTTCCGACGTCGAAACCGCCGCATCCACCTGACGTCGGAAATTGGTACGCTCACGCCTAGGGCAAGTGCTACGTATATGACCCCGTTCTCCGCATTCATAACATATGGGATTGTACGGTCGCCGTCTATTGTTATCCGCTGCTATAACCTCCCGCAGCCTCAGAGAACGCAAGTCATGTCGCACAGCTTCCACCTCAAGAGCATGAGCTACTGCCTCCTTCAAGGTGGCGTGGTGTTCAAGTCGTACGGCGGCCCTGACCTCAGAATCCCGTATTCCGTCGATGAATACTTGCAGAAGCAGATCCTCAACCACGGACGGCGACGACTGATACGCCTTGCGTACCAGTCTCTCCACTTCAACGGACCATTGTTGTATAGTCTCGTTAACCCGCTGAATGCGATCCTTAAGCTGCGCTCGATATACATGCTCCAGGTGACTGTCGCCATATCTGGCCTCCAGCGCGTTCACTAGCTCGTCGTAAGAGACCTCTTTTTTCCCACCAGCGAGTGCTTCCAACACGGAGAGAGCCTCGTCCCGTAGCGCTAGGATCAGCGCTGACTGCGACTCTTGGTCACTCCAGCAGCAGGTCCTTTTGACTGTCTCCAGTTGAAGTTTGAAGGCAGCCCAAGAGGATTTTCCGTCATATGGAGGAACCTTCAGATTTCTACCGGAAGTTACTACGGACGTAGTTACGGGACCCCCGACCTCCAGAAGCTTCACTCGTTGATTTAGCTGTTGAAGCCTTCCCTTGACTTCCGTAACTTCTTCCTTGACTTCCGTAACTTCCTCTTTCACAACTTCTATCCTAGAGGCGTTGGCCCGGATCCCGGCCACCAGATCCTTGCTAAGGCCGTCCTGGAGCTCCTGTAAACGCTCTTCTTGGCGGCGCGCTTGCTCCTCCTGGCGGCGTGCTTCTTCCTCCTGGCGGCGTGCTTGCTCTTCCTGCATTGTACGCAGCTGCTCCTCCTGGCGGCGAGCTTGGTCCTCCTGGCGGCGCGCTTGCTCCTCCTGGCGGCGTGCTTCTTCCTCCTGGCGGCGTGCTTGCTCTTCCTGCATTGTACGCAGCTGCTCCTCCTGGCGGCGTGCTTGCTCTTCCTGCATTGTACGCAGCTGCTCCTCCTGGCGGCGTGCTTGCTCTTCCTGCATTGTACGCAGCTGCTCCTCCTGGCGGCGCGCTTGGTCCTCCTGGCGGCGAGCTTCTTCCTCCCGGTGGCGCGCTTGCTCCTCCTGCATTGCACGCAGCTGCTCCTCCTGGCGACGAGCTTGATCCTCCTGCAGTGCACGTACCTGCTCCTCTTGGCGGCGAGCTTGCTCCTGCATCATGGCAGTCATTTGCTGCAGGAGCGCACTCATGTCCATTGACGCAGGCGGTGAAACGGCAGGAGTCGCCATGGCGCCGTCTCCGGTGCTAGGCCCCTCTTGCGACTGTTCTTCTGCCGCTGCAGCTCCCGCTCTGGTGGTTACCCCTCTCTCGTTCCTTGGCACGATCGGCATCTTTCCCATCCACTTCTGACACCAGTTGTCACAGCCGTGGGTAGGGGATGGGAAGGAATAAGGCCGGCTTCAATAGATGTTTTATTTTCACTGTAAAAAAATAACACACGCGACACGGTACTATACACTTTATTGTACACTTTACTTCCCTTCACACTTCACTTCACACTCGCGACACTGTACTGTGAAACGGCACTTCACTATTCCTATATCTTCTTCCCACTGGCGCGCTTCCCGACTCGCTACCAAGACTCGACTGACTCTGCCTTGGCCGGATTCGCCTTATATACCACCAATTTCAAAAATTCCAAATTCAAAGGTTTTCTTTTAATTTAGCGTCGAAAACATTTTGTAAATTCTATTTTCAAATTTTCTTTCTCTTTTATTTTTAATTTACGCGACAATATCAAGGAAACATGAGAGTACCTGAGAGCTCTTCAATAATGTTCTTAAAGGTGTGTCAAGTCTACCAGGGCAATAGCCCTCAACTCTTGCTCCTAACGACCTAATTGACTTGGTATATACTCGTATAGCTTACGCCATGAGCCGTGGATGATTTTTAAATTTGTTGCCTAAGGCTTGCCCCAAGCGCAGACGTCAAAGCTAAATCGTACAATTAGCAGCGACGTCTTTACATTTTTATACAAGATTTTTTGTTCCGAGTCCTAATAACATCGTAAATTGGGATCGATATAGTGTGCATTATGGCTTTGCACTTGAACCTCTGTACTCCTCCGATAAACATCAATCATCATACTGCTGTCTGAGTCTGAGACTGACTAATGCAATGTGCGTAAGCACTTAGAATATTTGCATACAAGCCAATTGGCTTTTAATGAACCCGATTTACTCATCGTACCAATTGGTAATTTATTTCTAAGTCAATATGAAGCAGCCACTTAAAAGCTCTTTAGAATGGCAACAACGTCCAACGAAAGTTCAGTTACCACACTTAAATCGGTTGTTCTGGTAACATGAACATGTTTATTAATGATGTCATGAAAAGTATTATTTTCATGGTTCCAAATAATTAATTTATCACTAGGGGGGATGAAATGAAGTTTGAAAGTAACAGTAAATAAAGTGCCCATCAAACTGATTGTGAATCATAGCAGTGCCAATGACTTGCTAAGTATGTTGAAAATGAAATGTTGGTAGCACGGACTGTCACAGTTTATTAAGGGATGGAGGGGAACTGATGGCCATGGATGCCCAGGCAGACTCCCGGAGCTCCCGGGCGAGCGACTCCCCCGGAGACACCATGAACGATGTGTATGCGGCCTGGCGTAAGTGTTTCATGCTTGTAGCAAATAAAATTTGAAAGTATTATTATCATATCATATCGCATATTAAATAAAATTGTAACTGATCGATATCGGTCGGAAGATATTTATTGAAAAAAGAAAAACGATTACTTAAGGTATTTATTACGCAGTGGATCCCGTAATCAATGAATATTTTTGAGCGAAGCACGCGTATTGGCATTTTTTTTGTCATAAAGCTTGAAGATTTTAGTTGCTACGTTTTGGTTGCCATTCAATGTAGGACGCTTGCACGTGTCTGTAACTGTTATTTAATTAACACGTCTGAACGCTGTCGCGATGGTATGCGGCGCCGAGCTAGACGCAATACAATTTTTATTGAAATAACATTAGCAAGTATCCTTTCACTGCGCTTAGCGTGTTGATAACCACTTTTATGGAGCAGTGAGTAAATCTTATATGCATGTGATTGCAGAACTACTTACTATGTTTGCTTCGTATTTACAAATTTATTGCAAATTGACATTGATGGAATTATTTTCTTATCATTAGATTGAAGTAATCGGTTTATTTTATTTTAACTACCAAAAACATTGGTTATTATGCAGTTGGGGGACGCTAACTTATTTAATCATTAAAGCATTTATTCTGTAAAAAACTACTAAGTAGGTTATGTATAATATCAGACTTTGTATTTACCTATTCACGTTGACCACACGTTAGTTGAAAACGTTGATCAATTATTAAACACATACGTAGGTTATGGCTGATTTTACTTCAAAGACAATTATTACATTACATAAAAATACATTATTTAACACCTTCTCGGTAACTGCGGGTAGAAACCTAAACTCCTTGGGAGTTTCTTGCCGTTTCCTCTGTCAGGATTGGACGTGGTAGGGATTAGAGAAGCGATTGAAGGGTGTGCGTAAGTTTGCGTAACAGCACGGTTTATGTGCAGTGTAGTTTAAGAGCCGACTGTTATCCAAGAAAGGATGTTTAGCGGTTCACTGACACCAGTTGGACTGCAGCCAGGCTGCGTCTGCCAGCCGCCCGACTGTCTGGCGCCGCGGTGCAACTGACGCACAGTTCCTCAACTGAAAAGTGGAAAACTTTCCTTCAGATAACATGTGTGGTTGCGTAACGTAAACTCCAGATGTTAGAGTAAAATTTTATGTTGATATACTGGAGCATGGTTATAACTAGGCGAATTTTATGGGGCCTTTAATTAAGGTATATCAACGTAACGTATATCAACTTGCTAAGAAAATCAACTCCGATTTTCTTAGCAAGTTGATATACTCTTGCAGTCATTAGATTTGTCGAGTTTGAGTCTTTCATTGCAAAATGAATTTGTTCTACGTCAATACAAAATGTACCGTAGTAAGATTTTACGACTTATCACCCATACGTTAAAGATATTTTCATCTTTCGATCTTCCGATCGTGTTAATGTATTCTAATGTATTAAATGTAAATAAAATAGAAACGGATTTTATATTTTAGCTACAACTGTTAGAATGTTTTAATTCGTAAACTGTTGTCAGACAGACGTTGAGCCGCTATCTCGGAATGGAAAGTAAGATGAAATTTTAGTTTTATAATTAGTAGACCGTCTACAAGTATTCGTTACATGTACGAGGATAATGATTGTTGAATTCTAAACATTACTTTCGACTCTTTTGGGAATCTTAGTATCATTTACCAACTATCTCTTTCATACCTACTTTTACTAGTTTAGCTGCCAATGATTAAGCAAAAATGTATTAATGTTAAGTATTTATTTTACACATTAACATCAAAACTCATACAATTAGCATTTATGTATATTATTAGCTGATGCGGAAATTCTATAATGGGAACTGCTTATAAAATCAGAATTTCTAACGACAGTTTAACTTTTGGTTTCGAAGGTTTTAGAGATAGTGTCAAACAATCGACTTAGCTTCAACTTGAACGATATTGTCTATACCACCCGCGACAAGAAGAATTCTAGTAAAGGGATGTGATTGCATGAGCATTTACTGCCCGGGACGCTTCCCTTGTTAATCAGGGACCTTTACCAACTAGGCAAATCATGGCATTACTCAATAAGTGAAAGTACTTATTAATGAAACAAATGGATATCTCTAACCGATCATGCAATAGCCTGCAATGATCACACTACATTGATTATTACAACCGCAGAAACAGAGTACATGCAAAAATAGCAATAATTTATGACACAATTATAAAAAAATTGGCAACAACTAATTCTATTAAACTAAATATTAAGTTTACAACATTTAATCACGTACAATAGATAGGTGTACTAAGTAGTTTCAACGCACGTAGTCTGATTAAATATTAATTTCAAAATAACACCAATGAAAGCGATAGATGTGCCCTCGTTACCTCGATCTCTTCTAAGTTTAAGGTTCAATACCGCGGAATAAAAAATAAACCTTGATATGTTCCTGATGACATGTGATTCCATTCATCCCTTCAGGATTCTGAGGTCCATATCTAGATATAGGTGACTAACTGGCGCAACTCTTACTGGTCTTGTCTAGCTTTTTACTGGCAATTTTCTTCACATCATCAGTTCTAGTCATGGACGCCCTTTATACCTTTACCAGGACGTGGTAGTCCTCGGAAAACATTCCTTCCACAACGATGTTTGGGCTGTTATATTGCAAATGTGACTCACTGGATTTTGTTACATTTTATGTTCAACAAAACGATTTTATCAACATTTTTCTGCATCACTGCTTTCCTGTACACCTTGAATAATTAATTCCTGTATGCAAATTATTGAGTCACTCGTGTTTACCGTGATAATTCTGTACGTATTTCTGTTTAAAGTTACCTACCGAACTGATGGCAGGCTTGGCTTTCGGAAAACAACCGCTGCTAAGCTGCATGCTTGGCCCAGTTGGTAAAGGCCCTACCCGCTAAGCAGAGATGGGAAAATTTTAATTATTATTACAGATCACAATTTCATCTGGTGAATTTTGCCCAAAATGTAATCAATTATGGATTACGATTACATCTGGAGGCGCGGAAATGCCCCCGCCAAGAACTTTCTAAAGACCTTTTCACGTAAGGCGCTTGCAGGGCATTTCTGGGGTTCCAGATGTAATTGTAACTGTAATCATGATGACACTTTGCCCATATCTACTGCTAGAGGGATGGTCTAGGGCTGGAAACATATTGCGATTGTGTGTCAGCAAAGTTGTGTAGAACATTTATAGTGAGTTTTCCACTTTACTTGTACAGAATTTTTGTTCTCTTCTTGAGGTAGTCTGTTGTGATTCGACTGTCTTATCAGTTAAGTTGAATTACTTTATTTTAGAAGTGCTCACAAGGATATATCTATATATTATCCACTGCTGGACGTAGGCCTCCCATAATTGGCGCCACTCAGTTGACCATTGGTCATCCAAGAGCTTTATTTTTATTTCTAACTATGTACACTAAAAACAACCAAACAATTACCATAAGGGCAGTAGGTTAATAAGTTTAATAAAAAACGTCTTTAGTTGCGCTTACTTCATATAATATTAACATAATTTGCCACTTATCACAAGTACCTCGACATGAATACAAGAAAATAGGCCGAACGCTCGTTGAGCAATATTTTTTGCAAAGTTATCTGTATTGTTTAAAGCTATTGTTTAATGACAATGCAATGCCAACGAGTGCATATTAAGCACATTGTCGTTTGTTTTGTCGTCATGTAGAAACTTCCTTGCGGAATTGTAACGTAGTCCATTCAACACCCTATTCAATGGTAGACTGGTTGAGAAAATTCACGATTTTCGAATCATGAATTTTCTAAACCAGTAGCTATTTACCATATCCCAGTAGCTATTTACCAAAACTTGCTGTAATGTCGACCAAATAAGCAAAGGAATCATGTGACATACCACCCATGCCCAGAGATGTCACTCATCCAGGATCCACTCCAAAGTTCTCACTAATGCGTTGCCGACTAACTGGAAACAGCAGAATAATAATGGTTAAGTTTAAAAAGTGAATGCAATCGGTAGACGGCATAAAACGCCGCCTCCTCCTCCAGCAGAGAGGTATCTGGGGACATTACTATGTTTGTTTTTCAGCTTGGTACAGCACCAGCAGAGAAGGCTGGCTTAGAATAAAAGATGAGAGGCTCTTCTTACTTAAGTAATACACTTAACTGAGTTAAGTGTTAAGATATTTAACCCCACATTTAATCTTCTTGATAATAGTGACCTCTCTAGCAACAAGAAAGCATCGATGCCCTGTAATGGCAATCAGCCTAACAAATGATTCTTAGTTTGATTGAGTTTTGTAATTCCATCCGTGCAATCCATCCACAACATAACGAAAGTATTCTAACTACTATTATGTAATTGGGCGTGCGGTCCCATTAGATTTGATAAATAGATTGTGAACTTACTGCATATCTAAGCTCTAACGTCTATTGTTTTCTAACGACTATTGTATCATTTGAAACTATAGTAAAGAATTTATAAGATCCAGCTCGAAGGACCATTTTAAAATAAAGTATAATGATTTAATGTAAATTTATTGGTATAGATTTGTGGAGTAAGCTCAATGTATTTTGTACTGTAAGACTCCATAAAAGATACATTAATACCATAATAACGCCACGGTTCAATATCACGGTGTTCTTCTTAACGATAACCTCACATCACAGGTGTTTTAAAAAAATGCGGATGCCTTTTACGACGGGTTCATGTATGTGTGGCTCTGTCTTTGATTATTGTTTGTATTAACTTATTAACTTACTAACGTAAATTAGGCGCCAGTACAATCAATATCGTAACTTGGAGTCGATCGATTTGCCAAAACACCTGTGTTAGTGTCGGGTATTGCAACAATCGACACTAGGCCAGCCGGCTGAAGGACGCTCATTCGTGCTCTCGTTATACGACGACGTAAAAATGAGGCTACACTACAAGCAGACATGCACTGAGGGTTTTGTACTAGTGATGAATAGACGCTTTTGAACTATTGTACGGCCTACGAACCGAGATAAAAATAGGAAACCCTTTTTTCATTAAAATCACTATCATAGAAATAAAATTAAATGACTCCGACTCGCGATTGGACAGTCTTTCAAATAGCAAATTACAGCAGGACATCGACAATGTGTTATTGTTATAATAAATAGAAACAATTGCGTTTAAAGCTCTCATTGTAAGTCCGTCACAAAGGTCGTTCTAATTTGCTACTCTTAGGTTATTTTTATAGTACAGGAATCATTTGAATATCATTTTTTCTTGCTTCACCTCCAAGCGTGCAAGACAATGTGCTATATCATTATTATATAATTGAGGAGAAGAAACTGAAAGAAAGAGAAAGAAAAACAGCTTTACAACGCAGTTTTACAACGCTACACAGTGGTCTGAAAATCAAGCTTCATACTCATAGAAACTGATTGTCAGAAATCAATAATTAAAAAATGTTATTGTAATAAGTACACCTCCCTTTGTTAACTGTTATAGTATGAAGGTCGTGAGTAGCTCCATGTGTGAGAAAAAAAATATTGTATATTTTTTTGTATGGGAAAAAAACTTCAAAGTGGATTTTAAAAAAACTGATCATAACTGAGGGTCTGGTATTCACATGAGTTATTACACCTTACATGGCGATTAAGATGACATACAATTGTTATGCCTTTCGGTGCCGCTTTGCATGTAGCAAGCTTTTGAAAGTTTGAGTTTTTGGTAGATGATTATTCAAGTCTTCATTTTATATTATAAGGATACCTATAACTTTCAACATGAAAATAATTGAAATTTGTATATACACAAGGAATAAATACGTACTTAGGATATATTTAAATAATAATTGTTTAAAAAATAGGAAATAAAAAGCACATATTCAATAAAAACTGTCAAAATTTCTTTATTTGATTATACTATTAAATATTATTTCAGTAAATTATATAATTAAATGTAGTAATACTCAGAGCTTTACATATATATTATTCTCTATTACTAACTACTTATAAAAGACCAATTATCTATCAAAGAGTATCTTCTTCATCAGAGTCCAGCATAGGTGCATTAACATCTACTAATTCAATATTCTCCTTGTCTATATCTGCATCATCATCACCAATGAGAAGAATCGGTAATAGGTGTGCGTTTTGATTTTATCAGCTGTGGCCTTATGCTGGACAGGTAGGGATCTGACGAAACAAGAAGACTATTGAAAATGTCTTCGTTTGTTGCTTTTCTCAATCCGGCTCAATTGCTGCAATCTCAGCTTCAATCATAGCTTGTTCTTCCTTTATATTCAATTTGTTTTCACTTGCAAATTTGAAGTAAAGCAGTCTGCAGAACATTGTGGAAGATGGCTTTGGATTCTCCCATAACTTTTCTTCGCCACAAAGTGTTAAAGGCACAAAGGAGCACATAAAATTACTGTAATCATCTTCACCCCCCATAGTTTGCTTGTATATACTTTGCCCTGAAGCACCATCAAAGCCCCACTTGCATGTAAGTGTTAATACTTTTCTGTCCAGACATGATTCCAAACGTAGGAATTTCCCAAGTCTAGCAACAGTTTTGTCCAAAATCGCTTGAAGCTTAACTTTTACCCCTCTTTCAGTGATATCTATAGTATTTTTTGGTGGGTAGCAGTCCTTCTTCGCCTCTAATATAGCAGTATATGAAGGATATAGGGGTATTCCCTCTTCTTTTGAGCAAACTCTTAATGTTGTATACTGCCATTTTGAAAGTTTCAACGAAATCAGTATACCTAATGCTTTATCAGCGGAATATATGGGCTGAGCTTTCTTGGGCTTCAACAGTTGCTTTATCTTAGTAGCTTCCTCGGGATGTTCTGTGATTAATTTAATTATATCTGCTACGTTTTTGTTACCAGCACTTAAACCAGTTGCAAAAGCAAGGCTTTCATTAGTATGTTCTAGTAGCTCTTCCACTCTTCTTCTCTTCTGTAGCGGGCTTAGCTCAGAGAACACTTTTCTTGGACTCAACTCTGTTGATGTTCCAACACTGCAAGTCTCTGCATTCAACCCTAATGATGTTGATGCGCCCTCATTTACACTGCAGTCAAAACTAGAACATGGTTGCTGCTCTTCTAACACCAAAGAAGGTGTGATTTTTTCTTTTATGAACTCAGGCCATTTTATGTCTTCTTGCAGCCATATCTCATACTTTTTTATGAATGTTTTTCTCATGCGATTACACGAGATCCATTTGTTTTTCAACGAACACACAAAAGTCTGACAGAATTGTTTAAATTCTTTATTTTCATTTTCTGACAAAGTAACGTTTTTCACCAAAACTTCAAATAATTCGCTGGGTTTTGAAAAACAGCTATTGTTCGCCACAAACATAAACATATCCAAATTGGTACTGAAGCTTTCAATTATAACACGAAAACAAATCGAACTAAATAAGTATAGTAAGCGCGAACAAGTGCAAAGAGCTACTAAATTAAGTTAGCATATACGTCCTACTTATATTATAACTACCCTCATTTACACTTGCTGTCGTTAATATGCTTATCTTATCAAAACTTGAAGGTAATTACTTAATGAGTTACTTTATCAAAGAAATTTTGTAGTATAATGTAAAAAAATCTGCACCTTTTTTATTGTATTCATAAAGAAGGTCATTAGCAAGTTGTTAACTAATGACAACATCAGTAATGTTATCATCATGTAATTATATCAAGGGTATGATTCAACTACCAAAAACTCAAACTTTCAAAAGCTTGCTACATGCAAAGCGGCACCGAAAGGCATAACAATTGTATGTCATCTTAATCGCCATGTAAGGTGTAATAACTCATGTGAATACCAGACCCTCAGTTATGATCAGTTTTTTTAAAATCCACTTTGAAGTTTTTTTCCCATACAAAAAAATATACAATATTTTTTTTCTCACACATGGAGCTACTCACGACCTTCATACTATAACAGTTAACAAAGGGAGGTGTACTTATTACAATAACATTTTTTAATTATTGATTTCTGACAATCAGTTTCTATGAGTATGAAGCTTGATTTTCAGACCACTGTGCGCTAGTGTGAAAGACTCAAACTCAAGTGTGTGTGTTAAGTACGTACTGGTTACCTTACAAGTCATAAGCCGGTGCCGGCCGCTAACATTGTTGCACATGTAAGCGTTTGTGTTGTCCCATTTGATTGGACACAGATTGTGACCGAATCGTTATCGTGTATCTAAATTGAGTTGTTTGCCAATTGCTAATGTATTTTTAACTAAAGCGCTCAGTTAGTATACGGCTCGAAGGACCAATTTCTGAAAATTTTAAAGGAAGAAGAAAAAGTTGCTTTGATATTGCTAAACACTTAAATTTTGACATTTTGCAGTAAAAACTATTTTATTTGAAGATACATACCTATCTACTCGTATTTCTGTTTTATGAAATACGAAAATATTATGTTTGCAACATGCACTTACATAGAATCACAATAGTGTACAGTAATGAAGGTCAGGTGCGCCGTAAACCCACTGATTGTAATCCTACTGTTACGCAAAGGCTTTGTCAAGTATGACATGATTACATGACCCATATACTAAATATAGCGCATAGGCATTGACTAACTGCTGGTTCTGAAAGGCCATAAGAAAAGAATCATTGAAACCTTTCGAAACTAAATGTATCAATACTCACACAAGTGGAGCTATGATTCATTGTGGACGTTTTTAAGTAAGGATTTTCCCAATAAGTGTGACTTTAAAATTTGAATAATGTATTTCTTTTGTTCTTGTACATGTTATTTATTAGAAACGCTTCAGTAGGCTGCTCTAGCGTTTCTATTATGTCCTGGTTGGACTGCTCCTGTCCTGGTTGGACTAGGACTGGGCTCTGTACCATTCGGATTAATCAAGTGTACCTACTCCTGGGCACTTATGCATGCTATGAGGTTAGTTAGCTAGCCTACAAGCCAGCAACGCATCAGTGATTTTACTCGTGTTCATGGCCAACGGTGGCCACTTACCATCAGCTAGCTCGGCTCCTTATTAACATTAATACCTTTTGTTGTCATATGTGACAGAAGTGGTCTCTGTTTCCAGATGAGATGCTAGAGGGCGAAGGGGCGGGGCTGGCGGCGCGCGTGGCCGAGCTGGAGGTGCGGTGCGCGCGGCAGGCCGAGGAGCTGCTCTGCCTCCGGTCGACCCTGGCCGACGCGCTGCGACGGCTGAACGCGCTCGAGGGCCGCGCGCCGGCCACCACCACCGTTACTGCTGCTCGCAATGGGAGTTACACAGGTGCGGCTGCGATTTTAATGGATCTCGGATTTGGGTGTCGAGGTGTATCGAGATACGAAGATAGCCGCGATTGATTATCTACATGTTTATGGTTTCACTACAATTCTTTTGAGGTCTTTCTAATATCTTCAATACTGGCCTGCATTGTACAAGTGTCTCTTCGGATATTAAGATGTCTGTAGCGTATATTTCACTCTTCTAACAGTCCAAACTATTGGTTTTCTATAGGTCCTCCTTTAATGTAACAAGTTCTTATGCCTCTGTAATCCGGGCCTTTGTATCTGGCAGCCGACAGTGACATTACGACAAATATTTTTCATTCTTATAAATGTTACCAACATTGTAGTTGATTGCAGTATTTTTTTTCGTTTGTTACCGCCGAACATAACTAAATAAAGCTTTGAAACCTCAGCCCCTGGTTTTGTCGACATTGAAGTCCAATAGCCCGAACAGAATTCTTTGAAGTTGCTTGTGATATGTTGTGAAAAAAATAATCGTTGTAGTTACAAAAACTTAATTTGTATTTTGTAAAAACACTCGTAAAAATATATTATAGTGTCGCGTAAATTAAAAATAAAATAAAATAAAAGAAAAAGAAAATTTGAAAATAGATTTTCTAAAATGTTTTTGTACAAACCTTGTAATCCTATGGACGCGGTTTAGTAAATTGCTATCTATTGGTAACAACTGGAACCGAATACTTACTTACTACTTAGCATATCGTTTGAAGCCCGGAAGTTTTTGAATTCTCAGTAGTGGTGAAATTAACATCAATAGAAACATGTATACGCCAAAGAGTTCTTGGTCTGAGTTTGTGTATTCTTGTCTTGTGTGTTGTCCGTGGCACCCACGACACAAGGAATACTTTACGGCATTCTTGTAAAATCTACGCCCCAAAAGGCATAATTACCTTTTAATTGCGGAAAATAGAACTTAATTCACAGCACCTGAACGTATTTTTGTTTCCGCAGTGACATCGAGTACGCCCACGCGTGAGCTGCGCCTCCGACAACCCTCCTACCGGGAGACTGCCAAACGAACATCCAGTTACGGGTCTTCCACCACCTCATCCCTACCTCAGAGGTAATTTATCATGGCAATATCCTTTGGCTTTAAAATAATAGCAGACTGTAGAGTCCAGTTGGTAATTATCGGGATTACGAAACGAGTCCCGGGTTCTATTTCCGGTCTGACCAGAATTTTTTGTGACACATAAGTTTGTTAGGGCGCTGTCTTCATTGTATCAGCTTACTCATTAAATTTTAATAACCAACTGACCCTCGGAGCTATGATCAATTTCCTGGTCAAAAATAAACAAAAATACCTGCAGTTATTTATAGCTACCATATTATTACATTTGTTAAGGATACGTTGTGGTGGCAGTCGGCTTGTAAAATGTTCAAAAGTCCGATTGTACGATCCAATTATGGAGTCTTCAAGTTAAGAGTGAATAGGCTATTTAAAACTACATTGCCACTAACTAGATAGGATCGTAGCCAAGCGCTAACTTATACGATATACAAAAATAGTAATAAATAAATATATTTAGCATAGTATGGTCTCTTACCCCAGTAAGTTATACAGGTTCTATAAAGGCCTGTTCAGATATACCACCTCGCGTAATAGCGCGTACCCACTCGAATACCGCTACCGCCGGCGGTAGACGATACCGCGCATTCTGAACAGGCTTTAAACCTGGTAATATCGCAAAAATAACCGAGGAACCTAATTCCAATGACCGTTGTATTCCAGACGCGGCCCGCAGCACCAGTCGACGGGGTCGCTGCAGTCGGACTCGCCGGCGTCCTCGTCGTCGCTGTCCCCCGCGCCCTCCCCCTCGCCGCGCGCCACCCCCGCGCCGCACCACTCGCCGCACCCCGCCTCCACTTACAGGTGGGTTCCAACTTTGAACTTCATTCCCAATTTGAACGTAGTCAAGTTCAGCCGACCACGATCCATGAAACTGAGTCGAAATGTCCGCGTACGACGTAAATATCGTGAGTATCCGTGTCGTAATGAAATCATTACCAATTGTGACACCACGTAGGCTATGGAGAACGAACAAATGTAGAAAACACAACTTTAGCCATTCCTAATGTCGTCGTTGGTTTGCACTTCAAATCCAAGTTTAAACATCATCTAAGAAACCACGTAATTAAAAATTTAGAAGAATTTGCAAATTGTTTTGATGTTAGCAATCGATCTTGACGCGAGAGCCTAGTGACAAAAATTTTTTGAGGGTTGTCAGTCCCGGTTATGGTTAGATAGCAGTCGTTAAGCCACGTTGAAGCCTTCGCACGGCTTAAAAACTTCCAATACTTGGGGTGGTCACTAACCCCTTTACCCATCCGCACTGGAGCAGTGTGGTGGAGTATGTTCTAGGCTTCCTCAATGAAGAGGAGAGAGACCCGTGCTCAGTGTTCAGCAGTTACAAGTAATTTTCGAGTGTTTGCAAATATTCATATTTGTGTCAAAACGACTAAATTTGGAGAACTTGTTGGACTCTCTCGATTTAGTGAACCAGGGAATACCCAAGCGTTTACAGCATATAAATAAGAATACAAGATATTGCAGATAGCGTGTCGCTGTGTATCTACAAGATACGCCGCGATACGTTTTAATAGACATTTTTAGCATAATTAACATGTAAACATGCGGTAAACATTTATAAAACATCCAACCTGGCGATGTGACCGGTAGTGTAAAAATGTCGTAAAAGTTTCAACGGAATAAACAATGTCTCGGCTATTACATATTTATTAGTTACAAGTCTACCAAAATCATAAAGGGGGGATTGTTAGACTGCACACCATTGGGAACATCATGGAGAACTCTACGGTGTGCAGATTTCCTTAAGGTGTTCTCCTCCACAGAACCAAGTGATAATTACGTTGCTAATTACCATCAGATGGGATCGTAGTCAAGCGCGAACTTACACAAAGTAAAAAAAAACTAAAAGTGCGTGCTTTATTCGAGTTCATGCCCCCCTTCGTTGGTCACATAATGTAGGTCTTAAACCACGTGACTATCACAGTTATCAGACCTCTAGAAAATGGTCTGCAATGGGAGGCTGTTACAGATCTGCTGTCTCAGTGCCAATTAGTCACACGGGTGTTGCGACAAGTTTTCTCCAATGCTTTGTCAGTAACCCGCGGCATTACGGATTATCCTTGAACCGAATCTCATTCGATACGGTGAGTAGCCTCTAATGAGCGGTTACCGGCGTGTCGTAAGCGGTCGGCGGTTTGGTCACCTTCCGTCTTCCAGCCGACTTGTGGCGTTACGTGTTAACCCGTTATGTATTGTTTAAATATAGCAAGGGATGTTTGCTATTTGGCACCTTGATTATTTTCAATAAATGTTATTTTCTAGCACTTTTTTTTAAAAACTTGTACATGTAACTTAAAACTTGTACATGTGTATTTTAGTTCCTAATTAGTTCGTTTACCCAAACGTTATTTAAAGAGGTTATTATCGATTTTAAGTGGACTATTTAATAATATCATATTATTATATTATAAGTACAAGAGTGAAGATCATTCACCTTAAGTAAGAGTTATAAAGAGCGACATGAATATTGTATTTTATTAACTTATACGACGGATCTAGTTGTTACAAAGTGCATCTTCAGTGAGGGATATTACCTATGATTATTTCAAAATATTTTACTGTATTACATTTATTAAATTAAAAAAATACCCCACCAGACTAGGATGCTCTAGTATTCATACGCATTAACCCCGAATCAAGTAGAAACATCATCAGCGTGATTCAGGATTACCTAGCGCCATCTGATATTCATAACCGACACGTTCAGTATCCGTATCATGCATGCATGTAGCCGCTAGCCTCGCCCTGTCCGCAGGTCGCGCAATAACTCCACGTCGTCGAACCAGAGCGCGTCGCCAGCCAACCTCACCAAGCGGTGGAACAGCACTGGAGACTTCAACTCGCAGGGACTTATAGCTTCCACCAGGTTAGTGACGTATATGGTTCAAATGTTGTCATGAGGCGTAACTATTGAATACTATAATAATGGGTTATTTCTCTCCACAAATACACAGGTCACCTTTGGTTATAGTATATACTCTGTAGATGGAGCGTCACGCTATCAGCGTTATGAGAAAAATGTCTTAACTGATGTAAGCTTGTGTGAGTGAGCTCACGCACACAAGCTCAAGGCGGCTTTGTCTTATGCTCGCGTTACGTCATTTAGAGGCTAACAGTTTTTAATAACTCTATCTAGACTAGAGAATATAGTATGATCGAAGAGTGACAAAATAATTTTGTGGAGGCTGGTCTCTAAATAAGGTAGAGAAACTGTCATATAAATCCATCTGCAACGTTAATTTTATTTTGATAAAATGTGAGCTGTTAAATAAACAAAGAGTAAAAGTTCTTATTCATGTACAATCTCTTGTTATCCACAACCAGAATATGAAACTGGAACTCTTCGTCCGGTAGGCAAGGTCGCTATTATACATAGATTATAATAGAAGTGTCATTTCTCTTTTGACAACTGGTACAGTCCAAGGCTGCAGCGGCTATTAGGAATCATACCGGTTAACTAACAATGCTGTCCGATTATTTCTTGCTTGAGTGGATTAAAAATTATAGACAATAAATATATTTTACTACAATTACTTAAAGCGATTGTTCATTAAATAAATATAATTGATTGCCAGTTGCATTTACATATTATTATATACATAATGTTTAATTGCTTTCAAATTAAAGGATAAAAGTGAACCGTGCAATATTGACACTTCGCTTTAAACATAGAGTTAATGGTTGTATTGTAACGGTAGGCGCATTGTGAATAGAATTGTACTCCACATGACGTATAATTACGTCAGATACGATTTAAATGTTTGCAACTATTATGTCCAGACTAAGTATGTAAATAAGGCACATCAAAATATCCTTAATAACAGCTATTAAAAAGTTAGTGTGGCAGTGTTTACACGCCTGTACTACACAGGTTCTTCTATTTATATATTTATATGTTTATTTCGGTGATATATTGATTTTAAGTTTGATATACTACATATATATTACTGCTTAAAACAGTTCCACATTCTTAAATTTTCGTCATATTAAGCTGTATGCAATTTGGGGAAAGACCAATGAAATTTATAATTTATAATCACAGTATAATTGGAACCGACTTCCATTACGTCTGCTAACATTATTAGTTTATAAGAAAACAGTTGCAGTGATTTCCCAATAGCATTGGAATGCCTTTTTGATGAATGTAATAAATTTAATAAATAAAATTACATGAATACAAAAATTAAGAACATAAAAGTGATGATACCAGCTCCATTCAGGATTGTATTGGACAACAGAAAATTAAGAACTGTATGGTTGACATCAAAATGAATTAAAAACCACGGTTTATTTTTTCTGTTTTACATATTTATGTAGGTACAAGTTAAACTCTTAGTACGATTACATCAGGACGATATAGTTAGATCTTATATTAATAGCAGGAAATAATCGTTTTATGCAGGTGGGTATGAGGTCACTACAAATGAAACGTTTTTACAACCGCAAGCAGCATTTGAATATAGGTTTACAAATGAACCAATGACAGAGATGGAGATATGAGCCTATCTAATAAATACTCCATATTTACACATTGGATCGTTTGAGACTCTGAGTTACAGGGACAGTGAAATCAAATTAGTGAAACTATTGCAATGAATGACTATAAGTAAAATTTATAACGTCATTGATTTATATGTTCAGAGAATTTGTGCACAACGAGGTAGTTCTCAAATACTGAAAATAGTTACACCCACTGAATTTCTCCTCATATCGCAAAATTAACTTTGCAATTACTGCTCTAGTACCTGGTATACCTTAATGCTGTATGAATATTATAAACTCTTTAAGATCTTTTTTGAATATCTTTTATATATTAAGTTGTGCGTAATTTAATAATAGTTGTGTTAGTGTTACAGCACTGCTTTGCGTCCATGCCATTTTAGACACTATCTAGTTCGCTAATTCATGTTCCGTCGTATCTGATGCCACTTCTTTTGTTGCTCTCCTTAGGTTTACAACCACAAAGTCGTTGCTAAATTTGTACGCTAAGCCCTCGCAAAACGGACCTATCCTAAAACACGGGTAAGTCGACGGTCTTTTTCTGGTGGTGGTATTGACGGTCGGTGATGGTGATGGGATACTTAAAGTCACAGGGAGTGGTTGGCTGCACGTTTTTACTAACTATGGATTTTGGTGATTTTTAGGTGGTGAATAGACCTTAATGAGATGATTTAAGATTGAAAATGTATTGGAAAGTAACTTGGAGATTGTTAGAAACTTAGATTTGCAAACGTAAATACATATTTCGTTTTATCTTCATTTAAATTTTGAATCTATTAAATTTGCAAATTAGATAATAACTAGTTTCGTAATTTCAGATTTTTCCCCTCGGCATGCGGAACCTACTCTGCATGTACATTGTTGTTTTAAGTATAACTGCTTTACTGGTCCAATATTGAATGGATAAATGAAATAAAAATGAGCAATGTCCTTTCCCTATCCCATTCATTTCGTAACGTTTTAGGGCCGTATGACACGTCAAAACAAAAGACGAGATAATTAACTTTTAGGAGGAAAAATGTTTAAGTATTATTAGTTTACATTTAAAAAAACTAGATATACTTATTAGGATGGATGGATATTGTTATATCCAAAAGGTTGGTATTTTAAACGCATAACGGGAAACTTTGTGACATCCTTCTATGGTGGAAATCTTCGTATATTATCATATAAAGCACACTTGTAAACTTAATAATACATAGATATGTTATTGTGATTACCTCTTGTCAATTTACTTCATATTCCTCATCTAATATACTTATAACACAATATACGTATGCTGCTCACAAACCAGATTGCCATCTTGTAATTTACGAGCAATTACAACGAGAGCCTTGTATGATGAACGCGTATCACTCGAGGAAAATAAACACTGTGCTATGAATGCGTGACAAAAATGTATAATGTTGTGATCAGCCGTGAAAATATATACAAACCCGGAAAAATCTTATTAATTAATCTTTTCTTATTGTTGAGGTCTTTAATTCGTAGGTAATCTTATTGTTGAGGTCTTTAATTCCTAATAGTGATATGGGGCTGTAAAAGTATAGTCTAGAATCTAGATTGTTGGTAGCAATAACCGCCATCTATTGATTGATGAAAATGTTAATGAAGCTTTTTGTTTATTTTATTCTAATGCTAATTTAAGGTTTGTTCGTTATCGTATTAAGTTAGATACTATCGTTATGTAGATTTATTATTAATTTTATATTTGATGGTTATTAAATTAAATAATTAAATTGGTTAGGCGGCTACTATACCTACTAATAAATAAAATACAGTTAAAATATCATTATCGTAAATAAAAAACAAAGAAGTTTATTTTTTAAGGCTTTGGCAATAGGGCACAATACCCTATGCAAGTATGCTTTATGGCCCTATGTAAGACTGTTGGTGACTATTGCATTTTCTTATTTTAAATGGTAAAATGTTATTCTTTGTTCGAGGAACATGAGTTACACAATTAGGTAATAAAAATGTTCCCTTGTTTTTACACTTTTGAATAGATTAGGAAAAGTCTATTATGTAGAACTCAGGTATGACATGACGACTTAGTACGGGCTTAAATCGTATTTGTAGAATATTTTGTTGGGTAGGATTTTATTTAATTGTAGGTTTTAACTCCCTAATTGTTCCAAGAGGCACAGTTGTCATCTTAAATGGTCAATTATACCCCCGACCGTGTCGTTAACTGCGAGCTAAACAGACGCGGTCTTAAGTTGGACAAATGTTTCTAAAATGCAGCAATTTTCCTTTAAATCACCCATTCAGAGTTAAAACTCACGTCATGTAATGTACGTGAAAAGAATGACTCAGATACCTTGTGATACATACAGTGTCATTCCTTGTTTTGTCATAGCTTATGTATGAAGTATGAATTGTACAACTTGCAGAACATACATTGCTGGATCGGGTTAGAATATCAGACATATAAAGAACAAAGTGGTCAATGGTATCGCGTGTAATGAAATATATACATGTACGGTATTCTAGAGTCATTCGGTCTGCGTTCCATTCTCCTCACTCGCAGTCTGTGAATGTTTTTCTCAGACGCCGGCTGTTTATATCGTGTCGGTGCTTCGGACCGGTATTATAAAAAAGTTTAGTAGCGCACTTTAGTACCCACTGGCGATTATTAAAAAAAGTAATTGTCATTAATTTCCTGCCATGGACGACAGGTAAAATAATGTTTTGTTGTGGCTTATCAAGCAGATTAAACAGACTGATAGGCATTAATGACTAATTAGCGGGAATAATTTATGATGATATTTTTTTTTATTTTAGATTTTAGTTTGCTGTCTAGTTTGGTTTTGGGAGCTTACAGCGTGGGTTTAGTATTTGAGTTTAATTTTCGAACCTAATCTCGGCGGTTTATCTTCGACTTACAAAGCTGTTAACGATGTCATTCACCTCTATGTAAGTCGCTTTTAAGGTTTTTTGCTTTGCTTAGTAACAAGGCCAAGGTTTGCATTGTGGTTCTTTGGGATTATTATGAGTGGTGGAGTTATTTTTTACAATGCGAATTAACGTTATTCTTGTTAGAATTTTAACATTGACCTGCATATTCTCATAATCTTCGATCTTGGATACTATTGAACACTTCAAAAGTATATGTTTAATAAAAAAAATTAAATCATGTAAATAATTCGTGTTATTTTTATTTTTATTTTTATGGTAATTATTGAAATATTGATAAAATAGTGTTTAAAGTGACCGAATCTTCAAAGTCGTCGTAAGGACAGTTTGTGTCTCTTTTAATTTATTTTCAATGAAATAAATAAAAATCGGTACCTTCTACAGACAGCAGAAAATTACAAAAAATTACGATTATGGAGAATAATTTGACAAAAGTCACTTCTTTTTAGTACCTACCAAGGTATTGATAAAATATTACAGAATTATTATTTTTTTCTTTCCCAACCCAATCCAAAAAACTTTTGATTCATACAGAAGTCAATGTAATGTGTTTTTATTTTCTCTCAAAATTCTCATATTTTTAGATAATTTAATTATGAACGAACTAAATAAAACGTTTGATAATTCCATATATAAATCAATTGTATAATTAAATGCAATGTTATCCAAATTAACTGTGGGTAATAATATTTTGGTAAGTATTTTCTGTTCACGTTTTCATGGGCATTATAATGAAATAATATTAGTGATCTGTGCAATATACTGAGTGAGGGCCCTGGCCTGAACCTGCTGGTCAAAAAGACAAACAATTTTTTTTATTTTATTTTGATTAAATTAATATTAATAAATAAATTAATTAATTAACTTAAAATTGCAATTTTAGCAAATTAAAAATTACTTAAACCCCCAATCTTCTTTTGTGGTATTAAAAAGCCATACTGAAAATAAGCAGAATATACGAGGTTAATCATTTTGATTAAATGATGTGAATCACTTTTACATTGAAAATTTAATTTAATCAAAATGAAATTAAAAAGAATATTTTTCTTTTTACTATTTAATAAAAGTTTTATTTTCTACTAAAAAATTTAATTTAATCAAAATGAAATTAAAAAGAATATTTTTCTTTTTACTATTTAATAAAAGTTTTATTTTCTACTAAAACCACCAATTCCAGGCCATGAACCAGTGTTTAATTATGTGACGTACTTACGCATGTAGGTATTATTTTCATATATTTTTTTAACAAAAACCATAACAATGGATCTGGGTTAATTAATTCTCGTATCGCATGTGGAATGTAATTAGCTGTTCTGATTTTATCTTACTAACATTATTTCTGTTATTTAGGCGTTTATAGGATACGGGTTATTTACTCTACGTTCATTGGAGCGTTTTGGTTAAATCGTAAAAGTTTTAACGCACTGGAGTTGCCAGCGGTATGGAATAGAACAGCTAAATTAATGAAAGGGTTTGTTTAAAGTAAAATAATACTTGACAATTTTAATGTTTTGTCCTGAGTGTTGTGTGCGTAGTTTTTTGTATGCTTTGTTCATATGCCCAAATTGTCTTTCTCTGTTTTAATGTTCTTCTAAAAATCATGTTAAGTACATGTATTAAAATAACAAAAACAGCGGAAGAACAATTCGTTTCGAAAAGTATCTGAATAAATATGCAATTATTTCCAGCACGCATACATGTCAGTACAACGAAGAGGACGGGTCCATGCGGATGTACCTGCGGGGGAGGCCGGTCGTCCTGCACGGGCCCAGCGACCAGGACGGGCTGGACCCCGCGAAGGTCGCGCCCCCACCCCAGAACAAGCTTAAGCTGGAATGGGTTTACGGATACAGGTGAGTTCTTTACGTTAATAGCCGGAAAGCGAGAAGCCGTTGACGTTGAACTCTTGAACCGATGGCTCAGGGTCAAATCCTGCACGCAACAATTTTCAAAAATAATGGCTTGAAGGAAACCCGTGCCCAGTAGTGGGACAGTTATGGATTGCGATGATGATGATACGAGAAGACGAACCACCCGAAGGCAAGTGGACATCAGTAACATCGAAGATTCACCGATGCGTTGTCGACCGATAAAGAAGTGGAAAGAAAGAAAATACAGGCTCTCAAGCACCAACATTAGTTATTTGCTTTATAAAATAACCAAGTTGTTAAAGAGTGCCAAATTTTTATCTTGCACGTAGTAAGGGTAATCAAAGGCGCAAATAACAATATTTCATATCCCCAGCGAGAAAACAGTATAATATAAACATTTGCAATAAACGACATCATCTATCAATCATATTTTTATCTGAAATCTAATAATAGTGTTAAATCTTACAACTTGCTGATAAAGTTAGATTTTTATGTAAATTTGAACAGCGGTCACTTTGGAATCTGGGTAACAATTGGCTGTATACATTCAAAGTTTTATGAAACCAATTGCCGACCTCAAACTGAATGAATGTTGACTGGGAGAGAATGGTTTTAGGATTACCTACATAAATATGCCTTTGTCTCTGTACTGTTGTATGGTGCACAAGGTGTAGGTGTAAATAAAAAAAATAGAATTGATATGCGCTGAAAACAAAATGCCACAACCGCATCCGATGACAGGCTAGTGAGAGCACGGGTCAGCAGGATGGTCGGATGGTCGGACCAGCGAAGGTTGCGTCCGCCGCAGAATGGGATCGTGTTACTCGTACGTTAGCAAGGTTGAGTTATAGCCTAGGTCAGTTGAACACAACTTACATAATAACCGGTTTGAATGACCGGTTAACACCATGCATTTCTTACTTATTCCTTCTTATTGTATTTGTCTGTGACATTGAAATAGGTGTTATGTTCTTTTATTTTAAATCCTCTGATTTGCGTTAAAAAGTTTGATACTAATAGAGATGATCATGTTAATTGATATCAAAAATGATTACTACATTTTCTAAGTCTTGTTGAATCGAGTGTAATAATGACTTTGCGGAATAAGAATGAATGTCTTATTTTGGAGTTTTTTGAATTGTTCACACACCTTGACCTCAGCTTTTAGGTACTTGTTGTTTCCAATGACTTGTGACAAAAGTAACGATCTATAACTGACGACCAAGAATCCCGGAAGGGTTTGGCGAAATATCCACTCCAAATCAGCTTGCCAGTTACAAGGAACATTATTATTTTCGATAGGCTTACCATGTTGCGTGGTATTTTTTATCAGGCCTAAACAGGCTAATGAACATACGGACCTGCCGATGGACCTGCTTCTTGAACCCCTTGTCATAGCATTGTGGGAACACCGATGTATAGGAAGAAGTATAGAAGCGTAGAAAGTTCGTTCCACAGTTTAAACGTACGTGGGAGGAAATGACGTGAAAACCGAATTGTGGCCGAATGCCAGGTGTACAGGTGTTGGAGGAACCTGGCTGTACCTCGTAATATACGGTGGCGGAAATTAACTGCAGGTAGTTTATCATTAGTATGTACTATATAATGTACACTATATGGCACTAGGTATATATGTAAGTACGTGCATACAATCGCTAAACCGACTACAGAAATACAAACATATCGATCGAATAAGATAACAACCTATGGCTGTTCGAGCACAGATAGCACCGTTTGCTACATTGTGTATGTACATTTCAAGAGAATGAAAATGTGGAACAATATTCAAGTTACACTTTAACATATATTATGTTGACATGACTGCGTGAATCTCCAATATCGTTCCTTATAAGAGCATGTGCAGTGCAAAGTAATCAGAGTCCCAAAAGCCGAGGCTATTTTTACAAAACCTGTTCACTTTGACTTCGTTTGGGCGCTTGGGGGTCAACTCGTGCGAAACGGACCGGAGATCCGCCGATACCCTTGGTGAAACGGAAACGATCAAAACGTGACGAAAGTAATACTGTAAAATAATCGGAGTTGAGTATTATGATTTTTTTTTAATATTAATAAATCTTTATTTCTCCAAATGAAGTACAGAAATAAGTTACACATTCGCTTAGTGGGTAGTACTCATTATAGTATTGAATAACAAAATTATGAATCGTCAGTTGCCTAATCTGGGCAGAAACCCGTTATATAGGCAACTAGACTCCCTAAAGTTGATAATATAACTTTACAATTCAAAATCGTTTACTGTGTACCATTTTTGATTAATTACCGTTCGGAATGGTTTTAGATAGGTTGTCATTAGATAGCAATACAATTGTTATGCTATCATCGTTTGCATTGTCATGTCTTTTCATTCGTATTAACACAAAAAGAGGTGAAGTATAGCCGCAATTATTGATGATGGATACTACATGACATGATTGATGGATGGATACTACAAACCTTTTCAATTAGTCCCTAAATTCGTGGTACAGTATAATAGATTTCCATGGAAAAGTAAACTTAATGTAACATTCAGTAGACACCAATTTAGCCGTCATTATATAAATTACCCTGTCATGTCATTACAATGACCTACAGGAGAAATAAAAGTCGGACCATACCATTGAAATTTTAATGGGCTGGGTGTCACAGGCTATCGATTGTGTTGAAGGTCGTCCGTGGCGATAACACTTGCTATATCCCATGGGTCACGTCACGCCGCACCCATGGCCATATAGAAAATTGCCATTGTCAAGTAAATTACCCTTGGTACCACAGCGTCGTTTGCATCACCGAACGATACACGAATATGATCGTATTTTACTAATTAAATTCACATGCCTTTATTAATTGCATTAAATTATCATGTTGCCACATGAATAAATATTTACCTTGTTGGTAACGAAAATCAACTGGTTTAGCTATTATGTTATTTGTAGGTTTAGTTAATTTTCACAAAGCGAACTAGGCCTTTCAACGGGATAGTTATGGGATCAGTGTTCATTTTTTATCAGCCGAAACCTCCAATGAAATTTAAATCCTTTTCAGAATTACGCCACTAATTTCCTAATTTAATTTCATTTAGAATTATACTGCTTAAGGATTTATGCTTTATAGTAGGTACCCCAACACCAAGTTTGGTCAAACATAAGGTAGGTACGTAGTTCAGTATCGCAGTGTACTGGCTGTAAATTACTGCCAAGTGTTGTCCAATTTACCAATTGTGTTTCAGTTTCGGCAGCTATTACCACCCACGGCTGCCAGCAACACGGATCCGAAACAGTTAGCTGAATTAATATTCGTTTGTTTTGTATTGTTCTCAGCTAACGCTGATTTAGTGGGCCAATCATTGAACTACGTACGTTACGTAATCATTATTATCACAACTCATTGTCCTAGTCCTGAGATAAACTCTGGTCTCCACACTACAGACCATTTAGAAAAAAATAACGAACAGAATTACAAAATAACACCAGGGTGGCCTTACATCTACATAACTCTTTCTTCTTAAAATTGAGTAGGTATTGAGGGGTGGCAACCACAAAGTAGATAAGTAAAGTGTCGACGTACACAAAGTCAGGAAAAACTAAGAGAAAATTATTAACACGTAAACCATTCATTGGAGAGGAAAAAAATATAGTAGAAAATAAAAGACCGGATTGATAAAAGTAATACTACTACTAGATTCACAAGTAGTTTGGAAGACACTAAAATCCTTTGAATATTCAACCCAAGTATTTCAATAATTTAACAGATACAATTCATTTCATATTATAATACAATAAACTTTACTAACCATTATATGTATAGTCGTAATGTTTCAAAATGAATGTTTCAATGGAGTTTGTGAAAAATATTTTGGTAACTGTAATCGATATCCGCCGACAATTTCTTGCATGCACAAGGTTGTTTTTTGTTATGTAAACGAAAGTCAGCGATTTTCCATTGGCCAATGTTTTCTCAAATTCGATTAGCGTTAGTCAATAATCTATCACGGGTGATTTTGTGAAGTTAAATCTGTTATAAACTTTTTGTTTGCGATTTTGTACTAAAATCTATAATTTATTTAACCTTTATGTACCATACAACAGTACAAAGACATAATGCTTAAAGGGGACCTATTGTTTTGTAAAACTGTAATTATCTTAACAGTAGGGAATCTTTTAATCTTTTAATTATGCTTATTAATAGAGATTGATAAACTAAGTATTTTCGTTACGCACAACTTTTTCCCCCACTTGGCTGCATTAGTTTGCTGTAGGAAGTCAGTTGTTTACTTTAATTTTAATAACAAGAAAACATTTACGAGTAATCATCATAATTTTAATAATTGCAAAAAAAAGCAGAAAGAAAAGAATTTTTTTTCAGCATACCTGTAAAAGTTAGAGTTCAATGAAACATCAGCAAAACTAGCAAAAAAATATTTTCCTTCTAGCGCGACATTTACATTTTCTTTCAACGTGAAAAAACAATAACAACAGTATAAAAATAAAATATTGTAAGATTGTAAGCCACTTCGCTGTACGCACCTTTTGTTGTAAATTAGTTCCGAGTCTTTGTGCACAAAAAGATGAGCGGGACTGACGCGGCACGTAGCTCAAGGTCAGGTTGCGCTCGACTGACCAACTGTATAATTGACTGACCGGTGCCCGTGAATCATGGTGAGATACATTTAACTGTTATAATTGAGACTTACCAGCATATATATTGAGAGGATTCGTTTCAATTCATTTATTTTAATGAATGTAAAAAGTTAATTATTATAATTTGGAGTGCTTGTCATGTTCAAAAGATTATCAAATCGGTCCAGCCGTTCCAGGGATTAGCTGGAACAAACAGACAGACAGACAAAAATTGTAAAAAATGTTATTTTGGTATATGGACCTTGTATACATCCCCATATGCATTATAAGGCGGTTATTTTAATATTACAAACAGACACTGCAGTTTCATTTATCTGTATAGATATAAACGTACCTAACTAATTTCAAACCTAATGACATTTTGTTGTTGTACGAAATTCACCTGATCGTGATTGCGACCTGCCTTATAATATAGTTCAAAGGGATAAAGTGCATCCGCAAGGTCAGATGTCAGGTCTCGCTAGACTGACCAAGCGAGTAATGTGCCTGACCGCAGGCTGAGTCGAGACAATGGCGTGCAGCTGAAAGGAAACGTGGGAACTGATCTGGTTACGCATTTGCAACAGGTTTTAAAGCTTAGCCTTTAGCTAATGTTATATGCAACTGTGTAGTCTTCACGAATACCTACGAGTACAATATGGTTTATATTACTATTACCGTTACCATACCGGTACAGTTACCGATAGTTTTGGATAGATCATTATAAAGGCAAGGGTATATAGGAGGAATACATATACTATACTTAGGTATTTCATCAAAATTCAAAATTTTACGCCTTTTAATTATTTTGCTTAAACTAAAATACAGAGTAAGTTTCAGACTTTGTGGAACTGGATGCAGAAATATACTTCTTAATGTTATTTTATAGCGTTCTTGTCAAAAAAGCCTATTACTTTTAATATTACTCGTAAAATTAAAATCTTTAATTTTCTGCAAATTGCAGCTACACCACACTACAACTAACTTCGCCATTCCAGATTCATTTTTGGTGTAGACCTTAACAATGTACCTATGTATAATTCCATGTTGTGTCCAGGGGCAAGGACTGCCGCAGCAATCTGTACCTCCTGCCGACCGGCGAGATAGTATACTTCGTGGCGTCCGTCGTGGTACTGTTCAACGTGGACGAGCAGTGCCAACGCCACTATACGGGACATACGGATGACGTCAAATGCCTCGCAGTACACCCCAACAAGCTGGTGGTCGCCAGTGGCCAGTGCGCCGGACATGATCGACTTGACGCGAGGGTAAGTTGTTCATTGGATATGAAGAGTTGCGAAATATTCTTCTTTTTCTTTGTAACCCATAACTACTGTCCCATGACCAGGCTGTGACGTCGTCTCATAATGTGAGAAGCATGCCATAATCTATCACGCTGACCAAATTCGGATTGGTAGACTTCACACACTTTGAAAACAATATGAAGAACTCTCAGACACACCCGAGAGTGAGAGATGTTTACACACGATGTTTTTCTTCAACTCAGCTAAGGGATAATTAGGGCGCGTTCACATAGAATGTCCGTTTTACTGGATCCGGAATACTGGATGCTAGTAGCATATGTAGTTGTATGAGAGTGTTCACACAGAATCCAGTATTCTGGATCCAGTAAAAAATACCGATCCAACAAAATAAACAGCAATCCGTTTTACTGGATCCGTTTAAACGGATATGTTATCAGCGTATGTAGTTGTATGAGCGATTTCACACAGAATCCAGTATACCGGATCCAGTAAAAAATCCCACACACAACGGAAATACTGACCCGTTAAAACAGATCCAGTGAACGCGCCCTTAGATGTACGCGCAAGATTCCATCCTAGGGACTTCAAACTTCAAGCCCTTCGGCTATCCCTGCTTGGTGTTAATTGTAATTATTTGACGACAGCCCCACGTTCGAGTATGGAACTCGGTGTCGCTCGCAACGTTGGCGGTGATCGGCGCGGGCCAGATCGAGCGGGCCGTGGCGTGCGTGACGTTCTCGCGGGCGGACGGCGGCGCGCTGCTGGCGTGCGTGGACGACGGGCCCGACCACACCATCTCGGTGTGGGAGTGGCAGCGGGGGGATAAGGGACACTGCTTGGCTGAGACTAAGGTACTTTTATAGCCGGTCATTGAAGTGAATACTTCTTCAGTATCGTGTGATTTGGAATTCGATGAAACGGAAATGACGCGAATGAAGCATCGGAAAAATGGCGGATGACGTAAGCAAACCAAAACATCAATATTTGGACTGACAGTATTCGTTGTTATGAAGTTTCACTTCTAGCACGTGTGAATTGCACACATTTTGTTTTTTTATATAATTATAAATAGTTGACTAAATCCAAATTGTTCTATTTTTTACCCTACAATGGAACTTTAAAAATGTGCGCCTAGAACGGTTTGGATGAAAGTGAGCCAAACAAGTGAGTAAAATAAGCCATATTGACGTGAATTTTGTGGCATTGCAAGATTTCAAGCAAAGAAAGTACAAATTACAAAGCACACAGTACAAAGTACAAAGCACAAACGGAACACGACTAGTCGTTTGGCGTCTGCATTGCATTACAAGCTATTTGCTTGTGTTTACTTCTGGCGTACCAATAACGACTCTATATCTGTGTATTAAAATCATTTTTCCCGTAACCCCAGTGCTCGGTAGACACGGTGGTGGCCGCAGAGTTCCATCCGTTGGAGCGCAACCAGATAGTGACGTGCGGGAAGGGCCACATCGCGTTCTGGACGCTGGACAGCTCCAGCGTGCTGTACAAGCGGACCGGCATCTTCGACACGCGGGACAAGCCCAAATACGTCACATGTCTCGGGTTCAATCATAACGGTGAGCGATCCAAGGTCACGATCAAATTCACTTAACATCATATTTCGGTCCAACATTTCTATATATAAAAATGTTAATTAATACGACTAAATTTTACACGTTGGCTTGGGTAGCTTGGAGCTTAAACGTTTTACAGAATTAATAAAAAATCATTGGTTAAAGGGAAATTATAGGGGCCTATGGAGTAAAATTAAAAACAGTAATAGAATAGCGGGCATCAGCTAGTTCAATATGGATATATGACACAGTAAAACCTCAGTCTAATAAATCTATTGCGGTAGAACTATGAACGCCTACTTCTATATCTCGTTAAACTATAAACTATTTACAATTTGTTATAATTTACAATATATTTATGTTCACCCGACGAATTGCGAACCAACTCACATTTATCGATATTACATAATCTGTAATGAATTGTTACAGTATGGAATGAAAATATTGTAGACTTATGAAAAAATACTAAGTGCATTCTATCATACTGTATTCACTATATACTTGTTTGTCTTTGGAAGTTGTGGGTAATCATTTAAGGAACAATTTCTCCTACTTATTTCAATCTCACTGAATTTCAGACTTCTTACACTTTTCAACTGAGGTATCGACATTATTATGTCTGATTTGAACCGCTCCGTAAAGTCCGCGTATACATCAAAAGTGACCGTCTGTCCGGCCGTCCGCAGGCGACGTCCTCTCCGGCGACTCGAACGGCAGCCTGATCGTGTGGGGCCGCGGCACCAACACCATCCTGAAGCTGGTGCGCGGCGTGCACGAGGGCTCCGTGTTCGCGGTGTGCGCGCTCAAGGACGGCGCGGTGCTCACCGGCGGCGGGAAGGACGGCCGCGTCGTCATGTTCGACTCGGACGTCAACGCCACCGGCGTCGAGAATGTTGTGAGTGACGGTGCCAGTTTATTCATGGCCACTAATGGTAAAAAGAATCCGAACGCTGATGCTTTTTATTTAATTTTTGTGATTTTTTAGGTTGTTTGTTTGTTTAAAAAATTACACTTAAGGTACAGCGCTGCTTTACAATGTGTTAAGCAGCGCTGTAACGGTAGAGGTTCGCGGCCGAGACCGAGACAGGAGACCGCGACCGTCACTTGACGATAGGCAATGTATAGGCGATAACTCGCGACCGAGACCGAGACGGTCTCGCGCGCCTATACAAAGTGACAGTCGCGTTCTCCGGTCGCGGTCTCCGGTCTCGGTCTCGCCCGCGAACCTCTACCTTTACAGCGCTGCTTAACACATTGTAAAGCAGCGCTGTACTGTGCTATATAGTTACAAAATAATACTGTAGATGGCGTACACCATTAAAAACACACACACATACATACAGCATTTCGTTACGTGACGATTTCTACTAAATGGCACTACCCGTAAGCCGCGGCAAGGAACTCCGTTCCAACATGTTCAGTTTAATAATGCAGAGGTGGCGGTGTTGCAGATCGAGGGCCACTATGGCGGCGTGCGCGCGCTGGCGGAGGGCCGCGGCAGTCAGCTGTTCGTGGGCACCACGCGCAACTGCATCCTGCACGGGGACCTGCAGCTCGGCTTCTCGCCCGCCGTGCTCGGTACGTAGCCTGGTTGGTGGAGACCCTGCTTGCGCAGCGAGGGGTCCCGGGGTCGATTCTCGCCCGGGCAGATGTTTGTTCTCGGTTCATGGGTGTTAGCACAAATTACTACATGGTTTTGTGTTGTTTATGCCACCCACGACACAAGGAATCCTAGTGCGAGGGAAGAAATTCCTCAGCATATTTTTTCTTTCTAAATGACTCGAATACCATTCTCAAATAATATAATTATGTATATGAACATCTTTAATTTCCTCGGGTAATTACCTCATACTTTTGTTGTGACAATATAAATGTACACACTCCACTAGCTCTCAGTTCGTTCTTTATCATATTATACAAGTGGATATACATTATGTATATATTGTAACCAGGCCACGTGGACGAGCTGTGGGGTCTGGCGGCGCACCCGTCGCTGCCGCAGTTCGTGACGGCGGGCTGGGACCGGCTGCTCCAGCTGTGGGACGGGCTGAGCCACTCCACTGTCTGGAGCAAGGACATTGAGGTATGGACCCTGTGTACCCCCACCCGACTATACAAAACGCGTTTAAACTGGTTAACGTATAGGGCTGTATTTATGTCATTAATTAAGGAAAATGCAACAAATATATCCGTATACATATATATCCGTCTGGCAAGACCTTTTTTATCAGGAACGTGTGAAGGTGTCAAGCTCCGTTTATGCCGCATATTTTGACAATCATTAGGTAATCAAAACCTATAGGGCACTTCCAGTTGACCTAGAATCACGAAGTTTGGCAAGAAGTGAAAACTTGCAGTACAAATGAAGGAAAAATTTCGAATTTTGATAATTTAAAGTTATATCACAGTAAAAACAAAAACATTTATTGACAAGTTATTACGGAACTCTCGGTGGGAGACTCGACTCGCACTTGACTGTTTGTTTATGAAGTAACCATCTCGAAAGCAGTAACGTGTTCGCTAACCGTGTTGGTGCGTCCCGGCGGCAGGAGCGGGCGCAGAGCTGCGCGTGGTCGTGCGACGGCGGCGCGGTGGCGGTGGGCTGTCTCAGCGGCAAGTGGATGGTGTACGAGCCGCACTCGCGGGAGCTGCTCGCGCAACACCAGGACGGGTCGGTGCCCACCCGTGGACCAGGCTTCGATATCACTCAGATCGACGCAAGCCTGTCCACCACTGTTTCTATTTACCATCAGATGGTTTTTTTCGCGTTTTTGAAGTTATACTTCTTTTGGCGCGTTAGGGAAAAATGATGAGAGTAAATTTTGACGATGCGCGCGCACACCGTCACAAAAACCGACACCCTGATGTTAGCTCGACACCCTAAAGTTAGCTATAGTCAACATTTTAGTTTTTGTTATTGTCAATGTCGTAAGTCATGTGAATGTCAAATTTGTATTTACATCATAAACTAAAATAAATTTTCACATTCTTATTGAATGTGTAATAAGTTTATAAATAAATTAATAATAGATACAAATAAAATAATAATAATATTTCTCATTATATTAATATAATAAATGAATAAATTATTTGAAAAGGTTTTTATCTTGTTATGCCAAAGACGTATAACTTCTAACGCGTGTACATAATACACACACACTTTTTTTTCGCTTTTTAATTTGTGGTGTACCTTCAAAAATTTTCGTTTTCCCAAATGTACCTTGGAAACAAAAGATTTGCGCAATACTGTACTGTTTGACTGTTGTGATATCCCGGTCTCCGGCATGGGATGAGATATATTGTTACGTATATTAGTCTTTAAGGTATTTATGATATGGACCTCTATACATACATAATACATGTATTTGTATGTGTATTGTCTGTAATAAAGATTTTTAGAATTATTATTAATGTGGTTTGTTTGGTGTGTGCAGCACGGAGCCGATCCAGACGATCCAGTTCGCGCCGAACAACGCGATGGTGGCGCTCGGCTCGCGGGACAACTTCATCTACGTGTACCAGGTGGACGACGGCGGCGCGCGCTACTCGCGCCTCGGGAAGTGCCTGGTGAGGGACATACAGACGAACACACTCCAAGAGTCTGTGGTACAGACGACAGAGAGATAGAGGGAAATTTTTAATTGGGGAATTGTTTAATCGCCACATACCATCAGGTGAAATTGTTGTCGAGCATTAATTTATCATAAGTAAAAAAATTACGATCTCACACTAACACGCACTAGAATTCAGGGAGTCACTATATAATAAACGACCACCACGAAAACAAACATTTAACAGGCCACCTGAGCTGACCACATAGCCTAGTTAGTAGCCCTGCCTGCGCTACCAGGGATCCCGGGTTCGATTTCTGGCCGGGTCAGACATTTATGTACGTGACAGATTGTGTATTCCATGCCACCCGCGACACGGAATCTTAGTGCGGGGGTTTATAGCGGTTACTATTCATATAGATTTATATCGCTTTATGTAAGTCTTATATGTCGTTTTTACAAAAATCTACCGCAGCGTCAGCAATTCTACTTTTTCACAACATTATTCTATTATTGCACCAATTAATACAATGAACTATTTATGTAAGTAGATTACAAATTCTAGATAATACATGAACACATCACATAACGCTTATTAAGTTTCGTTACACCCACAGACCACACGTCGTTATAACAATATTGTGTCCACCCGAGCTTACCGTGTTTTAATCATTGAATGACTTCATTTCATGCCTCTAGTGTACGGAGAGAAAACGTAGGAGGGTAAACGATATCATACATTGGCTACGTAGGTTACGTCTAACGCTTGTAGTGCATGCTCTCTGGTTTAATCACTTGTATTTTATAGTTTGTACTTTAAATAAGTTATATTATCTGTTACGCCCCATTTACATACTCGGTGAGAAAGGCCGAGTGCGCACGAATATGAGTATAAACACTCTGGTCGGTCATCTTCGCTATTCGCTACGAGTGTTCTGTCGTTCTCGGCTCGGTGTCGGTATTTTGACGCGAATCAAAGAATTTTTGTTCAGAGTTCAGAGATGTGTTCATGTTCGTTCTCGTGCACAAATTTTCGGCGAAAGTAAGCCGAATGTTCGGCAGAGTATCTAAATGACGCGTTGAGTGTATAAAACAGTAGATTTGCCATGCCGATAAACATGATTGATGATGATGATGATGATGAAGCTGGCAGTAATTGTAGCATATGCACATACGTTGTCTGATGTACACGAGGAGTGGGGGTACCGGGGGTTGTCTAATTGTCTATCGCTACGCTATAATTACATAATACGCCAGAATATATGTATATATCTATAGTGTTGTAGCACGGGTAGACGTCCGTGCTTGCCGGGAAGCTATCGTGTTATGCCAGTGCTGGGTAGGATACTATATGAACTGACAGTTATACCAACTGTACAATTTTAATTTTGTGAAAAGGTAGGTGCGGTCTGGGCGGGAGCATTTCGCGCCGCCAGATGTAATCGTAATGTGTAATCTGATTACATTTTTCCCATCTCTGTCTAGTAGTCAAGGTAAAGAGAATAACTCACAAAAGTATGAACTATATTCAGTTCTGTATAAAAAGCTTAATTTTTTATTAGATTAGTTTAAACCTCGTGTGTAGATTATTAGATTAAAAACACTAATCAATTACAGTATGCTATAGTTGCCCTAATTATAATAAGTGTAGTACGTAGTTAATGTGATTGTACACTCCTTGTATTATAAGCCAGACTGTATTATATGGTATTCACTGAAACAACATTTATTTTGAAAAAATAGTAATTTTAAAAGCCATAAACTTATCGTAGCTCACCCTTTACATACAAACATTTGTTGTTTGTAGTGACTTGTAGAGCAGACAATATGAAAAGTTTGTGTAATATTTGCAGGGTCACTCCAGTTACATCACCCACCTGGACTGGTCGGAGGATAGCCAGTACATCAGGAGTAACTCCGGGGACTACGAGCTGCTATACTGTAAGTTATCGACCCGTCTATTGTTTAATGCTGGACACTATTTTATGTAAGTATTCAAGATAGCAAACGAGCATGCAGTACCACCCATAATTCTCCTCACTCGTTCCACGTATGTGTAAACTGTGGAAGAAACTACTGTGACTAAAAAATCACCTTGTATATAATTTTAAATTGATAACATCGCGTACACTAAACATTATAATGCATCGGGATGGTCTCGCCGAGACCATGATCCATGCAACTGGGTCGAAATATCGGAAAAACAATTCGAAATCGTGAGTACCCGTACACATTATAATCATCTTGTATATGATATGTGTGTGTGTGGCGCGGCAGGGAACGCGACGACGTGCCGGCAGGTGACGTCACCGACGGCGATGCGCGACGTGGCGTGGGCCACCAACACGTGCCCCATCACGTACACCACCATCGGCGTGTGGCCCGAGAGCGCCGACGGGACCGACATCAACACCTGCACCAGGTACGTGCACGCCGCTCGACGCACCGACCGCACGGCCAATAGACACATAAGGGCGCGTTCATATAGGACGTCCGGAATACTGGATGCTAGTAGCGTATGTAGTTGTATGAGCGATTTCACACAGAATCCAGTATTCTGGAAAACTGCAAAAATTCTGCTTACGTAATACTTGAACGGCCCCTTAATGGAGAAGGCAAAAGGGTCAAAATATTACTATCAAATACACCTAAAATCCGAGCTTAGGTCATATACATTACATAACTTTTTATTTCACTTCAATACATGCAGTATTTCCGAAGTTATAAAGACGAGAAGTTCAAGCCCTTTTTTGAATTTCCGAGATTTCGCGCGCTTACGCTATGACGTCACGATTTAGTTCGGCCGCGAGCACGATACGGCGCAACTATAGAAAATATGGGTCTATGCAGGTCAAAAATCTATAACTTTCTTATTTCTATAGATACAGACTTGAAATTTTGCATAGATGTAGTAGATAGTATGTGAATTATATATGTTATTTTATTATTGATAACTAAGGTTTGCTCGCGGCTTTACTTGAGTTTAAATTAACATTTCGGTCAAAAATCCCTATCAACTACGCGCGACTACTGAATGATGACGTCATCGAGTAGTGACCGCCCGCCTGCGTTTTTAAAAAAACCAACGGCCGTAAATACGCACTTTGATCGTTAATATCTCAGCCATTTATTGAGATATGGAAAAGGTAAAAAACACAGTTTTTCTTGTAATTTTTTATAGATTTATTTGACGTGTAAAAAAAAATTCGTTTGCCTGGTCCATTGGCGAACGACTCATAAGTGAATAATGTATGTCAGGTCGCACGACAACCGGCTGGTGGCGACGGGAGACGACTTCGGCAAGGTGAAGCTGTTCGCGTACCCCGTCACGCAGCCGAAGGTGGGTCCACTTTACTACTATCGTCGTAAGGGCAAATTACTTTACTTTTCGTCATCGGCCCTGTTTTTTTTCTTTTTTCAAAAAACGCCAAATCCAATCCATTTCAACGTGTGCTGATGAACTTAATACCGGCGGCCAACTTTCAATACCGTTCCACGCGCTGTTATTATACAAACACCATATCAATTCGTATAAACTTTGGAACAGACTACCATCAGCGGTATTCGCACAGTGCATGGGGACCTTCGAGAAGCTGCCTTCCTTCTCGGTCGGCAGCGCACTGGTGACGCGCTTAGTGTCACGACCTTGAATTTTTACTCTCAGCGCGGTTACAGAAGTTTCGCTTTTTAAACTCGAAAGTCTTACTAGGTTTAGAAGAGTATGTATGTATAGTACGGCCGGCGGTTCTTGGCCGCTCTGAACTTTGTTCGGATCACTGCGCAGAAGTCAATTTTACAGTCGAAACGGTGGCGAGACGCGCGGGGTGTCACTTTGAGCATTGTTCGTTTCAGTCACACGCTCAGTGTTCGTGTCGCTATCTCTCTCTAAAGTACAGTACCTGCGCACTATATCCGAAAGCCTAACTTCAGAGCGGCCTAGCACCGTCGGCCGCACTATAGTATAGCGTGGTATAGCGTCGGTCTGGTTACAGTCGCTGTGCCACCAGTACGGGGGGCACTCGTCGCACGTGACGTGCGCGCGCTTCCTGCCCGACGACACGCGGCTCGTCACCACCGGCGGGCTCGACACCAGCGTCATGCAGTGGCTTGTGGACTGAGACGGTCGCCTACCACCCGCCACCCACCACGTCAACACCCGCAGACACGAACAGTGGTGACCACCGTTGACCTCACTGACTACCACAAACGGTGGACTGCACCGTGCACTGAACACTTTCTACTCGCAACGATTGAAACCTGGTTTTATTTTATTTGGTTTTTTTTAAAGTTGTAATCGCCTTCAAAATATGATTACTGTGGATTGGTTATAATTAACTCCTTAGAATGGGACTATAAATGTCCTCCTCCTGTATTGATTTGTTTATACATAATTATGGCATAGTCTATTAACCTTCTATCAAAGCATTTTCGTTAAGATCGTTGATAATTCCAGACGTTACGGGCTGGAGACATTGATAGTAATGCTTAACGGTACTGGATTAGATTGACGAACAGAGATGGAGCTTTTAGCCGCTGTTAAAATATCGAATATGTCGAAATGTTTAAATTATATACTTTAATGAACAAAATAGTGTTATAAATATTGATATTCAATTAACAACCATTCCATATGTTATTACATGCCAAATAATATGTAATAAATCTGTAATATTATTACTTATTTTACATAATATTATGTTTGGTACGCAATGGATATCATTTTCATGTTTTAATTTGGAAATTGACTTTCAATTAGAATAAGACTAGCGCTCCACCTTTTCTTTCGTTGATATAAATTCAGATATATTTATAATCAAGAAGCTATAAAGTATTGTAATATTGAGGGACTGCCCCCATCTGCTGAAAATTACATTGTGTAATTCCCTTCCTAAGGCCTATTTTATTAGACTTTTATTAAATAACAAATCGTGAAATATTGTCTGTTTTTCAGCACACAGCTCCACCTAATGTTTTCTGTTGAAATAACAAACGAAGTACAATTTGGTTTACAATGGTACAAATTATAATAGACATTTATGATATCGCGTTGTGCTGATTTTAGTTAGTACAGCGAGCAGACTCCTTAAGTACCAATTGTAGTAATAGTACAAAATGGGAACTACTTTTGTGTATTTACACATTTGTAAACTTATTTAACTTTTACATACTCCTCAATATTTTGGACGTATTTTACTTTTAACGACAAAACTGTATTAGCCCCAAACATGAAACTTTACTTGACAAAAAAAACTGTAAATTCATTCAATAACTTGTACCAAATTTATTATTACATTGATAGGTACTGAAGTCAATTTTGGTGTGAAAATATACGGTTTTATACTTGCTTGAATACCCATTGCATATAAATGAGTCATTGCATTTGTCTGCTTAGTTAAGATCAAAAACAAAATTTAATCTCACGAAACAGTGTGACTGAAAATATGCTTCATTGTGATGCTGTAGACATGATTGCACCCCACTGTCCCACTGCTGGGCGGGGGTAGTGATACCTTATTACGCTATATTTAGCACGTTAGTGCACTATTTGATGTGAATAGCTTGAGTATTTAATAAAAATATTGATTGCAACTTAATACATTAAGCTTGACACTGAGATGTTTGTATAGGGTATAGAGTGCTGTTAGCGACAAGACAAATTAAATGGTACAGAGCGCACTGACACACACTTATAGCAACGGCATTAACAAAAAAAAGTTATTATTGCCGCAAAGCAGCAAAATCTATGCAATTACTTTCAAATTTGTTTCTTAAATCTCATTTATTTTTATATAACAAAATAAATGCTTAAATAACATAGATATATATATATCTGTAGAGTATAAAATAGCAACCTTTATGTTACATCGTTTCGCGCTACTTCCATTACGCGATAAAGTGCCCTCCACTCTGTATTCTCAAATGCGCCTAACGACGAAGCATAACTTAAAAACAAAGTTAAGTGAGTCCTGCCAACATTACCATTTAAATTGTTTTGTCAAATAAACGCATTTATATAAGGAGAGACGCACGATTGTGACACGAAGGGTTTAGGATCCGCCAGGGTCGAACAAACGGACAGTATGTAATGGTAGTATGTATTGTATGGTTACTGTTTGTTCCGTCGAGAGGGACTCGCCCAGCGTAACGCTACTTTACACTTGCGACTGCGAATATTGTTGATCGAGCTTTTTGGCGTATTTTCATAATTTAAGAGTAATTATATTATTAATGATAATAATTTCGGCACTTTTAGTTTTATTATTTAATAGGCAATTAAGTTTTACAAATTAGACTAAGACTTTTTTTAAGTAATTTAAGTTGTTTTTCGTGGTTTACGAAAATGTTTATATCGGGGAAGTAGATTTTTTAAAGCTTTTTACTCTATATCTATGGCCTATATTGATGAATCTGTTATATTAAGAAAGCTTAACGATATATATTTTGGACCCAATTTTTGTACATTTAGTAAAGATTTTCGTAAACAACGTAACGTTTTAAGTTTTAACAGATTCTGGCAACATTCCCTTAGTTATACATTTGTTGTTAACCTAGTCACCGGTAGATCGTTTCACGTAATGGCCGTCAGTAACTCTCATGTAGGTTAGCACTAACGGATGTTTATGTTAAATGTATATATCATATGCGATGGCGTCTGTCCGTCTTCTTGAATGTGCCTCTAATAAAACAATGTTTATTGAATTTGAGTTTCATTTAGTTACCCACCTCGGCCGATTGTAAATAATGACCAAGCTGACTGCATAGTTTCCTTTCATCTGTATTTATCACTAAATATCATTAAATTCAAATGTCCGTAATAAAAACTGCACTAATGAGAAATAATTAAAACTCACCGACCACACAGCCAATAGACACCTAATGATTTTCCGTATTGAATGCATTCTGGCAACTGGCTGAGGTAACACGAAGCGGGGGGGGGGGGCTGGCTAATTCAACGCTGTGATTGGCTAATTCAAGGCCACACGAAACGTTGGAAAGAAATAGATTAATTTAAGCAACGGGAAAGAATGAGACGGCACGAATTTATATCGGTACGATAAGCCAGATGTGTTGACAGAAGCCATTCGCCTGTTATATTGGCTGTGTGGTCGGTGCTTGAACTGTAATTTAGTCCTTGCTACCCATTAATAAGAATCAGGTCTCTAGTCATAACTGAGGTCTAGATAATACTCCACCATACTGCTCCGGTGATTGGAGTAAATGTAGTTCTTTACAATCTATTTACACAAAAGTGAAAAGCTAAATTTTACTAAAAAATTGTACAGCAAATGAAACAATTTAAACTTAAATACATACATATTTATTAGAAACTCGATTGTATATGTACTGCGCGACGCAATATATATAAACGATATTCCCGACAGTAAACTACCAACACTGGAACATAAATATACGACTGTTTGTATAAATAACAATGAACGAACTTCAACAACATCATTCGACCATCTTAAATTTTCAACCTTGACTAAGTCAATACAGTGTTTGTTTCGTAATGACATTTTAAAAGTAATTACCGCAAAAAGATATTTAAAGCTTGACATTGTACATCGTTTTTCCCTTAAAAAACGTCAAACTGGTCACAGATACCACGAATTAGTAACATTGACCAAATAAATAGACACATTAACATACCAACAACAGAATCTAATTAAAATTGATTGATCGAGTCACAAATACGATTCCATTCTTGAACCGATCTTCAAGACTTCAAGGGAGAGGCCAACAGTACGAAAAACATTTGAAAGTCCAACAATTTAATTCAACTATTGTATAACACGCACTATATCAACTGTTCCACACTGTTCGCGGACAGCTCGAGCAGCCTCCACGCCGCCTTGGGGTTCATCTCCTGGGGGTCTCGGCAGAGCACCCACACGTAGTTCACCCGCATCACCTTGTCCGGACTGCCCTCTATCACATTGTTTTTACCATCCCTCACGCACATGATCTGCTGCGACTGGAATGTCACCACCAACACTGGACCCTGATCCATCATCTTCCCCATGACTAGCTCGATCTGCTCGATATCCAGGATCTTGGAGTCCAGCCGGTAGCCCAGCTGCCGGCACTGCTTGATGGGCGTGGCCAGAATATTGTACACTCCCTCGTAGCACCAATCCTTCAGGATCTCCAATTCGCCTCTCACCATGGCTTCCAGAATGTTCGGGATGATGTCGTTCGCGCAGTCCTCTAAAAATTTCTGTGCGGTGAAGTTTGGGTCGATTTTGCATATCTCCGTCAACGTTTTGGACAACTCGGTCTTCTCGAAGATGTTCCCGAACAGGCTGCCCAACTTCTCGGTCATGAATCTCGACGCACGCACCACTGGGTTCTCCGACTCTTCGTATTTTATCTTTAGTTCTAACACCTGTAATGGAGAAGGCAAAAGGGTCAAATTATTACTATCAAATACACCTAAAATCCGAGCTTAGGTCATATACATTACATAACTTTTTATTTCACTTCAATACATGCAGTATTTCCGAAGTTATAAAGACGAGAAGTTCAAGCCCTTTTTTGAATTTCCGCGCTTACGCTATGACGTCACGATTTAGTTCGGCCGCGAGCACGATACGGCGTAACTATAGAAAATATGGGTCTATGCAGTTCAAAAATCTATAACTTTCTTATTTCTATAGATACAGACTTGAAATTTTGCATAGATGTAGTAGATAGTATGTGAATTATATATGTTATTTTATTATTGATAACTAAGGTTTGCTCGCGGCTTTACTTGAGTTTAAATTAACATTTCGGTCAAAAATCCCTATCAACTACGCGCGACTACTGAATGATGACGTCATCGAGTAGTGACCGCCCGCCTGCGTTTTTAAAAAAACCAACGGCCGTAAATACGCACTTTGATCGTTAATATCTCAGCCATTTATTGAGATATGGAAAAAGTAAAAGCACAGTTTTTCTTGTAATTTTTTATAGATTTATTTGACGTGTAAAAAAAAATTCGTTTGCCTGGTCCATTGAGAGACGAGACATTATTGTGGTAAATTTTATGACATCAAACCTATATCATAAGTCAAAAGATGTTGTTTACATATACCATCGCAACATTGCATGTTGTGATATTTCACTGTCGCAAGCATTACCTTGTTGAAGTACTGGTTGTTGTTCTTGAAGCTCTCCCACTGCTGGTAGAAGCGCGAGTCCTTGTGCAGCTCCACGCCCACCGTCTCGGTGTCGGGCGCGAACGTGCGCTCGTCGGCCGCCACCTTGACACATACCATTTACTACATTACTTCATTTATTAATAACTTATATCTTCATAAATATTTAAGCAAGTCAGTTTTGTTTAGTGACAATAGCAAAATTAAAACATAATTATGACAAACATATTACTCTTCTTTGGAATTACTGAGAACTTTATAGATTGAAAACTGGCTTTTGGACAACATGGATGGAATACAGGTTTTGAAAACAATAAAATTATTTAGACTATAAGTATACCTCAACTCTCTTCCTCAAGGAGATTGGCGAGATGTACACTCGTCCCTCCAAGCCTCGTGGGGTTATTTCGTTCTTCACAACCTCTGTTGCCTGCAAACATTTAGTACATCTTGTATTTTCGTGGCTTTTAAATAGAATAATATCAACATATCCTAACAATATGTGAATAGCTTGTACATTACCTGTGATATGGTTCTGAATGCAGAGGTTTGACCAAATTTCTGGCTTTTGTCTGCTATACTTTCGGCTGCGTCTTTGGCAGTTTTGGATATGTCTTCCGTTATTTTACCTGAAACATAATGGAACAAAGTTAATGCATTGCTATAACTAATAATAAACACCTAACTCATACACAAAAAGAAACAAATTCATATTCACATCCCAAGGTCAAATATTTATATGTTACATGTGTTTGATATGCAATAATTCAAATTCAAAATCATTTAGTCATATAAGTATCACTGATACACATACATGTGCTCATCATTTTTTATTCTAATGCTAATTTAAAACAAGATCAATTTAATAAGAGCTGAAGAATGACTACTGAATACACTAAATAATGAAAGGGCTCTTGACTATTCAGCTATTAGATGGTGGTTCTCCATGAACACAAATGTTTAATCACTAGTATATGATCACTTAAACCTACCATAGTCCATATTTTTATTTATTTAAAACTTTATGCACCAATTTGTACAGAAATGAATCTACAGCCATTGAAAACTGGGGTGTGATTCTCATTAATAACTCCTACTACACCTGTAGTAACATACTTCACATACATACAGAACTTAGCCTGAGGTAAATATTCAATTATAATATCAAGAAAAATTTTTGATTAATATTCTCTCACCAGCCTTTTTAGCAATCTCCGTTTTACTGGCCTCCTCCAACACATGTTCCATTTTCCCCTTAATACCCTCAAAGGTCTCCTTGAATACCTCTGAACCCTTTGAGGCCTCCGACTCCACAGCATGGAATTTCCTCCTTGCTGCCTGTAGAGCCTCTGAATTCTCTAACTTCTGTGCTTCTTCTCTGAACTTTTTAATATTATCTTTCATTTCCTTATTTTTGGCTATATCTTCTTTTATGTTTTCTATTATGGACGAGAAGAATCCTTTTCTTGAGTAGTTGCGACATTCTAGAATTGTGTACTGAGAAAAATAATATTGTTTTAAAAATGGCTGTAAACTGGAAAGAAATAAAATTTAAAATCAAAGATTTTTAACTGGATACCATAACTTTATTAGTGTTATTTTATTTTAAACAATAGTGTATAAGTGTTCAATAATTTTAAGATTAAACTTGAGTGTTAATTGTAAGTCACACTATCTGGACTTCTAAAGATCTCGGTTTATATCAATTATATAAACCCCTACTGCCAGGCTTAGGTCTCCTCACACAAAGTGAAGCACAGGCTTTATTCTACTACAGTACTCTTTTAAACTTCACTGGGGACATTATGGAACATCACCAGGAAAGAAAGATAATTAAAAAAAAATTAAGTATATTTTGCATTAAAATATTTAATTAGTGAAAAATAAGACTTTAAATGAGTCATTTATATTTTAATTTAATTCAAGGTAAATGACATCATTTATAATGTCCCATTACACAACTATTTCATTTAAAGATATTATAATCCTGTAATGAGTCACTCTGACAGAGTGTTGATAAATTCAAAAATACTAGTTTTCTTTTATCGAGACTGCAAACTATAGATCTTGTGTTGACCAGGTATTTCAATACATAAGTATATTCCACTGGAGGTTCCTTATTATGATACTTGGGACTCGATGCATTTTGAAGCTCCAGGTCAAAATATCCTAATTTGGATATGTGGCTTCAATCCATTAAAGGCTTACGGCTGAGCATGGGTCTCTTCTATTGAGGAGACCTAGAGCATAATCCACCATGCTACACCAATGCGAATAAATTGGTGGCGGAATTTGGATATATAAAATTTATAAAGTAATGTGTAGTTATACTCTATGACTCTAGAATACAGTGATACGAAGGCTGTTCAACGTCTTGCGCATGTCTGGTCGTAACCTCGACAATTACGAAACTTTGAATGAAAACCCAATTAAAGAACACTTCAAATGCATATTAAAAGACAGGATATTGCCAGAGTACACAGGAAATACAAATCACGAGTTATTTAATGAACATTTCGTCATTCTAAACTTTTAAAGTGAACTGAAGTCTCAAAAAATGTTTACCTGGTCAGTTTTGATAGAAACAATAGTCGGTTTAATATTCACTGGCACTACACATTTCCAACGCGCTGGACTATATAATAATTGGCGGCAGGAATGCTGAAAACCCAAAAATTTAAGTAACCTTTAGCACACACATAACCTAAACAATGCTGCACATAAGTTCAAAATTCTATTTACCATTATTAATTATAAAATTTTGTTATAGAGATATTTAATTCAATAATTAAGTTTAGTAATTGTAAAAATTAAATAAATACGACCAAAATAACACTAATATCAAAGAAATTGAATCAATATCATGTTTTTTTTCTATATCCGTCCTTGGTCGTTGACGTTCGTTTATGACACTGACAGATCAATCAACTGACTGAATAGGTACCTACCTGTTCATACTTCATAATGACAAGTTGACAACCATACACAGAGTAATAGTTAGTGTTGTGGTATGAAAACATTGTAAACCTACATACATAGAGTTAGGATATTTTAATATATGACGATTCAGGAGTGTCTCGCAGGTCACGATAATCACGCAAACAGCCCTTCTGTTATGAAATGCCGACGAGTTGACATACAAGCTCTGTTTTTTTGGTATTTTCCCCGAGCCTTCAAGCCCTCAATGCTATTCCCGCGATTTCTGCAATCCTTCTGTACAAGTGCCAAATCTTGACACTTCACCCCAGAGCATGACGTCACCTCGCCAAGCTGTCACTACTGTCAGCTTGACGTTCCACAACAGATTACAACTTGACAGACCTCGCGATCTTCACGAACCATAGATAACCAATACCATCGATTCACGCGTATCATAGACTAATCTGTACCTTTGATTTACCATCATCACCGACACGGCCATCTCTGACCTGTCACACGTCTCTGTGTGACTTCGTTATGTATGTACTTCCATCACAATTGCTCTGTCCGCAATTTTCTTATCAATTCAATCAATTGCCAAAACTCCATTCGGTTAGATGTCTCCTTGATCCATCCTCAAGAACACTCTACCAGCGGCAACACTTAAATATTTGACATTCGAGTCACCTCATACCGGTAACAACAAAACACCAACGCGAGTTTCTCTCCAAGCTCGGCCCTTTCTGACCAATAAAGGCAATCTCAAAAATCTAGTCTCTGTCCGACCTGGTCATTGTTACCTCATACCGGTAACAACAAAACACCAAGGCGAGTTTCTCTCCAAGCTCGGCCCTTTCTGACCAATAAAGAGCAATCTCAAAAGTCTAGTCTCTGTCCGACCTGATCATTGTTACCTCATACCGGTAACAACACATCATCACCGCTTTGCTCACAAAACATAGCCTCTATCTAGCTATAACATCAGTGCCTTAGGCAAGCACAATCAAAAGAGACCTTTCCCATCAACTGAGCACTGTGTTGATCACTAGGCCCATCTGCCTTTATTTACCTCGTTACCTACTCAATGTTACATCAATTCAACAATAACAACTTGACCTTCAGGCACTTTCATCATCAAAATCACGGCTAACAAATTCCTTCATCAAACCCAACCAGGTTATTAAGAATTATAAGGTCAAACAATCATACTGGTTAAACAATACTGCTCATATCAAATTAACTTGTGCAATTTCTCACATAACTTTTAATTTAGGTACACCAATTCAAAACATAATGGCTTGTACTCAATTAAATTAATTGGTCAGTATAGATTATCTCCAAACAACTTACTTGTCACTAACTCTTGTAACCAAAATTAAATTAACTTTTCTCAAAACAACTTAATTTTTCACAAAATAAGTTAGTTGGTTTTTCTTATAAAAAGCTAGGATTTCTTATAACAAATTGACTTTTCTTACAATAATTTAACATTTTCCAATTCAATTTTATTTCACTTAAAAGTTAGCTTTTGTTCATGACAAGTTACCTTTTTTTTTTTTTTTACCAAAACAACTAGATTGTTCTCAAAGCAACTTCGCTTTAAAAGAGTTTTTGACCACAATAGGGCTCCCTTTTTTTGGCCTAAGCAGGCAAACAAGCGGACGGGTCACCAGATAGTAAGTGATCACCGTTGCCCATGGACATTGGTAACACCAGGGGCGTCACCAACGCGTTGCCAGCCACGAAGGGAGCCAAAGACCCACTTCTTGAAGAACCCCATGTCATAACACTGTCATAGCTTTTAGATTCTAAAACCTAAACAATGGTCTTTTCATTAAATTAAATTAGGTACTTTTCATCAACACAAGGTGTCTTTTCTTAAACCAAAACAAAGTAAGTAGTCCATCTCAATATTAAAATAAAACAGGTTTTGAAACAACACCCCCATAAACATATCTTGAAATATTCTTACAAAAACCAGAGTTCAACTCATTTACATAGCTCTTATGTGACACCCTGACTTAACAGTTACCAAAAGTCTTAATAACTACAATAAAAGACCTAACATGTGTCATCCATTGCCCCACAGTTCACTCTGGTAACTTCTGTCTAGTTACCTAGTCTCCGTAGTAGTTTAATACTTACATAGCCTGATACAAGACTAACCATGTGACATCTATACCACCACAAATCGTCTATTCTTGTGGCAAACCTCCATTTGGTTTGTAGAACTCTCGCCTCCCTCTGGTAAGACCATAGCAGCTATAACAATTGGCCACAAGGCTAATCTGTCTGATAACATCTATCCCGTTACAACACTCTTAGTACTCATGCAGTACAGGAACAGTCCCGTTACATCAATCTTAGTACTTATGCAGTACAAGATACAAGAACAGCCAGTAATTACCATCCAATTACACAATGCCAGTAATTTCCATCCAATAACTAGATTACTCACGTTAATTAAGCTGATGAACTCAATCCGAACTATCTGACCTGTACTGAACATCTCTATCTGATGTGATAATACTTCTGACCAGTAAAAGTTTATTGGTAGCTTACATGTATCGTCTATCCTGATATAAACATAGCCAACTTATAGCTTACTCACTAGTTAACTCACTAACTCTTAGTTCCTTAACACCCTCCAAAAACAGTATTACTAAACACCTCTCTCAGGGCTATGCATTGTACAATAACAACAATGATCAAATAATCATTTCAAAATGTTTCCTTCACAAGTTTGCTAAATTGTAATAATCTTTTCAATACAAAAGGACTATTATTAAATAAACACTGCATAACTATAACACATCATAATCCATAGGTAGTGTCAATTGCCATTCATTATTCTTGAACAGGTGTATACTTAGTTCAAATAGATATTGACTATTATTCAAATCAGTGCCAAGCTGGTTATACATTAAGAATAATAATAATACTCCTCCATCATCCAATATTCAATACTCCAATACTCCACACATCAAGCTATTTATGAATACCAATAATAAGTACCCGAGTGTAAGTATGTTTCACCATAACAATTAGTAACATGAACACAGGTTAAATTACTTTTCATTCTAGGTGTCAAAATGCCAAAAATGCACCAAAAACAGGCACATAACAATAACACAGGTTTACCATGAATTCAGTATGGTTAATTATTCATTAATGATACTAATTTACTAAGCCATATCATAATCATATGACGCAATTACAATTATATTCCCATCTTATAGATTGTATTAACCTAGCAGTTAGTAATAGCAAGTAGAACTAATACCATCATATTTATCTGCCACCTACATTATCAGTAATCCCTGTGTGCTAAAACCACAGATTACACAGGTACCTCAACAGTTTATTCTTTGTATGTACTTAGCTTCAAGTTTAATTTGATTAAACTCCTGGTACTTACCTCTTAACTACAATGTTATCAAGAACCAATAAGTTTAACTCCCTTATAACTATTACTTTGTATTTTTCAATACCTCATATCAACAATATTTATCACGTCGTCAACTCTGATTTGGTCATTATTAATTTTGTATCGTTCTGTTAATAATATGAAACCAATATCTACTTTGTGCATAACAACTCAAAAGTACCTGGTTCAGTACAAACATTTATCAAATCAATAGTCAACATTAAACATTAAAGGATAACACACACAATAAAAACAACAACAATAAGCCCTTTATTCTGATATCAGGGACGGAATACCCGCCGGCATCACGTCTTATAGGATGTCACCAATCCCAGTACGCCCCCCGGCACAGGCCTCCTCTAGCAGTTTCCACTGTGTTCTATCCTGAGTCACTCATCTCCATCTTGGGCCAGCAGTCAACCTGATCTCATCCTCCCATCTAATGTGCTGTCTACCACGGCTTCTCTTTCCATCCCTAGGATACCAATCCGTAACCGTCTTACACCATTTTCCTTTTCTGTCGCGCATCATGAGCCCAGTCCATCTCCACTTTTGCTGGTCAATATGCTGGAACATATCACATCACAATATAAATACACACACAAAACCCCGCACTAAGACTCCCCATGTCGCTGGTAGCATGGGCCACACATCACTAACACCCACGTCCCGAGAACACTATTTGTCTGTCACAACACAGAAAACATCTGCCCCGGCCGGGAATCGAACCCGGGACCCCTTGCTTCGCATGCAGGGCCACCATCAATTAAGCTATGGGGTCGTCAATAGTGAACAGATTAATTAAATTGAACTGATATTCACAAACTTTGTTTTTAAACCAAATATTTCTTTAAGTTCCAATAATTAAGCACTTTACCTTACACTTTACCATAACACACTTATGGTAAGTCAATACATTAAATATTGCTGCAAAATGACATACGATAGTGATAGTTATCATAATATCAAAGAACTATATTCATCATGACTTCTTGCTAAAAGTACTTTACCTTGTTGTCATACCTCAATAACAATCTTTTTCTTTTAAAATTGCAATTCAATTTAATGTTGGTTCCGGACACAATATTATACTTACTGAGGTACTGACTATTCTGTCTTAACCAAACCTCGATATAGGTATTCAAATACCTAAACATAAAAACAAAGACAACACAGAGATACCTGATAAATCCTTCAGCATGTATCTGTGCTGTGAGTACGTGAGTAGGCACTTTAGGATGCACTGCCACTTGGCTCACTTGCAAGCACAAGCTATCATCAAGTTGAACGTGATCGATCATTATGACGTAGTCGAATTGGAATCTTCAACTGTAAATTTCCTGGATACCAAACTCGCCGGAATTCTTCCCTTTTAGCTCGTGAACCGGAATTATTCCCGGAAAACTTATTCACATCGAACTGAGCCAATAAATCACTTTTGTCAGGTAGGCACTTCAAACACTGCGTAGCGTTTGTGGAATTTGTGGGTATGGGCTTTTATCCCACGCCTGATGACGATTCAGGAGTGTCTCGCAGGTCACGATAATCACGCAAACAGCCCTTCTGTTATGAAATGCCGACGAGTTGACATACAAGCTCTGTTTTTTTGGTATTTTCCCCGAGCCTTCAAGCCCTCAATGCTATTCCCGCGATTTCTGCAATCCTTCTGTACAAGTGCCAAATCTTGACACTTCACCCCAGAGCATGACGTCACCTCGCCAAGCTGTCACTACTGTCAGCTTGACGTTCCACAACAGATTACAACTTGACAGACCTCGCGATCTTCACGAACCATAGATAACCAATACCATCGATTCACGCGTATCATAGACTAATCTGTACCTTTGATTTACCATCATCACCGACATATAGAAGAAGAAAAATAGACGTATGTCATTATGGAAGAATGGAAAAATAAAAGTCAGTATTTGCATGTAACAATATCTTTTAATTATATAAAATAACTTATCGTAACAGTTAGATTGATGACAGTGAGAGCATATGATTTTAAACTTAACTCATCGCGGATTGTACTCATTTTATTATGATACGGGTACTCACGATATGTATTTTGAAACGCCGATATTTCGACTCAGTTGTATGGATCGTGGTCACGGCTGGACTGAGGTGGCGCAGAGAAACTTTTGACTGAAGTGTCACCTGTCAAAAGTTTCTCCGCGCCACCGCAGTTCAGCCGTGACCACGATCCATGCAACTGGGTCGAAATATTGGCGTTTCAAAATACATATCGTGAGTACCTGTATCATAATAAAATGAGTGAGAGCATATGCTCTGCTCTGCTCTTCTATATAGAAGACTAGGTACCTACACAGGCTACACATATATGATTCACAATGCCATTGCCGTCTGTTGCAGGACTTCAGTCCGTTGCAAATGTTGCAACAGACAGAAATTGCAACTTTTTGGATATTTTACCATGCATAAATAAATATAACATAAAGACTGATTGTGTGAATCTATTATTCCTGCGTGTCAAAGCTATTATGTAGGGAGTTGCAAATAAATACAGACAGCCGGTCTTCCGTACCTCGTTGAGCTCTCTGTGTTGTGTAGCGAAGGAATCTGCAGGCAGGAGCGGCTCTAGCACATGTAGCGCCCGGTCGCAATCAATGCCATGGCGTAGCGCCCTGTTGTATCAAAATGCACGGTCGAAATAGATTAGGTTTAAGTGTCGCGAGCGGAGCCGCTCAGCGCGCACCCTGACACCCGGCGCCCAGGTGCACGGCACCCTCTATATTACAGGTTATTTTTTTAAAAGATGTGCCGAGGAGTTTCTTTCGCCGTTTCTTTTTCTCCTCAAAGATTTAAAAAATGCAATGTTTAAAGGCACCTTAGCGAAGCGGTGGTAAATGCAATGCAAAAAATTGAAGTGTAACATGTCTCATACCTACATGAAATAAATGATTTGAGTTCGAGATTAAGTCTCCCCTGTCTGCAGGTGCCCCTGTCTCAAGAGTCTTGAGTGTGACTCAAGACTCAAGGGAAGGGTCACCTTTTTACCCGGGTTTGATATCGGGAGGCGAGTGTCTCATTCATAGATAGCATAATTATGGTAACTAGCTATTCTGTGATCACAATATTGTAGGTACTTATAGAAAGTTCATAGGTAGATTTAAAAGGTCCATAGTTATAATGTGTCCAGGTCCTATCCTTATTGATTGGCTTTACTCTGCTAAAAGCACCGACCACTTGGCTGTGTGGTCGGTGGCTATATGCCAAAAACTCCAAAAAGCTTAACTCTTTTGAATGTCCATAGAAAATGTCACCAACCATAAACAAACTTAAACCATAAACAAAACAAAAATAGAAAAGTTTACTTGTTTCCTGTTGACAAATTAAATCTAATTTTGGTTTCTTTTTCCTTTATTTTACTTAGATCTAAATTATAAATTTACTTCTTAATTAATTAGTCATGCAATATATTGTCAACTACATTTATAAAAATCATCAGCATAGAATGTTCTACGATTCAACTTTTAAAAAATGCTCGTTTCCGGTATGAACTTGGTTCCAGAAACATAAGAAAGTGTGCAATTTCATTTATTTTCTGTCGTCATTTTTGGCCACGGTATCGCGTGCGCGTTTTGTGAAATTCAGTTTATTTTATGTTCGTTCATAGAGGATTGTAAGCCGTGCTCGCCTTGTTGTGTTTTTCTGCGGAATACGCGGAGTGAAGATTGAAGAGACGCTTTGTCATAGAGGGAAGGTATATAGCTAGAATATCGAATATCTTCCGTCAGTCAGTCCATATTTACTTATCGTGCGCAAGCCGCAAGTAGTAGTAGAAGTAGATACCACGTTTTTGCCAGCTGGTGCGTACGTTTCTGCTTGTAATTTGTCTTGTAGAAGCGAAGATAAGATTTACTGAAGTGTTAGTGGTGCAGTTGGATGATAGTGGATAATATTCAATTGTGGCAGGTTGGTGTGACCGGTTGGTTTCCGTGGTGCCAGCTCCCTTGAAGAATCAACAATTCATCCCATCTGTGAGCTCTCGTCCAGTGGGGCGCTACCATTTTATATGACTTTAGCAAGATTTACAGGTGAGTGGTAAAATTTTGACTATCGAATGTCGCAGAAGTATTTCGACGCGCGGCGTTTTTGCTTATTGGATTTTTAGAGGCACAGAGGTTAACTTTGCTAGTGACACTTTTACTTGAAATGGTTATTTTCTTGATTAGGCATGTCTATGACTGTGGAGATCATTTCATTGATTTTGGCAATAATCAAGCTCTAATATTTTACTATTCACTTGATACAGATAAAATGTAATCTGTAATGTTAACAAATGCTCTTAGAAACTTTTGCCAGAATGCTATGATATGCTATTTCTATCACAGGATTATGCTATTAAACATATTTATTTGTATTAACAAATAAGCATTCCACATAATTTTTCAGTAGATTCAAGAGATAGCCCATTGCACAACATGGGTGTCTCATTATTAGAGAGGGTGTCCGCTGGGTGGCGAAATGGCTTAGCATGTCCAGTTACTGATCACTGTAAACGGATTGTAAGCCTTTAATTCCTATTTTCTGGTATGACATAACATGAGTTGAGCATACTATTACCATTTCGGTTGTATAGTTTTTGTACAATGAATATTTTGCAGACCTGCAAAATTTTTGTAATTAGAAATGTTCAAGTTAAGTTCGAAACAGTGTATGAAACTTTAAACATCAATAACCAGGTACTTAACTAAATTTAAATATAAAATGAGCTCTGGAATATGCAACACTTGTATGAAAGTATGTTGGGACTTAATATTAACAGCAAGCAAAGGTACATAGATCACTCAATAAGTTCTGATTATAGAAAAATAATTGAACTCAACTATTATTTGGATTCAACCTATTAAAGACCCATTATAATGGTTTATAGCATCTGTTCGTAACTGTGGAGGCATACTCTGGCATGCTGTCTAGTGTGGATTTGTGCTGGGGTTACTGGGTAACATAAGTGTTGGAAGTTATTATGCTTTTAGTCCTCAGAAGCGTGGAAGCTGCTGTGAACAAGGATCGGTTCTAAGCACCGGACTATGAACCCTTCTAATTTTAGTACTGACTATTTATTTTACATCATTTCAAAATATTCCCCTTTATACTCTGTACAAAGTTCTTAAGCCAACTTTGGATACATTGTCTTTATCTTGTCTTCTTTATCTGATAGATCAGAAACTGTAACTGTAGGCAGCTATTTGGCTTCTACAGCCTTCAAAAAACTACTTTTGATTGTTCTAAAACTATTGGAAATATAATAAAATACAGGATGCCAAGGAAGGAAGTCAGGTGTAAGATAAATGAGTTAGGATTTGAACACCAGATATTTAGATATCTGTTTTTTCCTCTGTGATTAATTCTGAATGTTCAATAAATGTCCCATATTGAAGTCGTTGATAAACGTCCTTCGGAAAACCGCAAACACTGAGTACTTTTTATTGGACAATTTTATTATTAAGCTTGGTTCTTGAATGTCCTTGGCCGAATGTACCTCTTACTTTGCTATAATTTGCTCAGCTTAAAGGACTAATTGCTGGTAGCCACTGGAGCGGTGCAGAGTAGAGTGAAGGTTTTCCAATTAAATTCACTTTCACCGCCGAGTACTACGCATCCGCAACCTCAACAAAATGTCATAAGCAACTAAAACACTCTACAATTAACGATAAGTTGTATTAAATGTGTTAAGCAAGCGATTTCGTGCGCGTTATACAATACGCGCCTAATGTTACATGTGTTGCGTCACTCTACGTCATTGATTAGAAGTTGCATGTAATAGTGACTGTATGATAGGGTTACAGTAAAACTCTTGTAAGTTCTCATAACAGTCGCCATAGCCATATCTGTAAAGTAATTGGGTTAAAAAGTTGTATAAAATCGAATTTTACAAAGTAGGATCGAAGAAAATATACGAGAATCTTTGTCATTTAAATTAACTTCCAAATTCAATTTTTTTTTTTGATTTTTGCTTCAAAAAAATTATCAAAAAGATATAGTACGCCCGGCGGTTCTAGGCTGCTCTGAACTTTGTTCGGATCGCTGCGCAAAAGTCAATTTTAAGGTCGAAATGGTGGCAAGATGCGCGGGGTGTGCCTTTGAGCATTGTTTGTTTCAGCCACACGCTCAATGTTCGTGTCGCTATCTCTCTCTAAAGTACTGTACCTACGCAATATATCGGAAAGCCTAACTTCAGAGCGGCCTAGAACCGTCGGCCGTACTATACCTATAAGAAGGTGAAATACGGTACAAAAAAACTCAGCACACCACACCTCAGCACACTGAGAAATTATTAATCCATAATTAGTATACCTACCATAAGCGGAAGTTATCAAGCTATAGAACTATCGGTCTGTAACTTAATAAATGAAAATTTTCAGGTGCTTTAAGTATTATAATACCTACCTACACTGACCCTAAATATTTGGAGCAGTTAGTTGCTTGAAAACTATTGCCGTTTGAAAGGTCCTCGGTTCGATTCCCAGTTGAGCTGTTCTCGGTCTTTGTGTGTGTTCTTGTCATTTTTTGTGAGGATAATGAGTGTTTAGCGTTATTTTTTTATATATTTGTCATAATATCGATAGAACCGTCCGTATTCATTGCTATCAATGTAAGTTTCGTTCCATCAACAATTTAGTAATTCACCTAAATCGGAACTATTGTCGATTGTCATTGAGCGGAAATATGTATTACGTTCAACGTCGTACCCACTTCCGATAGGTAGTTGATGTCGTTAAAATGTCGTCTGCTGGTTGATTACACAGACGCGGACGTGGACATACTCGTAACAATACTTGAGTGGAGATCGAGTAAATACATAGTAATAAGTGTGTGCGTGTATTAGTATACATACACTCGTACGAAGTTTAACTTAACATAAGTATCGTTATTTTTTTATTTAAATTTGTTTTTTTTGGAACGAAGTTCCTTACGGCAGGCTTGGAGGGGATAGGTTTTGCTGCGGTGACCGAACTGAAAAATATGTGATAGTAAAACCGTAAGAAAAAATGCGTGGAATAAAAGCGTCAAATGAGACGTGCGCAGGCGCGACAGTCGCATACACAAGCGAGTAGTGTATAATACCTTTCTCTTTCTCCCTCTTTCTTTTCGTTCGCCGTTGCCTTCATTAGCCGAAGGAACTTCGTTCCTACCTGGTGTCCCACGACACCACATCATTTTTTTTATTTTTGACTTTGTCTCCGACTTTTAACTTTAACTTCAACTTCCAACGCTATAGTTTGATGTTGGTAAATTCTTAAGCCGTGACAGTTTACGCATAGTCAGTACACATACACAAAACGTGTGTGTATTGTGGAGGGCACATCCTTGCGTCATCTGCCTGTAACTTACCTTGCCTTACCTGTAACAGAGGACCGTTATGGTCGAACAGACCAGTGAAATGTTCTTCAATGATAGCTGTTTTGTTGGCGTTGAAGGTTGCTTTGAATTTGAAGTCTGCGATGTTTTATAAAAACGGAATAGGCCTTCGGAAATCACAGTTCCGATTTGCTTCTTCGGTAGTCCCGAGAGGACTGGAGATCACTATCGCGAGGTGAGGTTCTTCACCTTTCGTGGTCATCTTTGCAAACCATAAAGTCAACAGCTCTGTGTGACCACAAGTTAAAGGCACTTCCATTGCTGCACTCGTCTAGCACTCCCTCTTAGGTTATTGGCCAAGGAAGGCACAAGCGCCGATTCTTTAGAGTTAGACATACCGATAGTTGTTTTCACCTGACTATTAAAATATCGTCAGGTTTGTAATTACATAATAAATTGTCAGTTGGTCTTCTATTGTGTCTCATAATAATGTCTACGTAAAGGTCTATAATGCAGTTATTATGGGGACATATTCGTTTTGTTTGCCAAAGCTTGCATCAAGATTGATAAAATCATTTACTGTTTCTTTGGAACAACAACCCCGCCAGATAGTCAATATTTTGTTGTCTGTTCCTGTTTGTCCTATACGATTTCTTTAATCTAGAAATGGATATATATTCTGCAGCAGTAACGTGTTCAAATCTCCGCAACACCAGAAGCTGCATTGGTATTCAAAGAGCGGTTCAGCGAGCGCGCGGTTTGCCGAATCGCGTTATGTCACCGGCCGGGGTCGACGCACCCGCCTTTCTCGTCTAGCACACAAACCTCGTTCCGGCCGCTCCCGGCTCCACTGCCCGATGATTGATTGCCGCTGGGATCGCGATCATCTGCTCGGATTTACAAAAGATGTGCGATTAGTGAATCTTGCAGGTCGTAAGCAACGTGAGAGTTGGCAGCTGGTTGCTTAGTTTTGTTATTTCGATGGTGTGTAGATAATTTTATTAACCTGTACTGTATACTATAGTTTGTATAAAGGAAGAATAGTAGAACCTTGACTTGGCGTAAAGATGAAATCGTTGGTATTCTGCACCTCTACTTCAATTCCTCAAACCAGACCTAAACCTGTTTACTATTCTCGAACACTTTTCAACTTAATTTATCTTAGCGTTTGACTTTAACATTGTTAGTATCGAAGCGCTAAATGTTATCATTAGGTACTACTACACGTAGGCTTAAGATTGAACTAGACAATCACAATAACGAATCAATGGCTAGTTATGGCCATCGGCTACCTAATTCTCGAAACGATGATGAAGAAATAAAAGGTTCTTGTGTAATACTGTGTGGCGATGGAGCTGCAACTTTCATAGTCTACAACCGCGATTATAATTTCAAAGAACGACCTCTTTCAAATTCCATAGATTAAATACTAGGCACACCAAAGCTCGCACAGACGAAACAACTTTATGGAAATAAAATAACATTATAAAATACAGACTATAAATTAATATACAAATATAAATTTATCAAAAATGAGTCGTGCACAATCACCGTAAATTAATTTGCTATACGAGAATTGCACTCGAGCTATTGATTTCTTGTGTGTCGTGGGTAACGTCACATGTCGCGAAAGGGAGCGTAAGTGTCCCTATAATTCATTAAATGCCCCTGCGTGTGTACCAGCTACACTGCGACAAAACGTTCGCATTGCAGTAGTGTGGCGTTGGTCGTTGTTAGTCGCCTGCTGTGGCGTCGCTGTTTGGCCTGCCCGCGGGAAGTGGACGTTGTGTTAGGCGCTTTGTTCGTCCAACACTACATGATTATTGATTTTAGAAACATTGAAGCGTTTTGAAAGGACTGCGGGCCGCTCTTTCTTTATTTTATACGTTCTAAATTTGAATGAAGGTGTTGGCGTTGTCTGAATATATCGCTACCCACATTTGTGAGGATTGTCACTTCTGCGTGTAAACAAAGTATATACAGTTGGATTGTTGTAGTGTTGTTGTATTGACGATCCCGTAGCTGAGTTGGTTGTGACCCTGCCTGCGAAGCGATGGGTCCAGGGTTCGATTCCCGGCCGTGGCAAATGTTTATGTGACAGATAAATGTCTGTTCTCGGGTCATGGGTGTTAGTGATGTGTAATTTGTGTTGCCAATGCCACCCGCAACACGGAATACCGCCAGTGTTAACAGTGTGTTAACAGTGTTAACAACTTTTTAACAAGTTGTTTTTACTTTTTATTTTTATTAGTTATTTTGGTAACAACTTGATAGGACTTTTAGAAGACCAAGTAGTCTGAGTAGAAGATACAACACAATGAACACAAATAGCGTTTCAACTGCGAGACTGCGATGGCGGTGAAAAATTCTGCCAACTTATTGCCTCAACCTGTACTACACTAGCAACTACAATCATACTTGTACAAAAATGTTGTAATCATTACTCAATACGCTTCGACTATCGAATTCGTTTTGATAGTTTCATGATAATAATAATGATTGAGCATGAACGGACTTCAAATCGTATCAGCTGACGAGGCGAGACATACGTCTTAAGTACACATGAGTAAAGAAACCACGGGGTTAGCAAACGTCATATTATTATGAGTAGTTACTCTGTAAATAATACTGCACTAATAGCTAAATAATATAACACTGATTACCATCGACACCAGCTATATCAAAGGCGTTACTCATGCGTTGCCGGCACAGAGAGAAAGAAGAAAAGGGAAAGAAAGTACTGTCTCTCAAGCTCCCAGTCGGTACACAAGTTGTTTGGCGGCCGACTCAAGCTTGAATGTGGTAGCCAGCTAGCGTTACCGCGAATCGTGGTTTTTTAAATAGCTTCACTAATTGAAACTACAATTTGAGACTAAAAGTATAGGATGACATCTCGTGTCCAATGGGCTATTACAAATTGGTAAGGCAATGACGTCACATACGTGTCTATATTGATTGAAGGTACGATTCCAGATAGTTCAGCTATATCTTAGGTTACTGTTTTATTTCGTTATGATACATTCTACGCACATAATTTGATTACTGCCTAGCTGAGAATCAAACCCTATACCCTTCGGACGGCAGTCTAGTCGTCAATACAAATGGAACTCGGTCTCTATACGCTCTTTACTCTTATGAAGTTTGTCCCGCGAGCGAGTGACTACGGTATGCCGGGCGCGTGGTGACGCGCGACATAAAAACACTATCTGTGTTGTGATAACTTTGTTTATTGTTTTATAATACGATACAAGCGTTATCTGCAACATTGGGACGATTTTGTACATCATTGTTATCTTGTAATTTTATTGTGTACTCATTCAGTGTCTCGTTGTTTTAAAATAGTGTTGTATTGTAACTAGTACACGATGATAGTGAAAGTGATGATACAGACTGTTTAGCTTTGTAGCTGTATTTAGTGTGCAGTATGACGGGTATACGCGATGTTTGTTTGTTTCTATGTTAAAAGCTGGTTGTCGAGCATAGAGAGTGAAGGTACTGTTCAAATGTCTGAAATATCCGTTGTATTATCTTGGAGCCCCGACTGGCAAGCTACTACAACTTGTTCGGGTCAAACGCCAAACGACTCGTAGTGTTCCGGTTGGTACCAGCCAGCCAGTCTTTCTTTCTTTTTTTGTTTTGCCGGCAACGTATCGGTGATGTCTTAATTATGTCCGTAGGCGACGGTAATTGCATACCTAGCTCATCTGTTTACATAAAAACATGTACTCACGATATGAAGTTTGTACGTCGATACTTCGACCCGGTGCGGATATATTTTATAACCACGAAATCGTTTTATTGACATGCAGTGCGGATTTTATAACGTGTTACAGAAGATATAAATCTCATGACCTTAGAAATGTTCATGACAGCAGCGCTCTAATAAATTGCCGTACAAACGATCAATCATTTTCAAGTCATGCTATAGTAAAATAAACTACTTTCGTTAATAGAACTTACAGCTTTTATATTCAAGAGTTCACGAAACATCTAAAGCTTGGATGCAAGTAGTTCGAAATAATGAAGTGTTAATAAAATTATATTACAGCTCGATCCATTATCGAGTCTTAAGATCTCCCCTAATCGTGGTGCACCTAACTGCACATTAGACGAGGTTACGGCATCAGGTCCTTCCTGTGGGGGGTCGCTGGGAGATCGCAGCTACAGTGCCTACAGGTGTACAACCCAGTTAACTCCCGACCTAGGGTACTTACGTTGGATGCTAGGGTATAATATTCTGCGCGACAGGCTAACTACGACCCTCGTAAAATCGACATTCGCGTGTTTTGGTCGCAGTGTCGGTAATTATGGGGTTCTCCGGCACGTTTTTGGTCGATGAATTCGATAATGCTTTAGTGATTACTGACGTCACTATCAGGTGGCCCGTCTGTTCGTTTGTCGATTAATTACAGAAATAGTATGACGTTCGTGCAGGTCGTTTGCTAGTTGACAACTTGGCAGAGGTTTTGGGTTTGAATTTGTATTGTGAATATCCACGCCACACAGGACATTCAATGGTACCTTGTCAAGTTTATAAAATATTTTTTTAATTTTTCTTTATTATACTTGAGGTAGGTTTTATTTTAAAGTGAAGTTTTAAAATGAGATACTAAAGGATTTATGTAATTTTGTATAGACAGTAAACCTACCTAATAGGTTACTAAAAGCAGAAATAGTTAGTTAATAGAAATAGCGTTTAAAATTATTATAAGTGGCGTTTAACTGCTGGCATTCCAGAAAGAAGTCGAGCCTTAAGGCCGAGGGTAATTATGTGTCCATAAACCGAAGAGTAGTGGACCAATTATATTGTGCAGAAAATGTTTTATGATATTTTATATAAGTAGTGATCTGATACGCCATTGTGCCAACGTTTAAACTAGTCGTAGTTTAAACGTTAGCCTCCCGAACCGGGGGCCCGAGTTCAAATCCTGCACGCACCTCGTTTTTCAGAAATGAATCCACGGACAACACACAACACGAGAACACCAATATCTATCCGAGAACAGAAATTTAAACTCGTTGCCTGGAATCGAACCCAGGACCCTTTGAACGGCGGTTCGGTTATCATTCCGTTATACAGGTCATCAACACGATGACATTTTATGAAAAATTATATTTAGTCGAATGTAATCTGTAAAAATGACGTCTCGTTGCGTGTTTATCGCATGATTCACAAACTACAATATGTACTTCAGTGTCTCTCTCTGTCGATTCATCGTTCGCAGTAACCTTGTCATGTCACCTTTGCAATGTTAGCGCAGTGCACTGGCCCAGAGATGAGCTCGGGAATCAAGACGCTTTGCGCATTAACAGTGCGCGTCGTCGATCGATCCAGCGATGCAATCTAGACTTGGCGCGGCTTGACGCATGTGGGAAACGTCTGCCCATTGTCTTATTTAAATGATAAAAGACGCTAAATGTTACGAAGAAAAATATCCTTAATTTGCTATAAAATTCACAATAAGTTAGCTATGATAAGTTTAGCGATAGTTGCTGTACAAATCAAAGATCGTGCTACATTATATCTAATCTCAATCCGGACTGGAGGTTAAAGTTCATAATATGGTTAAAGGAAAAAATGCTCAATTCTGGTATCAATCAGTCCGTAATCCACGAATGGTCATAATGGAGCACTATTAATCATCCTTCGAAGTTTTGTAACCACAAAAAAATCTGAATTGGATATCGTCCGATTTATCAAATTATAAGTAACATCTACTTGCTCATACAGCCTCACTGGGGCTGCTTATTGGTCGATATGAGGTTCTTAAAAGGAGTGGTAACCACTTCTTTCAAGGCCGGCAACGCACCTGCGGCTCCTTTGCTCTTGCACGTGTCCACAGGCGACGGTGAACACTTTCCATTAAGTGGGCCGTATGCCTGTTTGCCCGTCTTTTTTTATAAAAAATAGACTAACTTAGATACACAAATCCATACTCCATACTAGTTCCCATGGGATAACTTTAACGGTATTTTGTCGTTCCCAACTCCAACGCGGGCGAAGGTACTAGTTCTTGGTCGCGGAAGAACTAGTAGGACACAAAGTGCATTAGAGCTGCAAACAATCGTATTTAAACGCGTACCCGCAGGATATTGCAACTAGGGACCATTTGATCGACATGCAGGGTCACTTCCAGTACCAACACAGCTGCGGGATCTATTTGAAGATAATTTTTGCAATATGTGCGGGACTTTTACTACCCAAATTTGCCCGGCGTCTTTGGCTTGCCTATTCTTATTTCGATAACAATATGACTCGACTGTAATATGGCGTTTCTGTGTGTATAAAGATATCAGTCTTTGTGGACAGATGACCCAGTAAACAATGTTCCAGATTTAACAAGTTCTTAACCCTTCTCCGTGATGGCACGATAAAGGCCAACAACAGAACTTCGAGGTTGCCACTCAACTCAAGTGGCAGTCGAGGCTTCCTCGCGGAAGGCAGCCGCGCCGTTTAATAATCCACTTTACGCCCCGGGCTTTATATCTGTACGACACGCTTGTGTGAAAGTGTGCCGTAAACACGGACATTTATAAATTCTGTTTTATTTTATGTTGACCTAGTTTAAGCATTTGCATTCTAGAACCTATTCAATGCTGGTGGAACAAAACGACGCCTCCTAGGTTTTAAAGCCATTGCAGGAATATTCTAATTTCGATGTAGATTTTACAGTCCATAAGTTATTATGTTATTATGTCCAGCGTAATCTGGCATAAGTGCAAAACACTTTTCGTTTTAGTTTTTTTAGTTTTTTGGGTCAAACCCATCTAGAAGGTGTTCCATCCGTTCTTAACAGAACTTGCTAATACATACCACATTTTACTGACTTTAAATATTACAGAGTGTTTTTGTTTTGATACCTATTAGGAATAAGCGACTCTTCAGCGTTTAAACGACTAAGATAATCTTAAGATGAAAGGTTAAACCTGGCGATTATTTCAATGTGTGGGATTGGTCTGCCCGAATAGACCGCACTCATTGGTAGTGTGATAAGTACTTTCTGAAACAGCTGTAAGTGAAAAAGTCGGTCTGTACTCCTACCTTTCATTCTTCTTTCTTGATCGAGATCGATAATGCTTTGATTTTTCGGATGTTCGTGAGCCGTGAACCTCGTTCGGTCGCCTGCTCGTTTGTGATCTATTAATAGAATACCTAAGGAGTAAAAGATAGGATTATTTTTGTCGAAAGATAGGATTATATTTGTGTAAGGAGTAAAAGATAGGATTGTTTCTTGCCGCTTTTTCTCTCTTGGGTCTGCTCATCATAGAAATTCGTTGAAACAATGCGGTGGTTCGCTTTGCAAATAAAATTGTAAAAACCTCTTTCGAATAGAAGTTTCGTTATAAATGCCATTCTATTTGAGATAGACTTGGTGCATTTCTACTGCTTCCATATCAATTAAACTAGAAACTCGTACAATCTGCGGCGTACAATGCGGCTCTGACTATCTGTTGTCGATTTTTAAAACAAAAGAAAATCGAATTTTTTGACCATTGTTAAATTAAAAGGCGTTTTTAATCAGTTCGATGGTTTTCACAAAACATTCATAGATATTGAACTGCGGTACGTTCTTATCTCTTAAACGATTGGTCTTCCATACGAGATGATGACGGTGGGGTGCTCTCTGGGGGTAAACTCTTTATATCTTCTGGTTCACATTCATTACCGGAAATGGTGGAAACTGGTTGTAAGACAACGAATAACCATCATCACGACATTGTTGGGATTAGGCCCTAATCTTAGATTAGTAGGTAGTAAACAGGAAAGCGATTTACCAAAGAGGGGATTCCTCTTCGGTCCGTTAGCGCCGATGCCAACGTAATCCGCCTCGGCTAATGTAATTTGTTATATTAGGTATTGCGTTGCCGCAATGATAAATATTACATTGTCGCAGTCATTGAACTCGCAGATACTAATTTGCGTGAAAGTTTCGCATAATAATAATTAATCATTGATGACAAATGATATCATTTATGCAATACACGATGTAGGTGTATAAGGTTATGTCGTTATGTTTAGGTTATTATTATGTATAAGTAGACAGTTAAATAATCGTATAGCGTAAGTAAGTAATAAGTAGGCGCTCGTAGCCCGACGGCATGTGTCGATGCTAAGCGATCGACGCAACCGCAGCCGCGGTCGGTAGTTGGATGGTGATTGCTAATGGCAAAAATTCTTCAGTGTTTTCGTGCTTTGGAAGGCACGTTAAGCCATCGGTGCCGGTTGTTATTGTTAGATAACAATCATTAAGCCGTGTCGGAAGCATTTGTGCGGCGAAACCGATACAAGGGTTATCCACTAACCCGTCCACCAATCGCTGGACACTGGATGGTGGTGGTAATTATGGTATAGACCTCCTGAGTCATGAGGAGAGATCCGTTCTGGGTAGTGGGTCATAAATGGGTTGAAGTCAAGTATATAGTTTATAAAGAAGTAAAAAGGCCTTAAGTGCATTTTTCAGAATAGTTAAAAACACTTCCAAAGATTAAAGAACTAAAAAATATCTGGCACACGAAGTGTTTTTATATTCTAAACGCACCATATTTCGGTCTAGCGCGCTACACCACGGCTGGCTCCGGGATCGATAGCGGGGCGCGTGCGCGGAGTCCGCTCGCCCTCCCTGTATCCTCGCCGCCTCCCGATCGTCCTGCCAATAGGGTTATAAATCGACGGTCCAGACTTTTAGTCTCCTGGTCGGCTTTTTAATTTGTCTCGATATTACAAAAACTGAATAAAACTTAAGAATTAAACAAGTATTCGATAATCTTTTACTTTAAAAATATAACGTCATCTTAATAAAAGATCGTCTTTTAACTTCTACTTTAAGGACACAAGTAAAAAAAACGTGACTAAAATCTATTTCAAATAATATATTATGCAGTTAATTGCCCGGACTTTTTCATTTTGATACAGTATCCCTATCTGCGAAGGGCTTCGGAGTTCGGCCCTAGGTAGGGTCTGCAGAACTTGGCACCGTGTGCAACGACATACTCCCGCAGTATGTCGCGAATGTTCTACTCCTTCGAAACTATCTATATGCCCATCCCATCGATCCCTTTTCTAGCCGTCCCGCGTGACTTTGATGCTCTAAATTTAATTTGTGTATGTATTCATTTTTAAACAAGTCAATATGGAGTATACATAACGCTGAATGCATTCAGTCAGGTACATTACATCTGCACCTACTTTACAGTTTTTTTCTTATAATAAATAATATATATTGTGGCCTCATGGCTTTTGAGTGGGTAGTTAGTATGTTATATCATCGTCGACGTGTTTCTGAAAAATTCTGTTAATTACCGTCAATTATACAGTCTGAATTATCAAATGCTATTACTGTATAGTTATCTTAATTATTATGACATTTAATATTTTATTTAAATACATTACAAACATAATGATGACAGATTCAACGAACAGATGTGATTTTATTTGTAATTTCATATTTTAACTACATCATTCTATAAAAATTGTCCTGTTCTCTCCTCTTATCTTGGAATAAGCAATTGATCATTGATAATAATAAATAAAGAAGGAGGAAGAGACATTACACAAGATACAATTTTCTTTTGACTCTTACAAGTCTCGCTAAGCTTTTATATCATGAGTATACATTGTGTCATGACGTTGTAAGTTTATAATAAAAGTTTTAAAGGAATAGTTTATTTTATTCTTTTTAGCTCATTTAAATAAAAGCTTGTTTTTATAAAAACTTTTTTTACTTTTAATTTTTAACAATTATACTCAGTGCCAATTTGCTCAATGAGTCTCCGACGTAAACTTAACAAAAACTGTATTTGTCTTAATAAACGACCTCTTAGATAAAATAATGTATACAACTGAATCTGTCAACGTCAATGCTAGCTAAGAATAGGTACATATGTAATAGATGAAATCGACGAAAAGCTTCGTGAGAGTATAACAAAATTCACCAATTCAAACTCAAACTCAAACTCAAATCATTTATTTCATGTAGGTATGATGCATACACTTATGAACGTCAATTTTTTGCATTTACCACCGTATCGCTAAGGTGCCTTTAAATATTGATTTTTTAAATCTTTGAGGAGAAAAAGAAACGGCGAAAGAAACTCCTCGGCACATCTTTTAAAAAAAAAATAATGCTAGATTACAAATTTTATACCTACATACAGATACATACATACTAACATGAGTAGAACTGGTCGCAGATGTCTATGTCCAAGCATCTTTGTCATTAATATATTCTTCTACTGTATAATAACCTTTCTCTATTAGTCGTGTTTTTACATGTTTCTTAAATATTTGTAAGGGCAAATCAATAACAGACTTTGGTAACTTATTAAACAAGCGTACACCGAGCCCCACAAATGACCGCTGGATCCTACGAAGGCGGTACGATGAAGTCACTAAATGGTGCATATTTCTAGTTTGTCGATCGGTAATATCGGATTTTTGTTTATAACAACTCAAATTTTTCCTAATAAAAATTAAATTGCTATAAACATATTGGGAAGCTACAGTTAGTACATCAACTCAAATTAAAACTGATGCATAGTGATAAAAGCATTTTTGTTATTGTTACCCATTTTATTAAGAGTTATTTCCTATGTACTAGTTTATGTTTTTAGCTAGCTTATGAGGACGCCTCAGGAAATTCCCAAAACTCATCAGTAGTTCCCCTGCGAGATGATCAATGGGTTCATTGAGTTCATGCTATTCTCGTTATTATTCAACTAACAAAATACGTCCAACCAACTAACCAATGGCCGTGTTAGGAAGTTAAAGTTGCGCCATTGACATCGATACTGAGAGTGACATACGACGCCGGATGTGTAGTTGTTGCGCAATATGTTTTATGTTGATACTAGATCTAATGTTACTGAGAATGATTGTAGTGGTTGCACTTCAGCTATTTTTTGTCGGTAAGTTATTTGATAGCAATTATAATGATGACTGTTTGATGCTGATAAAATTATTCATTACTAGCGAACCGCCCTCGCTTCGCTTCGGGAAACTAATTCCTTCGGTCCATACAAACTTTCAACCTCTATTTCAGCCTCTTCATCCCTTTTTTTCGCAATAAAAGGGAGCCTATGTCCTTTCTCAGGGTCTAAAGATTGTCTGTGCCAAATTTCATCAAAATCGGTTGAGAGGTTTAAGCGGGAAAGCGTAACAGACAGACAGACAGACAGACAGACAGACAGACAGACAGACAGAGTTACTTTCGCATTTATAATATTAGTAGGGATTATGATTACCAATTGTGCTATTGTGCAAATTTTTGGATCTGACGTGATTGTAGACTTCGTAAGATCTACGAATCCGAATCTACGAATCCGAATCTACGAATCCGATCTACGAATACGAGAAGAGATCGTAGACAAAATGTTCCTCACATTGGAGTAGAAACGATGAATTAATGAAAAAGTGGACACCAGCTATTTTATTGCTGAGTAAATGCAAATGCTTTAATCTGTTTGCAGTTTAGAAAGAAAAAGGAAAATAATCACTTTTGCTTTTTTTTTAATATCCCATTCACATAGAAAATTGTCACTCAGCATTGACACAAATATGGGTTGTGAGTTGTGACGGCCCTGAACATCGCTGCACCTAAAATACGACATGGAAGTTATTATGGCCATTCACTGTACACTGATATTAATGATACACATTTTATTGTAGTCATCATTTCTTCCTGTCGTGTTGTGTTGTGCAACGCACGCATTCAAATTTAAAGGTAATACGGTGTCGGTTTCACTGTAATAGCTATTGTCAGACATAACTTCCTGTCCGTCCGTATTGACCGGCTCACCGCGTCGCCCGCGCACCTCGCCGTATCGACAACTCGCTCGTCATTGTATCGCGTTACTTGCACTGTTGTAGCGCGTTTCAGCATCTGTTCATTATCACATTAAAGTTACAGATTGACGATGGAATAAAGTCGATAATCGTAGGAAGATACTGCGATGTGTTAACATTACTACAGTTAAATAATACGTTAAATAATACTACAGTTAAATAATACGCAGACAGTTTTATTATGTGTGTATGGTGCACAAGCACTTTATCATCAAATATATTGTGAATTACTGTAATGTTTATTGAATGTAAAGAATGTAAACAACGTTGTTTCTGTTTGGCATGTTTGCTTGTCGAATGTTATTATCACTATTGCACTGCACACCATTCATAAATGGTAGAATGTATCGGACTTATTATCTCGGTATATACCTACTCCATTCGAAAATCGCCACTACGTTGCACAGTGGTTCGAATAGAACAAGCTAGCTAGACAAAATTATTTATTGGGTTTATTTGCTTGGTACGGCTTTCTGATGATGTTTTATGTAAGTTTAAGTGCAAAATAAACTAAAAAAAGGACGGTAGGATCACGGGTTCCAAGAAAATAAAAATTAACAATAGATATTTTTTATAATTGAGATACTTAAAAAAATAACAATAGAAAAAGATTAACAACAGTCATAAAATACTTTAAAATTAATGACGTAGCTACGAATTCACAGTGGGACATCATTAATTACCTGTTAACAATGTTTTCTTACTTAAATAACAAGGAGACAAAACTTACTTAATATTTACCAAATTCTTATATTTACAACTTATAAAAAAGTTAGTATGATACACAGCTTAGAAATAGGTATATTAGTTCAACAATATTTACAGCTCTTATTTATCCTACCTCACTAAATTCTTCGTCTGATGAATCTTGTACATCATAGTTTGACAAACTGACATTTTGGCAACTAACACTTACACTAGACTTTATATTTACAGTAGGGGGAATTATTAATTCTAAAACTTCAGAAGGAAGTTTACTCGTAGGCTTTTTGGGAGCTTCTCTATACTATTAATTACAGGATCAGACGTGATTAGTAATTTATTAAGTAAATCTCTATTCGTGGCAGTACGTGAGTGTTTTCGAGTATTGTGCTCTCGGAATCTTTGATGCTCCATTTTCTTGTTTATAAGAGTGGCTTGTAGATTTGGCGTCTACATATTAGCGTAATATGTAGCGTATAAGCCTCCTCTTTTGACAAACATCTTGGTTTTTCGTGAACACCGACACTTCTTGTCATCACTTGACACTGACTGGCTTCAGTGATCACTGAAGCCAAGTTTCGATGTCCGAACAATCGCGCCGATAATTCAGCTGCTTAACATCATAAACATTGACCAACTGGTTAACATCCCGTGAACGTCATCCACGCGCCTCCTTTTCGTTTTGTCACCAGCCTCATCCTATCATATCCTTTGATGGACGCCCAGCAATCGAAGCTCTTCCTAATGTTGATGGTACTGAGTAGTGGACGGATACTTTGAACGTAAAATAACCAGCCAACAACTCAGAGTCAGGAAGCGATCGCGGTTCCTCGCAGAATTTTGCCATTTTTCTACTAAAATGGATGATATTTTTGAAATTTTCATTTTAATTTCTCTCGCAGATTCATCCGTAATATTTCCAAAATCATTTTTCATTCATAGAAAGTCATAGAGTCTACTAATACGGTTATGTTTCTGCCATTCATAGAAAAACTCGGTTTACGAAACCGAGAATTCAAATTCGAAAACAGACAAAAAAAACAAAGTTGTACTCGAGTGTGCAAGCTAAAATGGGCATCAATTGAAAGCTAACATATATGGCTATGACATATATAATTTCCAGCCCGGGTACCAGAGGGTACAAGTACTTTCTAGTCCAATGAAAACAAATAACCGTCAAAAAACTGCATATCTTTTTAAAGTTGAGGTGTTATAAAAAAACTGGGGATAAATATATTTATATATTAATTATAAATAAAAAGTACATACCTTTAACTTGAAGATCCATCACTAATATTATTCAAAAAACTTAAAACTCACTGACATTAATGTTACTTCGGTAATCGCAAAAATGCAAATGATTTGTAACTTTTTCACCGTTTCTTTGTATACTGCCCTAATTATCTAATTAGTGGTTGACATTAGGGCAAAATAATTCTTGGATTTGGGATAGTTGGGGTATTGGTTAGGGGCTCAGATATAAAATTCCGGGAAATTCAACTATGATGTTGTCGTTAGGGAGCAAATTCAAACGCGTGCATCTCTGACAAAACCCCGTTTAATACTCTCTTTTACATAATCGTATTAGGAACTTATATTACTAAATGTACCTTACATACAATGCAATTTATAATAGGGCTGCACCATACCATATGCCCTTCGCAAAAGAAGAAAAAAAAAAAAATAAGAATACAAATATTTTTTTTTTTTTCTAACAATGAAACAGCTTTGTACGATTTTTGTGAATAATTTCAGTTTTTCCATTCCGTTCAATCTTTACATTACAATTCAAATCTTCAATAACTTTAAAAGGTCCTAAATACAACGGTTCAAATTTATTATCTTTTTCACTTCTTACTAACAACATATCGCCAATTTTATATCTAACTGGTTTTGTATACATATCATAAACAGACTTCCGTTTCATTTTTCTTTCAATTAAATTACATTTTGCGTCATTTTGAGAAACCTGTAATCTATATCTCAATTGCTTCACATAATCATCATCATTATATAAAGGTTCTACTATTCCTGATCTCAAATTGCTAGGTATATTACATTTTTTACCAAATACAAGTTCAAATGGTGTGTACTTTGTTTCAGAGTGGACAGTGGTGTTATAGGAAAAGCAAAAATATTGTAACCATGTACTCCAATATCTAGGATTATTATCAGTTTGGATTCTTAAATACGCATTCAATGACTTATGCGAATTCTCTAAAGCGCCAATTGATTGATGGTGATATGCTGTGGAAGAAATTTGGGTTATATTTAATAATTTACATACCTCTTTCATGGTTGTTGACATAAACTCGGTCCCACGATCCGATGCTATTTCTCGAGGTATACCATACCTTAAAATGAAATTATCTACAAAAGCCTTTGCCACACTAACGCTATCCTTGTTTTCTAAAGGATAAGCTTCTATATACTTACTCAGCTCACACTGGATAGTGAGTATATATGAATAATTATAATAATCCTTACTTAAGGGCCCAACTATATCTAAATAAATCTTATCTAAAGCTAACTGCGCAGTGGTTGAAATCTCCATAGGCTGTTTGGTAGGCAAGGAATGTTTTTGTGTCTGACATTTAACACATTTCTTTACGTACCTTTTAACATCTTCCTCCATATTTGGCCAGAAATAATATTTTTTAATATTATTTATCATTCGTCTTATGCCGGCATGACCGCTTGTCGGTAACAAATGAAAATCATTGAGGATTACTAGTTTGTCATGGTCATTATTTATACTCATCGCTCCTTTTACAATACAAATTCGTGGTCCGGACCACTGTTTATTAATATTGGTTAACCATTTAATATACTTCATTGTCTCATTATTTTTTAATACGTAAACTTCTTCAATATTATTTTTATTACAAAATAATCCAAAATCTCTCACGAAAACGTCTCGCGTTTGACATGATCGAGAATTAGGATTCAGGCCTATAATACATTTTTCTTTAAAATAAACAAAATTTCCTTTCAAATTCTCTTTTACTACAAGTTCTATACAATTTTTTGGTTTTTTAAGCATTTCTACGACATCTGGGTGATCAGTCCGACTGTCGGTAGAAACCTTATCAACCAAGGAATTGTCACTCATAACTTCATTCAATTTTCTTGTCATACTTCTAGTCATCACATTTACAGATTGCACACCCATGTCTTTTAGATCGTCTGACGAAATAATTATACGAGATAATGCATCAGCTGCTACATTGCTCGTACCTCTAACATACTCAATTGTATAGTTATACTCCTCTAAAGTCAATCTAAATTTTAAAAGTCTACTGGAGGGATTACTCATAGAAAATAAATATACAAGTGGTTTATGATCTGTAAATATTTTGAAATGTTTTCCATATAAATATGGACGAAAATATCGTACTGCCCATACTATAGCCAAAAGTTCTTTTTCTATAGTAGGGTAGTTCACTTCTGCTTTATATAAGGTACGACTTGCATATGCAATCGGTAAATCATCTTTATTACATAACACGGCACCGATAGCTTTGCCAGACGCATCAGTACGCAAAATAAATTCACTTTCCGTTGAAAAATCAGGATATTGAAGTATAGGGGGGTTACATAGTAATTTTTTAAGATGTTTAAAGGCATTTTCACATTCATTCGTCCATTCAAATTTAACTCCTTTCCGACATAATTTATTGAGTGGTATTGTTATTTCGGCAAAATTTGGTACAAATTTTCTGTAATAATTGGCAAAAGCGACAAAACGTTTAACTTCATCACTAGACTGAGGTTTTGGGTAACTTTTTATAACTTTTGTCTTCTCTGGATCTGGTTGAACACCCTTTGATGATACCAAATGTCCTAAATATAGTAATTCTTTTTTTAAAAATTGACATTTACTAGGGTTAACTTTTAAATTTACTTTTCTTAACCTCTCAAATATATCTATTAGGTTTTTGTTATGAATATCAAGGCTTCTCCCAAAACAAATCAAATCATCTAAATAGATTAAAGCTTTTTCATAGTTCAAACCAGCCATAGCGACTGTCATTAGGCGGCTAAAAGCGCTTGGACTAATTTTTAGACCCATAGGTAATCTTTTCAGTTGATATTGTTTATCAGTTATAAAAGCTGTGTATTTTCTGCTTTCAGGCTCTAATAATAACTGATAGTATGATTGTGATAAATCTAAATGACTAAAATAAATTGCGCCAGAGAGGGAATCTAAAATTTCGGTTATGTTCGGAAGAGGAAATTTATCATCCATAATTCTTTCATTCAATTTTCGATAGTCTATTACTAAACGCCATTTTTTACCAGAATCTTCGCTCTTTTTTGGTACAAGCAAAATAGGACTACACCATTCACTCTGACTCTCTTCTATAATATCATCTGTCAACATTTGCTGTATTTGTCTTTCTATTTCCTGTTTTTGTGATCTAGGTAATCTATACGGTTTAACATACGAGGGGGTAACATTTTCCCTTAAATGAATTTTTTGCTGATACAAGTTTGTAACACTCAATTTATCGTTAGGCAACAAAAATACGTCTGAATATTTTGCACAAATATTCTCTATAGATATCTGTTCCTCGGAATTTAAATGACCCAAATTTAGCATGGAAAACAGTTTCTTAACCCTTTCCGAACTTCCTAATTCTTTTTCAAAATTACATACCGAGTAATCATTTAAATTTAATAATTCTGGAATAAAATAACTAAGTCGAACTTCTTCATCTCTAGTATTTAAAATTTTAATAGGTATTTTTCCTTCACGTGGGCTTACTAGTACACTAGCAAGAAACACTCCTTCACATAATTCACTGGGGGCGATTATACACTCCTGATTAATATTTAAATCGATAAAATGAATTGATTCACACCTAGGCTGTAAAGTAATATAATTATTATGGCCTATTTGTCCCATTTGTAATGGCAATGCAAATGGTTTATCATGGTTTACTGTTAAAATATTCTTTTCAAAGTTTAATATACAATTAAATTTACTAATAAAGTCTTGACCTAAAATTCCATCTGAACGGCACGGTAAATTTTTGAACACATAAAATTTGTGTCGCAATCTTTCTCTTTTATAACAAAGATCTAAAAATACAAATCCTTCTGATACCACATCACCTCCTATACCTTTGATTTTCATTTTCTCAGTGTGATAAGGAATCTGATCCCTGATAATTGCTTCGTATGTAACAAGAGACAACGAGGCGCCTGTGTCGAGTAGGAACGAATAACTAACATCATGAATGTTGAATGTGACTGAATTTATATTACTGTAATAACAAATTAAATTATTAGGATCGAAAAAAATAATTCGGAATTGCCGAATCCGTTTGATTCGTATCGCTGTTCGTTTGCGTCATATTAACACGATGACCACGGGTACCACGGGTCGTATTGTTATATGACTGTCGGCCTCTGAATCTAAAATTATTATTTTGTAGCCTGGCGCTACTAGCTCGATAGTTTTGAGCGTTATGATAATTACGCTGTCCTCTGTTCGAATTAAATCGACCACGATAATAGTTACGAGGGGTGAAATTATTTGACCTACCTCTGTATTGGTAAAAATTCATCACCCTGGCTCCTGACTCCGTTGGTGACGATAATTCTTCATCCAATGCGGCGCGAATTGCATCATTTAAAGAACTGTAGTTTCTCGCTGCTATAATGGTGCTAATTCGACTATTTCTCAGACCTTCGGCAAAACGTTTAATGGCATTCTTTTCATTCACAGATTTTAAAACGTCATGCTTTTTTGAATCTCCATCCGCCTGAGAAATAGTTAAATCAACAAATAATTGTTCAACTTGCTTACCGAAATCTTCTATACTTTTACTATTCTGCTTAGCACATTGCAGCTGCTGTTGCAACGCTGTGTCCGACTTCTTACTGAGTAGTCGATTCCTCATGTCTTTCACCAGATCTGGAATTGTACTATAAGTATCGTGCAAGCGTAATTTTGCTCCTTCAGACAACCTTGACCTTAAAACAAAAGTTATTAGTTTTTTCTGCTCCTCGATTTCCAACATATCGGAGTACATTTCTATATTAGAAATTAATTGTTTCGTAACCGATTCGGTTTTATCCATAACCGGTAAAAGACTAATAGCAGTCTTAAGATTAAATTTTTCCATTTTTATTAATTTATTTGATACTGTCCCCTCAGAAACACAATCTGTTTCAGTACACAAATTTCTTATTTTAATGTAATATCCACTTATCTTATCACATAAACGTTCTAATTTTTCTACTTCTAACTTATCTAATTTTTTCGATTCTGACAAAAATGTAACATTATCCAATACAAAATTAAATTGATTTTTCAACTTTTCTAACTCAATACACTTTTCTTTCTTTACTTTAGCTGTTCTTCTACTTGGACCTAATTTAGTTAAGTAATCTTTAATATACTTGAACTTTTCAAGTAATGCTATGAGCTCATCTTCCATTTATGTGCTCAACGCAATACAGCAACACAATTACTTATTCCAATAAAAAAAATAATATCTATCTCCCTGAATGGTTATTACCTTACATTAATTCAAAAACTAACTTAGGGGTTTTGCTTAAGAAAATATAATAAGAGGGAGAAATATAGAAAAAGAAAAAAAAAAAAAAAAAAATCGATACCACTGTCGGCCCGAGGTCAAGTTTTCTTCAAATCACCATTTTTTTTTTTTATATACGCGCATTCGAATTTTATGATATTATTATTTATCTAGCCGGCTCACATCACAATCACGCACTTTTTTTTTTTTTTTTTTTTTTTTTAACTTTTTTACACTACACAACACTTTTTAGAAGACGACGGCGACCGACGGCGAAAAACAAAAATTTTTTTTTTTTTTTAAACAGTTTCTTCGCTTGTTGGCTTGTGCTGCAGTTTTTTAAAATAGCTCGCAGACCGCTTCAAGGCGAACTCACGTAGATGTTGGTCCATCCAATCACGATGGCATTTGCGGTACATTTTATATAAGACGATCAGTACCCCTGCACCCATCAAGGTACAAATTGCAGCAAGAATGTAGTTTGTGGTAGCGGTGTGGTCGCGAAGCTGGTCAACGGTCGCCGAGTTTGTTCCAGCACCGGCTGCCGTCTGTGCCAAAACAACTTCTTCTTTTTCTACTGCTTGATTGTTCCCCATCTTGATCGAAGACAATCCGCACACGAAAATACCGATTGTGAGTAACTGCGCTGTTGCAAGGACAAACGACGACTCGTTTTATAACTCATAATTATAAACGACATAAAACGATGCACAGAGACACGAATTATCAGTCCAGTTCACGCGAAGTAGCTGACACTGCGAATAGTGCACCTGCATCGACTCGGGTTACGCGGTGGCGTGATGCAATGTTGCATAGGCAGGGTCGCCATATGATGTTGTCGTTAGGGAGCAAATTCAAACGCGTGCATCTCTGACAAAACCCCGTTTAATACTCTCTTTTACATAATCGTATTAGGAACTTATATTACTAAATGTACCTTACATACAATGCAATTTATAATAGGGCTGCACCATACCATACAACAATGACTTTTGTCTAGCTAGCTTGTTCGACTCGAAATACAGTGCGTTGAGGTCGTGTCTCCCAATTAATGAGAGATCCTGCAACATCCTGCACCACCGAGAGGAGCATTTGGTGGCCAAAACTGAATTTCTGAAGGCTTTTAGCAAGTAGCTGCCAGTAATTAACGCACGGGAAGCAAAAATTTTGCAACTAGCGGTCAAATGTGGCCGTGGCGTTAAGCAGATATTTCTAGTGAGCTTGTATTTTTAGTTCCTGTATAGCATTGTGTTGTTCAATTTGATCGCACCACGTATTGGTGGCTGGAGAATTATTGGCATTGCTATTTTTAATAGCCACAAGCCGGGCTGGCGGTATGTACGGGAACGTTTTACGTGGAACGAGGCATTCCTGATCACTTGTACTACTGATAACAGCATTCTCGAGATGTCATGTTCGTGCTAAAGGGATTTAGTTCAGAAGCTGTAGTTTAGTAGTTTACTGACAGTAATTGAATTGTGGTGTTACGGACCCTTATCCATCTTTGATACCATTCCAACCACTGCTCTTTTGGTGTACCCTTCCAAGCAACGTACCACGAAATGTGGCCAAATCCCTTCTGCTGTTTTAAACGCGATGGTTAATGTTCTATTATGGTCAGGTGTTTAACAAGCTTGATTGAGCTTGGTGAAGCTAGCGGTCACCAGCCGTTTTGTAAATTAATTGCGTATCTATTTTAATGTTTTGACTATTTACAATAAAATGTTATTATGCCCACAGCGGGTTTTGTTACAACTGAATTATTGCGTGCTACATGTAACGCAATGTCCCTCTAATTTAACGGTTATTTGAGGCATCGATTCTTAAAAGCCTGATCCCGGTGCCTTCAGATATGCATATAACAGAAGTTCATATAATAAATTTCTCACAAACTGACCCGGAATTTTACTATAACGTATCGTATAATTATGCTGTGTGTAATTTACAACTCATCGTCGTGCACTAAATTTGGGTAATATGTAGAAGAACCCATGAAATATAATTAGTAGATTCTTATTCTTTCCAATAGTGGAAATAGCAGAACAGACTGCTAATTGCTAATGCTGTCGTCAATGAGGTTCATTATACTGTATACGCGTACTCACGATTTTGAATTGTCTTTCCGATATTTCGACCAAGTTGCATGGTTCATGGTCACGGCGAGACTGCGGTGGCGGGGAGAAACTTTTGACAGGTAACACTTGACATACACTAGTGACAGATAAGCCTGTCAACTGGGTCGAAATATCGGAAAAACAATTCGAAATCGTGAGTACCCGTATACATTATAATGTTCAGTGTCCGTGATGATATCAGTTTAAAATGATATGTCAATGAGGTACGTTAATATAATGTTCGTGAGAATGTATTTGGGTCTAAACCCAAAGCTCTCAAGCTGTGGCCATGGATTGCAAATTAAGCGTTTCATCCAGGTTTAAAGAGTAGCAACAAGTTGTAACGGATAGGACCGAGGATCTATTTGAAGTTTGCTACTGTTATGCGTTGCCGCAATTTTAAGACCAGGTGGACCGAATCCCATTTACTATTTCGATGTCAATAAAAAATCAACAGTGACTTTGTAGTTACATGTTAGTTTACTTGACCCTCTTTCGCTTTTATTTTCTACTGGAATTTTATTTCGTCCAGCCAGTCACTCGGCTGTGATTGTGACACCAGCATCGACCGCAGGTGGTAACTGGTAGGATAATAGTTTTCGTGATCCCATTTTGCTACGGCGTTGTGTTTTTAGTTTCGGCGTACACTACCTGATAATAATTAATAAGTGAACTCCGCCCGTGTTAAAATGCACTAGTTATTAAGTATTACATTGGCATGCTTAATTTGTGCGCTTAATCAGGTGTAATATATTTAGTGTGAAAGTCTAGAACTCTTTTGAATCCAATTGTACATTATACGTCTTTGCAGACTACACGTTCAATAGCAGTGACTTAATTATTTTCGGGAGTTACAACTGGCGTCTCTTATAACTTGAAGACTACATTTCATTTATAATCTCTTGCTTGCACGCCTTCCAGCTTTCTATTCTGTTTCATCTTTTCATAAAATCCGACATTGAATAACGCATTACGATCTTAAGAGGAAATACCACGCGAACCCTTTTTCAAATTTGGGGTTTTTTCACTCAATATCTCTGTCGCGCTTGCGAGCGGCATGTATGTCAGTGCGATAGGGACAACTGCAGCTCCGTCTAAAAACCCGAGGCAAAAATCATCAAAATCGAGGTTCCGTTCTCGACTAATCCCCCCGCCAAAACTAAAGCAATATTAACGAAATTTTGGAAATTGAATGGGAAGGAGATATTCTGTGTCGGACCGTTTAGCTTTTTGTGCTAATTATTATACAATTTGTGTACTAGGCGTTTGTTTGTGGCATATTTATTTGGCCGTTTTAAGCGCTGTTTGAAGTAGCCTAAAACTTTTGAAAACAAAAATATCAAAAAAATCAAAACGTACCGACATAGATAATGATGATATTATTCTTGTGTGAAAAAAATATTGATCTAGAGTAAAAAACCAGCGAGGGATTAGTCGAGAACGTTTGTATGGAAAAATGACCCGTAGCATTTCCTCTTAAGTGTTTTGTTTGTTCACACCTATTTCAACGGCATGGTCTGGTGCGCCGCCAGTCGCCAGTAACTTGATACTTTTATCGACTACATTGTAGTATTTAGCAGCCTCCGGTTGTCACGGTGTCACCTCTACGAGAGTTCCGTGACGGCAACTGATTCTATTGTCTCGTTTTTAATTTTCTATTTTTTAAAGTTACATCCTCGTTTGATGCGTGCTTTACGCCTATAGGTTGACCATAAATATGTTGTCTATTATTATTTATCAGCATTACCTACTTTGACTCTCATGTCTTATCGGCTTAAGTTTTAACTGACCAATCAAGTTGAAAGGAATCGGATACGATTGTTGGAGACTTCGGTGGCTGGGGATGTATGGCAAGGAACTAGAAAGGAAGAAAGTTTGTCCACCGGGCAATCTTCATCTTCAAAATGAAAAAGTTTTATGTTTTTGAAAGTACTAACCGACAAGTTTGCTAACTTGGGACCAGTATTCGACGCAGTAAAAGAGCAATGTAGCTTAGAACCGCGCAACAACAAGTACCTATGAACATATTTTCCATTTACGAGAAAATTAATATTTACATTTACTACGACGTAACAGTAACACCGTGACGAATCGCGTATGATTGCTGAGCCACAACCGTGACCCTTATTGCTTACCGTTCGACGTGATCGCCTTTAAACCATACATTACCTGCGCTGCAGAGCAGTTTTGAAGCCGGAAGCCCGTAAATCACCAATGTACATAGCTCCGATGGTAACTACTGCGTTGAGGTTTTACGCTTCGACGCACGTGTGCACATGTGTGCGTGTATGTCTTGACCAATCGCCTATCAAGGACTCGAGGACCCCGCGTGCAGTTGCTAACACGTGCGTGAGTTTCTGAATTTCGCACATCCAAGTATCGGCCTTGTCGGAGAAATGTTTGGGCCTAAACTTCCTTGACTCTTGACGCGCATAACATTCGCAGCAACGGTTGAGATTTGCGAGTTGACAACTAGCAGTTTTTAATTCTGTACCTGATATGAAGTTGGGTCACCTTGGCTCACTACGCTCACTCAGCCACTTAAGGAAATGACGCGAAGATAGAATCTGGTTCGTAAGTCTTGTTTTAAAACTCCATGGCATAATTATTATTATTCAGCTGTAATGTCAGGTTGATTAAAACGAATATTATGCTGTACATTTCTTTTGCAAATTTCATTACTATGGTTTAGTTCTAAATATTTGAAATCTCTTTAGTGGTTTTTGCGTGATGCTCGCACAGGCAGAACGGCGAGAACCCTAAAACAATATGTTTTGTTAATTAATTATAATTGTTAATTAATTTAACTCTAGTTTTCAAAAAATATGTGCGTATTAGAATTTAATTATCACTTGCTTCGGTGAAAGAAAACATTGTAAGGAAACCTGCACACCTGAGAGTTCTCCATAATGTTCTCAATGGTGTGTGAAGTCCGCCAATCCGAAAATGGCCTGTACCCCTCACGTTATGAAAGGAGACGTGCCCAGCAGTGGGACAGTTATGGGTTGTGATGATGATTAACTCATATATATATTTAATGATATTATTAGTAAGTATTGTATTAGAAACAGTCCATTTCCTAAGTTTCCTGAAAAAACAGTAGAGACAGTCGAAGACTGATCAAATCTTATGGATGTGTGAGGACTCCTGAGGATCCAATGCAGAACATCTTTGTCCATTGTTGCAGATACAACAGTACAGTGCGAGGAGAGTGGTCGGTGCGTTGGTGCGACAGGGACGGCCGCCTGCCGACGAGCGTGCATGACGCTTCACATAGCCAGCAACACTGCGAGGAGGTAACACACACACACACAAACACACACATTTACAATTATCATTTTTAACAACATTCATTTATATCCACCCAAAAATTTGGCTTACCCTACTTGTATAAATAAGCGTTTCACGTGGGAATTATATTAGTTGACTTTTCATGTTTAAGCGCTAAGGATGATATTCCTTTGGTTTTAATGTGAATATTTTATTGTGTTCGCATTTCCATTGGTTCACTGTTCCTACCGTGCACAGATCCTATATTTTATACGTTCGACTGACGAGAGTAGATAAATCAAAGGCAGGTCCTGTCCGCCCAGTGCCCGTGAGTGTACTCGATAGCTTTACCAAGCACCGCTGTTGGGCTACGGACAGGGTTGTCAAGTTTGTGTCTACTAGATCTGGATCTTCTGACACAGACTTTAAATGCTACTCGTAGTTTTATCTGGTGGTGGTTATAGATGGCGAGGTAAGGCACGCATCACTCGATGCTATTGTTTTGGTCGACAGCAATGGTCACACGAAGATGTAGTCGCGCAGAAGATACGTAGAGTAGTCGGAAGTTCATAGCATAGCGAGACGGGTGCTAGAAGCTAGAAGACGATATCGTTAGCTGAAGGAGACTGGGGCACTCGTCTTTTCTCCCCGGTTCACAAATACCGTATGACCTTTGCCGAAAAGTGAGGTGCAACAGCGGTTCCGTGACAACGTGTTTCGAGAACGTGGATAGGAAAACCCAGCGTCTTCTATCTCCCAAAGGCGAGAATTTTAGTACATACAGGTCCTATAAAGTTATGCCCAGATAGGTTTAAAAGCAGAAGACATGTTTTATCGTACATGCAGTAGTTCATAATAACTTTGTTGTTTGACTGAATTCATAACTCCAGGCTTAAATTTGTATCCTCTTAATTTTAACAAAAGCCTCGCGAGAAATTATTTAAGTTCAACAATTGCTTTTCATACTTCGTTATCTCTATTTCTCAGTCTCACTACGTCGATTGTTTGTTCGAAGCGCTTTCATTTTATATCCGATCAAGAGTTAATTGTGTTTATATCGCTGGAATTCAGCAAATTCGGATTTGTAAACATATTGATGCTGGCCTATTGCTGAATTGTAATTTATGCACTCGCGATAAACCCCCTGTTGCATTACTATATCGGGACCTGGTAACTATCCGAAATCAATGGACACCAAACTTTGCCAACATCTTATCATTATATAAGTATAGGTAGTATAGGTAGATATTGTATAGTACCGATTATTGGCTCCTACGATTGTAGCAAAACTTAAACTTTGACAGCTAAAATTTTATTATACCTAACTGGTTGGATTCAATTCAACATTCTATTAGTGGCCATAAATCTCTTCATATTTGTGGAGATATGCTCCACCACGTTCCTCCAAGGAAGGTTGGTGGAGGACTTGGTGGCCAACTCTAATAGCCATCCGAAGGCCTCAGAGGCTCAGACATGGCTAAACGAATGCTATTAAACGATAAGCGCTGACTGACAGCTTAACGTGCCCTCCGATACTCGGAAGTGCCTAAGAAAGTCTCCCAAGCATCTTGCGGTCATCCATCTAACAATCGACTGCGCGCGCTACGAGTTCTCCAAGAAAATTATATGATTATCGCTCTCAACCGAAATACAAATTTGTAACAGGGACGTAAGTAGGACTACGTTCTCCAAGCGCTTCCATATCAATAAAAAGTTAAGTGAATGCTACGAACGTCTAAGTACATTATCATAAAAGGAATCATCCATTCACAACAAGATTAGATATGACGAAGGACCGATGGTGGACGGTGGTGTTGTGTTGTGTTGCAGAACAAGATCAAAATTTTGCAGTAACAGGCACCGGAAGTTGCTGCCGCTGCGGCAGACGTGACTGGCGCGCCGCGGGAGCCCCGCGCCCCCCGCATGCCGCCCCGCTAGCCGGCTAGCCCGCGACCCCACGAGCACGGTGAGGCCCTGGCTACTTACAGTGCATAGGCGAAATTCGCCAAATATACGAACAGCGCCATCTAGTTGTATAAAACAGGAACAAAATTTTATCTAGTTTTGTCCACTACCCTATTTTAATACTTGTTGTGTTCGCGCCAAGTCTCAAGTGCAATGGACAGCTTATCCAGTCTACATGAAAACTAAATTTCACTAAAGTATAGTTAAAGCAGGCGTCTCATAGTCGTATCTTTTTAGGGCTTGGCCACTCTATCTATAGGGTGCTACATCCTAGCGCACCGCACACAACACAAGTTGTAAAAGAAATAGTAAGGTTTGTTCTTTATTGTTGATATGGAAGTAGCTTGCGGACATTCAGTCCAGCTGATGTATAACTGCCAAGATCTAAAGGCTCAAAAGGCCAAAGTTTAATGTAAGATTCCTTGATTTAATTAGATAAAAGGTCCTCTACGGGCGAACCGTGAAGTTACTTTAAACTATCATAAGTTGTTTGGCAGCCACATCCATGTACCAATTGTATGAGTGCAGTTGTAAGTATTCTGGACTGCAGTAGTTATGTGTCTCCAAACATCCTTTAAGTAGAAAAAAAACGTTAGGTAACAACACTACACAGTTTTATTACCCGCAGAGTTAATTGGCGTGGTGATCGTTTTGCCCCAGTCGACCTAAAAACCATAAATTAAAGGATAAAATTTCTACCACAGAACTTACCTTTGGTTTTAGAATCTTTTAGAAACGGCCATTTCTTGAAACTTATCTATCTCTTCAGATTTTATTAACTCACTTAACATTTTCTTTGTTATCAAAGAAATTGTTTATTAAGTTAATCGACACTAAAGGATAGATCAATTTCAAGTGAAATATTTCTTTACTAAAATACTGACATAAAGTGGCAGTCAACATAGATACCAAGGGATAGATAGGTCATAGAGATCGGCCTTTAAAGTTCATAAATTGATTCTTCCTCCCCATCTTTCCAGATCCAGCGTCAAGAAGAAACCACCCCCGGAATAATTAGTTAGTTGTAGATATCACGCGAGCACAGCAGAAGTAGCACAGCAACAGCCCAAAGCAGAACAGAACAGAACATAGCATAGCGTAACAGAAGAAAGTAGTAGCACTGCAGAGCGGGGTCCAGAAGCATCGCGATGGGGTCCGTGAATGTGAATCGGAATGTGGCGGACGCGTTCTACCGCTACAAGATGCCGCGGATCTGCGCCAAGGTGGAGGGCAAGGGCAACGGCATCAAGACCGTCATCGTCAACATGCCCGAGGTGGCCAAGGCGCTGGGCAGGCCCGCCACCTGTGAGTACATACTATAACTATCTTTTACGGCCGCTTCCAGTATTCTACGTATGATCCTTGGATGGTGAAGTAGGTAGGTACCTAATTCACAGTGTAATAACAGTTTTTACAATTGGTAGATAAGTTACTAAGGACGACCCGGATGGCGCAATGGTTAACACGCTGGATCGCCGTTTCGCCTCGCTGGGAATCGAACCCAGGACGGGTTCGATTCCCAGCGAGGCGGAAATTTGAATGATGAATTGAAATTTCCGTTCTTGGTCTGGGTGTGTGTGTTCCTGTCTTGTGTGTTGTCCATGGCACCCACGACACAGGGAATCCTAGTGGCTATGAATGTGTAGCGTTATTTATTTATTTATTATTTATGAATAGATACAGTATTGAGAATTGCCGCGAATCACTTTGTGTATGTTAAGTTATCGATATCGCTCGACATTGTAATAAATATCGGTAACCTGAGCGCGTGAAACCATTATTCGGTCGGTTGTACAGTTGTTACATTTATACGACATTAAACAGTCGCCGCGTGTTCCCAAAGCGGCGACGGTGACGGTGTGATAAAATTCACCGCAACGAGATCGATTGCGCGGCTCGTAAACAACCGCGAACGGTCCGTTTGGGGGTACCCTTTAGACATTATCCGGCTGGAATGACTAAGTACTCGAACGCCATCACATTTCATGATGTTTTGATTTTAAACTTTTATAATCGCGAACCATTCAACCTTTTAACATTTAACAGGCATTTCGTTTTTTGTAACACAAATCCTTATCCCCATTGCGGTAAAAAATTGCGGTAGTAAATCCTCAGCCATACCATTTAATTACAAACAAAAAGAAGAAATCATTGCATCATCAATCATCATGTATTGTATTGTGCTTAGACACTAGTCATAATATAAAAGATTACTACAATACGACGAAATAATGAGTACCGGAACGACGATGTGTGGGGGCACCCTTGTATCGAAGACAAGCCTCGCGGCCGGCTCGAGAAATGATATTGTTGCCGCGGTGCTCAATTGTTTATGGGATCCTAAAATATACCCATTTTGAGGTTATGGTTTCGTGTTTGAAGTCGTCTCGTCGCTGACGAAATGGAATGAAGTATGACTCGCCTGAGAGTTGTAGTTGTAACGATTATACTATCTAATATTATACTTATTGTTGTTGGAATTGCACAGTAATTATAAACAAATAATATTAACGCTCGGGCTATTGTGTCATTGACATTTCAGATCCGACAAAGTACTTCGGGTGCGAGCTGGGCGCGCAGACGCAGTTCGACTTCAAGAACGAGCGGTTCATCGTCAACGGCAGCCACGACTCGGCCAAGCTGCAGGACTTGCTTGATGGGTGAGGACAAATACGCAAATCTAGAGAAGAACGAAGAAAGTTTTTTGAAATTTTTTGGATTAGTTGTCTTTGACTACGTCACAGGTTAAGGGGGAAAAATGCTAAACACTTAACTTGGACCTAGTTATACAGAATACAGCGGCAAAACCACAAATCGAGTTATAAGAGTTTTACTGTCGAAGTTCAACCCATAGTTCTATTCTCCATATTTAACTTAGTATCTCAACCTACATTAGGTTGAGCTGCTAAGTCATAATTACAAGTATAGTGAGAGTACATTTTACTTACCTGCGTCATCAGTGTTTTCACCTACGTATGAGGTGGGAGTCTTCAAGAGGAGAGTGAATAGGAGTGAATAGACTTCATCGCCACTTACCATCGGGTGGGATTGTTGTCAAGCACTACCTTATAAGAAGAAAAAAGAAAGTGAGTGTTTGTTGTGATCCGGCGGTCAGGTTCATCCGCAAGTTCGTGCTGTGCCCCGAGTGCGACAACCCCGAGACGGAGCTGATCGTGTCCACCAAGCGGAACACCATCTCGCAGGGCTGCAAGGCGTGCGGCTACCACGGCCAGCTCGACTTCAACCACAAGCTTAACACCTTCATCCTGAAGAACCCGCCCGCAGCCGACCCCAGCACGCAGGTGCGTACACGTCACGTATTGCCGCACTCAATGATGTTACTAGTAAAAAATAAGTCAAAATTATGTCATTAGCGTGCGAAAGGGACAGTCAAATGTCATCGTGTAGCTATCGCTTTGTGTCTCATACGTTCCGTAATAGGTACAGTAACGTTAATTGTCATTGGAGTGGATTTAAAAGTGCAACTTGCATTGTAAGTAGAGTAAGTTTAATTATCTTTGCTATTACTTATGTCCACGACGATAGTAAGTAATCACGACGGTGATTAATTACCATCGGGTAAATCGTCTGTCCATATGTCTGCTCAGGGCATAAAAAAATCTTCCAAAAAATACCTCTCTTTAAAATCTTTCTTGTGGATCGGAGAAGGAAGCAAGGAAATAAACTAAACTTGTAATATTTCCATCATTGAGCTTGTGGCCTTGTGCTCAGGGTTGGAAATTGCAGTTTGCAGAACTGATATAATAAAAACAACATTTAACACGCTGCCACACTGACTCGTGAGCGAGATTTACCATTTAGGATAATTATATTCTTTATCCTCAAACACCGAATGGAGGCTTCAAACATTCCTTTTCCGTATAATAAGAGTCGTTTTGAGCGTTCTGATCGCTCAGTGGAGCGCGCCCGTAGATGACGTATTGTGGTTGTGTGACGGACGGCGGTCGTGTTCCAGGGCTCGTCGCTGACGGAGGGCAACCGCGGCAAGCGCTCCAAGCGCTCCGGCCAGGCCGCCAACGGGAACCACGACGGGGACAACGACGCCAAGAATGTATGTTTATTTATTATGACACATCAATAGCATTACACACAATGCATTTTTATATAAATATCATCTAGCTTATAAGTAAACACTAGTATGCATGCCAATAACAGACGTGTACAACATTCTCGTATGATGTAAGACATGTTATTGGTATCACAAAATAAAGAAACACTAAACAAAAGCTATTTTACAATTTTATAACAAAATAAATAATGCAAAATTTAAAGAGCAATAAAGAAAAATTAAGAACTACTTTAAAAGCAAGTACTCTGTCAACTTCTTTCACAGACTTAAGCATGTGTCATGAAAAATGTCAATGTCGATTGATGCACTTAATCGGTTGTATCCACAGCAAATTCTTGACAAAGGCGAATTTTTAAAAAGGTTTGTCTTGCTGGCAGGGATGTAAAAGATCTTAGTAATAGGATATCGTGGATAGTTGTATGGCTTGTTAACATGTTAAGTCCGACCCCGAGGCACGGGGGTACGTTATGGTATTCCCATAAAATATGTAACTGGAGTGTGGTACGTACTCGTGTCCAGGAGGGCGAGGCGCCGACGACGCCGACGACGCCGCACCCGCGCAGCAGCCGCAAGAAGGACAAGCACGACGACGACGACGACGGCACGTGGACGGTCGACGTGAGCGAGGCGGCCGTGCGCGCGCGCATGCAGGGTCAGTGTCCGCTGTACAGGTGGAGGTGACGGCCACCGCGCCGCCCGCGCCGGTCGGACGCCCGTCGATCCCGAGCGAGGCGGATATTAGAATTACTTTAAATCTATATATATATATGAATTGCTGTGCGTTAGTCACGCTAAAACTCAAAAACGGTGATTGAGTTGAAATTTGGTATAGAGAAAGATTAGGATCCAGGAAAGGACATAGGATAGTTTATATCCCGATAATACGTTCCCTTGGGAACACTTAACAGTATTTTGCCGCGAGTAAACGTACGTTCGTAAACATTTGTAAACGTAAATGTATTTAAATATTGTAAGAAAACAGATTGATGGGTGGTATCAAAGGCGTGCTGTAATTTCAGTTTTTAATGATAATGGCCGACTAACTAGCACACGAGCCACTCGATGTAGGCGGTCACCGACGCTCGTGGACACTAAAGACATCACCAACGCGTTGTCGGCCATGAATGGCATAGACAGTACTGGCTCTGAAGGTCCCAGCTGAAAAACGAGTCGTTTAGCTGCTAATTCAAGTAAGAAGATGGTGGCTAGCCAGGCCAGGCTTTTCAGAAAGATAATAATGTCAGTAATTATATTAATTTATTGGTCAGATCTGACGGAGGGCGCGAAGAGCATGACGCTCTCGGAGGACAGCGAGAAGAACGAGAAGCAGCGCATGGACCTGTTCTACTCGTACGTGAAGCAGAAGGCGGACGCCGGCGACGTGGACGGCGCGCGCGCCGTCAGCGACATCGTGCACGAGGCCGACCGGTGGGCGAAGTTATTTATTATACACAGACAATAAAAATGTAAACGTTACAGATTTCTTAATCTTATGCGTTATATTATTATATATTTCTCTACGTATCTTCTGACTGAGGGATGATATTGCATTGTGTGCACCTGCGACATCGTCTCACCAGCTCCCAGGGCTTACTGCTTGAGAATGCTAACTGGCATTGAGTCAGCCCAATCTACTCCTCAGTTTTAAGTTTGATGCAATAAAGGATAAATAAATAATAATGTATGTATGTAGATATCACTCATACACATACGCACGTGTTTTTTTGACTCTGTCGCCGTCTAATTGGTTTATAAGGCTTTGTGTGTGTGTGTGTGTGTGCAGGCTGGACGTGAAGCACCTGGCGCCGCTGGTGGTGTTCGAGGTGCTGGTCCGCGGCGGGTCGCTCGCGGCGGACGTGAAGCGGCGGCGCGCGCTGCTCGTGCGGCTCGCGGCGGCCGACCCGCGCGCGCCGCGCGCCGCGCTGCACGCGCTCACCGCGCTCTGCGCGCACCACGCGCCGCTCGTCGCCAAGGTGCCCGCCATACTCAAGGTGAGGGTGACGCTAGTGGTGTTCCTTAATAAAGGCACGGGCCCTAACTTAACATGCTGTAAAGCGTTCGGTCGTCTGACGAAGAATGAACTGGATTTTTTTTAACTTTTGAAGTGAAATTTCTTTAGCCGCTATGATAGTAAAATTCAAGGTCGTGTTAGGGCGTTGACCCTATAAAGTTCTTTATCTGCCTACTGTAAGTCGACTGCTGGCCACTCATCGATAGTTATGGCATAGCGCTATACTTATTTTTGTATTCACATCTCATAGTAATGTATGTCATTCTTTATACACTTAATTTTAATTCTTATCAAAATAAGTGAATAAAACATGAATTTAACTATCCAAACATTGAGAAGTTTCACTTCAAATATGCTTACATCGTGTTAACAATTTAACCCCTGGAGTGACGAGACCCCCGAATGTAAAACATGGCCAACGTGTCACGCCTATTCGTAACTCGCGCGATCTTGTCGCTAGGTCATCGTAAAAATGAATTGTACGGGATTATGTTATAATTATATCACATAAATTATACATCATTGTTATCACAACGAAATTGCCTAATATCTAAAACAATTAAATTAAAGCAAAAAACTTACCTGCGTAAGAAATTATTCAATTTCTTTTCAAATTCGAAATTTTCAAACACAATGGAGACACATTTTTCCACATTTCACTAACTCACAATGCACATTAATCAAAACTAACACTATCACTACTTAGTATATCACTTGGGTGGGTGCACTTCACGTTGGCCTAGAAAATTTTTTGCCCCGACGGAGGGGACAACTACACTCGAGGGGTTAATGCAGCGGATATTTCCGCAACGTGATTAAAAATAGTATAAAGTACACGTACATTGTATCGCAGCTGCTGTACGACCTGGACATCGTGGACGAGAAGACGATCCTGGAGTGGGCGGCGAAGCCGTCGCGCAAGTACGCGTCGAAGGAGATCGTGGCGGAGGTGCGCAAGCGCGCGCAGCCGTTCATCGACTGGCTGCAGGACGCCGACGAGGAGGAGTCCAGCGACGACGGCGCGGACAGCGCCGAGGACATTGAGGTGAGGCCGTTCGTGCCCTCCGGAGTACGGAAGTGCCCAAGAGATTTGCTTGACTATATCGATCACTTGAAATCGTCGCATGCCGCTGGGCCATGAGCGCTTGCTTCAATGTTAACGTTAACGATTATATATATAAGGCAATTTATTAATATTAATAGATATCAATAAGGCAATATCGATGCCTTGGGTGTTATTTAATAAAAGAATCGTATTCATCTATACAATAAGCTCGGGTCGAATCACAATCATAATTATAACATCTAAGTAAGTCCCAACACTTGTTATTCAGATCGAATACGACGACCGCGCGAAGGTGACCCCGATGAAGGCTGTAGCGGGCACGCGCGCGCCGCCGCCCGCCGCCAAGCCGGCCGACGACGACGGCGACATTGACGTCGACATCGACGCCATCTAGACCGCCCGTCGTCAGCCCCTCGTCAGCCCGTCGTCCGCTCGTCGTCAGCCCGCCGCTCACACGTGACCCGTCGAGGGAGTGCAGTCACCGCCATGAGTTTGTTGATACCGTTTGCTGTAAATACCGGTCCAGCGCCCTATTCCGAAAACGACAATGTTTCACTAGCTTGTTAATAGGGAATATGAATGATTTTCATATAACATTTGGGCGTTAGTGTTTGGTGTACGATTTTTATAAACTTAATATTTTTATATAGTTTTCTTGGTTAAAAAGTAGACCATGACATCATGCTAATAGCGCCAAAATAGCGGTTTTAATAATGCTCGTACCTATTTTTTTATTCTTAATAACTTTCTTATCTCTAAATAGGTATAAAACAATGTTAACTGTAGTTTAAAAATGAATAAAACATACAGGCATATTTCCTATTTTACGTAGTACCTGCCAGTCGCTAAGTAAACAGTAAAAAGTAATCACATAACATCACAATATTTTTTCTATACAGAGGATCACAAATAAGCTTAAAAAAATATCACGAAAACTGAAATATTAGCTAAAAAGAACAAGCGACTGACACGTAATTTCTTCAATAACAACTTGCGGCGGTCATTGTTAGATCTTAGGAGGACGCTGCTGGAACGGCTATTTATTCATTTACGATCATCCCACAGACCTCTATATTGTGTAATATAAATGCGCTGGATGGATTATATTCCAATAGGAAGATTGTCACGGACGGAATTAACTTTGAGTTGGGAAATAAACCAATGGAAAACAAATTCGTTTCTTTTTCTTCCCGCTAGATGGCGAATCGAATCAATTCGGTTTCGGTTCAATAAACTCATGGCGTTTGTATTGAACACAATAATGATGCTCTGAATAGAATATCTTTAGTACTCATGATTCTGACTTCATGTTTTTTAATCTATGCTATTTTTTTCTTTTCTCATTAAACTTAAACTTGTTAGCTTACATACATGTTTTTTATCTATGGAAATAAGTCGTGTTAATATTAGTTTTTGTTAAATAATTATTTTTCTTAAAAATCAAAATCAAGAAATGCGAAATTATAATTTTTAATTTCCAAGTCAGAATCGTGCGTGAAAGATGTCCAGCAAGTCATTTTTTTATGGCAACATTACGAGGATAAAATACCTCTGCTGCAGTGAACAGATATATGATTACATTTTGTACAAAGAATATAGCTCGTAGCAAAGTATACAGGTCCTGTTATATACTTTTCAGAGCATCAATGGTACTGTTCCTTTAGGTCCGTGAAGTGAGTACTTGATACAAAATAAGGTTAACCGACACTTGGTTAGAATCACGATTCGATGAAGCTAAAACGTTAATTTAAAGCTTTGAAATAACGTTGCTACTAATTAAAATATTATCGATCTTTGGACGGTTCACTCTTATCGTCAGCTCAGTTTACGTAGACGAGTCGAAGGTTTGGTAACAAGTACTCATTTCGTATGTACACATCGTTTATTACCACCGCAGAACATCACACACGACGGTCGGATGTATGTCTGTATGTATGTATATGGGAGCGTATTACGATAGTCGCCTCCTCTACCCTGTCTGGATAGTGCTGATGTGGTTCACGGGATTCGGAGTAATCTGTCTAAGTAAATATATATGAAATAACACCACCAATGGTAGCTTCAACGGTGTAATTATCAAAGATGAGTAAAGATCAGTAAGTTAATATTGATACTTATTTGCAGCACGACTTAGACAGGTTATAGGAATGGCCCACCACTGAATATTTTGGTACACAGCGGGCTCCACTATATTGATATAACATTTTAGATACTCTGTAGTCACTGAAAAATAAAATGTATGGTGTAATCATGAAGTGCTTTTTATCTGAATTAATACGATGTAGGTGTAATTTATTGCCTCTGTTACGGTTTTTTTAGCATGAATTGATCGTTTTGATTTCAATAAAGTAATTAAAGGTATGCAGTGAACGTTGTAGTATATGCTGTGCTAATTCTGCTGTAACAACCCCTTGTTGGCAAATTCGGTTTGTAACGATATGGAAAGGGAAACTAAAATGATTTTACATTGTACCAAAACGGTATCGTTACAAAATAATTTGTTTTTAAGGCGAATCAATTATAATTACTTAGTGATTTAAATGTCAAGAGAAACGCGTCGAACGTTTTAAACCCGCGGCGGCTGGACGTGTTTGTACGGAACTCAGCACTTTATATTCCCAAAAATATATTTGTTCCTATATATAGATTATTTTTTATTATATTTTGGATTGCACTTTGTCCACGGTATACTTTGGAATGGGTTTAATGAATCGGAAGTATCATGGTTCATGTGATCTCGTGTCGTCCGTTAGTCACAAAGGGATGGTGACCGATGTTCGAGACAGCCAGTCTGTGTCGAAAGCAATGTTTGTATGAAATGTTTCAAATGATTTTTAGTATTTAATTGTATATTGGCGGAGCGCGGTGATGTGAATAAGCGGATTTGCTCATAGGTCAAATTTCAGATTTTACTATTTCAATATTATTATTATGATAAATCTGTTCAAAATTGAGAAAATTCATTACATAATGATGATCGATGATGCTTATTCAGTATCGTGTCTCTATTTTCTATATGTATGTAATTATTTAGATTAGATGAAGAGGTTGGGGGAACTGGCGCCCGGGGTGAGGCGGCGTTCAGATGGGTACACGTGAACCTCGTGTCCGCACACGCCTTTAGCATGCAGAAATTATTAATTGGTTCAAATATTTTTCTACGTTAACTGTATCCGCTACCCGCTATTTTGATTTTTTTTAATTGCGGCGCAGGATTAAACTAGTATGAATATGGGTGGAAGTCAATTAATTAGATAAAATATGACAGAAATATGGACCCACTTGAAGTGTCACTTTGGTTACAGTATGTTTACTGTGACTTTACCTGTGCGCTGCAACTTTGGAAAAAATATCAAAATGGCGGAAGAGCGGCTAAGCCAATGAGGTTGGCCACATACACACACTATATTATTGTCAATATTGAGATTATTGTCAGTAATATGGCATCTGAAGTGGTTAGCCTTGGGCCGAGGGGCGGAGCGCCGCCGGATGTGACGTCATGTAGATATCTCGCAGCGGGCCGTCGGGCTGCGATCAATATTTCCTCTTAATGTTATTCTAATATAATATACTGAAATGCCCCCCGACAATTTTATTAGATTTGTTTTGTATTCAATACATTTGGATTCTCAACTCTGTCGTTTTATTGTAAGATCCATTTCAGTGATACGGTAATGTTATCATTCTCCACAAATGGTTTGCTGCAGCAGTATTCACTTTCAATTTTTGGGGTTCCGTAACTCAAAACAAAAACGGAACTATAGGATCGGATGTTGTCCGTCTGTCTGTCAAGGCCCTTTTTCTCAGGAATGTGTGGAAGTTTCAAGTTGAATTTTTTTCCGTAGATTGGTAATTTGTTGTTTTATAGTAATAACAAGTATAATATAGGAACACACCGTCAGGGCGCGAAACTCACGCGACCGGTTTTTTACCTTTGTAGGGATGGAGGTAGCTTAAAAACAATTTCATTTAAATATTATTTATTCAAAATAACTCCATAAGTAGTGGTATAAAAATAGAGATCACTGTAAAAGTGAAAGTGTAGAGTGAAATAAAACTTAATATCTTAAATGGTAAATGCATTTTATACATTTTTAATTATTATTATTTTATCAGTCAGTCTAAACATTTATTCCGTAAATTCACAATCATCACAGCACAGTCGCAGCATAGCTTCTGGCGGACTTAAAAGTGCATCAATTAAAAATTATAGCATAGCTTACCTATTGTCATTTTATGACTTAAATACATACATGTTATGAACTATGTACCTGAACGCACGCACTTGCGAAATAAATCCCGTCCAAGTCGGTGTTAATTTGCGGAAAGTAGTGTTTATATACTCTGTCCTTTCCGCGGCTATTTATAGAACTACTGAGATTTTTCTGTGCATCAAAAATTATCTTAATTCGTCATAATTTGGAAATATTTGGAATTCATCGTCATACATCTTAAAGAGCCTCTGAGCATAATGTACATCGTATTGCCAGATATGTGTCATAATTACAGTTGTTTAAATAAATGTTCACAATTTGCTCGTATTTTAAATGAAACTTCTCAACGTTTGGATATTTGAGTTCATATTCTATTCACTTATTTAGAAAATCATTAAAATTAAGTGTATAAAGAATGACATACAATATACGTAAATATAAAAATAAATATAGCGCTATGTCATAGCTCTCGATGAGTGGCGAGCGGTCAACGCCCTAACTCGTGTCACCTTGAACTTCGCTCAGGGCGGGTAAAGAAGTTTCACTTCAGAAATGATTAAAGCTTTAGTTGGTCGTAATTTAACCGACTTGCTGGGCAGTGGCCGCGGCCGCGGGCGTGACGCCGACGAACGAGGCGATGAACACATTGATGATGGTGATGAGGAACACGCCCACGACGGTGATGTCGTTCACCAGGATCGCGTTCTCGATCTGCGTCTTCTTCGTCACGTCGTACCGGCTGTTTAAAATCAGCAAAATTCCTACTGTTACCTGAAAAGATAAAGATTTTTAGGGTTCCCTTCCAGGTGACATACGGAATGGAATTATTCTGACGTCGAAGACTAATTATTATGGCTTCGTTGTTTGTTTGTCTTGTCGCAGGGTTTTTAGCTTTTGTACGGATGTAGGTAATTAGACACCAGAAATTTTCATAGAATTACAAGAAATACAAAAAATAAAAAATAATGGAAATTAAAGGTGGTCCCCGTACAAGGAACATATTTTTAATCAACTTCTAACTGTCCACTAGATGTCGCTAATATCCAAGGGTTCGTAGCGTAATTCTTAATACAAACAAACGATTTTTAAAAATGTGTATACTTAATTGCACGGAGGATTTTAGGAAGGGTTGAGCCTTTAAATGTTTTCGCCACTCAAGTAACGAGATTATTCTGCGGTAGTCGCCAGTTCTAACAATGGCATCCATGAGAAAACGACTATTGTCGCGGCTGGGAACGAGATGGCTGGCTGATGCCATTGTCAGAACTGGACCAAAGTGAAACAGGACTACCCGGGAAGCACCAGCTTTCAAGTAAATAAAGATTCAACAAAATCTTTTCACCCAGTCGAAAGGTCTGAGGTAACAAACATAAAAAATAAAGAAAAAAATACACTCGAATGGAGAACCTCTTCCTGTTTTGAAGTGTTAAAAAACAAGAGTTTACGCCTAGGGTTGCGAGGATAGAAGCGCTCATAGCCCGGCGGCTTGCGTCGATCTCAAGTGATCGACAAAGTTAACGGGCGCGGTCGGTAGTTGGATGGGTGACCGCTAGTGGCAAAAATTTCTTGAGCGCTTCCGTGCTTCGGAGAGCACGTAAAACCCGTCGGTCCCGGTTGTTATCATTTGGTAGCAGTCGTTAAGCCATATCGGATATCGGATATTGGGTTGGCCACTGACCCCTCCACCAATCCGCACTGGAGCAGCGTGGTGGAGTATGCTCTAGGCCTCTTCAGGTAAGAGGAGAGACCCGTGCTCAGTAGTGGGCCATTAATGGGTTGTAGCCAAGCCAAGCCAAGTTACGAGGATCTGGGGGACTCGCATTAAAATACTTACTTGAAATATGATACTGAGCGATATAAAGGTGACTCCGGGGTAGAAGTACGGGTGAGAGGAGGCTTCAATGATAGTTCGGAGCTGGGTAGCATTCGCCGACAGCAGCGCCAGGTCCATCATGCCGTGCGCCAGATTCTTCCTCTGCTGGTATGCATTCACGTCGGGCGTCCCCTAAAATGACCAGGTAAACCTTTTATAGAAATAAACTCATGGATTAGTTTACTTGCTGTTTGCTGGTAAATTTTAGTAAGTTGACAAATCAACTTGATGACTTGTGCTACAGCAGATCCTCTTTGTGATGCATTTGGTTGTTCTGATGCCCTCCGTCACTTACCACCAGGTGGCACTCCTGTTCGTTTATCGGCTTGGGTAACATAAAAAAGAGGCAGTCATCAGGACTGCCTACAGAACTGAAAAATTTAAAACTTTCGAAAATATCTTAATACAATAGTATGTAAGCAAGCAAACCGCTGCGCAGCACCGGTCCGGCACACTACGTCACAGCATGTCGGTAACGCGAACCCATAAGATTTCCAAAAAGTGCCCAACGCGGCTACAGAAGTTTTCACTTCAAAAATTACGTATCACAACTTGATTGACATTGCCAAGACGTGCATTGCTATTCGCAACAGGTTTGCACAAATATTTTTGGGTATTCCGCCATTTTAAATTTTATTTAATAGAAGGCGGGTGAGCCACGAAGATTTTAATTCTTCAATATAATCAACACTTGTTACTTTCTTCTTAGCAACTACTTACCGCAGGAGCAGCAGGGCCATTAGGGGGTACAGGAGGCAGTTCGCCAAATCTTGACTCCAAAATACCAGGATCTGAAGTACACGAATAAAAACAAAGTACCTATAAAAGTAGGTAAGTATATATTTTTACGATATGAGTAAACCCGTAGGTAGGTTTTGTTTTAATGTAAATAACTACCCAACATCGAGCATACCTACATACCTACCGTACCGCCCTCTTGGACATCAGTGACACCATAGATAGATATAAGATCAAGAAGTATCTAATAGTGGGACCAAACCAATATGCAAGACTTACGTCACTCACGTCTTACACAAATTACATCTAAATGGCGCACGTAGACCTGAAGCTCAATACAATAAAATGTACTGACCCATATTACATAGGTGTTCATAAATAATAGAGGTACCTGCTTGCCTATAAGTTGTATGAATAAGTACTTGCCTACAATTAGTATGAGAGATATTCTTCTAGAAAATAAGCTACTCACCTTGGTCATCCTCGTTGGACCACCATTGAAAGTGGTCATTGTTGGCGGCGCCATCAAGCGTCTGATCTGAGGGCTGTGGTTTGGGTCCTATAAGCCCATCGTTTTTACCGCCATTTGAAACAAAATAGAACATGACCACTTAGGAATCAGCCATCATCATTAAGTAGTAGAGATGTTGAAAGGTTGTCATAGCATTATTATGTTATTCAATGTTATGAGCATTCACTGAACCCACAATATAAAAAAGTAAAACTTAGAGCAAGTACTTTATCTGAAGCAACTATTAGAGATAAATTAATGCTGCTATAGAACCACGTATTCCACTTCATAAGCATTTTCTGCAGCTGTAGCTGTATACTTACCTTTGTATAAAGCCTACGTACCTATACCTACGTAGGAGTAAATAATTTTTAACAAAAAAATAAACCGCCTTCAAACAGGAAAATAAACAGTATAAAATAAATTTACTTAGCACAAAGTAATTCGTATTTTGATTTAGTTAATCAAAAATGATTAAAAAAGTATTTTACAATTTTGGAGTCAAATAGTTCATAAAAATATAAAATAAAATATGTTACAGTTTGTATTTTACTGAAATATTAATATTTCAGTTAAATTAGACCATTTGGCAAAGTATGATTTAGTTATAATGTATACGGGTACTCACGATTTCGAATTGTTTTACTGATATTTCAATATCGGTACCGTATACATTATAATGTTTAGTGTCCGCGATAATATCAGTTTAAAATTATATGATTTGGTTTTTTAAAACAACTACTTAGCCTATAATATGCTACTCGTACTTTTCAATCACAGTAGAAGCGTTCTGTACTTAAAAGTATAACGAGTACAATTTCTTAATCTTTTATTGTAGGTAGATACTTAGAAAAAAATTGTACTTATTTAATTTTAATTCCAAGGAATAACTACGAGTTACAGCAAAAACTTGAATAATCACCGGTAGGTAGCCGCCGCACAGGATTACGCGGAACGGGACACTTTTTCGTTTGCGCTGCCGGTTTTCATGAATTTATAAGACGTTATCACGTCAATATTTTATCCATAGAAGTTAGTTTTTTTGGTTTTCAAAACCTTTTGAGTGTCCCACGTATTTTTACAATTTCGCTGCAATTTAACATGTCCTTTACATTACATGGAAATTACAAACAATGTCAAAGGAATATCACTGATGATTAGCGCGACGGATGTCCTACTACGGAGGTCACACAAGATAAAGTAAGTAATGTGCGGCAAATGATGAACGCTAATAAATTAGGAACACGTCAACAGATTCGTGAAAGTTTGGACATTGGTATGAGACTAGCAAAAAGCCTTATACGAACATAAAGAATTATACCTCATACCCCACGTAATGACACACGAGTGGAAGGCAACACCTTGATCGCCGCTGCAGCCGACTATTCATTAACTCGGTGAACTCGACACTCCGAACGAATATACGGTGGCCAGTCGTCGTTCCATTGACGCTTCCATATCAAAAAGGTTTGTCACCTTGGAAACGCGACGCGACGAAGACAATAACTTTTATGTCACGAAGACAAACGTCCTCCGTGCGCGCACTCTCTTACACAATAAAATGAACACCTAAATATTTGAGATTAGCTAGTCCGAACAATATGTTTTTGAGCATGGCAATTAGAGAATAAAATTAACTTTGCCCGATCCCCTTTTGGCCTCCAGACTTTCTGGTTTAATGGCATCATAATATACACTTGGAAGCATTGATATAGAAGAATACCTCCAGTATCAACGTTGAGGTTGTCTGTTGGTAGCCGGGGTCCAGAATCGGTCTCAGGTACCGCTTTCTTTGAAAGATCGTCCACTTCAGGATCTGTTGATTTGTTAATAACAAGTATCAGAACACAACACACACATACACACCCACACCACAAAGTAGATAAGTAAACCCACACATACACAAACCAATGAATAACCAAAAAAATGAAGGCATGGATCCATGAAAGCGGTATTATTTTTACGCTATTTTGTTATTTAAGCAAAGCATTCTTATCATGAAAGGTTATTTTCGATTGCTCAAATGTTTATTTAAACAGGAGTTCTCGGACTTATCTGACTTAAACGTAATTATAATATTACGTATTACATGTATAAGTATTATCGGTGACTTTGAGAGGAAAATATTTATCTAATTCTGATTTTCATTCATGGCGCTCCTCGTAGGACCGCATAAGCTCGTAGTAATAAGCACATGCTACGACTATCGAAAAGAAGTGAAGAATTCAAATTTGGATTCCTAATATTAAATGAATCAGATGTTAAAATCGGTATATTATTATGACGAAATGGTTTTACACTCGTCTTACGTCACGGAACGGTAACAGGAAAAAGGCAACAATATTACTGGTTTTCAGTCGAAACCTTATTTTCCCACATAACTTGGAAAGGCCAAAATTGCTTTGAGCGTTCATGAATACCACGTTCGAAGAAGTCGTTTAATTACATAATTTATTATTACGCGCCGCCGCCGTTTGTACGAGAATTAAGCGAATTAGTTGGATGATTCATAGCATGTCTATGTGCGGATAAGTTAGTTCTTATCGCGTGCTAAAATCATTCCAAGTGCAGCATTGAGAAGCTGAGAAGGTAATTAGTAGAGTCGTCTACTAATACCATAATAATAGTTTCTAAGCTGGACTGCCGTTCAAAGCGTCCTGATTTCGATTCCCGGCGAGGTTGAAATTTGAATCATCCCATTGATCTCTAGTGTGTTCGTTCTTGTCGTTGCAATGATGTCCATGGCACCCACAATACATGTTCCTACTGTGGGGCTAATTGTGTGTAGTTTTATTAATAAAAAATCTAGGTGCGCGACGCTGCAAAATCGCCCTCAGCATAACCGCCCACATGCCTCAATGCCTCAGTGCGATTCGTTGAGTGTAAAATTAGCTATGCACCAAGCACGTCGCGTGAAAATGTAATGGATAATTTTTTTAATGTTTTATCGTCAATTGTAAAAACTCGTAAAGCTGGTTTTGTGTTAAGGCTAGCGTGATAGGTACTCGTTTTTATTAAACAAATATAACGCTTGGTTTCCTGATGTGCTTATAGTTAGCGGTGCGGTGTAGTTGTGGACAATTTAATGCGTAATAACGTCAAATGTCATAAGTACTAGACGCTAGCACAAAGGCAATTTCCACGTCCATTGAGATCGAATTCAAACTGGCTTACCTGTCTTGGAGTCATTCTGGGCGTTTGGGGTCGCTAGCAGGGGCAGCGCGGCGTTAGCCGTCGCATAGCTCTCCCCAACATATTCGTTTGGTCTGTTCTGAAGCAGAGGAAGTAATAAATATTTCAATAAGTAGTGGCATTAACCTTCGCCACCAATCCCCGATAATAATGAAGCAATCATTGGCATACAATTACAATAGAAAAAATAGTAACTCCGAATAAAGTAAGTATTGTAGGTACCTATAAACACTTATAAGTAAACGTCTTTCAATATACCTACCTAATTAAGAAGTATTACGTATTTAACTCGATAACCACAATTTTATCTACGGTGACTATTTTAATTAATACGAGTACTTAGGTAGATACTAGTGTAATAATATTGGACTTCCTGTAAAGCTCTGTTGATACTATTGAACGCCCACACACATTACCGCACTAGAATATACATGTGGACATGCATGTCATTACCTACGCAAGTTAAGTATAAATAAACAACTTACAACTGAGAACTATCATTATATATCTATTATATCATATTATTATGATTTTCAATTCTTTATTCATTGAGGATTTTTTACATTTACTGAGCCATATAAATTTCACAAAATATACCTACTTACCTATTATGACGTAGGATAAAGATGATATTTATGAAAATGGAGATGCGATCAATCCAATTGACGATTCAATCTCTTAAGATCTTAATATCATCACCATAACAATACAAATGACATACCGTAACAATATAACTGTGAGGGGTACTCACTATTTTTATTATTTAACCGATAAACATATTGTGATTCTTCACTTTTATTTTAAAAGTTATGTCAGTTTATAGAATCACGCCTAACAATATCCGAATGTGCGTACAATACTAATATTCCCGAAGCGAAGCGAGTTGTAAATAAATACGTTCCATAAAAACCGGTCCAAATGCCTTACGCCCGTGGCTGTCATTTTTAAGATATCGGTCATCGTAGCTGATGCATACGCCCACATAGAAATGATGCCGACCAAAAAGACCCAGTTAATAAACCTGTTTCATATCGGGTTCAGCAGCGCTACGGAGTTACGATGTTTTGCAGATGATTGCTGCTACCTAAAACCCGCATCGCCATGCGTAAAACTAAAAACCGGGATTACGCTAGGTAGCCTAGAGTCCAGACTTCTAGAGGGTAGTGAACTATGTATAATTATCGTGAGTGACTACCACCATTTCAGACTTTATCATAAGGGCACAAGAGGCCTATGCTCAAGGCCCCCGACCTCACGGGGGCCCCGAATGGCTGCTACCGAAAGTGAATGCTGAAACTTATATTTCAAGTTAAAATAAAAACCTTATCTTAAAATCTATTTAATATAAAAATGAATCCCTATTTCCATTGGGCATCACGCGTGAATGGCTGGACTGATTTTGATAATTATTTTTTTATTGTGTTTGTTTTTATCAGGAGAAGGTTATTATTATTATAGGAGATGGTTATAAATTAGAAAGTTTAATAATACTTAACCACCATATTAAATTATCTAATGTAACCTTATGGCGATTGACATAACATTGGCAGAATGCGTGCTGCAAATATGGTCAAAGATGATGTAAAAAAAACTGAATTTCTTAGTGCAAATAGTTAAGTATAAGTATATATAGTTAAGACAGGACAATGTCTGTCGGGTCAGTTAGTACTAAAAAAAATACTAAAATAATATTTCAAAAAGTGGAAAATCCGTTTAATTTTAACACACGACAAACATAACTGTCTGAATCACTGTTTTGTTTTAAAACATTACAGACCTTGGATAAACCCACTCTGAATATGTACATATTATATTAAGGGCCAGTTTCACCGGTTACGGATAAAGTTCCGGATAGCCCTAGGAATTTATCTGCCACTTAGTGACTTAACAGTTGACGGAGCGGCAACGTCGCTTTTTTGCGTTTCGTTACTACTACGTAAATTATTGTCATTTGAAAATTATTTTGAAAACTGAATTAATAAAATACTTTTTGTTCAAAATAATCCAATTAGACTTTTTTTAATATTTTCAAGTATAATTTTATCATTATAGAACGAAAATAGTAGGATTCATAATAATATGATTTATTACAGTTCAAATTCCTAATGTGTTATAGAAACGCCACTTAAAACATTTTTTTATCCGTCAAATAACGCCTAACAGCCACTTGAACTGGCAGATACCATAACCAACACTTTTCTCTGTCACTTCTATCAGATTACCTGAGATGCCAAAAGTTGTAGTTTATCTGGGAGTTGAGTTCCTAGGGCTATCCGGAACTTTATCCGGAACCGGTGAAACTGGCCCTAAATGTTCCCATGCAAATACCCATAATATAAACATTTAGAGTGATCATTAGACAATAACGTCACTGCATAATTACATTTATAACGTCAGTAATATTTTAACAAAACCCCGACTTTGATAGTACCTAATATATATATATTTTTTTCTAAGTGATAATTGCTGTTGGCCCTAGCGGCCTTCACATCACAGCTTCACGCAGACGGTGGGGCGAGCCTGGAGGGGCTCAACCAGAAGTTAAGTTTCGAAGGGGGCGGTAACTTAACAGAGTGACCACCCACATCGATATATAGGGGGTTGCGATGTCCTAAGGGCACCTCCTGTGAGGTATGGAGCTCGGTTTAGGACGTCGCATGTTAGAGGATGTCTGGCTTGACAGTATACTAAGGGCCAGCCCTTATTGGGGCCCTGTTGGAAAGTATAATAAGGGCTTATGGTGTTTGACATAACATTGGCAGAATGCGTGCTGCAAATATGGTCAAAGAAGATGTAAAAAAACTTAACTGAATAGTTAAGAATAAGTAGGTACATATAGTTAAGATATGAATTATTATATTTATAAGAAAACTAGCTGACCCGACAGACGTTGTCCTGTCCTGTCTTGTCCTGTCTTACTCACTATTATAGGTAGGTATATATAGATAAGATTCTTCCCCTGACAATAACAAACACAGCAAAAAAAGAATAAGCGAAATCGGTCCAGCCGTTCACGCGTGATGCCGTAATCCAAGGGAAATTCTCAGTATTCATTCTCAGTATTCTCAGTATATAAAAATGAATCCATTTCCATTTTTGTATACTGAGATAGATGTCTAAAGGAAAAAGAATATGAATATGACTGTCAGTCTTGTTATTAACGATTCATAGTACCTAGCATAAACTAGGGTTGACTATAATAGGGTTGTAGCTCTACACTGTACAGTACTGCCCTGCCCCACTAGCTGTACCTACTAGCTTTAGGTACATCAGAAATGTACCTAAAGCTAGTACATAGTAGCTTTAGGTACATCAACATTTAAAAATATTTCATTACTTAATTATGTAATGTAGGAACATTATTTTGTTAAAAATCCAAGGCACCTAATTATAGCATTTTGAAATTTTAGTAGATCAGGAAAATGTTCCGCAGGTATACGGCGATGAGTCAATAATGTTTTAAAAAATGGTAATTTTTAACAGATGAATATATTATTAATGTGATGAATCAGTTAACTGAATATAAACTGAGGTCGTTCATAACATTTCGACATTATCTATGAAGATCTCTATTTTACTACTAAGCTCAAAATGAGGCATGGCTGCGGCTCAACCACTATTGGCCCACAACTGGGCACGGGTTTCTCCTCATAAACGTAAACTGTCTTAGCTATTAATTGATTTATTAAAATAATGTTATAATAACTCACCATTTCGTTGTTTTTTGGATCACCAAAAACCTTTTTTAAAACATCCGGGTCTATTTTAACTTTTTTTTCGCCGTTCGCGTCAATATACATCATATCATTATCATTCGACATTATTATATTATATTTGCAATTGTGTTAAATAAACAACACGTTTTATATCTGTGTCACTGAACGTCTGTGACCACTCGCCGGCAGCGCCGCGCCAAAACTGACCGATTTACGAATCCGATTTGCAACCGGCTACAAACAAACTGCCAAGCGCCTATGACTTCTCTATCTACTGAGTGTCATCTAAAAATAAGCGCTTTTTAATTGTTCCCTGAAAATTCCGTCTTTCACACATTTTTTTTATTATTCGTAGATGTTTTGCTTGCAGCGTCGCCGCGTGGGAGGCGGAAAACGACAAAATAAAGGGACTGTATTACCTATCCGGATTCCGGATAGTAAAATAACTGTACTATCCAATGTTCTTTTAGCGTAATAAAATTAGGGAAAGCAGACGAAAAATTTGTATAGTTTTAAAAATTGGTAAAGCTATTTTTTGAGGTGTGTCCCCGACTGTGAGGGGTAAGCCGGCGGTGGGGGAGGCGGGGGACGGTCCCTTTCTCGGTTATTTGCTTCTATCTCGTAAACTATTATAATTATATATTAATATCTCTTCAATTTATCCTACTTTACTATTTCTTGAATCTCAAATTATCTTCATGCTATACCAAAATTCAACTAAATCGGTTTATCTCAGCGGTTTAAGCGTGAAAACGTAGACAGACATACATGACTTTCGCGATTATAATACCTTTTAGGTTTTAGTATGGATTATTACTTGAGATTACATCACATTGACTGCATAGTGCATACAGCCCGCGTCGCCTCAATAACGAAGGTGACCTTTGTTATATTGTGACAAAATACTTAATACTGTAGTAAGCCAAGTGCTCACCCTCACCATCGCCCATGGACAACATTGACACCAAAGCCATCACCGATAGGTTGAGACCTAGAAAGAAGGAAGACGAAAGAAAGAAAACACTGGTTTTCAACCACAACACGACAATCGTTCGCCGGCTGGGTCGAGGAACAGGTGGTGGGCAGCCGGAATTCAGCCCCCCCACCGAGTCGGGGCCAGCTTCTGCGAGGCCGATTCTAGGCCGCTCCATTACAACCAGAAATTATAACTTACATGAGAGAAACTGGAGTTTACGGCCCCAAGGATTCATGAAGGATTTGCTGGCGTGGCAAGCCACTTGGTTCCCAAGTGACTGAGATTGCTCACCAAAGCTTTTTGAGACCTTTTCAGAAGCGCAAGTGAGATGAACGGCTTCACGTGCCCTCTGATACAGGAAGGCCCTAATTTTTTTGCCTTTTTTGGTGTCCTTCGTTCATTAGTACTGGCACACTCAATTTTACGTTTTTTCGCAGTGGCTGTAACGGTTTTAGATGTACAAAAACAAAACTACTTACATATTAATAAATTTATTTGCAAAATAAGGGTAAAATAGGCGCTATAAATTGTAACTAAAAACTATAGAATAGAATAGGCTCATGCAATATAAAAATATACAATCGTCTATAATGTAACATTAGGTAATTACACTAATCATTTTATTCTTAAGTAGTAAATGCAACATTTTTATTATACACAAAATGTATAGTTGGATCGTATTCTAATACATACATAACTATTTATGACACAAAATCATGAGATTCAGAATTTATAAAAATCACAGTTTAAATTTTCTTAATATCAATTTATTTAACCTTTTAAATAGGTTAAAATAATGTTCACTTATACTGGATCTAATAATAGTATTTTAACAGTTATGCATATTAAGTTATTGTTACTGTGAAATTACTTTATTGGCAGTTATTATTGAAGCTCCGTATTCATTGGTATTTGTCGCAGAACAGAGAGACAAGATTTGTAACCATCTGCTAACTAATTAGACGACGACTCTACATCATTATAATCGACATTATTATCTCTACGTTACGTGCGGGTCTTAAAACCTTTGTTGAAACAATTGTAGCCAAATTTACGTTAATTTTTGAAATTAGGTACTATTTTATTTTGTAATTTTTAGTCCTAACTAAAACATTTCATAAAGAAGGCCTGAATGTTCAATCGAAATATGAATTATTACAGCGCTTAGAAATATAAATTCCTCATGTTCTTATTGCTCACTCCTAATAACAGTGTGCAATTTGAATTCCATATTTCAATACATACCTACATATCCATTCCATTCATATTGATGACTTACTTCACACAGGTCTGAACTTCCCCTACACTAGACATATAATTTACTCGTTAATTATTACCACGGAGATCGAAATTTAAGCACTTGACAAATCTACTTACTAGCGCGAAAGACAATAGGTGGGGAAACTCAAACAGTAGGTACACAAATATTATATTTAACACAAAAGAACTGATTACAATTTACCATTGAGCAAAAACAGCTAAGTAATCAAAATAATCGTGAAAAATATTCCTTTAGTCATCAGCGAAACAATTTCCAGATTTTGTCTTAAATTCGTAATTTAGTGATATAAAATAATTTAACGCAGCTTATAAAATCTTATCGTGGTTTCCTAGGATCTCGACTTCCGCTTCAATTGTCCCGCGGGAGTCCAGGGAATTATTCCCTAAACTTCCGTGCCTATGACGAGCAACACCTTTCTTCTAAATAAATATATTAGAACTGCTCGGCATATAATTCTACCCTGCTTGTTGAACATTAGCAGTACCAATGGACCCGCTACTGGATGGGGCGACGCTGAACGAGGTGATGAACACGTTGACGATGGTGACGAGGAACACGCCCAGCACCGTGAAGTTGTTCACCCTCACCGCCTTGCACACCTCCGCCTTGTCTGTCACGTCGTATCGGCTGTTCAATATCAGCAACACGCCTACTACAATCTGAAATATACGGATATTGTACTGGGTTAATGGATATCTCCGCATTAAGCCTTTTTTTCGAGGGTGGGATCTTCGAAAGATATCCGAGTCTATAGGTTGCGGGTTATGTGGTATTTGTACCCCCATTAAAACCCCCTCGGCAGTCATCCGACGCATGTGGGGAGGCCTCAGGATCTAGAGTGAACACCGGTGCCTCTCCTATAGATTTGCTACATAATAAAGGATTTGAATTCATAGCCTTATCTGATAAATGTAGTTATGGACTTCAAGGATGGAATGATTTTCCGATTGCACCATTCATGTACCATTCAAATGTAGGCGATTTTCACTGTCCAGTTCAGGTTGTTATGCCATATATGTAAATCTGTGACCGGTCAATTATTCCTTTTTGAGAATGTTCGCCATTTGTCAACCCCACTTAGTGCTCATTGACTATTAGATAGGGGTAAAAGCAATTAAGTTTGTTGGCGTAGCGTAGAAGTAATGGGAACCAGGCGTATTCATAAAGATACTTACTTGTAAGATGATACTGAGCGATATAAAGGTGATGCTGGGGAAGTAGTAGGGGTGTGAGGAGGACTCCAGCACGTAGCGCAGCTGGTTGGCGTTGGCCGACAGCAGAGCCAGGTCCATCATGCCCTGCGCCAGGTTCTTCCTTTGTTGATAGGTGTTCGCGTCATTCGCCGGCTGCGAGGAACATTATTTATGTAAGCTACTCTTTATTTAGTAGGAACTAATTGGACTTTTGGGGTTTTAAGTGGAAGAAGTTAGTGGAAATATTGTTCATGTGGATATATTTGGCAAATAAGTGTCAGTTGATATCCAGATATAGCAGCTTCTCAGTGAAAAAAAATATCATCAACTTACATCAGGTAAAGGAGAGAGCGGTCTGCCGTCTGTGCCAAATCTTGGATCCAATCCATTCACACTGCCTGAAATATACGAATACAACTTTATAACACAATTAAAAATTGAAATAAGATATACAGAATTTGAAGATATCCTACCTCTATGAGGGTATGATTTAGGTGATTGGACCCCGTAAACTATCAACTAAGTAACTATGTAATACTTATTGACTATTTTTGACACCGATATCCTAACGAACTTTGGCCCACACCTGATATCTCTTGACCCCATCCATCATTATATTTTTATGATGCAATAAATTGCAATGAAAAATCATGTAACTACATTAAAAATTTAGTGAGAGGGATTTAATTACTGGAGTTATGCGTTAAACTTGATACAAAAGAGTTTGACAGTCGCAAGACAGCGTAAAAGAAAATATTTATATTAAGACATTTGTTTTACTTAACGCTAAATTTTAATGATGCAAAAACTAAAGTACCTAAGTATTTTATACCCGAAGAGTAATTTTACATGGCATTATGTAAGATGATTCATATTTTTAAGAACAAATGTCGTGCGGAGTAGGTTATGTTAATTACTTCGAAGAACCATTTTTCGAGAATCGTTTCTATGTAATGTTATTTGGAAACGTGATGTAATAACGTATCATAAACGTTTGTCAAGTTTATTCTTTTACTGAATGCACTACTTAATTGGGAAGCACGTTTGTGCTTCTGTGTAAAGGGCTATTTGCATAACTTGAGTCTTGCAAATAATCTGGCATGGTATTAAGCAACACTTTAGAGAAAACTGATCAAATGAACTTCAAAGATTGCATACAAATCTTTCACGAGTAGCTTTTTCAGGCACTAGCTGTTATTTTTGAAAATATAAATAGCAAAATAGATTGTTTAACAAATCTTTAATCGATTTTTGATTTAGTTGCTTCATTCGTTCTGGCATATCGAAGAATTTCTTGTATCCCAGTTTGCAAAACAAAGCTCAATGCTTTGTTATTTGAAAACAATGAAATTAAAGTACTTCTAGTTATGGTACAATCGATGCTACTTGAGGCCGAGTACTTTTATAGGCTCACAGCACTTGTACAGCTACAGATATTCGAGAGATTAAATTAAATTATGAACAAATAATGCACAGTGCAAACAAGGAATGACTGAAAATTCTAAAGCAATGTGTATTGTAAAGAAACATTATTCAAAAAATTATAACATATCGAACTTGTGGATCAAGGTTATTTATTATTACATACTTATTTTCTATCCTACAGTTTTTTACTTTTTTTAAGCATACATGTATGTAGAACCTACCTCTACCTAGGGAATAATGGTGATAATTAAAACTGATGTTTCCGTGATTGTTAAATTCTTCTGTTATTATTTAGGTTGCTCATTGTCATGCTGTTACGTCAACGAGGCAGAATGATCAATGAATATTAATTTATCCAATCCTTAGCGTTGCATTAATAATTATTATTTCAAATATTGGTATTCGTTCAGTTATTAACCAAAATTTTTTATACGTTTTTTAAATATCTTGCATGCATTGTTGCCAATTTGTTTGAGATATTTGGATAATAAATAAAAAAATATTTATATGAAATACCTACATACCTACAAATTTAAATGTTCGTAAATACATATCTTTTTATTTTTTATGACGTGAAGTGGCTAATCGATATTTTGGTGAACGATGAACGTGATTATAATAATTAGTGCATGCCAATCACCGAAACCGTAGGGGTGGTCGGGGTGGTCGGTGGAGGGCCACCATTTACCGTCGTCAGTGCCGACGCCCTCGTCGTGCGTCGGCGACCCGTCGGCGTCGTGCCCCTCGTTCTCCGAACCACCTGAAACAATATTATACTCGTACATGCTGCACGTGTACTTTCTTTGTTTCTTCTCTCTTCTTTCTTGTCTCTCAACGGTTCAGTGGCTGCAATGATTGATAATGCAAAAACATAAGCACAATGTGTACCAATACCAAAGGCTTTTTTTTACATTAGATAAGTTAATGCTTGACAACAATCCCACTAATAAGGCTAAAATTATTTTAATGTAAATAGCCGTGGTAGGTGGGTGGGTGGTAGGTACGTGGTCACCGTTGCCCATGGACATTATTACCACTAAAGACTCGTCTGGAGCCTCCTGAGCGTAGTAACCGGTCATGCTTGTCATAAAATTGCGTTGTCATCGGAACTAAAGCCATACGCGATTATCAAGTTCGTATAGTAAGAGGAAATAGTTTTAATTCAGCTCACAAGTCACAACATCAGACCCGGACATAATCGATGCAATCATTGCAAGCTCAATAGAAGCTTTTTAAAATTGGCCAGAGGTTCTCGGAACAAAGCAGTTCGGAGACCTGCGTTTAATCATGTCGGGCGTGTGAATCTGCCAAACCCATTGGCAAAATCTGAATCGAATTATTTATTTACCTACTTTACATAAAGAGAACTTAACATTGAATAAAATCTTAGCAAAAATGTACTGCTGTTTTGACAAAAAATATGAAGAAATTTGCATAAATTATAAACATTAACATAATTAAATTCCTGTGTTGGTAATGAAAAACCCCAGTGCGACTCATGCAAGCAAAAACTGGAACTGCACTTATTCACAATAATTACCTTATCAAAAACAATGAGTCGTTTCGATGGAAGACAACCGCATTGATGGGAAAAATCACTCGGGTCGACGTATAATATATTTTTCATTGTTTTTTTAATTATTGCATGAAGAAAGTTAAATAGAACAGTTATTTGTACGTTGTATTTTGTCCACTAACAGGTATACACTAACATATAATAAAACTAAATATTCGATGTCTGTACTTAAAAGATCATTTTGATAAGCTATTATTATTTGAGGTAATGTTAAAGATGTTAAGAATTTTTAGTTCATTTGTCTGTTCGTCAATTGTTTCCAAAAATCTGAGAAACGGCTTAACCGATTTGGATACGGTTTTCACAAATACAGGTATTGATAACATATAAATAATAAATGTTATGTAAATATAAAGAATCGAGTAATGAGGCATTGTTTTCCACAAACCGAACCGAGGACAGTTACTTCTAATAAATACTTTGTGGTTTGAACTAATGTCACACTGATAATATTGTGGGCTCTATTTTCCCACAACAATATGCATGTTTAATTTAAAACAGATAGCTACGAAACCTACATTTAAGTACATATGTACATACATTATATATACAATTATATTAATGTTTCTTTCGAACAAACACGTATATGGGGTATGGGGTATATGGGACCTTCACAACAGATTATGAACTGATGAAAGAATGCTAACAGGGGAACAGGAACAGTCACATTGTTAATATTTACCGCTAAGTATTAAGTATAAAACAATGGGTTTCTTTGTCTGTCTACTAAAAGACTTATGTAATGAATACGTATTCATTAGTGTTTACTGTGTATACGTTCTTTGTGATATTCATTTCGTTTACTTCAGGTCATCGAACCCCAAAGTCGGCTTATACCTTCTAGTATCTGCTACGTCAGACGAATGCTAATAACTTTTTTGTCCTAGAGACTGAGATAGTAATTCAATTTGGCAATCACGTTTTGGCTGAGGTACTTTGACAGTTTTGTCAAAAAATTGTATAAGTACATATTTATTAGTAGCTACTTTGTATTGTACAGTGGGTATCGGCTTGAACCCATTTATGGCCCACTGCCCACTACTGGCCACGGGTCTCTCCTCACTACTTCTCGTAACTGTGGAGGCCTAGAGTATTCCACCACACTGCTCCAGTAGGATTTCTGGAGACAGTTTGTACAATATTCTGTAAAGGTTTAGGTTTAATGATTTTATTCTGATACAAACGGTTTCATTTACAATACATAAAACCTTTTACATATTGTACATACATATTATGTTTAACGATGAAATAACTGATTTATTTCTTTACATCGCCAGAATAGAAGCCGGAATACCTTTGTCATGCCCGTGGTGCTTGTCGGTCGGCTCCAGCAACCCGTCGTCGATCCCGGGGTACGGGGCTACCGGGTGGTCGTCCACTTCATCAATGTCGTCGATTTCAGGTCCTGTGGAAACATTGCACGTTATTATTATTAATTTAGCATTCAAATATATATTACGAATTTGATAAGAGTTTAAAATGTTTCCTAAGTATCCTAAGCATTTCTTATTATCTTCTCCTAGCATAATTACAGGTACAATGATTGACGACATATTCTAATATAATATAATTATATTGTAAAAAGTTTTTTTTTTAATGTAATTACATTTATTTTTATCCTCTGAGTAAAATGAAATCTAACCGTTTAATAAATTGTTAGCAGTGTTAACGTACATTGTGCTAATGATTCTGATGTTATTACCTGCCAAGGGCGGTTTAGGCTTCTCCTTGTCGGGCTCCAGCAAGGGCTGGGCGGAGTGCGACTCCGCGTCAGCCTCGCCGCCGAGCTTGCTCGTCCTGTGCTGGAAATAGTCATGACGTCAGTACTTTTCCTGTTTACTCGAAAGTAAACATATTGGCGTTTAACGTACATACATATTATGTACTAACGACTTTACTTTTTTTTATTGATTTAAGGTAGCAAACGAGCATGCAACACCACCTTCCGCTGCCGCCCATGACAACGGTGACCGACCTAGAACAAGACTCATATGGGGACTAGGATAGTTAGTCCGGTTAGGTGACGGTGTTAGAACATTAGTTGGTTAGTTTGTAAGTACGAGGACTGGAACAGGGAGGGACTGTTAGTGCATGTTAGTCCTTTTGTTTGTTAGTTGTTGTTAGTAATAGTCCAGTTAGTAAATGTTAGTAAGAGTCTCGTTATATTTCGGTCACAGATGTGTTGCTACTCTTGAGGACTGAGATGGTCGCCTCTAAAAAGTGTAGCCGGCTCCACACCTTTCTATCCGGAACACAATTGCTGTTAAAACAATTATTACACGGTAGAAATGGTACTAAGTACCGTGGCAGGCGGTAGTACTACCCCGGGCGAACTCTAAGCTCTACTAAACATGTAAAACAATTAAAATTAATTGTTCTACATGGGTAGGTAGAGCCTAGGCTCTACTATCTACAAACTACTACAATACTACATACTACATACAAGCTACTACAATAATGATAAATAATAGTGAATAAATAACGCTACATACTCACAACTCTACACTTGGGAATATGACTGTGTCAAAAGTCCGTGTTACATTTCCTAAGCAAAAAAAAAATATTAATAACGGAGCCCTCCGCAAAGCGCGACGCGAAAGTTTTCTACTACATACTTCTAGTTATATACACGTTAGCTTCACGAGCCCCTTTTTAAATTTGTGGGCGTTAAGTAGGCTCAATTGTGTGCAATTTGTAAAACCTTAGGAGGGTACGTGATAGGATAATGAAGGATAGTAATAGGTCTTATTACGCACCAGGCCTTATTTGGGTCTGTCATGCACCCATACATACATAACATACATAGATGTAATCATCACAGGAAAGTCCCGCTGATTTTGGGATGTTATAATTATCTGTCAGCTTGTATGGTCAGTATTTAGGTACAACTACCGCTGGGTTTCCCTCGGTTTAACTCGATTGACTCATTAGTCATTACTGACACATTTAATCATAGTTATTTACAAACAGGCGATTGCCGCAGTTGAAGTTGATGTGTGTGCCCCTACGAGTATCTTGGTAATAGATGAGGTGCTGCCATATTCACAAAGCTTCTCTATAACGTTGGAGCGTTTAGTGGCCAACTGCCAATTCAAATTCCTTCGTACCCTAAACGCACGTTATCATTATTACCGATATTTGTTTGTCGTCTGGCGTCGCTCGTGAGGTGTCCATAAACAAATTGGTAGTGACCATGCCTGCGAAGTAAGGGGGCCAGTGTTCGACACCCGGCCGGGTCATACATTTATGTGACAGTTAATTGTTTGATTGGGTTGAGGGTGTTAGTGATGTGTTATAAGTGTTGTCCATGCACTGCACGACGCGTTAATTTATTTAGTTAATGGCGTTAAAGTTATGTACCCCCAGTTGATCAAACGTGGGTTTGCAGACTTCGTAACCCTTTTGGGACATTATATTATTATTGAGAATTCTCAAATACAGCTTTCCTCTCGCCAGTTTCTTTCACGGAAGCAACTAATATTAATTTGTGATATTGTAATAATTAGTAAACTAGTTAAGAGGTACCTAATTAAGAGCGTGGGAATATAGTGGAACAGTGGTAGTTACTGTCCCTAATTGATAACAAATGATGTGAAGGTCATCGCTGTAGGAGTTATATGTGACAAATATATGCCTAATAACAATTGCATATACTGCGCATTACCCTACTTAAGTTGGCAATGAACGAATTGTAATGTAAATTAGGTTAATCGTGGCAACGGCCAACGACTGAGCTTCTTCGTGGTAAGTAACCAGCATCATGTGAGATTGTGAGAGGAGACGCGTGCCCAGCAGTTGGACAGTTATGGGTTGTGATGATGATGATGAACCAGCATCAGAGGTCACCGACGCGTTGCTGGTCAAGCAAGGAGTGATTTACTGCTTGTCTTGTTCAACAACCCAAACACATCGATTGATATTCCAAGTGAACAAAAAATAATAATACAAAAGAAGAAAGGTTTTCCAGTTGAAACAAAGTTGTTCACCCTAGTTGGCCTGCGAAGCGACGGGTCTCGGGTTTGATTCCTGGCCAGGGTGGACATTTAAGTAACAGAACTAACAGATAAATATTTGTTCTCGGGTCATGGGTGTTAGTAACGTGTTATGTACTTTGTTAGATAGGTATAGTTTCATTTAGTTTCATTTCGTAGTGTTCATCCGAAGCATTCAATCTTGAAATATTGTGTAACTTATTAAGAATATTTAGATACACCTTGTCATAATTTGATCGAGTCAAGTACGAAGGCCGTATTGGATGTTGTGTGTATAGGAGTCGAGTCGACGCGTGGGACGGGGCGACGACCTCAATACATTTACCATTATCGCGCTTGCTAAAACTTTTTGATCGTCTGCTCGGCGCAACAATTTGTTATGTTTTACGGACCTGGTTACTTGTCTTTGCGTATATCTATTATGGACAACTCTCATCTGTTCCTGGCGATGTTTCGTTCACCGAAACAAGGGATAAGTAATTTCTAAAACGCACATACTTAATTTTTGAAAAGTGGTGCGTGTAGGATTCGTACCAAGAGAAGGCCCCTGTTTGGGAGACCATTGTTCAAATTACTCGGCTATTACTGCTTGTTATTATGCTGCTGTAGAAAACTATAAATTAATCGTTTTATTACCGGCATACATACGCATGAGGAAACATTTAATAGAAATACAATATTGCACTGTCTATGACCGTAAACGGTAAAGTAGTATGACCAGCTGACCTGTCGTCAGCACATAATAGCAAGCTAGAGGATATACAACGAAATTATATATATATGTAGATACTTTGGAATTATTGAGCTTGGCGCCTCGTGCACATAACTTACATAATATACTGGTTCTCCGTTCTATAATGACGTCAACCAGAAGAACTATACTCAGTACTTGTGAGTATCCTTATGACTCACAAGCCTGTCAGTGAAGGGATAATAGTCCTGAAACATAGGTCAGGAGGTTACCGCGTTATATGTTAGTCAACAAAGCACCCATAACCCGGCTGCTTGCGTCGGTCATAAGTAAGAACCGTTCTCAGTAGTGGACCATCAATGAGTTGAAGAATCCAATCCCACGTCAGTCACCTCATTCAATCACATACAAGGTTGTGGTGTGCACCGTGTGCCAGATAGTGAGGGTTTAGACAAGCCACTTATTCTTTCTATTTATTTTCTTCTTGTGACTAATAAACGTAGGCCATCGGGAGAGATGAGACATGAATGATTTATCGATATTGGCAAAAATCATGCACTTAGCAGAGTATGTTTAAATGTACGTAGGTAAGAGGTTGGACGAGCCAGTGAAAATTAACGTTCCAATGAGACAAGATAACAGGGGACGGGATGGCTGTCACTGTCAGCGGGACATCCCCGTCGGGGAGCCACCGGCCCTGAGATCTCGTAGCCTATGTCCATATGTGCCGAATGGATGCCGGAGTTTTAGTGGAATCTCAACCGCAGCCTCTAGGTTTGAGATATGTCGATTTTGAGAGCATTATCTTCAAAGGATAGATTCCGTCTTAGTCCCCGTGAGGAGCAATAGAGGTTGACTTAAAATAAAAGACCTTTTAGCTGAATAAGTAATGAATATGGCTCTCCTTCGAAATGCCACAATTATAAGGTAGTGAGGTGACACACAAGCACAAACCAAATGTGTCAGCTACTCCGCACACGATCGACACTGAACTTTGTAGCGGACTGCGGCACTTTCAGAAGGTTTTCTGGCAGCAGTTTTGCCTCGGGATCAATGAACCGCCCAAAGTTTAGATTCGACGAAATTCCAACTGCCAACAGCTGATTCACTTGCTGATCGCCGATACAGGCGCTGATACAGTCTGTGTATTCCAATGTTAAAATTGCTTAACCCGTAAAAGTCCCTATAACTTACCTCTCTACCATGAGTCCTCTCATTGGCTACGTGAACTTCCGGCTTTAAACCACTGTTCGGTGAATTTGGGCTCCCGAAAACCATTTCTATTTCATTCAAGTCCACCTTCGGTTTAGAACCTATCCTTTTGTCCACATTATGGTGATTCGACATTCTTGCACTTAGTTTTATTTAATAACTTTAAATAAATAAAGTTTCAAGTCACTGTTCTGTTGACGAGATTCACACGACACTAACCTCGGACATAACCGCTCGCAAGCACCAATACGCAAACACTGACCGGTCCCGTAACCGACTGTCAAGTCAAACCAATGGTTTTTTTTCGGCCTTAATGAGTGATATCTATAAATAACTCCTAATAAAGTCACTGCTCTCAAAAATAGGACGCGACAAGAAAAAGGTGTTAAAGTTTTTTATTAATATGGTTATAGTGATACTTTTTGCACGTCGTTAAACATTTAAGTGTTATAGACGCTCATATCTCATAGACATAAATATAGTATGAACCGAACGCGAGACATTCTACAATAATTACATACTATCTGTTGAAGTGATGGCTTACTGAATTTTGCCGCATAATATTGGAATAGCAGTGTCAATGTGTTTATATGATGAAAGACACTGGTAGCTATAAGAATTATTATTATACCTGTAATGTATTTTGCACATTACAGTATAACTATAATACAATATTACTCAATTAGTATTGAGTATGTCAGGTGTTGACTTGCCCACATTTTCAATTTTTCACGATACGATGTCTCGGGTTCCCTTCCCGTTGTATTTCTCATTTACCTATTAATAGTTTTATTCATACTACGAGAGTTGCTAAGTACTGTTTAATAACGTCAACAACAGGAGCTGGAAGATAAGCAGGTTTGTAATACATAAATCATCCACATCCGCGGAAGTTACAAGTTTACTCTGTTCCCTTGTGTGCTGTGTGTGTATTAATTTTAAGGATGTGCTGGCTGAGGCGTTTCTTTCGCCGCTTCTTCTCAAATGACAAAGCATCTTACGGAAACGGTAATAGAAGTAAAAAATTACGTGCATTAAAATGTAATTAATCAAAAATATCGACGTAATGCATTGACATTATTATTACTAGGCAATTATTTCGAGTGTACATGTAGTGTGTATTTGAATTTTAATTAAATGAAAAAATATGTATACTGTTTGCCCCATGGACTCAGTGGTTTTCAATGAACAATAGTTTATTTTACTACAACCTAAATAGTATTACGAGTAAAATAATCGCTTATAGTGTAAATTCATCCGTAAGTATGGATTGTACGGAACTGACTGATCGTGCGGGTACCTAAACCTTGTGGTGAGTGACGTGTTCAAGAATGTCGGTCGAAAGTATGTCGACCATATGCATTTATATGAAATTATTTGCTTTTGAACCAATTTTATGCCGCACTTCGCTGCGAGAACAAATGAGATCTTTTTTTAATACGCTTTTATTTACTGCAGACGTATGTATGTTAGTATGTGAGTATGTTAGTATGTGACGGAAACTTTGAACATGAATTTGAACCCCTTCAAAACGTCGGATTAACTCGAAACATCGCATACTATATCAAGGACCGACTACAAATTAATAATTAGAAAGAAAAAAGAAATAACCGACATCTTAGAACTCGATTTTGACTCATATTCAGCGATCAGATTTCGTTCAAACTTTGTTTACTTATCAAGGACCGGTGGAAAGAAAGAAAGAAAAAAGTTTATTTGCCGTCTAAAAAAGAAAAGGAAAATATAGTTATAAAAAAACTAAAAACACGCTTTTATAATCCTCGAAATAAAAAATCAAAATGTGTGCAATTCACACGTGCTAGAAGTGAAAACTTAAAAAAATTGTTCTGTTAGACGTCATAACTATTGTTTTAGCGCTACAGCGAACTTTAGTTCTAAGCCTTGCTAATGTTCCTATCTCATTTTCGTTTAGTAATCATACCACTATATCCATGGGAGTACACAGATCCTAATCCGGGGAGAGGCAAAGCTCCTGATCCATTCTAATCGGATTCAGCTGCCCATCTAGCATCTACCCTTACCTGTTTACGACCATGACGGTATCATTTCAACATTGAGTGCAACTAGAATAACTGTCCCACAGCTGGGCACGGGTCTCCTTTCACAATGTGAGGAGTCGATCTAGCTCGAATTAATATTGAATATGGGTAAGTAATACATTCATCGTTAATGTTAAGTTTTAAATTAAATTGTTAGTAATGACTAAACTGTTGTATATACCGCCGCTGGCGCCGCGCCACCTCGCCGTCACACTAGCCGAGTCTGTGAGTCGGAGGAAAACCCAGCATTGAACGGCATTTCCAACGATTTACGAGATTATGTACTTACATATTAGAAAGTTAATGGTGTTCTCTAGAAGCAATAAGTCGTAGGTAACCGGAAAAGTAGTGAATCATCTCAAATAAATTATTATAATATCATCTTCATCATCATCAATATCCGTCATTTTACCTTTTCTAAAGGGAATTTTTGAACTGCTGTGTTATTTTATGAGATGTGACTATCTGTAGTATAGGTATGTAGGTATATCCTTGCATTTATTTGATATCTAATTATGTCGGACGGTCATCTTCATCTCAGTTGACTTATGACCGGTACATTGTATAGGTTGATTGCTTATTTTAATAGTTACATAACAAACATAGTATTAGGTAATCTATGCTAATTATTTTTTCTCTACCTTCAATAACTAGGTATCTATACTTTACGGCCCATTGTCTTATATAGAAACTAGTCGGACTCTAGCTTGGATAGTCCTAATTTACAAAATAATTGTTACTACAGGCGTTATAATTGTAGGTAATTTTCTGCATTTATTTTAAGTGGCTACTTAAATGGAACTTCACGTGTCGCAACATGCCGCCGATTGCCGCCTGAACGTTTATTTATAGCAATGCGCGTGTCAAGTGTTATTAGGTTATTACTATGCAATTGTATCAGTAGCTCAGTTGTAATGAGACATTTTTTTTATTTCCTAATCTTTAGATAATTAAATCTTTTCATTGCTTTACAACAATTAACAATAGGTACAGCAGACATAGTGTATAATAAAATATGTAGCGCACTTCGCACCTTCGTACTGCTGACGGGTAAAATATCTAATTAACTTAAGTAGATATAACTGTGGAATTACTTTATGGCCAACAGAATTAACGCATTTTTTATTAGTGTTATTATTCTAAGATTGCATACTAGTAATTATCCCTGCTTCACGTCGCGGCGTCGCGTCGGGGAATCTGTGTATCCACATTATCCTAACAAAACTTTAGAATTAAGGATATTGTTATACCTAGGTTTTTCACCCTAGAAAAAAGCCTATTGCAAGATTGCTCGTGTCATGTCTGTTCGAAATAAAATAATAATAATACCTAATAGCCGTAAAGAAAAGTATTATGTGACTATAATATTGTATAGCTGGCAACAAATCACATATTTTTTAAATTAGGTACGTACTTATCAGTCATATCAGTTGTTTCAATTAATCAGAAACTCATGAAACTGCTAAATTTTCATTCATATCATGGCAGGAAATATCTGAAATAAATAAGTATGCAATATTGTATATGTACATGATACATGTTATGATTGAAAACATAGGTACGTAAACATATTTACCAGAAATATAAATTCGTCACAGCCCCTTTTATCAGCATATGTGAGTCAGTCTAGGGTTGCCAACCGCACTCTTTTATACTATTGTATGTAAGTACTTATTATATTCCGGGAGTACGGAGTATACATTATATTATATACTCTTAAAATATAATGAGAACTACTTAAAATGTAGTGTAGACAAAAAGAATCAAAAATCATTTTGCTTTAGGATAGCCAATGATTTGTATTTTCTGATTTTTTTCCGTAACATTTATATTTTTTAGATTGTTGTAATATGTACCTACTTTTATTGCTTATACTTATTTATCAGAAAAACGTTGGCAACCCTGGCCAGGGCATTGTCAGTTATCTATGATACGTGTTGATAACGGCCATACAGTCGCGAGCCGACCGCCGTGTGTACCCTCCGAGTGGTTTGACAGTAAAAATATTTTTTAAAACTAACACAACGCCATCAAGATGGGGTGCGGTGAATTCTTGGTTAAATACATCCTGTTCTTCGCCAACCTCGTGTTTGCGGTAAGCAATTCAGTCAATATTATATCGGAAAACTGGAAAGGTGGTCTAGTTGGTAGATTAATGATTAATGACGCCAACTTTATATATAACCTCAAAATTATCGTAACATTATCATTAAAGCAGTTTATCGTTTGGTAAGAAATTTATACATTTTCACTATTGATAATATAAAAGTAGCCAAGCAAAAAAATCTCATAAGAATAGCACTGTCGTCGGGATTACATTATAATTATTAGATGGTACCTACCTACAAAGCCTTCAGCAGGGAGACTAATAATTCCCTGTTGTACATTTTAATATTTCTGTAAAACTTTATCGCGTACAATAAAGAGGATTTGTATTGTATTCCCATGTCCGTTGTTTAGCAGGCCACACCTCAAGGAACCTTTGATTTATTGATGATGAATGAAGCCTTCTAAGCCCACTGCTCTTGGTGTTTTTGGCGTTGGGCGAAGATACTTACCACTTCGTAAGCTCTTATGTCGACCACCAATCATAAAAAAAATGTTAAAATATTAATGGACTACTTTATTTACAGGATCTATACATACATACATATACAATTATGTGTTTATGTTCAGTTAGGACTCCATTTTGTTAGGACTAATAAAGATAACTTCAGTTGGTTTCGACAGATAGAATAATGCGGGTATTCCGCTCTTTTTTAGACCGTGAACGCATCGGTGATGAATTTGGTGTTATGTTCATGGCTTATAACAATTTACCATCAGGTGGCTCGTCTGATCATATAAAAGCAGATAAGTTAGTCGTGAGTTGGTAATAACAGGCGAAAATTTAATGTACCTAATCTGCGCCATTTGCACGGACCTTCAGGAGTATCGATCGTGATTAGCACCTACCGAGTGCAATATAACCGAACGCCAATAACTGCTTATCTGCTACACTGTACAAAGAAACATAATATCAGGCCAAGTCGTATCTAATCTTTTATCGGCTGTACCTACATACTGATAACGAGCACACTGGACAATAACACAAAATTATCAATAAATTACTAACATTACTAAGAAGTAATTTGCGTGTCACTAGATACATTTATGTATATCCTAATATCTGATACTTATATCCATACTTAACTAAGTCAATTACCGGAACTGCTGCATGTTTGGATAGAAATATATATAAAAACGCTTTCACACTCATACACTAGGATTCCATTATTTATGTGGATACTTAATGATTAAAATAGCTTTTCGATTACCGCATTGTTCATTGTCCGCATTGTTCTGTAATTATTTATGACATCTACCTACTGCAACCATGTTTGAAGCAATAAATAATATTCGAATTTGAATGTTACGGGACCATTTTTATCTTTAAAGAAAAGTCCGCGAATATGCCTTCGCGGACTTTTCTGCAGACCTATAACAGGAATAAGTATCTTATATATTGTTTTGTTATATTCTCAAAGGGATTAGGAAAAGTTTTCGATAAAAAACCTTCCAGGTGGCTCATTGACTTTTTCCGACCGACACTCAGAAACTCGACCGTTTTTTCATGTTGATAACTAATAATCCTTTAAATAACACATACTGTATTTTAATTCCAGTTAGCAGGCCTGGCGCTCCTCGGGCTGGGCGTCTACGTCCAGATCCACTCCACGTCGGTGGTGACCATCGCGGATATGACCATCGCTGTAGCTCCCATCACAGCCATGGTGGTAGGAGGAATAGTATTCGTCATCGCATTCTTCGGATGCTGCGGTGCCATCAGAGAGAGCAACTGCATGCTGGTCACGGTGAGGATATAACTGCTCCTGGGCAATGCGCCTTTCTTTAAGTCGTATTGGGCCGGCCTGGGATACTGAACCTATTACCATGTCAGCAGATCAGGGTATCGTAAAATGCGAATGAAGCTAGCCTCTGTTAAAGGTACCTACTGCTGAAGCCCGGCTGGCTAGCTACCACACTCTTGCTTGAGTCAGCCGACAAACGCCATGTAGTTTTTTCTTTCTTACCTCTTCGTTCTTTCTTGGCTGGCAACGCATCGGTGATGCCTTTGATCACTTACCATCAGGTGGCTCGTCTGCTCGTTGGTTGGCTATTAACATAAAATAATAATATTGACTACAATCTACACTTGCTACGAACTTTTCCTACCTAGCCAAGACTTTTACTGAATAAGGACTTGTAAATTCCTACAACAATTATTTTCAGGCTTCCTGATAAATGGTATTTTGGAGCATGAAAAGTAGGCCAACGCGCGAAAACCGTTTAGCAAATGAGAGATGATCAGTACACATGGACAAGTACACGCGAAGAAATATGGCCAGATATAGTAGGCTAACGTGTATCATTTTTTTTTCAGTATGCGATCTTCATGCTCCTGCTGATGATCGCCAAGGTGACCTTAGCCACTCTTATCTTTGTAAAGATGGACGAGTTGATATCCCAAGTCGGACCGTGGCTGGACCAAGCCTTCGAACAGAATCGAGATGGTTTCCCAGAAATCGAAAGAGCAGTACGTATTTTTTTACAATTACTATAGATAAGCTTTGTATCACGAGTCATTTGTATCAGACCCTTTTTCTTGCTGAAATCGTTTGCAACAGAAATGGGTCAAAGATGGCGTGCCAGTCGTACCCATGATACATACTTACCAACTGGTTGGTAGAAGCTCAGATCGATAACAGACTTCCCAAGGAAGTACAGAAATGTAAATGAAAATGTTTTACCATGTGGCGACATGGCGTTCTCTCCCTTTGCTAAAACTACAAAAATATATTCCAGTTCCAATGCTGTGGACCGCGAGGACCCATGTCATATCCAAACCCTCTTGTGCTGCCCGCTACTTGCTGTGAAGAGGGGGCGGTCGCCTGCACGGCTGTCAACGCGTTCCGCAGCTGCAAGGATAACGTGTCGGACTTCTTCAGATCTTACGGGCAAGCCATCGGTATCCTCGCAATCATCATAGCCTCTTTTGAGGTAAGTCAAAAGTTGTCGCCTGCTTTGTAATAATTGTTTTAACAGCAATTGTGTTCCGGATAGGAAGGTGTGGAGCCGGCTACACTTTTTTAGAGGCGACCATATCAGTCTTCAAGGGTAGCAAGTTAGCAACACATCTGTGACCGAATTATAACGAGACTTTTACTAAAAACAACTAACAGGACTAACATTCACTAAGAGTCCCTGTCCCAGTCCTCATATTAACAAACTAACCAGGCTAACTATCCTAGTCCCCATTTGAGTCTTATTCTAAGTCAGTCTCAATGGTCATGGGCGGCAGCGGAAGGTGGTGCTGCATGCTGGTTTGCTACCTTAATTCCATAAAAAAAGCTATTTCGTTAGGCAAGAAGGCTTGGCGTATTGATCATCAGCCTCCAAAAGCCCGAGCTGTTCCGATGATTCCGGAGTTCAGCGTCTTGTCCTGTCTCCAGTAGAACCGGATAACAAACCCGACTGAGCCGATCTTGTTTTTACGTAAACTCGCGATGAATAACCCTAACTCTAAGCATTTTTAAGTTTGTTGTATTCTTGACCGTGAATGATCCCGATAAATGAATGTTGTTTCCAGCTGGTGGCGGTGGTGTTCGCGCTGTGCCTAGCGAACCACGTGCGAAACAAGGACAGAAGATCTCGCTACTGATAGATTATAAGCCAACGTCCATCATCATTACAACCATAACATTTCATTATCATACCAGTGGGACCTACTCTCATTATTAGATTCAATACACGACGCTGCCTGGGACAGCAGACCTCACAGAAGTTTGAATGTAACGGTAACCACCCTCGTCTTGGCATGCAGGTTTCTTAAAACCTTCACAACAAATCCATACCATCGCAGTTTAATATTGAAATACCTTGAGATAATCCACAAACACCTGAAATTGCTGCCAAGTGGTACCTTATACGCATAGAATGACAATATGGGATCACATTGTAATATTATTTCTGTAATATCTAGCTTTGTATAACTTGTTTTATTAATTAGGATAGGAGTATGTACTTAGCTTCTTAGGACGAATACTTATATTTTATTATAGTTTACAATAATCGTATACGTCGTTTTATTGTCAGTACTTAATTTACCTGTTCCTATGACATACAATCTTATGCATTATTGCGATGAATTACGCTCCTTCTTCAGTAAGGCGGCCTCATCGCTGAGCAGTGACCTCTTCCATTCCATGCAACCTGTGGCTTCAGTGTTAAGGAATTTAAGGATACGAGAAAATAGATAGGGTGTAGGTACTAAGTTTAAGACGATATACTTACATGGATGTCCCATAATGGATTAATTTTTTTCTCAAGTACTCTCACTCAAGTAGTTGGTCTACAATATCTGAATATAGTTTACTTTAGATTGAAGAAATTTAATATTTATTAGGAAATTGGAGAAAAGGGGCCTATTTTGGACTTATTTTGTTTTTTATTTTCATAATATACTTTTTTACTTAAAATAAGTTAATGCGTGACTACAATCCTACCTGATGGTAAGTGGTGATGAACGCACTAACTTATATAAAGCCTATTCACTCTCCTCTTGAAGCCTCCCACATCATACACAGGCGGTATGATTTGTAGGTACTCGAACTTTTACGACAGCTGGTTGACAAAAAAAATGGTAATTAATTGCAGATTACTTTAAACTTGCATTGCTTATCCATCTAGGATAATCTAAAAAAATACAATAAAATACTGGCTACTTTTGAAGGGAAACTTTGATAGCTAAAGGCTTTGTTGAAGGGTATTTTAGGCAAAAGTGATTATACAATACCTTTTTAATGTTTTTAGGCTTAAAAATACTTAACGTTCGAATTGAGATTGATTGATTTTATCAATTTGAGATATATTTATTAGACATATGTAATTGCATACACATCGGCTGGGTGGTCTACTAGATGGCAATTCTAACGAGTTCCTCTCTATAGGGATTATAGGGACTCTTACAATTTTAACTCGAAAATCTATACTAATATTATAAATGCGAATGTTACTCTGTCTGTCAGTTACTTTTTCACGCTGCATCCAGGGAATCGATTTACATGAAATTTAATATAAAGATAGTTTGAGATCCGGGTGACAAAGGATTGTTTTTATCCCTGCAATACGTTCCCATGGGATAATTTTAACGGTATTTTGTCGGTTTCTGACTCCCACGCGGGTGTAGCCGCAAGCAAAAATTAATATTAAATAAACTAATTATAGATAGGATATAATTATGCTGTAGTCTGAAACAATTGCTCCTCATTTTTATCAGCAGGTAACGCAAATGCAGTGAAAACATTAATTACCTACTGAAACTTTTAATATAATTATGTACTGTAACACCTGCACAAACACAAGCCGGGATCGAATCCTTCCAGCACTTCTATTTATCAAAAATTATTATTGTGCGTATTTAAATTGAATAATTACTTGCTCCAGTGAAGTAAAAAATCGCTAGAAATTTCTTTCTTCCTATCTTTCTTTCTTCCTTTCTTTCAGAAAACCTGCACGCACACCTGAGAGTTCTCCATAATGTTCTCACACGTAGTGTTTATATGCTCTTTGGTTCTCACAGGTGTGCGAAGTATGCAACCTACACTTGCCCAGCGTGTTAGCCTATGGGCTGTACCGTTCACAATGTGAGACGAGAGCCGTGCCCAGCAGTGGGTCGCGATGATCATAATGAATAGCAACAGCTGGTACGGTTGGTAATTGGATGGGTGATTGCAGGTGGCAAAAACGGAAGGCACTTACGTCAGTCGGTCCCAGATGTTATCATTAGATAGCAGTACTTAGTTAAGCCATGTCCGGAGGAGATATCGGGGGAGATAGCTTCTCACTCGGTGCCGAGCCGAGGCTTCATTGCGCATACATATACTTAATCACCATGGAACACATACAGGACGACTGTATGTGGCGTCGTTACGTCAAAATAATCTAAATAAATCTAAAAATAAAATTAATCATCATCACTCTATTTTTTTTATTAATTTAAGGTAGCAAACGAGCATGCAGCACCACTTTCCGCTGCCGCCCATGACAACTGCGACCGACTTAAAACAAGACTCATATGGGGGCTGGGATAGTTAGTCCGGTTAGGTGACGGTGTTAGAACATTAGTTAGTTACTTTGTAAGTATGAGGTCAGGCACTGTTAGTGAATGTTAGTCCTGTTAGTTGTTGTTAGTAATAGTTCAGTTAGTAAATGTTACAGTCACAGACGTATTGCTACCCTTGAGGACTGAAATGGTCGCCTCTAAAAAGTGTAGCCGGCTTCACACTATCTTACTAATTTAATAAATGTGAATTGTGTGTGTGTGTGTGTGTGTGTTTTTATCGCGGGAAATTAATCTGTTCCTGTGGGATAGGAGATATGTATAATTTAGGAACTTCATTGTTGATGAACCGATGTAATTGATTATTTCTTTATTGTTTAGTAAAATAGCGCAAAGTTACTTAAAGTTACATTTAAATATGGTAAGAAATTAAGGATACGACAAACTAAAGCCACTTTATGAAAGTTAAAACTCGCCTTTGTGGTTAGATTATTCAACGGTAGGTATTAAATACAAATACATCCAGATTCAACTGCCGTGCCGTCCTAAATCCTATTCCAAATGTAGGTATTTATTGTTCGCTTTTCAAAATATTCCGTCCGAATATATGAACGCCTCCTGGTAGCTTTCCGAATACACATAGAAACTGCCAACGGCGAGTGAATGAAAGCCGGCGTGACTGAATGGAAACATGTCCGCTTGTAAACTGAAGCTGAATATCATGGTTCATTTTGGCTCTTGAATATTTTTTTACCTGGCGCTGTTAATATCCCCATAAAAGCGTAAAATAAAAAATATAGAAAGATATAGATTACTTTGAGTAAAATTTAAAATTGAAAGGAAAATATCCCGAGTGTTGCTTACAACAAATATTTACTTCCCCATACGCCATCAATTCTGGTATGCCTATACCTGAGTACTGGCCAATATGTATGCGAAAAAATGTTGGCAACCCTGGTTAGGGCGGTTATCACTTGTCTACGATGTGTTAATAACAACCATTACAGTTGTGAGCCGACCTCCGTGTGTACCCCCCGGCATCGGCAGGTTTACCAATAAAAATATAATCTAACTTTAACACAACATCAACATGGGGAAAGGTGAAGCTTTAATTAAATACATCCTGTTCTTCGCCAACCTGGTGTGTGCGGTAAGTGAATTCAGTAATTAATACGATTTAAAAGACGTTTAGTTCGTAAATTAATGATTAACCCTATGTAGATAGTTTTTCAATTATGTCAAGTGTTACCCGGGGTAAATTTTACTCCAATAGTAATAATAATAAAGCCCTCAAATATATTTATTATCTTACTAATTAACAAATAGTAGATTAGTAGCCAAGGGCTGTAAGGCATCACTTGCAGCCCGAGATATTTAGGCGCACGAGGGCAGCGACGGCGCCTATAGTTCGAGGGTGCAATTGATGCTTGCACCCGAGCTAACTATTCTGCTTTACATCTCGATTGTGAGGTAAGTAGAAAAAACCGGCATTGCAAGAATAAAAAAATTTATTTGTTGAAATTTATAGTAATGAAAACAATTTTCAAATTTTAGGGACAGGTGTTTTTTGGGTATGTGATATTTGTTGGTCATGGACACTTGAAGAACTCATGTTTTGTCCTAATTAGCACGTAATTATAAAAAAATCCCAAAAACAAACAATATTTAAAGTAAAAGTTTTCTTATCCCGCATTTTTTCATTAAAAAGAATCAAGTAAAGAACTTTTTAATTTTTTTTTCAAGATCGAAATTGAGCTTCGCCATTTTCGATATTTAAAATTGATGACTCACACGAAGACAAGGCTGAATAGCAAAGCGACCTCTTTGGTCATTGGGCTGAATGCATGATGTCTATTGCCAGTATGATGGTTAGATGTACGCGAACTTTTTGAAACAAAGAAGTGTTTTTTTTAAATTACTTACCGCCCTAGGGCTTTTCTAGCTACATTATTACCCTAGAGCGGCAATTAGTCACCTACAAGTCCCATTTGGAGGTAATATGAACCTACTTACCGAACATGAGAGATATAAAATATATTAATATCCAGTCGCATACACAACTAATAAAATAACTTGTGGGTGCCATATACAACAGAATAAGACAAGAACACACACTCGGACCAAGGACAGACAACTCATCGTTCCAACGTCCGCCTTGCTGAGAATCGAACCCAGTACCTTTCGAACGGCAGTCCGCCACGGTAACCATTGCGCTAAATAACAGAAGCATGTAAGATCCTGTATTTTAATTCCAGTTAGCAGGCCTGGTGCTCCTCGGGCTGGGCGCCTACGTCCAGTTCCGATCCCCGCTGATGCTGAGCATCGGGCATATCCCCATGTCTATATCTCCCATCATTATGGTGCTGGGAGGAGTGGTATTCGTCATCGCATTCTTCGGATGCTGCGGCGCCATCAGAGAGAACAACTGCATGCTGGTCACGGTGAGGATATAACTGCGCTTGGGCAATTCCCCAATATAAATGTGGTCCCCTCTCTCTGCTTGTTTAGCCTCACACACTACCCGGCGTACCCGGGAAGGGGACGGTTAATACAAATCACTATCATCACTACATAGTATATAATTGAATAGTTACAAAACTAAAAACACGCTTTATAGTGCACCAAAAACCATAAATTATATAAATTAACAAAAATCATATTTTGCAAATTGAATGAAAAATGGAATAATTTTATCAAATTAGTGTATTGTCATCGGTCCTCAATAAATCTACAAAGTTTGAACGAAATCTGGCCGTTTAAAGTGGGTCAAAATCGCGCCCAAAGAAGTCGGTTACAAACATACAGGTGAAGCTAATATAAAGCGTGTAAAAACAAAGTCGCTTTCTCTGTCCCTATATCCCTTTGTGTGCTTAGATCTTTAAAAATACGCAACGGATTTTGATGGGAGGTTTTTAATAGATAGAATGATTCAAGACGAAAATTTATATGTATAATTTAAGTTTTGTGTAAATTGGTTGAACTATGACGATAACTGTTGAGAAAGTCGGAAAAAATCAGGCCGTCCGGGAGCTTTTAACGAAAACGCTGTCTAATCCCTTTGAGATGTAACAAAACAATGTATTGGTGGAATATTCCTCTTTTATTGGTCTACAATAAAGTCAGCGATGACATTTGTCTATCTTTTATACTGGATAGCTTACTGTACCCATTCTAAGTTTTAAAAAAATGGTCACAAAAAATGCAGTAGTTGGAAAGCTATTTAGACTCAAACTCAAACTCAAACTCAAATCATTCATTTCATGTAGGTATTTTTTCAATACACTTATGAACGTCATTTTTTGCATTTACCACCGTTTCGCTAAGGTGCCTTTAAATTTTTATTCTTTAAGGAGAAGAAACGGCGAAAGAAACTCCTCGGCACATCTTTTGAGAAAAAAAAAGGAAATGCTTACATACATAGAGGGATACAATATTAATCTTTATCGACTTAAATATGTTCAGGCACATTATAATTAGCGTGTACACCATATAATTTAAATGAATATCTTAGGAGTTTTCGCAAAATGAAAAATAACGCGCGTGAAAATAAATTCGTGCGCACCAGCGCACCGCGCATAAACGTAACCATACGTTTATCAATTTTGGACTTGGGTACTAAGGGACAGGTTTCCCGAAGCGAAGTGAGGGCGGGTTTTACTAGTAAGAGAATAAAATATAAATTTAACTGTCCAAAAGTCCAAACTTTGAGAAGTTTCACTTAAAATGTGCGCTGTCTTGGATTCAACCCATTGAAGCACTATTGAGCACGGGTCTCTCCTCATACCAGAGGAGGCCTAGAGCGCTGTCTATTCATACTAATATTATAAATGCGAAAGTGTGTTTGTTTGTTTGTACGTTTGTCCTTCTTTCACGTCGCAAAGGAGCGATGTTTTGGGATAATTTGTGTGTGGAGATAGTTAGGAGGCTGGAGAGTGACGTAGGCTGCATTGTACCCAGGTCAAACGTCTCATTCCCACGGGAAATCTATTAATATGCCGTCAGTAACATTTTTTTTGTTCTTCTTTTGTAGATAAACTTTGTCTTTTACACACAGTATATTGGACGAATAGTTTAAAAGTTATCACGATACGATTGAAAATTTATGTGACAAACCAAATTCCATGCGGGCAAAGCCGCGGGCAAAGTATAGTAAAAACATAATTATTGAAATATTTTTTTATCTCTTGTAGTTTTTTGTAATTTAAATTTGAAATCCTAACTCTGCCACCGGACATCCGTTAGATATGTGCGTAATCCGGTAACAGATAAAATAATATTATCCTACAATTTACACAAGGACAATATTTTGGGTAGATAATGCGCGCTACACTAACAGGAACATAATATATGTAGTACACCTACTTATAATAATATTAATTTTGTTAGCTGCTATATGCTTATAAATCTTAATATATATATTTCTTGTGTTCGTGTGTATGTGACTGAACTCCTCCTAAACGGCTTGACCGATTTGGTTGAAATTTTTTGTGTGTCTTCAGGTGGATCCGAGAATGGTTTAGATTCACAATTGGACCCGGTAGGTGGCGTTGCTGTCGATATATCACTAAAACATTTTTTAATTATAAAGCGGTACGAAGTACGCTGGGACCACTAGTTTATAATAAATATGATGCGTCATCCCGCTTGATTAATGTAATAGTACTGCAATAACTCGCTGTAATAACTGACTGCTAGTGGCCAGCTAATGTTCTTGGGCGCTTCTGTGCTTCGGAGGGCACGTAAAGCCGTCGGTTGTTACCATCTGGTAGCAGTCGTTAAGCTATATCGGATACCTTCGTGCACCTTAAAAATTTCCGTAACTTTGGTTGGCCAATAACCCCTTCACCTATCGGCACTGGAGCAGCGTGGTCGAGAATGCTCTAGGCCTCAGGTTTGAGGAGAGACCCGTGCTCAGTAAGGCAAGTGAGTCTGGAGCAAATACAAAATGCAACTTATAAGTATAATAATCATTTTTTGTGTATTAAAACAATAAAAAAATATTTAAAATCTTAATTAAGTTTTGAAACTGGTTAAGTACCTACAAAAATATAACAAGTCGTCTTCGAGTAATTGGTAGGTTTTTATATCAATGGTAAACATCTACACTAATATTATAAAGAGGAAACATTTGTATTTTTGTATGTTACGAATAAACTCAAAAAGTACTGGACCGATTTTAAAAATTCTTTCACCATTCGAAAGCTACATTATCTACGAGTAACATAGGCTAAATTTTATTTTGGAAAAAAAAATAGGGATCCTTATAATGTAACCCAAGGTGTAAAAAAAATACCTAAAATATTCTTTACATCGCGTGCGCTGCGAAAACTATGGATAATAGAGCAAAGTGATGTACTACAGTTTTATAAAGGACATCAATATCTACAATAAAGTCGCGATGGCATAATTATGTCTAACTATTATAGTTATGCCACAATAAGTGTTTTTTTATTTAAAAAACTTAATTGAGATACTGCCGCTGGAAAAGGCTCTTTATTTGTATCTTAGTATTAATCCTTATCAAAATAAATTAATTCATATTCAAGACTGCTTAATTACCTTTATATAACTTTTTAAATTATTCAATTCGGACATTCCATTCGAAAGACATCACGAGTTTAATAATTTAAGTTTTAGAAAAAAGTTGCTCTGCACTAGGAGAAGCTGACTGACATGTCAATGCAGGGCCTAAACTATAAGGGTTAGAAACTGGAAATTTTGCACAGGGGCTCCTTTTATAACGTGGGGGAGCACTTTGAAAAGATTTTTGAAAATTCACTCCCTAAGGGGGTAAAACGGGGGTGCAAAGTTAGTATGAAACTTTGCCGTTTTTGAAGGTATTCGAATAAAATTCAGTATGAAGGTTTTCCATTGAGAGTTATGAAACATGTATAAAATATTTTTTCGAAAAACATCCCTTAAGGGGGTAAATGGGGGGCGCCAATTTTTATCAACTTTTATATATTTAGGGGTTTATGGCGGGCGAAGCGGTGGGGGAAAGCTATCATTTATAAAGATATCCTGTGAATTATCCAAAATATACAACTAAATCTTTGGAAACCGAAGGAATAAGTTTCCCGAAGCGAACCGAGGGCGGGTCGCTAGTCCATAAATAAAGAGAAAAATGAATACGCTCCTCCTGTGTTCCTCCTCTCCGGTGACACGTTTACCATTATTTAGCGATACAACCTGCCCAAGCCCAAGTCTGCTAATTTTTAAATTCTTCAATTGCGTCGTGTATGAATAGTTTGACACATTTGGTAATAAAATATTATTATAATATAGATACGGTTGTGGATAACTAAGTACTATTACAATAAACACGAGGCAGGATATAACTGAGCTAAAGTGTATCATGTGTTCTTCCAGTATTCAATCTTCATGATCCTGCTGATGATCGCCAATGTCATCATAGCAACGCTGATCTTTGTGAATATGAACGTCTTACTCTCCCAAGCCGGAGTGGGACTGGAGAAAGCCTTCCAACTAAATGACACAATTTTTCATGAAATCGAAACAGCTGTAAGTCAATTTTATAGTAACTATAATTGGGTAAGGTAGAACCATAGTGATCCAAGCAACAATTTTAACTTAGTGAGAAAACAAGGGAAACGCGTTTGGACTTGTTGTAGTGAAACAAATAACTTATAACTTGTAACTCTTTATTATAATTACAGCTAACAAGTTAGATTAAAGTAATAAAATATGTCTAATCACAATAATTTGTATTCAGTGTAACAAAATGATGGTTTTTCACAAAAAAATGCACATAGATCACTCTGGCGCAAACAAACATTAAAAATTCAATTTATAACGCATTATTGTAATTAAAATGAAACTGTAAAATATATAAAAATAAATGATAAACTAGTTAGCTTTTATTCTTGCTATATAGTTCCTAATGTTAACCAATAATGCCTCCAAATCCATATTATTTGGTTTGAGATCTATCTCTTCAAAATGTTCAGAGTAGTCAGTATTGTAACTCATTGGGCTTGATCCTTTACTGAATCTAATTTTTCACATCTTAGATATTTTTGCGCCTTCCCGTAATATAGTTGGATAGTCGAGAAACTTCCCATTCATTTCCCGAAATATGAATCGGTTGTGTTTTCGACAATTACCTACGAGATCCATCCATGCCTGTATCATTGGGAAGATAATGTTATTGGAACGAAGTTCCTTATCGCGCGTTGTGAAAGGGGGCTAGACGGAAAAAATTCTTACGAAAAGTTGTCACGACAGTTTTAATTCTTACGAAAAGTTGTCACGACAGTTTTTGCTATAGTAAGCCGTGCGGTGTGCGCATGTTTTATATTATTAGTATAACATATTATAATAATTATATATATATATATGTATATGTTATATATATATTTATAGTATTTTTTTTTTCACTAATTAATCGAAAGAAACTTCGTTCCATCCGGGTGTCCCTTGACACCTCTCAAGTTTTTTATTATTATCGAGGTGCAGCGATTTAAAAATCACTATTATTAAAATAATATGTATTTTTTAATACTTATAATGTTTAAATATTAATCAAAAGTATGTACATTGCACTTGGATCAGAATGGCATAATATGATTTTCTTAATTCCATTACTTCCAAAGTGAGAGGTTGCGATTTTTCCTAGACAATGTTTCTGAATGGAACTTGGATCAAAGTGGAATAAAAGAGCTTTGAATTTAATAGACGTTTTTGCAAAAATCGTGTATTAATGAAAAATGTCACTTGGATCACTATGGTTCTACCTTACCTAATTATGTCATTTCTTACATCCATCTAACGTCATTTCGTAGTCATACTATTAACATCTGTGTCAATTTTATCAGAATTTCTTAAATTGGCGTAAAAAGTATACTGATCTAAACAAATTATTAAGAAGTGTAACGCAAAAGACCGATTAATATGCTGTCCTGTGCTAAAGATGCTCTAAGTCTAAACTAAAGGCCAATTCAATTATTGACTGGTTGGCGGGTCCACTGTGAAAATTTTTCTCCGTTCACCCAGTGTCACACGTGCCTCCAGTTTGGACATATTAAAACCCATTGCCCCAACAGCGACGATAAACGATGCGGCCATTGTTCAAGTAGTGGGCATGCCGACTCTGAATGCCTCAATAAGCAAAGTGCGCCTAAATGTTATAATTGTATGTCACATAACATAAAATTTAAAACTTCCTATGATACTGTACATAGAGCAACATCCTCGACTTGTCCTGTGTTATCATTTATGAAAATACGTATAAATTCTAGAATAGATTATGGATCTTTTTAGTACTGTTTCAAATTTCATTACGTCAATACCTACTGCTGTAAGTAGTTATATACGTACACTTAGACTAGATAATTATCAGTATTTAGATTTTAAGTACCCATCTACTATCATATTGTAATTGATATAAGTAGGTATGTTGAGGTATTTATTATTGTAACATTTTATTTTGTTTATTTTGTGTTATATTTTGATCACGGCGTTTTTCATTTATTAATTCTATATCACAATAATCCAAACATTAATTTGTCAGAGATTACAAAGTTATGAACGACTTCGCGCCCTGTCTGCAAGGTGGCTGCCTTGTATCAAATAGCGGGACATCCTACCTTGACAGACTCGGTCTTTGTTAATGCGTGGTCATTCAGTGGGGGTATGGAGAACCATCGGGTAACGATGTTTTCTTGCCTTTACACTCACTTTATTTCATTAGTGCCTAAGAAATTATTATTTTGTTTATATCAATTGAACTAAGCGTTCTTATATGAAAATTGTTAAATCAGTTGTAAATGTGTGAACTAATTATACCCAATAAAAAAACTGTAGGAAATAGTAGTAGTAAATGAAAGATGAGTAAATAGTAAACTGTAGGAAATCTCGATGCAGATCCATTTTTAATGAGACACGATAATTTAATTTGGTTCACGAAAAAAATGTGGAGGGAAATCGAATATCGAACGGTGGTTTTAAACAACCAAATGGCTTTTAAACAACCAAATTTTTCTAAATAATTACAGGTGGCCAGTGCCTTATACAAAAAAAATCTTTTTTTTTGCAAAACTTTCTGAGTGGCCTGGTACATGCTGCCTATTCGAAATACCAAGATTTACTTAGCTCGTGATAATGGTTATAAAAACAAAAATGATCTTGATTTTATTTATGTATTTATAAATAAACTAGCTGACCCGGCGAACTTCGTACCGCCTAACAGTTGATTCTATAATATTTTTTTTAATACTTATTCTGATATTTGGGACACCGGGTTAGCTAGTAAGATAAAAAAAAGTTGATAAGTCAACAATATAAGAAAGTTGATATGTCAAAAAATAAACATAAAACACTTAAATTTCTTTTAATAGTCACTGAAAAATCACAATGAAAATAACAATTTCTGATTTTTTATTATGATACCTACTTATTATATTTCATTAATTTTATTAACCTACCAAATTGACCGCTAGTGGCAAAAATTTCTTGAGCGCTTCCGTGCTTCGGAGGGCACGTAAAGCCGTCGGTCCCGTTTGTTACCATATGGTAGCAGTCGTTAAGCCATGTCGGATACCTTCGGGCGGCTTAAAAATATCCGACACTTGGGTTGGCCACTAACCCCTCCACTAATCCGCACTGGAGCAGCGTGGTGGAGTATGCTCTAGGCCTCCTCAGGTATGAGGAGAGACCCGTGCTCAGTAGTGGGCCATCAATAGGTTGAAGCCATTATCCTAATAAATTAACCTAACATTAACCTGCACACCTGAGAGTTCTCCACAATGTTCTCAAAGATGTGTGAAGTCCGCAAATCCGCACTTGGCCAACGTGACTATGGTCTATACCCCTCACATTGTGAGAGGAGACCCATGCCCAGCTGTGGGACAGTTATGGGTTGTGATGATGGTAAAATGTAAATTGTCTGAGGTAATTCTTTTAATAGTCACTAAAAAGCTTGCACCATTATTAGTCGAATGTTGCACTTCACGGGTCTGTCTTAACCGAAATCTTTCATGTTCATTGCGATCGTCACGTTCCTCGGCAGTACGATTAGATTGATAATTAATTTGACTCGTTGCGTTGACCGCCCGGATGGCGCAATGGTTAACACGCCGGATCGCCTTTCCGAGAGTCCTGGGTTCGATTCCCAGCGAGGCGGAAATTTTAATGATGAATTCTGGGTGTGTGTGTTCTTGTCTTGTGTGTTGTCCATGGCACCCACGACACAGGGAAACCTAGTGTGGGGCTATGAGTGTGTAGCGTTAGTGCGGGTTCTTCTGCCTAAATTTGTCCGCCGCCTTATAGGAAGCATATTTAGTAAGTCACAAACACAACAATTTTTAATTTTATAGGAATTGTAATATTAAAGATGCACAGCAAAGAGACGTTTACGTTTCAAGTGACATTTTACCACAGACAATTTACATTTTACCATCATTACAACCCATAACTGTTCCAACTTCCAAAGCTGGGCACGGGTCTCCACTCACAATGTGAGGGGTATAGGCCATTAGTCTACCACGTTGGCCAAGTGCGGATTTGCGGACTTCACACACCTTTGAGAACATTATGGATAACTCTCAGGTGTGCAGGTTTCCTCACGATGTTTTCCTTCACCGAAGCAAGTCATAATTAAATTGTAATACGAACACAATTTTTGAAAATTAAGACGTGCGTGCGGCGTTTGAACCCGGCCCCCCCGGTTCGGGAGTACAACGATTAACCACACGGCTATCTTGAAATTAATAATTTTTACGATACTAACGTCACTCGATTCTTTTGCCTTCCTGGAACTCCTCCACTAATACTGAAACTTGATGTTATGGTATTAAAGTTCTAATTGACTTTTAAGTATTATTACGAATCATTCGTATGGGAATATAGAAAAGTGTTGTTTTTAGACTTTTTCAGGCAATTTTTTAAAATGTTCTCTCCGTAACAACCATCTTCGTACTTTCAGGAATATCATAAAAAAAGAATTAACGGAATCGGTTCAGTTGTTCTCGAGATAGCTGTCCCGGCGAACTTCGTACCACCTAACAGTCGATTCTTTATTTTTTTAAATACCTACTTATTCTGCTATTCGGGACACCGGGTCAGCTACAGTAGCGGCACGAAATGCCCCCTTTGACACATTATTTTAATGTGTTCTTGTCTATTTGTCTATTTGTTATTGTGTATTTTAGTGTCGTGATATAATTATGTTAATTTAGTATCGAAAAATATGTTCAAGTGCGAGTTGATCCATTTATAAATTTTTGGAGTAGTAAGTAGTAACTACCTAATTAAATCTTCATTAAAAGAATATATAAATGTATAGTTAATGTATTACAATGGTTAGATATATTTAAGGTCTCCTCGGCTTTGAGGGGAGACCCATGCTCAGTAGTGAGCCTTTTTGGGTTGATGATTTATTTTATAGGTTATTTAATTTATGTAATTGACTTACTTACTTTATTTAAGATGGCACTGTATTTTATTCATTGACACATTACTATGGACGTAGGGTCCGCGCTAAAAAATATCCGAGCCAACTCAGCAACAAAACGCAAGAAGAACAACAATGCCGCGTTAGTCACTTTTTGACCGTGCTGACAACTACACATCAACGATGCCGTATTGTGTTTTGAAATCGTGCAAAGACTACGCCAGTAAAGTGAATAAAGACGATGGTATATCATAATTTCGGTAGGTAGACTATTGTTTTATCTTTTAAATTATTGTATTGCTACTAAAACACGCTATTTTATTTTAAATTGAATTTATTTCAAAAACTAATTGCAGAATCAGTCAAAATAATCAAAAATATATCTTTGTCTTTGTCTTCTCACCATTTAGGCTATATAGTCAGAAAGAGACAAATATATCAGTTACGTTTGTTTAGATTATTTTGCACTATGTCATTATGGCGTGTAGTGTAAACGTTGTGTCATAAGGTGCCATTGACGTATGTGTTTGATGCAATCGAAAAAAAACGGTATTTAATGAATTTAGTGTTTAAATTACCTTGCTAACATTCCCATTCTTTCTTGTAATGTCAAACTGGGACATTATTTTCGCGATTTTAGTAGGAGACCCTATGTCTCCTATATATCATATATTTATGTCAATGATTTTATTAGTAAAAACGTGACAGTTCTAATTTATATATGTAGTTGTAGTGTTGTGAAATAAGTACCTAATGATATCGATCGCATATATTTATTATATTAAATTCATCAGATTTTGATTAAAATAAATGAATAAAGATTATCTGTCATTATCATTATTTCGTTTCATTGTCGAGTGCCTACCTATACCTACTTATTTTACAACAGCTTCGAAAATTTTAAAGAATTTAGCATTATCAATCAAGAATAAATGCGTGTAACATCTTGTAATGAAATATAATATAATATTAGTTAATACATTTGTACAAAAGTTTCCGGCAGTAGTTTAGTTTCTTACATTTTGTAAAAAAACGGGTCTATTATCGTGTTACGTTTATCGATATAGCTCCATCCCTATCAGTTTCTCCGAATCTGATATAACCTTGTACGTGTGTAAACGTCATATTTTTATCAAATAATGCATACATAATGTAAAAAAGCGCTCGTTCAAGTTTTCACAGGAGCTGTCATCGAGAAAATAAAGAAATGGAAATATTATAATGGTCTAAGAGCTAGCAACGTTTTCGAGAGACCATTTCAGGTAAGCTAGTTTTGAGATATGGTCTCTCTCTCACTCTCCCGGACATCATACGGAAGGTCTGGCTGTTGGCTCTAGTCCCTAACTAATGAAGGTCGGGATAACTAGATGCATTTAAATAAAACGCGAACTGTAATAAGCTGGTATAATAATAACGTAAGACGAGTACAAAGGTGACGTGTGGGTGCTTTGGTCTCGTTATGGGCACTGTCGCGCAGGGCGGCGCCGACTGAGCTCCTCACGTTGCTGGCTGGGGCGGGGACCGGGGGACGCCGCGCTGCCCGCGCGTCTCCTCCCGTGCGTAAGCGCGTCCTTTAGACGCGTGAACATACTCCCCGCCTTGAAGTGTCTTCAATATTTGACACAGGTAGGGGGCATATCATGGTATATGCCCTACGAATGACGCCCTTGCGCGTCTTGATGTCAGCTACTCGTGCCACCCCATCCGATCCAGGGATGAGTCTGATGATGCGCCCCAGAAGCCATTGAAGTGGTGGTGCCGTCTTCTCCTTCACGACGACCAGTGATCCCACCTGCAGCTCTCCCTTTGATTTGCCCCATTTTGCTCTCTGTTGAAGCCAAACGACGTATTCGTTAGAGAAGCGAGACCAAAAATGTTGTTTTATTTGCTCGATGCGCCTGAATCGCTGGAGGCTCGTCATCCTTTGGTTGGTCACATCAGGATGCGGCATCGCGATCAGAGATCGTCCAATAAGGAAGTGGGCAGGAGTGAGTGGAGATAGATCTGAAGGATCATCGGACAGCGGCGTTAAAGGTCTAGAATTTAGAATTGCCTCTATTTGAATTAAACAAGTAGCCATTTCTTCAAAGGTTAAATGAGTTGTGCTTAATATTCGTCTCAAATGAAATTTAATGGATTTAACTGCTGATTCCCATAGGCCTCCGAAATTCGGGGAATAGGCGGGAATATAAGAAAAATTTATACCTCCATCCAAAAAGTCACCCGAAAAATCCTGTGAAAGAAATTGAGTCAATTCATTAGAAGCTCCAACAAAAGTAGTGCCATTGTCAGAGAAAATATTGCGTGGTTTACCCCTACGAGCTATAAATCGACCGAGAGCAGCTAGAAAGGCCTCTTTGGTCAAGTCTGACACTAGCTCGAGGTGGAGAGCCCTTGTAGCCAAACAAACAAAGACACAAATGAACGATTTTATTAACTGACAACCTCTACCCTTACGACTAGCTATCAGAACTGGCCCGGCATAGTCTACACCTGTATCTAAAAATGGAAACTCTAGATGTAGTCGCTCTTTAGGTAGATTTCCCATAATGGGTTGTACCGTTTCTCCCTTTATTCTACAGCATTTGACACAAGAACGAGTAATTTTTCGTGCTAGAGTCCGACCACCTAATACCCAGTAATTATGCCTTATTGTGGCAAGTAGTAACTGCGGTCCAGCATGACATAGAGTTTTGTGATACATGTCAAATAATAGTTTCGTCATAAAATGTTTGCTACAAAGTAAGATGGGGTGTTTGACATTGTAGTCATAGAAAGAGTTGCTAAGTCTGCCTCCAACACGAATTATATCATTAGAGTCTAAAAAGGGTGATAGGCATAGAAGTCTATTTTTGCGAGAAAGTGATTTACCTTTGGTCTTTAAAATATTATGTTCTTCGGGAAATGATTGCATTTGAGCTATTTTAAAAAGTAAATTTGATGAATTATTTAATTCTGCTAATGATAAATGTATTGAAGAATTATTATTATTAATCTTGCGACACTTGTTTATGAATCGAAGAATATAAGCAGTAACACGTTGTAATTTTGAAAAGGAAGAGTATTTGTTAATTAGTGTTGTAAAGAAATCGCTTTCTTGTACAGAAAAGAAAGTTTGTTTAAGTTCCGGTAGTAGTGTGGTGTCTAAAGACTGAGGAAGAACAGGCCACTGAGATGAATTTAATTTTAAAAAGTTTGGTCCTGACCACCACAGGGATGAATCCCTAATGCGGTCGGCGCTGAGTCCTCGTGAAGCGAGGTCCGCGGGGTTGTCGTGGGAGGGAATGTAGCGCCACTTGTTAATTCCTAAATCTTCCCGAATCTCACATACACGATGGCGTACAAAAGGCTTCAACTGGGCAGGACTAGTAGAAAGCCAACCTAAAACGATTGTCGAGTCGCACCAAAAAAAAGAATCTGAAATATTTATTCTAAGCGACTTGACAACCTTTTCGTATAGCCGCTTTGCTACCAGTACACTGCACAATTCGAGGCGCGGTATAGTGGTATTTTTGATTGGACTGATCTTACTCTTTGCGGCCAATAGACTAACATTTACTGTACCATCATTGTCGACTGAACGTACGTAAATACAAGCCCCGTATGCCTTCTCTGATGCGTCTGAAAATGTATGCAACTGTACAGCAACTGGTGTATTGCATACAACGCATCTTGGTATTCTTAATTGATTAAGGAGCGGCAATGTTCTTTGAAAATGAGACCAAGCATTTTTAATATCAATGGGTACGCATTGGTCCCATGAACATTTGTTGATCCAAAGCTGTTGCATTATAATTTTGGGTTCGACTATGCAAGGAACAACAAGGCCCAGAGGGTCAAAGATTTGGGCAATAGTGGATAAAATATGACGTTTTGTTACATTGACACTAGTAGTAATATTTATAGTGTAAGTGAATGTGTCTTCGGAACATTTCCAATTAAGCCCTAACGTTTTAGATAGCTCATTATTGTGGTTTAGATTAACAGATTCGGTTTGTTGTGAATTAGTCGAAATAGCCTTTAAAACATCTCTTGAATTTGAATGCCACTTTCTTAAATTAAACTGTGCTGATTTTAAAACTGAAGTTACATTTTTAGATAATTTTATAGTGTCTTTAACTGTGGAAGTGCCGGAAAGGAAATCGTCTACATAAAAGTCATGTAATATTGATTGTTTTGTATTTTCGTCTGAACATTCGTGAGCTAATTGAACTAAACACCTTGTGGCTAAGAAAGGAGCTGAAGCCGTGCCGTATGTAACAGTGTTTAGTGTATAAGTTTTAAGCGGTTGTGTAGAGTCGGGCCTCCACAAAATTAATTGTAGGGGCCGTTGATCTTGTGCTATGCAAACAAACCGGTACATTTTCTCTATATCTGCTGTCACGACATATTTATGCTGACGAAATCGAAGCAATATGGAAAGTAAGTCATCTTGAATTGGCGGACCGATCATTTGTATGTCGTTTAAAGATTTACCGGATGTTGTAGCAGCGGACCCATCAAAAACTACTCTCAATTTCGTGGTTGCGCTTGACTCTCTCATAACACCATGATGAGGTAAATAATAATGTGGATGTGGTACAGGTGTTTGTGTAGGAGTCATGTGTCCAAGACTGATGTATTCTTCCATGAACTCTTCGTACATAGCCTTAAAATTCGCGTCACGTTCTAAACGGCGTTCTAAACATAGAAATCTATTTTTAGCTGTTTGAAAGGAACTGCCCAAAACATCAGGTGAATCCTTCAAAGGAATAGTAACAACAAATTGACCGCTAGGGCTACGTACGGTAGACTTCACGAAGTTATCTTCACATGCTCGTTCCTCGGAAGTAAATTCATGCTTTATGGGAATTGTATCGAGCTCCCAGAAACGTGATAAATCGGTAGAAGTATGTTCATTTTGAGCAAACATGCATACAGGTGAAGTTTTATTATTATTTTGTATTACACCTGATAATAGCCAACCCAATTTTGATTCAATTAAAGTCGGTTTATTTTTACCCAAATGAATTTTATTCGCGCCTACAATGTTCCAAAATGTTTCCGCTCCTACTAAAATGTCAATGGATGACGGAATATTAAAATTTGGATCGGCAAGACGAATACCATATGGAAGCTGTAATTGACTTGTGTTAATGAATGTATTAGGTAAAGAAGAGGTGATTTCAGGTAAAATGAAACAGTCAATGTTTATCCTATAGCCACTGATAGAAGACTCAAAGGTAAGTGAGCATGATTGTGAACTACTGGAAATCAGATTATTTATACCTATCACCCTTGAATTCGTAGTATGAGCAGGTATTTTCAGCTTGAGTAAAAGATTCTTAGATACGAAGTTCGCCGTACTACCGTTGTCCAAGAGGATTCGGGCATTGTGTGGCTCCCCATTAGCATCCAGCACCTTCACCATCGCTGTGGAAAGTAATACAATGCGGGAATCAGAAGCATGATTCGCAGATAAAGCAACATTATGATCTTGAGATTGTGAAGTATGCGATTCTTCTAAGTGCAACAATGTATTATGCTTTACTTTACAGTATTTGCAACAGCTAAGGCGACATGAAAATTGTTTGTGGCCTGGGCGTAAGCAATTGGTACAGACGTTAGACTCATTAGCTTTTAAAATACGTTCTTGAACAGACAATTTTCTGAAACTTGGACAACTAAACAAAAAATGTGGTTGTTTGCACATGGGGCAAGATGGATTTTGACTCTTGCTCGTAGCTACAATAAAACTTTTCGATTTATTGACAAGAGGAGTGTCAGATTTAATTTTTGCGGATTGTGCTTCCTCCATGGTCTCTAATAGGTCCGCACGATTACTCAAAAAAGTGAGGAAATAATTTAAATCAGGTGAATCCGACAAAGTATTTCTACTTTCCTCCCACTGTCGCTTGGTAGTGCTATCCAACTTTCCTGTCATTACATGGATAATTAATGTGTCCACAAGCCAATGATCCACTGATTCTGATCGTAAAGTACCCAGCGCTCTTAAATTCTTTTTAGTGACGTCAATGATGTGACGTAAACACTTGCTTGACTCTTTGTTAAAAGATTCTATTGAAAAAAGAGCTTGTACGTGATTATTTATTAATAAGCGCTTGTTATCGTATCTTTGACACAATAATTCCCAAGCAACTATATAGTTTTCGCTTTTGAAATCTAAATTATCTATAACCAACAAAGCATTATCTTTAAGAGATGCGCGTAAATAATGCAATTTATCTATATTATCCATATCTGCGTCGTTATGCACGAGCGAAATGAATATGTTTTTAAATTCGAGCCAGTTTTGATAGCTGCCAGAAAATGTAGGTAATTCGATAGTGGGTAACTTAACTCGCTTTTTGTGTCCAAGCTTGCGTCCGTCACAAGAGCTCACCGTCGAACTATCGAGCCCGTGTGCTGCGTTGCGGCTGCCTGGCACCATGCACCGAGCGCGAGCCAGGAGGCCGTAGTACTGGTTCTCGAACTGCTCCCGCTCTCCATACTGCTCGTCGGGGTCTTCCACTAACTGCTCAATCTCGGTCTGCAATGCATCGTATTTATTATATAAATTTTGAAATTTATTTAGACGTACTTCGAGTTCCGATAATTGACATTGACTCAATTTTTCACAGCTTTCGGAAACGGCTAAATATGTAGAAAATTGCGTAAGCTTTGCTTTGATGGATCCACGTTTTCTAGATAATTCGCTTATTTTTCTTTCGGTTGACATTATAGAAGCTAAAGCAAAATACCAAACGAGAGAAAATTGAAAAGGAAAAAAAAAAAAAAAAATGCCTTTAAATAATTTGGAAAAGGACTAGCGTAAGCAAAAAACGCTTTAGAATCAAAAACACAAGATATTTAAAGGAATTTATGCGTCGCGCCACGTGCCACGTGCGGGTTACGTGTGCCTGTGAAGAAGAAAAAATAGGTTATTCTCAGATCACATATTATGATTATTGAGATGGTTTATGAAACGCACATTGATGAACAATAGATTTAATGCTTTGAGGTGATTATGGAAAAATGCGCAAAAGCAGTGAAATGATTTGAAGAAATGGTTGAAATGAAATGGATGAAACAAATTAAATTTAATGGACGAAATGAATAGAGGAAGAAATGATTAAAAGATTGTGATGAAATGGATAGAATAAGGATAAAATGGATAAAATATTGTGATAAAATGAATATGGAAAGATGAGATTTAAAAAACGGATATGGAACGATCTCACGATTACGATGCCCTGTGAGTTGTACGTCCTGTTCCGTGATGTATTTGACGTAGCACCCGTTGAATATTTGAATTCGCCCTCGGTGAATGCGTCGACTTGATGTTCGTAGCGGCGGCCGTAGCGCGAAGTCCGTTACAATAAGCGCCGACGTTCTCGAAACGACGAAATCTTGCAATCTTGAATACTCGGTCTCCACGGTATTTTAAAGAGGATCGAAGGACCATATGTTGGCTCTAGTCCCTAACTAATGAAGGTCGGGATAACTAGATGCATTTAAATAAAACGCGAACTGTAATAAGCTGGTATAATAATAACGTAAGACGAGTACAAAGGTGACGTGTGGGTGCTTTGGTCTCGTTATGGGCACTGTCGCGCAGGGCGGCGCCGACTGAGCTCCTCACGTTGCTGGCTGGGGCGGGGACCGGGGGACGCCGCGCTGCCCGCGCGTCTCCTCCCGTGCGTAAGCGCGTCCTTTAGACGCGTGAACACTGGCTGTCTAATTGTACAAAATAAAATATCATTTTGATACCATATTAATCCACAAAATAATTCAATGGTTTTTAGTAATTTCTCTGACATTTATTTGATAACTATTTCTAGACCAAGCAAAATGATACCACAACATTTTTCACTTTTGGATCGGTCTGGCTGAAGTTTAACAATTGATTTATTGTCTGGCAAATAAATTTTGGGGTTTCAGATAATTAAATAACAACATACTATAATTTGAAAAAAATATTTTATGGCAATAATAGATTAATGTTGCAAAAAGTTCAATTAAAAAAAAAGATAAGAAACCTTCTTAAAATGATTTGAAAATTGATATTTTACTTGTACAGATACGATGCGCACTGATGAACGCAACGTCTACCAACAGCCAGACCGTCCGTATGACGTCCAGGAGAGTGAGAGAGATAACATAATATCTAAAAACTGGCCTACCTCAAATTCTTGTTTTTCCAACGTTAGCTCTCGTACCATTCGTGTCTCGTGTATCGTGTCAGTCAATTGTTTTGCCTTCATGAAATCCCTTCACTGACAATTAAACTTTATGCTATGGTATTAAAGTTCAAATTGACTTTTAAGTATTATTACGAATCTTTTGTATGGGAATATAGAAAAGTGTTGTTTTTTTACTTTTTTAGGCATTTTTTTAAATTTTTCTCTCCGTAATAACCATCTTCGTACTTTAAGGAATATCATAAAAAAAGAATTAGCGAAATCGGTTCAGCCGTTCTGGAGATCTGCTCTTAGCAACAAAATCAGCGATTCATTTTTATATATAAGAATAATCATTCGATATTATAAGCCTATAAGATATCTAACGTGTTCGATGTCATGAACTTCGGTGTAATGAAATTCGATGTGGCGTATGGAACCCAATATACCTAAGTACTACTTGTATAGGATTATCAAAATAAACTCAAGATTTTATACCTACCCTCATACCATGTCTTAGATACCACGTCGCGACCACAGAGTAGTTAAAAAGGTACAGAGTTACAGCTTCATACAACCGCACGAATCGGTTGCACTACTACCACAGAGTACATAGTTAAAAAAAGGTAACTACTCTGTGTCGCGACATTGCACAATTTATTTATCTCCCTCTGCTAAGTTTACGATAATTTTCAGTTTCATTGCTGTGGACCACGTGGAGCCATATCCTACCCCAATCCTAATTTCCTGCCCGCTACTTGCTGTGAATACCATGTGCGCAATTGCGAAATATACACCGCGAACCCCGGCTGCAAGGAGGAGGTGTTGTACTTCCTCAGATCTAACGGCAAAATCACCGGTATCATCGCTTTCGGCATAGCTGCTCTCGAGGTAAGTATAGATTTGTCGCCTGCATGGCTATTATTATATACACCTTCTTTATGTAACTAATGTTTTTTCGTGATTGTAATGCAATTGTAATAAGTCAGTGTACAGTCAAGCTTCCATTTTGGACAGTCATGATTCAATGAGGTTTTTTTTGGATAATGGCACCACATTGACCTGAGTGCGCAATAGTTTGCTGGCAATTAACGTGACACTTTGGACATAATCTATTGGAAGGTCTGTTGAATACTCAGATCTTCAGTTCTAGAGAGGTACAGACTACGTCACGCTAATCTAAATTTTGTCGCGGTAGAGAACTACCGAGACCAAATGCAGATTATCGTGAGCTCTCGGTACTCGGTAGGGGCCTACTGACGATCAGTCTCCAGGATCCTGAGACGTACCTAACTGGCGTTGCCATATAGCCAGGAAATCCGGAAAAGTGCCGCTATTCAGTGTCTTGTCCCGTCTCGAGTTACTGTCCCGTATTCCGCATATCGTGTTTGTACGTAAACATAAGAAGTTACTCAATTTTTGTTACAATAAATAATATTACATATTTTGTAAGGTATTCGTGGTAATACTAGCCATAACTGGTCTCATTAAATAATAATATGATTGTCGCTGCACTATCCTGTGAGTGCTATGATGAGAACCTTGGGACAGTACTGAACGTGGTGATCATTGTTTCCAGCTGGTGGCGGCGGCGCTCGCGCTGCGCCTGGCGAAACGCGTGCGGAACGAGGACGGGATATCTCTCTCTATGTACTGATAGATCATGCTAACTCTCATCATCATTACAACCATCACATTCCATCAGGTATCGTCCCAGTGGATGGTGTCTCTCAGTATGAGAGTCAGTTCAACAGCGACTAGGACAGCAAACCTCACTTTGAATCTTCGGAGGCCTCTCCTTCGACTTGGTATGCAGGTTACTTAAAAGGGTGTTTTCCTCAAACAAACCCTCATGATGCGAACTGGAGGCGAAACTACTAATCCTTGCGACTGCACTCGGCAGTACTACGAGCCAACTTATGAACTAACATTGTTACGCCTTGCTTGCGAAGGGACCATCGCAGTTTTTCATTGAAATACCTTGAAACAATCCGCAAACACCTGAATTGCTTCACGACGGTACCTTCAGTCACGGTAATATGATACCTACTATCACCGTGCTTCAGTCGTATAATTAGACAATACGGAATCAAATTGTAATATTAATAATATTATAGCTATGATATAATTATATATCTTTGTATAAGTTGTTTAATTAATTAGGATATGAGTATAAGCTTTTTAGGACTAATAATTATATTTTTAACATTGATATACTTATAGGTTTTTTTATGAATCATTTTCTTAATATTAAGTTTGAAACGTAAATGTTGTTTTATTGTCACCTAATATATATTTTTTTATTGATTTAAGGCAGCAAACGAGCATGCAGCACCACCTTCCACTGCCGCCCTCTTTTTACTTATAATGTCATTGCCCATGACAACTGTGACCGACTTGGAACAAGACTCATATGGGGACTGGGATAGTTAGTCCGGTTAGGTTGAGGAGGAGAGTAAGTATGAGGACTGGGACAGGGACTGTTAGTGAACGTTAGTCCTGTTAGTTATTGTTAGTAATAGTCCAGTTAGTAAATGTTAGTAAGAGTCTCGTTATAATTCGGTCACAGATGTGTTGCTACCCTTGATGACTAAGATGGTCGCCTCTAAAAAGTGTAGCCGGCCTAGCCGTAAAGTGCTAAAGCTACTAGCGTTGCCATATAGCCGAGAAATCCGGAAATGTCCCGCTTTTGATGTCTTTTTTTATTAAGACTATAGGGTTATAGCTACATAATCTATAGGTACTTAGATACAATAATAAATCAGCTGTAACTGATCGCTGTCTCTACATGGAAGATAGGTATATGTTTAAACTTTTGTTGGGGGCCTTCATAAACGCAATGATATTTATAATGATATTTAGAACCCAATGATATTTAAAATTTTTGTCTGTTTGTCTGTGGTTTTGTACGCGCTAATCTCAGGCTCTACTCTCTATAAAATTCTCGTGTCACAATGTTAGTTACCATACTCCGCCGAAACGGCTCGACCGATTCTTATGAAATTTTGTGTGCATATCGAGTAGGTATGAGAATCGGCCAATATCTATTTTTCATACCCCTAAATGTTTTTTTTTTCATTTTTTTGGTCAAATTTATTTATGGTGTGGCATAAAAAAATACACATGATCCCAAATTTTCACTTCCCTATAACTCTACCCCTAAACTTAAAATCGCGCTTTAAACATTCTATACAAGTAAATAAATATGCTCCGCCTCGCCTGTAACGTGGCAAATAAAATAATCCTGAAAACAGTTTTAGTAAACATAATTTATAGTCCCTATCCCGTGAGTTAAACTTAAAACTTGCCTGCATTGTAATCGGAAGTCTGTGTGCAATATTTTTCAGTTGTGTGGCTCAAAGGGTTTAACTGGGGGTTAGATATGTCAATATTTCTCTTTTTATACCTATACAAGCTTACTGCCTACGGCTTCGAAATTTGGTCATATATATATAATTATAAGAAAAAGCGCTGATAGTGTTGAGTTCACTTTTTAAAGAAGTTGAGTTCACTTTTTAAACAGCGCTTTTTCCTCTGACTTTCCAAAAACTCTTTCTTAGTGCTCACTTGCGTCACTTGACGAACCTATAGTACCTACCTAAAGTTTCAAGAGAATCCATTGAAGAAATAAAAAGTTTCAGTTTATCCCCCTTACAAAAATCCTCTCTTAGTGCTCGCCTACACTCCTGAAAGAACATACATGCCAAATTTCAGCTTCTTGCGTTGAGTAGTTTCGGCTGTACCTAGTGTACCTACGTTGTCTGTCAGTCACTCAGAAGGTACTCAGTATGTAGTTAAGTCAGGCATACAAGTCGACAATACTGTCAACAGTTCCTGTTGATTTTCTTGATTCTTTATATCGACCACCATCATGAGTTGATTTTAAAAATTCGATCCCGACAAATACCGACCGAATAATAATATTATGAAAGAATCATCCTTAATAAAAATAAAAAAGATATTTCTATATGTTAATATTTTTCAGGAAAAAATACAGTAAATTTTTCTTCAAACATATTTTAATTTCTGGTGAGGGCGTTGTCACACTGGTCACCTATCTGCGTATAAGTATTATATTTATATGTACCGTACCTAACAGCTGTACAGTTGGGAGCCGACCGCCGCGCCGTGTGAAGCCCCGGCAGGTTTGATGGTGAAAATAATAATCTAGTTTCAATAACCACGTCAAGATGGGGGGCGGTAAGAGCTTCGTTAAATACAGCCTGTTCGTCGCCAACGCGTTGTTTGCGGTAAGTAAATACAAATTTATTTATCTGTGACCATAAGTTTACTGGTTTTAAAATTAAAACAAGTAGTCTATGTAATCTATGTTAAACCCTTTTGGTTTACAAATATAGATCCTAAATTTAATATTATTGACAACGAGGATCCATGACGTGATTAATAATTACTTAATTGATATAAAAAAATCATTTAAATTAAAAAAAACAAATCAGGCAATCTTTCGGGTCAATGCGGGATAAACGAGGAAACCAAGCCAAGCTTCGGGAAACCATAAATTCCTCACGATCACAAATATTTAGTACCAGCAACCAGAAGTTAGAGTGGGCATCTACTATCCTTAATCTTTCAAACAAGAATATACCGCCCATACGTTGTTTTGCTATATAAGTATTAAACGAATTATTAGGTAATTATTAAGAGGAAATGCTACCGGTCATTTTTCCATACAAACGTTCTCGACTAATCCCTCGCTGATTTTTGACTCTAGATCAATAATTTTTTTACACAAGAATAATATCATCATTATCTATGTCGGTACGTTTTGATTTTTTTGATATTTATGTTTTCAAAAGTTTTAGGCTACTTCAAACAGCGCTTAAAACGGCCAAATAAATATGCCGCAAACAAACGCCTAGTGCACAAATTGTATAATAATTAGCACAAAAAGCTAAACGGTCCGACACAGAATATCTCCTTCCCATTCAATTTCCAAAATTTCGTTAAGATTGCTTTAGTTTTGGCGGGGGGATTAGTCGAGAACGGAACCTCGATTTTGATGATTTTTGCCTCGGGTTTTACACGGAGCTGCAGTTGTCCCTACATGTCCCTACATACATACACGCCGCTCGCAAGCGCGACAGAGATATTGAGTGAAAAATCCCAAAATTGAAAAAGGGTTCGCGTGGTATTTCCTCTTAAGAGTTTCCAGGCGACCTGACTTTTTCCGACATACACAGACAGACAGACGCGGCGACTGTATTTTATAATATGTGAAGATTATTCGCCTCAGTACGCCATCTACTTATAGTGCATAATTGATTAAAACGTGTTTTCCCGTGTAAATGAGATATTTTACAGCAAAAATACTTAAATGTATGTCACTCCCTAGTCCTTCAACTACCTTCATATATCCGTTTTGATGTGATAGATGGACAAACAAACCAACATTTTAGTATAGACTAGCTGTGCCCGCGACTTTGTCCGTGTAGGAGTTTCCCTGCGTAGATCTTTTCTTTGATAAAAAGTGACCTACATACATATAAAATATGGTGTCTTATATCCTCTTTTATTTTCCAGTAAAAGTCCCATTAAAATCGGTTGAGCCGTTCTCGAGTTATAGCGAGACAGACAGAAAAAATTTCAAAATAAAGTAAAATTTATTATTAAAATGGGTGTCAGTGAGTCGTAAAACGATTATTTATCACGAAATTTGACCAAAAATTCAATGTACAGATTTTATACATACGAGTAGTATCTACCTATATCTACTACGTGAACAATTACCACGACATGAGGAAATATATTTATAGAATTATTAGTGCGGTTCTGAATTACGTTTAGTACCTACACTAAATAAGTTTAAATTTATAAATTAATCCATGTTATTTACCTCCTACATGGAAACTATTCTCGATAATGAGATGCAATATTCATTTTGGGAAATACCCACTCGTATTTTTTTAAATATAGTGCAAGCTTTTTTAATGCTAAGTAAATTTTATAATATACCTAATTAAATATAATTGTCAGCGTAAGTGTTCCCTTTCGATAATGTTGGTGTGTTAAAATCAAGAGTGAATAATATCCAAGACTACATCACCACATACAATTGCATTGTCATGGGAACCAAAGCTATGTTCAACTTACAAGTCGGTACAGTAAGAGCTTAGAGTATATATATTAACTATATACTCTAAGAGTAAGAGGCTGTAGATCTAATTCAGCTTGCAAGTTACCAAAAAAAAAGCTTGTAGAATGGTTAATAGAAAAACATAATTATTTACTAGGAAAAATCTGAGCTTTGTGAGGGCTCGCGTAGTTTTGGTATTAATTGTAATTGCTATGTGACATTGTCGCGTTTATTTTACCAAAACTCCGCCGTTATTTTAAAACCTGATTCTAGTGGTGTCTCTCACCTATTAGTATTAGGTAGATTAACTACGATGTACTTATTTGAATATTGAGCTTAGTTCTGTTGCAGCGATATCAACTCTTTGGTTTTCTAACAGATGGCGTTAGTAGTACAATAACATTATATCCAACGAATTCAATTTTTTTTGACAAATATGAAGTTATATATTATTATTATAATTATAATATGAAAGTAAATTACTATGTTAAAGCACAAATCTATAGGCGTGATAGATTTTCAGTAAACTGTATCACAAAATGCTCAGGTGTGGGATAGTGATAAGGATCTCTTCGATGAAAGTAAATAAAAATAAGTAGAAAAAATTAAATTCAAGACTAGACTAGTGGACTTTTTCTTTCATTTACAAATATTAACATTTTCACCTTTTTGTAACATTTAAAAACTATTACTATCAAATTATGAAGTCCTTAGACAATGGACCAGGCAAACGGTTTTTTTTTTTAACGCCAAATAAATCTATAAAAAATTAGAAAAAAAACTGTGCTTTTACTTTTTCCATATCTCAATAAATGGCTGAGATATTAACGATCAAAGAGCGTATTTACGGCCGTTGGTTTTTAAAAACGCAGGCGGGCGCTCACTACTCGATGACGTCATATATTGGGTCATTCGGCAGTCGCGCTCTCGTTCGCACGCAGTTACGCAGTAAATATTAAAATTTTACTGTTTACTGCGACAAAATGGCAAAAAAATACTGTATTGTGCCTCAGTGTTTCAATTCAACATTTAAAACACCCGATAAACTCTTTTTTTATGTGCCTCTGGACCCAAAAATGAGGAAGAAGTGGATGACAGCAGTAAGAAGAATGGATTCAATAGGCCCTAAAACTAAAGGTAGGCACTTAGGTACCTACCTATTTGCCTTAACAGAAAAGTACCTAATAACTACGTAAATACCTACCTACTAGAACTTACCTACGTACTAATAAAACACAGAGCTAAAATAATATAATCATCGAAAACCTCGAGATGTTGATTGGGAGTATTTGGTAGTATTTTTTTATCGCCGTCCATAATAGGTAGGTACCTACTAAATGAAACACACACTTCCAGTTCGGTTTAACTTTGAACAAATACCTACCCGAGAGTAGGAATTAGGAAATGCTTACTCAGAACGTACATATTACCTTTTCATCTTTATTCCACGAATTTCGGCAGCCGTAAAATCCTGGTTCTTCATGAAATATAGTGCCACCATCAAACTATCCACCCTTGGCAGATTGTCCGACTGACCTTTTAAAAAACCTTCTTCCATTCTACACACTTCACGTTTCACTTGAGAGGATGATTTATTTTATTCCTTTAAAATATAAGCACACTATTATTGGTATTATGAAAATGAAGACAATCAAAACAAAATGAAACGAGACGCCAAAACGCACCAAAGTACATTGGATTTCACCGGACCAAGCGTCGCGCCGTTATCGGCTCGCAGCTGACCCACATCGTGACGTCATAGCGTAAGCGCGCGAAATCTCGGAAATTCAAAAAAGGGCTTGAACTTCACGTCGTTATAACTTCGGAAATACTGCATGTATTGAAGTGAAATAAAAACTAATGTAATGTATATGAGCTAAGCTCGGATTTTAGGTGTATTTGATTGTAACATTTTGACCCTTTTGCCTAGTCCATTGTACAAATGTGACAAAAAGCTTGTCGCCAGATTTGCCCGTGTAGTTAAACAAGTAAATTAAATAACTTCAGACTAAGTAAAATACGAGTACCTACTTTTAAATCTCGCGACAAGCTTGTATAATAAGTATACATATAGGTATATACAATATAAACTGTGTAATGACGTTTTAATTTGATAGAAAAATTTTAACGAAAAAATTATTTTATTATGTTTAACATTTAATTATTACGCATTTAAATAAAAGAGTGTTGTGAGTAAAAAAAAGCTTTTACTTCTTATAATTCCAGTTAGCAGGCCTGGCGCTCCTCGGGCTGGGCCTCTACGTCAGGATATTGTCGTCGATGGATATGATGTTCACTACTAGAGTTACTGTCATTGCCATCGCGGTGGGAGGAGTGCTAGCAGTCATCGCATCCTTTGGATGCTGCGGCGTATTAAGCTATGGCGGCGCCATCGGAGAGAGCAAATGGATGCTACTTACGGTGAGACAACTAATGATGAGTGCATGGTCGCCGTCGCAGTCAAGGCGTTAACGACGCGTTCAAATTCAAATTAAATTTATTTGTAAAACGTACAGGTACATAAAGGTGGATCATACTTTGTGTTCCAATATACTTTGCCAGGAAATGGCGTACAAATATCAAACATTAGTTACTACAATAAATAATTAGTTACATTAAGATAACAAATTAATATGTCTAGGCTCTTTATCAATATATTATATAACCTACATTATATACTACCTTCGTTTAAACTTTAATTAAAATATGTCATAAAATCTGAAATGCTAAGTAATGAAATAGTTGTCAGCCAAGAAAGAAGAAAGTGGAAAGAAAGAAAATACTGGCTGCCAAGTTCCCAACCGGAACACGACAAGACCTTATACATTTACCTGTAGCTCTATACATGTATATAAAAACTGTACATACCATTAACAATGTGACATTTTAATATTTGTCACTTTGCCAAATCGTACCAGTCGATTTCGTGTTCTAGGGGAATCTGCGAGGCTAACAAATAGCAATACATTTGTATGTACATAAATACCTACAGATAGACGGTACCAACCAAATAGGTACCAGATAGGTACGCAACCAAATGATTGGCTCCTCCTTTTTTAAAGTCGGGTAAACTCGATGTTATTTAAGTATACTTAATAATAAAGTCTAGATTCAATGCTGGCTGCTGGTAACATATTAGATACTATGCCGATATTATTAGATACGTTTGTGGATAACTTACAATAGACCCGAGCCGGGATATAACTGTGTATCATATGTTCTTCCAGTATTCAATCTTCATGATGCTGCTGATAACCGCCAAGGTGACCTTAGCCACGGTGCTGTTTGTGAAGATGGAAATGTTCTTCCAAGTTGGACCTACCCTGGACCAACAGTTCAGACACAATCTGTATAATTTCCCAGAAATCGAAGCAAGAGTAAGGACATTATACAATAACTACCTATATGCGACTTATTACAATAACATGGGTCTCGATTCACCAAGTTACTCCTTGTATTGCCAAAATTGTTTGCAAAGGAAACGTATATTAATGGTGAGCCAGTAGTGCTCTTGGAACATACATACCACATTGACTTCCCAAAACCAAACAATATAGTGGCTCAGAGCGATTACAAACTGCTCTACGAAGTACAGAAATGTTCATGAAAATGTTCAACCTTGTGGCGTCATGGCATTATCTCCCTTTGCCTAAATGTATTAATGTAACATTCTAGTATCAATGCTGTGGACCGCGAGGACCCATGTCCTACCAAAGTCGATATTACCTGCCCTCGACTTGCTGTGAGAAAGGTATGACCACGTGCACAAGGTCCTACGCATTCCCCAGTTGCGAGGTCATCATTTCGGACTTATCCAGCTCTAACAGCAAAGTCATCGGTATTTTCACTATCATCATGGCCTCTTTTGAGGTAAGTAAATTAAAATGCAATATTGAATGTGCCACCTTTGTGAAATGGCTGTAAATGCAAGAAATTGACGCCCATGAGTATATTTCTATATACACACACATATTATGTACATGAAATAAATGATTCGAGTTTGAGTAAAGTTGCGCCTGGCTACATACAGTCGCTGAAATTCTAACTTGGAGACAGAGTCAAATCTTAACCTAGTATAAAACAAAGTAGCACTGCTGCTATAGCTACTACTTACTTGTCAATAAAATATCAGGCTCATGTCCAGTGTGTCTTTTAAATAATCGTCAAACCTTTCGTCATAAGAATATCTTTCAGTTATAACAGTATGGCATACATCTACCCAAAAACGAGCCACCAGTATTGCTTATTCAGATTTTTTTGACGTACGTATTATCCATGAATAATAATATTATAAAACTTACTTTTTTTTTTCATTTCTACAAGGCTTCCTTTTTGAATGCCTTTTTGTATAAGTGCTACTTTGGGACACTGCTTACCGTGATCATCGTTGTTACAGCTTTTGGCGGCGGTGGCTGCGGTGTTCCTGGCGAACCATGTGCAAAAAAAGGACAGAGGATGTCGCTTCGTTCATGATCATGATTTAAATTTAAACCATCCATCGTCGCCCCAATACTCCTATAACCCCCAACAATCCCAATACCTCCAACCACCCCAATACCCCCAACAACCCCAATACCCCGAACTCCCCCAATACCCCGAATACCCCCAATACTCCGAATACCCCCAATACCCTCAATAGGCTCGTACTTCAGTCCCCAACGCTGCCTGGGACAGCAGACCTCACAGGAGTTTGAACCGATGACCTCCTTCGACTATGAATGCAGGGTGCTTTCATCAAACAAACCCTAGTGATCCGAACTGGAGGCGAAACTACAAATCTATGCGACTGCTCTCGGCAATACAATAAGCCAACTTATAAACTAACATCATCAGGCCTTGCTTGCGGGGAGACCATCGCCTCAGTTTTATGTTGAAATAAATACCTTGAAACCAACCACAAACACCTGAACTGCTGCACGATGGCACCATATACGCATAGATTGACAATACAGGATCACATTCACACCGTGTTATTATATCTATCTTTGTATACCTGTATGGAATAAATACATAGCCTCTAGGCTCTTAGGACGAATATTTATTATTTTTGATATCATAATTCACATAAATCTTTAATAATATTTGTTTTATTTGCATCCGTACTAGTTCATGAGACCATGATGCTATGACCAGTTACACACAGTGTAGTAATTTATGTTACTATACTGTGCTATACTGTGCGGTATGCCGCACTCACGTTGCAGGGATACCTCATTGTCTTCAATTATTTTCACAATTTCACACACAATTTGCAGCTACGTCAATAAATTACTAAGAAGCGGATCTATTTTAATTCATTGATAAGTACTATTTACTTTCATATGCATACTACCTGTGCCGTAGCCTGAAACAATTGCTACTCACTTTTATCAGGCGCAATATAAATTTCATGTTTACTGTTTACCTCAATAAGGTGATATTTTAATTAAAATAATGTGAAATAAATGTGAAAGATATTCATTTATTTCAATATTAGCTAAATGGTGCCAAACATTCATTAAGTATTAAAACTTAGTCTAACCGCCTATAATACCTACCGAATAGTTCTAAAACACAATTGTTTCGACCTTTAATATAGTCAAAATGAGTGGGTGAGGGATAGCAAAGGAATAAGAAAGAAAGGAAGGTAAACGTATTTATTCTGCCACAATAATAATGGTACTCACTACTAGTTACTATACAATACAATAAAGCTTTTGTATTTCCGTACCATACCACATGACCTACGTGCCTACCCACTAAACACCATGGCTTTGGACAAGGAGGCGACTTCGCCTGGAGAGACGAGGCGCTAGCGGCGCTCCTAGGGAGCATCCGCATGGGATTTAGATTAAAGAAGTGGTAGGGAGACTGCCTATGCCGTATTTCAGATCGCCATTATCCTTCCGTGGAGCCTGCCTGGCTAGCTACCAGTTACCAGTCTCTTGTTGGAGTCAGCAGTCAAACCACTGTTCCGGCTGGGGGCTTGACAGTTGAAAGCCAGTCTCTTCTTTCTTAGCCGGGAACTCATCGGTGATGTATTTGGTATTACGGATGTCAGATGGTGGTGACACAAGATGGCTTGCATATTGACGCGTAAGCTTATCAATTGCTGGTGACTTGTCACGAATAGTGGTGATCGGGAATTTACCGTTCGCATTAGTGATAAGCACGAATTCGATAATATCGACGTAATTTTATTGTCGCTCCGCTACATTACCTGATTAAGATAACCTACTAGGAATTAGGATAGATGTGTGAAAACAGTTCAAGTCCTTATATGGAAATGACTAACAATCATTTCAAAACTTATCATACACGTTTATTCGAATAGCAATCTCTTAGGGTGCCTTTTAACCAGAGATATGCTCCTACGTTCCTATGGATGTCTTTGATATCCACCAATCACATTCATTGGCCCACATAGCATAGCACTGGTGAAAACGGGTTCCACTCACTAAGCTACATATGTTTTTTATATGGATGGAGGCGTGATATGCCATTTGATGTGCCATGGATGCGCGCTATTAGATGCGTGCTAAAGATGTGTGCTATCGGCGGTCGCGAGTGATGATCCCCTAGGTCCCTCCTGTCGATGCGCCGTACAGCTCGAGCTGCGTCCTTCTTCACTTCCTTTCTCCTGCGATCTACCTCATAGCAACCTCACGGCGGCGCATCTTCATAGCACATCTTTCACGCTCCGCTGCATAGCTAGCGTCAGCGGAAACGGTTACATAATTATATAATTATGTAGTTTCGTAACTTAGCTTACGCATCCTCGTATCGTAGCTTCGTAGCTGCATAGCACATCTCTAGTGAAAAGGTACCCTTAGACATATCTGTAAAATTGGCAATTTTTTATACCCTAAGAACACAAACAAAGTATGACGACCCCCATGGCGCAATGGTTGCCATGCTGGATGGATGCCATGCATTCTATTCGAAATTGGGTATCAGAAGTTCTGTAATCCTTGTCTTAAACTAGCTAGGTCTTTTTATGATTGTCAAATCAAAGGGAATTCTAGAGTTCCTCGTGCCATGACCCTTTCGGGTTCCGTTCCGTACGTTCAAACCGTAAGTTTATATTGGGATGTGCCTTTTAGTAACACGCAGAATAGAACAGCTTATCAACAGAACAGGTTTAGTCATATTTATCGTGGTTTTATTAACAGATAGTATATGAGATATCTGGTTTGTAAAAACGATATTGAACTGAATCGCGGGACGTCTAGCCGACTGCTCGGTGTACGCCTTGTTAACTGTTCTGTGAATCCTCGTGAAAATGTGTTTAATTGACTTTATTGTGAAATATGTACTTTTCTTCGCAAATTTGGTGTTCTGCGTAAGATTTTTTATTTTTTTTATTTATTTAAAAGAGGTGCGATTGAAATTTAGGACGATTTGTACGGATTCAGTATTAAAAAAAAATGTTTGACAACTAATTTAATTAATATTGGTGTAAATGTAGTGAATTACGTAGATTGGTAATTAATATAATTTATTTTTCCTTGTTTGCACAAAGATGTAATGTACAAAGTACCTAATTCATATATTACGCGAGCTACAACTATTTGAAATAATTATATGGTTATATTTTGTGGTTTTTAATTTTTGTACCTACTTAAACCTACATGGAAAAAAAATAACAAATATTGGTATAATTATTATTTAATAAGTAAGCTAGTCACTATTAATAGGTATATCCTATTAATAGTGACTAGCTTCATAGGTATATAGGTATACATGCGAAAGGTAACAATAACAATTAATCAATAAATAAAAACTAAAAACTCGCTTTGTAATAAATGCAACATTTTCCTTTTATTAATTATTTTATATTCTTGTACCGGTTTCGGTGTTTTCTGCTTAAACCCAAGGTCAACTGGTAGAGAACGATTTTAGCAGTATAGACCACCTTTTGTACCACTTAATTTTAAAGCTTTAATAAACTAAGATAAAGTATGGTGGTATGGTGTGGAGCCGACTACACTTTTTAGAGGCGACCATCTCAGTCCTAAAGGGTAGCAACACATCTGTGACCGAATTATAATGAGACTCTTACTAACATTTACTAACTGTACTATTACTAACAATAACTAACAGGACTAACATTCACTAACAGTCCCTGTCCCAGTCCTCATACTTACAAACTAACCAACTAATGTTCTAACACCGTCATCTAATCGGACTAACTATCCCAGTCCCCATTTGAGTCTTGTTCTAAGTTGGTCACAGTTGTCATGGGCGGCAGCGGAAGGTGCTGCATGCTCGTTTGCTGCCTTTAATGAAAAAAAACTGTAAGTAAATAAATAAACAAATAATAAATGCAAATCAATACATTTAGTACCTGTAACTAAAAAATAAATAATAGTTATAAAAAACTGAAAAACATGCTTTTATAGAAAACCAAACTAAAAAATGGAAAATAAATTTTAATAAATTTAAGTTAAGAAATATATAAAATAAAGAATGGTGTAAATAAGAAAAAAATGAATTACCTATATTGTAAAAAAACGTAGTAAAAAACACAGTTGTGGAACATAAAGGTTCTAACATTTAGCTAGCTTTAGAGGACTACACTGCATCACAGTCATGTAAAGAGACCAATATTGTGCAGCCCTGACCTCAGTCATTTTAGACGATCATGTGATCTGAACGATCATTACAGGTACTGAAACAAATAACATACCGCTTTCATTCACTGCATACTGAATGTAATCTAGATTTGATAAGCTGATATACTCGTACATTAATCACGCTATTCTGCTAAGTAGGATTGTAGATATGTTTAATCATTGAATCAACAAGTTGTAAGAAAGTCGATAATAAGTACTTATTGTGATAAGATAAGTAGGTAGGAAGGATAGGAAGGATAGGAAGACTTGGTCATAACCACTGATTGACGTATTGAAAACACACTTCTAACATTTATCTCGTACTTCAAAATACTGGTAGGTAATTCCGTCTTCGCGAAGACTGTATGTCGTAATGGTGTGGTTGTGGCAAAGTTCCACTTGCTGGAAGTCTTCCTTTGCTAAAGAAAGGGGTTTTCCAAATGTATTATTGAATTTCGTTACTATTGAATCTACTTGTCTTATGACGACTATGACGTCACATGACCCGCCATAATTTGCGTTTATAGTTAGTAGAGTAATATAAGTTTATGGTCATGGAGAAGTAATGAAAATAACAAAATAAATTATAAATTATTTATTTCATGTGCAAATTGACAGCGAGGCGGAAATTTGAACAGTGAAATGTATGTGGATGTCTTCAAATCAAGAGTGAATAGGCTGCCAATAAGTTAGTGCGCTATATCACCCAAGAGTACATCACCACTTACCATCAGGTGGGATTGTAGTCAACCATTAACTTGTAGCAAAAATAAATCGTTTCTAGGCATTGACATACCTATTATTAGTTACTAATAATTATGTCAATGTTTGTAGGTCTCGATCTCGATGCGTGTTCTTGTCTTTGTACGTTGACACAGGGAATTCAAGTGTAGTGTTAGCGTTATTTCAATAATAAGTATACTTTGTACGGCCGACAGTTCTAGGCTGCTCTGAAGTTAGGCTTTTGGATATTGTACGCAGGTACAGTACTTTAGAGAGAGAGAGCGACACGAACACTGAGCGTTTGACTGAATCAAACAATGCTCAAAGTGACACTCCGCTCACCCCGCGCGTCTTGCCACCATTTCGACCCTAAAATTAACTTCTGCGCAGCGATCCGAACAAAGTTCAGACCGGCCTAGAACTGCCGGCCGTACTATATCATGTACCCACTAACGTTCCAGCTGGCAGGAGTGGCCCTGATCGGGGTGGGCATCGCCGTGCTGGTGCAACTGGGGGACATCGAGATTCTGCAGGTGGCCGCCATCCAGGCGATACCCATCTCCATCATCGTGCTCGGCGCCGTTATCTTCCTCATCGCTTTCTTCGGCTGCTGCGGCGCCATCAAGGAGAGCAGATGCTTTCTCGTTACGGTAGGTAGACTTGACGCTGTAATCGATGAGCAAACTAAACCATACGAGATTCTGTGTCTCCTCATTTCCTCCTATAAAGGAGTGTTCATATCTGTTATTCGGAGGCCCTACAAAGGATATAGGATAGTTTTTATCACAGAAATCTTTAGGGAAGGGCGGTGGAAGTTTGTATGGAAAAGTAATATTGCTCAAGTAAGGGATAGAAAACTTATCTTATTTTGATTATCCTTTATGTGTCAGATAAAATTTGTTCTCAGGTCGTGGATCATTTAAGGTTGTTGTAGCTATATGCCGCCCGCGAATCATGGAACCCTACTGCTGGGAATGAGTATGTAATTTATTTATTATTTTCCAGTATTCTATAATAATGATGCTGCTGGCAGCAGGCAAGACGTACCTGGTGGTAGTTATCTTCAAGGGACTCAACAACATCCAACAGCTGATTGAGGACTGGATCGGCTCCGCATTCAACGACAACAAAATGAGAGAAGCGTTCCACGTTATGGAAGCTGCTGTGAGTGTCATCTCCTCCTTATGTACTTCATTAAAGGCAGGGTCTATAAACCATTGAACAACGGATAACTAACGATACTATCATGGTTCTGTCTGTCTGTTCGCGATACAGACGTCTAACAATTTTGGAGTGAGGATACCAAGGGACGATTTACTAGTGTACGATATTTACAACACCAAAAAGAACCTTCGCGATTGAACTGGACGGTACAGAGTCCAGCGACCTCTGAAAAGTGGAACCAGGCGCCGTAACCTCGTCCTTCATTTAGCTAGGTCTAGCAGCACGGGAGGTCAGCTTGGATTCAATGATGGAGGGAATATCTCATTTAAGTTGTGATGTCAGCCGCGTCATGAAGGATATGAGTGAGATCCTAGTGCAAGGATGTGTGTGTGAGCGTTCATTTTTTATTTATATAATGTTCATACGTCATCACTTATTGATTCCAGTTCCGATGCTGCGGTACGACGGGTCCAAATTCATACGAGGGGATTCTCGCGGCACTGCCGCCGACGTGCTGCGCAGAGCCCCAACCCGACCAGACCTGCGCCTTGGCCGACGCGTTCATGGGCTGCAACGCGCGCATCGGCGGCTACTTCGAGTCCTTTGGCGGGGCTATCGGCGGCGTTATCATCACCGTTATAGTTGTAGAGGTAATTTTTAAAAGCTCTTTTTTAAAAGCTCTCACAGCCCAGCGACGGAGGACACGTAAAGTCGTCGGTCCTGGTTATATCGGAGTCATTAAGTTATATCGGAGATATTCGGGTGGCATAGAAACTTCCGATAATTGAGATGCCCTTTCTTGCAATTCGCAATGAAGCAACGTGGTGAAGTATGTTCAAGGTGTCCTCGATGATGAGGGGACACCCAAGTAGTAGTAGTAGTAGTAGTATAGTGGTTTGTAAGGTAATGACAGCAACCTTCGTGAAGGATTGGTAAAGGCTGCGTTGTCCTGGCCCTCTCGCATACTCCACCACACCGCGCCGGCGCCGCTCCATTGCGATCGGTGGAGGAAAACCTGCATCACTCACGATGATATGCTTATTACTTATTAGTACTCTTGTGTTACATTCTGTTACATTCTGTGTGTCAATCTACTGACCAAGGTAAAGATGTATAAATGTTGTCTGATAATTTAAACAATTGTTTCCAGGTGGTGGCGTTTCTGTTTGGATTCTACCTGTGCTACACTATCGGAAGCAAAAGGCGTGTGAGAACTGCGTAAACAACGGCTGTAGCGCACGTGGCCGAGGGATGTGTTTTCGTGTATCTACTTATGTAATGTAATAAGAGAATATTAAAATGAGTATGGTATCTCCAAACAAAGTTACCAACACGGCTTGCGCGTGCACGGGACGCCCTTCATCAACCTAGGCAGCTTAGAATTACAATACAAAAAGATTTTTGTTAGAAGCCTAAATACGAGTACAGTGCATTGATTTGTAGTTGGCAGTTAGTCAGAAACAGAAATCTCGCACTCCTGAAAAGTATAGGGAATATATGTATTTATAAATTTATTGAAATAAAAAACATTCATTCAAGCTTCATAGGGCCCATAGCTTTACTCGTATTTGATGTTGTTTGTTCTTCAACACATTAATGATCTCTCATAGCTGTTATCAGCTATCTTATATGTATGTGTCTTATAAGTATATATGTAAGTATGCTCTACCTTGTAGAGCATACCACCAAGATACTCTTTTGCGAGTTGGTGCAAGTTCAAATTCAAATTCGATTATTGCATTATAACAGATAGTTGAAGTTAGAGTACACGAGCTCGTGTCTCTGTGATATACCTTAGAAGGTGTGCAAATATACATTTTTGCTGTGTAATATTGTATTAAGTATATTTAGTTCTACATAATATTGTAATATTCGATATGGATACTTACGACTCGGCACGTAAGCACTTAACAGTATTGTAATATTGCTTAGTACTATTTACATTGTACCTGGATATTGTTGATCATTTTATTTTTTAGTTTTTTACATCTATCTATTCATATTATAAATCTGTAACTGATTGTTGTCTGTGCGTGGAAGAGAAAAATAATTTTACTGGGGGTGTTTATTAACGCAACATAACTATGATTTTAACCTACGGCTTAACTGATTTGGGTGCAGTTTACACTAATATATTGTAGTAAGCTTTACTTAACATTTAGCAATAATAATAAAGTCTTGTCCGTTTAGAGAATCACGCCTAACAATTTCCGGTTGTGCAGGGACATGTTTCCCGAAGCGAAGTGAGGGCGGGTTTGCTAAACAATATTTAGTAAACAATATTTTCTTGCAGACTCAGTCCAGTTTTTGTAAGGAAACTGTGTTCGCCATAGTTATTGGAGTCTTGTTAAAAAGTCGCATTTAAAATTAAATTGAATTGAATCACAAAGTCATTAATAAATAATGTCATTAATTAACAGTTCTTTTTCTAATAATCCTGCATTTGCTTTCGTACTTATCTTGAATTTTAACTGTAACTTATTATTAAATTACTAATACCACAAGCACAAAGTAGATAGGTAAGTAAACTTATACAGATGTTTCGAGTCTCGCTGTGACCATGATATACAATTACCCACGCAATTGGGTCGGAATACCCAATATAAATAATATAATAATCGTGAGTAGCCGTTACAGTAAAATGTTTAGGGTTCTTGATGATAAAACTACCTGACTAGGATCATGAGGATAAAAATAAAATTATGTTGGTTTCCTAAGCGCTTGTAACTTTGATCGTGATCACCGCCATCGAAGCCAGCGGCCATAGCGAGCCAGTTAATTCGTGTAGGCATTGTATACATATATTAATAATAATTTTCATCAGTAGGTACAAAAATACGAACCAGATAAAGACGCACACACACACAGACACACACACACACACACACACACACACACACACGCGCGCGCGCGCGCGCACACACACGCACACACACATTACTATTACCAACTATCGCTACGCTGCAGTCCCTGTCCTAGCGATGGCAGTGTTTGTTTGTTAACAGTTGACAGACGAGTAGACGATGTAATAGTGTTCTGTGCAGACGATCCACCCGATGGTAAGTGGTGACCGTCGCCCGTGAACATTAGTAGCACCAAAAACATTACACATGCGAAAAAGATAAGGAAACATAAGATAAGTGGTACTCGTAGCAGAGATGACTTGCAGTTAAAAAAACACATGAAGAAAGCAGCGAAAGTGATGAGTACAGTAAGTTCAGGCTGAAAGCGGCTATAACTAACGATAATAGGTAAGTTTAACACTACGGTCACGGTACTCACGGTACGATGGTGTAGGTACTTGTTGGGTGTGGCCGTTGTCATCATGTATAGAACTCTTAAATAAGTTTCACTTCAGTCGTGTCGGTCGTTTTTATTATGCCTGCACCTTCCGGACATCAAATCGCTTTCGGTTAACACGAATTACAATTATATCGTTCGTAGAAATTATCGATAATATTAAATTATAATTTACAAGTAATACTTAGATAAGATAATATTTATAAGTAAGAGGTGTTTAGTACTAATGATATACATAAAATAGGACGTCATTGTCATGTAATTGCTGTAACGGCATCCTGGCTGGGCCGCCGGCCACACTGTGCTGTGGAACAATCCGACCGGCCGACCGGGTCGGAGAGACAGAGCTGCCCAAACTTTTTACATCACTAACCCATTTTTATTAGTCACTTTTTTTTGACAGGCGAAAAAAACTCTTTTTTTTTTAAACGCTCACAGCCGAGCGACTCGCGTCTATCCTACGTGATAGACCGAGTTAAGTAACAGCGGGCGCGGTCGGTAGTTGGATGGGTGACCGAGTGGAAATTTCTTAAGCGCTTTCGTGCTTCGTAAAGACGTCGGTCCCGGTTGTCATTGAGCCATGTCGGAGGCCTTTGGGTGTCATAAAAACTTCAAAACAACCAAACCAAACCCTTGGGGTAGCCACTAAAAGCTACACTAATCCAAACTGAAACAGCGTGGTGGAGTATGTTCTATGCCTCTTCAACGATGAGGAGAGACCCGTGCTCAATAGTGGGTCGTCAATGATTTGAAACCAGCTTTTTTTATTAGCCTAGCGAAAGAACAGAAAAGAAGGAAGCAAGAGGAATGAAATAAAATTTTGGCAGAATATACAATTTAAACGCTACGATTTAACTGGCAAACCCTCCCGATTCACACTTTGGCTAGCGCTGGAATACAGGTTGCAGGAAACTATTCCCCAAACGACAGCTTCATATTAGAGAAACGCTTTACGTGTTTTATTCGTTTCGAAGCAATGATATCATAAATACGAGTACATACTTATGCCACTAGCGCGCCGAAAGTGAGTCAGTCAAATTCCTTTACCTAATTTATTTAATTTTCATTTTTTGTATCATACGATCCGTAATTTTCTTTCGCATTACATTTACAGTAATGTCATCGGAACGGATCAAAAAGACTGGCCTTTTATAAACGTGACGCATCTATAGTTATAATATCTTTGTTTCTAAGTATACATCATAGTGCTTATACGAGTATGTATAGTGTTTATACTCGCGGCGCGTACCTACAGATACAGAACGTCCGTTTAAACGTATATTTAATTAGCGTATGTAGTTGTATGAGCCAGTTAACACACATGACAGTATCCGGATCCAGTAAAAAATCCAGTAAAAAACGGAAATACTGACCCGTTTCATCGGATCAACACTGAAGAACGAAAGTCCAGTAGCGTCGGATCTGTTAAAATCGGTCCTGTAATTGCTCTGCAGTAGCGACGGATCCGCGGTCCTGTAAATGCTGTGCGAATATTACCACCAGTAGCGACGGATCAGTTAAAAAGGATCCTGCAAAACGGACGTTCTATGGGTACGCGCCCGTATATCATAGTGTTGGAGTAATCCGATTTTGAAGTGAAACTTGTATACGGGGGTATTAAGATATTTCTGTCACGGAAAAGCGTTATGGCAGCAATTATAATTTTATTGGAAACTCAAAAACTACTGAACGGATTTAGATTGGTTGAAATATGAAGATAACTGATAGGAAAGTCGGAAATAATCAGGCCGCCTCGGAGCTTTCAGCGGAAACGCTGCCTTTGAGATTTATAACAAGTCATGTCAACAACATGCCGAATGGAAGTTCCAAAGGTCCTGGGTTCGATTCCCAGGGAGGTGCAAATTTGAACGATGAGTTTAAATTTTTCTTCTCGGTCTGGGGGTGTGTTCTTGTCTTGTGTGTTGTCCATCGCACCCATGACACAGGGAATCCTAGTGTGGAGCTGAGTGTGTAGCGTTTGGATTAAATGAAATAAGTACCTGCTACGGAGTGCAAAAATTTTACCAGTAGGTAAAATGATCATTTTTCGTAACGACTTCCAACTTCATAAAATTAATATTTACCTACATGAGTAATTTATCATTCGGATCGGTAGGAGAACTCGACTCGATTTTTGAAGAAGCAAACAGGCCAAAACGACATCGATAACGGTAGGCCGTTGACTGCCGCTGCAAGTGCACCGCGCTCCGGGGTCACCGACCGATAAAAAAAACCAGCCAAGCACTACGTATTTGAACGGGTTCAGTACAATATTTCGAGTGAAGATAATGTTTTACTTATTTTCTTGATCACAATTTTTCACATCACTTTTAAAAGTTTTCTAGACCTATCAACTGTCCGTCCGTAGTTTTCTAATTCCTTGAGTGTTTTCGAGGTTACCGTTAAGTATATAACAGTCCTTTAGCCGTTGGGTGGCCTACCACCTAATCTATCCACCTCCACGCTGGACTAGCATGGTGGAGTGTACTCCTAACATCGCCTATGAGTAGAGATCCGTGTCCTGTAGTGGGTCATACAGATAGTTTGACAACCGCGTAGCCTAGTTGGTAACGGTCCTACAGGTTGGTTAAAGGTTGGTAAGGTTGGTAACGGCTTGCGAGGGGTCCCGGGTTAGATTCTCGGCCGGGGCAGTGTACCCTATTGCGAGGGTATGAGTGTAAGCGTTTATTTATACATCTATCTAGACAAATCTATACAAATAAATGAAATTGGAGTGTCTGTTTATAATATTAAAATACCGCTTTTCACTAAATGGTATGAATGTAAAACTATGGATGGAATGACGTTATTTGGATGTATACACGGTACCAAAATAACATTTTTTTACAATTTTTGTTTGTCAGTCTGTCCGTTTGTTTAGGATATAATCTGGAACGGCTAGACCGATTTTGACGGCACTTTCACTAGCAGATAGCTGATGTAATAAGGAGTAACTTGGATATTTATATTTTAGAAATTTCCCCATAACAATTAAAATTCCACGCGGACGATGTCGCGGGCACCGCTAGTTTAATCATAAATCTTTATAACAACTAGTAACAGATCTGAGTAAATTATCTTGAATTTGTTTACAGGAACCCTGAAACCGGACGTGATTAAGTGTCAGGTTACATTGGCATCACCTTATACGTAACACTCGGAAAGACACACAAGGGGACATCAGTTGCAGTCGACATATTCAGGACTTAGCTTGATTGTATAGGGCCTATAATATAGGTTTACCAATCATCCAAACGCGCACACAGTCACACTAATAATAACATACAAGTCATACAACTGAACTGATAATGAAATGCAAATGCGCCCCGCCAAGACCTCTGTAACTACCTTTTCTCGAAACATTTTGTTTTTTGGGATCAGATGTAAATTATCGGACTAATTTAATAAGTTTATTAACACCTAAAGTCACTTACTCACTTACCTATCAAACCTAAGGTCCTTCCCAAAGTTCTAAAAGGTAGGTACGCTACAATAAACTATTCACTACGCGGTCGCTTCCGTACGTATTATGCCAAACTTTCAAATTGTATGGCCTACTAATACGATTTAAAATCTAATATTAATTATACACATAAACCAGCCCGAAGAGTTAAACTTTGACATCGGGCATGCCCGAGGAAGCGCCGCTTGTGTGGTCACCCGACAGTTCTGTTGATATTGAACTTGAGCGTGCTTGAGCGGACTCTCGTAACAACTTTGACAGCGGTTTAACGCCCTACTGCCTGTTCACACGTACCGCGGGTACCGCGACAGCTCACGACCACATCCAACATAATTATGTGGTCAACTAGTGGTTCCGTGTGAACATTCCGTTACAGCTGAAGCGCGAGGTAATTCTATCCTAGAGAATTGACTCTACGCGTAGGTACTGGTACATGTATTGTCTTCTATTCTACTACTCCCATACACTCCGCAGTACAGAAGACGGCCCTCCGTTTTCATTTAGGCTGGCAATGCATTGCTGATCTCCGATGGCGACCATTTACCATTAGATGGCTAGTCTGTTTGTTTGTTTTTTGTTTTGATCTTGCTTGATGTATTGAACAAAAATGGTTGAATATAAAACCCCTCAACCGTTTGCTGTTGGGCGTCGTACTCCTCATCTCCCTCATTTGCGCAACTTTGACACGGCCAGACTGACAGACAGTTCAGCACGAACTTTAGATACCTATGTATGTATATGCAAATGCATACTTCACCAGCACATTTATTTTTCCGGCATTTTATCGGCCTGGACAAAAAGTATGTACCGTATGTACAGTATTGTAGTAAAATACATAAAAAATTAATTCAACAACACTTGAGGACTATAGCAAAACAAAAAACCGACTTCAACATCGTCAAGTAATAAAATGACAACATCAGCGTAGAGTAAACTTATTTTCACATGGATGAAACCTTACTTTCTCAGTAGCGTCCATATTCTTTGAATAACTGCCTGCTTGTGGAAGCTCATCTCGTGACACCTGGGCATGTACCAGGGAAGAAAGGCAGCTAAAAATAAGAGCTACTACACTCATTTTCACATGGCTGATTTTTATAATGTTTTGTAGAATATTATTCTTAAATAGTATCCATAAGTGTCAGACACTTTCCATGGGCCGAAACTTTTGTCAGACGCTTTAAAGCTCCACTCACCACGATATATTATACATATAGTCGAAGTCAATTAAATATACATTATTAAGGATAACTCAAAAACTACACGTCAGATCTCACTCAAATTTAAATCGGACCACGTGACAGGCACAAACTTTCGAATACGAAAAAAATTAAATTTATCTCCTCCTTTTTTGAAGTCGTTTAATTTTTTTTTATTCTAAACGTTGAGCAGAATTTGATAAATATTTAAATGCGCAGGGCTTCGAAAGCCATAAAACGGTTATTTGAACACCATGGCCGCGGTTTCGTTAGCTAACGGTACCTGGGTAAACAGACCCAAGAATCTCAATCGACCAGTCCAAATATTGGCCATTAAGCGTCCAACTAGCCTGCATACATTTGCATAAATATTTACAAATGACAAATTAATGAACATTATAAAAGAAATGAAAACGATTTATGCGGTTCAACGAAAGATAAGACCTAAATATTTGGTTATAAATTGGAAAGCCTTGAACTGCCATTGACTTTAGGAGCAGCGACCGTTAAAATGATTAAGTTTTTTACTTGCTGCATGTCTTGACTGCTGAATCTCGTGTAGCCACCTGTCTCCTGGCCACTGGTGTCTGTTAGTGCACTAGACAGGCTATCATAAACTTTTTAAAACAAACAATAAAAAAAATATTAGCTAAACGCTTACACACTCATGCCCCTAGGATTTCCTGTGTTGCGGACGGCATGGATAACACAAATAAGACATCACTAAAACCCATGACCCGAGAAAAACCATTTATGTGTCATCTGCTCCGGTTGGGAATCAAACCCGGTACTTGTTCGTACTTCACAGTAGGGGCACTACCAACTAGGCTACGGGTCGTCGATAGGACTAATGAAATAAGAACGAGAAGATGAAACGCTGCATGGTCCGACACCACCACGACACTATCGACGTCAAATACATGCTAAGCGATAGGTACAAAAAATCCAGGGATACAAAATATCCCCAGGTAATGATGACAGGTACATAATAATGCCAAGTATCATGGTAACCTATACAATGGTTTCTGCGAGATACACACTCGCACAAGCAGACAAACAGACAAAGACATTTAAAATATGTTTCAGTCATATCGTGAATATAGCCTAATAAAAAATACCTGTGTATCCTCGGCGCCGGTATGAAACAAAAAATTACATGTCGAAATCGAACCCGGGACCTCTCGCACGTACACAAGAATGTCGTTTATGAGCAGCTCCTGTAACTTTATGCAACAGCGCGAGATGGCAGTTGTCTGCAGGCGGCCCGCACCGGTTAGCCCATAACGAGCTTTTTATACCGATCTCATCCGGTTTGCGACCAACGCCGCGGGATCTACTTTTATTTTTAATGTACATAATATTTGTAACAACTGGTAAGTACAGTAATGTATATTATGTTTTTTATGTACATACATAGCCGACAAACGAGCAGACAAGCCTGCTGGTAATTAGATAGACATTTGTAACACCAAAGGTAGTCGACGAGTTCTCAGCCGCGAAATATGGAGTGTAGAAAATGTTATTTGACAAATTAATGTATCTAGTTTTTTTAACGGATATAGAGGACTAACATAAATTGGGAAGGTCAGTCCACCGCTTCAGAGTTCGACACTTTTACCACAGTAACGTGAACACGCTGATCAATGATCGCTATAGTTACATAATTACATTAGCGTGCATTTGTCAGCATTTTCTGAGATTCAGATTAAATTGTTATTACCAATTGCTCGTTTAAAGGTGTTAGATATATGTATAGATAAGTACGGGCCGTAAGCCTGTGTGTGTACCTAGTAATGTATGTTCCTGGGTCAGGTCTAATTGAAGCGCAGGACACAGTGTAATTTAAATATGTACTAGAATCGAAACAGTTTAAGCACATCGGATCAAATTGTCACACAAACCCCAACTTAATTTGTACAGAGATCACGCGAAATAGTACAATATGACCCCTGATACTCCGACGATGGACCTTCAATGGTGGACCTAGAGTTGTATTTGCTTTGCAGGCTTTGGGGTTATGCTTTGGCAAATGATCATATGTATGGGAGTGCTAGGGATGGGAACAAATCGAAACATATTATTACCGTCTATCGAACATATTTTTACCATGTACCAGCTCACAGTTTTCAATTATACGTACATAATATGCCTATGTCTACCTACTAATAAATAATAAATAAAAACAGGAATCTTGAGTCTTCATGAGGAAAGTGAAGAGGCTTTTATTAGTTAGTGCGTTCAACATCTTACACTTAATCGCCACTCACCAGCGGGATTGATGTCAGGCATTAACTTAATAAGTAAAAAAATCGGAGGCAGTCATGAGGACTGCCGACAGAAGTGAGTACTTTAGAAAATAACTTAATAAAATGTAATTAAACAGACCTCTGCGCGTCGCTTGTCCGCGCACTACGTCACAGCATATTGCTGACGCAGGCCCATAAGTTTCCTCCTTACCGAAAAACGCTCAACGCGCCTATAGAAGTTTTCACTTCAAACATCAGTAATCACCATTTATTGGCGCACATCACTAGCGCGCACATTATGCCGGACAAATGTCAGCATGCTCCGCACGCACCGATGCCTCATTGAGCACACTGCTGTGCAGACAATGGCCCGACTGACATCTGACCCCGATGCTAGAGAGTGGTCCGATGAAAGTAAGTGTATGCTAATGGACACACGAGATAAACAAGCCTCGAAACTGTTCTCGATGCATGATTTTAAAGGAAATCTCTCGCTGGGAACTTGGCCTCATAAATCTTATTCATGTTTTTATTTTGATGGACTATAGTAAAGTTAGTGGCCGAGTTCACCAAACTAACAGTGGCACGGGTTCGATTTCCCGCTAGTCCCGCTACACCAGATATTAGGAACGTTTTTTGTTTGATTTTTTGATGTTTGTTATATTTTCCGATTTTTACCATTCTTAACGACAGGTAGCCCAAGTATGAAAATAATATTTTTTCTACTTATTTATTAATTTGAAAATTTTCAACCTCTCTTATTGTCAATCATTTCAGGGGCAAATCAGTTATACAGTAAGTGTAGTACTCTGTAGAGTACCCCGTTGCCCGGTTTCATATACTTAGCTTAGAGGTAAAAGGTATATAATTATGTACTTGTTTGTGAATTGGGAGGTTAGTAAGTAGCTAGATGAAGAAAGATGAGGAAGTAATGACCGATGTGTCAACGACATGTTGGGAAAAAAGGCTTAGACTTGCAAATAGGCGTACTTAACTAATTTTAAGTAAGTTTTACTCATAGAATGCAATAGTTCAATAGTTCCATACATATTGTAGCCCCTACTCGTGACTCGTGACACGTGTTTGTCAACTGACTTAATTGTTAGGGTTTTGAAACCAGGTTATAGCAAGCTAACGAACTAATTTTTTAACGGCCACACACACATTTAACAAAAAATTATAATAACAACAATTATTTTCAATCAAGATATTACGCACTCACACTTGTTGTAAAACATACCACGTAAGCTGGGAGCATGCAGCCCAAGATGACAGCGATCGAGACAAATAAATACATACCTACCGTCAATAATATAATAATTATATTTGTGCCCAAGTCGAGAATCGAAGCCGGCTTATTTCGCTTGACACATGGGCTCACCACCAACAGGATTGCAATGTCTCTAAATCATTTTAAATTAAACTTTGTGAAGGTGTTTAAAACGACTTTGGATTTTTGGGGTCAGTGACCCTTTTAAATCCTTTTAGACATCCCTGTTCTTACCTTCCGTAACGTGTATGAGGTATTAAAAATATACTTACTTATTAAAATATTGTGAATTGTCTCGGTATTCCAATTACAAATTGTAACGTTCCTTTAGCTCGGCGAACCAGGGCTCGGAGTGGTTGACCGAAACAAAACTGTGGGTAAAAAGTTGCCCCAATACAACACGCTGGTCGCCGGCCGCAACGCAACGCGGAGCCGGTCCTGGCTAGGGTCGCCACCTTTACTGTATCATACTTTGTAATGTGTTGTATGTTGATAATTTACTAGTGTCCTGGTGGATTGTCGTCTTACGGCCGTCCGACTTACAGACTGGTCGTAACACGGCAATTGGTTCGGACGTGCGGAATCGTGGCTTGCGGCTGCGACAGGCCGTAAATGTTGTTGTACTTTTTGCAAAATACTGAATGTAGTATACAATTTATTTTGTTAATATTGAGATTAATTAAAATGATCAATTATCTACTATTATTGTACTGTATATTCTTTATTTCAAAAAATCTCAAAAACGTACACGATTTATAATACAGGTTTTCACAAGTAAGTTCTATGAATGTATAACAGTGGTAACAACAAGTGGACTTATCGCTCAAGTAGATCTTCCAGACAACCTTTCCGTAAAAGAAAGAAGCTTAGAGTATATAGTTAATAATATATATATACTCTAAGGAAAGAAGTAACTTATTTCTTAAAAACGGTGGCAACCGTGGCAACCCTACGGTCGACACCGGGCTCTCATTAGGTAAGTACATGATGATCACGCTAATACAGTGTTCGCATCAATATATTTAGTATCGACCAGTATAGAAATATGTAAAAAGACCATAAAATAAATTGAGTTTGGAATAAAGCCGCAAGGTGGGTCCTAACGAGCTACCGCCATAACTTAGGATGGAAATAGAACTTGATAATAATCTCCAAGGCTCTGAGGTTTTGTTATTTTTTTATGAAACCAATAATGCTTATTTTGCTTTGCTGATTAAAACACTTTAATGGAACGCCTTTATTTGAAAGGGTGAATGACTCCTCGAGTCCTCGCCTCGCCATAAATAAACGAAACATCTAGCTATAACAATAATAAAGGAGTAAAATTTGGTATATCCGAAATCAATTCATAAATAAAATACCTGTTGTTGGATATGCTGGTAGCTAAATGAGAGACTTTTGTTATTTACGATTTTCGTACGATTCAAGCTTGATTTCATAAGAATAACTGAATACCTACAATACATTCACAAATATTTACAAATTCGACGTGCTGATATTTTTTAAGTAACACGAAGACACTGAGAAAGTTTATTGCAACGTTTATTTATACTTAAGCTTGGATAAAAAGTGAGAGGGCGACTAAAACCGCGTTGGATCGCTAGTTTAAAATACAAATAATGACCGAAACATTTAGCGTGCAGCGAGACCGGCGTAAACATGGATGTGTGGCGTCGGGCCCGGACACCGTTAGCTTCGGTATAAATGTAGAAACCCACCTGGCCGGCGCAGTGTACCGGGCGAACCCGCTATGAGGTCGTACGCGCTGCTCCTCGCCCTAGCCGTGCTGCACGCACGCGCGGCAACCATCCCCGCACCAGAAAACGAAAAGAAATTACCGATCGGACACGACGCGCTAGACGATGTCTCTCTCGACAACAATGAAAGTGAACAGGAACTAGTAAAGCCAGCCGACACGGTCAAGGACTTCGACAACAACCTTCGTAATAGCATACCCGAAAATGTTCCAGTCAAAATCATCGAGGAGCAGCCGATCATCAAAACGATCCCCCTCAAAGAAGACTCCAACGATTACGTGCCTGACAATGATGACAGCACAAACATCAAGAGAGTCGAAATAGACTTAAAAAATCCGGGCCCACCGCAACGTCAAGAGCACGATTCGCAGACACCTTCTGTATATTACTCTTTCATCGATAAGGAGCGAGCGGTGGCTGCCATTAAGCAATCCATCGCAGAGTCACAAAATATATTCACACGTGGAATTCAGGATGTAACTCAAAAATTTAAATACTATTTCGTACATAACGATGAACTGAATGAAGTCTCCAAAAATATTCAAAGCTTGAGGCAAAATTTTGACGCCGAAGTTCTTAAATTAAGTAACACCATCAACTTTTACCTAAAGCCCGAACCTGAATCAAGTGGCGCCCAAAATGTTGAAATACCTTCGGAAATAAAAGAAGTGGAAAATCGCTTAAAATCTTTAGAAACTAATTTTAACTACGGAGTTGGCATGCTATCAGAAGGAGTAGAACTTCTTACGATATTAAAAGAGGAGGATGAACAAAATTTGAAAATTGCTGGCAAGGCAGATACTGAAAATCCTGCAACGGCACCGCAGACTGGTACGTCCACAGGAACAGCACCAGCGAATGCGGGTTCAAATCCAACTATCCCAACCGTTTCCAATCCAGTATTGGACTACATACAGAATCTAAACTTTTCGATATTTAATGCATTCAACAGTTTATCAAACTCAATTCAGAACATTTGGCTCCCTAACCAAAATCAAGGTACGAATACCACGAACCAGGGTGGGTTCAATCCAGCAAGCTTTTTCCAAGGTATAACTATACCGAATATTTTCCAACAGAATTCAAATCAAAATACACAACAACACCCAGGCACAGTGCCAGCCAAGCCAGCCGACGCTCAAGGTGATGACGCCGGATCGCCACAAACGCCTAATATCTTTCAACAGATTCAAACTTCTATTCAAAACTTCGTAAATCCTGGACAGGCGGGCCAACAGCAAACGCAACCGCAACCGAATCCCATATCACAGTTCTTTACAGGTGTCAATCAGGGAATATCCAACTTGTTCCAAGGACGACCTCCACAAACTCCACAGCAAACCAACCAAGCGAATGCGGCGAGCGGCCAGCCTGCCGCGGACGCTCCAGCTGCCCAGGGCACCAACTCAGTTCCTGCAGCACCTGCACAAGTGGAGCCCGCCAAGCCTGTAAAAGAATCGGAGCAGGTTCAAAGCGCGCCAGCACCGACCCCGGTTGAGAGCGTACCGGCTCAAAGCGGACCCATCCAGCAGATCGTCCAAAACAACCCTATTGTGAAGGGAATAACAGACGCAGTACAAAGGATCCAAGGCCTATCAAATCCTACCAAGCCCAGAGACACTGTCGTCGAAAACTCTGACTCCAAAGGACACGGAGGTTCTAATAGCGGTAAGTAATAATCATTATGTGACAAAATATATAAATATTCTTATTTATATCCCTCAACATCAACATGGCCGGATTCCGGTTTGAAGATGTTATCTTTATTTTTATGTGCGGCAATGACCATTTAACATCAGGTGGACCATTTCTCGTTTGCTACTCCATGAAAAATAATATAAAATACAGTTACCTATACCATTTGTCATTCTGTAATCTTTGCTATTTAGTATTTATTTAAATTTTATATCCATACAATTTTTTATGTAAATAGCCAACAAATAAGCAGATGCGCCACTTTATAATAAATGGTCATAATAATACCGAAGGTATCACTTATACTTTACCGGTCGATAAAAAACCAAAGGTTTGCAATTATATTCTGGCTATTTCTAGACTAAAAACTAATTAACCAAGTGCGTAGTAGCCACAGACTGTGGTAGTAGCACATTATCTTTATAACCACCCAGTATGACTGTTACTGTCCTGTCACATGTCCTAGCAAAACTGTCTACTCATCACCCCATCATTACATTTTACATCATACCTTTCTCTATAGTGACGGCGTGGAGCAATTTCGTGAACAGTCTCGTAGGTACGATAGGTGCTGTCGTAAACGGTACTGCTGCCAGCGTGTCGACCGCGGTCAATAGTGCCATCAACACGCTAGGCACCAATATCCAGGTATCAGGCGTAGGTAGTGGTCTGTGTTGCTTTGTGTTGGTGTGACGTCGTTCTAAATTGTTGTCATGTTTAATCCGTAATTATGTTGTTTAATACCGTGTTAACCACATATATGTTTGTGTCTGACTAATTCCATTACAAGTAGACATTAAGGTCTAATAGCGCGTCGGCGAATTTTCAACTTAGGAATTGATCGGTGATTGATAGTTGGGGGGTTGTGGGGTAAAATCTTCAGCGCTTCCATGCTTCGTGCTAAACCGTCGCGCGCGGGTCTTGGTTGTAATTGACAAAATGATGAGTCGTTAAATATTAAGTGGGGCCTCAGGTGCCATTAGCATTTCCATAATTAAACCTTTAGCTGTTCTTACAGTGAACTGAACCAGACCAGGGTTATAGAAAGCCCAGATTTAAGTAGTTTATCAATTCATAAGTAGCTCCCTTCGATTTTAGTAGAAACATAGCTTCATACCTGAGGAAAATTATAATCTTAAGTTAACAAACAAAAATTTTACTATCAATTAGTATATCGTTGTATAACAGAGCAATTAATTTTACTATACTCTGACTACATTACTTGTGAAGCAGATTCTGTTTACATTTATTTTCCTAGGTCCAACTCGTGGTCTAACTGTATCTAGAAACTAATGTTGCCAACATTTTCATTCATTTTTCGTACTTTCTATATACCTATTATTTCAATAGTTGACATTGTAGGTACGTAGTCTCGAAATATAGTACAATAAATATATAAGAAGATATATAAGAAATTTTCTGTTATTTTTAATGTAACTGATATTTTTTGTTGTTTTTTTTTCAGGCGATTCTATCAGTGGGTTAGAAGATGCTGAAGACGCGCCAGTGAAGGAGCAACCAGAGAAAATTCCAGAAATCCAAGATGGCAATGAACCTTCAGCCGAGCCAAACAAGACTGAATAAGTCACTAGTGTGATATGCTAAGTAATTTATTATAATTAAGTAGGTTTACCTTAGTGCTAATAGGAACAATGTATGACATGATACGTGTTTTACAATAAAATAAAAAACTTTTATTAAATGGGTTCCTACCAGTAAATCTGCCATCCCTTCGCCCTCGAAAACATAATTCCTTAGTACCTACCTACTAACACTCGAAAATAAATAATATGTTTAGTTGGGTTTTTTTAAATAAGTAGGTATATCTATTTTTTTTGAGAAACCGATAAACAAACACTAAATGTTACTACAAACGAACTGCAATCCGAAATAATTACATAATCCGTAACCGTAACGAAACTATCAGATCCGAAAGGAGACCTTCAGTTTTTGGTTTTTGGCCTAAGTATTTTTGGCCACAGACAACATTTTATCAAAATTTATTAGGTATTATGAATGATGACTTGACTAGGCTATCTACTAGTAACGACCTTCGCTACGCTTCGGGAATCCTATGCCCTTGTGTCTGTTCAGGCAAACATAATATTATTGCAACACCTTGATTTGGGGCAACAGCACACCACACTCAGCGAGTTATTATCGTCCAACAAACAGCTTTGACGACCCTTATGACGCAATGATTACCACGCCAGACTGCTGCTTGAAAGGTTTTGTATTCGATCCCCAGCAAGGAGGAAATTTAATTTAAGTGATGAGTTTAAAGTTGCCTGCTATGGCACACACGATACAGGGAATCTTATTGAAGGGCTATGAGTCAAGGTCCCAAAGTCGGAAGAAAGATTGGTCACCCACATTGTAACACAAGACACCTTTGTTGCCATTCGTCCCATCTGTCCGATTCTGTCCAGAGTGTCCAGTCTTGTGAATCAGTACTACTATGTAAATAATATTATTTATTTTTGGTCAGTGATTACCGTATGGTTTAACGTTGAACTCCCGAACAGAAGGGCTCTGTTTCAAACCCCGCACGCACCTCTAGTTTTCAAAAATTATGTTCGTATTCGAATTTAACTATGACATGCTTCGGTGAAAGAAAACATCGCGAGGAATCCTACACACCTGAGAGTTCTCCATAATGTTCTCAAAGATGTGTAAAGTCCACCAATCTGCACTTGGCCAGCGTGGTGAACTATGGCCTTTACCCGTCACGTCATGAAAGAAGACCCGTGCCCAGCAGTGGGACAGTTAAAAATACCTACCCCCATTCAAATACGGTAGGGCAAAAGGTAGGTTATTAGGTATAACCATTGACATATGATATTACTAGTCAATGGGTATAACAGATATAATGATATGACGTAATAGAGCAGATCTAACGGAGCAGAAAATATTGAACTACATAACAGAGCCCAACGATCACCTTAAGACGAAGACCTTAAGGCGGGACTTTGCCTGGGGCTATTGCCTCGTCCATTGTTCAGCAGACCAAGAGAGATCAGCTTAAACTCAAAAATGGATCCAAAAAATGGATACGTGACTTTGACAGATATTACAAAATTCAAAAACAGCACGCATAAAACACAATTCCGATGTTGGCAACATTAAATATGGAACGTCACGTTATGTCAATATTACCTATTAAATTATTATTTATTCACTGACACTGTCAGCCGTCAGTGTCAGAACAGTCCACAATCTACACTTACACGAAATACGAATCAAATTCGATTTACTACAAAATCCACATTGATTTATTTTGATTCATCAAAATATTCGTGTACGTGTAATAATATAATACTGAATTAACTGAATGCGGCGCGTGCCGCGGCAGCCGCGCGTGGTATTACGCGTGTGGATGTGGAGGTTATCTGTTTGTTGTTTGTATATTTTTTCATTTGGACTTGGAAAATGAATGGTCTAACATTAAGAATTAGCGGTGGTGGAAGTAAAAAGACTAAAAACACTTTTGGTTTCCCCACCGTCACCGTTCCTGAATCAAATAATGTTATTTTATGTAAGTTATATATTTCTTTCATTAATCTATTAACAGTGTGAGGGGTATAGGCCGTGCCGTGGTGGACTATGGCCTATACCCCTCACACTGTGAGAGGAGACCCAGCAGTGGGACAGTTATGGGTTGTGATGATGATGATGATCTATTTATAAATTAAATTTTTTTGAAGCATGCGTTAAATGAAATTTGGCTAAAGAAATGTATATTATTTGATTGCTTTTTTAAATTAAGTACATTGTACTTAAATGTACATGAATGAAATTTTTAATTTCCAGTGTTTTAGTACATTATGTATTACATTATGTGATTATTTGTTTTTGTGTGCGTTTTGTAAAGGTCAATGCAATTAAATAATACTAAATGTATGTGCAGTTACGATGCAACTCATTTACTGATTATGGTATATTATTGGGCTATATTATTTATACTTATGTTTGTTTAAAATTCAGAACCACCATATGCAAAGCTTTGATTCTGGATAGAATCGAAGCTATATAATTATGGCAAACATGGATATGTTTGCCATATATTTTTCACAACAATACAAGTAAATCCAGAATTGTCAAAACATTGATCGAAAGCGTCACTCATTGTCCAGAGCACTCTGCAAACATCACAAGCAATCGTAGGTGGATGGGAGTAAAGAATAAATGGAGCTCATTAGATTCTTATAGCATTTTCTGTTTTACATTTATGCATTCTTTATTTACCAAAAGTTATAATAGCTTATCCTGATTATAAGTATTTTAAGTTCAAAATCCCACATAATTTTATAGGTGAGGTTTCTGAATAAAACTGCGCACATACATAACTATTATACTGAGAGGTATGGTTCCTGTTTACACAGATGACATTTTCTACTTATATAATTTTATCTATTTACAGCTGCCAAAAATAAAGAAGTCCAACACTTTATACAGGCTTCCAGTGTAGACCAGCAATTGACAAGTTTGAAAAATACCTTGAGTTCTATAGCCACTTCGCAGGATGAAGACCTTATTAAATTTCTTGTTATTGTGTTCTTGCAAGCTGAAGTCAAACATCCCGTAAAATGCTTTTTGACAAGGTAATAAACAATATGTTATAATATGCCTTTTACAATCTATACAATGTAATAAAAACGTAACTGATTGCCATCTATACATGAAGATATATCAGAAATACTATTTAGGCATTTATTAACACACTAAAACCCAAAGTAATGATTGTTGGAGTTTTTGTCAGTTTGTCTAGCCATTTGGGTGGGATTTTCCCTGATGTATTGTGGTCATCTGCACTAAAAATTTTGTGTTTGTTTTATCTCAATCCATTTATAAATAAAATTATGTCTGTTAAGGAATCGCATCTAACAATTTTCGACTGGGGGTACTAAGTGACAGATTTCCCGAAGTGATGCTAGGGTGGGTTTACTAGTGTTTTAATAATGCTCTTTCAAAAACCATGTAAGTAAATAAATAATGCTTAAAGAAGTGTGCAAATCTATTTGCAAAGTTTTGTGTATTATTCATAGAATAAGGACTGTATAAATAAAATCAACATTCAAGTAACACCTTTAAATCCCAACCTCTTTTGCTACACTATAAGTTTGAAGAATTGACTTCACAGATCCATAACAAAAAGTGACAATCTTGAGCAGCCGTTCGCAGCGGCGTTGTCGGAAGAAATACTGAGGCTCGCGACCGACCCTGGCGCCAGCTACAGGTGTTACGTGGACGTGGTGTCGAGGGTGGCCAGCTGCGTCGAGAACTTCCCGGCCGGCGCCGCCGCTGTGAAGAACATTGAAATACCATTAGCCCAATATCTGAGCGGTGGTCTGCATTGCACTGTTAGGACTCTCAGGTGATCTAAAGCATTTCCTGTTTATAATATCGAAAATCTGTCATAACTGATTCTCTATATGAAATTTAAAATGTGTAAGAACTGAGTTTAGTTATTATTAGTGCAGTACCAAAAGTAGTTATGGTGCTACTTTTGAGACCTAGGTTCGAATCCCGCATCCACTATGTTCCACTAATGTTCTTACTTTAAAATAATTTATGTTTTGGTTTGCTTTGTAAACATAGTAAGTAATGTAACATGCTTAGTACTAAGAGTTCATAATATAAAAATGCCCAGACCAGAAATTACCACTTTCACTGGATCAGTGTGGCAGACTACAGCCATAAATCCCATTTTCTTCATATAGGTACCCCGAACAGTGAATTAATTAATGAATTCCTTTTTTTTTTCAGTGAAACCAAATGTTTATCACCCACAGAAAAGAATGAAGTTTTTAATCTAGCACATTCAATACTACGACTTATACTGTACATCACCCAAAAAGTTTCACCGGACCATGTCGACAAACTAAACTCTATGCTCCTGGAAATAAGACCTTGTTTGAAAAGCCTGCTGTTTGATGATGATGTACCAATGGACACAAAGTCAGTTTGTGGGATTGTCTATGTTTCTATGTACATTTTACAGAATAATCCAGATTCGTGGGTTGATGTAAGTATGTATGATACTGGTTTCTATATTAATTAATTAAATGTTGTTATAAATTTTGCATTGAAAGCTAAGTATCACAGAAAACTCTTAAATACAGCATTACAGCTTTCATAACTATAGAGTCTAGAGTTCTAGACAGAAACAGAACTGCACAGAATGGGCCTGGAGGGAGGCTACACCAAATTTTATATCAAAATTTTACAAACCTTTTTTTTATAGTAATATCCGACCAACGAGTAAATAGCCAAATGATGGTATGTGGGGACCGTCGCCCGTAAATCTAAACACAACTCTTGCTAACAACTTGCTATCGACTGGGCTATGGGGTCGTATTATATCCTACTTCCTACTAATATTGAAATGCGAAGTTTGTGATGACATGATGAGATTTGTTTGTTATTCTTTGACCCAAAAACTACTGTATGGATTTTGATGAAACTTTACAATAATATAGCTTACACATCAGAAGAACATAATATAGGCTTTAATTAATAAAGATATAGTGTGAATAATCCAAAATATATAAAGAAAAAAGAAATTTCTCTGCTTCTTTCTTTCTTTCAAAATATATAACTGGATAAGTTACTGGCGGGACCCTAGTTCTAATATAAATTCGTTACTATACTCAACTGTATTTTTATTCAACTGTATTGTAAAATGTAACAAATTCCTTTAATAGTGCGGTTGTTTTGCAGATTTTGAACTCTGACAGTAAAGATGAGACGCTGCAGAGTTTCCTGGCGCGCGAGGCGTCCCGACTGAGCCTGTACGCGGCCATAGCGACGGCCGTGCCCGCGGCGCGCCTGCACGCGCGGGACGTCGCCGGCGCGCCCGCTACCGTCGTGCTCGCCACCAGCGTCGTCGGCGTGGGGGAGAGGTTCGTGTTGTTTCTTTATCGTCTATGCCAATAATATGAAGCTGAAGAGTTTGTTTGATTGTTTGAACGAGATAATCTCAAGAACTACTGGTTCCAATGGAGAAGGCAAAAGGGTCAAAATATTACTATCAAATACACCTAAAATCCGAGCTTAGGTCATATACATTACATAACTTTTTACTTCACTTCAATACATGCAGTATTTCCGAAGTTATAAAGACGAGAAGTTCAAGCCCTTTTTTGAATTTCCGCGCTTACGCTATGACGTCACGAGTTAGTTCGGCCGCGAGCACGATACGCCGCAAGTATAGAAAATATGGGTCTATGCAGTTCAAAAATCTATAACTTTCTTATTTCTATAGATACAGACTTGAAATTTTGCATAGATGTAGTAGATAGTATGTGAATTATATTATGTTATTTTATTATTGATAACTAAGGTTTGCTCGCGGCTTTACTTTAACATTTCGGTCAAAAATCCCTATCAACTACGCGCGACTACTGAGAGATGACTTCATCGAGCAGTGACCGCCCGCCTGCGTTTTTAAAAAAACCAACGGCCGTAAATACGCACTTTGATCGTTAATATCTCAGCCATTTATTGAGATATGGAAAAAGTAAAAACACAGTTTTTCTTGTAATTTTTTATAGATTTATTTGACGTGTAAAAAAAAATTCGTTTGCCTGGTCCATTGAATTTTTTTTTTGTGTAGGATAGTCCATTTATCAGGGAAGGCTATAGGCTATGTAACATCATGCTATGACCAACAGAAGCCGAACATCAATGAAAAATGTTGCAAAAATGGGAGAGTATTTAATTTTTGCAAACGTAAATTAATTTTTCCCGAAGCGAAGCGAGGTCCGCTCCACTAGTAATATTGGTCCACACTACTACATTTTACTATTATTTTATAGATGGAATGTCGATAGACTAATGTATTACAGTCAAATATTACCTGTGAAAAAATTTTCCGCGCCATCGCAGTTCAGTGACCACGATCCATGCACCTGGGTCGAAATATCGGCGTACAAAATACATATCGTGAATGAAATGTTAATACTTTCCCAGAACGTGTTCGGACGCGTCGTTCAACCTGGCGGTGGCGCGCACGCTGCTGCAGATAAGCAAGGGGTTGGAGCGGGGCCCGGGCAAGCCGCTCGGGCTGGCGCTGGTGGGGGTGCTGCTACCCTACGTGTGGGGACATCTGGACCACCACATGGACAGCGTGCGCCATCTCAGCGCGCAGACCCTGGGCAACGTCGTCAGATATTCCGCCCGGCTGCAGGGGGAAGGTTGGTCCGTTGTATCGATTACGTTATGACATTATTGTAACTATGGATGCGAGAAATAATTACGGAACGCATGAGACAGAAAAATGTGGCTACATGAAAAGTAGGACAATTAGCCAAATTTGACTGCTCCACTTCTGACGCGCTAGTGACATCAGCTTCTTTTTTACTTAAAATATCATTCGTACAACCCTTGTGCGTGTATAACTGAATTGAAAGGCAATTAACCTTTTCTTATTCTTGCGTATGGAAAACGCTTTTACTGACATACACTTGGTATTTTCATTGTGACCTTTACGCACCTGGTAATAAAGAGTGTGGTCGCGCAGGCGACTCGTCTGCGCTGGACGGGCTGTTCTCGTCGCTGCGCGCGCTGGACCGGCGCCGCAAGAGCTACTACGTGAGCGTGGGCGCGCTGGCGGCGGCGCTGGGCGCGCGCGACGTGCTCGCCCGCCTGCCGCTCGTGCTGCGCGACGTCATGGACCACCTGCACGTGCCGGCGGTGCAGGCCAGCGTGAGGCTTGATGGCATTCTTTTATGGAACAAGATGAGATTGTTGAAACAGAACAGGACTCGAATGACTCGACTCGAATCGACTAGGATAGTTATAGTCTAAGATCCCATAGCAGGATTACTGCGCTCATCTGTTTTTTGGTAAAATCCAAAATTTTATGCATATTTATAATTAGGAGAATATATATATATAGGGTTGCCAATCAAAATTTGGCCGCTAGTATTTTTAATTAAATTATTTTTAATTTATTTTTGGGAAAAAATTTCGTTCACTTGTTTTTTAAATAAAACCTTGTCTATATCACGGCAATTTATATAAAGAGTCTAAAAAATCACGGTTGCCGTTGCGCACCTGGCCGCAACCTCTTGGCAACCAGGTGTAAACAGGTACGATTTCGACACATTTATACGTTCATAACGTACATCTATTAATTATACATCAAATTAAAGCTAATTTTTTTCTATTTATTATCATATATGGTTGCCAAATAAAATCCGGCCGCAAATAAGGGTTGCGGGCTGTTAAAGATGATAAATATTTAAGGTAGAGTGACGAAGAAAGCGATTGTAAGCTGTGCGAATTGCGCATGCGTCGAAAGTTAGTGTTCATAAAAACAAAAAATTGTAGGTAGTAGAGCCTAGGATCTACTACCTATGTAAAATAATTAATTTTAATTGTTTTGCATAGGTAGTAGAGCTTAGAGTTGGCCCGGGGTAGTACTACCGCCCGCCACGGTACTTAGTACCATTTCTACCGTGTAATAATTGTTTTAACAGCAATTGTGTTCCGGATAGAAAGGTGTGGAGCCGGCTACACTTTTTAGAGGCGACCATCTCAGTCCTCAAGGGTAGCAACACATCTGTGACCGAATTATAACGAGACTCTTACTAACATTTACTAACTGGACTATTACTAACAATAACTAACAGGACTAATATTCACTAACAGTCCCTGTCCCAGTCCTCATACTTTCAAACTAACCAACTAATGTTCTAACACCGTCACCTGACCGGACTAACTATCCCAGTCCCCATTTGAGTCTTGTTCTAAGTCGGTCCCAGTAGTCATGGGCGGCAGCGGAAGGTGGTGCTGTATGCTCGTTTGCTACCTTTTTAAATAAATAAATAACGCTACACACTCATAGCCCCACACTAAGATTCCCTGTGTCGTGGGTGCCATGGACAACACACAAGACAAGAACACACCCACACCCAGACCAAGAACGGAAATTTAAATTCATCATTCAAATTTCCGCCTCGCTGGGAATCGAACCCAGGACACTCGGAACGGCGATCCGGCGTGTTAACCGTTGCGCTATCCGGGTCATCGACCTTAATTCCATAAAAATAAATTATCTGTCTGGGAAATTAATACATTAGGAATTAGTAGATGGTACTACGTTACTACGTTTTTCCATAAAAATAAACATTAATAACTTTTTTAATTCGTTATTTTTATTTCTAATATCTATTTCTAAAATTCATGTGTTAAATGCAATAGTTTATTTTTATATAAAAAAAACAAAACAACCTCAAAGTTACCGCTGTCATTTACATTGTATAAAAACTATAATCTATAATTATTATTCTTACTCGTAAGTTCGATTGAAATTTTACTTACGGTTTGTATTTTGCAAAAATCTTCAAATTCTTTTTTATCTTTTTGCTTTAGAACTACAATTTTTTTCAGACAATTTGAATGATATCCATAATCATTAGTGGATTCCATTGTTAATAAAGTGTCATGATATTTATATATTTTTTTACGACGAAACAATAACATTAGCGAGCACTTTTCGAATGATGCATTACCAAAGTCGAGTACTTTTTTGCCTTTTCCTTTACACAGAAAACACGCCTTCATCTTTATCAATTATATTTTACGTTAATTAATTTAATAATTAGATGCACAAATAAAACAACAAGGTAAATATAAAACTTAGTTTTTTTTTTACATAAGAGAAGTTAATGCTTTGACAACAATTCCACCTGATGGTAAGTGGCGATTAAGTCAAAGAAAAAAAAACGAAACGGCCTTTTAGGTTTTTATGTTTTGTTTTTTTTTTTATTGATTTAAGGCAGCAAACGAGCATGCAGCACCACCTTCCGCTGCCGCCCATGATAACTGGGACCGACTTAGAACAAGACTCATATGGGGACTGAGATAGTTAGTCCGGTAAGGTGACGGTGTTAGAACATTAGTTGGTTAGTTTGAAAGTATGAGGACTGGGACAGGGACTGTTAGTGAATATTAGTCCTGTTAGTTATTGTTAGTAATAGTCCAGTTAGTAAATGTTAGTAAGAGTCTCGTTATAATTCGGTCACAGATGTGTTGCTACCCTTGAGGACTGAGATGGTCGCCTCTAAAAAGTGTAGCCGGCTCCACACCTTTCTATCCGGAACACAATTGCTGTTAAAACAATTATTACACGGTAGAAATGGTACTAAGTACCGTGGCGGGCGGTAGTACTACCCCGGGCCAACTCTAAGCTCTACTACCTATGCAAAACAATTAAAATTAATTATTTTACATAGGTAGTAGATCCTAGGCTCTACTACCTACAATTTTTTGTTTTTATGAACACTAACTTTCGACGCATGCGCAATTCGCACAGCTTACAATCGCTTTCTTCGTCACTCTACCTTAAATATTTATCATCTTTAACAGCCCGCAACCCTTATTTGCGGCCGGATTTTATTTGGCAACCATATATGATAATAAATAGAAAAAAATTAGCTTTAATTTGATGTATAATTAATAGATGTACGTTATGAACGTATAAATGTGTCGAAATCGTACCTGTTTACACCTGGTTGCCAAGAGGTTGCGGCCAGGTGCGCAAAGGCAACCGTGATTTTTTAGACTCTATAAATAAATTTCCGTGATATAGATAAGGTTTTATTTAAAAAACAAGTGAACGAAATTTTTTCCCAAAAATAAATTAAAAATAATTTAATTAAAAATACTAGCGGCCAAATTTTGATAGGCAACCATACATATATATATTCTCCTAGTAATAAATATGTATAAAATTTTGGATTTAACCAAAAAACAGATGAGCGCAATAAACATGCTGCCGGATCTGGTACTATTAGTTTGGTTAGCAGATGGTGTTAGAACATTAGTAGTAGATAATTATGAGGACTGGGGCAGGGATTGATTGTTAGTCCTGTTCGTTTTATTAGTAATAGTGCAGTTAGTTAGTCTCCCAGAGTCTTGTTCTAAGTCGGTCACAGTTATCATGGGCGGCAGCGGAAGGTGGTGCTGCATGCTCGTATGATACCTTAAATCAATAAATAAAAAGTTAGTAATTGTTAGTAAGTACATGAACGTTAGTCAGTACAGTAATATACGAAACGTAACTCTTTCTTTCTATCTTCAATAGCTTATATCTCCCTCTCAACTTCCGTTCGCCTCGCCCGATCACACTTTTCGTACCGCTCTCGTCACGCACCCGCCATCTTACTCCGCAAGTGAAGCGTACGTTTTACTTCAAAAACATGCATTGGTAATAACTCGCAGGCGACAACGGCTCTGGAGACTCTCCTGCACAAACAAGCGAACGTGCCCGCGGGTGTGACGTACGAGCGCTGGATCGTGCCGATCGTGAGCCGCGCCGCGCGCGCGCACGACCCCGCCGAGCTCGCCATCCTCGAGGGGCTGCTCACCAAGGTCGTCAAGCAGGATGACCGGGTTATGGATTACATGTGAGTTTTATGTGCGTGTCGCAGGGAGAACGGACATTTGATTAGACCAAGGTCGACGGAACCCTGCTGCGCGGGACTCCTATTTCTGGTTTATCAAATTTTAACGTAACCTTACCCAACTTATCTTATTAGAAGTTGCTGACAAAATCTTCCGTGAATCGTGAGTATCTAAGCGAGGTGTAAACTTATTCGATATAAGCAGGTAGCCCATTTTGTTTATAACAGATTGCCGTATATAATACGAGAGCGCGACAATACAGAGAACAATGCGTACGATCTAAAATGCGTCCTAATGCTACTGAGCGTGGGTCGAAAGTCGGGCGTCATCGACGGGGGCGGGGCCGAGGGTCGCTCGCGATGGTCGGAGCTGGTGGGCAGCCGCCTGCTGGAGACGGCCGCCGTCAGCTCGTTGGAGCAGGTCTGTGCATGTTTACCTTTTATCTATGGTGTTTCAGTACACGCACAGTACGCTCATTATTTACGAATACGTACATTTCACGCAATGACACCATTTTCTATTATTCTACTTGACCCCGACTACCCGACTTACCGATAGAACAATCCACTGGGAAAAACACTTCTCCCAAGTCTACGCCTGGGTAAGAAGGTGGCCCTTGATACTCGCAGATCCCTCGCCAGGGTCTACGCAGAGAGCGTAACGGCGACAGAATGGCAGGTATTACCTACCTTAGGTAAGTGACACCAGCCTGGGGGTACCTTATAGGAAGTTATTATCGTCGCCCATGCACATCCACGGCATTAAACCATCATACATTAAATGCATAACCATATTCACCATGCTTACAAAAAAAAGAAATTAATCTCTCTCTCTCTCTCTCCTCTCTTCTTCTTATTCTCGCTCCAGCTGCCAGCCAATCAGGATCAATTCGGTTCGCGAGAGAGGGAAGGCAGATCGTTTCCCTCTCGGCAAGATAGAGAGAAGGGGTCCTTTTGCGATTAATCCCATAAGCACATTATAATTATAACGTTGCACAGACCCGTATCCTCACGCTGTCGCTGGTGGTGGAGTCCCCCCGCAGCACGGAGGTGTTCCCCCCGGCGGACCTGGCGCTGGTGCTGCACTTCCTCCGGTACAACGCCAACGCGCAGGCGCCCAACTTCAGGCAGCGAGTCTTGTCCTTGATCAAGAAGGTAATTTAATGATTTAAATCATAATGTTGTAATAAATATGTACTTTATGTACTTTATAGGTATTAAAGCACTCATAGTAAAGCAATAGCGATGGGGTTGGTAGGTTGGTACGTAGATGGGTGGCAAAAATAATTTTGGCCGCTTCCGTGCTTCGGAGACGTCGTATAGACGTCGGTCTCGATTGTTATGGTTCGATAGCAGTGATTAAGCTACACATGTATGTATATGCTACAATGTTTAGTCACCCTTAAATATTGATTTTACCACTTACTGGGTGTAACTACAATTCAGGATTGTCTACACCATCCATTTGGATATCAATTCTTCTGTATGTAACCTCATAAATATTTATTTTGTAGTCAGTTGCATCTGATGCAACCTAAAGTTGCCTAATAAGACATCACACTAAACGAAACGAAACGCTATTCCAGTTTTTGAAACGTTTCGAAGACAGCTACAAGGTGCTGACGCGGCGCGGGGGCGCGGCCGCCGGGGGCTACTACGTGGCGTTCCTGGAGGAGCTGCGCGCGCAGTGCTTCTCCGGCCTGCTGCACGGTGCCAACTACGGCCGGCGGTGCGTGGCGCTGCAGACCCTGGCCTGGGCCGAGGGGACGTGCCTCAACGGGTACAATAAGTAGGTTGCTCGCTGTGTTACTATAATTGATGGATTTTGTTTTTCATGAGTTCGTTGACGTCGCATGTATAAATCTCAAATGCTAAAATTGTAAACTTATTATTTCAATTGCTCGGTTAAAAGTGCAAAATGTGTGATGTCGCACCAGGTCAAAAGTGTCACACGGTTGTGACCACGTGTGACAAAAACGGGGGAGTGAAAAATTGATAAATTAGTGTGACGAAAGTTACAGGTGACCCCGTACCAGAGATGGGCAAAATGTTATCATGATTACAGATTACAATTTCATCTGCAAACATGATGACATTTTGCATTTTGTCCAAAATGTAATCGTGATCACTAAGAACGTTCTACCTTTTGCCCGAATAGCGATCACGGGGCATTTCCTGGCCTCCTGATAATGATAACGTTTTGCCTATTTCTGCTCCATACCAATAGAGATGTTAATATAAGAACGAAAAGAAATACAGATATAATACTAGCTACTGTTGCAGGGTGTGGAAAGAGGAATATGTGGAGAAGTTGTTGCTGCATTTGGAGGACAGCTACGAGAACAACAAGGCGCTGGCTCTCGAGATACTGCAGCACTGCCCCCGCCACTTGTTACAGGTATACATCGATTACTTGCTACGGGCTGAACTTACCCACACCACGGTAATAGTATCATACAGTATTCCATCTTCATACAAACGGTCGGAACGTGAATCATACCTACGCGCCTCGGAGTTTAGTAGACATTAAGTATACAACAACCACAGAAGCGCCATAGGGACGATCGAACGTGTGGGTAATAAGGAAATAAGGTAATCAGGAAGCGTGCGTATTACCTACCCACTTACATTCACTACAACGAGAAAGAGGCGGCCCTAGCGCGCGGGGCTGTAGTAATTTATTTCAAAGACAGGGCCGAGTCACAATACTGTATGATACTATCACCGTGCCCACACTTTCCTGTGGCAGGTTACCATAGCGGCGTAGGTAGGTATGCCAAGTTATGATTAGATTTGGCACGCTTGAAATGTATGACGACCTCGAAATAAGTTTCCGTTTTTAGGGTGACGTACCGCCGAGCGATATTAACTCAAATTATTTGGTGAATAGGAAAGATAATATTAATAAACTTATCCCAAAAAGGACTTGATGGATTTATTTCATTGCATGGATCGTAGTCGCGGCTGAACGTTTATGACATTCTTTTATTACTTTGATTTGATCAATGTGGAAAATTTTCAACTTTATTTGTAACTTTTAATTTCAATTGCAGGATAAAAAGTACTCTACTAGCCTGGACATAAGGGACATTATGCAACAGGCGTCGTCAGTGAAGCCCACCGACTGCATGTCCGCCGCCTACAAGCTAAGCCTATTGCAGGACAAGCTGCCGGAGAATATTCTCGAAGGACAGGAATGGTGAGTGAGGTACCTAACGTAGAGGTGAAATGAAATTAATAAAGTTCTGGATAGCCCTAGGAACTCAACTCCCAGATAAACTACAACTTTTGACTTCTCAGATAATCTGATAGAAGTGACAGAGAAAAGAGTTGGTTATGGTATCTGCCAGTTCAAGTGGCTGTTAGGCGTTATCTGACGGATAAAAAATGTTTCAAGTGGCGTTTCTATACACATTTGGAATTTGAACTGTAGTTAATCATAATTATTATTATGAATCCTACTATTTTCATTCTATAATTATAAAATTATACTTGAAAATATCAAAAAAAGTCGAATTGGATTATTTTGAACAAAAAGTATTTTATTAATTAAGTTTTCAAAATAGTTTTCAAATGACAATAATTTACGTAGTAGTAACGAAACGCAAAAAAGCGACGTTGCCGCTCCGTCAACTGTTAAGCGGCCAATAAAATATTATTACTATCCAGAACTTTATCCGTAACCGGTGAAACTGGCCCTAAGTGTTTCCACCTCCAGCGCGCCGGTGGCGGAGGGGGTGCGGCACGCGCTGCTGCGGCGGCTGCTGGCGGCGCTGCGGGCGGAGCTGGCGGTGTGCCGCGCGGGCGTGGTGGCGGCCGCGCGCCGCGCGCCCATGTACGGCCTGCTGCACTGCATGGGCCGCCTCGTGGCCGCCGTGCCCGCGCGGTGAGTGCCCGCCACCGTGCTGCCAGCTAGGCACTATCATACGATAGTGATTAGTGGTTAATGTACCGTTCTAATTAACAATGAACAGTAAATAAATAGTAAATAAATAAATAATGATGTTCACTAATGTATTTGGGCGGTTAAGACCCAATGAGCTATGTCGGAACTTGTGTATATACGAGCGATGTAGAAAACTTCGATAGCGTGATTCAGGCTGCGTGTGATGTGTGTGCGATGTCGCCACAGTTGAAATACCCCACATGATGAAATTGTTTCGAATTTGAATCTGTTAATTTATTTAATCTGTCAATATTGTAATAATTGAATCTGTTAGTGTACAAATAATTGCATATGTTCCAGCTCAATAGCGAGAGACGAGGCGTGGTCTGACCTGATAGCGGAGACGGTGACGACGTGCATGGAGGTGAACGCGAGCGTGGCGTGCGTGGTCAACAACTCGTCGCCGGAGGGCCACCTGCCGATGGACATGGGCGGCGTGGAGGTCACTGACCACGGGAACTCGGGGTGACGCTTTGCATCACTTTAACTTGTAACACAGTTCTTATTTAACGATACATTTAATCATTGTCCACGTACCCACATGTAACGGACTTCTGTCTATGGTAAACTTGGTAGGTACTTATCATCATCGTAACCCATAAAAGTCCCACTTCTGGGTACGAGTCTCCTCTCACACTGAGAGGGTTACAGGCACCATAGTCGACCAAGCTGACCAAGTCCAGGTTGGCGGACTTCTCACACAAGAAAAGCAAGTGATACTTAAATTCAAATAAGCGCATTTTTTTAATTATACATGCGTACAAGATCCTCGGCGGTTCGGTAGTTCAACGTTCAAACCGTCCAAAGCGTAATAAGTACGAAAACTGTAATATATGACTTTTGATAGTTGCTAGGTAAGTTACTGCGGGCAATATATAGATATAATAATATAATTATCTATATTGTATTTCCAAGTACACGACGGTCCGTTGTTCCGTTGCAGCAACGTGCGGCTGCCGGACGGGCGGCCGGTGACCGCGCAGATGGTGCTGCTGTGCGCGTGGCGCTCCGTCAAAGAGGTCCGCTGTCACACACACACACACATATTAAATATAATGTGCAAATATGTTACACACAATATCAATATGTAACCGAACTACATTTGGGTTGAATTTCAGTGTAATTAAACACATTATTTACTTGGGTTCAGCTTAAACTTGGGTTAGATCTCGTTGGCTGGTTAGCAACTTGCCACGTATTCTGTTAAATATATTGTCTACTGTGCACATAAAGGATGGATTAATTTCTCAATAAGTGATTGTATCAAATCTTTTGACAAATAAAGATTCTTAAACGATAATGATTGTCAAGTTGACCGCCCGCGCCGTTCCAGGTGTCCCTCCTGCTGGGGTCGATGTGCTCGCGGCTGGAGATCAGCCCGGAGCCGCCGGGCACGCTCACGCACGCCCAGGTGCTGCTCATCGGGGACCACTTCACGTCGCTGCTGGCCGAGACCAAGCACCGCGGGGCGTTCGAGCAGGCCTACGTCGGGTTCACCAGCCTGCTAGCCAGGTCAGTTCACTACTAAGGGTGTCTAACTGTCTTCCGTTAATTACTCCTTCGAGCACCATCAGCTGTCCCACTGCTGGGCTCGGGTTTTCTCTCGCAATACTTACCCAAGTACAGATGTAGTGGAGGTGAAAGGTGGGGCGGAATCGCTGACACCGATTTTCCTACGAATTTCGTATGATCGCTATTCATACTCTTTTTTAAATGTTCTGTGGTGCAGACTATAGTCCACCGCAGTGGTCAAGTGCGATTGGTAAGCTTCAGCCACCCTGAGAACATTATGGATAACTATCATGTGCTCAGTTTTCTCCACGATGTTTCCCTTCATCAAAGCAAGTGATGATAATCATATTGGTGAAGTATTGAAGTTTTATTGAAATCTATACATATTATAAAAAAAAATTGTAACTGATTGCTGTCTGCAATACAACCCACGCTTAAAAATTTTTAGAATTTATGTCGGGTTTTCTGTGGTTTTGTACGCTTTAATCTCCGAAACGACATAACCGATTGGATGTGGTTTTCACTAATGTATTATGGTAAGCTTCATTTAACACGTAGCATTTGTTTGTTGTTATTTTAATAAACGTAATGTCAGTTTAAAAAATCACGCTTAAAAAATTTCGTGTGGGTCCTAAGGGACAGGTGTTCCGGAGCGAAGCGAGGGCTGGTTTACGTACTGGAGCCCAATTCTCGTTTTGTAGAGATAATCTCTAAGTTTTTCATATCTCTACTGTGTCAATCTCTACGAGACATGTTGGCAAAATCTCTATTGTATCCAAAAACGCAATTCTGGGCCACAATAGAGATTTTTTCTTTCGACATTACCATTAGACATATGAAATATACGTTCCGTTTTCTAGACCACAGCGACGCCAAGTCAATAAAACACGACTACACGTAAAAAAAGGTTTTACAGTACCTAAATCATATAAAAGTATAAAACAATCACTATATTATTCATTCTAAACTATCTATGAATAGTTATAACTTATTAACTGTGATATTGCAGTTAAAAACCATTGTAACATATTTTAACAAAAAGACTAGCCGTCGCATACCGTGTAAAGAAACATTCATGGTAGTCATCTTTGTCATGTCAGCTGTATGTCATGTCAATCAGACATAATCAATCAAGTTGTACAACGTTCGAGATTGATTGGTCAAAATTTGCGCTGTACAGTACAACGCAAATTTTGACCAATCACAATTGGTCAAAATGCAAGACATTTCGATCTCGAACGCTGCGGACCATACGTTGCATGTCGAAAGAAAAGGCTCAGAGATATCTCTAATGTGACATCCCGAGAATAAGGAAATTAGGTTTCATTAGAGATCCGCCATGTTTTTCAGAGATATCTCTGTTAGAGATGCATCTCTACGAATTGAGAATCGGTGTCCTGGTCGATAATATGAGGTGTGTGGTGTAGACTGTGGCGGTGCCGCAGCCCGCAGCTGCACGAGCTGCCGCGGCGCTGGCTGGACGAGCTGATGGCGGCCATCGAGCGGCCCGCCGCCCGGGGGAAGCTGTGCGCCACGCGGCGCAGCGCCGGCCTGCCCTACATGATACAGGTGCTCGATACACATCCACCTGTTGATATAACATACAATGAATAAGTACATCAATGATTAATCTTTGAATTATTTTATCAATATTCGATTTTCGCCATCATATAATATAAAATATATTTTAAATAAATAATATTGCATCATTTTGATGACCATACGCTAGCCTAGTTTGTATTGACTTTTTGCTAGCGAGGGGTCCAGGTTCGACTTCCGGCCGGGGTAGATAGTTAGTAATGTGTTATTCTGATTAGTGTTATCCATACCATCCGACACAGGGATTTCTATATCATTAATTTATTTATTCACAAACACATGGTTAAAACCCAATTTAATTGCATGGCCTTATAATATACATATTTACAGTAAATAAAAAATATTTAACATAATAAGTACAAGACAACCTTTGCAAATATATGATCCTCCCATTATTTTTACTAATTTATTTAAGTGATTCGCCCCAGGCGCTGGTGACGACGGAGCTGCAGGTGCGCGACACGCCGACGTGCCTGCACGCGTGCGCGGCGGCGCTGCTGCGGCTGGCGCGCGGCGGCGGCGCGGCGCGTACGCACGCGGCGAACGTGCTGCGCGCGCTCGTGCGGCACGCCGCGCTGCGGGACGCGGTCGCGCCGCACGTGGCCGCCGCGCTGCGGCTCGCGCTCGACGGTTTCGACGGCACCACCTGGGAGGTACGCGGTACGCCGGTGTCTGCTCTCTGTACCACCAAAAAATGCAATGTTGTCAATGTCTTGGTGTTTCTTAAATTTCTAAATCAAACGTTTATGATATTATAATTATGCTGTCAACCGTTGAAGTGTTCTCTTGTCTGAAGCCAATCCTTGTAGTACCCGGGCATGCTTGTCATGAAATTGCTAAAAGCGTATTCCAAATTTCCAAGTGTATCAAATTAACTTGCAAGATTTGACACACACTAACTTAACACCGTAACACGGCAACGACTTTTATTTAACAGCTTGTAAATAGCATTATGTTCAGATTCAGAATATGCAATAAAGAAATAGTATTTTCGTTTTGAGCACTTTATATATTTTTTTATACGATGCTAAGTTAATCCTTGACAACAATCCCACCTGATGTTAAGTGGCGATGATGTCCAATGACATTTTTTTTTTAATTTTGTAATATTATCAATGTAACAATCAGTCGATGTAACCATAAGTACTTAGTACGAATCGTGTGTATTCCCGGGCGGTGGTCGGCGCAGGAGCGCAACTCGTCGACGCTGCTGTTCAGCGCGCTGATGGTGCGCGTGTTCGGCGTGCAGCGCGCGCGCGGCGAGCTGTGCGCGCGCAACCGCATGACCGGCCGCGTGTTCTTCCTGCGGTACCCCGACCTCTACGATCTGCTGCTTGTGAGTCCGTGTCCACGTTGCACGTGTAGTCTGTACAATACGGATGTTTAAAAAATAATAAAAAAAAAGTAACAGAAATTCTAAAAGTTTCAAAATGTTTGTTTGCTTATGTTTAAAATAGGAAAAATTGCTTGGGGTACTGAGGACAAATTTATAGGCCATAACTTACCTTTTGTGTGTGTTTGTGTCTTTTTGTTGTACCTTTTGTGTATACCCCTCTCATTGTGAGAGGAGACCCGTGCCCAGCAGTGGGATAGTTATGGGTTGTGATGATGATGATGATGATGAACTTACCTTTTTAGTATTATGAACTAAAATTTATACTAAAGTAACGTTGCTCAATCAGGACAATAATTTATACGCATATGGCGGTCTTTGTGTGTAACGGAACACTTTACATAATGCTGATATATTTTGTTTAGTAATGTGTCCGTTAGTTTATAATTATGGATAAGATAGAATATAAAGCAATTTATAGTTTTTGGAACAGATTCAAACTCTTCTCTCTCTCTTCACTCTCTTGAAAATTTTGATTTAAATTTATTTCTACGAGTAGATGCTTGTTGAAAAAATGTTTTAACCTTGAAATCATTAGATTAAACATGTTTAAAAGCAACGTGTGGTATTGTCCCGTCGGCAGGGCAAGCTGGCGGAGGCGGGCGGGCGGGGTGGGCGGGCGCTGCGGCCGGCGCTGTACCCGGTGCTGCTGCTGCTGGGCCGGCTCTACCCCTCCGCGCTCGAGGGCACCGTCTCCAACCTCAAGGTCGGCGCTACTCATACTTACATTGACTTATTATATCCTATTAATATTATAAATGCGAAAGTTTGTATGGAAGTATGAATGTTTGTTTCTCTTTCACGCAAAAACTACCGAATGGATTTTGATGAAACTACAATAATAATTATAGCTTACACATCAGAATAATACATAGACTATAATTTATAAACATATAGTGTGAATTATCCAAAATATATAACTAAATCTTTGCAAACCGAAGGAATAAGTTTCCCGAAGCGAAGCGAGGGCGGGTCGCTAGTTATTTAAAAATTAAAATTCGGTGTCAACAATAAAATTATGAATGGAATAACAACAGTTAATTTAAAAAAAACTGTTCAAATTTAAATTTTTGTATGCTCTCTATATCTCGTAGCAATGTGGGGACTTATTGTTCATTTATGGTGCCACAACAAATACCCTTTTGCAATTTTCACAATTACTCGCTTCACGAAAAAACGTTCAATGCAACCGTACCTTTCCTTTCCACTCACGTACCGTCACCATTGTAGCGGTAAACGTTTAACGTAACCGTCTGCAAAGTCCAGTTAGAATTTTGCTGAAATAAATTGCAGCTGGTAGCGTTCATCCCGCACGTGGTGGCGTGCGCGCGCAGCGGCGACCTGCGCGCGCGCCGCCTGGCCGCCGCCGCCGCGCCGCCGCTGCTCTCGCCGCATCTGTGAGTACCCGCCGGCCAGTACACGCGGCTATACACGTGTCTAGCTACGCTCTGTAAAAAAATGTGTGCAATTCACAGGTGCTAGAAGTGAAACCTTGAAAAAAAAAGGAATACTGTCAGTCCTAATATTGATGTTGTGCTTTGCTTACGTAAGCCGCCATTTTGCCGATGCTTCCTATCTCATTTTCTCCCACGCTAAAATGTATCTATCTCTTTTTCGTTTCCGTTTCATTTCATTTGCGCGTCATTTCCGTTTCATCGAATTCCAAGTCACAATGATACTATAGAAGTTTTCACTTCAAAGTTGAATGTGATAACGACCACTGCAACCCCCGAATACGCTACGCACGAAATGACGTCAAAAAAACAAGCCCATGCAGCTAAAATGCCAACATATAATATGTAAAAATGCAATCATAATCGTTCGATTCTCATTTTAATAACCCGCGACGAAAAACGAATAGAGTCAAGTTAAGTTATAGTTAATTTGTCTGTATGTGATCTGTGTGTGAATTTTTTTTTATGTATTAATAAGGCAGACGAGCAGACGGGCCACGATGCGTTTTCTATTGTTTGTTGAAAGGTGATATGATCCTAAAGGCTGTTAGGTATAATTTATAAAGATCTGATCAGCCGTTTGATGATAATCAGCTTATTGGAGGGTTTTCTTAGTCTGTTTTTTTATTAATTTTAAAAGTGTACGTTATTACATTCCAGATACGTATCTCACCTGGACTCGATGTTTCAGCTTCTATGCAACGAGAAGATCGAGCGGAACTACTGCCACGGTATCCTGCTGCAGGTAACTTTTACCTTCTCGACATTTATCACCATCAGAACCGTAACTGTCCCACTGCTGGGCACGGTCAACGTCAAGTGCGGATTAGCAAACCTCCCATACTTTTGAGAACATTACGGAGAACTCTCAGGTGTGGAGTTTTTCAACATTTTTTCTTCACATAATCAAGTGATTATTAATTCTAATACATATTTTTTTAAAGTTAAGAGGTGTGTAATATTTGATCTCCGGTCCCCTTCGGGTGTCAACATTGGTGTAACACTGCAAACGCCAGTATAACAGCATTAACAAGTGATGCAGATAACCACCCTGCTGGCCAGCGCGCCGGAGGAGGTGCGCGCGGGCGGTGCGGGGGGCGCGGCGCGGGCGCTCCGGGCGGGGGCGCGCGGCGCGCTGTGGGCGCTGCGCCAGCCCTGCTACGTCATCGTGGATGAGGCGCTCAAGATGGTCAGCCTGCTGCTCTGGAAGTAAGTATTGTCTTCTTTCTTGGCCATGCCTCGGTCGGGGCTTTGACCTGATGTCTGTGCTGATGGTCGACGGTGATCGCATAGCCTCAGGATCTTGTGTCGGCTAGGGTCTGTATTGTCAAAGCCAAATTATATATTTCGTGTTCGGCTAACTTAACGAAAGTCAAGTTCAAGTTATACGCAAAAATTACTGTAGATTAGATAACTGTGTCGCGGACTAAATTACTAAATTACCTTAATACTATTAATACTATTCTATTCTATTACCTACTAATTAACTTTATAATTTTATGAATGCAAAGAAAGCCCTGCTCTAATTATTACAGATTCGAAACGTTGCTCGAGCGCGAAGACATCGACAACGTTGTGGTTTGTCTGAACATGTTACTGTTTGAAAGCACCGGCTCCCTGCAGACGGCGGGCAGGGCCGTGTGCCTCGCCAACGCCGCTTACCTGTACTTCATCATATTGAACATACACGACAGTGGCGACCTCTGCCAGACCGTCTATAGATGTCTCTCGCACGAATGCTATGAAGTGGTCCTATCGGCCTTGAATTACATACTGATTATGCACAAACAAATTGAAATAGAGGAACATTTTCAAGAGCATCTGGCCACGGTTTCAAGGAACGATGACTTGGAAGCGTTAAATACACCGACTTACTTGGAATTGCTCTGTGATATAGTAAGGAGTAATAAGTACTTGGAATGTAATCAAAAGGCCCTCAAAGTGCTAACGTTGAGCGGGGACACGCAGCCGGAGATTATACGAGCGAAGGAGGGGAGCGGCTTTGAGATAACCGACGACGTCGTTATGGAGAAACTATTGCATTACATAGAGAATGAGCACGAGAACTTGATCCATATATACTTGCAAAGTTTGTCCAATTTCCTCGCCAAAATATTGAGGAGCGTCAACGTTGACGGTCGCAAGGTTCTGGAGGCGACAAGGGTGATATTTGCGTGCAGCTCGTCGGACAATAGCGACGCGACGCGGCGGGTGGTCGTTGAATTCTTGGATGCCAACATTGAGCTCTTATTGGCCTTGGATTTGAAGGATTTGCATGACGCAGATAAATGTAAGTCGTTTAAACATTTTATTTGCTCGTTAAAAGATTAGGAGAAATGGTTGGTTCCTATCTTTATTGATGATATTAGTATTGTTAAACACAATCTTGTTCAGTTATTTATATCCTTTTTTTTTAACGTTACCTTTTTTTAAATGTTATAAAAAATGTTTTCATTAAAATTTCTTTTACTTCTTTATATTTCGATATTTTAAATGGATCTACATTATTTAGCTTCCTAGGTATGAATCGCATTCAGCTCATCCATTAATGTTCACTAGAGGATTCATGTGGTTAAGTTATTAGACAGTTTGTCCAATTCCCTTCCAGTCGAGTACGAGGCAACGCTGTACTGCACGCTGGTCACGATGCTGGAGGACGACGAGGCGGCGCTCAGTCAGCGGACCTGCGACCTTATCTCGAGGGCGGTAGGGGCGCGCGGCGCGGAGCTGGCGGCGCGCGGCGGGGAGCGGCTGTGCGCGCTGGCGGCGGCGCGCGCGGCCGGCGTGCCGCTGCTGGCGGCGGTCGCGCTGCTCGACTTCAAGTGTGAAGTGGTCATGGCCGACGAGGGGAATGATGAGGTCGGTGATGTGCAGAGATGTACAAAATATGATTTTAAACTTAACTCATCGCGGATTGTACACATTTTATTATGCTATGGGTACTTACGATATGTATTTTGAAACGCTTTCTCTGCGCCACCGCAGTTCAGCCGTGACCACGATCCATGCAACTGGGTCGAAATATCGGCGTTTCAAAACACATTATCGTGAGTACCCGTATCATAATAAAATATGTACAAAATATCCTGTACAAAGTATCTGCCATTTATTTTATAAATGTCTACTTAACATTACTAAAAGTATTTGATCACAAAAAGTATTTATAAAATACTAACTAGTACTACTAATACGAGTAGTTTGACTACCGATAAAAAATAGCTTATTTAATAACTTAAGTGTACTTAGATAAAACATATTTATTTTATATAGTTTGTATAATAACTATAAAGCAACGTCACTACATCACGTGAACGATCCAATGATAATCGGTTTAAATTTCAGTGTCGCGTGTTCGACCAGAACGAGAGATACAATATCAACCTGGAGGAGTCGGTGTGGACGAGAGCTTGTGCAGACAAAATCAAAGAAATTTGTAAAGGAAACGGTGGAAACTTACTGCAACACGTCCGCGACGTAACGGCCCAGGCAGCGTACCGACCTGCGTTGGAGAAACTGTGCGGCACCAATTATATTGTGTTCAGTGATTCACAGTCCGAGGACAGCGTTGCTTGCAACCCGAAGGTACAGTTATTTATTAATGATCTGTGTGATGTTTCGTAATCTATATTACAACTTTTGTATGTCTGTCGGTTCGCATTTATATTCTGTAACTGTACGCATTTATGACTCGCATTTTGCGTCAATATTTATGGAATTGTTTAAGTGAAGTAAATAATTATGTTGCTCTAAAATAGTTTATCTAATATTTTGTTAGCGTTGTTAATGTTTTGGTGCTTCTTGATTAGTCATAATAATAAGCTTAAACGTTTATAACATATAGCATTTTGAAATCCACCCACAAGGGGACTTTTGTAGATTACAGCAGCAGACTTTTGCATACTAATCTACAAAGATTATTCAAACATAGACATATCAATTAATACCTACAACTGAGGTGTATCATCTTAGTTTTTGCGTGTAACAATGCATAATGTAACAAACAGATCTCTAATATTGGATGTGTGTTATTTATTTATTTCTCTTTATTGTATTGAGTACGAGCTAAGTGCATGTCGGGGATAGAGTAAACGATAGCAGCGCATGCGGCGGCCGAAATGTAAACCAAAAGGGGCTTTGTGAAACATGTCAACGTTGTTTTGAAAATGGGTCATTATTGTTGCTGCAAAAATACCAGCAGAAATAGTCAGTGTACATTTTTTTATGTTTTTCCCAAAACGGCTACGCCTAAAAATACTATTTATTGCCTTTGTATATATTTTCTATTTACATTATTCATAGAAAATAATAAGCAAGCGTCATTCACTATTTGACATACGCCCCTCAAGTTGCGCTTACAAGATGGCGCTACTGTCATGCACATTATATTATATATTATAAATAAGGAAGTCGTATTACAATTAATACTAATTGGGCACAGAAGGCAGTTTTATCGCTGAATAGCGATTACTTTTAGTATTCGTAATTTTAGTAGAACTAGTAGATGTACGGATCAACTGATAGAAAGCTAGAAATTTTACCAGTATTAGCCACTTTTCTGGTAAGGTTGTATGGAAAATGAATGAATGAGGCATGGTTCATCAATGAATATGTGATTAGATTGACTATTAATATATTTAATATTACCTTTGTTTTTATGAAATAAAAACTTTTTTTGTATATTTTGTAAGGGATTTTAAATAAAGAAATGTGTATAATATGATGTTGTGTTTAAATTTTATATATTTACATTATAACAAGTTATTTTTTATAGTATCCAAACATAACAAATTAATAAATCATTACACACGTATTGAAGGAGCTCAGTACAAGTATTGTAATCTTGGCAGCAAGTTACATGATTTACGTCATCACTGTTCTATTGGTGGGATATAAAAACAGAAGATAATTTAACAATCTGGTGTATTGGCCATCAAGGATTGTGGAAATTGTGTAACTGTTTAAAAAATCTTCATAAAAATTGTTACAATGTCCTAAAAAAATAAGATCTTTTGAGGCAGGTCCCATTTTATAAGTAATTGTGCAAGTGGCACGTTTTATAAACTTGATATAAGACAATCAGAGACGGATGAAATGTCGAGAGCGCCCTAGGCAAGCACCTCATCGGAGCCCCTTCATAAAGTATACAGAAGAAAATTTGGGAAACTAGACAGATTTTTATGGATCAAAAACAATAAAAAAAAAAATTATGAGGAACTGACATTAACATTACTATTGCTATAACTTTTGAACCAAACGGCCAATTAAGTTTGTATTCAACTTGACCATGCATTAAATCAGTAGTGCTACGGTTAATACATTTTGTCCGAAGCATTGCCACGATAATTTTGCGGCACTTGTCCAATATTAATTTATCTCCACAGTAACTTGTCCCACACAATCACACCATTCACTATTTACAATACAGAAAACTCAACTCTCATACAATTTTCCCTCTCCTTATTCTATTCACTTCATTTCTAACTTGAGTATTCTTGAACTTAACATCCCGCGTCACTTTATCGTCCTTTGCTATGCTATCTTTTGTCTCGTTCACACCAACGCTCTTATCAGTCTTTAGCTGCGGTTGATGTTCATCATCGTCTTCCTTATCGCTGAACAGGTCCTTGACGGATACCAGTCGATGAGAATTGCCAACCCGAAGCAGGTTCTTCAGTTCTCTAGAAGCTCGTTTCTCCATCAGTCCGAGGATTCCCCAATCCTGCCCCTTCTTCCCTTCCAAGCCGGCTTCCAGCTGCCAGGCGGCGTTCCTCACTTCCAGTCGCAACCGCTCGAGCTCCTCGTAACTGACATTTCTGCTGACGTTCAGCGCCTGTTCCAAGGGGTTGACGATGTAGAGGGGCAACGAATTCGGCTTCCGCACGGGGGCGCCCTCGTTAACCGATATTGCCTTTTCTTGAAAGTCGAACTGCGCGTAAAACTCAAAGAATTTTATGAGCAGAGTTTCGAGGCTGTCGTCGTTCTGGCCGTAGCTGTCCCGGGGGAGCTTGTTCATGTCTCGTAGGAATGTACAGTTGAGATTTTCTTCCGCTATCCGAATATCTTCTTTGCCTGATAAAAAGAATAATCAATGAAAATGTGTCTACTTGTAATGAATGCATACTGATAAACAGAGTGTCATACTCGTGGACACAAGAATGGAACAAAGTTGATGCAACAGGGTTTGTTGATAAACTATGTTATAATAGGTCAATACTAATACAAGATATATTGATTAAAAACTAATGTTGACTATCAGGTCAATAAATTATTTATCAATACATTGACTATGGCTATTTTTGCTGCAGAAATGTTTTTATTTGATATTTGTATATTTCGGTATTCAATTTGACTTCAAATATCATGTACTTATTAAAAATAAATTATATATTGCTTTGGTGAAGGAAAATGTGAGGAAACCTGCGAGTTTTCGATAATGTTCCGAAATATGTGAAGTCTGCCAATCCGCACTCGGCCAGCCTTCTAGACTGGCCTGCACATTACGAGAGTAGACCGTTTGGCCGACAATGCGATAGTTATGGGCTTAGAATAATAACACTATAGAAAGACAGTCTTCATACAAGCGCTCTGTCTAAAGTGAAGCACTAAACCGAAACTTTCCCGAAAGCGGGGAATGATTCGGCTGCGGATAATCATATGTACATAGCAATAATACATAAATAGCTTTTCAGATATTTTGTGACACAATTTAACTGGACAAATCGTCATAATTCTTTTTTTTTCGCGAGACACGTTTGGCGTGCGTTGACATGGGCTGCCCGGTGTTTGGAGTCATTTCTGACTCCATTTAAAGTGCTTCAAAACGGCCGCGCGGACTTCGTTTCTATAGTGTAATTATTCTAAGGTTATTGGTTACAATGATGATAGCAACGGACCAGCGAGCCTGATGAGTGTGTTGAGCGGCGGGAGCACGCGGCCCTCGGCCCGCTGCAGGAAGAACAGCACCATGAGCGTGAGCGGGAAGTTGGTGACCCAGCGGCCGGGGTGCGCGTTGGTGAGGCCGGCCGCGCGCGCCCAGCGCCGCACCGCGCACACCAGCGGCCGCACGCGCGCGTCCAGCGACCCCAGCGCCCACAGCAGCTCCGACATGTATACCCCCGACCTGGAAGTGTTCATAAACAATGACACACTCCTCGAGCACAAGGAGTCCCTGTGTCGCGGGCTTGGACAACATAAATAACACATGCACACAATCTAGAACCGAAGCCGCGTCGCCTCGTTTCGCAGACAGAACCGCTACCAACTAGCCCAAATAAAGCAAAGCATAAGTGATGCCGTAAGCGTCACTGGTTACAGGCGACAATGTACACCTTTACCATCAAGTGGTTTATTGTTAGTTTCATTGGTTCTGCACATAAAAAACGCAAGTTTTGCAAGTACCTTAAAATTTCTTTACCCTGCACTGAACAATACAATAAAATCCTCCATATTGTACACTAAAATTTTACATTACAACAATGATGTATAAGTAAAATAGGCGGCAGCCATCTCTTCCAGACATACTTTAAATATACAAACACGGGAAAAGGGCAATTACTTCCTGTTAATATCGCTAAACAAGATCCACTAACGTATTGTTGTAGCACAGATCGCAGTCGAGGTCGGTCATCTCGTGCGAGTACTTCACTATGGGCACCCGCGCGTGCAGGATCCGCTGCACGCGCGACGCGCCCGGCGCGCGCAGCTCCAGCATGGCGGCCACCAGCTCCATGTGCCGCTGCCAGGGACTGCGCCCTCCCTCGCTTTTCTTCTCTTGGTACACCAAACGACGATTCGGTGCTGTCTGTATAGAAACTGAAGTTTTGACTGAAGAACAACATATTTTATGTATTTAATGAAGTCAGAAGCGCTCATAGACCAGCAGCTTGCGTCGTAAGTAATCGACCGAGGTAAGCAATATCGGGTGTGGTTGATAGTTGGATGGTTGACAGTTAGTGAACAATTTTTTTGGGCATTCCCGTGCTTTAGAGAGCACAGAAAACCGTCGTCCTAGTTGTTATCGTAATTTTCCAGTACTCGGGTTGGCCACTAACCCCTGCACCAATCTGCATTGGAGTCACCTCTTTAGCCTCGTCATTGATGAGCAGCAGTAGTGAGCTATTAATAGGTTAAAGCCAAGCCAAGTCATGCCAAACTCGTTGAAGTCATTGGCATTTAATATGTTGCACTCTTGTACTTGCCATTTCAGCAGTGAGGGTATTAGTGAGAACCAGGTCTAAGTCACAGCCCATCCTGCCAAATCCATTCACCGATGACCCAAATGGTTGTATTGCTATGTTAGCATACAGGCTACTAAATATCACCTCCAACTGAAATCATAGATATAACCATTATATAAGTTACAAATGAACATGCAGTCCATTTGGTATTGAAAGGTCAGTTTAATGTCAAAGCTAATGCAAAATTACATGAGAAAGTGGCTGATATTTAGGAAACCATTGAAAGCTTGCACATGAACATATTAACAAACAAATCAATTCCACAATATTTTATCTTTCGTCTTCCTTGTTTCTTGGCCAATAATGGTGAAGCCTTTGGTGTTACTAATGTGTATCAGGGAAAGTTACCACTTCCCAGGTGATAGCTGAATAGACATAGTACCACCACTTTTCAGAACCAAAAATGTTTAGCCACATACGGACACCCTGCAATGTGACAGTCTTTCTATAGGGTTTTCCATTAAGGGCGGGTCGATTTTAAAATTGAATAAAACAAGTTGTATGTGAGATATCAATAAGGTTTTATCTTTATTTGAGAGCCCTATCAATGACATTTTGGGTGGATATAACATCGTTAAATAGCCGCCGCGGCTTCCCTGGGTGGCGTGCATTCGAAAAGTCCAGTTTTCGATGACTTTGGCGCATAAATCAGGCCGAATTTGACCGATGGCATCGATTATGTTGTCTTTGAAGACCGCGGTGGTTTGCGGCTTATTCCCATAGACCTGCGACTTAAGAAAGCCCCACAAGAAAAGTCTAATGGGGTTTAAAGGGTCAAATCACACGATCTTGGTGGCCAATTCACGTCGCCTTGGCGCGAGATAACCATGCCATGAAACCGCTGTGCAGAGTATCGATTGTGCGAGCTGTGTGGCACGTAGCGCCATCCTGTTGAAACCATATGTCTTCGATGTGCATAATCATCCAATTCAGGCCACAAGAAGTTTGTGATCGTTACGCGCAAACCACCGCACCGCGGCCCTCAAAGACAACATAATCAATGCCATCGGTCAAATTCGGCCTGAATTATACGCCAAAGTCATCGAAAACTGGACTTTTCGAATGCACGCCACCCAGCGAAGCCGCGGCGGCTATTTGAACGATGTTATATTCACCCAAAATGTCATTGATAGGGGTCTCAAATAAAGATAAAACCTTATTGATATCTCACATACAACTTGTTTTATTCAATTTTAAAATCGACCCGTCCCTATTGGAAAACCCTATAATTCTATATCTTGAGAACTGTCAGGTGTGAAGGTTTCCTTTACCCTTACCAAAATATAATTGATAATTAAGTGTGAACTGCTACCAAAGTTAATCAAATAATATTTCAATCTGTTCATTTAATTTACAATAATATTATATTCCTTAGATCCCTATGACAAATGATCTACTTTCATATCTGGAGCATTTTTGAATAATTGCCAGTAAGTCTTATGACAAATTTACAAACATTCTACACAATGCTTAGTTAACTATTCTAATTGCTTATCACATGCAGGCAATGTCAACAACATTAGTGCTGTGTTGGATATGTTGGACGGTGTCACCAGAAAATTTACTTTTAAGAGACATCTGTGATGAAATTAAAATGAGAATCTTACTAATAAATACTAACTAGACTATTAATAATGACAACTAACAGGACTATCTATCACTAACAATCTCTGACCCAGCTAAACTAACCAACTAATGTTTTAACAACACCCTCTGCTAACTGGACTAATTATCCTAGTCCCGGTTTAAGTCTTGTTCTGGGTTGGGCACAGTTGTCATGACAGGCAATGGAAGAGTGCGGTGCACTTGTTTGCTTACATAAACCCATAGAAAAACAATATTCCCTCACCTGTCTTGCAACCATATACCTCAGCCTGATTCCCAGATCATTCAACATAGTTCTATCATACAATAGTTGTATTTGATCGGACACAGTATTGCAGCTCAGGAGATCATCAAATAACTCGTCTTCATTAGCTTTGGCTATTCCATCCTTAACCAATAAACTTCTGTTACAAGCTGGGTACTTCACTTTCCCGGAGGCAGCTCGGAACCAGAGGAAGGGAGACGGCACTGCCATGACATCCAAGTCTTTCTGGTGAGAGCTGCAGCTTTGTAACACATCTTTGACATTTTCTTCTGAACTAAACTCGATAAGCATAAAATTCTGCAACAGATTAAAATTATAATAAATGTTTGGGATATTATTTTGGAAGTAATGTCTTGTTATTATTAATGTTATATACAACCATTTACTACAGTTGCCTGAAGAAGTTATCATCATTACAAAATAGTAACTAAGGATTTACTTCAATTATTGAACATTCACTAAAACAACTTTAATTTTATTCCTTAGTAACAACTGCATAATTGTAGCATTATTATTATTTTAGTAATGGGCAGGATTATTCCCCAACTAATTACAAATAATCATAATGTAAGAATCAATAAAATGTGCATTAAATTTAGTTGACCAATAATTAAGTAATGTAATTAACAAACCTCCCCTCCAGAATTCTTATAGTGGTGGATATCATTAATTGTAGCGTATTTGGAGCAATAACCATACAGCTCGCTAAACGAGGACTCAGAGTTGACTTGAACTACAAGACTTCTCCTCGCTTGAGCTCTCCTCTGAGCCACGACCTCGTCAAAACTTATGAACGCTCTCGGTATATCTACAAGAACACATAACCTCAATACCGAATAATAACAATATTATCACTTGCAAATTATTCAAAACACTACCTGATGCTTTTCTCAAGAACACATATTTACAGAATGTTGTATTGTAGGGCTTTCTGTACAGACATAATTTTCCAGTTTTAAATATTACAGACATTTTGCCCAAACCAAAATCAAATCAAATAAATTAAATCGCTTCTTGTACATAACTTGTCACTCTCACTTCATTGTCGTCGGATAATGTCTTTTCATGACAATGACAAATTGAAAACTGACATGACCATAGATTATACACATATATGAGGACATGACAACATGTCACAAATTTATTAGGAAACAGTCTTTATGAAAACAATAAACGACTTAAAATTGTAATATTGTTTTTCTATTTACTGAAAAGTTTATTATAATAAAGTGTGTTCTTATAAGAAATACCTAAATACTAATAGTATTTGACATAATTCTATTTTTTCTATTTCAGAGCCAAACAATGATAAAAGAATTTAATCATTGGAGCCAAAATAAAAAACGTCACTGAAATGTCAAAAAAACGTTTAGTTATTTTGAAATTTCATTAATGTCAAAATAACTAAACATTTCATTTCATTAAAATCAAAATAAATTTCATTACTTTATGTAGTAATAAACATTGAGGATACCAATACCAATTATTATTCTAAGTAAGTTAAAAAGGAAAGCAAGTTTTTAAGAATAGGTAACCATCTGCAAGGACTGCAATGCAATGTTTTGTTCCTTTTCAGAAAACTAAACGCGAAACGGTGAACTGAACTAAAGTTATGAATTATCCGATCAAAGAACCGACCGGTCAGGCGGTCAATTTTTTTTCTACTGTTTATTTATAACTTGTAATATTCATGTTTGTGACTGATAACGACTGAGAAAACTTTTTAAGCTAAAAATACGAATTTAGTGCAATATGGGGACAAGATTATTGCAACGTTTGGTGTTTCCTGTAATTATAAACTCCTTGAAACCACTTCCTAACCTGGAAAATGGAAGATATAAGGTGTTATGTGTCAATAATAACTTTATAGCCATGAGAAACTATGCCAAGAGTAAAGATAAAGGGAAGGATAAAAAGGGTAAGGGAGGAAAAGTAGAAATCAACATTGCTCAGATGTCAGAGCTTATTTCTGTTGATAAATTAAAAGATAGATGTCAGTCTGCAATTGATAAGATGAAAGAAGACTTCGCCAAAAATCTCTCGCTGAGGTCAACGACCGGCTCGATAGAGTCGCTGCCTGTGAAGCATGAAGGCAAGGACTATGAGCTCCAAGAATTAGCACAAATAGTAAGAAAGAACCCTAAAACATTAGTGATTAACTTTGCATCATTTCCACAAGCTATACCGGATGTTTTAAAAGCTATTAATAGCTCGGGATTGAATCTAAATCCTCAACAGGATGGGACAACATTGTATGTGCCTGTTCCTAAAGTTACAAAGGAGCATCGAGAGGCTTTAGCTAAGAATGCAAAAGCACTATACATCAAGTGCAGGGATGCCATGAAAGATGTTCAAAGTGATTTCTTAAAGAAAATCAAGAAACAAACTAATGTATCTGAAGATCTGGTGTTTTCTGTCAATAAGCAAATTGGGGCAATGTGTGAGGAATACCAGAATCAAGCTAAAAATATATATGAAGCCAAGCATAATGAGCTGCTAAATAAGTAGAAGTCTGATGAAGTATGAATTATGTGTAAGCAATACACAGATATTGTTTTATTAAGTGCATTAAGCACAAGCTGTTGTCTATATTATGTTAAGTCAACTAGATGTAGATATTATTTTGCATTTTTCTGTGAATAAATAATGTTTTTCTCCTTGAATTGTTTTGATTTAATTTTTAAACTAAGGTACCTAAATAGGAAATCCTATATAAATATTAGTGTTTATTATATTTAGACAACATTTGGTGAATACTTACTTACTTATAAAATAATACACTACACATCCATAAGTCTTTGTTTTGTGTATTTTGTAAAAAACTAGAAATGAGTATTTTTTATATGAACCATTTTAAAATTTTTGGTTATTTAAGCTTGAGTTAGTACACATATTTTACTAAAATTATAATACCTAACCTTACAATAAGTTACATTTAAATCTTTTCCATTTAAAAATGACATTTTACTATCTATTGTGATTTTTCGGCAACAAAAAAAGTAACGGTTGTCATGACAACACTAAAAGGCTAACAGCTGTCAGTCAGCCAGATGTCATAACAGTACTTGACGTCATTGCTCGGTTGTTATTGTAAACATATTGCACTGCATTAATTTAAATGGATGCAAATAATACGAAGAATAAACCCAAATATGACAGAGTCATGCCGAGGGTTAACACAAAATATAGAATGAATTCAAAATCCAATATTAGTGTAACGCGACATAATACGCCGCTCGCGCGCGTTGGCGGGAAACCGAATGTTTCAAACGCAAGTTCTAGTGTTTTTAGTGATCTGCCGTTTGTGTTGGACGACTATCCCCCGGAGGAAAAGTCTCCTAGACGAACATATGTCGTTAGACCCAGGAAAACGTTAAAATCTTTAGAACCAGTGAAGCCAGCAGTGCCCAAGGCAAAAACCAGTGAAGTGCGTGTAAAAGGTAGAAATATTCGTGTCCCGGTGTCCGCGCCCTCTTTCCTAGCGGAAGGAGCCGTAGGCTGGTCCGAATCACACGTCCGACAGTGCTACTCTAGCCACTCACATTCAAAACTTCAGGAGTTAAAAGTAAGTATATAATTTTTATGAACCTACCTAATTCCTATGAACCCTAAGTTTTATAACTGATTTAGAAATTAAAGCTTTGTCAAAACTGTATTTGATTATGGAAAATTTTGGTAGATAGTAGATTGGTTGAGCTCAACTAAAAACTTAACTAAAATAGTATCAAAATATCAGATGTTTATAACATTCATGTTATTGTTAAATAGGTAGTTTACTAACCATTTAATAGCCACAACTGTAATGGTGTTCCTTGCTTACACATTCAAACTCCAACACATTGGAGTAGACTAATGCAGACATTCCACCACTATCCAATTTCATTTACTGCTAATAAAACGTACCACTTGAATTTCATTCAATTTTATGCACAAAGGCAAAGAATGTGTAACTGAATTTTGTATCTTTATTAAAGGCTGATGGATGGATGGATTACATTTTTTATGTGTGAGTGGGTAGACCTATACTCATTTTCTTGTAAAATTTATTTCAGAGTGAAATAAAAGCATACAAAGATAAAGAGAACTCGTTGAAGTTCCGCAGTCGGCTGTACAAGCGGTGTGGGTTGGTGCTGGACGAGCTGGGTCAGGTGACCGAAGACAAGGCTGTGCAGGCCGAGGGACTTGGTAATCTTGGGTTTATTGGAATATATACTACACATATACACACTCATATCAAGAGAGAATTGTTTATTCTAAATGTTTGTAGATGCAGCCTAATTAATAAATAATATCATTGTATTATTATTTAGATGTTGGATCTTAAATCTGAGATGAGAACCAACTTGTTTCTTCCATTTTGTATGAGCAACGCCATCTCTTAGCAAGGATTCGAAATAATTGTTTATACCTTGACCTATTTGCATAAAAATTATCCGAATGTCTCATAGATGTCGCCAGTGGTCACAGTATACGATTTCTTATATACATACGAGCTCTGCATGTAAGTACGGCTTTGTTAATATGTAGCTGTATTTATTAAAATATTTAATGTTTTTTGTTTCGTATGACAGCTTCACTAATTTTAATTCTTGAATATGTAAAATTGGAACCTTGTACAAAAATTTGCATTCTTATGTATCGGCCGAAATAGCTCAGTTGGGAGAGCGTTAGACTGAAGATCTAAAGGTCCCTGGTTCGATCCCGGGTTTCGGCAATCCTTTTTATAAAAAAAAATAGGTTTTGATTGGAGAGAGTGACGTAGCCATTCCCCGTCATTTGAATTTTTTTGAAAATTCACGATTCGATTTATGAAATTGCGGCGCACAATGAAACTGTTCAACCGCCCCTATACGGGCCCCGAACAGTACCAACGAGCACTAATAGTGGCTGTCGCCTCTTATGACACCCTGGTCTACCGGCACAGGATCAGTATTATAGGCCGCCCCAATACGTCCTAAAACAACTAATTTGAATTAAAAAAATTGTTACACTTGTGAGGGTACATAGCAACTTTCCACTCTCTATTCAATCATCAGGGTTAAGTTAGATGTCCACTGCCGGATGTGGGCCATCCGGCCTTCCCTAACTAGCATCTAATCGGTCCTGATTCTTCTGAATTCAGTGAAGTCTGCCTGACAGCTGACTGAAGCCCTAGCTGGCTAGCTAGCACCATCTTGTTCAAGGTAGCCGCCACACGACTTGTGTTCCGGGTGGGCGGGGCTCCCAACCAGTGCTTTCCTCCTTTCTTCCTCTTACATTCTTGGATGGCAACGACAACGGTGAGACCACTTAACATCGGCTCATCTGCTCGTTTATTGGCTGTTAAAATCCTCAACCTAGTCGAAGGGCGCCCCATGCTATCTACGACCTGTGCTACGTCGCAAATCTGGCATTTGAATTTTGTTTCTATCGCCGTTGCTCCTCGTGGTTAAAGCACCTTTCTGAAACAATAGCCAACGATGGTTGCCGAACACGATTGCAGACTAAAAAGTTACGTGCATATGTACGCTGCGTGCAGCACGCATAGACGTAGATAACATAATATGAGTACCTAAATGTACCTTCAAGTTCCAAATGATGGTCAACCGTGAACGTTGGCTACGATCAGAAAAGGCACAGTTAAAATACGAGCTCAGTAAATTGATGACCTTGCTTGATATTATTTTTAATAATATTCAATTTGTTTCAGATTCTCCATCCGCTGATATCAGGTAAGTAACACCGTCTGCTAACTGAACTAACCAACCTATCATGTGAGTCTTATTCTGGGTCTCTCACAATTGTCATGGGCAGCAGCGGAAGGGTGGTGCTGAATGCTCGTTCGCTATCGTAAAATATCAAATATGTATGATCACACTATGAAATGTAGGATCACAATTAAAATCTGTTAAATAGTTCATTCATATTCATGTCTTCGCTAACAGTCAGTGCTACAAGAATACTCGCGAAATGTATTGAAAAATTTCGCAACTTTAAATGTAGCCTCTTTAGCTCAGTGGTAGAGCACTGGTCTCGTAAACCAGGGGTCGTGAGTTCAATCCTCACAGGAGGCACTATGAAAAATATATGGATCCGATTTTTTACTGATTTTATTTATACAGTAATAGGTACATATTTCTAACAATCTCTCTATTTGTAAAACTTTTAATATTCAATTTTTTTTAAATTATTTGCATTTAGAAAAAAAGAATACAAATAATGTGACAAATAATTATGGGGAAAATTTTGGGTAACTTGAATTTAAATTTAATTAAGGAAATAGTTCGGATTTTGCACAAAAAGTCAATTCTGAACATTCATTGTCAGAAAACCTAACAATTTTTTTGTTCGTTAATTATAAATATTACTTGAATAATAATCATGACCATGGAAAGGCGTGCTAAGAAGCATAATGGAAACTTTAGATTGGCTGAGACCAATCTTCAAAGCCATGGGCGCAATGTCCCGCCCCTCGGTATTCTACATTATAAGATGGTTATTGGAGGGTGCGCAGGGATTAGGTACGCGATTTAATTACCCCATCCCCTAACCACTATCGAACAACTGACGCACGGCGGGTATCTATTTCTTAGCGAACATCCATCCAGTCACGTCACGCTTTGCATCGTCATTTGTTATGCGCAGAGTGGAGGAGAGGAACAAATTGCCTGCGTCAGTGTCGGTTGCCCGTTCGAGTGTCACCCACACTAAAGTCGAACAGGTCTATTCTTCAAGTTAAAACTGAATAGACTTTTATAAGTCAGTGCGGTTTACCTCTTACATTGCCACTTTTTTATAAGTGTTAAGCGTTTATAACTTCCGTGCATTAACTTCGACATCAATTTTGAAACGAAGCAAAAAACGAAGCAAAAAAGAAATGAAAAATGAATATTTTATTAAAGTGAAACTTTTATTACATCGTCTCAAACTTTTTCGTCTGTGTGTTGCATGTCGCGTGACGGTCGGCCGCGGAGTAGGGATAAAGTGAAAGGCGCTTGTCAGAGCAACCAAGGCCAATATGGCGGCGCCTATAGTTCGCAGCAGCTGACCGTGTAGTGTATAGACTATTATTCATTTGTGCCAGTGCTCTACGCTATTTTGTTTGTTTTTGTCAGTGTTTAAGTAATGTAATAGTCTACTTTTATTATTTCCCATTATCATTCCAATTTTCCAAGTATAAAATTAAGATTGTTAAAGCGACTTTCATACCCTTAATGAAATATTATTCCAAAAATTTTTAGTAAAATGTCTATAATGTCTATAATGTGAAAAAAAGTTTCACTTTTACCGTGGTTTCATAAAACCACACTATCCTTTTTTGATACATAATTATATTATACATTATATAGGCCTAATATTGTTCGTGCTGCGTAGATTCAATAAAATATAGTTAAAAAGAACGAAAAAACACGCTAATAAATCGAAATAAAAAATAATCTATACAAGTAAATAAAATTGCAGTGTCTGTTTGTAATAAGAAATTAACCGCTTTTTACTGAATGCATATGCATACACGGTATTTAAGTATACCAAAATAACATTTTTTACAATTTTTGTCTGTCTGTCTGCCTGTTTGTTTTGGCTAATCTCTGGAACGGCTGGACCGATTTTCACTGGCAGATAACTGATGTAATAAGGAGTAACTTAGGCTACTTTTATTTTAGAAATTTCCCCGTAACAATTAAAATTCCTCGCGGACGAACTCGCGGGAACAGCTACCTACTCGTAGTTCATAATAAAAGCGTGGGGCGCTTTGTGCCATATCTTTCGTAATCCGTTTTTTCTATCTATTGTGGTTGTACAAATGTACAAAAACGTGAACATTCCACCATGAAATAGTTTGAAATAATTACCTCCTAATTCTGTATCGATTGACATAGTGCGTCACACATCCGTTTCCGCCGGCCATTGGCGTGCGTCCAGGTTATTCCCGCCTGAAACAAACGTGGACGGTGGCCTGGGTGCATTTCCTGCTGCTAACTTAGTAATACGGCAGTAACCAGGTGACGTAGACATCTGAAGGTGCTCGAAGCTGTCGGGAGCTGATGGTGACCAACCCGTATCGCGAGAAGATTGTACTACTGCTGGAGTGAACCGCTACAATACGCAGATTGCGCTAAGTTAATGAAAATTCTGTTGTAGCAAGGATCTAGCTTGGGTTGCAAGCCTCGAGGTTGATGATAGATAATTATATAATTATGTGCATAGGTCGAAAAACTTATGCACCAATAGTTTCCCTCGACCGAGTACACAAACTTGATCTGGTGACAATTTTTTAAATTTTGACGTGAGCTTGCCCCCACACTTTGCATTGAAACGTGAAACCTTCGGTACTTATTGTCAAAATCGAATCGTGCAAAAGTTTTCACACTGACTAAATTGATACCATGATTAAATCAGATTTTAATGATTGCTTGGCGTAACGTTCCAAATGTGCTCCGTAATACATCATAATTGACAGGGAGACGTCAAACGAGCATCAAAACAAGACGAGGCGACACGTGCGTCCGTAAATAGTGACCGTCCATATTAGGGCAAGTCTCCGTCAAGTTCCCGACGTGACGCACTGGTGAGCTGAATGAAATTATGAAACCGACGTAGCGCCCGCATCAGCCCTTTTACTCTCTAAAGGTATGCACGACCAGTCATCCATCCCTTTTTCTCGCGAGGGGATGAAGCATGACGGGCGATGTAAGTCCTCTAAATTTGGAGAGTGTATTTCGGTTCGCGTGATTCACCGATGCATCTGATGCAGTGCCAGTGCGAAGATCTGTTTTGTGTAATTTGACGCAGTTTCCCTCCAATCGATCGTTGCTTTTGTTACGTTGCGTGGCGGCTGTCCAAACATTGTGCGCACATGGCGGCACCTACTGTTCGAGCATTAAATAAGCATTACATATCGACCATCGGAATTTTTTCATGCTGTACCGACAGACTCGTATCAATGATAATCTCTGACGCATACTAATACATTTAGGAAACTATTATTTAGTTTTGTTAGTAGCTACGGTGGTGTAGTAATCAATAGGTATCATTAACAAAATAACAATATAAGTTTTAAGTGGCTATCAGTATCGGTTCATTTCAATTGATATTAGGTGATTTGCAGTGTAGCAGTAACAATAGGCGTGACGAAAGATTTTGAAATTTTATTCCGTAATGTGGGTATACATTTTCTGATTACGAAAAAACCTTTATTTCGGTAATAAACTTAAGTTAACGAATAATAAAGCCATTTTTCTAATATTTTTTAAATACGGCGCGAAAACAGCTCACATGTGTCATGGCGACCGCTCTGACGTCACGGTTAGGTACTTAGGTATACATGTCATTGTGTCTATGGCGTAGCGAAGAAAGTAAACAAAATATTAAAATAAGTCGGGTGATAAGATGAATTCCAAAGTTTATAAGTGGTGTGCAGTACCGCAGTGTCATACCACATCAATAAAAATGCCCAACAAAGTGTTTGTAAACGTTCCAAACAATAAATTAAGTGGTTAAAGCTCGCGCGGCGAAACCCGAACGACGTATATAGTCACGAATTCGACAATTTATTTCTGTGAAGACTACTTTGATGTAAGTATATTATCCATATTTATAGGTTTTAAACTTAAAATGTTTCTTCGACGTGAAAAAGTAGAAATATTGAGGCTACTTATAAAATAACTAATTTATTGAGGTTATGTTTCTTTTGGTCTTGGCTATCATTCTTAATAACAATTATTTTAATCGTTTACTTTTCTTTTTTCAGTTGCCAAATGATATGGAAAATTACATAGAGTATCATGTGATGGGGTCAGTATCACAAGTATGTATGAAACCAGGATGCATGCCTCATAAATTTATATGCCAACCAGACAGGAAAACACGAACCTCTGATACAACAGAGTGATCCTACATAGCTAAGAAACGAAGAATGATGATTCTTAAAGAGTGTAAACAGGAATTTGAAGAAAAATGTTTAGTTACAGAACAATCAACTTTTGAAGAAATTGCATCCGGTAGTCAGGTACATATATATAGTATGAACTTATGTGTAAGAATATAGCATTGAAAAAGTTAATTTTATTCTGAGTGTTAAACACTTACATACTAAGTACAATCAAAAGTACTTAGATTTTTCTGATACCTAGTAATCTGCGATTTATGTTCATGATTATTTGATTGATTTATATGACATTTAAATAAAATATTTGTTTTACAGTTCAGCAGAATGCAGAAGTTCCCCAATCAAGAGTATCAGATAAAACAATTCGAGTAAACATATTAAAAAAAATCAGAAGTAAAGCCAACCAAACACAAGTCAGTTTGGTAAATCAGATGACATCACCCTCAAAGCCGTTTCTTCATTCTGTATCTACATCTCCATTTAAAATCAAGCATCATAATAATAATAGTAAACCATCAAGATCAAGTCGACATTATTTGAGTAAATTGTTAAAAAATAGAACAATCAGATAGTGATACATCTTATACTCCCTCTGTAACTCTCACAGAATCATCAATATCTTTTCAAATGATTCTTCTTCAGATTGTAGTGAGATGATACAGGATGACAAAAGACGAGAAAATTTAAATGCCTTAGAGTGTACCTTGAATAAAATTAAAAAAAGCCCCCATTCTTATATTGGCAATTATTTAACTTGTTATTATTTAGTTAACTTGATTCAAGAACAGACAAATATACCATTTCACCATATTTTTACTATAGCTTGTGGTTTGATTAATATGCAAGATTCTCTAATTAAATAAAACACAAATGAAATTTATGCATTTTATTTTCTATTCTATACTTTTATATAACAATGGATACACATGGGTTTTCCAAAATTTAATAACACAATCATGGCATTCAATTGATATCACTTTTTCTTCATCTTCATCAACCATCAATGTAACAGCATATAGTTTTGAGTGAACTTTGTGCTCTGGGCAGTTTTGCACTTTACTGTACAAATGTTACCTTCCCGTTTTAGTTGCACATAACTGATTGCATCATCCCCATAATGATGGTCTTGAAGATCTGAAATACGTGAAATGAATTAGAAAGAACGTATTTATAATCAAAGACACACACATTGACTTGCTGATTTATCAGATTTTCAGTGTTTGCTATGAGGAAATATATTTCTAGTAGGTACCAGTACCTATGTGTTTTTTATTTACAAAAATTACTCGTTTTATAGGATATTAACATGGTATTCACTCTAAAATAGCAACTTACAAGCTGTAATGGAGCTAACCAAGGAGTATACAAACACTACGTTTTAGTTAACTTCAAAAATAAACAATGACAAGTTTATTGTAAAAATAACCTATTGAAGTAAAATAAAATAAACTCAAATGAGTTCGAAATAGGTATATCTAATTCTTGATTATATCTAAGTAACTTGTATCTAGGGTAAAGATAGGTGAATACAAAATTTACTTACAAGGAAGTTTTGACGTTTCTGAACTCAGACGAAAAAAGTTCCATATTTGTTGTGAGGAAATCGCCCAACATTAACACATGAATCCGAGGCAAATTTGAGCTATTTGCCTTAATAAAGCTTGCTTCCATTGTAACAAAAGAGTCTGTGGAGTGGTGTCGATAAATCACACGTGTGACGTGAAAGAATACAAAATCAATCCAAGCAAAGTGCGTATTCGTAACAAAACACAGTTCAAGTGAAAGTGAAGTTTGTTTGTTTTGTTTACTGACTCGTGACGTCATACGCTGTGATTGGTGTTTCAGTCAAAATGGCCGATTGCAGTATTTTAATGTTTTATTTTATTGAAAATCTTGATAATTTCAATTATTTTATAAAAACTAAACCAGTATTTTAAATTTATTAAATATAAATTTTCCCCTAAAAACATTAAATCGACCATTTTTTGATACTGTCGTCATGCCTATTGTAACTGTAGAACAAAGAAACTGATGGCAAGCATGTGTACAGTTCGTACAATTTTGTATCGCCGCTTCCAGTCGATCATAAAGCCATGCCTTTTTATCATATCAGTGACTGTATGTTTTAAATATTTTCAAAAATAGATGACCCAGCTGTCATTGTTAGGTATATTTATTTATGGATTTTATTTCGACTTCATAGCGACGACTATCGATTATTGGCATTTTTGTAAACAGTATGCAGTACTGAGTGAGCTCGTTGTGGCATTACAAAAATGTGATCTTGACCGAATTCGAGAGAGGTGGGCGGTAGGTTGAAGGTGAGTGCGGTACAACCATCAGTAAGTGTACCACAGTCAACTTTTGTAATGCCTTTTTAAAACCATTATTAGGCAAAGTGCTCATTCCAAGAAGTGTTCGTCTTTCATCAGCCACAATTTGAGAAGAGCCCATTGAACGTCAATCGTCGCTTATGTACATATTTCCCAGGTTGACTTTTCGGGTTAGATGAAATTTGGAATGGAGATAGTTTTAGATCCTAGCACTGATATAGGATAGTTTTATCCCGAAAAACGTTATCTTGGGATTAATTTAACGTCTTTTGACGTTTTCCGACTCTGACCGAAGTTAAAGTCGTTTAATATACGTAAAAGTATAAGCGTGTTCTCATCCCGTACTAAAGACGTGTTAGCAAAAGGGCGTTCACGAGGCCTTCTCGAGAGAAAGCTCGCTAAGGCCGGTAACGTGAAGGCGTCGGCGGGGTCAAGGCACAACACAACAATGGTCGCCGGGAAGGTCAGCGGTCACCGACCCAAGCGCGCGCGCAGCCTCCCCACAGTCCCCACGCGACGTGTCCACATCACGGGTTCAATGTACCGCAGTCGTAGACAACAACTTCAGCCCATTGCCTTCGAGTCATTAGCGGCCAACTGCAAGGCAAAATCCTCTTGAAGAAAAAGAAACGTTTACAGTCATACCCCGCCCGGATTCCCCGTGTCGCAGGTGGCATGCATACTCAATTAAGATCAACATCACAATCAACAATGACGCGATAAGGTTTTTTTATTGATTTAAGGTAGCAAACGTGCATGCAGCACCACCTTCTGCTGCCGCCCATGACAACTGTGACCGATTTAGAACAAAACTCATATGGGGACTGGGATAGTTAGTCCGGTTAGGTGACGGTGTTAGTGTGTTAATTAATTGTAATATTAAGCTAACAGAGTCGTAATTGAGAAGTTTTAAAGAGGGCTCCATCATGCCGCTTCAGAGCGACTCGCTTAATAGGAGAGCTTGGGGCCATCCCTAAGTTAGTAGTTCTGACGAAAGACCTGTAGGATGACTTAACTGGTAGATAGCAGTTTAGTTAGTTATAATTTCTGTTATTATTAAATTATGTGTAGGTCTCCATTATATCACACATTATAAGTTAAATCACAGTCGGTAGCAACCTAAATAGGTTTATCCATGGGCAGCAGCCCAACACCAGAATCCAAAAGCTGCGTACTATAATAAACCGGTTGCGGACAACTGGTTGAACATTAAGTAGTTGCACTTTGAATAATTCATCGCTCAACTTGAACCATTTTTTTTATTTTGTATTCGATCCGCCCGCCCGATACATGTTCCGAGATTCGTGATAGCTTTATTCGGCACGCTTCGGGTTCTGCGTAAGAGCCTTGTGAGCGGTCACACATACTAATACAAATCTTCTTTTTATTGTGTGGAAGTAGCATGGGTATGGGATTTGATATGAGCTAACTTAACGCTCCAACTTCCTCAAACAAGCAATAGTCAAGATCGCAGTTAGTCTGAGTATTTCAATATCAGTGACATCATTTTTTGGGACTGATATAAGTATGTACCATCTACATTCTACACGTGTTTATGCTTTATGAGTCACGATACCCATTATAGACCTGGCTGTTACAGATTTGCGATGATATGCCTCCGTTGAAAAGTAAATGTTTAGCCATACCTAAGTACTTGACAGCTTACAGGACGTATTACGTCACATAAGTAGGACATCATTTAAAACTTCGCTCGATTGAGATCATTGTTCCAAACATTTATATGGTGACGTTTGTGGTGACGTGAGGAGCCGGTTACACTTTTTAGAGGCGACCATCTCAGTACTAAAGGGTAGCTACGCATCTGTGACAATTACAACAAGACTCTTAGTGACAATTACTAACTGGACTATTACTAACAACACCTAATAAGACTTACTCTCACTAACAGTCTAGTCTAGTAAGAGGACTGGGACAGCCTCTTACTTATTTACTAACAGACTAACCAACTAATGATCTGACACCGTCTCCTAACCGGATTAACCATCCTATTCGCCATTTGAGTATTGTTCTAGGTCGGTCACAATTGTCATGGGCGGCAGCGGAAGGGTGGTGCTGCATGCTCGTTTGCTATCTTAATTGCATATAAAAGATAATCTAGAAGTGTGTTCCCACTTGTGATCAGGTAAGATAACGAAGATCAAGTGCAGTGACAATTTTCCAGCTCAATAGTACTTATAGGTATAACGAAGAGTTTCATTAGAAAAATATTTTGTGGCGTCACGGAAGCGGCGGCTCTCCAATTATGTATTGAGTTGAGGCCAGTACCTCTAGCAGATAAAATCGCAGAAGATATATTCATCAGCACGCGCGTCTTAAATAATTTTAATTATTTTATTATATCATACCTATATCAATAATAGGTACTAATACATTTGGGAAGAATGAGAGGAAAGATCTGATATAAAATATCTGTGCAACTTTATAATTGCGTGAGTACCTATTATGAATTTTCATTACAATTTGGTCAAAACAAAACGCTCTATTATTCATTCATTCACTAAACGCCCTACAATTTCAAATAAAAAAGGAAATCATTCATACACACACACACTTTCAATTACAAAGAATCAGCACTAGCACACTAGGATTCCTGTGCCGTGGAAAACTAGGATCCAAACCTTCTCGTTCAAATGAAATTCATTCATTCGTTAGTTACTATGCGTTATTATAATTATAGAATTAAGGTAAGTATAATAAAAATTGCATAAACTAAAACATAATGTTTACAAGTGTTTGTTTGTGTGTCTAATACGTATGTGTCCACAATATTGTAAAATAAAATAAAAAGTATTAAAATAGTAAATTCGCTTTACTCGGGTCCACTATACTGTCATAGTAAATCTATGGAAGAGTTATACGATTTTTGGATATGTCACGTGAATTTTAAATATGGCTAATATTGTCTCCGTTTATGAGAAAACTTTCTTCAATTGTCTTCAAAAGCCATAAAAAAGTTTTTCCGTTCTTTTCAACAACTTTTCAAGTGATTGAGTTTGTGGTTTCTTCAAGAGCCACGTGACCCTCCCGGGGGTCACGGGTCCAGCGTAGACAGCGAAAGATATAGACATCTGGTGAGCGTGGCTAACATGAGATAGCACGAGAAAGAATTTCAGATTGCGTTCAATTTGCTTGTTGCACTAGAAGGAGGAAAGCACATTTGCTTATTTGTGCTTTAAAATATTTTTTCCCTCTGGGTACGGAACTCTGAAATATATTTATAATTTCGCCGAAGCAAAGAAAATTGTATGTTTTTCAACTGATATCATCGCGGACACTAAACATTTTTGAATGTAAGTAGTAAGTACTCACGATTTTGAATTGTTCGACCCAGTTGCATAGATCATTGTCACGGCGTGAGTATCCGTTTACATTAAAAAATGCAAAGATTTGCAAATTGCATAATTAAAAATATAATTGTCGTAGTGTATGTAGCAACCTAGCTACTCTTTTCACGTAGTTCCTGACCCTGCCTCGGTAGACATATGATAATTTAGATAATAACTTGCGGAGGCACAGATTCTCATCTGTATGGAACAATGTTTTCACTGTTTAATTCTAATGACGTCTGACGTACCTATTACACATTGTACTGTACTACACATTGTATTGTACCCTAACGGTTGTCGCCACAGTTCACATTAAGGCTATTTAAATCCGGTCACTTCATCGACTTAACACGTAAGAAAAATGGTTTTTGCCTTAAACAGTAAGAGACTAGACAAGTGCTGTTACTGTCCTAGTTGAGCGGAAAAACGGCTGATCGCCTTAGCCTACTTGCCGCTGCTCACACAGAGTAGGTACAGCTAGAGAGTTCTACAGCATTTTAGAAATAAGAAATAGGTGTCTATGTCATATTAAATGTAACATGTTAAAGATCAAATATGCTTATCATTATTCCACCAAGCAGTGATAGCCGAGAGGTTTGAACATTTGACAGAGTGGCCTGAGTTTGAATTCTGCACGCACCTCTAAAAATATTTGCGTTTTAGAAATTAATTGTCACTTGCTTCCATGAAGGAAAACATCGTGAGGAAACCTGCATACCTCAGAGTTCTTCATAACGTTCTCAAAGGTTTGTGAAGTCTGCTAATCCGCACTTTGCCTGCGTGGTAGACTATGGCCTGTACCCCTCACAATGTATACCCCGAGCCCAGCAGTGGGACAGTTATGGGTTTAAGAATTCAAGGTACCTGCTGACAAACGGCGATGACAGTGAAGAAGTGTTGAGATTAATTTATATGCATACAATGATATTTAGCGGAGCGTGCAGTATTCGAACCCAGGCCACCTTGTAGGTAAGACCAACGAGGCCGTCACTGCTCGACTAACCAATAGAATATTAAACCTCATAGACGCGTTATTATCATTCAGCGGCAGTGTACTCGTGCGGAAGGTTAGTAATGAAGGATGCACTTCCGACTGCGATGCGACGACGCTGCAGTGTCCGGTCGGTGCGGTGATTGCCACCCCGGACACGACCGTCCACTGAAGTGTTCTATTGACTTTTAATTTCATAGGCTATCAATTTGCGTGACTATATTTTAAACGTAACTATTATCTTAATGTTTAATATTCGGTTAACTTATTCCTTCCTAGTAAACCCGCCCTCGCTATATCCGGGGAATAGAACACAGTAGGTAGGTACCCATGGCAAAATGTTTGGACTGAATCTTTAAATTAACACTTATTTTAAATTGTCAACCAATTGAAATAAGACTCGGAGGTACAAGCGCACGGACAAACAGTCAAGTAACTATCTGTCAAAAAACTCAAAATCATTGTTTTATAGTAGGTACGTATTAACCCCCATTAGTATATTTTTTCTACACATACATCCGTACAGACGATCGGTTACATATTATTATATACATATGCATATATGTATATAACTAAATAATAACGTTAATAATAAATAATTTTTTAGTTCTGATGTGAACGCGTTGTATGTGATGTTGTATTTTATTTCATTCTAGCTGGTAAGTATACATAGCACGGAATACAGAGAGAGAAGATACATAGTATGTGCGGCATATAGGGCTGGCCTCGGGGCAACATTTTAACATTCTTTACATTACATCGGTTTAATGCAAGTTTTAAATAACTAACTATACCTACGTGATTATGTATGTCGCAGCTAGTGGTTTATAATTGAGCGCTTCATGAGGTATCTTGGTTATCAAGATACTCATAATAAAGTTTTAAATTTAAATCCGACTACATACAACAACAGTTATTCTAGTTTTAATTCAAAATCATTTATTCATGTGGGTATTTTTAAAATTCACTTATGAACGGTTTTTTTGCTTCTACCTTCCTACATACGTTTGTATGTATGTAAGGAAGGTTATGAATTATGTTCCTCTTGGATTCTTCGTAGTCAGTTAAAAACCAATTGCTGTACTCAGCGCCTTGGGGCATTCCATAAATTACGTCACACCAATTCCATGATTCTTGGAGTCCCCTCGGTCCTTTTCACACGTGGTCCTAAATGTGTAACTTTCGCATTTGTAATAGTTTTTCGTAGGAGTTGAAATTTAGAGTTTTAACGTTCGAGACTAATAAATACGACTGCATAAAGCTTACCATCCCCATTTATGAACGCCATAGGTTCTATGATGTTGTCGTTAGGGAGCAAATTCAAACGCGTGCATCTCTGACAAAACCCCGTTTAATACTCTCTTTTACATAATCGTATTAGGAACTTATATTACTAAATGTACCTTACATACAATGCAATTTATAATAGGGCTGCACCATACCATATGCCCTTCGCAAAAGAAAAAAAAAAAAAAAAATAAGAATACAAATATTTTTTTTTTTTTTTTACTAACAATGAAACAGCTTTGTACGATTTTTGTGAATAATTTCAGTTTTTCCATTCCGTTCAATCTTTACATTACAATTCAAATCTTCAATAACTTTAAAAGGTCCTAAATACAACGGTTCAAATTTATTATCTTTTTCACTTCTTACTAACAACATATCGCCAATTTTATATCTAACTGGTTTTGTATACATATCATAAACAGACTTCCGTTTCATTTTTCTTTCAATTAAATTACATTTTGCGTCATTTTGAGAAACCTGTAATCTATATCTCAATTGCTTCACATAATCATCATCATTATATAAAGGTTCTACTATTCCTGATCTCAAATTGCTAGGTATATTACATTTTTTACCAAATACAAGTTCAAATGGTGTGTACTTTGTTTCAGAGTGGACAGTGGTGTTATAGGAAAAGCAAAAATATTGTAACCATGTACTCCAATATCTAGGATTATTATCAGTTTGGATTCTTAAATACGCATTCAATGACTTATGCGAATTCTCTAAAGCGCCAATTGATTGATGGTGATATGCTGTGGAAGAAATTTGGGTTATATTTAATAATTTACATACCTCTTTCATGGTTGTTGACATAAACTCGGTCCCACGATCCGATGCTATTTCTCGAGGTATACCATACCTTAAAATGAAATTATCTACAAAAGCCTTTGCCACACTAACGCTATCCTTGTTTTCTAAAGGATAAGCTTCTATATACTTACTCAGCTCACACTGGATAGTGAGTATATATGAATAATTATAATAATCCTTACTTAAGGGCCCAACTATATCTAAATAAATCTTATCTAAGGCTAACTGCGCAGTGGTTGAAATCTCCATAGGCTGTTTGGTAGGCAAGGAATGTTTTTGTGTCTGACATTTAACACATTTCTTTACGTACCTTTTAACATCTTCCTCCATATTTGGCCAGAAATAATATTTTTTAATATTATTTATCATTCGTCTTATGCCGGCATGACCGCTTGTCGGTAACAAATGAAAATCATTGAGGATTACTAGTTTGTCATGGTCATTATTTATACTCATCGCTCCTTTTACAATACAAATTCGTGGTCCGGACCACTGTTTATTAATATTGGTTAACCATTTAATATACTTCATTGTCTCATTATTTTTTAATACGTAAACTTCTTCAATATTATTTTTATTACAAAATAATCCAAAATCTCTCACGAAAACGTCTCGCGTTTGACATGATCGAGAATTAGGATTCAGGCCTATAATACATTTTTCTTTAAAATAAACAAAATTTCCTTTCAAATTCTCTTTTACTACAAGTTCTATACAATTTTTTGGTTTTTTAAGCATTTCTACGACATCTGGGTGATCAGTCCGACTGTCGGTAGAAACCTTATCAACCAAGGAATTGTCACTCATAACTTCATTCAATTTTCTTGTCATACTTCTAGTCATCACATTTACAGATTGCACACCCATGTCTTTTAGATCGTCTGACGAAATAATTATACGAGATAATGCATCAGCTGCTACATTGCTCGTACCTCTAACATACTCAATTGTATAGTTATACTCCTCTAAAGTCAATCTAAATTTTAAAAGTCTACTGGAGGGATTACTCATAGAAAATAAATATACAAGTGGTTTATGATCTGTAAATATTTTGAAATGTTTTCCATATAAATATGGACGAAAATATCGTACTGCCCATACTATAGCCAAAAGTTCTTTTTCTATAGTAGGGTAGTTCACTTCTGCTTTATTTAAGGTACGACTTGCATATGCAATCGGTAAATCATCTTTATTACATAACACGGCACCGATAGCTTTGCCAGACGCATCAGTACGCAAAATAAATTCACTTTCCGTTGAAAAATCAGGATATTGAAGTATAGGGGGGTTACATAGTAATTTTTTAAGATGTTTAAAGGCATTTTCACATTCATTCGTCCATTCAAATTTAACTCCTTTCCGACATAATTTATTGAGTGGTATTGTTATTTCGGCAAAATTTGGTACAAATTTTCTGTAATAATTGGCAAAAGCGACAAAACGTTTAACTTCATCACTAGACTGAGGTTTTGGGTAACTTTTTATAACTTTTGTCTTCTCTGGATCTGGTTGAACACCCTTTGATGATACCAAATGTCCTAAATATAGTAATTCTTTTTTTAAAAATTGACATTTACTAGGGTTAACTTTTAAATTTACTTTTCTTAACCTCTCAAATATATCTATTAGGTTTTTGTTATGAATATCAAGGCTTCTCCCAAAACAAATCAAATCATCTAAATAGATTAAAGCTTTTTCATAGTTCAAACCAGCCATAGCGACTGTCATTAGGCGGCTAAAAGCGCTTGGACTAATTTTTAGACCCATAGGTAATCTTTTCAGTTGATATTGTTTATCAGTTATAAAAGCTGTGTATTTTCTGCTTTCAGGCTCTAATAATAACTGATAGTATGATTGTGATAAATCTAAATGACTAAAATAAATTGCGCCAGAGAGGGAATCTAAAATTTCGGTTATGTTCGGAAGAGGAAATTTATCATCCATAATTCTTTCATTCAATTTTCGATAGTCTATTACTAAACGCCATTTTTTACCAGAATCTTCGCTCTTTTTTGGTACAAGCAAAATAGGACTACACCATTCACTCTGACTCTCTTCTATAATATCATCTGTCAACATTTGCTGTATTTGTCTTTCTATTTCCTGTTTTTGTGATCTAGGTAATCTATACGGTTTAACATACGAGGGGGTAACATTTTCCCTTAAATGAATTTTTTGCTGATACAAGTTTGTAACACTCAATTTATCGTTAGGCAACAAAAATACGTCTGAATATTTTGCACAAATATTCTCTATAGATATCTGTTCCTCGGAATTTAAATGACCCAAATTTAGCATGGAAAACAGTTTCTTAACCCTTTCCGAACTTCCTAATTCTTTTTCAAAATTACATACCGAGTAATCATTTAAATTTAATAATTCTGGAATAAAATAACTAAGTCGAACTTCTTCATCTCTAGTATTTAAAATTTTAATAGGTATTTTTCCTTCACGTGGGCTTACTAGTACACTAGCAAGAAACACTCCTTCACATAATTCACTGGGGGCGATTATACACTCCTGATTAATATTTAAATCGATAAAATGAATTGATTCACACCTAGGCTGTAAAGTAATATAATTATTATGGCCTATTTGTCCCATTTGTAATGGCAATGCAAATGGTTTATCATGGTTTACTGTTAAAATATTCTTTTCAAAGTTTAATATACAATTAAATTTACTAATAAAGTCTTGACCTAAAATTCCATCTGAACGGCACGGTAAATTTTTGAACACATAAAATTTGTGTCGCAATCTTTCTCTTTTATAACAAAGATCTAAAAATACAAATCCTTCTGATACCACATCACCTCCTATACCTTTGATTTTTCATTTTCTCAGTGTGATAAGGAATCTGATCCCTGATAATTGCTTCGTATGTAACAAGAGACAACGAGGCGCCTGTGTCGAGTAGGAACGAATAACTAACATCATGAATGTTGAATGTGACTGAATTTATATTACTGTAATAACAAATTAAATTATTAGGATCGAAAAAAATAATTCGGAATTGCCGAATCCGTTTGATTCGTATCGCTGTTCGTTTGCGTCATATTAACACGATGACCACGGGTACCACGGGTCGTATTGTTATATGACTGTCGGCCTCTGAATCTAAAATTATTATTTTGTAGCCTGGCGCTACTAGCTCGATAGTTTTGAGCGTTATGATAATTACGCTGTCCTCTGTTCGAATTAAATCGACCACGATAATAGTTACGAGGGGTGAAATTATTTGACCTACCTCTGTATTGGTAAAAATTCATCACCCTGGCTCCTGACTCCGTTGGTGACGATAATTCTTCATCCAATGCGGCGCGAATTGCATCATTTAAAGAACTGTAGTTTCTCGCTGCTATAATGGTGATAATTCGACTATTTCTCAGACCTTCGGCAAAACGTTTAATGGCATTCTTTTCATTCACAGATTTTAAAACGTCATGCTTTTTTGAATCTCCATCCGCCTGAGAAATAGTTAAATCAACAAATAATTGTTCAACTTGCTTACCGAAATCTTCTATACTTTTACTATTCTGCTTAGCACATTGCAGCTGCTGTTGCAACGCTGTGTCCGACTTCTTACTGAGTAGTCGATTCCTCATGTCTTTCACCAGATCTGGAATTGTACTATAAGTATCGTGCAAGCGTAATTTTGCTCCTTCAGACAACCTTGACCTTAAAACAAAAGTTATTAGTTTTTTCTGCTCCTCGATTTCCAACATATCGGAGTACATTTCTATATTAGAAATTAATTGTTTCGTAACCGATTCGGTTTTATCCATAACCGGTAAAAGACTAATAGCAGTCTTAAGATTAAATTTTTCCATTTTTATTAATTTATTTGATACTGTCCCCTCAGAAACACAATCTGTTTCAGTACACAAATTTCTTATTTTAATGTAATATCCACTTATCTTATCACATAAACGTTCTAATTTTTCTACTTCTAACTTATCTAATTTTTTCGATTCTGACAAAAATGTAACATTATCCAATACAAAATTAAATTGATTTTTCAACTTTTCTAACTCAATACACTTTTCTTTCTTTACTTTAGCTGTTCTTCTACTTGGACCTAATTTAGTTAAGTAATCTTTAATATACTTGAACTTTTCAAGTAATGCTATGAGCTCATCTTCCATTTATGTGCTCAACGCAATACAGCAACACAATTACTTATTCCAATAAAAAAAATAATATCTATCTCCCTGAATGGTTATTACCTTACATTAATTCAAAAACTAACTTAGGGGTTTTGCTTAAGAAAATATAATAAGAGGGAGAAATATAGAAAAAGAAAAAAAAAAAAAATCGATACCACTGTCGGCCCGAGGTCAAGTTTTCTTCAAATCACCATTTTTTTTTTTTTATATACGCGCATTCGAATTTTATGATATTATTATTTATCTAGCCGGCTCACATCACAATCACGCACTTTTTTTTTTTTTATAACTTTTTTACACTACACAACACTTTTTAGAAGACGACCGACGGCGAAAAACAAAAATTTTTTTTTTTTTTTTAAACAGTTTCTTCGCTTGTTGGCTTGTGCTGCAGTTTTTTAAAATAGCTCGCAGACCGCTTCAAGGCGAACTCACGTAGATGTTGGTCCATCCAATCACGATGGCATTTGCGGTACATTTTATATAAGACGATCAGTACCCCTGCACCCATCAAGGTACAAATTGCAGCAAGAATGTAGTTTGTGGTAGCGGTGTGGTCGCGAAGCTGGTCAACGGTCGCCGAGTTTGTTCCAGCACCGGCTGCCGTCTGTGCCAAAACAACTTCTTCTTTTTCTACTGCTTGATTGTTCCCCATCTTGATCGAAGACAATCCGCACACGAAAATACCGATTGTGAGTAACTGCGCTGTTGCAAGGACAAACGACGACTCGTTTTATAACTCATAATTATAAACGACATAAAACGATGCACAGAGACACGAATTATCAGTCCAGTTCACGCGAAGTAGCTGACACTGCGAATAGTGCACCTGCATCGACTCGGGTTACGCGGTGGCGTGATGCAATGTTGCATAGGCAGGGTCGCCATATGATGTTGTCGTTAGGGAGCAAATTCAAACGCGTGCATCTCTGACAAAACCCCGTTTAATACTCTCTTTTACATAATCGTATTAGGAACTTATATTACTAAATGTACCTTACATACAATGCAATTTATAATAGGGCTGCACCATACCATAGTTCATTAAAAATAATATGCCACCTCACCCGCCACTCACAGCTGACTTCTGTTGCTTATTTAGCAGTGATACAAGTTCCTATGGTAAAAATACGAGGTTCGTTCGCCATTCCTTCTCCATCAGAAACCCATCAACAACCTTTACGTAACGAGGACAGATTAAACAATGACGTATATAAGTGTAATTACAAAATACCTACGCATGATTAATAATATTGAATTGAATTGAGCTGGTTCCAATGCAAGCGATCCGAGCATACCACAATCAGTACCAGTTGCACCATATATTACAAAACAAATATAGGTACAAGAAAGTAATTACGTCGTGGAGAAAAGCGTGGCGGGCGACGGTAATGCGCGGCATCGCTTCCACCGGCCACGTTCAGCTGATGCAATCGGCGATAGCGGCGGAATGCAGCGGTGCCGGAGCCCGTGACCAGCCTTATCAGCCGGCCTTGGCATTGACATTGGCTGGCCTTGCCGCCGGAGCGTGCTACCATTGCTGCCACATGCCGCCGCACCCGGCTTTGGCATTGACATTGGCTGGCCTTGCCGCCGGAGCGTGCTACCATTGCTGCCACATGCCGCCGCACCCGGCCTTGGCATTGACATTGGCTGGCCTTGCCGCCGGAGCGTGCTACCATTGCTGCCACATGCCGCCGCACCCGGCTTTGGCATTGACATTGGCTGGCCTTGCCGCCGGAGCGTGCTACCATTGCTGCCACATGCCGCCGCACCCGGCTTTGGCTAGCTTTTTATGACACTAGGAGCCCAACAGCGCGTGACAAACGTAGATGCGTCCCAATGAGTTCCCACGGTTGTTATACATGTAAAGTATCTGTGTGTACTTAACTGAGTTTCTTTTTTACATATGAAGATAAGTTGCTTGAAATCAATCTGACGAGTTTAGCGTTTGCGTCCATTAAACAAAGTCTACTTCTATCCATGTAACTGATCTATCGCTCAAATGATCTATTAGTAAGTAAGTTAGTATATAAAATCGGTTGTCTGTAAAGCCGGACGGACACATAACATTACAGATACAGAAACATTGATGAAAACACTTTGTCGCGTATTCAACATTTGTTATAAATAATGGTTTCCGTTGAGGTGGCATTGTAAAAGTTCTCGAAGAAGCTCGCGTGGCGGCGTTCCAGTAGCAGAAGTTTTCTAACGTCACGCTCTGACGTCAGCGGAACGGGAAACATTTTCGTGCGCGCTGCCCATTAATTTATAAGACGTTATCACATCAAAAAGTTCAAACAGAAAAAAACCATCAGTTAATTATATTCATGTAGTGATGACAGGTAGTTACGACCGCGCTGTCTATAGATACACATACATATATGGGTATTGCGGTGTACGATGGGTGGATTTATTAAGCACTCCCGAGGGCATGCGAAGCAGTAAATATATTTTGTAACGTAAGGAAAATTATTTTCGGAATGTATATTTAATTACTTGATACATTTATAATATGGGCAAGTAGGATCATCATTGTGGGTTGTACTTTCCAGACGGTTCGGGCGGCGTGTCGTCATCGGAACTTATTTTCCTTAATGAATGGCGTATAACCGTTTCATGCATACACTGTTTAATGTACAGCTGGTATTAACGTGCCCAATTGATACTTTGTTATCATGTATTGTGGTATACTGTTTGGATTGTTACAAATACTCGTAAACAAGAAGTTGACTTTTGCAACAACTTCTTAGCTTGTGCACGTTTTGGTGTTCCTAGACAATAAACGATTTGTTCCAGTGTACTGTTCCTAGTGTACCCCTACCGCAAGGCGCGTTAAATTACTTTGTTCTAAACATGTATCTCAACTCCACAACAGAACACCAAACAAACACCAGTCCTATTAAAAATATAATTAAAATATTATTAATCTATCCAATCCTGTCCAGTGGATAAAACCCAAACCCACAGTTCTAACTACAAACAGCACGCAGCAAGTCCGTGACAACTGGCATTTGGTCCAGGACACCATTAGATTGCATCATCGCTGGTGTCGCGCTGGCGGCGGCCGGTGCTAGCACGTTGCATGAGCCAGTCACTCTTAATTGTTAGTGACAAGTCACGTACATCCGCGTTGGTCCACTGTAAATAAATAAACATGTAATGCGACATGCGACTCTGTTATCCCCTGTGCTGCGGGGGTATAGCCACAGATTCGCAAAGTATTTTTTCGAGTGGTTATCGTCCCCCATGGGCATCGGTAACGTCAAAAGCATCACTGATGCGTTGTCGGCCAAGACCGAAGGAAAAGGAAAAAAAGAAAAAATTTTGCTCTCAAGCCTCCGCCGGGACACGACAAGTCGTTTGGGGTCTCACCCAAGCAGGAGGGTGGTAGCTGGGCTACAGTCCTAACACTAAGCTTAAAGTACCTTCGGAATTAAACTGGATGGTACAAAATCCAGCGACAAAGGAATTTTAGGTGAAGTTATAAATCTTTTACATAGTTGCGTTCTCCTTCCACATTCCGCTTGACTAACAAAAGCGTGTAGTAAAATAAAATTGCGTTACGTAAGCCAAAACTAATAAAATTGAATAGGAAAAAGTTTGTCGATAAATGCATGCGTGCATCATCTGAGGAAATACCCCGCCACAACTGCAAATGCCCTGGGGAAATACTACTATAGGTCGCGATGACAGCCCACTTTGCAGCGACTTTAATAATGAGGTGAATCAATGCAATTACTTGGTAGTTGCATTGATTCAAATGTATTCAATTAAAAAGTTAGATTTTATCTCTTTACACAATGGAAAAATGGTAAAAATCAGTGATAAGTGAGAGGTTTGACCGTAAGACTCCCGAATATCGATGAGGGAAAACATCGTGAGGAAACCTGCACACCTGAGAGTTCTCCATTATGTTCTCGCTACATCCGCATCAATGAAAACAGAAAGTTTGGATAAGTTAATCAGCATTCCACGAATGACAAGCACATCGCACAAGCCGCGCAGTCTAGGTTGCGTAACGCGAATCTCGTGATTTTCCAACAATCTTCTTTGCAGAGCTGTTGAAGCACTTAGAACTGCCGTTTTATCTAATTGCTGGTCACAACTGTAACTCTAGTATTCATATAGGTACTCGTAGTTATGGCCCATTTAACAATTTTCTTGCATGTGTTTTACCTCCCAATTCAATTTTGTAATTAGATACCACCATTTTGTTCTGGTGTTTTAGTAGCTCTTCCATTATTATTATTATTGTTAATTACATTATTATGGTGCCGAACTGTTTTTTTTGTAAGAAGCAGTTGCATTTTTTCAATAGACTAGTAAACCCGCACTCGCTTTACTGCGGGGAACATTACCTACGTTAAAGATTTATTACCTACTAGTGACCCGCCCTCGCTTCGCTTCGGGAAACTTGAATTCACACTATATCTTTATAAATTATATCCTATATGTTATTATGATGTGTAAGCTATATTATTGTAAAGTTTCAGCAAAATCCATTCATTTTTGCGTGAAAGAGTAACAAATATTCATATATCCATACAAACTTTCGCATTTATACTATTAATAGGATTCAGAATGACACGTTACATCGTTATTAAGACGTGTTTCCCGTGGATACGTGTTTTTTCCTTGAAAAAAGTAGCCTATGTCCCTCTCCGGCCCTTCAACTATCTCCATACCAAAAAAACATCAATCCCTCGCGCTTTGACGTGAAAGAAGGATAAACAAACAAACGAAACACTCATTTATAATATTAGCATGGATTTACACGTACGACGTACGATTGATAAAGAAATAAGGTTTGTAATTGTCTGGGTTTGTAGCATGCAATAATATAATTATGAGTACCTAGGTATGTCAGAATGGTTCACTAATAACGAAGATCCATTAATTTAAATATGTGTTCTAGTGTTAGTATAATAATAAACATCATAGAAAACAGTAGTGCCACCTAAACAGTACAGCCTTAATATATATTTTTTTACCTACTAAGCTCCCTATCGGGCTTTGTGAAAAATACATGTGATAGTGAGGCTGAAATTTTTCGTTTATTTTAAAATTTTTACCAAACTTCAAACTCAATAATTTCCAAAGTTTCCCCCCTCGTTTTGCAAGTATGAAGCCATAGAAACAAGTCGAAATCAACAAGAAGTTCCAAAAATTCTCTAAACTTGTATATTATTTTGGTATTTTACTTACTTTCCGTTTGGTTATTTGTTACTTAGTAAAACTCGTGACTCATTTCTGTTTACGTGACTTATTTTTTGCGAGTTTTATTTAACGGAATTAGTGGCTAGGCACATAAAAGGACTTCATCATCCTAACTAAAGATAGCTAAAACGTCTGAGTCATCGAATAAAAATGCGTTTATCTGATGCTGTCAGGCTTGTCGTAGGTTCGTACACATTTATGTTGCAGTATGTTTGCCAATTTTGTATTCATTACAAATGTAAACATCGCCGACATTATTAAATCGTAACCGTGTCAGCTTCTCACGAAGTTTTCTTGGAAACACTGAGTCAAATTGACAACTACTTCGAATTTATTACTCAGCTAGTCACCCTCTTCAACATCAGTCGTGATCTTCGGACCACCGGTTCATTGTGACCATAAATATTTATTCAATTTATCATTTCGATGCTCGCTCCTCGAATAACAAGTTCCTACATTAATTCGCAAATGTTTTCATTGTATTTGCATGTTAATTTATATTCTCGACACACGATCGCCCGCCTGTTTAGGTATACTTTTATCGCCATTGCAGTACCGCTCGTTACATACAATAGCGTGGTCTTTGTCTTTGCCAAGGTCGGCAGCTGACTCATGGTTAAACGCCATATCCACTCCACAACAAAGCCACGCAACACTTGCTTTATAATACTGTATATTGCTTCGAATGAGGTCGTTACGTGTGCTATTAGTTATGCGACCGCCCATATCACTTTTGATAGCTATAGTTGCGCGCAGTTTATAGACGCGGCCTTCGAATTTGAACCCTATTCTTTTATTAGAATCGCTTTTTGCATTCGAATCGGCAACTGTAACAAAGTGTGCTGGTTTTTTATGCAAATACGTAATGGCGAGGAGGAAAAAGAGCTGAGCAACGACGTGGCAAGGCCGAACGAGTTTATCTGTACACGACGCGAGCGTCCGTTGCTGGTGTTGTCGTGAGCGGAATGCCTACTCCAGTTTATCTGACTACTTGTTTATTATTCTGTCTTCTTGGCTTGCTTCTACTTTGGAGTTGCTATCCTGTTGTATTTATACGGCCAAAATAATTAATACAGTTTATTATTTAAATTTTACTTTAAGCTGGACTGACTGTTACTGCTGACTAAATATATCGTTAGATGACTATAAAAATCCCATAACTTAGTCGGTTTTTTCTGAACTGACTGTGATCTGAAAAACTGAAAAGAATTGACATGGAGATTCCAACTCACTAAGTATTTAGCATTCTTTTATGTATTATGTGATTAAATGAAGGTGGGTAAACTTAATGTGGATGATGTGATTCTTTATAATTGTAAGGTAAATATACATATAATTGTGCTTACATTACTAGTAGATGGCTATGTAAAAATACAAAATGCTAGTACCTATTCTCTGACAAAATGCTCTATTTACATCTTCGCCCATAATTATTATTAAATTATAATTTATCAACAAGACGATTGATTTTCTTCATAGTGACATGTGCTCTTACACTTCACGGAGCGGTTTAATATATCGATATTTAATTTTGTAGTACCTACTTAATTAACCTGCTTATATTAGCTTGACCTGTACGTATGTATGTAAATGAATCTTTCAGCACAATTTCCACTGAAAATTTGCACAGAGGTCAACTTATATCGTAGTTTCGTCTGACTAGGATCATCAGGATAAAAAGGAAAATATCTTGCGTTTCCTAAGCACCTGTAACTTTGATCATCAGCCGTTAGAGCCAGTGAATTCGCGTATAGGCGTTTTTCGTTATATTGTGGTCTTATTGTCATGACTGTATTAAAAATTAAGAAAATAAATTACAGTTAAAAAAAATAACTTACCTACTAACTCGGCCGATCTAGAGCAAAGGGCACTGCGAGCGAGGGCCTGACCTCGAGGATAGATATGATTCCCATGTCCTTAATGTAGAGTTAACACGGAGTTGCGGCGATCGTAATTTTCTGTGGAAAAGAGCTGCTACTCGTAATCATAAAGCTGTACACGATAATCCGCTTTAATCTGCGCAGGCGTCGCCGCGTCCGTGTGTTTTGGCAATGAAAGTCATCCCTTACGTGACGTGGTGTTACTTCAGCTCGGATATTACGCAGTGCAAATACATACTGATGTCGTTATGAAACGTGCAATCTCCGTTTGTTATGCAACATTGGATGTCGTAAACAGTTCTCGCTCAATGGCGGCTACTTCTATTTATATCTAGTAATTTTCCTCTTTACCACTGTTCCATTCAAAGTCATTTTCTTCGGCACTTAAATCTTTACATTGTTGCTAATGTTGTTCTATATGTATATTCGTGAATTTTAATCTCTGTAAGTTTTTAAATTCTATGCCTTATAGTATATCCGTCGATAATTAATTTGTTGTACTTAAAAGTAGTTACGGTCTAAGTACATGCTGGTTCGGTGTTTCACTATAGTTTTCTCCTTATAGTAGAATATTATGAATTATGAAGTTGCCATCAAATACTATGTGATGTATCATTTAAGTGTTATAGAGAGCAAAATTTCTACAATGCACTAATACAAACAAATATTAAAGTTAACTGAATCATACGCTAAGTAAGTAATGCACATGAAATTTCTTCTGTTGAAGGACAACACATAGTAGGTCAGGTTTTGTACGGTGTCTAAGTCTTCAAAACATTAATCGTTCGATTTGAAGGCTTCGAATTCGAAAGCCACGTCAGGTTTTCAAACTAATCTTTTATCAGTCGTCCTGGGTTTCTGCAAAGGAATCTTGTTTGTGACGTCAGCGGGTGCACGAACAACACGCCAAGCCCGCGAACCGGTCCCGGCGGGAGTTCGCTTCACCGACACGCCATCGCTTCAACCAAATGCCTATCTGCCTATCACTAATTGGCCTCATGGCAAAATACCTATCACTACATGACAGAGGTCTCCTCTCATAAATTCAGTAAACCTTTAACAAATAGGTATTAGAGAATATCTTGATTCCATCGCATCGGTGCGTGCCAACACTTCCCGCCAAACTAATTAAACGGCAATCGACCGAAGCCTGTCAATCGCCAATGAAATCCAAGCCGGTGTGTATATCTCGATTATATTTAGCCCAGGAAATTATATCTTCGGATATTAGGTAACGATTGGCTGGCGGGAGAACGTAAAACGTATGTTCTGTTTTATTTGTGGCATCGATTTTGTCAATACTATTCTAATCTGCATTATAGCTGGGCTCAGGTTTCCTCACACGAGAGGTTTATTTCGTATCACACGACGCTGGCCAAGTTCTGTTTGACAGTCCTACGTCATATAACGTTTGTCGCTCGCAATATTATCCTACGCCAAAGCATACGATTCTTGGATTAGAGATTGTCGGATGGCCAGTAATAATATGGCTGGCCTCTTACTCTTTGTTCGTCGACGACAAGTCTGTAATACCTGGGGCATTGTCGTTGTCCATTCATGATAGTGGTCACTTACCATCAGGTAGTTCATTAGCGCGTTTGTCGTCTAAACATAAAAAGAGCTGTGTAGATAGGGCTTACAAATAAGACCAAATCACCAAAGCGGAAAACTCTCACTTATCCCTAACTGGAAGTGTTATGCCTACATTGTATTATAAGCATTAGGTATACCTTTTTAGCGGACTTCCTCAATTGTTATTTTTAGAATGGAAACAATTGCATATAATACGATGGACATTGGCAACCAAACTAACCAGTTAAGAACGTAACGTTCAGAACATGACAAATATAGGCTTGGACTCAAGTATTGGTTCTCTTCATCTCATCCATTTTATCTTTCCCAATTTTATTATTCCCTTCATGTTCAGCACCACGTTTAAATGAGGCGTTCCATTTCAGTTCTAGCATCTATCGTAAGGTGGACTTTGCATAGTTTTTTAATCTTTCTATTTAAAGTTCACGACTGCAAGCTAGTTTGTAATGTGAAGTTATCTTGTCCTAAAGTCGAAGACTTAGTAACTACCAGCAACTTGCCTCCTGACAAAATTAATGCAAAACCCATAGATAGCGTATACTTCATTAGAGGTACTTATTAATACCTACTCTGTAAATACTTCACGTGCCAGGTCGACAGGTATGTGCATAAATATTCGTGCACTAATTACATGCATATAAAATTGTAAGTGTGACAGCGCTGACGACATACCGTGCGGGTTTGAAGCGGGTCTGAGCGGAATGCCGTGAGCGTTGAGTTTTTGCTCGGACCTGCTCGTGAGAACGTTTCACAAAAATGCCACGCGCGAGCGCGACCTTATTCTATGGTATGGAGCGATTGAAGATCGTGCAGAGGGCAACATTCGTATAAAAAACTAGCCCCGCAAACGTTACATTTAGAATCATGTGATTAAAACTTCGATCAACTAAAGATGTCGGGTCAGCGCACGAAAACCGTTTACACAAATTACGGCGCGTTTGAAATGTGAGACCTTATTTCGTTTAGTTCACGCGGAACACAGCCAATGTTAAGACGGATTACAATGCCACAATATGTATTCAATAGATGTAAAAATAACGTCCGAAAAAGCAATGTTACGACGGAAGTGAATTGTAAATGTACAATTGTACATACTTTCGGTAAGGACATGTACTAAATTTTTAGGTGTTTTGTAATATTGAATTTCCATCTGGATCTCCTTGACTAAGAGCCCATACGTTTATATTTGTTACATAGTGAGAAAAGTACCTACAACACGACAACTAAACTGATAGATAATTACTTCAAGAGGCACAGCAACGATTTACATAAATGTTGCAAATAAGTATCAAATGCCGGATTAACTAACTGGTTAATCGGGCCGACCGCTCTGAGCCTGAGTTGATCTTGGTGCTGTTCGCTGAAAGAGCGGCCGTGTGCTGGTACACCCTTCACGTCACAAGTGGGCTAAGGCCGGCCGACGAACCGGCGCCTGCGCCCGCCTCGGTGTCACGCAACACCCTCTCACGCGTGGGGAGCCCCATCGACAGTGGATAATGGAGGAATGCGAAACGGAAGTCATTATTCATTACGCTACGTCGAAACTGTCGGTTAATCTAGGGCCTGTGTCAGGAAAATTTTAGGTACTAATTATTAATAATTTCCGGTAGCGAAGCTCTAATACTGATTGTATTAATAATTGCTCTGACTGGATGTTTCATCCCTGAGTGATTTGAGTTGAGCAGTTTAAAACTCCACTTGATGGCCTCAGTATCATCCAGTAACTTCGTATAATGTTCTCAAACGTATGAGAAGTATCATAATTAATTTGTGGTTATTTTAAATTAATTTTATTATTTAAATAATATAAATATTTCTTTACGAGACCCAAATCAAAAGTACGTGAATGCAATTGTCAATTGGAATTACCATACTTTAATTTGGATAATAATATAACCCAGCAACAAACGCACATGAATTTTATTTTCTTATCACAAATTCCCCAACGTTTGTAGGTAACAGATAATGTTAACGATAATTTAATCGCCATAACAGTTTGTAGTAAAAGCTGTTTACAGTTAAGCCACGCGCCGCGGCTGACGCATCCAGCCTCCTTTCTCTTTTGCACCGTTGCACCGCCTTCCTTTCACGCGGAGGAATTCTAGTTGTTGATGTCCTTCGACCACCGCGAACATATTTAGGGTAACCCTTCGTTATACATTATTATTTAGGTTCTTCTTAGATTAGGTTGTTCTTCCTTTTAACGAACGGACAGTAACAAACAAGAGAGACAGGGTTTAATCAGTCTTAAAACTGGATTGACTGGATAAATGTTGCATCTATACTCTTAAGGCTTTATGCCTCAATCCCAACATGAATGCTGTGCTAAAGTATTTTCTAACTCTCGTAAACAAAAGGAAGGCCCACACGTCTTAATTGATAAGATCTCCATCGTCTTTTTTTAAAAGTAAGGGAAACCTGTTTGAGTTGAAACCTACTGAACAACGGACGACGCAATGACACCAGGTTCTATCTGCTGAAGATCTCTGTGCACTATACCGTCCAATGAAATGGTCACGTATGGTATGTAATAAAATTATCCGCTTGGCTAGCTTATTCTGACATAAACCGTCATATGTATGTTTCTCGGTTGCAGTGTCAACATATTACAACTACTTACCTCTAGCTACCTACTAGCTTCGGTGAAGGAAAATATCGTGAGGAGACTTGCATTGAGCGTTCTCCATAATGTTCTCAATACTAAAGTAATTATTCAAACTACTCTAAACCGAAAGCGGTTTAGATGTACAACAATCCGTGGCTACTTTCCTGTCCTCGACATATTCTCGAAGGCCTCTAATAGTCCTTATGGAATGTTGACATGTGAACTTTCTATACTTAGTTCAGGCATTAACCACTCCAGCAATCCGCACTATAGTAACGTAATGGAGTACGCTCTTGGTCTTTGGGATTACTCTCAGCCATTCTAAAATTTAATAGTAATTTACGATTAATGTATCCAGGACGGCGTAACGACTGACGCGTGGAGCTACCTGTAGCATCCAATCACAATTAAACATGATTATGTACATTGTTACATATCTACGTATTGGACAGGAAACCGCCTGGCCTAGTAGTAACTAGTGTGGTGACGTCACAACGGCGGAGGCCCGGTGGAATAGTGCAGATGTCACAACTGGCGAGTGGCGGGCAGTGGCGGCACGTTAACGGAACGACTCGTAACCGACGTACGACGTGCTCGTAACAGATGGCCACACACCACACTGCACACCTGCACACACACACACACATACGGAACGTCCGCATTGGAATGGAACGGGGACGGTGAGCGCCGAGCGCTTGATTTACTTCGTGCACGCTGTGCAGGGGTGGCGATTAGCTGTTGAAATTGAAGTTATACAAGTTACTAGATGTGTGTCACATGTTCGTAACGTAACCCACAAGCGTAAAGGCGATTGATGACAGATGCAGAGGTTGTAAAGCGAGGGAAGATGTTAAATTTATAAGTTTATTTATTTAATATTGTTTAAGCTAATATTTGTTACAAACATTAAAGATAGCTCTCCTACTGTCAACCGACCGTCTGTTAGCGACTGTCAAACTCTCATTAAACAAAGTCAACCTGCGTGTTACAGTATAATTATGTCAATGTCAGTCTTGCAAGACGTGAGTCTTGCATCAGATGCCACTAAACTTTACCATACTTGCTTTACGTAACTACGTATCTTACTAATGTATGTAAGGTAAACTCTTGGAGGCAATAAATGGTTAAACTGATCATTAAATTATTAGTGTAACTATAAATGTAATCATTTACAGCTGACTCCTATAACAATAACCTATCCATCCCTCTTATCGTTTGTATGAACTTTTTTTCTTAAGATTGGCGATAAATTCTCGGAACAATTTAATTTTTGTTCTCCTACTCAGTCTTTTGTCATCATTCTACATTGGAAATATGTGTTAGAGTAAGATTATTTATTTGCCAGCCTGCGTCTATAGGAACTATACGAAAAATATGCTTCCCGAGTCGAAGTCGGGCTTGTCTTTATTAAAAGTTTATCTCGTTAAAAATTGTTAGGGATCATAAAACCCGATTTAAATGACACAACGTGCTTTTCACATCTAATAAAAGTGAAAGACAGGCGGAAAAAGATGTTAGATGCCGGTAAAACTTACGCATGTTTATATGTCAGTGAACAACAGTCTAATCACGTAACGCAACGTATTACACTAATAGGGTTAGCGTTACATAAGTTTGACAACAGCCTACAGGCTGACAAGCCTGACACAGCCCTAGCTGAGCGCGTGCGGGGTCATCGACCGCGCGCGTGACGCAAGCGCGACTTTCTAACCGCAGCGCGACGTCACTGGCGCGGGCAACACGCCGCGCCGGCAAGGGAGGCCGGCACCTTCACTGCCCGCAGCCGGGGCGTGCGAGCTGGTGCCAGCAAGGGCATTGATCTTGCGGCTTGTGCTGCTCAGCGAGTTCTTAACTTCTTATTTCAAATGTAATGGAACGTTCTATTGATTACGTTCCTAAAACGGTTCATAGTCGATCGTTATACGGGAGTTAAGAGATCGGTTACATTGAAATATTATGATGTGAACGGAATGTGAAACCGAGTTCGTAGTTCAATGGCTACCTGTCATATGACTCGAATATGAAATTTTATTGTAATATCGTATAGTAGGTACACTCCTACCTTCAAATTTTATATGGTGTTCACATTTTATCACGACTGGCGGCGACCTGCTATTTAGCTTACATTCGTAGTTTACATCGTCAACTATGAAGTTCCATTATATTTTAACGAGTCCTACATTGTGGCTGTCCGGTGATCTTATCCATAATCAACGTGGACTACGTCTGCATTTTCGACTCGTCAAATGTAGGTACAGCCTATAAAAATGATACGTTCTTCAGTTGTTTATTGATGAAACATTGGTAAATATCATCTGAAGTTTGACGCTAGGGTTCAAGTTTTGATGTAACAGGCATTTTGCATAGTTCCTGGGTAAACACAGTGAATCCCCGCACAACGGTTCTCCGCGTTGTCATTGACACGCAGAAATTACGCATTACAGCGTCCAAAACCATATCTGCCCCAGTTAAGGATAAAATTCCTTTGAAGAGCACTTTTCCCTGTCGACAGAATCTTTAACTGCCGACTGAGAAACAGTAACGTCCACCCCAATCTAATAATACTTTGTAAGGTGATTCACGCTGCTATTTGGATTTTGGCACCATCGCTGGCCCCAAATCTCTTATTATCGAGACTCAAGTTTACTTAAATCAACTTACCAACAACTACCTCATATGTTGGAAAGAGAGCGGGTAATGGGTATCCTGCATCCAAGTATGTAAATATCTACCTACCTTGATTGATGCTTCTAATTCTTGATACCTTCGAGCGGCATAAAAATTTCCGTCATTTTGGCTAGCCACTAACGCCTCCACCAATCCGCCCTGGAGCACCGTGGTGGAGTATGCTCAAGGCCTCCTCAGGTTTGAGGAGAGACCCGTGCTCAGTATACATTAATCGGTTATACAGGTTATACTAGGTGAGTTAGCTTCGGTCGTGACCCCAAATTGAAATACCAAAGAATTAATGGCGTTGAGGCACCAGTCTCCAACCTCTGGCCATTACAGTCGAGTGGCAATCCACTACATACCAGTATGTCTAGCGGCGGAGGTCAACAAACTGGTTCCGTGGCAGCAAAAATGCAATCGCCGTCCGCCGATTCTTGGTACTTAAGGTACGGAGAGACATGCTACTTATGTAAACCGTCACGTGGCGGCTGGCAGATGTGAAACATCGAAATTATTTTGTATGGTGATACGACATAATAGTGTTGAAAATAATCACTATTTAATACACACACACATACAATATTTAACATTAATGTAACATTTAGTGCTTAAATGTATCGATAGATGTCACTGTTCATACAAGTTGTTTCTCGTTATTAGATGGCATAACCGTTAATAGATTTGTTACTATACTACCCAAAAGCTGCAACACGCATTTGTATTAAGGTTTATTTATTATTTATGATTTTTTGTACGAAGATATGCGGTGGATACTAACATGCTTATAAACAAACATGTTCTGACTTCCACTCGCTCCGCAGGTACATGCTCTAAAATCGCGCGATTGTTGATTTTTGATCATAAGCTTGCCTATTTCGAGCAATAACTCAATAATAGTTTGCTTTCGTGCTAATAAGGACGTCTAACTGTAGGTACCCTTACTGCATCACCCGAGGACTATGCCGAAGCTATTCTTGGCTTGACTTAAAACGGTATTGCCTAATAATAATAAAGATAAGCTAGAAATAAGGGTGGATCTACATACGGCGTTCATTGCTGAGTATTAGTCATTAATGTATCAACCAAAACACACCTGTGCAATGTTTGCTTTTGATACATTCGTTGCTTCTCTTAACAAATATTATACTAACTTGCATTATGCAATATGCATACGAGTCACACTTATGAGTTTAATTTTAAATTAGTTTCAAATGTGGTTTACTGGATTTGAATTGATTGCGTCAAAGTGACTGTCGTATACGATGAATATCACGGAAATGTACATATATGTACATGCAATGAAATTCCACGGAATGTGGGGTTACGCAATTGGTGTTTTATTCAAGTAGGTATTACGAAAGGTTCATTTTTTATTGAAACGACAATTTATGTTTTATTACAAGACTAGTGAGTTAATTATAAAACCATAAGTACCTATCTACTATCTAACTACTACTGAATTCAGCGGCTTCCCGCTGTCTTCTTCAGGTGAGGAGGCGTGGTCGCCATTCGAGGACTTTCCTGTCCCATTGGTTATCCATACCATAAGTACATACATACCATATGTACAGTTATAGATAAGTTATTTCGTAAATGACATCACGAGCCGCTCAGCTCACTTGATCGACTCCTTAAGCGCTCGCGCTGGAGCACATAAGCTCATAATATCTGCTCCACCAGTCTGTACTGTAGTGTGGTGGAGTTCGTTACAGGTTTCCTCAATCACACCCCTGCTCTACAGTTTACCCTGTAGACATAACGCATTCTGACAGGAACATAACACAAACACACCGCGTGTGATGCAGCCTCTCATTCCTTGATCCCTTGAGCTTTACAACGTTAATTAGCGAAACGCGCATTTGCAACCGCCCAATGTGTTCTAGTATAACATGCAAGTGAGCGGTACAACCGGCTGCAGTAATTCGGTATTTAAATGTGCGTTCAAAAAGGTCAAGTGCAGTCCCTTCGCTCGTGGAAACAGATGTCGGCTCGAGATTTATTCGACCTGAAGATTCTTCACTCGATAAATTTATGTTTATTGTTCAGTGGAATGTCTATTTTGAGTTCCAATTTGGTTTTCCTGTTGCACCTAAGTAAGAAATAATTGCCTTTTTTATTTAAGAGTAAGGAAGGAAGTACATGAAATAGATCACAGTAAAAAATATGGCAAACTTGTGTGCATGGACCACCAGTTACACGAGTGCCTTCCCACTCGGGTCATCTTGAGGGGGATGGTTTCTGTTTAGTCTGCTAAAGAGCTTCTTAATCTGTTTTAAATCTGCTTGAGCCAGCAGCAATCTAGTAGATGAGCCACCAACATCAAAGGCATCGCAACGACACGTAAACAAGTTATTGGCCAAAAAGGAAGCAAAGGTATTATTACAGGTTCTACGATATTGCACCCGTAGCATGAAACATTTTAAAGTAAGGTAAGATTCCCAGCCTCCCACAGCAGCCACCACGCATGAGTACTGTCGGAATTGGACAGAGCCCAGCGACTTCTAATAGAAGGGGCCCGGCGCCATTGTTGTTTGGCATGGTGGACCACAAGCAGGGAAGGTTGGCGTGGACTTGCATACCTTTCACAATCGAAGTACGAGGTACATAATATGTGTCTACGATATTTAAAGTGAGTCTACATAGCGGTCTCATGACATGTTATCTAATAGATAAGTTATCACTGTAATCAGTGACTAGTTGCTAGCTCGTCAAGTTTGCGCGGTGTTTGAATATTTGTTCAGTCATTACACCGGGAATGTTTTACCAAAATATTTATATCGTATGACGTATGACCAATCGTACTTGAACAAGAATGTGTAGACAAATATTTATTAATTTATGTCATATATTTTACAAATAAATAGTAATATGCGGTGATTGGAACTTTGATATTTTAAAACCTAGCAATAACTCTCTGGAACTTATAAACATGCTTAAAAACTTTAATATGGTTCTACACATAAAAACTCCAACACGACAAGCAGCTTGCCTTGATCAATTTGCGTCAAATCTAAGTTCAGTCCGGGCTGAGGTACACCACTTAGGTCTTTCGGACCATGAAACAGGGCAAACATTGACATTAAAAATAAGGAAAAAATACGAGTTGGTAAGCTGGCAAGAGAGCGTCAGAGATTATAGCAAACTAAACCTAAACAAATTTTGTAACTGCATCTCGTCATTAACTTTTTCGGAAATCTACGAACAAAATAACGTAAATGATGCCTTTAAAAGCTTTTATAATATGTTCGTTTTATTTTATAATTTATGTTTCCCGCAATTTTATGTTAAAAAGAATAATAAAAAAGATAATAACTCATGGTTAACTAAAGGAATAAAACATTCATCAATAAGGAAAAGATTCTTATATCTAAAACTTAAAAATAGTGTACGATCTATTAAAAACCTAAATATAAAAAAGTATAAAAATTATAACAACATCTTGAAAAAATGCATCAATAAATCAAAGCAAATACAAAACAAAAAATATATAATAAAAAAGAAAAATAAAGGTAAAGCGGTATGGGAAATCATTAACAGAAATGTAGGCGACTTAAAGACAAATACAGAAATTGATAAAATATGTGTTAATAACAAAATTTATAGTAAACCTAATGACATTTGTAATTTATTCAATGAGTATTACATAAATTTGACAAACAAAACTGACTTTAAATATAAAGGAGATGATATTAATAAAACTATGGACATTCGTAATTTAAATTCAATTTTTTTACAACCTACAGACCCCAATGAGGTACTTAAAACTATCCTTAGTCTTAATAATACCAACTCTGTTGGATTTGATGACTTACATACTAAATGTATTAAACTCACTGCAAATTTCATCTGCGAACCTCTGAGCCATTTAATTAATATGTCACTAGAGGAAGGTCAATTTCCAGATATATTAAAGAAATCGATTGTAATACCGCTATTTAAAAAGGGCGATAAAACTGACATGGCGAATTATCGACCGATTACTTTAATACCAATCTTCTCTAAAATTTTTGAAAAAATAATGTTGAAAAGGCTGTATAATTTTGTAATTAGTCATAAAATTCTAAAAAACGAACAATTTGGATTTATGAAAAACAGTTCTACCTCATTAGCATGTTTTAATTTAGTAAAAACAGTCACAGAAGCGATTAATGATAAAACATCAATTACTGCTCTATTCCTAGATATGAGTAAAGCCTTTGATTTTGTAGATCATAATCTATTACTTTTAAAACTAGATATGTATGGAATAAGAGGCAAAGCAAATGAATGGCTCAAAAGTTATTTAACAGATCGAGAACAATATGTGGAAATAGCCAAAATAGATAAAAAAGCAAGCAAAACTAAGATACAGTCACAGTCTTTGGTCAATAAATTTGGAGTCCCACAAGGAAGCGTATTGGGACCATTCCTCTTTTTGACCTATATAAATGACCTTCCCAATGTCACAAAACATAAAACAATCCTTTTTGCGGACGATACGACAATTCTCATTAAATGTACAAATAAAAATAAGTATGAAAAAGAAATTAATACGACTATGAACAACATTATTCGCTGGCTTGATAACAATAATTTAAAAATAAATATTAATAAAACTAAAATGATACAATTCAGTAGCTGTAATAAAATCAATTCCAATTTAAATGTTATTGTTGCAAACACTCAAATAGAAGAAGTGGATAGTCATACATTTCTAGGCATAAAAGTAGACAAACATTGTAATTGGAAAACACACGTCGATTACGTATGTGACAAGCTAGACAGATTTGTATTTGCTTTAAAAAGACTGAGAGCTACGGTATCCACTGAAGCAGCGCTCTGTGCATACCATGGTTACGTATCCTCAGTACTTTCATACGGACTTTTGCTGTGGGGTAACTCATGTCAGATTGGTAAAGCCTTTCGAATACAAAAAAAATGTGTGAGAGCTATCAGTAACGCTTGGTACATGGACAACTGCAAACCGCTATTTAAAAAATATAGAATATTACCATTAACATGTATGTATATTAGGGAACTTTGTATTTTTGTAAAGCAACACCCACAGTATTTTAAACTTCAATACCAAGCAGTGAAGAGAAAATATCAGCCCAGATACATTAACACATTTCAATTATATGTGCCACCCTGCCGACTTCAATTATACAGGAGAAATGTATTCATTAATGCGATAAAAGTATATAACAAGTTACCCGATAGATTTAAGGACCTTAATTTGTATAGATTTAAAAAAAGTGTTACCAATTGGCTCATGGAGAACTGTTTTTACGATATAAATGAATATTTGGAATTTAAGGAGTAGTATGTTGATATAATAACGTCAAATTATTTATTATTATTCAATTTAATTATAGTCATATATAGATATATATTTTTTCTATATAAATATACATAGATTCATATTTAATTGATAATTTTATTTAAGAAACTTTTTTTTTTTTTTTATGAAAATGTTGCACACCATTTTAATGGTAGAATGTAAGTTTGTGTTTGTATCCCATCCCATCTATTTGTTACTACATTCTTGCAATAAATGATTATTATTATTATTATTATTATTATTAATAACATAACATTCACATATAACGTGAAGTGTATAATAATTCCATTTTTTATGTAGACGAGCCACTTGATGGTAAGTGGTCACAGTCGCCCATGGAAATCAGTTATACCGTAGGCATCACCTGTGGGTTGTAGGCCAAAAAGAAGAAACAGGAAGGAAAGAAAATTAACAAATAATTAGGCACAGATCCAATCAATTAACATTTATTTTATTAATACAATTCTGGATATTCTTTAATGCTAAATAAATTGACAGTCAAAATCTAAAGTCATTATTTTAGTTTGCTTAGTTTGTACAAGGAGTTCTAGTTATCGAGGATAAAGTTTAACATTACCACTGCAGCATGATCTATTCCTCGCCCACTATTGAAGTATGCGATACAAAAGACCACGCACGATCGTGCTGAAGGGGCTATTGAACAATGTTGTTGTTGGGAATTCTATGACCCGACGCAACTCACCTGACCTTCCTTAAAGGTTAACGACTAGTAAACATCTAACTACATAATAACCTGAATCGACTCGCGTACCCTCGGTGACGCTTATGAAGGCGCATAAGAAGTTTTTCTCAAGGATGTTGCTCTAATCTATCACTTTTAAAAAGGAAATCTGTATTGTTTGTTGCAAACCCTCCGAAATAAATTACCTTTACACTGTTACCATTGTTATCCAATATAACAACGTTGGGTGTTTGCGAGTACCAAAAATATCTTGAGTGGTTCCGTGCTTCGGAGAGCACGTAAAGCCGTGGGTCACGGCTCAACAACGACAACTCGTTAAAGAGCAGCCGTTAAGCCATGTAAAAGAGCTTCAGGTGGCATAATAACTCCCGATACTTGGTTGGCCACTAACCCCTCGGCCCCCACCAATGCACACTCTGGAGCACAATCATGGAAAATTCTCTAGGCCTCCTCAATCATTTTACTCGTGCTCAGTATTGGGCTTGTAATGGGTTGAGTCCAACACTGTTTTCCGCTCAAACTTGTCAAAATAGACGTTGTAATCGAAATAGAGTTATAAGTGTATGTACTTGGAAATTACGTTTCTTTTCTGTTGCTTTTATTACGGACTTTTTATATGAGGCGGGACGTGCTCCTCTAGTGTTGTAACGTTTTTCAATTTCGTTTTTATCCACAGTCACGTCGAGCCGCGGCGCGGCGCACCGATCGGCCATGTGGGTCGATGAACGGTAAATCAAACTTTCTTTTTTATTTACTTCTCGTCCGACCGCTTTAGAACACCTCTGGCCACGACTGACGATGCGTCCGTGCGTTGTGTTGACTTTTTTCAACGGTGAAAGTTTATCCTTCTCGAAGGGATCGACTCCTGACGCGATCTTTAATTGCCATCCATTGTTACTATTCCAACGCGTTGCGGCGCCGTTAGAGATCTCGGTTCGGTGAGCACCGTTAGTCCTTTGTTTCATTGTCTCAACTAATATCACTTCAAACTCCTCTATTTATATTTTTCTACGATTGCCGTTATTCTAAGTCATTTACAGATTTCCTTTGTCATCGGTTTAAATTGAGCTCTCGAAATTTTCTCATGCTACACAATTGAATTGACCATCCCAATTGAATTGCAGGCTCCATCTATATTCTGGCCGTTTGCCAGGCCCGTGATGAACGGGTGTGGGACATGAGACTCACGTTGAGAATACAAATCTTCATCGGCTGAATTTATCGCCTCCTTAACACCGGGATTGTCTTTTCCCACATACTCTGTCTGTGACAAGACGCGATTATTTAAAGAATTCGCTTTTTATTAATCGCTTGTCGTAACTGAGTCAGCGGTGCTGAAATTTATAACAACCGGGCCCGATTTCAAAATACAAGTGCATGATTTTAGAAAAATAAGTGGTATAGGTGCATATTATAAAGTTTATTATTATTATTATTATTATTATTATATTACCTATAAATGTCAGGGCATTAGAAAATAGCCGGTAAGGTAATAAATTATATTTTCATATTTGCTTAGTTATTAACTTGAGTGCCCTTCAGCGCGAATGGAACATTCCACATCATTTGCGCTGGCGCATTAAGTTGTAACGTCCCAAATGGCTTTTAGCATGTTAATGATGAAATGATTTATAAATCCAACCGGTTGCGAGTGGCTCCCTAGCTGAACGAACGATCGCGTATCTTATCGCCGCTATTAGAGCGTTCGTGTGGAAATGTTTGCACAGAGAATTCCAGCACGCACCTTCACGCCGAATAATTCGACGATGACGCGCGAGCTCGCGTGTTCGCCTATCGTCAACTGGTAATGTAAGTATAGAATTATAGACGACTGGTTCGCGTGGCCCTTGAGACAAAATAATGATAATGTTCTATAAATAAATTAATTGCACTTATTTGAACTGCGCGCAACCTCAACTACCTAATAATTAAGAGTTAAAATACACTTTTTGTTTTCGAGATATTTAGCAAATGAAAAGGCGATTTGACTAACGTAAAAAGCAATATTTTTGTGTTTTTTGTGTGCCGATGAAAGAGAAGAATACAGTTCCTGTTTCGTGCTCTCCATCTAGGATACAGATGTACATAATTATATTGATTAGTGGGTTGCACCGCAAGCGGCCGTTCGTGACGCTATCGCCGCGGTTCTATTGACCAGGGGCTGAGAGCTGAGAGCGAGGTACTCGTATGTACGTAGGCAATCACATGCTGGCGACTGGCGTGTTCGAACTGATTGTAATTAGTCTCGACTGCACGCGTTTGAGCAATGTGAAACAATCAACAATTGAGATTGAAGATTAAAGTAGGACATGAGCAGCTGGTGTGATTTCGGTGTCACGTGAAATTTCAAACAATGGAGGAAGAAGGATGTCTAGGGCGTAACTCTACTATCCTTAACTCTACTAATCTTTGGCTAACTACTCCAATCTACAACCCCTATGGCTTCAACCTATTGATGGCCCATTACTGAGCACGGGTCTGTCCTCATACCTGAGGAGGCCTAGAGCATACTCCGCCACGCTGCTCCAGTGCGGATTGGTGGAGAGGTTAGTGGCCAACCCAAGCTTGTACGAAAAAAAGCTTGTACGAACTATGTACATACCTATAAAGTAAACTAAGCATTGTTTGTTCGTCTTTTTTTCTGTGATATCATGTAGGTACAATAACCAGTTTAAAAATTAATAATCATTCTAGCAACATCCTATACTTTGATACAGTTTTTATGTTCGCCAGTGCAGACTTCACACACCCTCAGGATTAATGAGAATCTCAATATAGCATAGCAGGTTTCCTCACGATTTTTCTACTAAGTTATATTTTTATTATAACTTTTGTAGTTAGCGCAACTTTGAATGTCTGTTAACTTCTGCAACCATATTCCAAATCAGACATGCATCACACCAACCAACCTTTTACAACCTCGAAAACTGGCAATCGGCATGCAAATGTAAAGCTACGTTCACACCAACGCGCCGCGCTGCGGCGACGCGTGACGAGCGTCACGGGACATGGCCGCGCGTGACCGTTCCGTTCGGCGGCGGCGTGACGGCTCGTCCGAAACGCAGAGTACCTATTCCTTTGTTTTTACCTGAATGCTTCAGAACGATTTTATTTTTCTGCTATATACGAATATTTATGTATGTCTATTTATTGTCACGTAGGTTAGCTTAAATAGCTTGATAGAGTTAAACATAGTATGAGGTGTCGATAGATTCGTCTCAATAGCGCAAGTAGTACTGGAAACATTATTATACTACATAATTATTTAAAAAATTTGTCAGAAAGGAAAAAATACTTCGAGAAATCTTGTATATCGCTGTGGAATCCACCATGATCAATAATGTATAGCAATTCAAAAAGTAAGATAATTGGTCGTATTTCTTAAATCCTGTCTACTTCTGTCTGTGACGGAAATCTTTTCGTATATATGAAATCCAAAAGTTTATTTAATACCGTGTTGGTTTTGATTACATTATGATAATGTAAATAATATTCATTGTTGCTATGAGCCAATGTGTGTTTTAATTAACTATTATAACTTAGTTTGAAACAGAATAAGAGATAACAGTGCGTGTGCCATTGCTCGTTATCTGAGGATATTATGTGAATGTTTATATCATTATATTTTAAAATATTTCGGTGTTTAGGTATATTTTAATAACTTCCTTAACTTAGTCATTTATTTTTGCGGTTTATTTTGCAGAAAATATATTAGCGTTTGATTTTTCGTGCTGTGTACTAAAAACGAACATGTATTTAAAATATGTATATTTGCATCATCATTTCCCATTATCTCCGAAGCTGAGCAAATCTAGATGATCAAAGTAGATCCTGTACAATTAATCTCCTAGTAACGTTTGAACGTTTTACATCGGTTTTAATAGTAAACTTACAAATTTACTTGCATAATTATTATTAGAATTAACAATGATCGTTGGCCTGATTTCCAAATGTTCAAGTATAGTATAATATCAATATCAATATATTAAAGTTTTTCGCAAACAATTTTGGACTTGGGTACTAAGGGACAGGTTTCCCGAAGCGAAGCGAGGGCGGGTTTACCAGTCTATAATAATTCGTATTTTCTATTTGATATTTGTTTTATTAGTTAGGAATTCCAATTTTAATATTGATATGTCAAGCGGTATTCGATATTTCGTGATGAGTGAGTGACCTTTCGCTTTTATTTATTGAGATTATTATATTATGTACTAATTTGCAAACTTCTAATTGTCAACCATCAATGCCGTAAAATCCATCGCTTGGATCAACGTCGTCACAGTTCCGTGCGGTTAGAAAGCGCATCGATTCGCGCTTGGCCCGCAGAGCGTGACGTCACGCCGTGGGACCGCCACGCCACTGACCGAGAGGCGCCCACGCGCGACCAGTGTGCTACCAGCTTTACATCGCAGCGCTTGCACAAATTGATTGCAACTTTTTGAAGTGAAAATTTCTTTAACATAGACGATAGCGACAGTAAAAAGAGATAGACACATATTCATAAGATTTTATGTGGAAGAAAATGAGATAGGAAGCATTATACAATGTTTCTTACGAGTATGTTCGTGGTGCTCTTTGTGGTGTGTTGTATACGTGTTCGTATTATACGTTTGTAGAGTTTTTTGATGTTTCACTTCTACCACGTGTGAATTGCACGCATTTTAGTTTTTTTCTTTTTCCTACTGCAACGTTCGCACGCCACCGCAATTTACATGATAAAATAATTGAGGTGAGAACGCTGTGCTAATGTAATGAGTTTGTAACGTAATCGTGTAATTTGTACTTTTTATTTGTTTTTTACAGTTTATAGAGTTAATTGATCCTCGTCAGTCAATCCAAGGTGATTTAGCACGGGCCTCTACAGATGTAAATAAATATGTATTTTTAAGGTTCGACAACGACAACGTTGATCCGTAAGTCGTAAATAATTCTGATGACACTTAAAATCAAAGGGCTCGATTTACGTTTTACTCGTTAGACAAATAGTTTTTTAATAACACGTGAATATATTCGCAAATTTTGAGGATTTTTTCGCGGCAGATGCACTGCGTCAGTGTCGGGTGACACACGCGCGCGCGTGACACTTGGCAACAGTATCGCCGCGAGCTGTCACTCAGTGTCACGAGCAAAGTGCTTCTGGTAATGAAGCGATAAAGTGCCGCGTCCCTTGCGTCACCGCCGCGTGTGGAGGACACTGCGCCCTTATTAACGGTGTTAGTTGATAGTGTTGACACGCTAGTTGGGAGGCATCAGAGATGGGCAAAATTTAACCATGACATTTACATTTACATTACAGATAACAATGGACCAGGCAAACGAATTTTTTTTTACACGTCAAATAAATCTATAAAAAATTACGAGAAAAACTGTGTTTTTACTTTTTCCATATCTCAATAAATGGCTGAGATATTAACGATCAAAGTGCGTATTTACGGCCGTTGGTTTTTTTAAAAACGCAGGCGGTCGGTCACTACTCGATGACGTCATCTCTCAGTAGTCGCGCGTAGTTGATAGGGATTTTTGACCGAAATGTTAATTTAAACTCAAGTAAAGCCGCGAGCAAACCTTAGTTATCAATAATAAAATAACATATATAATTCACATACTATCTACTACATCTATGCAAAATTTCAAGTCTGTATCTATAGAAATAAGAAAGTTATAGATTTTTGAACTGCATAGACCCATATTTTCTATACTTGCGCCGTATCGTGCTCGCGGCCGAACTAACTCGTGACGTCATAGCGTAAGCGCGGAAATTCAAAAAAGGGCTTGAACTTCTCGTCTTTATAACTTCGGAAATACTGCATGTATTGAAGTGAAATAAAAAGTTATGTAATGTATATGACCTAAGCTCGGATTTTAGGTGTATTTGATAGTAATATTTTGACCCTTTTGCCTTCTCCATTATATCTGGAGGACCCGAAATTCGTAGCGTAATACTTACTACATCCGAAGTTGTGATCTTATCAGCTATGTACGCACAAATTTTTTAAGTACATTGAGTGCTTGTCGCATGATTACCACCAGACAGTTACATTTAGAATTCAACGACAAAAATTTTCACAATACTCATAATATAACGTTGCTGGCGGCGCTCATTACAATTTCCTCTCGCGAATTTGATCGCACAATGAGCGTCAATAGGGGCCGGCGGGGTCCTCGGGCCCCGGGGGGTCCGGGGATCGGGGAGCCGCAGTCGCAATGATTTCGGATCACGGTTTACTCGAGCGCATCTCCCCGCCACCCATTCTTCTGTCGTACGCGACTAGAATTTCGTACGGCTACAGAACAGGGCCGGATTTAAAACTTGCCTAAGTATGTGGTTTTATCGTTTCTTTAGTACCACTGAATTGTACTGTAACTAAGAAAATGACATGGGGTACTTCAAAAACGGTGTAAAAAGAGTTCTCCTTCAGGGCCGGCGTTGCATTGGCGACTCCCCTGGTGTTGCCCGTGTCCATAGGCGACGATGACCACTTACCATCAGGTGGCTCGTCTGCTTTTACGTCGGCCCTTCAGGCTATAAAAAAAGAAATAAAGACTATTGACAAATTATACCAATGCAGTAACACGTGTGAATTTAATCAACGCGATTGGATTCAGTATCCTGAGAGGTCCGGGAAGTCCTCTCCTGTCCAGGATAGATACGTATATGAGTTATGGACCCCACATGATTCAAATTCCCATTAGGTAATCTCGAGTTTTTAGTTTTATGTTTCATTTCAAAGCATTATTTCGGAATTTACCACAAACAGAATCGCCTGGCACGCATGAATTTTATCAGAAGCGGGCGGCCCTTGCCAATTTTTGTTCTGCGAATAGTGACGTGACGCGGTTTGTGTTTCCGAATGTACTGTTATGTTTATGAGGTTTCATCTGCCGTTTCTAACATCGTAACGCACTGTATCTATTCCAACGAGATTCAGAGACGAGAGAGTGAGTGAGAGGAGACGCGTGCCCAGCAGTGGGACAGTTATGGGTTGATATGATGATGATGACCCAATAATGAGGCACCAGTTTTACTAAATCTGAAACTGGGTACAATCTGTTTTGTTAATGCTCAATGTGTATATTCATGTAGCATGTAGATATGCCTAATAGCTTACGTCTTATTAATGGGCATAAAATATGTGTCAGTACCTTAATACTTTCTTCATACGAATAATATTTTAGTATGATTCACTTTCTGCTTTTATTAACCATCTTTTAATTTTATAGCGGGGCGAAACATTCTCGCTACTATATATCATGGTTTATTACGCTTACCGGCTCTGTATTATTTACTAGTGTTTGGCAGGTGTGTTAAACATTTCATTTTATAGTCGCATTTATTAGAAACATTCAAACTGCTTCCTCTACAGAGCGACCCACACTTTTCTCTATAGTGCCAGTGAACGTTGTTGTTCTTACTAGTTCACTCGACCGATTGTTTATATTAAAGTATTCTAGGAATTCATTATACAATCAAACATTCGTTATGTAATGCAAGATTTCTTAATGTGTTTTGTTTCATTCACGACTGCCGGTTCCACGTCAGTTTCGAATTCGTTGAGGTCAAACTGTCGTAGAGTATCATTTGTCACATGGTTACGGAGCTCAGATCAAAGACCGCGAGTGGGGTGACTGGGTATTATTTGTTTACAACACCATTGCAAATATTTCTCAACGCCGATTTGCGTCAATCGCTGTGTGCACAACGTTTAGCGTGGTCGCGCGAAACGCCCTAACTTTTCTTGAGAATGAGCTCTTTGCGTCATATCGATTAATATATTTAACGCATATATAGTGTTGCTGGCTGTACTTCAATTGTTTCCTCACGACTACCTGCGGCCAATTGCACGGGGTTCGGAGTCGTGAAATACCGTCGTGACTTTAGAGGTATTCGAGCTTGAAAAGTTTCCAGTGCGCCATTATGTATAATGATTCGTCAATCACTCGAATGATAGTCAGGTGGTTTAGTTCGTTGTAAAAGTAAAATTATATTTGTTTTATTCTATTTAAATCTTTGAGAACTTTTGTATGATAGTGGTATATAAGACAACTAGAATACTCTTCATTTCTATCACCGAGGTGATTCGGTGAAATTGTTTTAGGATATCAGTTGCCTTTGGGTAGGTATAAATTGAGCTATAGGTATGATTTCTCTTACGAGTCATACATAATGTACTCATACATAATACTAAGGATTTTATACAACGTATGTTTAACGGTTTCTAAAAGGCGTTCAAGTTCATTCTCTATATTTATGATAATTAAGTGCAGCAATTTTGAATACAACCTTCTATACGAATGATCTGACAAATTCAGATCTACTGAACCAATTTTTAGTTTTAGTCATGGCAACTAGTCCTTATAGAATTGTTGAATTCTGCTTAACCGCTTAGTTTTGCAGTGCTTAATAGAACATCTAATCTGAGCTGTGTTTAGTTAACTCAACCAAGTGGCCAGCAATTTTATTTGTTTCAACCGTCATGATTCTAAAATAGTGTGAAATACGGCCCTGCGCTACACTACACCTTGGTACGGGCATGACGTAGCGTGCGTACGCGGGTGGAATGCCGAGGGCTGGCGGCGCCCGCGGCATACTGATGCGGTGAATGCCTACAGGGCAGCCCACAGTGCCTACATGGTCCTTGGGAGGGCGCGAGCCGCATGCTAATGCCTTGGATGGATTTATCGGCGCAGGTTACGTGAGCCGTCGCTTCGTGAATAGTAAGAGTGCTTTGTGGCGCGCCGTTCGCGCCGTGATTTCGTTGTAGTTGGTATTTTTATGTTATTACGGGGTCTCGTTCGGGCGGAGGTTAGGTTTCCGTTCGTCTTGGTGGGAATGGGACGTTCATTACCGATGAGTTCTTTCGCGACGCAAGTTGCTTTAAGTATTCATAAAGTTTCACTTCAATCCTTAGTATTCCTGTACTAATATGTACTTATTATACATGTGAAAGTGTGTTTGTATGTTTATTCTTCTATAATGTCGAACAGAGCGATGAATCGATGTGATTTTTGGTGTGGAGATTGTTAAAGGGCTGGAGATTTTTCACTGGAAAGCAGGTTTTAATCAAATAAGCGTTATAGATGGCGTAACAGGTGCCATTACAATATGACGTGTGATTCTGAATTCTGATTAGATAATAAGATAAGTATAATATGTACTTGCAAACGTAAGGAATTTTCCTGTAACAATAAATGAACCTTCAATCGAGCGCTGAGCTGCAATAACTCTTGGTCATGCATTCATTTTTCTTAATAATTCTGTCTAAATATTTTTCCGGATTAAGGTAGATAATTATAGGTAACTATAGCTTTTCCAAAGCGAATGAAATAAAATACTAATTCCATATTTCCATTTAATATATTTACAACGTAATATTATATTACAATGCTAAGATTGTTGTAAGAGGTTAGTTCCACGCACCGTTCCCAGCACGGAGTCGTCGAGTATTGAGTCACTGAGCCATTGAGCGGAGCGGTCCCGATCCCGACGACAATGTCAATTGAGTTACATCGAGGCCGGCGCCTGGCTCTGCGTCTGCGGCCGTTGAGATTCATTGCCACAGTACACCGCTAACAATAGGTTAACTTCATAATTTGACGGAAGGAAACAGAAACGTCATAACTGACAAAAAGCAGCCAAGCTTAGCAGAGCTAAAAAATTAAAAATAATATCTTGTGATCTGTGGATACTAGGACAGTCATTTTTGACCAGTACCTGTAAACTACAATGTGAACTCTATAAACAACAAAATTTAACACTGTTTTTTGTTAAATTAAGCACTTTGTGGTCATAAAAAATTAACTGGAAAGTAGTATCCTAAACTACGAAAATCGATATTATTCATCGTAGAGCTATAGAACCAATAAAGAAGAAAAAAATCACTGATTCTGATGGTGTTAAAAAAGTAACTGACAAACACATTTTGATGAAATGTGTCAGTGACGACGTTTCCGTTGTCTTCCGTCGATATAAACAATGTTTAAAGAATTATGTTGTCGGATAATGAACCCACCGCACGGGTGGTTGGACAAAGTTGAATACTAAATGTATCTCTGATATGTCCCATCTGATCTAGGTTATGTGGTCCCATTCAAGATAATAGATACGTATATGCGCTTGAAATTAATAAAATATATTCAGTCAGGGTAATGTTAAAGTACAGTACAGTAAAGTATATTATCCTGTTAGGAAAGCAATAAGAATTATTATAATATAATAAATAAGCTGGAAATTAGAAGCGTATCGTATCAAGCGAGGCAGTAAAAGCTCTCGAGCAGATGGAGGTAATGGAAAATTTATGAAATAATTATTGATAGTACTAACTGGTCGTGGGCCGCTGCGGCTGCGGCACGAGATCGGGACGCGCGGGTCGCGGGCCGCGGGCTGCGGGCAGACTGCGCGGGACCACGCGCGCGCCTCGTGCCCGCGCCGTGCCGCGGCCGTGACGTCGCCGCGCCGCGCCGGCCGCGTCACCGCACCGGTCAACACGACGTGTTTACGCGCCGCTATCAACTGCTATCTGTTGGCTGTGATAAACGATTTCTATTTCGGGATTTTATCTGTATGCCTGCCTGGTGCGCCTCGTGTAGATACTCGGCGAGAAAGGCCGAGTCCGCGCGGATACGAGAATGTTAAAGGGTGTATTCGTGGTTGCTCTCGTGCAAGAATATTCGGCCGAGTTTCTATATGATACGTTAGACCTGTGGTTAGACTAACCGCGCACATGCAATAATATTGACAATGTTATTATTTCTAGAATAATAATATATTTCTGTATATTCAGATTATTGTCAACAATATAGTCATACTATTTCGCGAACGTTACTTGTTTTGAACGTTGTCAATGATGTTTCGAAGTTTGTGATTAGATCGTTGCGGTCAATTTATTTGGTGTGAATTTTATATAAGTGATGTATAAAATAAACCAGGTAGCGATTATAAACATAAATAGTTATTGTTCTACTTCTATCATTTGGCGACCCGGATGGCGCAATGGTTAACACGCCGGATCGCCGTTCCGAGGGTCCTGGGTTCGATTCCCAGCGAGGCGGAACTTTGAATGATGAATTTAAATTTCCGTTCTTGATCTGGGTGTGTGTGTTCTTGTCTTGTATGTTGTCCATGGCACCCACGACACAAGGAATCCTAGTGTGGGGCTGTGGGTGTGTAGCGTTATTTATTATTATTATTTTATTGACCTTGCGAATAAACGAGTATTTTGAGTGAGCTGTTGTATAAATTTTGTAAACATTTACAACATTTATTTTTAAAGATAACAAACATTGTGACCTTTCATAACAACTTAGCAACATATTAATATAAGAATTAATAAGCTATTAATATCTACAAGTATTTGTTGACAACCATGAATATTTATAAATTATCAAGTAAGTATTTTAAAGTGTAAACATGAAACATTAATTGTGGGGATTGCAAAAAAAAGCAAGAGCGAATAAACCCTCATACATCTACAGAACATTTTGAAAAATGTTTTATATAAAGCGGTCTTAAAAAAATATAAACTTTTAAATCACTTAAAATGTAAGTAATTGTAATGATTGTTTCCAGTCACTGTTTACCTGTAATAGACACCTGGCTGTCGCCATTAATCAGACGATCGCGTTGGTTATTGTCCTATCAATCCGCACTGATGCAGCATGTTAGTGCATCAGCCATTAGAAGTTTGCTTTTAGATATAGGCCTCACTTCAGCCTGAGTGGCCTCAATTCTATAAACTTTCTTTCTCAAAGTTTATGGGTCCTTCGAAGTGCGCGACTAATGAGATAATAACCCCCCCTTTTATTTTTATTGATATTATAACTTATCGTCTATATTTCTTGTCATATTTGATTCGAGCACCTAGCGAAACACCGAGTATAGTCTGTCATTTTTTTACCACTTCGTTTGCCCTGTTGGTTCTTTCTGTTAAGTTGTTTTGACAACCCTGGTCACCGCTAATAGCACTTTTCGTCTGGTCGGTAACCGCTGCGGTTGCGCAAGCCGGCTCATTAAATACAAACGGTTGAGGAGCGCTCATGTAACGGCACGTCAGGTGTACAACGAAATTAGTTTATTTTTAGGGCATCACAAGCGTAATCTGTGTGAGTGCAATGTGGGAATTGTGGGATGTGTGGGTGAATCGTAACCATTCATTGGTCCATGTCACAGATTAATATTGTAAGGATTTTTAAAAGACGGAAGTTTAGCGCATTCATATGTGATTAAATGTAGGGCGGCTATAAGCGGCTTGACTGATTTTGGAATATCCTTTCTCGTAGTGGCTTATTTACTAATCTTATTAGGTGGCACATCCATCTGATATTTACGTGAAAAAAAAGTTTGTAAACTACAAAATTCGTTGTAAAATAATTGTTTAACGTTTCATTCGGATAAACATATATTCTGGTATTTAAATGGAAATCCCTGGTGGCCAGAACTTTGTGGATTAGAGCGTTGCCGCTTTTTTGGGCTCATACGAAAAGGTTCACAAAGAAGTAGGCCAGGAGCGCGTACACAAATACAAAGTATACGTAGGTATGTGCGAATAAGGATTTCTTTGTATGAGGGTGACGCGATTGGAACATCTGCCGTCGCAGCCGGCCGCAAGGTCAAGTGGACTGCCTGCCCACGGCCCTGGCCCCGTGCCTGTGTGTGTGTGTGCCCGGCCCGTTTGTACAAGCTATCTGTTTGATAACGTCATGCAACGTACCCAGTACCCACTTGCGATATCCTTTAGGTACAACAAACACCTTACCTTAATACTTCTTTTAACGGACTCCAGGAAGTTGTGAGAAATTACTGTTATTCGTCAATTTGTTTAGTGTGAGACAACGCATCGGTCAATGGGCATATACTGGGGCATATACGGGCTACGGTTACCATTACCACTTACCACCAGGTGGCTCGTCTGCTTGTTTATCGCCTACTAACATAAAAATAACCTCCCAAATCTGCACTATTCAGATAAAATTCACCAACATTTTATGAATTTGCTTGCTAAAAAGTAGATTACAGAAATCCTGTTTGTTTATTATATAACAGATGACGGTGTAAATAGCTCCATCTACCGTTTTTGCTGGTCCCCCTATCACGCACGTAAGAAATACGCCAATACGCTGATGATGAAAGCAAAAACTACGCAACTCGATATGATTTATGCGTTTATTTATGATAGCGTTAGAAAAACTCACGGCCGAGTGCGAGTCTCTCTCGGGTACAAAGAGTTCCGTCTGATATTTCGTGGTCATCGTCGCTCGTTGAGATTGCTAACATCAGAAGCATCGCCGACGCTTTGTAGGGAAATGGGAGACCCTTTTATTACTGGCTCTCGAACACTAAACGCAAGTCATAAAACATTACATATTTGACTAGCTAGCGAGACAAGTTTCCGATTTCAACGAGGTTGGTTTGTTACTACTCAAGAATGGATGCCTGGACGGAGCCTCTCTCACGTGATGCTCGCAAAGACTGAGGCTTTGTTTATTTTATGTTGAGCGGTACCCTAAAGGCTGAACATTATATTATTCCGCGACTTGCGGCGAGGTTATTTATTTTTAATCTGCCGACGCGAACCGAGCGGGATTTTTAATATAATATTAATAGGTCCGCCATTAACCTATCGCTACGGGTTACTTTATTACTGCCTACACGTTGCCGCGTTGCTTGGTGAGTACCGCGCACGGTGCACGATATTACCGACATTCTGTCCGAGTATTATGAAATTTATCGAAAATCTGGGTTGAGAAACATTTTTTACTGCACTAAATTATTATTGGCTCCAACGTCAGTGAGTAGTAAGATTGAAGATTTTTTGGTTTATAAATAATCGACAAACCACCTTGTGGTAGGTGGTGACCGTCTTCCAAGGACATCAGTGACAAGGCGTCACCGATGCGCTGTCAGACAAGGAAGAACAAAGGAACAAAAAAGAACTCTGAGTGTGATACTTTAGCGGTACGTCCCTGTTCCATTGGTGTAGGAATGTTAGTAGCCAACAAGTCTCGAAAGTTGTTATGCACTCTGAAGGTCTCCAATGTGACTTGAGACGGCTATATGCCGATAACCATTAATGGAACAACTATTTGTTGTAACACAAGAAGTTTGGCCACTAGCGTACCTATTCGACTACCCACGGATACAGTTGCACAATTCGGTCACTTAAATTAACATTAAAGTGACACAAGTCTTCTCTAACACTATAGCTAACAAGTGCTGGATGCAAATTTTGCCTTCTATTGATCTGCATGTCTTTAGAAGTGTATTTTCTCGATCGCGTAACAACACGATGATTAAGGATCTGGTTTTCCCTCAAGACTAGCAAGACGAAACCTGTTCGCCTTCGACGTCAGTGACTTGGCGAATTGTGGCAAACAGGGTCACGGTTTCCGCCAGGTGTTATGTAAAGCTGCGTGAGCAACATCCTCGTTTGCACAACACCAAACCGCGTCCAAGTAGCCGTGTGCCGAATAAAGGGGCTTGAAGCTCATTGACTCATCGTTCTCATCGACGTATTTTGGTATTAACGGGATTTATGACGGGAACGATTAGTTAGGGTAGGGATTTGTTAACTTTATTACATGCGCTGATTCATGATATTGCTCGGGCGCTATTCATATAAACCCAAAGCAAACACTGTTGATTAATAGTTAAATATTTGTTTGGCTTCAATATAAAATCGACCTAATTCAAGGCACGGGTCACTTCTGTTCGTTGAGGAAGCATTAAGCGTAGCGTCTCCAATTTTTGATCTGTCTAATGCGTTTTATTGAAGGTTTTAGCTATTATTATTATAACTTGCCTGCGTCGGTGTTCCCACCTGCGTATAATCTGAAAGTCTTTAAAGAGGAGAGTGAATTTTATAACTTAGTGCGTTCTACATATTGGATTTCATCGCCACTTACCATCGGGTGGGATTATTGTCAATCATTAACATATTTTTCTTAACAAAGTTCTCAAAGTTTTTTTTTCTTTTTTTTCTTTTGTCGGTACTTGAATCTATCTGTGGTTATAAACGGGAACGACATCCTAGAATGTTACCCAGTTACCACCAGGACTACCTGCCTCTTTGATTTGGTTGGCTATTCCAAGACTTCCACCGAATTTTATGTGTATAGCTTTCAATACGCCTGATTGTGGAAATTCCCCAGGTTTCCCAAATGTTATTCAACCGCAGTGTATTTGGCTGATTGCCAACGTTCGCCGTATGCAGGCGTCGGACACGGCGTCGGTCGGTGGCGTCCTGGCGTCGGTGGTAGGTTCGTCCTCGAGATTAACATGAAATGCTTGTTAGCACGTACAATGTCGTTAACACTGCGCCTGCGCCTGAGGATTTCTTTTGTTTGTTTGAAGCCGGATATTAAAAGACGATGAACTACAGTTAGCCATCAAATTATTGATATTCTAAGAAATATCGTTCTTTTACTAGGTTTGGGTTGCGTTCTTTTCAAGTGCAATATCAGTTTTATTTCTGCAAATAGCCGACAAACGAGCAGACAAGTCACCTGATGGTAATTATTCACCATCACCGATGATATTAGTAACACTACAGACATCACCGACACGTTGCCGGCTAAGAAAGACGGAGGAGTAAGAAATAAAGTAGTCATATGAAAAAGCTCATTTGTAACTATACTATTACTAGCAAGGATAGTACAAACATGTACCCGAAATTTCCCAACGATAGCAAAATTCACGAGACAAGAACAGAGATAAAAACACTTAAAAAAACCCCAACGGGATCGAAAAGTAAAAGTTGATCATAAAACTTGACGTTTGTAACTGGTTTGGTGGCCGTTATCCTTGCTCAGCTGCGGGGGCGCGGGGCGCGGGGGTGCGGGGGTGCGGGGTAACGGCTAACATATTCATAAGTGTAATGATTTATATACACAATATGTACTTATCTGAAAGGCAATGTTAATGTGTAAATGGATCGTAAGATGTGTAATAGAAGAAAGAATATTTTATTTAGGACATCGCCACGGGGATACATATTCTTTAATATGGAATTCGAGATTAAAAATGAAATCAAAGGTTAACTTACATAACTACTAGGTCAGGTAGGTGGTACCCTAACGTTCATACGTTACGGTTCAATGAACAGAAGTGCAACTGATGACATTTATGCTTAGTGCATTCGAATCCCTATTCTGATAACACGCTTGATACAATGGGCCCAGTTTGGCAGAATATATTGCTTCTTCGAGATATTGGTTTATTGCCTTGACAATGATGAGGATGAATGTTACTACAATACATTTGCTGCCAGCTGCACCGGCCCGTATGCCCTTGATGCCGTGAAGTAAAAACACACGTTCTTAATTACCTAGTCATGAAATTCGGTTTGTATCGGTAGATGATGCGGGCTCGATCAATCCGCGAACATTACGCCAGGCCTTGACAGTGAACGTCCGGCGTGACGTCAACCCGGCCTCAGCGACTCCTGAAATAGTTCTTTCAATAGCAGCGTTGCGAAGGCACGCTCTACCACTTAAAACGAGATACGCTCCATTTACTACTTATTTATAATTCCTCTGGTCAACTATACTGCGAGTTCAATACACTACGTCAGCCGACCATAGTTTTCAAGAGAATTGTCATCGTCCTCATCATGGACGCGTTATGCGCGGAACCGGTTTACGATTCACTGGTTTTTGTTGTTTTGTCCGGCAATTCGTTCTCAGTCCGTTTTGTGAAAATACGTAGATTCAAACAGGTTTATTCCGATGAATATAGGTAGCTATAGATGGCAGTTAATCAGTCATATTAAAATTAATAAAGTAATTTATTAAATGTACCTAGTTGTTTCAATCAGGAGCATATCTGTTAGATTTTTTAGTCAGTAGGTAATAAAAAAAATCGAATGGCATTAATCGATCTGATTCTCGAGATATTTACGTAAAGCACCTTGACTGTGAAAAGCTTTGACGTCAGAGCCCGCGCTGCTCGCTTCTGACAACTGAAATAGTTTATGGCGACATGATTAATAGGCTGTAGGCCAGCGACACGGTCAACTCGATTTAGACCCAGGTTCAATACCACTTCATTATTAAGGAAAAAGTGACAGCTTAATAAACGTAATTAACGACAGCAGTTTTAAAGTGTTAAGAAGGGAGTGATGTGATTTTGATGATCTTCCGATTTGCTTTGCTAAGGTATAAAAGTCCGTATATACACCCAACGTGGTGGACCATGGCCTTAACCTGTTTCAGTGCGCGTGGAAACTGAACCCAACAGTGGCACAGGTTATCAACAGTTATAACCCAATACCAAGGATACTCGGTACTTGTGACACGATAAGTGCAGATGAACGAAACTTCGTCATAATGCTGGCGTTAAAAGATTCCTCATGAACGTTGAAAAATAGGTTTAACAATGCCGCTCATGTCTATATGCGAATGTGATGAAAATACCCTTAGGTGGCTCAACTGTTATGCTAGAGAAACAGTGTGACTCGAGTCTGCTACCCTCCTGCCAATGGAGAAGTAAAGACCATCAATGATGACATAAACTAGAAAGGAAACCTACCTGTTGATGACGACGCACCTGTTATTGCGCGGTGACTGCATCTAACAGAAATTCGTTATCAGTGTCGAACAATAGTTGTTTCTCGGAGGCCGGTTGGTCTCGCATTCCGCGCTACTCGTGCGTGAGGAATGAGTTGCAACGCCTTATGTCCGCAGCGGCACGCGCGCGGTGTGTGATCGACGCGGGCCCTAACTTTTAATATGAAGTAGTGTAAAACCAACCAAAACTTATCAGTAAGCGCTGGACTGACCAAATAAAATATGCGGTGGGTGGTCCTGTACATGAGTGCACTAGACTAACAGCCAATAGGGAAAGATGGCGAGACATCGTGAGGCGAGTTACATCAGCCCCAAAAAGACCCACGTGATGACCACGACTGTTCTGTCAAGAACGCATCGACTAAGAAGTGTGTGCGGTGTTTAGTGTACTCCCTTGTTGACTGCCAACCATTGCATGCGACTATTGGCGTTTTTAACTTTTATTTCATTTATTTGAGTTGTACCAACACAGAATACACTATCTTAATATCTAACTTATAAATTCTGGGCAATAAAGATGAACCTTAAGTTAAAATTAGATACCGTCCAGTCGGTACGATTCGAAAGTTTCTTTATAATCCAGAAGCTTAAGGTCGACTTAGATACTGCCTCTGTTTTAACGTACCATTGGTAAATATTCTCATCAATGAGGCAACTACGATTATAAATCGGTTTGTGAGTAGGAGTATAAGATTGGTCTGAAGAGAAGTCAGTTTGCAGATAGCCTAATAGATGAAATCGTGTATTTCAGTGCGGACCTTGGCAGTGAACGTGGTGACGTCAACCAGCGTTGCCCTCATCGCAGCATGCGGCGCGGCGCCGCGGCCATCGGCGCACTTGACCTCGTTCTGTTGCTGGCATTAACTAAATCCTTTATTTGCTTCGAGTGGTGCACGCGCGTCACGGTGTTTAATTGATTTTACATAAGGTTATGCTTGACAACAATCCTGATAACGAGAAACGATGAAGTGCACATGACGAGGGCACTGGCTTGGTAAAAGCTTGCTCACATCACTCTTTTCTTGAAAGATCTTATTCCATAGGTGGACAAGAATTCCGATCTGGCTAAGCTGCCCCTATACTTACCGGTATACAATTACGCATAACGAATGTCGAAGCAAAGCTCAAATTAAGGATTCAGTTTTGTGAATTCCTTAGAAATACGGAATCTTCACAACACTCGCGTGCCTGTGTGACTAATGGACGGAAAACTAAATCTAGATGCAGAGTTAGGTGACCCAGTCACGAACGTTTGACGTAAAGAAACGAAATGTGAACAATTTTGGCGGACAACATAAATTACAAAATTGAAAAAACATAAGTGTGAATTTATTAGCAAGTGTACTGAATTTTGCTGGTGATATAATAGGTATAAACAGTTTTGTAACATTTGTAAGCTGTATGTTATACATCTACTTGCAATAGATCGTAGACTGTCCATCAATCAACAGAAAGCGCACGCTCTCTATTTTCAGTGTAGATTAATTTGTTATTCAGCAGTGGAATTATTAATGGGTACAACTGATTCTATGTTCTTGGTAATCCCAGTTAATTCTCCCGTGACGCAAGCTAATACAAATTTCGAATCCCACCATACGTCATCGCGTCAGTTCAGTTCGGTATATCCCTCCGTCCTAAATAAACATATAACTACGATGGAAAAGTTCATGCACCAAAGTTTCCGCAGTCTTCTATGCAGCAAGTAAAGTGTATTCAGCAAGTAAACCCAAGTGTTCTTGTCATTACACTATCATAATACCTACCTCTTAGAATAATTTATTCTAATACCTACCTATATTGTAGCGTACCTACAAATTGTAGCAACTGATATAGAAAGATAAAATTATTTGATCGCCGAAAGAGGCAATGAAGTGAGTCACACGACGACGGACGTGACACCGCTCTGTCTGCGCCCTCGGGGTCACGTGACCAGCTCCCCGTGACACTTGACTGTGGCCGTGAGTCTCGTGACATGCGGTTTTTGCACGTACGAGTAGGTTCGTTCTATTTCGTTGAAAGCTCCCGCAAACACTGCCAAATATCGCATTCATTAATCATTTTAATCAGCCGATAAGTTACTATTAGAAAAAATATGTCCGTCACCTCCCATTTTAACACGCTTTTATTTAAATCCAATTCAATTTCATCTTATTCTCTGCATTTTCTTTGGCAGATGCATCGGTGATACCTCGCTCGTTTTTTGGCTATCCACATTACATAATTATAAATAAATCGTTAGAATAATTGTTATTCTTCTTTTTGCATAATAATATCTTTCCGTTCCAAAAACTATATTAATTATTCTTAGGTACTACATACTGCTACAAAAGGAGAGAATACTTATGACATCAAAGACTTATAAAGTGCAGTTTACCAAATTAGTTTTATTATCACAGTGATAAGATATTTTTCAAAATTTTTGTCATATTCAGAAATAAACACGGACACACCCTGCACTAATAATTTTCTTTCTAGTGGATGACGTGGACTTGGCTAGACAAACATTTTCTGTCAAATAAATGTGCTCCGGCCGGGCACCGAACCCGGGACCAAATGCTTAGCAGACAGTATTCCTACTCAATGGTCAATTCACTCAATTAACTATTGGCTATACTCTTCTTAGATTGCAACAGGTTTCGTTAATTTTCACGAGCGACGTTGACCACTTACCTGACCCTATCAGTATGTGTCCGCAATTTGCCAACGTCGCAAGTGACGTCAGCGGTTCGCCTTCAGTCGTCGGTCGTTTAACCGAGGGTTATGAAACGGCCGTATTTCCCCCCGGCTGGCGGGCTGCCAGCGCGGTGGAGCGATGCTGCGGATATCGCCAACACGGATTGCACGGTTAGGACTTAGGAGCCAGGACTATGGGACGATTAGAAGGTACCAAACGATTGGTTTCCGCTCCATTAGCGCAGTTATCAGACTAGCTGGAGACGTTTACTCGAACATAATGAAACAGCGCTCTTCGTTAAAAGAAGCGTTGCATAGAAGTATCACTGATACGTGAAAGTGATGCATGTGACATCGGACTAGGGGCACTATGTTATGGTAATATCATTTTGGACGGAAAATACTGACTTTGGAATCGATCATTAAGTTCCTCATTTAATTTTCCTCATATCAAAAACTAAAAAATGGTTGATAATTATAATCTGCAAACGGTAGGACAGATTTTCTTCAAACGTAAGCTACGTTTAAAATTAAAACCCACGTAATTAAATTAAATTACGATTCACGATCAAGTCATTTTTCAAACGAAATAATGTATAAAAATCGATTCATTCGTTAGGAGTTACAATTTTACAGATACACACACTTTAAATCTTATGACACCCCATAATTATACACCCCATAATATTAGTAGTAGCTGATTCTGATCTTCGAGAAGTAGTGGTGTATTTAGTTTAAATATGTACTTACTTATAAATAAAGAAAGCGTTTTGGTTCCTCAACTTATCGATCGGAATCGGAACTCACTGTAACTGTATGAATGTGGCCACATTTGGACGGAGTAGAACTGTGGAAGTTACACAACACGAACAGACTCACGAGCGGTTGTGAACGTGTATTGGATAAACAAAGATAAGCACGAGATTACCGCTCGTAACCGTCGTTACGGGCACCCGCGGGCACGGAGCAAGGGTCACGGGTCACGAGACGCGCCGACCCTGCGATAACACGCCCGTAATATTCCCAACGCTGCAATACAATATCGCAGCTGACGTATGTAAATAAACCAAGTAGTACTACGTACTGTTTGACCTGGCGTAATAGGGAAGGTCATGAAGAAGCTTTAAAGGTAACCTACTGCTAGTAGTAGATGAATCTAGACCTTGAATGTGCTGGTAATGATATGTGGTGCTTATAAAAGCTTTTGAAGTGAAAACTTCTTTAGGCGCGCCGTGCACTTTTTTCTGGGCACTGAACAAGACTGAGCCGTCACAGTCAGCTGTGTAACGCTCGCTCGGGTAAAGTCGGCCCGAGTCGAAGTCGAATCCACCACCACTTGTATTAAGAAATCAACGAACTACGATTCACGATTCTCAGATTACTGAAACATCCACAAACCTCCATACTTAACGTGTAGGTAGGTATGGCTGTATTCATTTGTTATTTTAAAAGGTATCATCGATGCGTTGCCGGCCAAGAAAGAAGGTAGAAGATAGAAAAAAATACCTACCAGCTCTCAAGCTTTCAGCCGGATCATGACAAGTGGTTTGGCGGCTGATTCAAGTAAAAGCTGCTAGTGACTCCTAGAACCGCTAGTGACCCCGAGTGACATTCGTTTATTTGTACGGTATTGTCTCCCATTAGGTACTAAGAATTTCATGAGAACGGCCAATAAAGAGTCGTACAGTGGGTACAAATTATTGAGGAGATACGGGCACGATACCCAGCCGTGACATTTCGTGTGCGGCTCACGTGACGGCGGCGCTAACGTCGCGGAGTCACGAACAGATCGTACTAGCACGAATCATACGGCCACTATAGCACGGAACTGTAGCCTACTTAACTTTTTTTTTAATGGAGGAGGTTATTCATGCACGAATGCAGTGCACACGATTATGCTGCTGCAGCCCAAACGTCGCTCCACCGTCCGCAGTACGCGGTCCGAACTTGAGGCCGTGAGTTGTCCCCGCCATTCCTGAGTTTGACTCCTTTCGATCATATTTGTACTTCTAGTGGACAAATGAACTGACGATTACCTGATGGGAAGTGGTCACCGTCGCTCATGGACGTCAGTAACACCAAAGACGTGGTGCAGGCCACAAAAGAAGGGAATCCACATTATTAATTTATTACTGCCAACAATCAAGCCTTAATTACGGCGGAATTAAGGCGGGATGTACAGAGCAGAGCGACTTACGTACCTACGTAAGTCGCTCTGCTCTGTACATACCTACTATACAAAGTTCCAAGAGGAAGGACCGGTCACCTCCTGCGTTCGGCAAAATGCACCACGGTGTGAGGATCTGCCAAATCTTGCAACAACATTCATAACTACCTACATACTTCGTTAACTGATTAAGCTACAATGTTAAATAATATTTTAATTTCGATGACATGATATTACTGAACCTGTTTGATAATACGAGTATACAGCCAGTGATTTGTTATATAGCTAATAAAAAGCTTGTTTTTGAAAAAAAAACATTAAATCATTTCTTAGACATTAGACCCTTGCGAAACGCCGGTATATAGGTTAAAAAGAATGAAGTGCATAAGTGTAGTGTGTGTTGACAGAATACCTAAAAATGATTTTGAATTTGACCATATTAGCACACTTTTATTTTATTTATACTATTCAGTCATGCTCATACACGAATAGAAAAAAACTTGAACAAGTACTATGTATAACATTAAAATAATACAGACAATTCAGAATAACGAAGATAGATCTTCGTTATTCTGAATTGTAATAATTAGCTGTAATTAAACGTTGGTAACCGACAAATTGCATGTCGTGAAGTCGAGGAGCTATTTGAAAGTCACAGTAGTCCGACGTCCGACCGACCTATACCGTGATCTAACATTTCGTGCCCGCCATCCACCAACCGGCTCAACCCGTTTCCGATGGTGGTAGCGTGACGGGACCACTCCGCCGTTGAAACTTATAAAGGAAGCCTAATGACGGTCACGCGACGACGGCGACGGCAGGCGATGGTGTTTGATGGGAAATAACTTTGTTCCTATGGTTTGCGTGAATGTTTTCAAATTTATTTCGCAATCGAAGTCATTCCGAACTTAACTTTTCAAAACTTTTGGTTCTGATTTGGATTTGTTAATAGCACTTTCATGGCTTATCCTGTCGAACTTTTGGTAAATTGCATTGTTCCACAGTCGTACCACAGATTTTATTTAAACTTGACATAGAATATGATCGAAAGTACCGAGAATTACGTTATCTGCAGATCGTAGAAAATGTATCGCTTGATACGTCCGAACTTCGGTAATTGCTAATAAAATCTACATTACTTAAGAGAAGGTATCTATGTAGGTACTAGAATCCTACAACATACTTGATACACCCTTTGATAGTATAAAACGATAATGTTAAGATTGTATTTCTGTTTCGGCCTATTTCAAGTGACGTAGTTGACAACAGCGGTGATGACCTGACCCCCCCCGGAATGGTGTCATGTGACGAGGTACCTGCTCGTGAGCGCTTGGCACACCGCCATGATGAAACTCATCTTCGACGGGCTCTGCAATTTCTGGTGTACGCGCAAAAGCTACATTAACTTCATTCTTACAATTCTACTTTTATAGGAAAATTCTTCAGTCATATCTATGGGGTGTGAGACGCCATGTGGACACAACAGTCGCAGATACGACATAGGGACGAACGAACGTGTGGGTTTGTACTTTGTAATCAGGAAGCGTGCGATTTACCTACACCCACTTACATTCACTACAACAGCTAGAAGCAGTCCTAGCGCGCGCGGCTGTTAGGCATTTATATCAAGGATAGGGCCGAGTCGCAATACTGTATACATACATATCATTACCGTGGTTCGGTACACACTCGGTAGTCGCCTAGTCGGTGCACAACAGACAGTCGCAGATGTGCCTTAGTGACGAACGAACGTGTGGATTTGTAAGCGCGCGATTTTCCTACCTATTTACATTCACAAATATTTCCGATATGGTAAATTATAGACTATATTGTGCAGTTTATGGGTGCTTGAATTCTTCGATAACGCACCCGGGAATTGCATTTTTTAAATTACCTGGAAAAGCCGAAAGGTAACACTATCAAATAGTTTTTATATACCTATTGATGAATATAATCTAATGAATTTCAATGTAAATAAATAGTTTTTATGAAATAAAGTTTCCTAAATTAAGTAGATAAGTATAAATGACCAATAGCCCGAACTACCCATTGCAACGGGTCGCCCTGAAAATCAGCGGCCGTATGCCACGATCTTTTGCTGAGTGCGTCCCAATTCATCAATGTGTTTTTATATTTTATTAATATTTTCTCTTTTTGTATTTTGTGTTTGATGGAATAAATGTATTTTCTTTCTTCTTTCTATTGATACGTAATTTGTTTCTTTTTTTCCACCCTTTTTCTTTTTCACCACGGTTATCTATCTTCAAAACATCTGACTCCATTATTGAAGATTATTTTCTTGTATCGATCGAACTTTTCTTTTCCCGAAGCCCTAAGTCGGTTTTAGTTTTTACCCAGAATAAAGGGATGTTTTTTTCAGGCGCCTTGAATGGTTGGAACTGATCTGTCGAGATGATTTAGCAAACAAAACTAACTCTGCTGCTTACCGGATTTGCGAAAAACATTTTAATGTACAGGACATACGAAGTTCAACGAAACGAAAACTTTTAAAAAAAGACGCCCTCCCATTACTGATGCTGCCAACCTTACCAAGTACCGCTCCTAGGGGTTCTAGGAAAGAAGACAAACAAACACAAGTTGGTCTGTCGATTGAATTTGAAAATTGGACACCGACTAAAATAAATATAATAGGTACAGTATAATGTATGTTGGTATGTGAGTATGTTAGTATGTAATGGAAACTTTGAACATGAATTTGAAACCCTTCAAAACGTCGGATTAACTAAAATTGGCAACTAAACTACTAACTAAACTAACTAAATTCGGAATACTTATCAAGGGTCGATTACAAATTAATAATAAGAAAGAAAAAAAAAGAAATAACTGACTACTTTGAACTCGATTTTGACTAATTTTCAGCGATCAGATTTCGTTCGAACTTTGTAGACTTATCAGGGACCGACGATGGCAAAAAAAGAAGAATGAAAATTTTTTATTCGCAGTCTAAAAAATAAAATATAAGTATCTAGTTTGAAAAAACTAAAAAACACGCTTTTATAATAAATCGAAAAATAAATCTTAATAAATGCGTGGGGCGCTTTGTGCCATATCGCTACGTGCATATCGTTACGTACGCGGGGCTGTAGGTACATATTTGTTTCAAGGACAGGGCTGAGTCGCAATATTGCATACATATCATTACCGTGCCTGAAGTCAGATTGCGCCGCCACTGTCGTCATCCATATCAGATGTTCACAGCGACAGACGGAGACGAGCTCGGCCATTGTTGTGGGTTCATCGCCCCGCTGCGCTGGGAGACTGTCTCAACAATAGGCTGCTCCATCTCGTGGAGGATAATCTCTAACCCAGCCTGCGAACGGGTAACAATCATGATTTAATTGCAAAATTCAAAATATTTTGACAAAAAAGTGTCGTGTGAAATCTATAAAGCGTACTTAGACGTAGCTCAGACTCTGACTTAAGACAACGTCGGTATTTATAGAGCGATCTTTGACTTGGCTGAGTACGAGCTGAGCAAAGTCTAAGTTCATGAAGTAGACGACTTACTAAAAACTTTGGCTATTAAAAATAATGGAGCCAAATGAAACTTGAATTAGTCGGTTTCTAAAAAAATTTTTCTTTTCTTATTAGCAAACTGATAAACTAGATAAGAGGATCTATGTGTTCTGCAGACAATAAAAGGTTTCCTAGCAAGTGTCGATTTTCGATCATAATTATACTTACCCACTTCTGTTAAAGATTATTAACTTCTTGTATTTCTCATAGCAATATTTATTTATTTAACCTTTATTGTAACATCCTAAGACTAGGTTTTACAAAAAGCGACCTTATTGCCTATTGGCATTCTCTACCAGTCAACCCAGGGTGATAGTGAAAACTTATGGTGGGTGACAAGCTGACAATAAATACACACAGAACACAAAAGTGAAGCCACCAAAGCACATACAAATTCAAAAGCGAATGTAATCTCGCAATAGTTAGTGCTATTCGGAGCGTTCTAGTTGTCACGTGTCACGTACACAGAATTACGTCGACGCGTCTGAGTACGGAACAGACACAGAGATACTAAAAGCTTCATAAAACCGCGCGAATCGGTTGCACTACTACAAGCACGCTGGGCATGTGTGCGTGACCACTGTACGCGGAGACTGGCTTACGCATACGCTGGCATAGCCAGTTGACAATCTCTGGCTGGGTCAGTGCGACGCATGTTTGTTTTGGTAATTGGAAGTTTGAATATTGTTGTGTAAAAACGTGGTATTTTATTATTAATAATGGTTGTTTATTGTACTGTGTGTAAGAATAATACAAGACATACTAAAAATATATCTTACTTTAACTTTCCCAAGGACTACAATAGGTAAGTAAATATTTGATTTGATTTGAATTATGATCCTTTTTTTTAATGTGAAGAGGTGTGTTTTTTTCCCTTTTTATTATTATTATTACAAGCTTTTACTAAACATTTGTAGGTGTGGTGGTTTGGTATGTAGTATGTATGTTCCTCACTAGGAAGTCTTCAGTTAGTAGCACGGTCACAAAATGTTGTATTTTAGTTTAATTTTGAAAATTCATTACGATTTCTATGATGGACTGCTGCTGCAGCCAGCATTGTCTCCTAACGGAACTCTTTAACGATTAGGTTAGTAGAATAGTCTCGAAACTTGGTATTTTAATTTAATTTTGAACTAAACTGCAGTTGCAGACAAGACCTTACGAGGGAACATCTCATCGGCTTTATGTAGCATGATCACGACAGTTTGACCACAGAGGAGAAAAACGGAACAAAGGCAAAGCTTCACACAAGCGCGCTACGATAGGTACACTACTACAAGCTTGAGGCGCGTGTGTGCGTGAGCACAGGCGCTACGTCGCGTACGGAGAGAAATCGGTTTATACCGGCTCGGCCTGTGCTCAAGCTCAGACGCTGCAGTACACGTCGCGCGTCGTGTTTTCATTTAATTTAATGTTTATGATAATATGTAGTTTAATAATTTAAATAGTGTTTAAATGTAATTTTATAATACCTTGTCTTTTAATATAAAAGTGTAAATATGGTTTACTGTACAGTGTGTATGAACAATAATAGAAAGAATAAAAACATATCATATTTTAGTTATCCCAAAGACTCTACTAGGTAAGTAGTACTAACTTGATTATTATTTATTATTTTTAATGTATAGGGTAGATAGATACCTCATACATATTAGATGTTATTGTGATATTCTGTAACCGCATCCATTTAATTAGAAGCTTTGACTCTGTTCCGTTTCTCTGTGATATAGGTACCTACTTACATACGTCTTTTATATAATGGTGAGCGGTTTACATTGTTATTTTATTTTTGTTTCAGGCGAAATGATTGGCTGAAAGCTGTCGGGCGCGAAGATCTTCTTCTTAAACTTGTTGATTTTAAAACGAGGCAACAATACAGAATATGTGAGGAGCACTTCGAAAGGAACTGCATCAAATTTTCTAAAAATCAAACTGTAAAATATTTGTTTGATTTTGCTTTTCCAACACTCAAATTGCCGTCAAACGAAGGTAATACATACATACGTAGACTTAAATCTTATTGACGTTGCCTCGAGAGATAGCTGTTTTTAACGGACTTCAAGAAAGGAGGAGGTTCAATGTTCGACTGAATACATATATGTACTTACATATATGTATGTTACCGATATCTCCGTCAATTGTGGACCGATTTCGATTATGATTTTTTTATTTGAACGAACGTACTACGACTAGTGCGTTTGTTTATTTTTTCATTAAGCATTTTAAAGCACCACTATGTAACGAAGGTCTGTAGTTGATCTGATGATGGAGCCGAAAGACTCAACGATTTACAGCAATTGAGTATTTGAAAAAAAAAGGTTTTTTTATGTATTTTAAAACTTTATTATTAATAATATTGATATTTAATGCGAAAAACTTGAAAAGAAAGTTATTTCAATTAATTATAAATAATTAAAAATAGATCAAATTTAAAAAAGAATCACGTGACTATGAACGCGCCACAATTGGTAACCATAGTTGTGACGTCATAATGTTATAGCTATTTAATAACAGTACAGCGTTTACGGCTATTACACGTGACTTGTCAATAATGTTGACAAGTCACAATATAAATACAATGAGTGAAAACTAATATTATGACGTCACACGCGCTCGAGTTTGTTCGGAAGCTGTCGGCGTGTCTTCGATACTGGATTCAAAACATAATTTTTATTTTGATATAACTTTGGAATTATTGCGAAAAAAAATAGTTTCGTTATAAAAGTTATCTATTTATGATCTTTTCATTTATCACAAAAAAAAAAAAATACTTAATTCTGATGATGAAGACGAATAAGAGAATGAGACTTTCCGATTAACTAAATGAAAATACGAATTACTGTGGGCAAAGTAAATCCCATTAACGAAATAATAAATTATTAAAAAACTAAAGTTATAAATAGAAAATTTATTAGAGTAAGTAATTTGTAAAGGATTAAATTTATTTATCATAGGTACTGTTCAACAATTCAAATGTTTTGTTTAATTTAATCTTAACCTGTTGTGACAATTCTACCAAAATAGGTAACAATTTTGCACTTTCTTAAGAAGCGAGCCGTATCTTCTGTTACCTATCTAATTACGTATTATGTTCAACGGTCTCTAATAATAATTTTAAATTGTGACTCTGTGTAGTAGCGGAACATAGGTAATATCGGATTGCTTGTTTGTTCCAGGTAAGCCCGGAGCCACTCACGCCGGATTACCGGGACACCAATCAACACTCGACACGACAGTTAGGTAAGATACTTGACTCTTTATCACCTCTTCTTAATCGTCAATACTAAGGTTCAATCAATAACAATTAGTTATTGATCAAAACCTCATTTTATTTATGTTCATGTGAAGTTGGAGCTCTCTAGAATTTTCTGGATGTTTTTTACTGTAATCTCGTATTTTGTACACATTGGTCGCTATTGAGGCCTTTCGTCGCACTATCGAAAACTATTTCGATAACTTTTAATTTAAATTTATCCATTTCAACTAATCTAATTACTTCCTGCATGCATTGCATGTGCGTGCTTGATTGCGTTACAGTAGAACATAAACTTAAATATAATTACACAATATATGTTATATTATGTCTAACATATCTCTAATTTGGTGAGTGTGACGATATCCGTTGTGACGTCATCTTCGATCAGTATTGGTCGAAGCACGTCATAGGTACTTTCATTTTCAAATTTAGTTAAGCCTAAGGAGCCTATGTCGCCGACTCTTGCCCAACTTACGAAACTACTGTAATTAGGTAAACAAGGTAAAATTTAATGATGCCGTTGCTTCATTGCTTACGATAAAGCTTACCGGTAAGCTGTCGGTGTTTCATTGGAATTTTTTTTTTATTGTATTGTGTTCTTTAGAATATTCTGCCGTTGGCATACTTGGCATTACCCTTGAGGACCTTTTCTTCAAGCCCCTCCGTTCCGTGTCGGGTCCCGTTATACTCGTTTTGGGTTTCAATGGTTTCTATAGCGCCATTCTGTTTGTTGGCGCATGCGCGGACAGATGCAAGCCGGCCCTTTGTTAGGCGTGTAACCTGGATGATGTGATTGTTCTTCATTTGTTACCTTAGCATTATGTGTTTTTATTTGTTATAATTTAGTTTTGAATATTCTATTCTATAGTTTGTATAAATTGTTAAATCAAGCCCCACACATTGTTACAGAATATTTTTTAACAAATATATCAAGATGTACTTACCGGTACTGGTCGGTCTCGTTTCCTTAAAAATGTGCATTACGTTTAAATGGGATCAGCGCTGCGCTTCAACTCTGCGCTAACGTAAATTGTTCCATAATATCTTTAAGAGAGTTTGTGTTAGTACCATAATGAGCCTTCGACCATGGCGCGTTAATTATAATAATAAATGTAATACGTATTTCAACACGTTCAGATTGAACCAACCCCAAGGCGAGTCGGCCGTTAGGAAAAAACCTTTGAGAAAGTGCTCGAGTGTTCCAAGAGCGGCACCTACTGTGGGAACATTCGCACGCGGCGAACCAGCACAGCCGTCGTTTTTGCCTAATCTGTTGAAATTTTGCACTTTGTTGACGTGTAATCATTTACAGGCAGTCACGGCACTCACATACAGGCACACGTAGCCTTACCTTTACAATCTCGAAAAAAAGATCACCTTTTTATGTCCTCTTTGGTTATTGAAATTACCTTATTGCGGGATTTCAATCGGAGTAGAGCAGAAGCCTGCGTTTTTGTAGTCATGTAGTAGGGTTTTGAAAAAACTTATTTTATTATGATACGGGTACTCACGATATGTATTTTGAAACGCCGATATTTCGACCCAGTTGCATGGATCGTGGTCACGGCTGAACTGCGGTGGCGCGGAGAAACTTTTGACAGGTGACACTTGACACTAATACATTAGTCTATCTACCTTACGTCTAGTTCGTTTTTGCGTTTTGTTAACCATATTACGACACACTACACTGACCACATCCTGCCGCTCAGCACTTTTAACTTTTTCGGACTTACATAAACTAACCACTGGATTCCATGTTTGCGCTAACTTAAATCCATCCTCCCTATTAAAGTTTTTGGGATGTTTTTTAATTTCTATTGCCTCTCGTACTAGCCGTGGGATGTAGTGGCGTTCCGTGGCGATTACTTGCGGGCTTCCAAGTTCAATCCAGTGGTTAGTGCCCGAATCAAGTAGATGTTCTGCTACAGCTGATTTCTTCCCTTCATTCTTCCTAATTGCTGCGATGTGTTCTTTTATTCGCTGCGATATCGAGCGTTTCGTCTATCCAATGTAACAGCTCCCGCAGCTACAGTTGACTTTATATACCCCTGGACACTGATAAGGTACCCGATCTTTGGGAGAACGCAAAAAGGCGGCAACTTTCTTAAAAGGCGTGAAAACGGTGTTGATGTTAAATTTTCTATTTAATAATCTGCCAATTTTATCTGTTACCCCCTTAACATAGGGAAGAAATGCTGACTGCCGTTCAACCGTGCTGATAGTGGAGTTTTTCTTATGCGGACGTTTCCCTGTCTTTGGTGTGTGGCCGTTCCGACGCAGTACATTATATATGTGTTCCAATTCCTGCGTCACGTGTTCATCATCACATATATCATAGGCTCGATTCGTAAGCGAAGACGCAACCGATGCTAGGTGTCTTGGGTGATGATGTGATGTGCCGTGTAAGTATCTATCAGTGTGAGTTGGTTTCCTATATACGGTGTGACTTAAAGTACCATCCGGGCGCCTACCTACTTGTACACCCAAGAATGCTAAGCCGTTATTGTTCTCTATCTCGCACGTGAATTTGATATTGTTGTGTACGGAGTTTAAAAATGTCAAATAGGATTCTACCTCCATTCGTCCTCCCTTTAGTATGGCAAAGACGTCATCTACGTATCTTCTCCAAACTATTATATTATCAGGTCCGCTAGTGATGGCGTTCTCTTCAAAGTATTCCATCCAGATGTTTGCAACCACCGGAGCGACGGGACTGCCCATTGCGACGCCGTCCGTTTGAAGAAAATATTGTCCATTATACAGGAAGTAATTGGACCGGAGGCAATGTTCTAATAATTTGACATAAGCCGTAGGGATGTTATTAACTTGAAGAATGTTTACGGTTGCCTTTTTGCGTTCTCCCAAAGATCGGGTACCTTATCAGTGTCCAGGGGTATATAAAGTCAACTGTAGCTGCGGGAGCTGTTACATTGGACAGACGAAACGCTCGATATCGCAGCGAATAAAAGAACACATCGCAGCAATTAGGAAGAATGAAGGGAAGAAATCAGCTGTAGCAGAACATCTACTTGATTCGGGCACTAACCACTGGATTGAACTTGGAAGCCCGCAAGTAATCGCCACGGAACGCCACTACATCCCACGGCTAGTACGAGAGGCAATAGAAATTAAAAAACATCCCAAAAACTTTAATAGGGAGGATGGATTTAAGTTAGCGCAAACATGGAATCCAGTGGTTAGTTTATGTAAGTCCGAAAAAGTTAAAAGTGCTGAGCGGCAGGATGTGGTCAGTGTAATGTGTCGTAATATGGTTAACAAAACGCAAAAACGAACTAGACGTAAGGTAGATAGACTAATGTATTAGTGTCAAGTGTCACCTGTCAAAAGTTTCTCCGCGCCACCGCAGTTCAGCCGTGACCACGATCCATGCAACTGGGTCGAAATATCGGCGTTTCAAAATACATATCGTGAGTACCCGTATCATAATAAAATGAGTACAATCCGCGATGAGTTAAGTTTAAAATCATCCATTGAAAAAACTTCTCTTAAGAGGAAATGCCACGGGTCATTTTTCCATACAAACGTTCTCGACTAATCCCTCGCTGGTTTTTGACTCTAGATCAATAATTTTTTCACACAAGAATTATATCATCATTATCTATGTCGGTACGTTTTGATTTTTTTGATATTTTTGTTTTCAAAAGTTTTAGGCTACTTCAAACAGCGCTTAAAACGGCCAAATAAATATGCCGCAAACAAACGCCTAGTACACAAATTGTATAATAATTAGCACAAAAAGCTAAACGGTCCGACACAGAATATCTCCTTCCCATTCAATTTCCAAAATTTCGTTAAGATTGCTTTAGTTTTGGCGGGGGGATTAGTCGAGAACGGAACCTCGATTTTGATGATTTTTGCCTCGGGTTTTTACACGGAGCTGCAGTTGTCCCTATCGCACTGACATACACGCCGCTCGCAAGCGCGACAGAGATATTGAGTGAACAAATCCCAAATTTGAAAAAGGGTTCGCGTGGTATTTCCTCTTAACACTCCATACGAAACATACATAATTATGCAAAATTTCAGCTTCAACGTTCAGTGGTTTCGGCTGAGCGTTGTCTGTCAGTCACTGAGTAACGTAAGAGTTTTATACATATATAGGTATTGATTGAAGACTCCGTGGTCCAATTGATTGGTGGCCCTGCTGGGACCTAGGGGACCTGGGTTCTATTCCCGGCCGAGTCAGATATTAATTATGTGACACATAAATGTTCGTTATCGGGTTAGGGGTGTTAGTTATGTATGTGTGATTTGTGTTATCCATGCCCCCGCGACACAGGGTTTTAGGATTAATGCGGGGGAATGAATATGTTAGCGTTAACTCGAGTTGAACAGTTGCACACGTTTCATAACGTATTACAGGTGCGTGCTATAATAATTATGACTTACATCTCCCTTAGCTGGAGATGCATATGATATTATAACTATTTATACTTCAATACTTCTGCCGATACTTCTATCAGCATTGTAAAACCGGTGCTCTCAAAGCGTGTCGATCATAATGAAGATATTGTTCGACAAAAAATCGGTACAATCGTTTGGGTGGATAATTGGAGTAAGATTTTCCAGTCGGTTTGATCCGCACAATGGTCTTGGGAACTACTCAGATGACCACGTATGACCCTCGTCGTTAAAGCGTATCGCACTTTATTTTGTCATCATCATCATCATCATCATCAGAGGAAGTGATGCTAGGATTTTACTGGCGAGGTTAAAATCACTTTACCTAGATGAAGAAGTTTATTAACAGTCATCTGCCAAAATAATCTTATCTGTGTGGTGTTTTATTGTTCTATATCGTATATTCGTCTATTTTCCATTCAATAACTGAACGCTTGTATATTTTATAATGCCATATGATTATCGCTACTAGTAGGCACCACCTAGTACTGAACTTATTTTCGTTCAACAATCGGTCCGGCTTGGCTTACACTTTGTGCTTGATAGCAATACACACAACGCTATCGATAAACAATTTAATTGTTTATTCATACAGGTGATTTAATTCCATTCAGAAAGGTATACGTATTCATTATGTTATGTGTATGTATCACACATATATGAATGGTTTTAAATTTTATTTATCTTGTAGTAAAAAAGAAACAAGACATTACAATGTAAGATTATCCATTTTCTGAAAATATGTATCAATGCCATTAGTGCACAACATCCACCGCGCTGCGCCCGTTATTTCGGTTTAACGATCAATGATCGATGGCATTCAACTTTAATAAAAATTGTTTTTTTTTAAACATCGATTGGCCAAAACGATAAGGCACAGTGCACACTGCACAGTTCTTAGTAGTATGCACATAATATTTAATATTTATGCAGCGCGCGTCGCGGCCGGCGAGCGGTCGCCGCGCCGGTCGCATTGACTTGACAGTGTGGTTGTGTGGATTCACAGCGACACCGCGAACCGCGACACGTTCGAGAATCAAATACAAATGTCAAGGTGAAGGCGGCGCGAAAGGAAACGCCCGCTCACGTCACCGGCCGCCATTTTACGCGCGACATTTGTTCACGTTCAATACGCGCTAATAAAGCATTGAATTATTTGAAAAGCAATATTGAACGATTTTTCCACTCGATATAAAATATATAAATTAAACCTGAATTATTTGTCATGTTTAAAAATCGTTTGCTTTTACGTTGGATAATTCTAGTAGGTACTTATTATCAAATACATACTCCTTAATTCAATGAGTAAGTACTGGCTAGCTTACGACTTATATAATTTCGAAACCAATCTATAAAAATACAGGGCAAATTGGCACGTACCAACAGAAGGGATGTACGAGTAAGCTGCCTAGTGTGAGTGTGCCGGTTCGCTCGTCCGAACGCACGTTCACTCTGAGGTCGGCCGATCGATCGGCATTAGGGCGGCAACACAATACGTCTATAGCTGGCATACTTGCTTACCAGCTGCTTGCAAGTGCCAGTGCCGGCTGCTTTATGCGTATACGTAAACTGGCATTTCTGTATTTGCGAAGCAGATTTAAAAACTGCTTTTGATGATTTCTTACCTAGGGTTTTGTTGCATGCAATATGAGAGAGGGGTGGCGGGGCGGCGGGGGCGGCGGGGGGGCTGCGCCGAACGTACCCGAGTCTCTGTACTACACTGCCAAGTCAAAAGCCGATCAATTGTCGGGGTTTGTACACGTTTTTCGTTGTTTGGTATCTACTATCCCGCAGAACTTTATAGCGATTTTAATAACTGATAGTACCTATGCCGTCCTGTGTCGTGAAATGTTGCCGTAATAATAGCAGGCTACACAAAAAATATACCGGGATCACCTTTCATGGGTAAGTGAAAGATATTTATAACATGAATTACCCGAAAATACCATTATTGACATAACGTAATCGTTTTTTAGATTCCCTACAGGATCTTATTCATGGAAAAACGACTGGATCGATATAATAAGGAAGTGTAGAGGGGAGCAGAGATGGATGCCGTCCAAAGGCAGTGCTGTTTGCAGCGACCATTTCGATGCGGACGACATGTACACCACCAGAGCAGGGCGTCGTCGGATTGTTACTTATGCGATACCAAAAAAGGTAAATTAAAAAAAATCAAATGTGTGCAATTCACACGTGCTAGAAGTGAAACTTCATAACAACGAATACTGTCAGTCCAAACATTGATGTTTTGCTTTGCTTACGCCAGCCGCCATTTTGCCGATGCTTCATTCGCGTCATTTCCATTTCAACAAATTCCAAATCACAACAATACTAGAGAAGTATTCACTTAAAAACTTCAAGTGTCGATAGTAGGTATAAAATAGCCTCGCGGGTTGGCTCCCTACTCGTTAATCAGTGCATTTAGTTTAAACTTGTTCTTTACGATTCGCTTTTCAGTATCACACTTATTTTTAAGGGGGATAGTTGGTGTACAGCAGATTTAACGACTGCGCACATTACATTAAACTCAACTAGGTATAATTTAACAACTTAAAATCAAAATTGTTTTATAATGTGGGTATTACACACACTGACAATACGCTTGAATGTTTTAATATTGCTTGTGAGCCGGTGGTTTCGCGAAGCTACTTTATCATTGTTATCTTATTGAGGTGATGAAACGGGGAAAAAATACCCCCGCAGCACTTCTTTTAAATAAAACTTGTACGTAATAGTTAACAGATTACTGATCGAGTCGACTTGAAATAATGTCTCGTCAGTGTTACTATCGGTCATGGTCATGACTGCAAATAATTGACTGTTTTTAGTAGAATGGCCGTTATGATTTTAGTTTTTGTACGAGCCACCCAGCGAGCGAAAGGCAAAGCAACTTGCTAAAGTCGAAAGCAGCGTTTCAGAACAGGTACGTAATAAGTGTGAATATTATGAAAATAAACCACGGAATAGTTAAATAAGGTTGGAACGGTTATGTGGGTGGGGAAGGCGCGCCGCAACTGAGACGAACGACTGTGAACGTATGCTCAAACTCATACCGAGCGACGCGATCGATTAATGACTGTAGTGTGTAGTCGTGTTTGAAGTGTTGTGACGGACGGAGCTCCGCTATTTATGCCGGAAAATGCCGTCTTGTGCAATTATTACTTGCAGAATAAGAAGTCAGACGACAAATATGGATCGAGGAGGTATATCTTTCCACCGGTGAGTCGAAATAATATGTTACTGGTATAATAAATAAATAATATCTTACTTGGGTTACAGTTACCACAATGATCGCATCAAATGATAAAAGATTTAACAAAATCATAAGTAAAAAAAAACTATTTAAAAATTCTCAATCGTGTCTCCTGAAAAAAAGTATATTTAGTACTAAATGTCCCTTTTATTTTAAGCAGTGATATGTAGTTTTGTTTCTAATATTTTGTACTGAAATAATATAAATCAATGATACGTTGTAAAATATTAAATTGAAAATACAATTTCGTGAACGTAATGTAAGCAAATCTTTATGTTAGCTCCGTTCGATGCTTCAAGGTCGTCTCAATTTTGGTTCCTTATCAATAGTGATGTACAAAGTTATTGCTCGATGTAATTCAGTGATTTAAACTGTTTAATTACAGCATGTTGTTCGCTATTTACACTGTTAAAAATAATATATTTCAATATTAGGTTAATTATATTGTTTATTGAAATCGTAGTTTTGTCGTGAATTGAGTATTAACGTAATCTATTATTTTAAGGTTTCCTAAAGAACCTAATATAAGAGAACAATGGATAGCCGTCACCGGTAGAGAAAGCTGGATGCCGACAAAGTCGAGTACTATATGCTCGAAACATTTTGAAGAACATAACTTCATAATTAAATCTGGACACAGGTACTTGAAGCGAGGAGCGATCCCAAGAGACAAAGTTGTACATATTACTTCAGGTTTTCAAGTAAGTTGAGTCAATTTCATTCAGTTTAAATGTAATTATGTCATCTTAATTAACAAACTTTACCTGTGATACTATTTTCAAAAATATGCGATATAAATTATTAATGCGATTAAATCCAAAATATACGAAGTACGCCAAAGGATTGAAGTCAATCCAAGTAGGCAAAAAGATTGAAGTGAACCAAGTCGTGTAAACGCCTTGGTAACCTAATGCTTTTTTGTTATTGCCAGACCCAATTTTTAAAATGCCTAAGTAAAGGCATTTTACAAGGGTTACTTTTTTGCTATTTTATTATTTCATTGTGATTTATAAGTTTAGATGCGTGTGACAGCAGCACCAGTATACTTATAGCGTTAAGTTGTAGAATGTAAACATAACTGTAGCTAAGAGAGAACGCAGAATGGGTTAGTTAGAGGCTAGGTATTTGGTATTAATTAATCCACCTCTGTACTCTCACACGGTATATTGAGAGTATTGAGACTGACTTACAATAACACATTCTCTCTTAGCTACTTTTATGTTTACATTCTACCACTATAAGTATCCGGTTGCGGCTGTCGTGTGTATAATAATATAATGACGTCGATTGTACCTTTGTCAACAATACAGTCAAACAAATAGTAATAAATCTTAGTTAACATTAGTTACAGTCATTCAGTCATCTACTGTCTTATGTATTTTAGAGGTATATTTGTAATTGTAAAATATACACGTGTAATACATATGATACTGTTAAGCCAAAATTAGTTTTAGCCAAATAAGTTATTAAATAACAAAAAATACAGTTTATCGATATAAATATCGACTATGGCAAGCCGAACGAGCTTTCTCTGTGCGTGTCTTTTCTACATAGTCTACTAATAATAAAATATGTCAAGAAATGTAAACAAATGGCACCACGCAAATGTGTACCGGGCGTTGCTGAAACTCTACCGCGCAACGCTGACAGTACACCGGCGTCACTAGTGTGAAGCGGTTGATTCGCGTGAAGTTTTGACTGTGATTATTATTGCGTTTTTGCGCTGTTAAATTATAAAAAATGCCGTCTTGTGTTGTAAAGTGGTGTAGAAGCCATACGGATATGAAGAATTCTGGAATCACGTTTCATATGTAAGTAAATTAACATTTTGATAAGAGTATACATACATAGGTACATATACTCGTCGATTCTGAAAAGTGTTATGCAAAATGTATATACAGCACAGCAACATTATTAATTTAACATCACAGATTTTTCCGGGTTCCATACGCCACATCGAATTCCATTACATCGAAGTTCATGACATCGAACACGTTACATCGATAGTTTATTATATCGAACTATCATCACATCGAATGTTTATTACATCGATTGGTCATGACATCGAAAGCTTTTAAAATCGAATGTTCATTGAATCGAATTTATAACATCGAAGCCTTATCACATCGATAGGTCGTGACATCGACAGCTTTAAAACATATAGAACAGTTCCATATTTAAAAAATGAATATCAAAGATGATTGACATAATTATAAAAATGTCACAGGTTCCCAAAAAATGTACTGCAGCGGAAAATATGGGTAACTGCGGTCCGTTTAGAAAGGAATGAATCTGATTGGATGCCTAGCGAATGCAGTAAAATATGCAGCATACACTTTAAAAGTGATGATATATACGTTCCTAATAACGGAAAGCTAAAACGGTTAAGGAAAACGGCGGTGCCTATTTGCACAGTAAGTGATTTATAATCTTTATTTTTATGTTATATAATTACATGTGTGTGTGACTGAACTCCTCCTCCTAAATGGCTGGACCAACTTTGATAAAAAAATTGTGTGTTTTTGAATTATATTATATTAATGCATGGTTTTTTAATGTTTAATATTACATTGTGTTATAAAGTTATAATAAAATATTATCATGCAAACAAGTTTATTTATTTTATGCATAACACCAACCACGCACACACCACGTGACACTCGGCACAACCCACATGACCTTGACGCTACCAATCGCGTGCGGACGTATTGTTGACCCTGTTGTATGCGTTGTAGTCCTAAAGTATTATACAGTAGTATAGAGCGCGCGCAACGAGGTGGGAACAGATATTGCGGTTGAGAACACGACGTTCCCGCCGCGAGCGCTTGTAGTCGTGGTTGAGTGAACTTGAGTGCTAGCCGTGTGCGTTCCTACAGAGAGTTATTGAATATTTACGTATCAAAATGGTCAAATGTGCAGTTCAATCTTGCAAAAACGATACTAGGAAACAAACAAAACTGAAATCCAGTATCACATTTCATCGGTAAGTCGATTTAAATAAATATTTTTATGAAAACAAATCACGCATCGCGGGTGTGAAAGAGACGTGCGAGGCGGGCACGGGTCTCCCCGCGCGCCACGTTCCCCACGCTCAGTGAAGCGTGGAGAGCGGTAATGAATGTGACGCGTCCAACGCTGTAGTCGATATTTAAAATATTTTTTTAAATGTTAGCTAAGAACCTATATAAATATTAGGAACGTATAATATAGGTAGATTTTAAATATTAAAGTAAATATTAAAGTAGTTTAATGTAATATATAATATAAAATATTAATGTAACTCAATTATATATTAATACTCAAAATCTTTTAATCATTTATTATAAATATTTTTGGTGTGTGTTTAGTATGATTTTAGTACTTTTTAGTATTTTAATGTGAAAAATATTATAGCGTAAACTAGAGTAGTAATGATACATTATTTATCCGATGCGATCATCATCATCATCATCATCACAACCCATAACTGTCCCACTGCTGGGCACGGGTCTCCTCTCACAATGTGAGGGGTATAGGCCATAGTCCACCACGCTGGCCAAGTGCGGATTGGTGGACTTCACACACCTTTGAGAACATTATGGAGAACTCTCGGGTGTGCAGGTTTCCGCACGATGTTTTCCTTCACCTAAGCAAGTGATAATTAAATTTTAATACGCACATAATTTTTGAAACAGTGATGCGTGCGGGGTTTGAACCCGGAACCTCCGGTTCGGCAGTCCAATGTTCAACCACACCGCTATCACTGCTTTCCGATTTCCGATGCGATACCGATAGCGATATCAAATGATCCCAACTGCACAGAGGGTTTTAAGGAGGTTTGTTTAACTTGAAAAGATATCGTACGTCTTAACTGCTTTTTGATTTTAGAGAATTTTCGTAGTTATATAATGGAGTAACATTAAATAAATATTAAAAACAAAATTTTGAATGTTAGCATTTTTTCTTCTTTTTCAGCTTTCCGAAAGACCGAAAGTTGATGAGTAAGTGGATAATAGCTTTAAATCAAAGAAACTTCGAACCAAATATATGGAATAAAGTTTGTTCAGTACACTTTCTAGATTCAAATTTCTATGAAACAAAAAAAGGACTACGCAAATTAATAAGTACTGCTGTCCCATCGCTTTTTCTTGGTCCATCAACACCTGATCATAATTGCACGGAATCATCGTCATTTAATTCAGGCAAAGAAACTGTTTCACAACACGAACCATCTACTTCAGATAATATGCAAATCGATTCAGAATTGCTTCCAGAAATAAGTCAACTTCTCCCAAATATAGGCGATACTCCAAGAGAACGAAAATTGAAAAAAGAAATTATTCGATTGAAAGACACAGCTAGACGTCGCCGATTGCGATGCACTGCGCTCTACGCAACACGTCGGCGTTTGAAAAAGAAAGTTGAAAATTTGTCTCAAGTAAGTACTCAACGGGTTGAAAGAAAATAGATTAATTAATCAAGAGCAAGTTGACATTTAGACTCGTGCGGAGTTTCTGCAGCGAGAATGTTTAGTAAAGGCAAGCAATATGCACCAGAGCTCCGCACATTTGCGTTAACACTACATTTTCATTCTCCGAAGGCCTATTCTTACATAAGAAGTACATTTAATACATGTCTGCCACACCCGAGTACGATCCGGAAATGGTACCAATGCCTCGATGCGAGTCCAGGTTTTACTGCCGAAGCATTCAATGCTCTTCGCGAAAAGGCAAAGGCGACAGAAAATAAAATTTTATGTAACTTAGTTATTGATGAAATGTCCATACGTAAACTTAAAGAATTTGATGGCAACAAAGTCCAAGGTCATGTGGACTTTGGAGCAGGAATCGACGTCCCCGGAGATATAGCCGTATATTATTATTATTATTTACCTACATAACTTATCGAAACCTCATTGTCGATAGTCACGTAATGTAATTGATAAATCCCTCATTGCCATACACTTCTCAATATAAATATCTATAGCACCCGCTAACGATGTGAACTGAACATTCTGTGCAATGCGCGCGCGCTCTATACTACCGTAATATATACTCTAAATATATGTTTTTGACATATTATTAATCATAGTACATAGCCCATTGAATAGTTACTTGTCCCGCGGTCGCCATCATGGAAACAAGAGTACAGCTGATGGTTTTATGAGCTATCTGGCAATCTGGCTATTCTTTAGATCTGCAATTTTATTTTGTTTATGTCAAGAGGGGTTTAGTGTTAAGTTAAATCGCATATTATCTTTTGGTGTCCAAACCAGTAACAACTATGAGTTTAGTGTGTAATTGCGAATGGGGCGGCGGGGTGACAGTAGTCTACAAAATATAAGCGCCTTTCCAACCCTATTTAACTATTCCGTGGAATACTTTATGAACATGTAACCTAAAGTAAGAACGGCGCACATTACATCAAGTGGACCCCATCTCCACTCTATTTCAATTCATAAGAAAACATTTAAATGCGAACTTTATATCGTGTTTCTTATGGTTGAATTTTTAGCCGTTTCATCAACAGAATTTCAGGCCTAATTTTCAATACGTATTGTATTTATAAGATATATTTTGTGTGTTTCTTGGTTCATTTCTTTAGTGCGGCAAAATTACTTTTGTCAAATATCTTCTACAATTAAAGATATATTCTGTTAGTTTGACATTTCTTGTCAACATTACAAATTGTTGCAAATAAACTTAACCTTAACACAGAGTCACTATGAGCTTGGGAAAAATATTAAATGTTACGATAACATATTTTTGTTGTGTAACAGCAAACTCTCAAATAAATTGTCTACGTATTATGTATTAAATGGTTTTTTTAAAATATCACGTGTTTCAACATGAGTCCTACGTTTAATATTGAGGCTTCGATTAAATATTATTAGATTTCGGGTCAGCGTACGGAACCCGTCTACTCAAAGTACTCAAATTACAGCGCGCTGGAATTGTGAGCTGATATTTTGTTTAGTACGCTCCAAACACAGCCAATGTTAACACGTATAATAATGCCGCAATGTATATTCAAAAGATGTAAAAATAACCCCCGAAAAAGCAATTTAAGAGGCCGTATACGAAATTTTGCCGATTTACGTGTTTTGACAGAGTGATTTTACCATTAAAATACTGTATTTTTATGAGTTTTAACGTACAACATGCAAGATCATTTTAATTATGATCTAATGAATGAGTTATTTTTTAATTTTATTATTTGATAACCATCGAGATATAAGTAATAACGTACTAGAGAAGACACCGTAAATTCCTACTTTGTCTCGTTCAACTGCGGCGATCGCGCCATTCGCGCCGCACCGTCGCCGCACCTCACTCAGTCGCTCTCTAGCTCTTTCGCGCTTCGCGCCTAGTACGTCCGACAATAATAAATTAATTCATAGAAAAATCTTCGAAAAATGCCTTGGTGTGTGTTGAGATATTGTACTAATAATTCAAGGAACACGGCAAAGTGCAAAGGAATTACTTTTCATCGGTAAGTAAACTAATTTCCTTGTTTTACAAATTAAATAATTACCACGGCCATATTGTATTGTTTGTCATAGACTAATCAAACAGAGTGCAATGTAGGTAGATTAGACTGACATTACGGTGAAAATATCGTATATTGTGTTTTTAATGTTGATATTAATATTTAGTTTTTTAAACTATCGCACTTTAAACAGATAATTATTAGTCTTAACGGGACTTAGCACGAACCTTTCATTTATATATTTTTTTCTAGTCTTGCGCAACCACAGTGGATGTAACTACATCGAAACGTCAGCAGATATAAATAAATGAAAGGTTCGTGTTAAGTCCTGTTAAAACTAATAATTATATATATATTTAGGTAGAAAAAGATTTAATAAATTTTCCTATAGTATATATCATAATTAACCAGACAGTTTTTACATTAATGTTAAATTAGTTTTGGATGTAATTAATTATTTTAAATTCTTATCCAGATTTCCACATCCAAGTCATGAAAATAGAGAAAAATGGATACAATTTGTTCAAAACAATCGCCGTGAAGAGACCTGGCTACCATCCGATCATAATTACATATGTTCGTTGCATTTTCGTGAGGATGATAAGTATGTTACGAAAGGGGGAAGGCATTTTCTAAAGAAGTCTGCTGTGCCCTATGATGATGTGAGTATCAATATAATTAAAATAAAATATATAAAAAAAATGTCTATTATTTATGAAATAAACCCTGTAGGCAAAATACCTACATTGTCCATTCTGTAGCACTCCTGTCATAGTCTATAGGGAAGACATGTTGTTGCACTTTGTTGAAGAAAACGCGTAAGCGCCGTGATTTACATGGCGCTTAAGACCTTTTTGCCGAGAATAAATACACTTCCGCAGCAAATCTAGCGCTGTGGTAAATTAGTTTTCGGTTTCGACGAATTGCTATTATTTTAGCGCTGCAGCGAACTAGAGATTCAAATTACGAAGAATAGGACAATTTTATTATTCAGTTCACGAAGCAAATACAAAGTGGAGTCGGCCTAAGCAACTGTGCACTGTGATTATCAATTATAGTAGCAGCACAAATCGAAGGCCCCTTTGACGTTTAGTTGACGTCTGTCCGATCATCAAGTTTCGTAATTATTACATAAATTTGAAGGAGCAAATTGCTGTTCTTCATTGTCAATAGTGATTGGCAAAAAGGTATAAAATTTATCGAATGTATAACTTAGGACCCAAAGTTAATTAATTACATGGATATTGAAACAATATATATAATTAAATATTATGGACTAATGCGGGACCATATAAACAAAGAATATGGTACCGCGAACAAATTGCTTCACGTTTTTACTAACAAAATACAGTGCCACCTTTAAAATGTATCGATGCGACTCGCACTTGACCATATTTTTTCGATACTAAATTAACATTTTTCACGTCACTATTTTAATGTGTCAAAGGGGCCTTAATTTTCTGCCGCTACTGTAGGTCCTGACGTCATCACAGGGGGCGTGGTTTTAGTCAGTATCCTGTCAGCGTTCATACTGGGTGCACTGTGTTGTCATTGAAAAATTAATCATATTTTCGTGATATCAAGAATAAACGATGAAGTGTTGTGTTTTATCGTGCAAAAACTACTCGGATAGACGTTCTGATGCAATGAATAGCATCACATTTCATGTGTAAGTAATTTTATACCTAATGTAATAAAAATATTTCTAGAAAAATCGCCTATCATCGGCTATCATATACCGTTAAATCTATTAGACACTAGGTGGCACTAGAGTGCATCAGACAGAGCCGCATTTAGAGATCAATTAATGGTAATATAATATAAATTATAATATCATATAAAAATTTAAATTCGTTGTAATACATACCTACACGGCTACGTATTATTAATATTAGATTAATTACTTGTGTAATTGCCATTTTGTACGAAAGAAGTTAGTGTTTCTTTTTACAAACATTTTTATTTCTGTTAATCAATAATCAAAGTAAACATCCATGCTATCGATGCATCTTTGCTTACGCAGTCGCTGTTAATTATAGATGACCTTCTAAAAATCAGCTGAACATGAACCAATACATTTTAAAAGTTTTCAATTGATGTATATGTTTCAGATTTCCAACCGAAGATAATCTGAGAGAGCAATGGATCACAAAAGTTAATAGACAAGACTGGACTCCGACAAAATATACAAAGATTTGTTCTTGCCATTTCAATGATGATGACTTCTATGTAACAAAAAAGGGCTTAAAAAAATTAAAGAAAGGGACATTACCTTCTTTAAAACTGGATATTATATCGGTTCGTTACAATGCAGTTTTATTTACTATATTAAATTATTTTGAGAAAATTGGTTAATTTATTTTTTATTCTTTATGTAACAGCTAAAAAGGAAATTACCAGAACCTACATTATCATTACTAGAGCGCGCAATATCGACACCCGAACCTACCAGTACAAGTAACTTAAATGAATTTTTGATACTTCATGATACGCCTAGAAAGAAAAAATTAAAACAAGAATACAAAAACTTCGTTTGAAAAAAAAAAGATAGATTAAAAATTAGAAGCCTTCAAATGAAAGTTCAGCGTTTGAAAAAGAAAGTTAGTGACACATAATTTAACTTTCTTTCCACTATTTTTTTTTCCAAATTAAGAAGTTTTTGTAATTGTTTTAGGTTCAAAATTTGAGTGCCTTAATTAAAGAATTAGAAAGCAAAAATCTTATACAGGGAGAGGCATCTGAAATTTTATCTTTAATAAACGTGAAATCCAAAAATTAAAAAAGTTCCTTTGAAGAAAAAATATTCTCCAGCTTTACGATCGTATCTTTGTATTTGCTCCGTGATTCAGTTATTTGACGTAGCTTCTCTAGTACGTTAGTACTTATATCTCGATGTTGATAACCATTAATCGACCTCAAACCGGCGACTGTTTTGAGATTTTTACATTAACATATACACACGTTCACATATTTACGAATCGTTTTGGAGTCTAAACGGTAAGAAACTTCAACGGTACTTCAAGACTTTTTATTTCAATGGATCAAAACTGTGTAATCGCCGTACTGGCCATCGACGACTCCGAACTCACGCACACATGCGACAGCGCGCTCCCGCGTCTGCGTGTGTGCGTGTCGGATACCTAATCCAGCCGGTCTCGATTTTGTATAAGGCCTCTTAAATTGTATAATAATGTACACCCACATACATAGTTAAGGGACATCGCTAAAACTAGCCTCATGCAGTTGCTGCTAGTACGGTTCAAGTGGCCTTAATGTTAAAGATAAAAGATTTAGGGCCAGTTTCACCGGTTCCGGATAAAGTTCCGGATAGCCCTAGGAACTCAACTCCCAGATAAACTACAACTTTTGGCATCTCAGGTAATCTGATAGAAGTGACAGAGAAAAGTGTTGGTTAAGGTATCTGCCACTTCAAGTGGCTGTTAGGCGTTATTTGACGGATAAAAAAATGTTTCAAGTGGCGTTTCTATAACAAATTAGGAATTTGAACTGTAATAAATCATATTATTATGAATCCTACTATTTTCGTTCTATAATGATAAAATTATACTTGAAAATATTAAAAAAAGTCTAATTGGATTATTTTGAACAAAAAGTATTTTATTAATTAAGTTTTCAAAATAATTTTCAAATGACAATAATTTACGTAGTAGTAACGAAACGCAAAAAAGCGACGTTGCCGCTCCGTCAACTGTTAAGTCACTAAGTGGCAGATAAATTCCTAGGGCTATCCGGAACTTTATCCGTAACCGGTGAAACTGGCCCTTAAAATTAAGCTCATTAATCAACAATGTTATCAGAGGGTTTCATGTTTAAACTTTGCGGTCAATGACATAGTTCCTAATTTCAGATGTCACTTGGCGACGAAAATCCTCATGCCCAGGCCCCTTCAAAAACATCGCAGACCAGTCACCACGAACTTGTAAACACCGAGGATGACCAGACTACGTATGTAGCAACACAAGTTTAACTTTTATATTTAAAACTAGGTGACCCCGCGAACGTTGTATGTATATAACTTGTAGTGAACTATTTAAATTTGAGGGGTGCGAGTAGGGAAGTGAAAATTTGGGATTATGTGTATTTTTTATGCCACAGCATAAAAAATAAAAAAAAATTGTGCAAAAAAATGATTTTTTTTATGGTGAGCCACCCTTATCACTTAGGGATATGAAAAATAGAAAGTATAAATAGACATGAGATTTTTTTATAACATAAGATTCTCGTGTCACAATGTTAGTTACCATACTCCTCCGAAACGGCTTGACCGATTTTTATGAAATTTTATATGCATTTTCAGTAGGTCTGAGAATCGGCTACTATCTATTTTTCATAACCCTAAGTAATAAGGATTGTCCACCCCTAACATTTATTTTATGGACAATTTTTTTTATTGATTAAGTTATTGTGCCTGTGACGTGTTCATCGCCTAATAAATCTTTCAATTGGTATCAATATACAGTATATAGCGGAACAATGTTCGCTGGGTCAGCTACACAGACCACTTTGGTAGTGGTCTGTGGTCAGCTAGTAAACTAATAATATCTCATTATTGTCACAATAATATTTACAGGGACAAAAAATAAGAATTTTATTAAGTTTTTGTTATCATGCTTAATTGTTGTAATCATGAAGTGACGCGGCGGTGGTTCCTACAGAAATTGAGATGTTTTCAGTTTGTGTATGTGTGTAGTGTGTAAATTATTCAGATTTATAATGGCGAAAGGTAACAATAAACAGTTGGATTGAAAGTTGTCTTTTTTTTATTGCCGAAAGATTCTGCATGGTATAAAATATTGATTAGATTGTTTTAGACGAGTTACGTATGTAGAGGTATATCGTATATTATATCGTAAAGTAAGTAGATAGTAGTTTTAGCTTAATTTGTTTTTAATACAAGTTGACTTAAAAAATATACTTACCATTAGTTAAAAAAAAACATAAAATTGTAAAATTAAATTAACAATAGGTACGTGTATTTTTCATAATAGGTAGTATGTTACCTATGTTTTGCTTACCTTTCAGGATGACAGAATGGTTATATAAAATTGGGAGAACAGACTTAGGTATACAAACTAAACAGAACTGAATTACAACCAAAGAGGGCTCGTACTCTGTTGTTTGTTTGTTTGTTTGAACGCCATAATTTCCGTAAGCCATTAATAAGTGGCAGTCGTATTTGATTGTTTTGTGTATGATATGTAATCTATGGATAGTAATATATCTAAGTTAATACTGTCTTTATACTGATGTTATTGTCCATAATAACGTACCTCTATCAAACTCGAGCCAATGCAGTCGTACCGGGCACAGTATGTCTGTCGAAGTGTGGAGTTATGTGGAGGACTGCTTCAGTAGATCCCGGACCTTATAAATTGTACTCCGGTAGCTAGAATTAGACTGGTATTGAATTCATTGTAATAGTTATACCAGTGACGAGCTAGTTACCAAGTGTTGTGATAAAACACTTATTTGTAACTCTACATAAAATCTTTTTTTTTTTAATTTTTTGTATTTTTACATTGTAGCCGGAGCAGCGACGAGCCAGGCACCTTTACAGATGACGATAGTAATGTAAGTACACTTTAATTATAATATAGCCAAAAAAATATATTTTAATAACTAGCTGACCCGGCGAACTTCGTACCGCCTAACAGTCGATTCTATAATATTTTTTTAATACTTATTCCGATATTTGGGACACCGGGTTAGCTAGTAAGATAAAAAAAAGTTGATAAGTCAACAATATAAGAAAGTTGATATGTCAAAAAATAAACATAAAACACTTAAATTTCTTTTAATAGTCACTGAAAAATCACAATGAAAATAACAATTTCTGATCTTTTATTATGATACCTACTTATTATATTTCATTAATTTTCAAAAATTATGTGCGGATTATAATTTAATTAACACTTGCTTCGGTGAAGCAAAACATCGTGAGGAAACCTGCACACCTGAGAGTTCTCCATAATGTTCTCAAAGATGTGTGAAGTCCGCAAATCCGCACTTGGCCAACGTGACTATGGTCTTTACCCCTCACATTGTGAGAGGAGACCCGTGCCCAGCTGTGGGACAGTTATGGGTTGTGATAATGGTAAAATGTAAATTGTCTGAGGTAATTCTTTTAATAGTCACTAAAAAGCTTGCACCATTATTACTCGAATGTTGCACTTCACGGGTCTGTCTTAACCGAAATCTTTCATGTTCATTGCGATCTTCACGTTCCTCGGCAGTACGATTAGATTGATAATTAATTTGACTCGTTGCGTTGACCACTCGGATGGCGCAATGGTTAACACGCCGGATCGCCTTTCCGAGAGTCCTGGATTCGATTCCCAGCGAGGCGGAAATTTGAATGATGAATTTAAATTTCCGTTCTTGGTCTGGGTGTGTGTGTTCTTGTCTTGTGTGTTGTCCATGGCACCCACGACACAGGGAAACCTAGTGTAGGGCTATGAGTGTGTAGCGTTAGTTCGGGTTCTTCTGCCTAAATTTGTCCGCCGCCTTATAGGAGGCATATTTAGTAAGTCACAAACACAACAATTTTTAATTTTATAGGAATTGTAATATTAAAGATGCACAGCAAAGAGACGTTTACGTTTCAAGTGACATTTTACCACAGACAATTTACATTTTACCATCATTACAACCCATAACTGTTCCAAAGCTGGGCACGGGTCCCCACTCACAATGTGAGGGGTATAGGCCATAGTCTACCACGTTGGCCAAGTGCGGATTTGCGGACTTCACACACCTTTGAGAACATTATGGATAACTCTCAGGATTGCAGGTTTCCTCACGATGTTTTCCTTCACTGAAGCAAGTGATAATTAAATTGTAATAAACACACAATTTTTGAAAATTAAGATGTGCGTGCGGCGTTTGAACCTGCCAGGGTTCGGGAGCACAACGTTCAACCACACGGCTATCTTGAAATTAATATATTTTACGATACTAACGTCACTCGACTCTTTTGCCTTCCTTATGTTATGGTATTAAAGTTCTAATTGACTTTTAAGTATTATTACGAATCATTTGTATGGAATATAGAAAAGTGTTGTTTTTAGAATTTTTCAGGCAATTTTTTAAAATGTTCTCTCCGTAACAACCATCTTCGTACTTTCAGGAATATCATAAAAAAAGAATTAGCGGAATCGGTTCAGCTGTTCTCGAGATAGCTGTCCCGGCGAACTTCGTACCACCTAACAGTCGATTCTTTATTTTTTTTAAATATCTACTTATTCGGCTATTCGGGACACCGGGTCAGATACAGTAGCGGCACCGGCACGAAATGAAAGGCCCCTTTGACACATTAAAATAGTGTCGTGATATAATTATGTTAATTTAGTATCGAAAAATATGATCAAGTGCGAGTTGATCCAACGTTAAATTTTTGGAGTAGTAAGTAGTAACTACCTAATTAAAACTTCATTAAAAGAATATATAAATGTATTGTTAATGTATTACAATGGTTAGATATATTTAAGGTCTCCTCGGCTTTGAGGGGAGACCCATGCTCAGTATTGAGCGTTTTTGGGTTGAGATGATTTATTTTATAGGTTATTTAATTTATGTAATTGACTTACTTACTTTATTTAAGATGGCACTGTATTTTATTCATTGACATATTACTATGGACGTAGGGTCCGCGCTAAAAAATGTCCGAGCCAACTCAGCAACAAAATGCAAGAAGAACAACAATGCCGCGTTAGTCACTTTTTGACCGCTGACAACTACACATCAACGATGCCGTATTGTGTTTTGAAATCGTGCAAAGACTACGCCAGTAAAGTGAATAAAGACGATGGTATATCATAATTTCGGTAAGTAGACTATTGTTTTATCTTTTAAATTATTGTATTGCTACTAAAACAACGCTATTTTATTTTAAATTGAATTTATTTCAAAAACTAATTGCAGAATCAGTCAAAATAATCAAAAATATATCTTTGTCTTTGTCTTCTCACCATTCAGGCTATATAGTCAGAAAGAGACAAATATATCAGTTACTTTTGTTTAGATTATTTTGCACTATGTCATTATGGCGTGTAGTGTAATCGTTTTGTCATAAGGTGCCATTGACGTATGTGTTTGATGCAATCGAAATAAAACCGTGATTTAATGAATTTAGTGTTTAAATTACCTTGCTAACATTCCTATTCTTTCTTGTAATGTCAAACTGGGACATTATTTTCGCGATTTTAGTAGGAGACCCTATTTCTATAGTATTTATGTCAATGATTTTATTAGTAAAAACGTGACAGTTCTAATTTATATAGTTTTAGTGTTGTGAAATAAGTACCTAATGATATCGATCGCATATATTTATTATATTAAATTCATTAGATTTTGATTAAAATAAATGAATAAAGATTACCTGTCATTATCATTATTTCGTTTCATTGTCGAGTGCCTACCTATACCTACTTATTTTACAACAGCTTCGAAAATTTTAAAGAATTTAGCATTATCAATCAGGAATAAATACGTGTAACATCTTGTAATGAAATATAATATAATATTAGTTAATACATTTGTACAAAAGTTTCCGGCAGTAGTTTAGTTTCTTACATTTTGTAAAAAAAAACGGGTCTATTATCGTGTTACGTTTATCGATATACTCCATCCCTATCAGTTTCTCCGAATCTGATATAACCTTGTACGTGTGTAAACGTCATATTTTTATCAAATAATGCCTACATAATGTAAAAAAGACGCTCGTTCAAGTTTTCACAGGAGCTGTCATCGAGAAAATAAAGAAATGGAAATATTATAATGGTCTAAGAGCTAGCAACGTTTTCGAGAGACCATTTCAGGTAAGCTAGTTTTGAGATATGGTATCTCTCTCACTCTCCCGGACATCATACGGGAGGTGTGGCTGTCTAATTGTACAAAATAAATTATCATTTTGATACCATATTAATCCACAAAATAATTCAATGGTTTTTAGTAATTTCTCTGACATTTATTTGATAACTATTTCTAGACCAAGCAAAATGATACCACAACATTTTTCACTTTTGGATCGGTCTGGCTGAAGTTTAACAATTGATTTATTGTCTGGCAAATAAATTTTGGGGTTTTAGATAATTAAATAACAACATACCTACTATAATTTGAAAAAAATATTTTATGGCAATAATAGATTAATGTTGCAAAAAGTTCAATTAAAAAAAAGATAAGAAACCTTCTTAATATGATTTGAAAATTGATATTTTACTTGTACAGATACGATGCGCACTGATGAACGCAACGTCTACCACCAGCCAGACCGTCCGAATGACGTCCAGGAGAGTGAGAGAGATAACATAATATCTAAAAACTGGCCTACCTCAAATTCTTGTTTTTCCAACGTTAGCTCTCGTACCACTCGTGTATCGTGTCAGTCAATTGTTTTGCCTTCATGAAATCCCTTCACTGACACTTAAACTTTATGCTATGGTATTAAAGTTCAAATTGACTTTTAAGTATTATTACGAATCTTTTGTATGGGAATATAGAAAAGTGTTGTTTTTTTACTTTTTTAGGCATTTTTTTAAATTTTTCTCTCCGTAATAACCATCTTCGTACTTTAAGGAATATCATAAAAAAAGAATTAGCGAAATCGGTTCAGCCGTTCTGGAGATCTGCTCTTAGCAACAAAATCAGCGATTCATTTTTATATATAAGATAGGTATTTGGTTTCTTCCAAAATTAAAGAGAGCAAATGTTAGTCATAAAAGGGCAAACATTGTAAACATAGGAAACCTTTAAGTAATACGTGTTCATTTAATTAAGCCACTCGCGTTTGGTATCGTAAGTAATGCCGACAGAACATTTAACGTAAGTAATGCCGACAGAGTTTCGGACGCGTTACATTATACAATATAATTAATGTTGTAATTAAATAAACAATTAGGTATAATGCTAAGAGTGGGTAACGTTACAAAGCGGTAAGATTTTTCCCTAATCTCTGTTTGAGATTGGGGAACGCCTCCGTATTGCGCACGCCTCTTTTGGTGTCAGTATGAAGAGAGTTCGTTAAATATTTTGACATCATCATCAATATTAACGATTAGTAAAGTATCTATTCCTACTTTGAAAAAAAATCTCATCCAAAATGGCTATTACTATTTGGTAAGAAATTCTTAAATGATGAATTTAGTCACAAATTATTTAATTGTGAATGCTGGCAATGTCACAAAAGCGCGGGCATAATGTCTGCCCCACAACGCTTGCCCCCCGTCGCGTCGCCGCCCCTCGCCCGACCGACAAATACAGAGTAAAGAGGGACAGAGACAGCGCTCCGCACGCATGCGCACCACGGTTAGCGTAGCGCACCGACCACACATCCAATAGACTCCTAATAACAGGCGAATGGTTTCAAACAACACATCAGGATCATAGTACTGATATAAATGTCCGCGCGGAAATACTCAATCAGTGTCGACCAGTACTGTGACCTGCCAACACGATCGGATTGCTTAAAGAAAGTGCTAAAAAAACTCAAAATGCCTCAGTGTAGCATTAAATGGTGCGGTAAAAAAAGCATCACATCTAATATGGAGAAAGATGGGATAACATTTCACTTGTAAGTAAATATTATCTTTATTTGTTTTGGATAAAACAACAATTTTTTTGCAAGTACGGAGTTCACGGTTCACTGGTCATGGTTTTTAAACAAAGTACTCAAACTATCGTGCCGTCTCATTCTTTCCCGTTGCGTAAATTAATCTATTTCTGTTACACCTTTCGTGGGGCGTGTAACTAGTGTTGTAGCAAATGGATATCGTTATCGATAAATAATGATAAAAGAATGTTATTATGGTTTCTTTTTTAACTGTACAATAATTATTCATTACGTATATACGTGATGCATGTAGTTTTAAATTGGACCCGGTAGGTGGCGTTGCGATCTGTCCTAAGTTGCTAGACAAATCTGGATAAAATGTTCTGCACCTTTTGCATACATGGAATTTCTCTGTAAAAGTGTGTGTGGCTGAACTCTTCTGTGTAGATTTGATAAAAAAAATTGTGTACCTTCAATAGGCCCCTGTGCTGTCATGCAATCCACAGCTTGTAAGATCCGGGATTTTTTTAAGATCCGATAGTAAAGATTTGGGATACGAGGGGACTTTTAATTTTAGGTACCCTCAAGATCCAAATGTAAAAGAAAATTGGATCAATGCAACAAGAAGAGACAATTGGATGCCATCGAAATACAGTGTGATTTGTTCACGCCATTTTTCAGAAGACTGTTTCATATACATGAAAAATCGTCGGCGTTTGTTAAACACAGCAATACCAACACTGTTTTTGCCTCTTTTGGTGAGTTGCATTTTCTTTAGCTGCCTGTACACACAGTTGGAGCACGTACTACTAAGGTAATACGTGCTCCTGTTGTGTGCAGGTTCAAAGGAATGTATCAGTCATAAATCCACCGCGCTGACCCAATGCGTGTTCGTGTATATCACATGTCACTCTCAAATTATAGGTCTTGAATTTTTTCGTCAATTAAACCTATAGAGTGGGGTATCAAATAGTGGGGTATAAAATTACAACTTGCTTATGTTTATTATTTGCCTAAACTTCTCAGAAGCTCACCTCTTGACACCTGGGCAGGTACAAGGTAAGAAAGGCAGCTAAAAATAAGAGCTACTTCACTTATTTTCATATGGCTGATTTTTATATAATTATGTTTTGTAGAATATTATTCTTAAATATAATCCATAAGTGTCAGATGGATTGTTGATGGAGCTTTAAGGCGCAAGGTTGACATAACTTATTTTCACATGGATGAAACCTTAATTTCTATATATTATGAAAATATGTATTTTTCCCAGATAAATACGGAAATAATGCGACGATCGTAGCTCAGTTAGTGAGCCTTGTCTGCGAATTGAGGGTTCTCAGGTTCGATTCCGGCCGAAGCTGGCATTTTAGTGACAGATAAATATTTTTTCTCGGGTCGTGCGTGGCTGGGGTCTCTACTCATACAATGCACTGTCCGTATATTTTGTTGAATGAGTTGGAATATTTTTAAAGATAAAGTAAATTTCATACATACTCGTAATATGAAAGTCAAAATGCCTTGTATTTATTTTTATTTCATTAAATTTACGAATATTATTCGTAGGTCTACTCTAGACAGGGTATCAGGCGGGGCGAGACGCGGGACTGTGTAAGAGATTTTTATGCCGCGCGCCGCCGCGCCCGCCCCGGCGCCGCTTTTTTAGTTGCTCCGAACACGCCGTTGAGGGCGGACGTATTTTAACATTAACATTATTTATTTTATTTAAAATGGTGCACGTATCATGTGCTGTGAAGAGCTGCAGATCTTCCTCACACTTAAATAAGGATATAAAATTTCATCAATTTCCGCGCACCGAGTTAAGGTAAGCGTTATGAAAATTCATATTTCATTTTCCAATTTTAATTACAATATTGACGCGGAAATTTAACCCATATTTACGTGTATATACATATTGGCGTATTCAATATTGCAAACATCAATTTTATTACCCATAAAAATATTCCATTCATAATTATTTTGCTTTAAACAGCTTTTATTTCAGATCTAAACTTTGGATCGAGGCATGTGGAAGATCAGATTTCATTGGAAAATCTGTTGAGAGCCTGAGAAATACATACGTTTGTAGTTTGCATTTCCTTCCATGTATGTACGCAAAGAAAGCATTGAGGAAGACGGCGACTCCAACACAACGTTTGCCAAACAAGGTCCGAAATGATCTATCATCGTCCCAACCAATTGTTCAACTGTTGGACTCGGGGTCTCTTTTCATAATGTGTATAGGCCAAAGTCCACCTCACCACCAAGTGCGGATTGGCAGACTGACTACACACACACTCTTGAGAATATTATGGGAACTCTTAGGTGCGCAGATTATCCCAAGATGGTTTCATCAAAACAAGTGATGATTAATTTCTAATGCGCACATAAGTTAGACAATTAGAGATGCAGAATTACAAATATCTTTTTGCAAGCGTAAATATAACCCCTCGCTACTCCCTATCCAGGGTGAATTTCATAAAAAATGTTTTTAATAGATAGTTGTTAAGGCTTACTTTTGAGGGCAACTTTGAAGTATATAATAACTATTAATAACGGAAAACCGTAATTTCTAGTTCGAAAATGTATATTGTGTTTACTCTTTATTCCTGGTGAACATAAAAATCTATCTTCTGTGTGTCTGTGTGGACGTGGAGTCTGCCGGTTAAAAGGAAACATTGATCAAAACAAGTCTTCAAAGATGTCGGACATCGGCCATTACTTAACACGTGTGTAGCCACCCTCACCCGTCCCGAGTCCCGCAAAACATTGGGACGCCCGCCGGTCAAGTTTATTGTGGTTCACCTAGTTGAAGTATCGTAAGCGTAACCAGTGTCACGAACTCAGCCATAGTCCGCGAAACGATTTGTCTAGACAGACCAATCAGGTATTGGGTATTATTTAGGTATAGCGTCGGCATCATCGAACATACTCAGATAGAGAAGTAATATGAGCCATCCAATTCCGAAACTGATCAGTGATTTGTCACTGATAAATAGGAATTCACGCTCGCACTAAAACAGTACCGCACTAACAAGTGATCTGTGTGCACGTGCCCCGATACTCCCGGAAATATTCAAAGTTTGGAATATTATATCCCATAATGTCGTGTTGTTCTATTCGGTGGTGTGGAAAAAACAGCAAGACATCAAATTATAAAACAGACGGAATAACGTTTCATCGGTAAGTATCAATAAACTTTGATTTTATTTCAATTTACATCCATTTATAATACGGCTCAAATAAAACGAAACGCTTCGACACTTGTCTATGCGTCTTGTTCTTATGTTGGTATACTTAACCCAACGAGCTATTAAGTATTTTCGCTGACTTAACCTATACAGCCATCTCATTTTATTTATTATGCGTTTACTAGTGCTGTGCGTCATAATCAAATTACCAGATCTTTACCGGTTTTTTATTGTACTGGATATTTACCGGAAAAGGTAATTATTTATACAAAATAAGCAGATGTAATAAATTGAACACATTTCAAGACAAAGTTTAAATAATAATAATAATCTTTATTGGGAAAACAATTAAGTAAGTCGATCTAAAGTGAGTAGGAGTCAGTTATATTAACGATTAATGCATATCAGACCTCGATACAAAAATATCTAACTATTATAAATGAGACAGTTTGGATGCTTAGAGGTAAAGATATTTGTTTGTCAATCGCGCAAAAACCACTGAACGGATTTGAATGAAATTTGGCATACAAATAGTTTATATACTGGATAAGATATAATACTTTGTATCCCGGTTTCCCTTCGAGAAATGGAACTACGCGAATGAATACAAGCGCTGCTAGTATTAATATAAAATAAATACTGATCTACAAAATTTCATTCAGCTACTTTAATTAAACCATATTATACAATATAATGACTAAGATAAATATTAGTGTACCTAATTGAAGTCATTTTTAGACAAAATCTACAAAATATTAACATAATAGAAACTGATATAGCCGACGAGTTTTTTAAAAATTATTATTTTTTACCTTTTTTGTTTTTTTAGGTTTCCCAAGGATCCGAATCTTAAAAAACGATGGATAGATTGTGGGAAAAGGGAAAATTGGTTTCCAAGTTATTATAGCGTCGTATGCTCCAGACATTTTACCGAAGATTGTTTTTATACATCGAATAGTCGCCGCCGCTTAATTGATACCGCAATTCCTACACTAAATTTGCCTGTAACGGTATCTATTATATTCAATTTATTTTACTATGTGAAAAGTACTATGTGACAGAAACTTTATTTCTTTTCCACTTAACAAACATTAACATCGATAATAAATTGTAAATACCGTTAGGTAATAATCGCGTTATTAACTACTAATTTAACGATTATTTTTCGGTAAATTGTAATAAATCTGTTGCAGTCAAAACTCGGAAGATAGATTCAAATTTAACGGTCTTTACGATTTTACGGTAACAAATATTTTATTGCACAGCTCTAGTGCAATTCTTGACCTTGAGTCGGCCAATCAGAGCGTAGCGAGTAGCGACCGACGCAGCGTTTTGGCGGAATTTGTTTTCTAACAAAACAAATATAACATTACCGCTCTATTCTGGTGATATGCCCGATGGTCGGCGTGTACCAATATTACTTATTCGTTTTAAAAAAAATGTGCATGCAAATTGTGCTGTGGAAAATTGCGTACCTATTATCTTCTCGCTTGAATAAAGATGTAAAATTCCATCAATTTCCTCGTACGGAATGAAGGCAATTTCCTCGTACTTATTCAAAATAAGCATCTGTGCAATTTGCACCTCGAAAAACAAATGTATGCTAAAAAGAATTAACTTTTGAAAAAGACAGCGCTTCCTACATTGCTACTGCAATGTAGAATGGAAGTAGCCATCAAATTCAAAATACACGCAGACTGACAAAATGGTAATTTTGTTATGATATTCATATTATAGGTTTTTATCACTTTTACCAAAATATTGTTAAGGTATACAATAATCGATTTAAATCAATCAACTACTTAGTATAATTACGCGCATTAGTTGGTTGTGACGCTGTTTGCGAAGCGAGGGGTCCAAGTTCGATACCCGACCAGGGTAAATATTTATGTGGCAGATAAATGTTTGTTCTCGGGCCCCTGGCTCTCCGATACTTACCAAAACATGTATAAAACATTTCACTGTCGATTCTACATACAGCGTTATGAAAATAAACCGTACGAAAATATTGTCACTAACTGTTAGCCTCTAAAGCGCTCCCCGCGCCTCAGTATCAGTTGTGAGCTTGCGGGACGCGCTCGTTCCGTACGTACGGATATATTATAAGGATTTTTGCGGTGAAAATGTCATGTTGCACTATAAAAGTGTGCCGAAATTATAAGGAACGAACCAAAAATAATGTCTCCTACCACCGGTAAGTTTTTTTTTAACTAATTTACGTTTTAAGTAACTTACAACTAATAATTGGTTGTACCAATTATGTTGTCTTTTTTGTGCCAATGTTATCTTGCCGTCTTTTAGTGATATCAGCATTGATACATGAATTTCGCCTAAACATTTGTCTTTTATTGGTATTATTTAAATAAATATTAACGCATTTCTTATCCTTCTCGTTCTGTCTTATAAAATATTATTGATAAATTTATTATTATTGTTTGTCATTTTATTAACGTTTCAAAGAAAAATATTTAATGAAAGGTCAAGCAAGTTAAGACCATTCTAAACCTATAAATGTAAAGGATGATGTATGTGGATGAAGAATAGAGGTATGCCAGGATCGTGATAAGTGGATGAAAATGGCCTCCTGCCACTACAGAAACTATAGGTATTTGTGCGCTTATAATACATATATAAACAATGCTGATCACGCCAGGGAATGTTTCTCACTAACGGAATTGCATTAGTGTTGAGTTTGGTCATTCGGATTTCAGAATACCCACTGATCCTATCATGAGAAGTCGGTGGGCGGACATAATTAGAAAAAGCCGCAAAGATGAGCGATGGCAACCAGCGAAGACCACGGTCGTATGCTCGGATCATTTCCGTCGAAGGGATGTATATTTTGCTCACAAAGATGGACGCCGTCGATTGAGAAAAGGAACGATACCAAGAAAAGTATGCCTTATTTTATCACGCAGTATTCTAAAATATAAATAAAATAATATTTAATAGATATCTAAACGTAAGTGTATACTCAACTTGCTATAGGTAAAGTACGGGATCCGGCTATAGAATCCACCATCACCACCACCAACCACATCCATCTCTCTTTATCCAATGAAACTTATTGTTTATCAAATTATGTTTAATAATTTGATTATGTGTCATATAATACATAGACGAATATATGCGAAATAACGAAAAAACCTGGTATTGAAATATGGTCACGGCTATTCTCAATTAATAAATTTAAAGAACCCCCTACGCAAAAAATACTTTTAGTTTAAGGAACAGCCCTTAGAACGTAAAACGATTATACTGGCACGCCTGAAGCACTTGACCGAGTAAACATAGGCAAAAATGTCTTACATCATTTTGGACAAGAGCTGATACTTTTACATTGCTGGACCGATATTAACCAAACAACTAAGAAGCACCGCAAGGAAACTGGCTATCAAATGAATAACAGCGCGTCGAAATCGGTCCATCCGTTTGAGAGCTACGATGCCACAGACAGACAGACATCAACGTCAATTTTGTAAAACTTTTAGCGTCGGGGGTTAAAAAAACTGAGTAATTTAATTTTTTTCGCATGTTGGGTTAAATTAAAAGTTTGAAACATTATTTTAGACCACTAGTATTTCAGCAGCTATATCCGCCGTTTGCTACTGAAGCCCGCAGCTCTGAAGCTCTTCACTTGAATTACAGGCATTGTTTTTATCATCAGTGGAATCTGATGATAGTGACGTAGCTTCTGGAGACGGGGATCCAACGCTGGCACATAATATTGACAAAAGTTATTCACAGGAATTGGTAAGATTTGCATTTCTCATCGAATAAAATATCACTAGAGTACGATCGTGCAGCATTCGGTGACGTACAAGATGACAGTGAAGTAACAATATAATAAATAAGACATAAATATACGCTAACACGCTCATGCCCACACTCTAGGTTTCCCTGTGTCGTGGGTGGCATCACTAACACCCATGATCCCACAAGAATCATCTGCCCCGGCCGGGAATCGAACCCAACCCTCGCTGCGTACGCAGGGTTACTACCAACTAGGCTACGGGGTTGTCAATATAATTATAACAAACTAGCTAACCCGGCAAAATTCGTACCGCTTCATAATCAATAAATAAAAAAGCTGAATGATAATTGCAGAATGTTTGATTTCTGAACGACTTTTAAATTTTATTGATTTCTAAATGACGACATCAAATGTTTGGCATTCAAAACCAAAGGAATAGTTTCCAAGTGAAAGCGAAATTATTTAATTTTCAAACAGATTTAGTTGGAAGGTCTAAGAAGGTCATAGCTTTTTACAGTTAAATTACATTGAATCAGGCAATGTCTAGTTATGTCACACATGGCTATAGAGAATATTATTTATTGTCAACTGTACAGAAATATATTTTTCTTATTTTAATAATTTTATACGAGAAATGTTACTTTTGCGCAATATTCGGCAAGATTATTGCACTCGGTCCTTCCCTGCGGGGTTGCGGGGGCGCGGGCGACGGGGGCGGGGCGGCATCGACATACGGCCACAGAGAAACGGAAGTAGACGCACGTATATTTTCCCGTTATTTTATCGTTACTACGTAAACTCGTTCTCGTTGTTTGAGAAAAATATATAAATCTGAATAGTGATACAACGATGCCTAGAATATCAAGAGCTAGAATGTTCCAACGAAAAAGAGTTGAAATTATGAATATCGCGCAAGTACCTACCGACCCGTATTATTATATTTTCGCATGTCTGTCGTGTTAGTCGTTATAATGTACATGACAAATGACATTATAATGTAGATATAATATTATAATTAAATACATAAAATATTTTTATAGATATACATTGTACTACAGTCATATAACATTATCAAATCCTAAACAGAAATTTCGTACGGCTTATACTTACTAAAGTATAAATATACACAGCAAACTTTATTTTATACAATTTTTGTATGTATCTATTAAATTATTATTCTGTTGGGTTGTCTGGAAGAAATCGCTCGTAAACAATAAGTCCGCCCATTGTATTGTGCCTTTCATTCAAAATGTGTACCATTACCTATGTCTATGTTACCATTTGTACTATGATGTTACGGTGTGCAATCAATAAAGAGTTTAAATAAATAATTATTGTAATATAAACACATTCTCATTTACAACCCAGTACTAAGATCACCGCGTAATCACGACCAACGCCCTGCAACCTCAGCCCACAGTAAACATTTCTTTTATTCTTTATCGATTGCTATACACATATTTTATCTATCTACATTTATAAAATGTCCGCCCCGGCCAGCCGGGGATCGAACTCAGTACCCATAGCATGTCGTCAGACTCCTTCACCGCGAACACTCCACTTAATTAACTTATTATAATGTTAATGTTTTAGCTACTTACCTAGCTAATCGCAGTTGATATCAAAGCTACGTATCGTACGTACGTATCTACGAATACTGTTCAAAGTATACAAACGTAATTACTGAAATGAATTTACGTCACTGTATTACTTATTACGGTATTGTATTACTGTATTGTATTACTTATAGTATGTATGTTCATTATTTAAACAGCGAAAAATAATACCTAGAATTGTAACTGCCGATATAATAAAAATAGCGTAATGACTGCGTAATGAATACCCGGCTGGGGTGGGCGGGGCTTACAAAGCGGCCTAGTTGGCAACGTCAGTCTGTTCTTGGACGATCTTGACAGCGAACGTCGTAACAACTACACTATTTTGTCAATGTATTTTGGTGATTCAAAATGCCCTCATGTGTTGTGAAATGGTGCAAGAACCAAACAAGTCACCACTCCAAGAGTAACGGTATCACTTTTCATCTGTAAGTACATGAATAAGTTTTTAGATTATATCTAAAAAAAAATCCTTTTTTTTCTTTGAGGTTTATATACCTATTACAAATGAAACAAGTAACTTTTTAAAATTAATTTAATCTTATAATTAGGTACTAGTTTATATTTATTTTTTTAACCTTTCTGTTTCACGGTAGTGGTAGTGGTGGATGGTGGTATGGTTATTATATTACCATAACAACGCTTAGCTTTTACAATGTGATATATTAATTTGACTCTTCCTTTGTGTCATAATTATACTATATGAGTGAAAACTAATGTGATTTTCTCATTTGTTCAATACCATTCAGCTTCCCTAAAGATCCTTGTCGTAGAGAACTATGGGCAAAAGCTGTCCGGGTAGAGAGACGTGAAACTGATTGGACGCCTACGAATACTTCCAGATTGTGTTCACTGCACTTTAAAGATGATGATTTTTATTTGTCAAAGAAGGGACTGACAAGGATCAATAAAACCGCTCTACCAATTTGTACAGTGAGAATATACCTACTTATATTTTTCAAAATATATTTATGAGTAAGATGCTTTAGATTGAATCTTATGTATCACTACTATTTTGCCCGTTAATTTTATCATTTTATGCTTTTACGCGTGTGTTCCCAACAGCCTAACCTTATACAATTATTATTATTTTTGGTTTGATGACTTACATATTATTAGACTTATTAATTAGCTACCTACACCGTGTGGTCACAGCAATATTATATCAATATCTAGAAAATCAAGCTGTCTCTCTTTCTAAAACACGCATTACATACACGGTATTGACTGAACATTGTACCTACTTGTATAATAATAATATCAATTTATTTCAGATTTCTCCATAATTATGCGTTCGATACAATTTATCTTAGATATTTATCTTTTAATAATACGTTAACAATGATTTTCGTTGAGTTTTATCTTCCCTCGATAGGTATTTATTTTTTAGTAAAGAGAGGTTCATAACTTACAATGAAATTATTCTAAAACAAGTTTTATTTTATTTTTAAAACAGTTAAGTTTACTGGTTCCTTACAGTAAAAACTATCATTGTCATTTTTACGCTATGATAGTTACGCTGCCATTAATCAGTTTAACTGATAGTGAAATTAGCCAATCTCGGCTGGCCCAGTGTGTCGATAAAAATCGACAAGTAATAAAAAAAAATAGGGTTTCCTTGGTGGCAGTGGGACCACCTCGGGAAGTGTTTCGAATAAAAAAAAAATACAGTCTAACATAGAACATCCTCCTTTTTTAAAGTCGGTTAATAACATACGAACCAATTGTGAACTTTTAGCGGTTTAGGTCACGTGTGTGAGTTGACACCATTTTCGAATGATGTTTGTATGGAAGGGCGTCCTCTATACTTTATAGCTCCCCGGCGGTTCCCCGAGTACTCGTCAGTTAAAATAAATACTAAATATTAAAATATCCATTACATTTCTGCAATGTGTTATGATCCAATTTTTTTATAGAATAAATATCTGACCAAATTGCACAATGAAGAGAATACTAAAGGTAGCATTCGGTTATTAGCGATCGCGACGCGCGACCGCGACCCGCGACTGCTATCGCGTCCCGCGACTCGCTGCTTAGTATGGATTTGTATGGAGTACTAAACAATCCGGACGAGCGCGACGCGCGACCGGTGGGCGTCGGTAGAGAGCCGCGTGGAGACTGGAGACCGCGACCCGGTCGCTTCGTCAGTGCCGTCGCGCGACGCAGGCGAGAAGAAGCAGTTTTCAGTGCTTTTGACGATTACTGATGTGCCATTTCTTCTTGGTTTGATGTCTTGATTTATTAAACTGAGTACAAAATCAAACTGTATGATTTAACATACAATATTTTATGAAATTTGAAAGTGAAACTTTTATTACAAACTTTTTCGTCTGTGGGTTGCATGTCGCGTGACGGTCGGCCGCGGAGTAGGGATAAAGTGAAAGGCGCTCGTCAGAGCAGCCAAGGCCAATATGGCGGCGCCTATAGTTCGCAGCAGCTGACCCTGTAGTGTATAGACTATTATTTAACAGATTCCATGCCCAGTATTAGTACCGCTCAAAGTGGTGAGCCTGTATCTGAAAATATTGTTACAGCAAAACTTTTACATCAAAAGCAACTAAATGCGGAACGATGCCGCAGGTATCGTCAAAAATGCAAATCGGTAAATACATGTCATGTAAACTGTATAATTATCTATATATACATGAAAAAGAATTGAAAGTATTCAAAAGTTTCAAATTTCATCTTTTTTTTTATCTTTTTCAATCAATATTTTCAACCAGGGCTAAGACACAGAGTTCAATAAAAATATTAGTTGGAGACTTAGTCTACTTTTATTATTTCCCATTATCATTCCAATTTTCCAAGTATAAAATTAAGATTGATAAAGCGATTTTTATACCCTCTATGGAATATTATTCCAAAAAAAGTCCAAAAATTAATTATTATTCCAAAAATCGCTAAGAACCGAATGCTACCTTAAAATGAGAAGAAAAATATAGATTTCTATCGTACGCTCGTGAACCACATAATGTTTTGATTTGCAACTAACACAATAGATTGACAATTACGTTTTGGCGGTTTCAATTTTTCCAAAATACCTAAAATGGATGTTTTTTAATAATAAATTGTAAATAATACGCATTTTCAGCGCTGTGAATCTATACGCCTGTACGCCGGTCGCCGGGCCTGGGAGTGTCAGTTAGCCGCTGACTCCCGTAGGGTTAACCTGTGTCGTTTGTTCCACGCGTAGTATTTTTTTTTGTTTTATCATCGTACTAGCATTCCCCAGCGGCTTCTCCCGTTAAAAATCCCAAAATGTATCCAAAGATACTCAAAGATACTCGAAATTCAAAGATATATCCTTGAATCTAGGATTATGGTAAGATGATCACCTACAATGTAACATGATGTACACGCGTCCTGCATACTTATTTCACGATCAAAATTATTACAAAGGGGGGCTAAGGCACTAACGCTCAACTTCCTTTGCTCGGGGACGCGCTTTAAGAGGAGGTATAAAGCAAAATTGGCAATCTTAGATTAAATTTTTACAGTACCTAGTAGATCAAGTTTCTAGAACCTGAAGAAAAACATAGTTAGACTACGTTATATATTATTATAGAGTGAATGATCGAAGCGAAAACATTAAAAAATAAAATTTTCTCAATAGAAAAAATCACAAAGTTAGGTCTAATTTTAAACTTCAATCAATTTATTTTCAATATGGTGCATATTAAAGAGTCAATATTTTAATATATTATGCTAGTTTGTGTCACGGAGGGATTAGCGATTTCAAAATCAAATCTATAATTTACGAATTATTAAAATAAAATACATTTGTCGCTTATAGCATTCCTATTTCATGTCATAAGCTAACATCTTTCTCACTCGCTCTAGAATTTTGACATGCTGTGTTTCATTAATCAGTCACCATTGCTCCATTGAGACGGGTAGACTACCGTCAGTCTGCTCGACTTATGAAATTATTTCGTGGTGTACATTTGGGACTGAGTGCGTAGTTTTTTTTACCAAAACAATAACTGTGTGTGTGTGAACTAAAGTAAAAAGGCACTAAGATCCATGATAATGGGTAACAAACGGAATAAAATCCGCATTAAAAAAAGGGAATATAGAAAGCTGAAAATTCAACTCCTTGCTAATTGTCAGAGGTAAGTTGACTAGTACACTATTTCATATTCAAATTTAGACCTTAATGTTTCAACTTTTGTCCTCATAATACAATGTTCTTTGTTCGCTGAAGCAGCATAGTATATACGAAAAATTTACATCGTATGTATCATTAATAGTTAGTATAGGTATACATTCAAACAAAATTCATAAAGTAAGTAAATGTTTTTTTGACATGAAGGGAACCCCTTCATTAATAACTATCTCTCTGCAACTTTCTAAGTTCACTATAATATTTCAACTTACAATTTAATATTACATTTACATCATCATACCAGTTTTTCCCCGAAGGAGTAGGCAAAGCTATGCAGTACACCCACTCCTAAAGTGTTAAGCGTGTTCAATGTTATGTGGGCTTACTTAGAAAACTTTGTCACAAATTAAGGTAGATGCCTGAAGTGGAAGAGAGAGGCATGAACTCGCCTTTACAGCTTTACCCAACCCGACTTGAAGGTTTTCAAAAGGAAATTAAATTTTGAGTTAATTATTTTCAGCATTCAATTTCCCTCTCCCTTCAACAAATGAAACAAATGAACAAATGACAACATACAGCATATAACAGCATACAGGTTGCTTCACGTAAAAAAAGCAGATGTTCTGCTTTGAGAGTTTTCAATGATTTAATGGTCACACCAGTACGAACATTGTACTGCCTTTCTTGTCATAAAAGTGATTCAATCGCTCCCTACACTAGGTTTTCAGCGCTATGGTTACATGATGCGACCGACACTTCCTATAAATGTTATTAGTTTCAGAAATACAGATAGTTGCAGTGAGAAAAAATTGCTTTAGATCGATAGATATCTAATTATCTATATTCAAACTTATTAATGACACCTAATTATGTGTTGTCTGTTGTCTGCCGTTCACTGGCTCTCTAGCTATTAATATTGTAAAAATCTAATTAAAACCTCATAAAGAAAAATCGGCTTGCCATTTTTGAGGTAGATGATTCTACATTTACTGAGCCGAAATTTGTCTGATTATTTACATTATACTGTGCCGTATTTTTGACTGATGACATGTCCGGACGCGCAACTGCTGCGGCGCGGCGCATCTTATTTGAATGGCGGGGCGGGGCGCGCGGGTGAAATTTGATTTTTTTAGCTAGCTTTATACCTCGTCTTAAATAACAAACAACCTGTTTATGATTAACTAGCTTGCACCCGCGGTTTTGCCCGCCAATATATACCTACTACATTTGCACCCCTCTTTTACCCCCTTAGGGATTGAATTGGCAAAAAAGGATATCGGCAATAATCATTAGTAGGAACTTATAACCCAAATACGAGTATATTATGATATGTATTGAAATAACTTTGAAAATAAGAGGACTTTCATACTAACTTGGCACCCCCCTTTTACCCCCTTACGTTATAAAAGGAACCCTTGTGCAAAATTTCAAGTTTCTAACCTTATGGTTTAGGCCCTGCGTTGATATGTCAGTCAGTCGGTTTCTATCGAGATTAGATGCATAATTTATATAACTTTCCGTTTGTAGCGTTGTTCCTTAATTCCTTATTCTTTTTTTTTTTAATTATTATTTTAGAAAAGCCAGACTAGCCAGGGCACTACGAGTATTACAACAGACAGAACAAGATACCGTCTTACGTGACTCCAAGGTTGAAGAATCAGAATTTAAGAACAGTACTACATTTGACGTAAGTATCTAAAAGAAATTATTTTTCATTGGTGCGGGTATAATACTAGATAAAAATTAATATTTTTTAGAAGGTTTCATTCGTTCGAACCGTTTTTAGATTGCTAAACAATTAACTAATACTGAGTATTCTTTGGGTTGTAATATTTATATTAAAGTATACTAGCGTCAAATCATACACGCCTTTAGAGTAATTACTGAGTGACTGACACGCAATGCACAGCAGAAACTATTGAGCGCAAAAAGCCGAAATTTGGCACGTACATAAATGTTCCTGTGTAGGGGAGCACTAACTAAGAGAGGATTTTTGAAAATCCCCCCCTCCCCCCCCTAGGGGGATTAAAAAGGGGATAAACTGAATCTTTTTATTTCTTCAATGGGTTCACTTGAAACTCTGTATATACATACATAGGTACCTCAAGTGAAGCAAGTGAGCACGGGGAAGAAAGATTTTTGGAAATTAAGTATTTCACGAGGGCGAAGTTGCGAGCGGAAAAGTGGTTTAAAGTAAATGTTGACTTGCATGTATAATATTTTTACGGTATTATATTAACATAAATAAATCATACAAACATAAAAAAATATCATGCATATTCTGCATTACCAGTCCACAGCGAACAACAATAGCATATAATGATGTATCTATGTCTACCGATTAAACATAGCGCAATGAATGCCAGTCCGCGGTGGGCCGGGCTTATAAACCAACGAGCTAAAAGCATAGAGGACGCCCTTCCATACAAACAGTCATGCGAAAATGGTACCAACTCACTCACGTGACATAAACCGCAAAAAGTTCACAATTAGCACAGACCATTTGACCAATAGACCACGCTTTGAGAGGGATATGCATTCGCCTAAATTAGGCAGTGACACTGCATAAGAGCCGGCTCCGCCTCTGTTCATATCTCATTCCGCCGCCGAGAGTCGAAGCGAAAGCTGTGTCCGTGTCCCAAGGAAAAATAATAATATATAATTAAGCTGTCCTAATGCCGTATTGTTCAGTGAAATGGTGTGGAAAGTGTAGTACAACATCTAGTCTCAAGAAAGATGGAATAACATTTCACCGGTAAGTCATGTTTCCCTTCATAAAATCATTAAAATAATTCATTATCAATAATAAAAATTAGGAAGACACATAGAATGGCTGGCCTTGACGTCTTTTTTTACATCTCTTTCTTTCGTAGTTAAATTTACATAACGCTATTGCGCTCTGACAATAACAATAAGTAACTAGTGACGAGACACAATGTAGACATAAAAAATAAGCTATCGATTAAATGTGAATTAAACAAGGAGATAAATAGGTATCTAAATTTCAACTACTTCATATTTATTTTAATATTTTTAGGTCAGGTTTGATAAAAACTGTGCTTGAATGATTTTTATTTTTTTGTATAAAGGGCTCAACAGTGTCTTCGTTTTGTATTGAAGTACGTGTTTAATTATGTAATACTAATTATGTATTACGTTTAAGGTTTCCAAAGTGCTCTGACATGAAACAAAAATGGATCAACGCAACTAAACGAGACGACAATTGGTTTCCTGGAAAAAACCACGTAATATGTTCACGTCATTTTACGGAGGATTGTTTCCGCCCTATATGCGGAAATCGGCGTTTTCTATTAGAAAATGCAGTGCCTACAATAATGTTGCCTTGTTTGGTATGCTATTTATGCTAATACCTAATTTTTTATTCGTTTTCCGTTCGTCTTAATCAGTTCGTTTAACATGCAAACAAGTCAACAAGCTTCGGAGTGGCGCGTTCCAAGTGAACCGAAACCGAAAAAACCACGCCAAAGTCAATCAAAAGTCAAAGTCCTGTTGACTGTTTTCTTTGACTATCGCGGTGTTGTGCACTCAGAATTCCTTTCGGAAGGTCAAACGGTAAATAAAGAATGTTATTTGAGCGTTACACACAAGAACATAACTTATGATAACATTAATTAAGATTTAAGCCAAAAAACATTTTATACACAAATATAAGGGTAACTAAACATAGTACTATAAAAATTCTGTAATACATTATCTCTATCATTAATATTTTGACAATTTTGACGTGTCTTTGAACAAGCCATGTAAACCAGCGTACCTCTCCCCGCAACCCGCCATCTTTTAGCGATTTTGTATTCTTACTAAAACGTGGTCTATTGGTTAAATGGTCTGTGACAATTAGTCATTGATTATGCTGGAACCAGTAGAATTAACTGTTTCCTTCGTTTCCTTTTCTTTCCTTTTGCTTCACCGAAGCCGAATAATTACATTCTAGTACGCAAATAATTTTCGAAAATTAGAGGTGCGTGCTGGTTGAACCCGGGCCCCTCGGTTCGGGAGTTTAACTTTTAACCACTCGGCTATAACCTCTCTATACTAAAACAAACATACATATATCGAAAGAAGATATTCTTACTGTACAAATAGGTATATTAGTGGTTATATTAATCTTTAAAAAACTTCATCTTTGAAGGCGCCTGACAAAAGTTCCAAAATATGTGTTAATTAACATACATGTATATATCACTTTCACGTCTCTATCCGGACAGCTTTTCCACATAGTTCCTACGACAAGGATCTTGTGAATCTGGCGACAAGTATTGGTCGCCTAATAATAGCGCCAGAATTTATGTTTCTTACATTTCAAAGATGAAGATCTTTATTTGTCAAAGGGGGGACTATCAAGGATTAAAAAAACCGCTGTACCAATTTATACTGTAAGAATTTAGTTCTGTTTTTTTAAATAACATAAGTGTATGTATTTAAGAGTAAGATGTTTTCATCCGAGTCTTATGTACTTATCAATATTTTTGTCCCTATATACTTTATCATTTTGTGGCTTCACGTATGTGCTATGGCATATAAATAAATTATCCCTTCTTTCTACTCCCAATATATTCAGATGGTAATTCCAAACGAAACTATTTTAACATTCAATGAAGAAAACCCTGGAGAAGAATCATCTTCTGAGAACCCTCTTCTACGGGACGAAGGAAGCGTAAACCCGGTACCTGCAATTCCTTCCACATGGCGTAAACTATGTTTGGTGAGTTATTTGTTAATTTTAATTAACCACCATTTGCCCTTGACCTCGTTGGTGTGTGTTTGGATTTTTAAAGTATTGCATAGCTTTTATCGCGGGCCTTGAGCGTGGGGACCGAATCCAGAAATTCCGTAACGAAAAAATCCTAACACCTCCTGTTGGCGCGTAATCGACGACAGCAACCGACGGCTGCCGACAATTGCCGAGGCGCGCGCGCCATTTAAAAAACTTTGACAATTGAGTGGACAGACCTCTCGTATAATCATCTCGTGAACGGTGAAACAGTGCCGTAATAATTTAAATATCCTTCTGTCATCAAATTACATCATCAAATCGACATATTTTGTAAAACTACTATTCGGATTACATCTTATAAAGAAAATTAAACGTTTTATTTACGCGTACACACCCCCAATCAGCGCCATCTAGTACCTTAATACTAAGGTATGGTACGTATGTTTTCTACAAACTAGATGGCGCTGTTCTGATATAACTATATAACTTCTAATAATTATAATTGCATAAGTTGATAAAAAATGCTATGCAATAGCTTTACCGCGGCAGTCTCCGAGTGCCACATTTAATTTTTTAATTACACGTGTCCCGTATTTACCGTTTTAATATGTTCACTTTGGGACTTTTGCCCTGCAGCCTTTATGCAAAAATTTTATTTCTCCGCTTCAGCGTAAATGAATGATAAACCTACAATTCTGAAAATAACCACACTTACTAATTTAAATTATCTTATTCTTTTATTCTGGAATTATATTATCTTTTTTCAGGTTTGATAAAACATTATTCTAAAACTAACTTATATTTACATTCTCTGTCAACCTTTGGACATTTTACCTTATGTTTCTTATTTCCCATACCACAGACCAATCTTCATTGTCGAATATTAAATGAAATCTTATAATGTACTAACCTATTCAGTGTAAGATTGTACGACACTCGCTGTGATTGTACGATTGTATGACGCACGCATAAAATTGACGTATCTTTCTTAAAATATCATTGGATACGGTATTAATCCTTATCGACATAAATATGTTAGCCACCTCAAGCATTTCAGGCTCAGGTATGATAAGCAGGTCTCAGGTGTGCAGGTTTCCTCACGATTTTTTCCTTCACCGAAACAAGTGATAATTAAATTATAATACGCACATTATTTTTGAAAATTAGAGGTGCGTGCGGGGTTTGATCCTGGAACCCCCGGTTCGGGAGTCCAACGTTCAACCACACGGCTATCAGTATCACTGAAATTAGATTAAAGTAATTCTTACCTTTTAAGTACATATCGACATGTACTATAATACTAAACCTTTATTACAATTTTAAGGATTTGAATTTACACTTCTATAAAAATATTGATGATTTTAATAATCATTTAGGTATTATTGAGTACAAAAAAAATATTTGTGGTTGTCGAAATTTGTCAACTATTTGGTTTTCATTTTAGAATGAGAAATCGCGCGAATCGTGTACAGGAATCCTCCTGTACTTTCAAGAGAGACGCCGTGCCGGGTACAAGTGAAAAGTCTGATTCGACAACAGAAATTGTATGGTTTTTGCAACAGTTTTATGTTTAAAACGGAAAGTTTATTTAGTAGTAGGTATATGTAGTGTAATAATTATTTCTTTAATTTTATAGGAAAAAGAACCTGTCGCCTTAGACCCTGAACTTGACGAATCAATGCAACTTTCAGACTCGATCGTAAATATTTTTATTTTAGTACTTTTTACATTTCTTTAAATTTCAATCTCAATAACATGTTTTAATGTTGCTTTTGTTTTTAGAACGGTTACCTCGTTGATGGCAGGCGTATAATTGTTTTTAAATCCCTTTTTCTAGAGTCAATTAATAAATATAAGCAAACCCAGCGAAAGTTCAGCTGCAATTTAATTATTTGAAAATAGGTAAAGAGAAATAGCCCACCTGTTTCTTTTTTGTATTTTCAAATAGTTCAATCTGCAGCCGAACTTCTTGCTGTGTGACAAAAGAAATTGTATGTTTTAGTAACAATTTTGTTGTTAACCGACTTCTAAAAGGAGGAAGTTCTCAATTCGATTGGTTTTGATTTTATGTATGTTCACCGATTACGTGAAGATTTGTAATCCGATTTACGTGATTCTTCTTTAGTTTGATGCCGAATAGTTGCCATTTTGTCCCATAAAAATTTAACATAGTTTGGCTTAATAGTTTTTATAAAGATTTTTATGGGATAGATATATTTAATTTATCGATAAGTGTATCGACAATCACTAACTATGCTCTGTACATCACCACGGTACTATTATTATCTTCATACAAACGGTCGGAACGCGAATCATACCTACGCGCAGTACGCGCCTCGGAGTTTAGTATACAATAAGTGTACATTTGTACAACAGTGGCGGTTTCGCTGTAGTAGCGAACGAACGTGTGGGTTTGGAATTATTAGTAAGCGTGTGGTTTACCTACTTACTAACACTCACAAAAATTTTCAATATGCCAAGTTGTAGACTATATTGTGCTGTTTATGGTTGCTTGAATTCTTCGATAACGCATCCAGGAATTTCATTTTTTAAATTACCTGGAAAAGCCGAAAGGTAAGACTATAAAATAGTTTTTGTACCTATTTATTTATTAAAGTGCGATTTAAATTTGTCGGGTGGGGAAGTGAAAACTTGGAATTATGTGTATTTTTTTATATTTAATCAATAAAAAATAAAAGTAAAATTTTTTGTTCAAAAAATAAAAAATACACGAGAATCCTATTAATATTATAAATGCGAAAGTTTGTATGGATGTAAGAATGTTTGTGGCTCTTTCACGCAAAAACTACCGAATGGATTTTGCTGAAACTTTACAATAACTAGCTTATACATCAGAATAACATATAGGCTATAATTTATAAAGATTTAGTGTGAATTATCCAAAGTTTCCCGAAGCGAAGCGAGGGCGGGTAACTAGTTTTATATATAATTCTCGTGTCACACCCACCCCTCATCATCATCTCAAATTTAAATCGCGGTTTTTGTATTCATTCACTACAAGTATGGCGGAACAACGTTTGCTGGGTCAGCTAGATATACAAGGTGGATACCATCATACGACATTCAATTTAACTGCATGTACCTATCCATCTTCCAAGTCTACAGACAAATTTTCAATCAAATATCTTCAATACTTTAGGCACAGGAATTTTTCTTCATTTTTGAAATTTTCTACACGCTGTGTCTTTAAGTAAAAGCTAATATTTTGGCCATATTTATTTTTTTACACGTGTGCGCAGTAGAATTAAACCAAGCTTATTATATGTTTTTCTTTTGACATCTGTGCCTCGTATCAATAATTTAAGGCCGTTACTTTAATAGTATTAGTTCACATCATAAAACCAAACAAGATTACATTAAATAATTTGTTGCTTACTTACCTAGTACGATAAAATGTTTCTATATCATGTACTCCTGGTGCGCCACGTCACTATTGTTAACTTTCTCTTTTGCGTCCTTGGACACTTGCGATAAACAAACGTTTTTAAGGAATTAGCTCAGTCGGCCGCAACGAGTGATCCCGTGTACACGTAATACTGTCGTGCGCGCTAACGCATCCTCATCCGCTTACCTTTGGAACTTCTATATAAGTGTTGATAATTGTGCGATATTGGACACCTATTTTAACAGTGACAGGACACTTAAACCTTTTGTGAAGTGATTACGCGAAATAAGACGCTTATTTATTGTTAGTTTAGTTAGTGCGAATAAGGAACGATGCCTCGTTTTAATTATACAGCTGCGGAGTACGCTGATATGATTTTGATTTATGGTGAATGCCATGGAAACGCTGCTTTAGCTATACGGAAATACCGTGAGCGGTATGGACATACCCGTTCTTGCCCTACCAACAGTCGCACAATTACACAAGCTGCACAAAGGATTCGGGAAAATGAAACTTTAGTCCCACAAGTAAGCGAGCAACAAATATTAGATTATTTTGACCGTAACCCTAAGTTTAGTCTGCGTAGAGCAGGTCGGCATTTTCGTGTTACTCATAGGACTATTCATAAAGTTTTAAAACGAGACAAGCAAAAACCCTACAGCACCCGATCGGCAAACTAGAAATATGCACCATTTAGCGACTTCCTCGTACCGCCTTCGTAGGGTCCAGCGGTCATTTGTGGGGCTCGGTGTACGCTTTTTTAATAAGTTACCAAAGTCCATTATTGATTTGCCCTTACAAATATTTAAGAAACATGTAAAAACACGACTAATAGAGAAAGATATTATACAGTAGAAGAATATATTAATGACAAAGATGTTTGGATATAGACGTCCGCGACCAGTTCTACTCATGTTAGTATGTATGTATCTGTTTGTAGGTATAAAATTTGTAATCTAGCATTTTTTTTTAAAGATGTGCCGAGGAGTTTCTTTTTCTCCTCAAAGATTTAAAAAATTAATATTTAAAGGCACCTTAGCGAAACGGTGGTAAATGCAAAAAATTGACGTTCATAAGTGTATGTATCATACCTACATGAAATAAATGATTTGAGTTTTTTTTTTTACAAATACAAGAAAGTTCAAGCATTGTTGTCAATAGACAAACCTATCAGAGAAGCCTACTGTTGCTGGGTATTAGATAAATTGGAACAAAATCCAAATACACACAGGATCCAAAATATACACAGGAGTACCATCATTGGTCCGGTGTTCATTGAGGGCACTCTAAATGGACCAAAGTTCTTAGAATTGCTGAATGGACCAGTGGCTGAGTACATGGACGAGCTCCCGCTTGATGTCTATCGACAGATGTGGTATCAACTTGACGAAGCGCCCCCTCATTCGGTTATGCCTGCAAGAGCGCGTTTGAGTGAGATGTTTGGTGAACAGTGGGTTGGCCGTTTTGGACCATCGCGGTGGCCAGCGAGGTCACCGGACATCACACCTATGGACTTTTTTCTGTGGGGTTACATCAAAAATGACGTGTACGCCACGGATGTTGTGTCGGTAGACGATTTGAAAAATAGAATCGTCATATCGTTTCAAAAATTAAAGAATATGGCGGCTAACAGCTATCTCCTTACAAGAGTGACAGATAATATCAGGAGACGTTATGATTTGTGCATTCGGGTTAGTGGTGGACATATCGAAAATTTGAAAATTTAATAGTAATTGTTGTCGTTAATGGATTAGTGACTAGACTAGGTATTTACGAATTCAGCAATGATGGCGGCAAAAGATCACGTGACGAAAGTGCGCTGTTGCCGCTCTTATCAAAGGTGAGTGAACCAATGTTTACAAGTGATTTATTTTTACCCCATTTTTTTCTATTAAGTTTGTTTGAAAAATTGTTTTTTTTTTAAATTTGATGTTAACAGTTTTTTAATTGATGCAACATGTTCCTAGGACGGAGTGGGGCTTGTGTTTTCATTTAATGTCGTAAGATGGTATCCACCTTGTATATAAGATTTCATAAAAATTGGTCAAGCCGTTTCGGAGAAGTATGGTAACTAATATTGTGATACGACAATTTTATATAGAAGATTATTCTTATAGCACAATACACTCGAATCACTTCCAAAACTTCAAAATTATTGCGTTTTTGTTTCACCCAGATTAAATTGAAATATTATTTTTCAGACGCCTTGAATGGTTGCAACTGATCCGTCGAGATGATTTAGCAAACAAACCTAACTTTGATGCTTACCGGATTTGCGAAAAACATTTCAATGTGCAGGATATACGAAGATTATCGAAACGAAATCATTTAAAAACCGGCGCACTTCCATTATTGATGCTGCCGAGTTTACCGAGTACCGTTCCTGGAGGTTCTAGGAAAGAAGACAAACAAACTCAAGTTGATCTGTCGATTGGAGTTAAAAATTGTATACAGACTGAAAATACAGCGACTGAAAGTCATGCCCAAACCTCAACGAGTCTCTCTTGCGACACTCCAAGGAAAAGAAAATTGAAAGCTGAACTCCAATGCAGAAAGAAAATAAAAGTAATTGAAACCCAAAATAATAGACGAAAAGCTGAAGTAAGTACTTTCTGTCAACTCAGCGATAAATTTTTGACCGATAAACTAGCTCTTCTAAAAGCACAAGTTAACCTAAAACAACATGGAAAAGGAAATCGGTACGACCAGGACTACATCATACTACATAGCTACAAATCATAAATTACATAATATCTATGTACATCATAAATTACATTTTAATGACACAGTCATATCATAAAAAACATATTCAAAAATCGAATATTGCCTAAAGAGTTTTCACACTTATCATCCGTACTTGTCTGACCAAGGGTCTGATTTGTGGAAAGCTTCCAAAAAAAGATCAGTTTCTATTAAAACACCTTATTTTTTCATTAATAATTGAAAAATACATATAACAAGTTGTCCCGGCGTACTTCGTACCGCTTTATAATTAAAAAATGTTTTGGTGATATATCGACAGCAACACCACCTATCGGGTCCAATTGTGAATCTAAACCATTCCCAGATCCCCTTGAACACACACAAAAAATTTCATCCAAATCGGTCCAGTCGTTAAAAAATGTTTTGGTGATATATCGACAGCAACGCCACCTACCGGGTCCAATTGTGAATCTAAACCATTCTCGGATCCCCTTGAACACACACAAAAAATTTCATCCAAATCGGTCCAGTCGTTAAAAAATGTTTTGGTGATATATCGACAGCAACGCCACCTACCGGGTCCAATTGTGAATCTAAACCATTCTCGGATCCACCTGACACACAAAAAATTTCAACCAAATCGGTCAAGCCGTTTAGGAGGAGTTCACTCTCATACACACTCACACTCGAATTATACATATAAATATTAGGTAATATCTTAATTAAGATTATTATGTTTTTGATGCATCGCATCTAATCAAAAACGTTCGAAATAACCTGATGGAATATGATTTTCAATACGGAAATTCTATAGCGAAATTCGATCATATTATACAATTTTATAATCATGACATAAAAAAGAGTTTAAGGCTTGCACATAAACTTACCAACAGCCATATCAACCCCACAAACTTCGAAAAGATGAAGGTTTGCTTTGCGACACAACTTTTTAATAGGTCTGTTGCAAGTGGCACTCGTACGTATATATGAAGATTAAAACGAAATTGAAGAATCCGGCAGTGAAGTGACGGCTTACTTTTTAATGATGATGAATAATTTGTTCGATTCTTTAATTACACCTAATTTGAGGCATAGTAATGAATGTAAAAGGGCGTATGAAGGCAATGAATCAACTAACAGAAACTATTGAATAAGTACCAAATGCCTGTGATGTTAAAAAGCCCATTTGTTAATTTTATTATGTTGATTATTGAATAAATACCTAAACATTTCCAAGTTGTTTTTAACTTACATATTATTGAACACAGTATCTAAATACGTGTGAATACTTAATATTATAAATGCGAAAGTTTGTTTGTTTGTATTTCTTTCACGTCGCAATGGAGTGATGTTGTGGTATGATTTTTGTGTGTGGAGATATTTAGGAGGCTGGAGAGTGACGTAGGCTACTTTTTATCCCGATAAAACATCTTATTCCCACGGGAAAATCCATTATCACGCGTATTTGAACCAAAACAGTAACAACACCAGTAATAATTTGTTTGGTCCTTCTTTAACTACGTAAAGCATCTATGGATTGATATAAATTTTTGAACAGATTTAGTTGGAAGTTCGAAGACAATCATAGGCTTCTTTTTACAGTTGAACTAAATTAAATTCCCACGGGAAAAGGAAAATAGTCCTAAATAAAAGTCAGCGACAGCATACTTAGGTATACTTATCTACGAGTACATTTTACGTGGGAGCCACTATATCAAAATAGTGAGGTTTAAATACAATCAAATTGGGTTCTTTTTACAATGCACATTTTACATTCTTATCAAAATTGATACATTTGTCGCTTTCAGTATTGAATGTAAATAAACTTTGTCTTTAACACTCCTAAACTGGACGAATAGTTCAAAAGTTATGACGATAAAATTGAACATTATGTGACAGACCAAAGTCGCTGTTACGTCGGTGAGATAGCCCAAATCTAGAGATAAGTCGCCCAATCTGGCAACCCTGCTACGGCGCGGGCGGTAGTTGTTGTGTGTATACTTGTATAGGGTAAGCGAGCTGGCAACCTTGCGACGAGTGACGACGTCAGCGAGACTGCGAGACTCGAGTGTGAGTTTTGTTTAAAACCGATTCAAATTCATTATTTAGGTATATCCTTTGAAAACAATGATTTTTTTTATTCGCCAACAGAGTTTTTAAATTAACAATAATTTTTAAATTAATAACTTATGTAGTAATTACCTACATGTTAACTTATGTAGGTAATTCCTACATAAGTTATTAATTTAAAAACTCCATCGGGCAATTGCAAGCGGTTGTTGAGCGCCATTTGTTAACATTGCTTCATCTAGACGTGTATATAATCAAAGTTTAAATGCATATCTTAGGAGTTATCGCAATATGAAAACTAACGTGCGTGAATATAAATTCGTGCGCGGGTTACGTTTAACAATTTTGGAGTGAGGGTACTAAGGGACAGGTTTCCCGAAGCGAAGCGAGGGCGGGTTTACTAACATATTTATAAAGCAGTGTTCATGTAAACGCATTTTTTCCAGATAAAGAAATCCTGCCCCTTACTTATGCTGAAGATGGCTTATTGTCTATACTGGGACATTAGCATAGATATAATAAATTATTATGTGTATAATGTTGAAGTGATAATCATGAATAAAAATGTATAAATAAGAATAATGTTAGTTTCATTTTATATTTTGTAGCGAGCGTAGGTAGCACTTTGTTCTGTCGGGGCGATACCGCGAGTCTAGACAATATCGGCTTATTGACAAAATATACCGATTTAATATCACTATACGACCAGCTATGCTGCACTAATATTAATAGGTACTCATAATACAAACGGGTAATTTTACACCCCAATCAACAATGAAAACGGTGTTTGTATAATCCGTATAAATCTAGTTTGTGTTGCACCATTGACTTATTATTACTGTGGACGTCAGGTCCGCGCTAAAAAAATGTGCGAGCCAAGTGAGCAACAAAACGCAAAGAGCCTACAATTCCGCGTTAGTAACTGTACGACCGCGTTCACGACTACACATCAACGATGCCGTATTGTATTTTTAAATCGTGTAAAAACTACGCAAGTAAAGTGAAAAAAGACGGTGGTATATCATATTTTCGGTAAGTAGACTATTGTTTTATCTTTTAAATTATTGTTTTGCTACGAAAACAGACTATTTTATGTTAAACCGAATTAATTTCAAAAACAAATCTCAGAATCAGTCTAAAGAATCAAAAATATGTCTTTTTCTTCTCACTATACAGGCTATAGTCAAAGAGAGACAAATATATCAGTTACTTTTATTTATATTATTTTGCACGATTGTACCCGCCCTGGGGCCTACCTCACCGAGACGCCATGGCGACGTCGCCGGCTCTGTATCCAAACAATTCATTATTGAAATGTATGGCAGGTGACGGTTTGGCAACGCCGCGCCGCCAATTTGGAAGCGTAAGGCTAGACGTATGCTGGAATGCAGGCGACGCAGTACAGCAAATCACAGTTCAGTACACCTCAGGGCAGTTGAGGCAGACATGTGCCCCCTTCGTATGCTGCGACGCAACTCATTCGCATCTTAGCTAGTACAAAGAATAGACGTTTGACAATGATTATATTAAACGTTCTGTCATGACTGTCATTGCAACAAAACTACGCCGCGCGTCGCTCTGAAATCTGTGCCGGCTCTACAACGGGACGCAGAGCAGGACTGACACATGTCAACGTCTGACGTGCCTGCGTCGCAGCATACGTAGCTCAATGACGTTCCATACTTTACAAAATTTGCTCAGATCTGCGCTGCGTGGAACTGCGTCGCCTGCGTTCCACCATACGCCCAGCCTAATACCCTTTACATTTTATGACATAGTATTTACAATAGATACAAAAATGTTATAATAAATAAATTAAAATTAACTTATGAATTAAAATATATAAATAATATTTTATAAAGCTAGGCCCCTCCGGTGCAGTACCTAAGATACTGGCTGTATAGCATGTATTGTGCTAATACGCTGAGCGAGAAAACTACCAGCTCTGGAGTCGCCAGTTTTGTCTTTTAATTTGAATTTGATTTTTAGTATACTAAAATATGTATATTTATTCTAGATTTCCTCGAAACCCAATACGTTGTTCAGCATGGAGTAGTATTATTGCTGCATCGCGAGGGCAAGAACATTATAAGCCGAAAGATTGCCACGTTGTATGCTCGGATCATTTTAAAGAAGATGACATGTACATAACTGGTAAAGGCATAAGAAGAATAAAAAATACAGCTGTGCCGATGTTGCAAGTAAATACCACTTGGTTTATACCTTACTCTTTACCTTATTTGTTGTATGGAACAATCATTGATCAAAAAAATCACCATAATGATGGGCGAAAAGAAAAAAACAGGTGCTTCATACATTTTATCGAGTGTTTTAGATTTATATAATAAGAGGAATATCCTATTTTCGTGATATCAGGGTTATAATATATCACATAATATTTTTTTTTGTAATTATAACTGTTACCCCTTTGGGTTTTATGGTTTACAAAAAATAAAGTGTTTCTTTCTATGTTGTATTTTAACCGTAAATAGTTGTTTCTTTATAGTTAACCGATGATGCTAATAGAGCGAATTTATAACGTTCCGAAAAAGTTTCACTTGAAAAATGTACTATTTATGTGTAAAAATAAATATAAATGTCCTATTTTAAATAAAGACTATAATATATTACTTTCAATATCGCGTTTTATTCCACTATGACCTGCATTGCATATGGTGTGTAGTGTGTGGTGTGTAATCGACGCTTCAGGTGTTTATTTGTTGGAATCGAAATTAAACCGCGATGAAATGATTTTAGTGTTTAAATTACTATACCTTGTTAACATAATTTTTATTCTTGTGATGTGTAACTGGGAAATTCTTTCGCGATTTTAGTATGAGACCCGATGTCCATAGTAATAATAAGTCAATGGTTCGCACACATGTTTTTTTTAATTTATTCCATATATTGACTTTGTTGTCTTTGCAGGATGACAGTGGATGTAGCAAACACAAGAAGAACACAGCACACAAGTAAGTTTATTTGAAGAAAAATAATTAATAAAACATGTTATAAACACGTTATGAACACAAATATATTTTTCATGTGAGTCAAGTAATGACGCGCTTTGATCGCAGTTCAAACTAGAAACCTGGGGTCCAAGTGTGCTGCTTTTTTTATTTTCACAAATTGGCCTCCGACGACAGCCACCAGTGGCCATAGCGCAGTGGCGCTATTTTTGGAAGCGCAACATAGCCACCGTTGGCCGAAAAACGTATGTATGTATGTAACCATGCGAACTACTTGCCGCTAGCCATATGTGGCTGTGGTCGGTGGCCAATTTGCGCGATGTTCGCTGCGGCAATCTTTTTTTCTAAGGAAATAAATGAATAGTTATAAAAACTAAAAACACGCTTTATAGTGCTAAGTGAATAATAATTTTATCAAATTAGTGTATTGTCATCGGTCCTCAATAAATCTACAAAGTTTGAACGAAATCTGGCCGTTTAAAGTGGGTCAAAATCGCGCCCAAAGAAGTCGGTTACAAACAAACATACAAACATACAGGTGAAGCTAATAAAAAGCGTGTAAAAACACGTCGTATACGTGATCCGCAGTGAACGTGTACTAAAATTGTCAAACTGTTCCGACACGACGCAGTTAAAGCATTTATAAATTTACAGACTGAGCGCATAAATTGGTAAACATTTGAAAAATACAAGTTTTTGGCGATGAACGTACGGTCTTCCAGCATTTGCGAGTGATACTGACCGTCTGTGGTATTCATGGAAACATGCTATGCAAGCCTTCGGCGACACGCAACCGCATAATTTTCATGGCCGTGTACAAAATATGTTCGGGTGTGACGGGTGTGTTCGTATCTCGCTTGTTGCGATCGTGAAATGGCTAACGCGCACATCCTTGTTAAGAGGAAATACCACGCGAACCCTTTTTCAAATTTGGGATTTTTTCGCTCAATATCTCTGTCGCGCTTGCGAGCGGCGTGTATGTCAGTGCGATAGGGACAACTGCAGCTCCGTGTAAAAACCCGAGGCAAAAATCATCAAAATCGAGGTTCCGTTCTCGACTAATCCCCCCGCCAAAACTAAAGCAATCTTAACGAAATTTTGGAAATTGAATGGGAAGGAGATATTCTGTGTCGGACCGTTTAGCTTTTTGTGCTAATTATTATACAATTTGTGTACTAGGCGTTTGTTTGCGGCATATTTATTTGGCCGTTTTTAGCGCTGTTTGAAGTAGCCTAAAACTTTTGAAAACAAAAATATCAAAAAAATCAAAACGTACCGACATAGATAATGATGATATTATTCTTGTGTGAAAAAATTATTGATCTAGAGTCAAAAACCAGCGAGGGATTAGTCGAGAACGTTTGTATGGAAAAATGACCCGTAGCATTTCCTCTTAAACTGCCTGCATATAGTGCATATACCGCAGTACATACTTCAAAGGAAGCGATAATTCTTCGGCGTGCACTTCGAAATAATATTCAACTTTGTGGAATGCGCAATGTCGAGACAATGTTCACACACACGCCATATTTTTCTGTGGAGGTATGGAACCCCAAAAACAAGCGAAACCGGTTTGCGATTATAGACAACGACAAGGAGTGAGAGTGACAGAAGAACACCAATCGGCCATCCAAGGTTTTGTTAAACGATATGTGTGTAGCGAGTGTAATGACCCCCGCGTCGGCGCGTTACCCCGTTGGTGGTATGAAATATCAAATATCCCATGTTAATGCTGTAGATCACATCCACATCAATGCAAACATGAGCGAGCCGTCTCTGTCGGCTGTTAACAACCGGACTAAAGTGCAAGTGCATAATGCTAATTGCTGTCTCGCACCGAAAACATTGCGATGACGTCAGAGCGGACTCGTGCGGAAACATGAACAACGATAGGGTGCCCCGGATATTAACGTTGTACCTAACAGAGATGTTACGAAGGATCGGGGGCATGTCGTGTCGTGGCGAGACGTCCGCATCGTAACTGATCACGGCCTACCTCAATCGGGCGAATATTTCCGTTCCCACTCTTCAAAGTCATAAACGCGTCACTTTACATCGATCGTCGTTGTTTGTTTTAAAGCTAGTTTTACTTTTATGTCATTATAAATTATTAGGATTTAAAAATTCTAACATTAACTTAATTAGACAGAGACAGGACGATTATAAATTAAATTTATTATAACCTCCCATCATTTATGCAATCGTGCATCAAAATTTCAAGTTATATTAAAAATATTGTTTAAAGCTTAATAAGACATTCAAATGATGGTTTTGTTAATGGTCCCGAAATGCAACGCTCCTACTAGATAGATACACGCTCATATTTGAAACAAACCGTAGGTAATAATTTTTTTGTAATATTTGCCTTTTCGATGCCAACCTTGTAAAGTTCTTTGTACGCTTTTGTAGAAGCATTAGTTTGGTCCACAACTTTTAGAACACGGATAAACACATACATTTTACCTACATACATATAGTAAATATATTTATGTTACCTACTTTATGCTACTTAGGTACGGCGGGCCAGCAGAAGTTACGATATACATGAAATTAGTAGTATTTGGAGGAAGTAAAGTACTTTTTCGAATTTCACTGATATGAGACGTCAAACCGCAAAAACAATATATGTATAGTACAGCCGACGGTTCTAGGCCGGTCTGAAGTTAGGCTTTTGGATATTGTGCGCAGGTACAGTGCTTTAGAGAGAGATAGCGACACGAACACTGAGCGCGTGACTGAAACAAACAATGCTCAAAGTGACACCCCGCGCGTCTTACCACCATTTCGACCCTAAAATTGACTTCTGCGCAGCGATCCGAACGAAGTTCAGTCCGGCCTAGAACCGCCGGCCGTACTATACACGTACAGTATTATATGGACCGTTACGTCCAATAATCCGGCACCCTCCGCCCGCGCATCTCGCCCTTCTACGCGTCAGTCGCGTCGTCTGGCAGTCTAACCTCAACACTTATCACGTGCACGTGCGTACGGATTTAACTGTTTTTTTGAAGTGAGAATATTGTGTGGTTAAAATGTCAAATAAACGGAAACGCAAGACACTAGATTTGAAAGATAAAATGGACATTTTAAAGAAGTTAGATAGTGGAGAAAATATGTGTAAATTGGCAAAAGAATATGGTATTGGGCGTTCTACTATACACATTTTTATGAAAAACAAGCAAAAGATAGTAGACTACGTGAAGAGGATGGAATCTGGACCAGGAAAGCGTAAAACATTAAGTGTTGGCGGTTGTCCAAAGATGGAAAACGCTCTCTACATGTGGTTCATACAACGGCGTACTAAACACACTCGTATATCTGGAAAAATTCTGAAAGCAAAAGCAATCGAATTTTATAAAAAAAATACCAAAAACAATAATTTCCGTGCCACCAATGGATGGCTGGATAGATTTAAAAAGCGATTTGGTATCCGTCTGTCAGCCAAAAAATTATCAAGCGATTATTCTGCGGTGCACCATTTTAAAGACAAAGTAGAGGAACTGGGTCTTCTTCCGGACCAAATCTATAATGCAGACGAGAGTGGTCTGTTCTGGAGACTGTTGCCCAATACAACATTCGTATCCTCTAAAGAAGCGACGGCACCAGATCGTAAAGTGAATAAAGATAGAATCACATTCATACCGTGTTCAAATGCTTCTGGAACGCACAAATTGGATTTGTTAGTGATTGGTAAAGCTAAAAATCCCAGAGCTTTCAAGAACATTTGTCTGCCAGTCTGCTACAAGAACCAATTAAATAGCTTGGTCACGAGAGAGATACCTCTTAGCGAATGGTTTCATAAAGACTTTGTTCCAGAAGTCAAGAAGTTTATGAAAAGATCCAACTTGCCCGTAAAAGCTTTATTGGTACTTGACAATGGTCCAGGCCACCCAAATGAACAAGAACTTCAATCAAGTGATGGGAACATTCAAACCATCTTCCTACCACCAAACTGCACACCTTCAATGCAACCGATGAAGCAAAATGTTATCCAAAAAGTAAAGTACTTGTATAAAAATAAATTGCTGATTCATATTATATCTCAGGATAGTGAAATAACGCAGAGCCTTAAAGAACTGAATTTGAAGGATGTTGTATTCTCTCTCGCTCATGCTTGGAAGTCTGTGTCATCGGACTTAATCCAATCTTCATGGAAAAAGTTATGGCCTACAATGAATGTTGTATCAGAAACAAAAGAAACAGAACAATGGGTTCCCGAAGATAATCTCCCTATTGCCGATTGGTTGCAAAATCTATCAGAAAGAGGATTGGAGACTTTAAATTCTTGGTTTGAATGGATCGAAGAAACAAAGCAAATTATGACAGATGAAAAAAAATGTGAAGCAAAACAAGAAGAAGAAAGCCTTGTAGATATATTGGAGCCACCAACTACTACAACTGTAAAAGTTAAACCAGATACAGCATTTAATTGTTTCAATACCTGCATAACATGGGCAGAAGAAAACGGAATATCCGCCAACGATATTATAATTCTTCGAAACATGCGAGAAAAGGTTTTTAAGCAAAGACTACAAGTTGCCCAAAAACTGACCTCAACTAAGGATTATTTTAAAACTATGTAATTACATTTTAATTTTGAGATATCGCACCTTTAGAATTGAAGTGGCATAACTAGAAATTTTAACAAAATTACTTTAATAGATGGAGCGACTTATCGATCCTATCGATATATCTATACTATATATGTATAACAAAAGAGAATTCGACTGACTGACTGACTGACATAATTATCAACGCAGGGCCTAAACTATTAGGGGGAGAAACTTGAAATTTTGCAAAGGGTAAAGTAAAGTAAGCGGTGATCCGGGTTCAAACCCCGCACGCACCACTAATTTTCAAAAATTATGTGCGTATTAATATTTAATTATCACTTGCTTCGGTGAAGGAAAACATCGTGAGGAAACCTGCACACCTGAGAGTTCCCCATAATATTCTCAAAGGTGTGTGAAGTCCACCAATCCGCACTTGGCCAGCGTGGTGGACTATGGCCTATACCCCTCACACTGTGAGAGGAGACCCGTGCCCAGCAGTGGGGCAGTTATGGGTTGTGATGATACAATTTATTCTCCTTCGCTTTATTTCATTTGGCACTCTCTGGTTAGTCAGTGTATAGTGCCGGATTAGTGAGATTATACCTACTGTATAATTTAAACATTAACATCGAATTTCCTTACACTTTGGGCGCTTCTGCTGTTGCATATTAATTTTTTACTAACCAGATGTCAAAAAAAATGTTTTGTATTTATTATATTTTCCTTTTGCAGCCAGCCGCAGAAGCAGCCGTCGACAAGCGATGACCCCGCACAGCCATCAACTTCTGTAAGTAAATCAAACAAACATGGGCCCAACACCCGTTCCTAGGCGGCGCCGGCGGACAATTCATTAAAAATGTTTATTTTAGTGTCCAGTGATAGTGATATTTAACCATGACCTCCCTATATTGTATTCCATACATAGGAGCCATCGACAGACATAATTTAAATAAGTTACCTACAGTACATACACAATACAGGAACCCCTGTGCAAAATTTCAAGTTTCTTACCCTTTTAGTTTAGGCCCTGCGTTGATATGTCAGTCAGTCAGTCAGTCAGTCAGTCAGCTTCTCCTTTTATATATATAGATTATGTAGTTTTTTCAACATGTGCAACATGCTTTTCATCCTACCTATAGATAGGCTATAAGGCCTTCGTCTGCACTACATTGTAAGAAGGCTGATAAAATAGTAGGTACTGAGCTCACGGTCTATTATTTGTACAGATTAAATAGTATAAAACCATAATCTAATTGGAATAACAATAGGGTATTTGACTACAATGAAAATATAGATCAAACTGTTGTTAGATTAAAAGTATATATTTTTTTAAACCAATTTAGCCTACACATTATTTTAAAATTATTTGGATTTTTATTAAAAATCGATAATAAAATAATGAATTTTTCGTGTTTGATCACGTGATCGAAAACACGCGGTTTGGCTGAATGACGTCACTTGCTATTACTGCTTACTATACGCAATGACAGCATTGACAGCTTAGTATGGTTATTTGACCAGGTGACGTCATAACCTATTTAAAATGGCGTATTAGAGTTTTGGCGGCTTTTGACGTAACAACGTCTTATAATTCGATAGAGCCGGCTGCACGCATGAAAAAACATGACTCATGCGGCGTTACCTCGCTCTGAGGCGTTCCATGTAAGGCTTGAAGTGCAAGCGAGAGCGCGGAACGAGCGACAAAGAAGCACAATCGGCCTTTGCGTTCGGCAGCGTTCGACATCAGTCTCTCTCCTACTTGAGTGAGCGATGCGTCTGCGTGGAAAGCTGCTATACTATAGTACATTTACATGTTTTGATCGAGTATCAAGTGCAGTGAAAAGTGAATGTGGTGTCAATTGTTTATAGCAACGATAATTACAGCGATAAAGGTAATGATTCTTTCGATATTAATTATATATTCAGTGATATATTGTCGAATATTCGTGCTTTCATCATTAAAATGAATAGCATCGGTCCGCTAGTGCAGCGATTGTAGGTTATGCTATAATTGACAAAATTAAAACAATAAGTTAACAGAACTATTTCACGATGAGTAAGAATCGATAGCTTTACTATTCAATCGAAATAATTATCGAGCGTAGCGATGATTTAAAAAATTAAAACATAAATATTAAATCTTCCACATATCACAACAACGTGTCTGAAATTACAGGTTGGACCAGCCATCCGTCAAAGGGAACATTTTCTCCTATATCAAACACATTGAGGCGGGCGTTTTAAAAACTAGATTTACGAAAATTTTAATGTTTCCAAATTTTAAATTTTAAATGTAAGATTTATAAACAATAATTTAATCATTGTTTATTCTTATAATGAATTATTTAAAATTATTACTTTTTTATAACAAATTACAATTAAATTTGCAAAAATAATTAAGTAACTAATTGAAAAAATTTAATTATATTATTAAAATAATAAAATCATAATTTAAATTTTAACAATTGAGTAGAAATTTAAACAATAAATTTTATTCAAGTATTTTGTTGTATTTTTATTTTTTAAATTTAAAATGATTTTCTGAATGAAGAATTTTATGAATTTTTTTTTAAATTGTTTCGAACGACGATTTATTTTGCAGAACCGCTTACAATCCCACCATAGAAAAAAAGCCTGACGAACCTGAGGATGTCACGAATAAGCCACTACCTTCGATGATTGAACCCACGGAGGTTCAAGAAGCTGTTGCATCTACCTCTGCGACGCTATTTGCAGAACCAACAACAAGGTTCAAAAACAAGGCTCCAAAAACAAGGGCACAATTACAACGTGAGTACAGACAGCGGATTGCTGCATCCCAAACTCCTGCACAGGCAGCAGCTGCAAGAGAAGCACGTAATGTAAGAGATCGAAACAAAAGATTACGCCAAGCTGCTAACTTGGCTATTGCCAGTAATTCTCTTGAAACGACAACTACATCACCATCTCGTTCAGGGGAAGAGTCGAACAATGTCCAAACTAGAAGTCAGTTCAAAAACAAGGCTCCAAAAACAAGGGCACAAATACAACGTGAGTACAGACAGCGGATTGCTGCATCCAAAGCTCTTGCACAGGCAGCAGCTGCAAGAGAAGCACGTTATGTAAGAAATCGAAACAACAGATTACGCCAAGCTGCTAACTTGGTTATTGCCAGTGGTTCTCTAGAAGCGACAACTACATCCTCATCTCGTTCAGGGCAAAGGTTAAACACCGTCCATATTGATACTCAACGACAATTTACCGACCAACAACGTCAAACTTTAGCAACAGAACCAGCAGAAACTACTGTACAACCAAGTACTTCTTCAGATCAAATTGAAGTTCAAGCACAATCTACTTGGAACACTAAATGGTCATCATCAATCATAAGATTCAAATCTACTTTTTTGGACAACGATTTTGGCTACGATTGCTCGGTCTGTGACAGAGTTTGGTTTAGAAACGACCTTAAACCCATCACTGCAGCACAGCTGAAGGTAATTTAGGATTGGTTTATCAAAGGCACCACCATCGATTTGACTTTTTCAAGACCCATTAAACTCGAAACACTCCCTTTCATTTCCTACTTTTCCTATCATCGTCCTATTCTCAACAGAATAACACAGATTGTAAGAAATTAAATATTACACATGTTTAAAAGTTGTAAAACAATGGACCAGGCAAACGAATTTTTTTTTACACGTCAAATAAATCTATAAAAAATTACAAGAAAAACTGTGTTTTTACTTTTTCCATATCTCAATCAATGGCTGAGATATTAACGATCAAAGTGCGTATTTACGGCCGTTGGTTTTTTTAAAAACGCAGGCGGGCGGTCACTACTCGATGACGTCATCATGCAGTAGTCGCGCGTAGTTGATAGGGATTTTTGACCGAAATGTTAATTTAAACTCAAGTAAAGCCGCGAGCAAACCTTAGTTATCAATAATAAAATAACATAATTATATAATTCACATACTATCTACTACATCTATGCAAAATTTCAAGTCTGTATCTATAGAAATAAGAAAGTTATAGATTTTTGAACTGCATAGACCCATATTTTCTATACTTGCGCCGTATCATGCTCGCGGCCGAACTAAGTCGTGACGTCATAGCGTAAGCGCGGAAATCCAAAAAAGGGCTTGAACTTCTCGTCTTTATAACTTCGGAAATACTGCATGTATTGAAGTGAAATAAAAAGTTATGTAATGTATATGACCTAAGCTCGGATTTTAGGTGTATTTGATAGTAATATTTTGACCCTTTTGCCTTCTCCATTGCTCAACGCACATTTATACTTGTAAAGACTATTAAATTGTAAAAAAAATTGACATAATTGTATTTATGCGTACAAATAAATCTAACTTGATCAATTTCATTGTGATTTCCAATTACCTCCTTCTCTATATACATACAAATCTATTAAACAAATGAAATTAAAATTTTCTTTTGAAAAATGCTACCATTCCATCAGTATTTTCTTAAGACGTTGTCACGTTCAACTATCGTCAGTAAACCGACTTTACAGACAACCAATTTTTTGTTCATTTAAACTTTGATGGTGATTTTCATAGAAAATAGAGATATTTACAAAGAATTAAGCAAACTGCATAATGTATTATGTTATATTGAACAATTTGAGTTATTTTTCTAAAAGGTGTCAAATACCCTATTGACACAGTGTCAGCGTGGCGTTTCGGGCAAAAGTAGGCTATTACTTTTCCTATGGGGCAGAGGATAGCTCACTTGCCTGAATATACTCTGGAACAAACTTCATGTTTCAGACACAAACAGAAACGATAATGCCCATAAAACTAGAGATAATCGGCGATGGTGAGACGACGGAGAGCGCCGAGTTGGACGCGTACGATAAGTTCGCGCTGGCAATCTCGAAGAAGATCAAAAGTATAGACGCGATCGCCGGGAGGATACGGTTGATGAACGCCGTTCAGGAACTGGTGGACAGCTTCTGTGCCCAACATGCGCACAGCCAGATCGACATGTCGTCGCAGCAGACGATGTACGTGCCGATGGTCGCCGGGACGGTGACGACCCACGCGGCGGCGCTGCAGCCGACCACCCCCCCGGAACCTGCCGCGGAGACGCCGCCGGCCCCCTCCGCGCCCGTCTCCAAACCGGTTCACGTCCAGCAGATAACGATTGACCCCAAGCCTAGCTCCAGCAAACTGCCACATGAAAAGAAGACGAAAAAGACCCCTGCCAAAAGAAGGTAAGTTTGTAATTCTTAAAATCTCGTAATCGTATAACATTAGACAGACTGTCAAAATGCTAAAATGTTTTTATGCAAAACTTCTAATGCGACAAGTGGCGTGGCGACGCGTCACACGTAGAATTGCATTGCGATGTTAATTTGCATAAATAAAAATGCAAACAGACGTTTTTTTATTTAAAGTTAAAGTTTACTTATTGATTAATAAGTAACACGTGATTACGTGGTCTGTGTTAATCACAAATCAATGGACACCACGTTCATTCTGTTAACACGAATGAAACTTATGCATCCTAAGAATACCTAGTTCAGTTGATTTTAAATATGTTATTAAAATATGCTTTAGGTTATATTTATGAATATTTTATTTTCAATAATGGTGTCTGATCTGTGATTCAAAAAACAAATTAATTTTTTTCTGATAACATTAATAGTTTCATTTAACACGCTACCATATACCACATCTAATGCTACTTGCTAAAGTAACATAAAACTTAAATAGACAAATATCACAATATAAGTAAACCCACCTACACTCTAAAGTGCCGACCCTAGTGGGGCAGAATACACCTATTTTTAAAGCAGTGATTCCACTGCGAATTTTAAAGCGTTCCACTCTGCCCCACCAGTGGGGCGCCTTGGTGGGGCAAAGTGGAATAATCCGCCAGCCGGGCTTCAGACCTACCACCAAGCAGCTTCTGTGGCCTATTATTTACGTTTGTTACTGAAAATCTAGTCAATTTTCGTTAAAAAGGTACAATAATAATAATATGACTGCAATAAACATTACTGCAAATAATATGTTCGTGTGCGCAGAAAAGCGACGCAGCCCGAAGAGAGCCCGGACGGACAGCCCTATATGGAAGTACCAGTGGAAACAACCCTTCCAACTGAGTTTGTGTAAGTCATGTACACCATATTATAATCTTTTCATCATAGTTATCATGCCCTACACTACACTGGTACACAAAGACACACAAAGACGAAATGACACACCCAGATCTGTACCTTGTAGATGTCGCGCATAATAGTTTGGTGTAATAAAGAAGTTCATGTAGAAATTTAAATGATGAGTGGTTCGTTTTCTCGGTCTGCGTGGGTGATCTGGTCCATTGCACGCACGACAAAGGAGATAAAAATAATATCTTCATTCCTCTTTGTTTGTTTGTTTTCGAGTTTGAAAAAAAAAAAACTATATTTATCTCCAAAACCTGAATAAAGAGACTTGTTGGTATTGAACTTTTTATATGTACGTTTATATCGTTTTAATGTGAATTTTACAATACCGTGTGTTGTTTGTTTTAGTTCGCTGGGCCCCAAAACCAACGTTCCGCTAGTTGACAATGTTTCTGTAAGTATGATACATACCTATTATTACATAATATAACATATTACATATAAATTGAATATACTAAACGCAGCATACGGCAGTGAAGAGCTGAAGAGCCGAGCCCGAGCGAGAAGACTGTATCTTTCTCGCTCGGGTACACTCCGCGGTCCCGAGTTTCAGTCTCACTTACAGCCAATGAAAAAATCTATGTACGGTCAATTGTGTACGGTGCTTCTCGCACGGGGAACACGTACGTCTATCACTGAACAGACTCCAAACAATTACTTCTGTGTAAAAGACTTTATTTCCATCAGAAATGGATTATCAATATATTCATTAAATTGTCAAAGTCTTCACGCACATTTCCTGGATCTTGCTGAAAACATCGATATCCCATATTTCCCTTGTATTACGTTATTACATTGTATTAAATTTAAGCGACGTCAGTGGCGATCTGCAGTTACTATATAAAAGTAATAGACACACGACAAACGTTATTAAATTCACAGATGGATGTCGCATTTAGGAATTCTCAATCATAGTTTTAATGAATAGTCTATTGGAGAATGTGTTTGTGTTGCAAAATGTGAAGAAGAAAAAGGACTAGGTACTCATCATAATAGCGCGGCGCGCGCGCGCCCTCGCCCCCGCGCCCCGTACCCCACGGCCTCGCTACTAAGCACCGTTGGTTTAGCCGTTCACGGCCAAGTCGTCTGCCGGCCTGTCGGTGTCGGCTGTTGGCCAGTCAGTTCGATACGATTCTGCGCTGAGGCCACGCGCGAATGTTTCCCTTACGCGCGTACTTTACAAATATATTTAACAATGTCTTGGAAATTCGCAGCTATAGACGTTCAAGCTCGGGAAATCATTTATAATGTACATCAATTTATGCGTAAAGAAGCCAAGGAATGCGAAAAAAAAGTATATTCGAAGGAATATTTTTCGAAGATGTTTGACCGAACTGCGCAAGCGACCGGCGTGTCGAAGCAATCCGTGAGCAGGATTTTGAAGGAAGCAGCGTCGTGTTCGACGGTCGCCGGGCGCGTTATTTTCGCCAAATCGAAACGAGAAAGCAAGGTGCAGCGCCCCAGTAAGGAACCACCCAACCTTAAACTAGAAAAAAAAGATTATATCGCCATTGAAGAGGCGATTCGTGACTTTTTTGTTACCAAAAAGAGGTTCCCTACGTTAAAGTATTTATTATCAAAATTAAAGAAAGAAATGAATTTTCCTGGCAATATTGTCTCTTTGCGAAGAATAGTAAATGAACTGGACTACAATTTCATAAAGGACAATTCTGTTAGTAAGAAAACTCAGAATGACAAGGACAGAACCAAAAATGTCAGTGTTCAAAACCAAGCCAAGCAAGTTCAAAGCCCGCATGACACGGTATTGCGATGGATTTGAATAATTTATTAATTTTTAACTATAAAATGCAACAAGTACTTACTACTTTGGTCTTATACCGACTAGCTCTCAAAATGTGACACGTTGACTTCTAAATATCATTTAATTTATTTTATTATCGTGGACGGAACCTCTCGAAAGAATTTGACATACCTACCTACTATTACTAAATGAGTAACCAAGCCAAAGGACGCCATTAAAAAAATCGCCGACGGGGATGTGTGTTTAGTAATGCCATATTGCAAACGCTCTGAAGCTCTAATACCCTCTTAACTATTCAGAATCATACGTTTGAATCATAAGTCAATAAAGATAGTTTCGGTCAGTCACTGCAATCTCCGAAAATCTTTAAACTCGTGTGACGATACTATTATGATGAATGAATGTTCTTTATCATATTTCTCAGCCTTCGTTACGTTTTGATACACGCTATAAGATAGTTGACTAATTGAAGGCTACGGAGTTTCCATCTATTATATCTTAGATTTAAACCGTTATAGATGAAGTCCATTTAGTAATGTGTGGTTAGGGACTTGAATGTTCAGTTTCAAACTGCAACGATTTTGAAAGATTACGACACCCATCTCTCATGCCATGCCATGGCATAGGCCATATGCCAAGATAAGAAAACTAACCGAGTTTATATGTTTACAGGAAACGAGACCCCATATCGACATACTAGATATTAAGGAAGAGAAAATACAAGAAGAGTAAGTAATTATTAATTTGCAAACTAATCTGTTTTGGTTTCCAATTTTATCCATTGATTGATTTTATTTATTATTTTCTTTTTCTCTTAGGGAACCATCATCATCAGCCACCACAGTAGCAATAGAACCTGGAATAGAATCGGTTCACGTAAGTAAATTAACATTAACATACATCTTAAAGTTTTTCAAAATAATATATAAATTCGCCATACTTTTTGTTAATTTAATTTTCTGTTTCAGGGTATCACGTTTATTAATGATCCAATACCTATAAAATTGGAGGTGATGGATATGGAAGATTTTTAATAAATAAATACATTAGAAACTGCAGGTTGAAATTCAAAAACTACAATTATTTTGTATCATTGTTCTCAAAGTTGTTGATTATCTATATCTTCCCTAATAGAATTTGATAAATCTGCCTGTATTCAAACCAATTACCTATTCATCGATACATGGGCGAAGAATTAAGTCGACAAGTTTAAATAGATGAAACTGGAGTTTATCATTACGGTTTACGCTAGGAAATAGTTGACTATCTTATACTTTGACTATCTTCAAGGTAAACTACCAAAAGAAGGACCTGATACACGAGTCAAATATCGAAAGTATATTCTTATGATAAAAATTTAAAAATGAATATCCTATGAGGATTAATAGCGGAGCACGTGTGATATATAATGGCAGAGTGATCTGATAGTGCATAAATACGATTAGTTTTATGTTGATTTTTAACTGCATTTAGACTTTAGAGAGTAATTTGTTTTAATTCTTACAATCGTTTTAATACTGATGCTATGTTCTAGTGTGCATTTGAATTCTGCTGATGTGACGGAAAATCAGCAAGTCTGTGAATTTTCAAGTGTTCATAAAGTTTTTAAACGTTTTATAATTGTTTCGTCCGATAGAATATCAAACTCTGGAAAACCTTGAAGTAAATACGTTCGGTTTGGAGTATGCTCCAGGTTTCTTAAGAGGGAGAGCGCTGCGCTGCAGTGCCATTGATTTATTACTTTTCATTTTAATGTTTTACCACGTTTGACGGTACTACCGACGGTATGTTATAAATAAAAAAGTCTTATGACGTACTTTAACTTATTTTCATTTTGACTGATTGTTTTATAAAGTGAATAATACAATTTAAAGTTTATGTTTATAATTAAAATGTCATTATGTTAATTATAATGATTCCCTAAGAAGTTAGTTTTTTGTTTTATTTTAATGTACCCATACTTATTTAATTGGACTTCTGATCGAAATACTCATCTCAGATAAGGTATACGGTAATGTTACAGTCGGATAACGTAACATTAAAGACATGAATTTGCCAAAAGCTACATTTTTTTCCGTTTTGTGAGTAGCTCGGTGCTCGTGCAAGGGTCCGGTAGTTGTCTCGACTGCGACGACCTCAAAGTTAGATAAGGCGCGCCACGAGATCGTTAATCACTTCGCATGACTGATGTCGCCCTTACTATTGTCTTGATGCGGTGACGTAGCATCCGCATCGATCAGTAAACATTGCTGGCGTGGTTTTGACCTCGAGGCCAGCAAGCTGCAAGCGTCATCACTGTGTTATTGTGCTACTTCCTTCATTCGATCTAAGATTAGGTATAATTTTGGTCGTATTGGGGCGGACTATCTGCTCCCAACACTATGTCGACTGGCTGCCGTTATAGGCGACAGAGCCCCCCCCCCCCCCCCCCTTCCTTATCGATAGTCACTACCTCTCAGCCGCCAAACGACTCTTCGTGTTCCGCTGGAGACTAGAGAGTCCCTCCTCCACTTTTTAGCCAACAACGCATCGGTTATGTGCTTGATGCTGCAAGTATCCGTGGTGCCTCCTTGCCATCAGATAGCCCGTGTGCTCGTTTGTTGCCATATTACCTAAAAATCAAAGGAATCATCAATGCATGTAGGAAGAATTTTCTGAAGGTGTAGTTAAAACCGATTTCGGTTAAAATGCGATTTAATTCTAATGTTTATTTAACACGACCTTCGTCACTTATGTTCTCATCACCTTTACTCATTCTTGACCTAGTATCATTGATTCAGGACGAACAGGTACCTATTGAATCGCGTGCCTTCGCTGACATTTCATCAAATGCCTTTCGATGGGAACTGATGGCAACAGCTTCGCAACAAAGTATTATAGATGCCCATTCCATTGAAATTCCTCTTATCCAATCCATGGGTTTTAATTCATTCGGCTGGTCTATCTTAGCTCTTCCTTTGGTCCTTAATCGGTGTCTCAGTGATCACTCCATAACTGTGTAACTCCTCCTGGTAATTCACGACGTAGATCATCACTTCAATCAATATTATGCTTAATCTAACATTTATGATTTTAAACTTATACGAGTATCATCGCGGACAAACATTTTAAATCCAAACGGGTACTCACGACTTTCACAATCTTAGATTTAATAATTAATTAGAGAAAAAAGTATTTTTTGTAAAGTAATAAAAAAAAATTGTTATATATTCTATACTTACATATTTCGTAATTTTTTTGTGTCGCGTTTAACAAAGACATGCCCGTAATAGGAATAGCATTTCAGATTATTGATAAATACAGGTAGGTACCTAGCAGATAGTATCGAATATCTATCGACAGTACCTACGGCGATAAAGGAAAAATACTCCAAATACAGGTCTGTGACATCAATAGGTTTGATAGCAGAGATAAGAGCAAGCGGTCGGCCGATTGACGCAAGTCAGGATTATCTTATCTCCGATCGATATTTTTAGTTCACCGATGAGTTGATTGTCGATCACGAGGCAACGCGCTCTGTTTTACGACATCGCGACTACTGATAACCTGCAGCATTTAAATAACATTTAGTAACTATGTGTCATTAAGCTTTGAGCTGGACATTGGACCTGTCCAATTCACAATGCTGTCGTGAATGGATGTAAATCATGAGAGGTGCTAATCTGCTTCGATCTTCATAGGTATATCTGTTCAAATGTGGTGTCGTTGTGAGAATGGTTTGATTTTTAAAAGCTTATTTAGCTTGTACCTAATGTTTGTTCGGGTCAAATCTTGCGAGATGGGTTGGTTACAACTATTTCCTCTTACTGTACGGACTTGAATTTTCATATGGCTTTAGTTCCGATGATGCAATTTTATGACAAGGAAGACCAGATCATGCCTCACTATTGCCAGCACAACGAGAACAGGAATGATGGCTATAAATCCTAGTCCACCCGTTTTATAATTTTTTAAACCTAACCAAACAGCACTTAATCTTAGACCTGTTTTTTCTTACTCAGCATGTTACTATCTTATTCTTATGGGACATTTTTATGAATCACGATGATGAGCGAAACATGACATTTATCGTCGTATCACCAATCACCACACATACTCGTATTGCATCTTTATACTATACTTACTACACACGTGACGAGTGCTCATAAACAATTCCGCAGTAGGTGGATACATTTATCTTCGAATACCACTGTTTACGTCGACATATTTTTAATTACCACTATTGTATTAACAGGATTATAAATTTTAAACAATACTGCATAAGGTATATTATGTGTTGCTGTTATGACAGTGAGTCATGTATGTATGTGTTGATAATGGCCGTCCGAGCCAGGTTGCCAGGGTCACCCAATTAACGCGCTGTCGTATATCTCATAGCCGGCGATAAGTATTGCACTGTTTTTCGCTGTTATCTCGCCGGCTATCGGTAACAGCTATAAATATAGTGTTCGCCATTAAACCACAATATAATTAATGTAATATCAGAATCATGTAAGCGATACGCGCAACCCACTCGATGACCCGCCGTCCGACGCAACGCGACTCGCTCTCGCGCGCTAGCCCTCATTTTAATTACGCATTTACGATTGTAACTGTCTTGACATTACTAATTATTAGCAGGTATCAAGTTATTTTGTAAAATCAACAGGACATCTACCGATAAATGCTCATATTGTTTAGATCTCTACCCAAAACGGTTTACAAGTTTTCCTCTTACATTAGACTTGCATGATGCCGGATCGAGCCCTGTTGTGATGCGGCAACAGCATTCGATTGATGACTGTTCAAGTAGATTTTCCATATGCAATCGAGAACCGTGGCCCATTTTGCGCCACGGTCACGATCGGTAACTGATCTGTTTATAAAGCATTTAGATAAATCTGTTGAACCACTACTGCTAAATTGCATATGCTGTGATGCTTTGTACCATTTTCATGTACTGTTTGAAGAACAGTATTCATGGCTGATCTTGTAACGCTCGTTAAAATTTTTTTATAAGCTTAGCATTGTTAAACTTATCAGTGCTTTCATTCGCTTAGAATATTGTATCGCTTAACCTGCTATATCGCTTCTAATCCTAAAGCTCCTATTGTATTGTAATAGGTATTGAGCGTTGTATACCAGATCTCCAGCTCCAGCTCCACGTGGAAGGCGTAGGCGCTAATATGTTCTCCAGAGAAGTTCAGTCTCATAAATATAGTACCTACTTACAGAAACTCCTAATACACAATTGATTTGACAAATCGATTGATTGTTTACGATCATTGTGGTATTAGATGAAGTGGAATATTCCTGCTGATTGTTGTTTGCAACAAATTGATCGACGCAAACCCGCATTCCGTTATCATAATTTTTGTTACACTCGGTAATATTGTTGTTCCGAGCTCGTCAAAGGGTATCTGTTCCTGACGGGTGACGCGATAACGTATCGCTATCATATCAGTTGTTTGTTGAACAACCGCTTATCTATCGTTCATCATTTTTGCTGCGAATGACTTCAGCGTTTTACGGGCATCATAAATACCTAATAGGATCCAGTTCTTGGATGGTAGGTACACTCAAATAAGATTATTATGTAGATCTATATAGTACTTATATGTATGAAGTTTGCCGGGTCAGCTAGTTTTTTATAAATTATATCTAAACATAACGTTTTATTCGGATAAATTTAAACTTCCTCCATTTTGTTTATACCGTGGCAGGTAGGTACCGTAGTTGGGTACCTACAATAATTTGAATGGTTACAGTAAATAAGTAGGTACATACCTACCTATATTTTTATTAAAATTATTAGAAAACGAATCTCTAATGATTGTCCATGAATTTAACTTGTAAAATGTCAGGTAAAAATGAGTAACATTGTTTTGGGCGCGAGTAGTAAATTGTGAACAAAACGAATTTCTTTACCAAAGGGTAAGAGGAGCTATTGGTAGCACCAGTAGGTACCTACTGCTTCGTAAATTTCTTTTCCAATATAAAATTTCTCGAAACGCAATCTCAAAACAACAAGCTAGACGAATGAGACAATGCAAACATAATTCTCTCGTCGCATGAACGAGAATATTGCACGCTGATTGCAAATCGTCACGAATTCTAGATTAGCATTCTTAAACGTGGAGTCATTGCCAAGGACACATCTAGATGACCGCAGCGCGTATGTTGATCCGGTAGGACAACGGTACTGGCTCGTGGTTGAGACTAGAGAAATGGTACAGAGGGCATGCTTTATACTAGTGTGCTAAAGTGATAACCGGCTTCATCGACGCTTAGTATACTACATAAGTAACCGCATTCACACATCGTCGCATTGGGATGGTTGCGCCGACATAAACATACATTTATTTTTACATTTCATTCAAAATGTGTACCCTATGTCTATATTATGGTGTGCAATCAATAAAGTGTTTAAATAAATAAATAATAATACATATACCTATGCGACTTCCATAAATACATACATAATTATCAACATTATATAGTGTTAATCTACACCTCGATAAGAAATGCGTTGGCAATTACAAGACCAAACATGCCATACGTCGTGTTTTTTTCCACACAAAATTACGATCGCCGCAGCGACCGCGTTAAGATGGTTTCTGTGCCTCATGGAGCACATGGTGGTGACTAGTACCTAAAATCGACGCGGCGACGTTAGGTACCCATTGCGGTCATTTTCACACATCACAATCACAAATGTTTTGTCCAGTCGATGATGAAACGATTGAAACCGATCCTACTTCTAGTGCAGTCGGCCCATGAGAGCTAGTTTCTGTTATAAATCGTTTTACAAGCAATAGTGTTTCGGAAAGAAAGGTGTGGATGCGGTTACACTTTTAGACGTTACCATCTTAGTCCTCAAGGGTAGCAAGAGCAACAGATCTGTGGCCGAATGAACGAGACTCTAATTAGCAATTTCCAACTGAACTTATTAATTACACTTAGGTACAATTACAACTACAGGACTAACTACTCGTATCACTAACAATCTTGTCTTTGTCGATCACAATTGTCAAGTCATTCCATAAAAAAATGTTATAGCTAAACGAAGCACAGTCGTATGGATATATCTCTCTGTATGTTATGTTTACGGGCGTACTACGCCGCGTCAGCACGGCCGGCCGGCGTGCCTGATAAGCTATCAGCGGCGGAACTTTCCACGCCGCGCCGTATCTGCCGATATGAACCCTGTACTAACCTATTCCTGTCGACGCCGATTCACTAACCGGATACACCACACGGCCGAGAGCGTGCAATGTTACACAAGCAGTCAATGCGGCCGGGATGTCGATTCCTCGCTTCGATTTGATGGTGACTGCAATTGCGGATTTGTCTTAATTCTCGATTCATGTTATTATGATACGAGACATACGAGTTATCACAATATGCACTACCAATATTGTATGCTGATAATCGAAACAAAAATTTAAAGTTGGCTAAATGGTTGGCTGTACGGTATGGTACAGAGAAATTTAATAGGCTACACAAATGTAGTAGACATTATATATGAATATGTCTCTCCAAATACAGAAATTCAGAATCATGTAATCACATAATTAGTATTTTTTTAATAGGTTAACTTATGCGCAATATTTAATGTAGGCACTACCAACGAATAGAGATACGAGTATATTAGTGACCTAATCAATAAATATAAGAAAATCTCTGTTACAAATGCATATTTTTGTAGATTTCCGATTAGAACAAGCATGCAGTGCTACCCTTCCGCTGCCACCCATGATAACTGTGACCGACCTAGAACAAGACACAAATCGGGTCTAGGATGGTTAATCCAGTTAGCAGAGGGTGTTATTAAGGCAATTGGTCAGTTCGTTAGTAAGTACGAGGAATTAGTGTCCTATTACGTGGTACACCGACATTGTTTACCATGCGAGACCGTCAATACGGAGGAGGTACTATTTATATCAGCAGTAGACGTCGGCCGATAAAGCTGGGCGCTGTTTATCGGCTGGAATGGAACGAAGCGATGCGCGTTCCACTGTTTGTTATTATTTTATACCTACATTATTTTTATGAAATGGAAGCAGGAAGCAGGCGGTCGTCTTTCTAAAGTCACAGATTCTCAAATTACAGCAAATGGCTATTGCTCTCATGCATAAATTATTCAACTACATGCAGGTATGTTTGGTAAATAAAAACAATGAACTGGCTTGTACGGAGTAAATCTGGTAAAACCGTATGTCAGAATTTGTTGTTGTAATAATAACACAGAATTCATTGATATATAAATTTTATTATCAATGACCGAACTACATGAAATAGATACGCTCGCAATTACTGCGTAGGTACTTATCATCTTAAGGAATTATACGTTATCTATAAATCTATCTATACAAAAGGAGAAGCTGACTGACTGACATATCAACGCAGGGCCTAAGCTATAAGGGTTAGACACTTGAAATTTTGCACAGGGGTTCCTTCTATAAAAAATTCACCCCCTAAGGGGGTAAAACGGAGGTGCAAAAATAGTATGAAACTTTGCCATTTTTGAAGTAAGTAGGTATGTATGATCGGGTCAAATCTGGCGCGGTGAATTAGAACTTAAATCTTTTAATGTAGTTTTGCACATTATTATTGCTTTAGTTCAGATGATGCGTGCAATTTAATGGCAAGCATGACATTAAATTTAGAGTTCCCTTGACTTGACTTCAAGCTTCAAGAGAACTCCACAACGGTTACCTGCACAAAGACTAAATTTATTGATTTGCTTTTATAATTTTATTCACTTAGCAATATAAAAGAGTGTTTTAAGTTTTTCAAACTTTCAATTTATTTCTTTCACAAAATTGGATATTTTTTCTGTGTTTGAGCGCTTCGTTAGCAGGAAGGGTTTTATATCGCAAAAGACCTTGGCTCTGTATCGCCTCAAATAAACAGACACTAGGGCTCCATCGTATCGGCGTGTCGTCACTATCTGGTCCGTTTCCTAAGGATACGACTATTTGCGGACGGACGGACGATCGGACGTGCGAACGCCGTTATCAGGGATCGTGTCCGGCAGACGAAGGACTTGTACAATTCATCGTTTAGCGGAAATTGTATTTTTCAGTCGTCCAAGAAAAATAGCGGTGTTTCTGTTGTGTCTATTCATAAACTTTAAATAGATGCTGGTAAGCAATCGTCATCATTTTCCAATGTGCGCTAAGGAGAGGTGCGGTGGAATCAAACATTATAAACTTTTTTTTACTTTAGAATCAAACTAGGTATTGTAGAGACTATGTGTAGTAGGTATTAGGACTAGGTACGCTAGCGGCAGGGGACCCCCAACGGATTTACACTTCAAACGATAGCTTACTTGATAGTGACCCTGCCATCGAAGCGAGGGGTTGATTCCCGGCAGAGGTAGTTATTTATGTGACAGATAAATGGTTAGATGTCGGGTCGTAGGTGTTCGTGACGTCGAAGCGTTTAATTTTTTTTTAATTGCGTTCATACATTGCTTTGCTTAGTCTCAATGATCATCATGATTTCTAAGGGGATTATCTGGGGACATGCACTTTAAGGAAAACTCACTTACAACATAAGTACTTACGTTCTCTTTTTCCTGTATCTTGCTCATGGACAGAGTCGCAAGTCGTCAGCATTCTAGACTGCGTCGTATCCATGAACAATTGAACATAATATTTAGGCGTCAAATACGCTGGTAAATTGAATATGGACATGGACGTATTTCCTAGTAAACCCAATATGATTCTCTTGAAACCCTATCAGGTTAAACATAAGCGAAGATAAGACGTGTTATTTGCCCACGATTATTCGGTTTACTTCTGAAGTTTGTGTCGCCGTGGGTATATCGCACATCCTGATAGATTTGTATCTTTTGTGATATGATAAGAGGCAATGCAGTGTACTTATGCGTCAAATAAAATATTATGACCTTTCGTAAGTATTAGTCTTACTACTCGTAGTCATTTGTGTGTATGGACATTGTATTGTGTATGGACATAGGTGATCCTTTACGTCGGTAGGTAACATTTGCGTCAGCTCAGGAAGGATCGTCTCCTATGGTGATTAGTTGAGCGGTTAGTACCCAGAAGTGTTTCTTATAAAAAGCTTTATGATGTCTAAGGAGTATGCTAAAACTCGAAGGGCCTACGGAATGCGCTTGTATTAAAAAATAGTACGAGCAGCACTCACTAGGCCTGGCGACTGTGATACGGGTAATTCCCCTCAAATTATTTGGAGACAATCTCACCAGCGGGAGCTCCGTGCACACCCGCGAATTAGGTAGGTACATACATACCTATAGCGTAGGCCCGTAGAACCAATCGTTTTCAAGTTAATAGTTGGAGTCGTTTCTTATAACCTTTTTAATAGGAACACTTTTAGGTGGCGCCTCGTAGATAGTTCTACTATCCGTAAGCAAAACAAATCGTTTTTGAATATAGGTCCAGACACAAGAATGGTACTCGTAATCGCCACCGCGCCCCTATAACGCGACTGATCATTTGAAAATCTATCGGGCTATGAGCACGTTTTTACAAGAGGAACCCAATGTCTGCGTATTTCGTAATACCTATGCACGTATACCTAAACTATTAGCAGCAGCTACTTCAATGTAATTTATTTTCATTAATTAGCTCTTGTCTATTGGAACTCTGTCCGTTTCCGCCAGCCGATGGATAAACAGGCAAACCGCAGAACGGACCGACGCGCCTCGTAATAATTAAGCCTCGCGTGAATCAACATTCAATACAATAGGTATATCTACTTAAATAATTAAAATGAAAAACAACGTGTTTTCTTATAGAGTTTACATAATGTTGAATTAGTAGGTGTGTAGGTAGGTACCTACTACTCGAGACTCATAAAATGCGTCGTGGTTTCTAGTAGAAACTTTCTACCAATATGGTCAACTCGTCGGCTTAGTGTCAAAATGATTGGTGACCATGCGTGATAACAATAATCCACACTCTCATACTTTATATTATAAATGCGAAAGTAACTTTGTCTGTCTGTGTGTGTACCTTTTCACTCTTAAACCGCTGAACCGATTCAGATGACATTTAGTATAGAGATAGGTTGTGACCGTGGAAAGGACATAGGATGTACTTTATCCCTATAATATGTTCCCATGGGATAACTTTAACGGTATTTTGTCGTTCCCGACTCCAAGCGCGAGCAATAACTGGTACTGAGACCTCTATCCAATACTCTACATTATCCCCTAGTTATCCACATGAGACAATTAACTGTATGTAAGTGAGGTACGTGAATTGCACTCCACTACTCTTTCTACAACTATGACCATCACATAACAACTAAAAGCATCCAGCATAAAATGTAATGAAAATTATTCGCATTAAGCGTGGTCTCAATAGGAATTCACGTTGTCGATGTCGTGTACGAGGCAGGCATGAAGACACGTGGGCCAAGGATCCGGCGACCGAGACAGCCGGGTCGCGACCTGCCGACCGGGTATTGATCAGCGGAGGCTGGGTAGTGGGTGCAGACTGCGCGCCACGGGAGCAGCTGCGGTCGATACCATCGATGTATGTGTGATAACAGATACTGCACCGCTGTTGAATTACGAGTACTGTCTTTGGTACTTTGCTACATTTGTCCCAAACTCCAAATGTGCCTTAACTTAACATACGGATTTTTGGTACAGGTACTACAGGTACAAATTGTACAACATGCACAAGTACGAAATATGTACCTACTGTTTAAACCTGCAATCCTGTTTTCAATCGGCACAGCTGTGAAGGACAGTAATTTCTATTCATATAAGTACATAATTATCAAAAAACGGCTGGGAAAAAATGAGAGCATCATCGGCGTAGTCGAAGTCAATTAAATACGCATTATCAACTCAAAAACTACCCGTCAGATCTCACTCAAATATAAATGGGACCAAATGAAAAGCACCAGCTTTCGAATATAAACATAATCATCAAAACCTGTACACCCATTAGAGTTGTGAGGTGACTTTTTAAAAAATACAGTCGAATTGAGAACCTCCACCTATTTTTGAAGTCGGTTAAAAATTAGGTCTACGTTTAACTAGTCCTCACCTTCCTCTCATTTCGTTGTCTTGTTTGAATAGCGGATGTTCCCGCGAGAGTCCACGAGGCCTCAATAATTAGGGTATGGGGCCAAGGATACTCTTCTCACGTTCAATACGCGCCTGCTTCCTGTTTTATTCACTTTACGCTGTCTTTTGAACGGCACAGTAATAACCTGACATCTTGTATGTTTTGTGTGTATTGTGCCACACCTTGCCTCGCTTTACCCAAACCCCACTTCGCGTCACCACACCTCATGGCACCACTTCTTTCGTTCCCTTTTGAAGGATATAAACCTCTTCCGTAATAATATATGTATATCTATATCTACTAAATTAATAGATACTGTATAGCTTAAAACTGTGATTATAGTCGGTTGATACAAGTTACAACAGACAGCACGTTACCATCGGTCCCCGCTACTCCCCACCAAATGTGGCAGGCTGGCAGCTACAAGGTCGCGCGCTGTGACTCGTGTTAATTGTCACGTGACTATTTACTTTGTTAGACGTATTCATTTGTTCACTAAAATATAGATAGGTAGGATGTAGGTAGGTAATAGTTTTATTTATAGTAATATTTTGGGATCTTCATATTATAATCTATAGCTTCAACCCGATTAAAGGCCCACTACTGGGCACGGGCCTCTCGTGATAAATTGAGTAGGCCTATAGGATACTCCACCACGCTGCTCCAGTGCGCATCACTGAAAAGGTTAGTGACCAACCTACGTAAGTGTCGGAAGTTTTTATACCGCCCGAAGGCCTCTGACATAATATGTCCTAACGACTGTTATCTAATGATGACAACCGGGAGTGACTACTTTACGTGCCCTCCGATGCACGGAAGCGCTCAAAAATTTTAGCCACTGGCGGTCACCCATCCAACTACCGACCGACCCCGCCGTTGCTTAAATCATTCTATCACTCGGGATCAACGCCAGCCGTCGGGCTATGAGCTACTATTAGATATCTATACCTACATAACATTTATATTAATATTGACATAATTGACCTTGCGTACACCTCAGATTAAAGAACTTATAATCTGAGGCATAAACGATAAATGCCAGAGATTGTTGAAAATTTGTATTGACATCAAGTGAGTATTAAGATGATGTTTGTGCAAGATATTCTTATAAAGTAGTACACAATAGGTCTGAACCTCCGAGATAAATAGGCCAAGGACGAAAGAGAATCTTGTCTGACATGCGCCGCTCATTCCTGTGTTGCGATCGTACTCTATCTTCATTGTACAACTTTTGTTTTACGTTCATCTAAGGTCGTGGGCAATTGTAAAAGATTCTACGCTAACTATGTAATGATTATCTGGTCTTTAGACTGCAGCGCTCTACGTCTGGTGGCGGTCCAAGATTCCGTCAACACAATAACTACTCCAGATAAATCCATTTTCGTTTTCTTAACCACATAATTTATAATTTATACCCAAAGTTTTTAAATATTACTAAGGAGAAGTATCTTTCATATCAGCGTTTCAATTCAAAATATTATATTGTTGTATGAATGTTTGAAACAAGGGTGTGGCTGTGGTCATCATTTTTGACGCGACAGAAACTATTCAGAACACATTATAGGTATTACTTTGGTCGTGTTCTCGCCAAATATTCTCACTCCCTAATATGTAAGAATACACGTTAACTTGTCCTAGGTCTATCCAAGTCCTGTAAGCAAAATGTGTTGTATACGAATGTGCCGTGTTTACTTTCAAATCGAGAGGCCTACTAAGCGTACTCTCGGTTTGGGGTCATCCGGGGCGCGGGAGCAAAGACCGGGTCACGTCGGGAATGGGGCCAAGGATCCTGCGGGTGCCGTATCGAGTGTGGCCTCCGCTGATCGATTTCCGACGTTATTATACTTTCCAGTGTTTTGAGACGCTTTACTTTATACAAGTGATCGAGATAACACGTCATAATGTTGCAGTAGTCTACACAGAAATTTACATATCCCTTGCAACATTTTAACTTTTAAGCCTTCCTTCTAGTAGTCCAATAAGCCTTATTCTTATGCAAGATTAATCGACTTAACTCGGTTGATCCGTACGTTTTAGACAGGTTTTCTCCAATCTTGTAATTCCTGTTCTCGTCTTGCCTCGGCTGGTATTTGGATGTTAACGTGAAGAGGTTATTAGTGTAACTAACCAGCCACCTGCAGCGTGTTTGCGAGGCTGCAGGTGTTCGGAGACAGCGATCACTTCCCGGCCCTCGCTACGCGGTGCCTTGTCAGTTGCCCGTCGGACCAGTTTGTATGCAGATGTTTTATTGGATTGCAGAGGCAGTAATGTTTTCCAGACGGGGTTCCACGGTACGTTCATTTAAATCATTTAGGTTTGTTTGGGACATCCGTCACCGTGCGTTTTAGGTAAAACGGGTGTAGAGGTACGTTACGTAACTATCTTGGTGCAAGCTGACGAAATTATTGGAAATTTTAATGTGTACATTTTAATGTCTTAATTTATGCAATTGGATGAACAGTCACCAGACGCGGTGTACAGTGTTTGTTCTTATGAATAGCAACTATAGCAACACATTAATAATCGAATGAAGCATGTACATCTACTTATGTATTAGGTATTATTATTATCCATCGCCATCATATCGTCGGTAAAACTGAATCAGTTTGCAAGGTGGCGTAGGCTGAGCGTGGGCGTGGGCGTGGGGTTTGTCGACGGGGAATATTTATCGGTCGTCTGAATTGAGGCGGAGCCGGGCGGGGAAGGGACTTCCAGTTCAAGTTAAGAGAAATTTTAACACCCTGATAGGAAAAATGTACACTTTTCGGGAGATAAAATACTGGTATTTTACTTCACATATTCAATGAAAATTTTTTCACCATAAATATAAAACAAACAAATATACTTTTATATGACAGACTGCATAGTAAGCAAGGCCACTGTTTTTGTGGAATGATCGAGTTCAAAATAATGTACTCTTACTCTTCTTTTTATCTCTGTTTACCAGTTGTGATCATAATTAGGTATATTATACAATATTGTATCGTTATCCATTTGTTAAAAACGCGTGGATAAATGTAATGTAGATGATAATAATCTAATAATTAGCAACAATTAAGTATTGCAATTATGCAATCCCACAGTCGTTGTGCAATTTAGGTATTGTGCGCAGCAGAATAAATTGCTGAACATAAATAAATGCACGTACCTACAGTACAGAACTACAGACAGACGACGCGACGGTATGTGCGGTATAATATTACACGGCTAATATCAAGTGGCAATCCGTCTTACCGATAGGTATTAGGTACAGCCTAACCTAGACTATGTCAGTGACTTTCCGACTCACACACTGTCTCTGCGTTGTGTACTTGAGATTTGTTTTGGTACTTAAAATGAATTCATGCACATACACACATACGTAAATATGAGTACATAATTATAGCACGTATGTAGGTATAGTCCACAATTCTACATAACAACTGGAATACAATCACTACCTAACAAATTAAAATATATGTAAATAACTAATCAAAATCAATTGCGTAGTTTTGAAGATTACATCAGAAATAAAGTGGCTGAATAATGATATACCTAGTTCTATATTTTGTATTATCATAAATGGTTTATGAAAACACCACACAAAAGATTGATAACGATGTTATGGGGCTGTAGACGATATTGTAACTTTGCTTGCATTACCTATCGCATATTGTTCCAGTTATTTCATTAGTAACTATCTTTCAAGAAAAGTTTTATTAGTGTAACGGATAATAGGGGTTGTGTGATCCAATGGTGCTACATGGTTTCCAATGCATAAGTGGCTTTTACTCAAATAATAATACTTTAATTGGGTACAAATTTACGACGTACACGTCACTTGATATGCACGATTATCTTTTGAAGCTAAATTAATAAGATAAATATCATACCTATCGGTATGTTGCAACAAAACGCAGAATTTACGAGAGCTAATTATCGGGAGTATTAAAACGCCAATTCCACTTATCTTCCAGGTGAAGTACCTGCTGATAACGTGATAACAACACCCAAATCGAAGTGTCGAAACTATTCACTAAGAACGTTGATAACACTGATAGCTTAGACCACGCTGTTATCGAAGTCGTTATTACGGTTGCATAACTACTACCATAAAAATATAAGTTGCCGTCGATAACTCAATTGTCCCCTCGAAGTGCCAGATGTCCAAAGGCGTCCAAAGCTAGTGCTGACGTAACAACCGAATGCGAACAGTTTTAAGGACAATAACTCTGAATGCTGAGCTCGGCTGGGGCCCTGGGGTGGTGTGGGGGCCCGCATCGATCGAGGCGGCGGCGGCCGCGCGTGCGCCCAGCCCGCTCGATACCGCGGGACGGGAGCTCGGGACACGTCACCCCGCAGTGCCCCGCAGTGCCCCTCGCCCGAGGTAAACGACTCGCGAACGTTACGATAGGTCTAGAACCGTATACGAAATGCGGAATATCTCCATTACGTTCGCGGCACCCAGTTTGGATTAAATTATGAGCACGTTGCGCTCGAGCTCTGCAGCAGAAGGGCTCGAATGAGATTAAGACTTGTTTTGATGAAAGCTGAAGTCTCCTAGGTTTAAGAGTTGCTTTATGATAAAATTAATACTTACCTACATCTATTTCCTTGTGATATCAGCGGTTCGTAAGGGGTACTATTTAGTGGAAGGCCAAAGATGAAGCAGAAGCGATAAAGGGAAGCTGTAGATGATGCTGTAAATGTGTATGATTGCTCGTTAAACGCTCATACAACCGCGTAGGGGTTTTGTGTTGCTGGTGACTAGGACTTGCACAAATAGGTATTTACGATCCAGGAACAAAAATATATGCGTCGATTACATGAATATTTATAATGTAGTCAAGCATTAACTTATTCAATATAAAAAAAAGAATATCTGCTCCGATCACCATCGATTGATTGAAGATCGCAAGAAGGATACCGTCAACTTGACCCATTATGTAATTACCTTTTATTATATTTTATTTTAAAAATACATAATAGGTATTTTCAGTGACTTTCTGAAACAAACGATGCATATTTTTTCGCACATCACTAATTCAATTACGTGGTTCACGTTGAAAGTCCGCACCGCGAAATTTAATTACACAAGCATTGAACAAACACTTGAGTTCAGCGACATTTTACCGTGTTAAGATAATTTATTGTATTAATATGTGAAGTGGGTTTATAGTGCTTTGTCCGACTGGGTAAACACCGATACACTGTGACTGGTTCAAATTGACATTTTGTTAACTTATTTTATTACCATCTCATCTAATACACGCTTACAATCTTCTTATACCTACTTTATCGCCATTCAATAATATTATATGTAGGTACCGTGTTTTTTTATGTTAAGTTTCCTACCTAATGGTAGGCTTAGGCACCGCATCCACCACATCGATGTCGGTACAAGCAGCCTCTGTTGGATCTATCAAGGTATCAACCGAGAATTCAATTTTTCTGAGCCTTTAGCAGCCCATACGAACTCAATTCTCATTACTCCGTAGCCTATTTGGTACCCTGCCTGCGAAGCAAGGGGTCCCGGGTTCGATTCCAGGCCAGGCATAAATATGGTTATGTAACAGATAAATGTTTGTTCTCGGGTCATGGGTGTTGGTGATGTGTAATTTGTGTTGTCCATGACACCCACGAAAAGGGAAACAATTCCACTTAGATAATCGATTGTACTGAATGAAATATGAGTAACTACCTGCTTATGTAACTTCGATAACAAAGCGTCAATATAATACATACTCTATATTGATCTGATCTGATTAACAATAACAACCCCGATTTAGTCATAGCAACGCATTACCAGAATTAAGGCTTGTTCTGAACAAGTTTTTGTAAATTTTACAAATCATTGTAAACTCATGACGGTCGATTCCAATTTTTTCAGCATTTGAACTTATAGTACCTACCTATTCTAGTTCTCACCACTAGGTACTTCATAATATTACAATATTTCATATGTAAATTAATCAACATCTATGAAATCCATGCTCTATCATAATGATCATAATGCTTAATCAATGTTGCAAAATAATTATTTGACTGGCCTATTATCACGAGATAATAGTAATATTTGATGTGTTATTGAAACGGCCGCGATGTGACGATTAGCAACATAGCAACTGAACTATATTCTGCATTACCTATCTGTAATCGACGATAACATATCACGGCCAGATGTCTCGGCGGATTGTGTCAATGAAACGCCGTATCTCTGGACGTCAAAGATAAACTTAAAGTTGTTGATTTGCAGTGGAATTACTTCTATTTACGCACATCACTATCTCTGTACAGAAACTTCTAGATCACTAGATAAATACTTAGTCTTTTTTTACTTTGTATATGTGACTACTTGACTACGTTCCCACCTGATAGTGGGTGGGTAAGTGGCAACGTACCTATTTAATCCTTACATGGTAAAGCGCGCTAACTTAGAACTTAGAAAATAAGAACTTAAGTAGCCACATGTGGGAATAGTTAGTCCTGTTTGTTCTTGTTAGTAATAGTACTGAGATGGTTGTTTCTAAAACGTGTAACCGGCTAAGTACAGTGGCGGGCGGTAGTTCTACTCCGGGCGAACTAAGCTCTGCCTATTAATTAATTTTACAAAATCCTTAATCACTAAATTATGTTCCAATAGTGATGTTAGCAATGAAACATGTACTCTATTGTGATAATGGTCAAAGTCGTGAGAGGGTATAGATACGAGGAGTCGATAGCGCTCGAGTAGCGCAGGACGAGAGGGCGCCAGCAACATCAAGGGTCTTGCATCAGATATTGCCTCGAGTGTTCATATTACATCTGCTTGTAATACATTAGGTATATTGATTCTCTTATCACCTTGTCTATCTTATATTAGAATTAGACCTAATACTCAAGATTAAAAACTCACATACTTATACCTTTTTATATCTTAAAACAACTGCTTTTGATGAACAAACTGTTCATGTTAGTGATTTTTGTGTTGCGAAACAAGGAATCCTTATGCATGAGCCTTATAATGTTCACTTATGCCTGATAAATCACGGTACTGATAAATAATTAAATATTTACCAGGGTCCCGAGCACATAATAGGTAGGGTTCCTCTGCAATATTCCCCTTAGAGACTGCCCCCACCCGCCTCCCGTCGGATTGCCGAACGAGGGGGTGACGTCACCGATCGATCCCGTTCCCGTCCAACCCCCTCGCCCCTCGGGGCCTGTAACGTGGCATGATGTAATGTTGTGTTTATACTCTCAGTACTCTTGGCGTTATATGATGCTGCGGGGAGTCCAGCGGCCCGAAAACATTATGTAATCTCATTGTAATGTTGAGAAATCAGTTCCATTGAAGGTCTATTTGAAACGTGACGTTCGGTTACACCTATACGTGATTTATTCCGTACGGTGTATCCGTAACACATGAATGTCGGTTAATATTATTATGTGTATAATTTATGTACCTACCTACAGACCTACGTTTTTGGATAGTAATTGTGTCTAGCTGCAAAATCGGTGGAGCGCTCATAGCCTGGCGGCTTACGTCGATCAGTGATGGACAGCGAGCGCGGTCCGCGGTCGGTAGTTTGATTGGATGGGCGATTGCTTGTGACAAAAATTTATTGTGCGTTTCCATGCTTCGGAGGGCATATAAGTTGCGGGTACCGCGGGTACCAAGTTGCGGGTAGACCTTAGCAGAACCTACACTCGAAACAATGTTTTGACGGTATTCTTTAATGTTTTTTTGTTTCTGAACAGATTGCGATAACAAACACTAAATGTTACGCAAGCTTACATCAGCGGATACCGCGCCTAAACCAGTTTAACGGTTTCTGAGATTAAATAACAAACGCACACACTAACAAAAATTCTAAAAATCATTGCTATGCAATATGCTATTGCACATAACATTTAAAAAGAGTGTACAATTAAATTGATCTAAACACGAGGCTTATGCATAGTGGATAACTTAGTGGCTGACTATCTGGTCGCTAAACTAATCCTAGCTATCTCACCAGATTCGTGTGGTCAGTCGCACCTGCTGAATGAGTGTGATAAATGTCTGTAAAGTCGGTTTACGAACGATTATTTTACGTGATAACGTCTTAAGGGAAGAGAGATAGATGCGTTGCAAGCCGAATGTTTAGGCCGATCGTGCCTCTCAGCCAGTCTTAGTTTAAATTCTTATATTGTTCTTTAGAACTCGTTGTTGTTACATAATTTGAGTGTTAATTAATCATCGTGACAAACCGCTAACTAATGATTTATATAAAACTAGCGACCTGCCCTCGCTTCGCTTCGGGAAACTTATTCCTTCAGTTTGCAAAGATTTAGTTATATATTTTGGATAATTCACACTATATCTTCATAATTTATAGCCCATGTTTTATCCTGATGTGTAAGCTATATTATTGTAACGTTTCATCAAAATCCATTCGGTAGTTTTTGCGTGAAAAGGTAACAGACAGACAGAGTTACTTTCACGTTTATAATATTAGTAAGGATAGAAGCACACATTATCTCAAACATTCTACCTAAATAGGTAATGCTTTCGCTCTCAAACTACTCGTAGTTATAAGAACATTCCTGTCATACACTACGTTTCAAGTTCTCTGTGCAGTTCCGCCACAGCGCCAGCGCTCCAGTATTTAAACTGATTCCGTTAGGGCGGGCTCGGTGCTAATGGATTTTGCGAGTGTTAGTGCATTTCTATCGTCCTACGTGCGGGGAACGTAAATAAACATTGACACGTGGGGAGAGGCGCGCATGCGTCGCGCGCCGTCCGTTCGCGTCCCCGGGGTCCCCCCGCGGGCCCCACCATCGATCGCCCCATCCGACCGACACATTATACGTGACGGGACGCCGCCGGCCGTTATGGAGCGCGCCACCATGGGAAAGCACGGCACTCCTATTGATCCCCTCCTCCCCCTTTCGATAATAATTGTATTAAATGTACTGTGCTTGCAGAAAATATGAAATATGGCTTCTCTTGATTTTCTTATGCTAATACCATTTGCTGATGTAGGTGCTTCTTGCTGTGTCCTTTTTTTCTTTAGGTAAAATTATTCACGTTGTACTGGTAGGAATGCAGTATGTGTTTGGCGCGTGCCTATTAACTTTAACTCAAATTTTTTTCAATTTGAAATACCTACGTTATAATATGTAAGTATATAAGTAAGTTAATTATATAGTGCGACTATTTTGATTTACTCTTTAATTTGCTTTTACCACATATTTATTGAAGTAAAATATTCTTCTTCTCATCATTCTTTATCTCACTTAATATGTCTTATTTAAATTTCTGATACTAAAATTTATCCCGTTTTTCGTGACTTTTTAATTTGAGCTCCTAGCCCATTTTTACACAGTGTTAAAATGCTACGAACACTGTTTACAGATTCACAGATAAGGAGAACTACAGTAATGTCATTTAATTTAGACAAATGTAGAAAATGATGTTTAGCAAGTCCCATTAACGCACATGTATGCTGAAGATAAGTACATACTGTGACGGACGCGGTTCGCTTTCGATTTTGGACTTTTGGAGATTGGATAGAAACTAGCCAGGCGGATTAAATTTAAAACCCTCCCCGTTCTAGAACCATGTTTAAACTTTAAGGTGGGTGGTGACAAGAGACTATTGCCCTCCAACATTAGACACCTACCGTAGCCTCGTACGTTGTTACTGCAGGATGCATCATGAGTTCAAAAGCAAGGAGTCAATTTATGCCAGTCATTTTGTTCATCTACCATTACTACTTACTCTACATCCCACTGTCATTGTTAGACTATGGTGTCATGTACAGCTTTAGTCCTTGGGTTTTTTACATTTTTATTAGGTACTTCATCTAGGTAAATTTCTATTGGAAGATATTTCGATACATTAATGATAACTGTTGCAAAGAGAAACAGTACAGAAATAACGGTATTTATACAAGTGAGTTAAACTTAGGTTAGTTACTACCTATTAGTTAGTCCTAGGTACAATACGGACCTGTAGTGTCCTTCATGTGTCACGGCAGACACGACCTCACGACACCCCGCCGATACCGAGAACCGGGCGGCAGAAATCAATACGTTGGCTGTGTGCTCTATGGCTGTATGCATCGCCTCCCCTTATTAGCGCGGCAACGCAACGCCGCCATTAACTTGGCGTGCGACGGCTTCTCCCTATCAGGCTATCAACGCGACTCGTAGGTATAGGAACTATTCGGACAAACCGGTTTTGTTGTAAATGACGTCACCGCAACGGATGGTTACCGTAATTACACGGAAGGCCGATAACGGTGTAATCGACTTGTTCAAATGTTTTCGGCTTCGACTACGCGCCATCGGGATCGATAGGGGCCATAGGGGCTATTGTCGAACGTGTTTTACAACCGTCTAGCTCGACTATTGAACACGAGTTGAAATGGAAATTTTATCTCTTCTGAATATGTTGTAAAGTTATTATAACAGTCGAAAGGCAAATAGGCAAAAGAGCCACTTTGAAAATAATAACAATGATGACAATGCTTTGCCAGTTAAGAACGCCGTTTGATGTTTCCGAAATCTCACTTCTCAACGTCTCGACATTTGTAGTTTTACAATTTTGACTTGCGTTAAGTGAACTGTCAATCCCCAAGACGAAATAAATGGCGAAATAAACGAATTTAAATATTAATTATCTTTCACAACATCCAGACGTCCTATAGGTACATTGTGTAATAAAAAATAGGCCTCCGATCGAAACGATATAAGGTTGTACTTTGTTTGACCAATCTATTTCATATTTGATATGGGACATATACTTAAACGCTCTAGACCTTCACTACTAATATTAAAAATCGCAAGTAACTGTTCGTGTCAGGTTTTCTTTCCACGCTTAGTGCGCTGAACCGATGAAGTGAAATTTGTTATGGAAATAGTTTGAGAAGTTGAAAAAGGACTAAGATAGTTTTTATTCATAGAAGTAATACGTTGTCGTGTCGATCTTGTCGTTCTCGATTACCACGCGGCCGAAGCGGCGGCCGGTGTAAACGAGTAAACAGAACTACGACTTGAGTCAGTTTAATAGTTGTCTAAAGGTACGAGTAGTAATAAAAGTGGAAAACCAGACTGCGACTGATCCGGCATCGAGAGCTCGGCCTCCGCCTCCATTCTGAGCGAGCCATAAATTAGTGTTATCTCCGTCGCTGTGCCCGCTTGAGCCGTGGCATTCCAAAGATTACCAAATAACGGTATTTACACTAATCTCTACGGTTTTAGTAAAATAAGCCTTTTGTTAATATTTTCTGTATCTTACGCCTTTCGCATATTCTTTTATGTTAATAGTAGACAAACGGGCAGACGAACCACTTGACGGTAAGACACCACCGTGGCAGTGGACATCACTAACATAAAAGGCCTCATCGATGCGGTGTCGGCCAGGAAGGAAGAAGAAAGAGAAGTTACAAGCTCTCAAGCCACCAGCCGCAACATGACAAGTCATCTGGCGGCACACTCAAGCAAGAGGTAGCTAACCAGTTGGATTTCAGCCCCACCACCAATGATACGGTTATCGACTGGCACTATAGGCCAATTTTTGTTTAGGTCCATTTCACTCGCGTGAGGTCAAAATCTCTTCAACGTCAAGATCCCTTCAAATCAGAATTCAATAGAATTTGATTATGGACTACGAAATTACCATAGTTGTTGGAAGATTGAGACTCGTTCTAAGAAATTCAACAAGCCTTTCAAAATTAAGATCTGATATAGACTTACAACGTTACTAAACTCACTTGAATTTGTTAAACAGACTGAATAGCCGCATTCGATATTTTCACTCTACTTGTAGGTACATGTACTTGTAGAGAGTAAACTGGCTGAGCGAATCCGTGTGCTGTGCAAACAGATCGGTATAGCTAGATCTGTACGTGTAGGTGGAGGGACGCCGATCGTTACAGATAATACATTGGTCTAGGTTGGTGGCGTCCGTGCACGGCGCAGGCGTGAACCTCTCCCTCTGCCAGACCCCTCCCGGAACACGCCAAATCTGGATGCAGTCTGTTATTTACTATCTATACAAAGGCACGCACGCATTATTATTTAGCGGCCAAAAAGTTCATTGCCAGTATGACATCGCTCCATAAGCCGATAAACTAGACTTGTCTAGAGTCTTAATTTGTTACAAACTTCTGAGAACTCTCAATTCTACCCTATCTGAACATGTAGCTATCAGATAACATGGAGCTTGCAGGCTTTTGTTAAGGCTCACAACACAACAGACTTTATTGACCTTATCAGAATTAAATAGAATTTGATTTCATCTTCAGAGACTAGCTGTGAGCTTCAAAAACTACGATTATCCTACCTGTATATTATATAGTGATTCTAATTTATTAACGACTCTCAGCAAATTGAGTTTCACCAATTGACGCATTCAATTTTGCTAATAGTGAATACACCTTCCCTAATTATTGATTATTATGTTTGTTTAATTAATGTCTAATCGGATTACAAATAGTTGACAGAAAAAGTCCTAATTGGTTAACCCTTTAGAATAATAAAAATCTATGAACTCCCTTGTCTTTTTGTAACGCAAAACTTAACTACATTTGCAATGAAAGTAATCGAATTCATCCTCGGCTCGTTCGTTTTAGTTCATCACGAAAGAATGTAATCGGATTTAAAACACCCTTCATAGGCACTGCGACTTTAGTACAGGTAGTAGACGTTTAATTAATAAAGTTATATGATTATTACAAATATTATACTTTTATAATTATTCACATTGGAAACTATGTTTTCACGAAAGAAATGAAAGCTTAAATTTGTCCTGTTATTAGTCTACTCATTAGTATTTACTGATTTTAATGACTGACATTAATTTCGTAGGTTGTGGCTGAATAAGAAGCGACATTGCAGAATCAACACGCATAACAGTATTTAATTAGGCATGTTATTCCTAATTTAAATGTCTTCATTTATATGTTCGATTCATACGATTAACTATGTACAGATGTGGTGATCCTTATGTAAATCGAATTTCAGCGATATGGCCACGATATCGTTATTTCAATGGAATTCAACTATTTGTTGGGGAAACCGGTTTTTTTACATAAGTAAGCTGTGCGGGATAATGTGTTTTGGAGTGGAGTCCGTTTGTCCGTAGTACTCTCGGCGGACTTCAATCACGCACGTTTACCTGCCCGTGTAACTGTTTTTTCTCGATCCTCGGCCGCATACAAAAAGCGATGAGTCGCCTTCATTGTTATTATTATTATTAAAACACAACAGAAACGAGCGGCAACGGCGAAGTGAACGGCGCGACGTTGCCGCCCCGCACGCTCGGCTGACTCGTCACGTGACGTCACGTCTCAAGATGGCCGCCATACCGGTCGGTTCCCCCGCTCCCGTCTTCCAACCGGATCCGTTCGCGTTCGTGTTATGTTACTCGATAATAATAATTTAGAATGCAACCGTCCGTAAGGAAACCGAGCGAGAATAGATTTAAATTTAATGCATCGAGCACGTCGGTTATACGCGTTAACGCTAATTGTTATTCTACAACGGCAGCTGTTTACTTTCGTTGAATAATATCGACTCTCTTAGCGGAATTCATGATCCGATCGAATGTGTGACGATTGTGCCGACGTGATTCATTTTTCACCGTGGAGACCTCGCTCAACGACTCGCACTCATCGCCGTGCGCCATCAAATTAAATTACATGTTCATTTCATTTGTCGCGGTTCGCTCTATACTGTTTTTAAGTCTTGTGGGTCACAAATGAGTTCTACAAGTTAGTAATTAATTATACTAGAATAATATGGAAGACATTAATTGTAAATTTGTGCTGTCGCCTTACCATTTAAGTACTTAATTAAACTTTGTTTCCAAAGATTTACATGCTAATTACATCTCAACGACCGTTATCTAATCCCAATCCACGACAATCTGACTTCTGGACTCGGAGCACCTTTCAGAATCATAATGGTCAAAGCAGCGAACGCCAAATGCGGTATAGTCAGCAGATCTCATAAACCTTTGAGAACATTATGGGCGAAATCTCAGATACAGAGGATTATGTGAGATTACCTAGGCCTATACCCCTCACATTGTGAGAGGAGACCCGTGCCCAGCAGTGGGACAGTTATGGGTTGTGATGATGATGATGATGATGATGATGTGAGATAGCCTCGATGTGAGTGATAGGTAACTATTATTATGATATTAAAATTAAAGGCCCGTCCAGATTAGGATAACTAACCCCTACTATCTCTGCTTATCATTCTACTGTTATATGCAACTGCTCGATTCGCCTAGGTAGGAACATAAGAAAGCATCATTTTGAGTGCAGCATCATAACAATAAAGAAAACATTTTAAATGCAACGTGATTAGACTTGAACTTAATAGATGTTATACGTTCAATTTCCTTGCACTCTGTTTAAATTACCTACCGTCTCATTATTTGGTCTGATGGAATCAAAATCAATATAAACAAGAGGGCGAGTGCATCTGCCGTGGCGCACCTCACCTCATGCATGCGTCGGGTTCGTTATCGTGCGATAAGCTGCACGGTGGAGCGGCGGGGGCGCAGCGGCGGGCGCGGGGAGAGGCGCATCCGCGTCGGGCTAACGGCTCGTCCTCGGCGCGTCGTGGTGCGCGCGCTGACGTCACCGCTCGATAATGGCCGCCGCCGACCCCCCGCGACCCTCGCGGCCGCTCGCCGCGCGCCGCGCTCAGTCTCTCCACGACCCGCCACCGAAGCGAGTGCCTCGAACTTCCGTCGCTCGGCGTCCGCGATTCGTGTGAAACCAGTGCCCGTGTACCATGGTGACGGTGTCTCTCTTTTCGAGTGACGATAATCTGTGACAATTTATAAGAGGATAGAGGAGAGCCGATCTCTCGCGCACGGCTCGATAACCGGCGGCGAGATGTCGGTGATGCAGAAGCGACAGCACTGCTACTTGTGCGACTTGCCCCGCATGCCGTGGGCCATGTTGCACGAGTTTTCCGAAGCGGTGTGTCGCGGGTGCGTAAACTATGAGGGTGCAGATCGCATCGAAGTTGTGTTGGAAACGGCCAGGCAACTGAAACGCGCGCACGGATTCCAGGAGGGCCGAGGCCCGGCCCACGCGAAGGGAGCTCACCGGGCGCCGCTGGAGGCTCATCAGAACGGGGCGGAGGCGTCGGTACGGGGTCAGCCCGCGCCCCCAGCGCACCACGCGCCGACCGCCGGGTTCACGCTGCACCACACGCGGCCAGCGTCCGGAGCCGGCTTGCTGGCGGAGTACACCAACAGACGTGAGGAGCACGAGGGCAGGCGGCTCGCCCACTTGCCGCTGGCGCACTTGCCGGCCCACGGCGGCGCTCGCCTGGCCCCTGGCCTCACGTTGAAGCGGCCGCTCGATGACGACGACCACCAGAACCACCACGAGACCGGCAAGCGACTCCTGGAGGAGCACTCTCGACCGCCGCTGACCCGCGGAGACTCATTGCCCGCCGTTTCCCTCGCTGCGCCCTTCGCACCTGACCGAGTATTCAAACAAGAGAAACACCCGCTACGCACACCTTCTTTTGATGCATCTTCTTTCAAATCTAATGGTAAGTAATTCGTTTTTCATTTTTTAATATTTTCGCTGAATTTCATTTCTATATATTCATTGTACAATTAAAATAACTGTGAATAGTGCATAATATTCCGGATTCTGATGTCATCATGCAAACATCTTAAAAAATTAAATCTTGTGTGCTTTGTAGCGAATTGAGAATAACAATTTTTACATGTACAAACATGTATGTGCATGTAAAAAATAGACGATTACTTTAAGGTATAAAAAAATAATCAACAAAACATTAAAATTACAAATGTTTCATTAGATATTTAAATTAGAATAGTTTCAATCGGAAACAACATCTAAATATAATTAGATTTTGAAGTGAAAACTACTACAGTATGGTTGTGATTTGGAATTCGATGAAACGGAAATGACGCGAAAATGAAACGAAACGGAAATGAAAAAGACAGACAGATTTTACGTGGGAGAAAATGAGATAGGAAGATTAGCAAGAGTTAAAACTAAAGTTCGCTGCAGCGCTAAAACAATAGTTATGACATCTAACCAAACTATTTTTTTTTGAAGTTCCACTTCTAGCACGTGTGAATTATTTTTTTTGGGTCGTTTAAATACAAAAATGATTTAAAACTTTTTATGGGCATTTTTTTAATGTAGCTTAAATCTTAATACTTCGTTTAATGACTTGATCTGAGTAAGATCGTGTATTTGGCGTCTTTCAAACAGTCTCGTATTTTGTTAAATTAAGCACCTTACTTGAAAAGTTTTGCATATTATTATGTGAAAAATGTTTGGGAGTTTTCAACAAAGTCTGCAGCGGAAATATTGATAATAACTATAACAAAAAGTATATAGTACTTTTCAAAGAACAGATTAGTTAAATGATAAAGTCTAAAAAAAGTGCAAGTAAACCATCTGTAATTGCTTTAAAACCGCCAGGTGCATTTTATCCACTTTCTAGTGCGTATGTATTTATTAGGGTACTCACAGATTTCAGATTCAACTCGATTTACAAAACTCATAAAAGATGTCATAATGCTATTATAGAAAGTTGAAAGAACAGTTAACTTTATGGGATATCAATTACAATGAAAGGAGCAAAAAAATCTAGTCACCTAATAATGTTAGGGTAATCAATAAAAAATAATTAGTTATTCGTTACAAAATACGGTAACATGTTCGCAACACAAAAAGGTAATGATAAATACGAAGTTGATAAAAACACAAAATTCATAAATTAATAAAAAACATAACTCTTGTGACGATAACAAAATATGTAACGCTTTTAAGTAAAACAACAAATATAGACGAGGTCGACTAGACAAGCAGCGGCTCAACTAAAGTTCAGTCATAATAATATAACCTTAAGTTTAGTTTTGCATCCCTCTACTGGTTGAGGACAATAATGTATTAGGTATCATCTTGTCAAGATGGTTTAATGTTGAGATTCGGTCATGGAGACTAGTCAACTTTTTAACTAATTAGAATCGCAATAAATTACAGAATGAAGCCTGCTAGGCGAGTTGATCTGATATTTAATACTAGAGACAGTCCTCAGGACTGCAATTAATCAAATAGAACGGCAAAGTATTACATTTTAGGTCGGTTATATTATTATGAGGATATTATTTACATTGTTGTCAGTGTGGAGAGTAGGTACCTACGCAAACATAAGTGACTAATATGAATCAACCTGATAAAAAAATGTTTACAACTTATTATAATTATGTAACATTTTTGTTTATAAAAACGAGCGCAAATCGGTAGGTAATGTTATTCGTCAGAAATGTCGTTGTTTACTAATAACAATGAGGGTTAACATTATAAAAATAGTTACAAAGAGAGGTCACGCGTGGAGCGATAACGCGAGTGATAGTCGACCGCGTACGTGTTCCGAACCGTGTTGGAGTTTTGCGCAAGCGTCCGCCAGGGATTCATATCTAGGTAGGTGCATTAACTCGCTCCATAAATACAAAACCGGTCCGACCGGTTGAGCGTTCTCGAAAGCGAGCCCGCGCTCGCGGCCTCTCGCAGCTCGCACACAAACACCCACGTAGTGAACGCGGCACCGCCGTGAATGCATGCACGACGACGCCGGCGTGGCAACGTCGCGTGACGTCATTTTCGCTCGCGTACGTATGTAGGTAGGCCGTCGAGCGAAAAAATATAGCGCCTGCCTACGCTTGGCAGAGTCGCTCGACCACATTCCGCTGGCGTGTGTGTAGGGAGCGCGGCGCGCCACGAGCCACCGGCCAAAAAGGTCACCGCGCGTGACGTCACCACCGCCATATGGGCCGCGCCTCGCCAGCCGACCATCACTCGCGCCCTTTCGCACGTTACTCTAATAAATTATCTGTTTACGTTCCATTTCGATCGTGACATTTGATGCGCCGCACGCAGTTTTTGCTGACAATGGCTAGACAACGTAATCGAAGGTCGTTTCGTTTTTCTGAAACCCGCTGCAGTTAATCGCAGTGTTGCACTTGCTACGCTTTCTCTATACTACTAGGTACTTCTATCATTCGTATGATGCCATTTTAAAATATTCAAGTTTTTTAAAGCTAGGTTTCCGTTTATTTCGTTCCGTAATATTGCAAAGCTATCACGATCTAATTTAGAAAGATATTTGACATAGAGGGACAAACAATAGAATGGCGATCGTAATCCCACATGTTATACCGTAGAATCTCGGTGAGTCGATTAAACGGAGTCGTCATGATTGTTCCACACAACTCCGCGACAGTCGAACGACTCACACACAACACAAATACGGGACCCGCATCGGGGACGATACGTTTGGCAACGTCGCATTCGCGGTTGCGGTCCGATTGCATATTCGAATGTGCCATTCGTATCGCTGTACGCTTACTTACCTACCCGTCTACTGCCGCCGTTGGCCCCTCGGTGCCACGTTGCTCCCACAATGACACACCGCGCTACGCAAGCGGGTTAGCACAATGCTATTTATAAAACGTTGCGTGCGAACGTGTTTACTACCCAGCGCAAGCGATGTGTCACCCAACATTGAATGTGAGGTTATTCGGACAAATTGAAACGGTGTCGTCGCGGCGGCGAGGGCCGGGTGTCGCGGTAGTCGGTCGTCTCGTGCCAGAAACTATTCTCACAGTCGCCCTATTAAACTCATTGAATGACGCCTTTATGTAATGCGCTTACAAAACAATGATTCTTTTGTAATTATTATCGCTGTAAATATAAATACGGACACATCGATTTCAACCGACGTCAATATTGTAGCGCAATAAGTTCCAATGCAATAAAACAATCTAAAGTGTAAATTATTATTTAGAGTCGAGTCAACCTTGGGCGTTAGAACGCGTAATCATTATACTTATGTACTCGGGCCATTCAAATAACTCTATGTACGTCGCTTAATAAAATAAACCGTATGAAACAAGCACACGCTTAACGAGAGCAAAAAAAATCAAATAAACATGTGACAATCTATAAAAATAATTATGCATGGCTGAAGCGTTGCACCTGCGTTCTGTTACTGAAAATAAAAAATTGCTTGTTCGCTGAAAATGTAAAGCATGATATCGCAATGTCATTAATTATAAGCGATATGAGTCATTAAGCGCTTGTTTAGCTTTAAAGAACAAAATAAAGCAGGTTATTTAGAACATTAATATGAATTTTCAGGATACGCTACCAGCGCACCTCTGACGAATGGGTCGGCCGGATCCCCCCTCGGGCGGACGGCCGGGTCGCCGCCGGTGACGGGAGCCGGCGCGGGACCCTCGCCCATGGCGGCCCTCATGTCCGTAGCGGACACCTTGCCCCCCGGCTCGCCCCGCTCGGCCGGGGGCTCACCTCCACAACCGCCACCCCAGCGCTCCGCTAGCCGCTCCAGCCAACATTCCCCGAACTCCTCGGGTAAGAGTGTGGCAAATAATACACTAACGGCCGTTTTCAATAATCCACCTTTCCATATTCACTGGATAACTTAGTAGGAGAAGAAGTAACAATTAACATTATAATGTTGTCATAATATGACCGTTGCTAGGCAACTGACTTGAAGATCAAGGATAGATAAAACATTGAGAACGGCCGCAAGTCAATTCTCAATAGCTTCAATCAAACATAACTCAGTATGTCCGTTCATAACGTTTGAAAAGAGGTCGCGCTTAATACAAGAAATACAAGGCTAAATACAAGAAATTTTATCAGACCTTGCGGACTGACCGTGTTTTGTATCGCATACGTTCGTCATTAAAGGTATCACTTCAATACTGGTTTTGCTGACCATTGTCGCTTCGACGCTTCAAATTGTATTCTTAAACATAATATCTTGCTTGGTTAACTTTCAAGGACACCTGCGGCAGTTTGAAGTGTCGTAGCGACCAGGTCAAACCGAAATCGATTTCGTTCCGTCGGTTTGCTAAAGTCGGTAACAGTCGCCTGACGAAGAGTAGGAGTCGGGCGGGCATCCGCCACCGCGCCGGGCTCCGGCAGGCGCCCGACGACCGCCCGCCCGTCCTGTCTCGCTACAGTCTGCTCACGATACCAACACGAACGTTCCCAGTGGTAGCAGACGGTAAACAGTTGTCCTCCCGTCCGGCAGGGTCGAACGGCGGGCGGCGGTCGTCGGGATCGCGGCACGTGTCCTCCACTACGTCCGTGTCCTCGACGGAGGCCAGCGAGGGCACCGAGACCGCGGCCCCCGCGCCGGCGCCGCTGCTCAAGTGCACGCTCTGCCAGGAGCGACTCGAGGACACCCACTTCGTGCAGTGCCCCAGTCAACAACACCACAAGTTCTGCTTCCCCTGCTCCCGGGACTCCATTAAACGGCAGCAAGGATCTGAGGTGAGTTTCGTGATTTATCGATTTTATCAAATACTAAAGTAAAATACATTTCTCTGCTGTAGTTATCAGAGAGTATTATGATTGATGTTAGCGCATTCAGTAGTCTTAATGTTACCTTCATTTTCAGGTGTACTGCCCAAGCGGGGAGAAATGTCCACTAGCTAACTCGACGGTGCCGTGGGCATTCATGCAGGGCGAGATTGCCACGATCCTGGGAGAGGAGTACAAACCGAAGAAGGAGCGGGAGACCTAGGGCGCCGTAGCGGCGCCCAGACTGTTTCTCTTGTCCCTCTCGTCAGCATGACGGGAGGCGAAGCCCCACGGCACGAGGCCAGCAGGCCCCGCGGGGTAGTGGCCGGGCCACACCCGTTAAAGCGATACTTGTACATAACTCTGTAAATAAATAAAATTAAGTACGCTAACCGAAGTCAACGATTCGGATTTGGTTTTGTCGGTGACGGTCGCAGGGATATGGACCGTATTCAGTGTAGTGGACTTCTGGTTTGCCGCCACCGAACGGCCTTGAGGTGAATCGGTAGCGTTCTTAGTGTTTTAATCGAACGTGAACTATACAATATTCTGAATATAGTACATATCCATTTTCGAAGATTTTACGATTATTTTTCATATACGTCGGAGGACGTCATGTGCGGGAACGCCATTCTGTGATCTGAAGTGACTCCCGCGGGACGTTCGTTTCTGGCGACGCCGAGGTGCGTCGCGAACAGGATTTCTTCAGATGCCATTTTCTTAGTTACCCTTAGGTCCTGACCATAGTGAACTTGGCATTTATTTATGTGATTCTTACATACTATAATACGAGTATAATGCAATATACGATCATGACATATTTTATGTAGTCGATTACTGACTGTAAAACGTAGTAGTGGATTCTGGAGCCGCGCCGCTCCCTGTACAGACCTAGCTCGGTGTATATTTGTATTTATTACGTACGGCGCATTGGATATAGTCTTATTTTATGCTACGAAGCGATTTATTCAGAGTGGCTCGAGTTCCGTTACCGTATCTCATTGGATGACTAAATTCGGCCTGATGTTGATTTTTATGTTTCCGTAGCTTTCGTTTCGATTGCTTTTTTGTCGATCGGTGGTGATTCAAAATTGTAGTTTTTATACGTTCCGCTCTACTGAGCCGTCGAATTTTTGGTTGGTTACTTCGTAAGGATAAGTTGCGCGCGCGGTGGGCGTACCTAGTCATTTTGTGAAATGTCAAATTGTCAGATCCGCAGACAAGCGGCCGTTATAGGAACTCTTAAAACTCGCTGCTATATTTGTATAAAGTGAAGTAATTATTATTATCATTATATGTCATAATGTTAAACGGTTTGTAGTGTGTGTCAATTTCGAAGGCTATCAGATGATCGCCTGCGGCTTGTCGATCTTAGTTTCCGCATCATTACTTGTCGTTAGATATACCGCGGCTCTTCCATTCTCCTCAGTGGACTCGTTGCCCCTGACGTGCAATCGAAGCTTGAACACATGCGTTATATTGAATATGATTGTTATTTCTCGTCACGTCCTACCGTCGGCTGCAATGAGTACGTTGGAGTCTACGAGACGCGACGAGTGTGTGAGCACTGTGTTTTTAAAGTACATTCAATAAAATTGACATGTCCATTATTTATTTTAGATATTCGTGTATATATACGTACGTTGTATATATTTTGACTAATTGTACATATTTTATTTAGAATACTCGTAGTAGCCATTGAAATGTTGCGGGGGAGGGATCCCGTCAGTATTACATATTTAGTTCTGCGAGCCTCGTAGTTATTTATACGTTTCATATTATATTACATTAAACCACTCGAACATTTTATCGATGTATCTCGCTGATTTATGAAACTTTTTGTAGTCACAGGAACATGTGTATAATAATAGACTTTAATTTATCACAAGTAAATAATGAATCGCTTGCATTTTATTTCTCGGGTGCTATCCGACCCATTTTATTCGTAGCTGGGTAGAATTATAATTTTGATGGGACGTTGTTTATCGTGTATTTGTATTATTGTTCTTAAAATTTGCAGATTGTAATAAAATTATTGTTTACGAGAATAATTGTCAATTTGTGAAGCTACGCGAAGTTGCTCTGATAGATTCGAAATTGATAATTTGTATTGTCACTGAAGTGATTCCAGCAGTTGGGTTTGTCAAATGTTGGCGATGTGACCGACACGTGGCGCGGTTAACGCTAGCACAAACAGTGCGTCTTACTTTTTCTCTCTTGAGATATTACATGTTCGTGAACCTTAGGCTAGCTGTCGCGACCCACTCAGTGCTGCATTTAAACTCTTCACTGTCGTTCACACAATGGAATTGTAAGGAATTTAATGTATTATATGTTTTCTGAAGTCGATGTTTTAATTGTAATTAACGTAGGTGGTATACATGCATTACTGAGAGGGCGCAAGGATTAAGATGAAGGGGGCTACTTTTGGTCCACATTTTGAAAAGGTATTTTCTCGTACGTAGGAACTTTTTGACGCGAACATTTAATATCTCAATTACAAATTTTATAGTCCGCCTGTACTCATAGGCTTGTTTGTAGATGTCGGCAGAGAATCGACACAAAAAATAATTTTGAGACTTGTATCTTTCTTACTGTAAGCAACAAGTGAATGCTTCGATTAAGACGTTAATGTAAATGTTGGTGAAATACAATTGATGTGATTTTATAATATTGACATTTTATTTTTGACCCAGCAACTCCCTTGTCTTTCGTGTTTAAATGCCTTTCAATCGATACTCGATCGAACTATGGAGGTTGGTAAGTTAATGAGAAAATTGATACTGCGGCTAGCAGGAGCAATTTTCAGGGCAAAAGCTTTGAAATGATATGGAAGCAGACTGTTTGGCAACATGAATGAGTATGGCAATATTAAGCTAAAGCTAAGCCGGAGTCAAGTTGGCGGCATGGATCAACCTATTGTCAACTCAACCGAGCTATCAATACTATGTCAGCTCACGTCGCACGTAAGTGGGCGTCAAGTATCAAAGTATTTTTAAAAGTAATTATGTTATGTTGGCAACGTACATAATATCATAACTATTGCTAACGTATGTTACACGGTTACATTACATCTATTACCATCATTCGATGGGTCATGGGTGGTAATGATTTTATGCAATATGGTGGTAAATGCAAAAAATTACGTTCATAAGTGTATTGAAAAAATACCTACATGAAATAAATGATTTGAGTTTGAGTTTGCATTTATGTAATTATATACAGGGTGTAATCGTTAAGTGTGCACAGGCGATTATTCCGTAACTATTACAGATATCAAAAAACTTTAAACTGATATCGAAAGCACTTTACCTAATGAGTAAAATGACAATAATAATTTATTAAAAGTAAAACGAGAAATATCCAAAAAAATTACATTAAACTCTCCCATACATTTAGTATGAGATACCTAGTAGAAAGGTTTTACTTTCTTTATTTAAAGTGGAATAGTACCTACTCCCGCGATAAAGAATTTGAATTTAGAACGAACACCAAAGAGTATCTTTCTTTTTGTTTTTATTTAGTATGTTGCTTTTCAGCCAGTTCAAATCAATACGATATTGAAACAAGGTTTATTATTAATTTGAAGTGGTAAGATAATTAATCTACACATGTGTATCTACTTGAAATTCATCAATATCATATCATACATAATTATAAAATGATAAGGGTAAAATGAGTCAGTACTATTCCACTTTAAATAAAGAAAGTAAAACCTTTCTACTATCTCATACTAAATGTATGGGAGAGTTTAATGTATTTTTTTTTGATATTTCTCGTTTTTATTTTAATTAATTATTATTGTAATTTTACTCATTAGGTAAAGTGCTTTCGATATCAGTTTAAAGCTTATTGATATCTGTAATAGTTACGGAATAATCGCCTGTGCACACTTAACGATTACACCCTGTATAACACACACAACTCGTACTGTATACAACGTCTACAGGTAATGAGAACTACAGGCTTATTAGAATATATGTAGTTATTGACTTAAAAATAATAATGACACATTGTAAAAGCTACATTTATGTGTCACACACAAAGTGTGTAAATACATATTACGCAAGACACTTAGTGACACAGTCATTGTTACTTCAATGAAGGGAGTTGCAAAAACTAAATAATATATCATACCTATAAAATGATTTTAATGAAGAAAATGATGTCCCTTACATGTACATTACGTACTCAAGGATGTGTATAAACAGGTGCCTCTGTTGTTTTGATTTAATTTACAATTGATTTAAAGTATGATTAACATTTATTAAAAGTAAACTAGCAGCTAGCATGTACGTTTAATAAGGATTAATATAAATCAATTAACTTGAGAACTACTCTAAGGCTAGACTTTTGATTTATTTTGAGCCCTTTTTTACTTATAATTTGTTACCCTTAAGTTGATATATGTAGTAGTCCGGCTACAACTGACTCCTGAGGTATTGTTTACGGCTGTGATCACCGGAAGACAGCGAGTGACCTATTCGGACTCGAAGGCACGTGCAGATGATGTGACTGTTCGTCATCGTTCTATTCAGTCATTATCTTAACAGGCTAAACAGATAGATGGACGGTGTTATCTTATAAAATTAAACTGTACCTACTACAAAGCTACTTATATGGACAAAATATAAGAGAGAGATATATAAGAGAATTGTATTTGCAACAAAAAATGTTCTGGCAAATATGTGAGGCCAATAGTTCGCCGGATAAACCACAAAAACCATATGCACCTTTGCCTCCAAGATGGCTGCCGTAACAAAGGTTGATACCCCACAAACTTGGATTTAACTTTACACTAATCCCCTCATGAAATCTAAAAAATAAAATTAGTTACGCCCTCTGACAAATTCAACCCGAAACGTAACTTTTTAATTGACTATAATGATATGTGTTTCCTTGGCCGATGGCCTGTAGCGCAGTTGGTAGTGAGTAGTTCCTTCCCCGCCGAGTGAAGGGTTCTGGGTATCATCCGACTGGGACTAATGTTTGTTCTCGGCGAATGGGTGTTTGTTATGTTCTAATTGTCTAATGTGGCACTAATCCTAATGTGGCTTTATAGGTACTTATTTTATTGGTTGTTGTTATACTGTATACCCATGGTACTGTACTGTACACCTGGAATACTATAACACTATGTATTTGCTATGACAAACATTATCACAACTACAAACATTATAACAAAGATTAAATATCATAGTATGGATTACTACTTATACATAATAGTCGTATATTATATGACGTGGCTTATGAATGATAAAAATTAATGGCATTAATATTTTGTCGACAGATCGGAGCGGTGCGGTGTCAGAGAGGATGCCGGAGCCACTGTGTCTGACCAACAGATGAACTCCGGGACCCCTCGTTACCCCGTCGATCGGTATTTGGTAAATATGGGTTTTATATTAATACTTTACATAATGAAATCATGTAATTTCAAATTATCACCACCGTGCTTGGTTCTGTCGTGACTGGAAATGAGACATTTGAATTTAGTCCTCACGAGTAATAAGTACTAAAAATGCCTAATAAAAGATAAATTTAATGTAGTTAATAACATGTAATTTTCTCTTACAACCCCCAAGTAAAATTTAACGTTACTATTTAGTTTCTAAATATGGCATTAACACATTACAGGTTGAGCGCAGCAATAAATTGGAAATGGTTAACATCACAGACGAAGACATTTGGAATGCAGAGCCAGCGCTGAGGCCCGAAGATGAAATCTTGCTTAGCAAATTGCATGATATGCTGCAATCAACTGCAGACGACTTGAAGCTGCTATCCGGAGAACTGTCGAAATATCACGAGCCGGGAGTACAAGTAAAATCATTACCGACGCCATTGGATGAAGATTTTAACGAAAAAGTTCATATTGAAGAATTAGTGAATGCAAAATTTCATGGCTACAAAATTGTTGACAAATCTCAACCTGCACCGGCCAGCGCGGAAAGGGACAAAGTTGATAGAATACTCAAATCTATGCCTTCAAGTATGCATAAGGCTAAAAAAGTTATTGATGCTGGTATCCAAGTGAATCAAGTGCCGGTACTGCAAAAATCGGCAAAGTCAAATAAATTGACGGTTTCACGCACAAAAATTATTCAAATCAATAAAAATGACAATCATGCTATTAGTGGTAATGAAGAATATGAGGGGCAACAAAAAGAAATAAGAAATAAGCCGGCAGTAGCATATAAAGAGCTTTCTTTTAAATATGTAGAGCCTAACATTAAGATGAAGTCTCCTAAATCCCTACAAGTGCAGAACATGCCCGGTATAAATATAAGAGGAGAATTGAAGGAACAGAAAGTATTACAACTGAACATTGAACCTAAAAGTACAAATATAAATGAAAATGACGCGAATAAGACCAACATTGCAGTAATTTCAATTCAGCACGATCCAGTATCAATTGCAAAATCAATTCCTAATACAAATGGTAACCACGTACAAAATCCAACGGGTTCTACTGCGATTTATGGCAGAGAACCCATACGAAAATTTTCGAAAATGTCTTCAGGTGAAAGTAGTGAAGTTGATTCAAATAATAAGGTTAATTTGGTAAATCATGGTTTTCGCAAAATAAGACCCTATAGGGCAACAAAAATGGTTGTTAAACTTCCATCTAGACAACATTCTGAGGATATAAGAAATAAAAAGAATAAAAGTAGCAAAAAGGAGTCTACTAAGCATATTAACTCAAATTTAGATGTATGGAAACAGAAATTAAATGCGGTGTATGGTTGCCCTACAAGTTCCAGAAAATCTAAATTAGGCAAGGCTGAAACTAAGAAAACTGAAACTAAATCTAAATCGCCTTCTTGCAGCCAACCTATAAAAAACAGCAACATACTAAACAACGCTGAATATATTCCTTACTCAAAGTTAACTTTAGGTGGTGCTAGAATTAGTGATATTGAAAAAGAATTATCAGGTATTCCTAATAAAACCGATATAAAGCTTGACCCCATTTTAGATAAAATCTTAAGCAGAGAAAATTCATTTCATAATGGAAGCCCTAAAGAAGATGCAGATGAAGAAAGCCCAAAGATTCTTACCACATCTGATGAGAATTTGCTTCGAGAAGTATTAGATATTGAAAGAAAAGTAAGCAAAACCTTAACAAAAGAGTTTGATTCATCTGATACCCCTTTTAAGAAGGATCAACACCTAAATGTTGATGGTCAAGACAGTTATGCTGATGATTTTGAAGATGAAAAATCAGATTATTCAAGTACTCATATTGAGAAACAAAATCAACTGACTGATGATACACAGCCAGGTGAAATGATATCAGACAAGTCACATGACTCTGATAGTGACAATGAGTTTCTTAAAAGTGATAGCAGTAAGGAAAATATTATACAAAATAAGACGTTTATAAAAAAAGCAAAACTTTCGTTTAAAAAAAATGTCGAAATATTTGAATTTGTTCCTAAAATACAGACACAAGACATTGCTACACAAAGCAACACAATTCAAAAGATATCTCTTAAAGAAACTCAAACATCACCTAGAAACGTTAAATGCAATGTGCAGCCTATTCACAATGACCTCTGGCCATCCATAGACCCAAAAGGAGAAGTGGAAAAATTGTTCCAATTAGAAAAGGATTTCATAAAAAAGCTCATTGTTGATGAATATGGAGATTTGTTGGAGAAAAACTTGAACAAACCATCAACTTCTAAAGATAACTTAAGCAATGAAGAGAAGAATGTTACAGCTTCCCAAAAGAATACTCAAACGTCACCAGCCCATGTCAAATGTGTTATGACTTCTCCTACTAGAACTAAGACAAGGACAACTTCTCCAATTACTCTATCCTTGACCGTCAATCGACAAACAAGCCCAATAAAAGAGGAATTAAAGGTCACTGTTGATGACGACAATGACTTAGGTTTATCTGTAAACCTGTCATCTCCACGGTTCAACTTGCGACTACCCCAAACTCCTCGTGAAGTAATATCCAATCTTGAATCTCATAGTCAGTCAAATCGAAATGCAACTAGAAATCTAGACTCAAGGGAGATAAGGCTGACCAGGAAGAATAGAGTCAGCAGTTCCAGCTCAGCTGATGGTGACTATTCTTCTTCAGATATCAGTAGTTTAGGAGAAGTTAGGTTCAGACTAAAAAGATTTCAGAAGCTACATGTGCCTATCCCATCTGAGTTGAGCTCTTCTTCATCTGTTTCAAAATACAACTCAGATATTTCTGATGCTATTATTCCATTGAGAAGTGAAGGTGAAGTAAGCTTGGGTCAAGTGCGTAGAAGAAACTCTAATAATAACATTAAAAGTGAGGGGGAAGCAAGTTTGAGACATCAATACTAATACCTAATACTTTTTTGGAGACAATTCATCTTTATTTTATTGTTATGTAGCCTATGAGATTTTTCATTGCATTGTTGAAAATAATGTTTTTCCTGTTTCTATTTTTAACATACCACACACCTTTAAGTACAAATTGGTTATCGCAATTTTGTTTGTGATATTTAGATGTAAATAGATAGGTAATGCTAAAGTGTACCTACATACTTATAATAATTATATATTTTGTACTATGCCATTTTATTAGTTTGCTAGTTGTAAGTAAATATTTTTGCATTTTGACTGAATAAAACAGTTGACAAAATATGTTGTTTTATTAAGTATGTTTTAATAGGTAGTTAAAGTATTATATCACAAAATACATATATTTAGTTTTCAATTGATGACCTCGTAGATATAGTCTATTTGGTAGACACCTTCTGCACAAGGTGTATCGACATGGCAAATGAATTAGTGAGTTCGATCTTGAAGAAATGTTAATTGTCTCAATCTGTGTGGCAGTTTTTTCAAGAAGTGACACAAGCATGAGCGAGAAAAACATTTTCTTGAGCCACATAGTAATAATAAGTCAATGGCCACATACGATAAAATTGTAATTTCTCATGCTATCTCATGTTGGCCACATTCACCAGATGCGCAGACAGAGAAGGATATATAGACATCTAGTGAGCGTACCCAAACATGAGATAACATGAGAAAATTCAATTGTATGTGGCACAAGGAAAATTCGTCAATTCGACGGTCTGCTGTCAAACTTGTTTGTAATTGTAAGCAACTGTGCTTTCCTTGAAAAAACCGCCACGCAGAGGGTGACTAGACTAAAGATATCTTCATTCTGTCTCTATTTTTTCATGTCATTGGCATAAGTTGTTCCTTTTATTGTGTGAGTGAGACAGATGATATCGATGGGTCTATTCTATACTTTTCTGCGTCTGCGCCCAGAACTTCTCTGTCTACGGGTTCACAAGTCACAGATTATGTACCTTCAAAGTGTAATTTATGTTAATAATAACATGGGTACCTTTTTTTTTCTTTTCTGCCAGCTAGGTACTCAATAGTCCGTTTTTCTAGACCTGGCAAAAGTAGTAAACAAAACCCTTTTTGGAACATTACATTTTCACACAGCTGCACGTTTCAATTATGATATAAACAATTAATACACACTGCTTTATACCCTTTTTGCTATAGTTCGCTATACACCAAAAACTGCTTCTAATTTACTAAATTTCATCCACAGAGTACTTTGTAATAAACGGATTTCATCAAACATGAAATTTTGAAGCTCATTGTCATTTGCATAAATTGCACAGTACAAATATTATTACAACAAGAATTTGACATTTATCGATCGGATATCGGACATTTGAATCGTAGTGAGTGATGGAAAGACAAATAAATCGATTAGTTGTATTGGCTTAAACGATTCATTAAAGGATAGTTATCGATGTTTACTTTTGGATAGACTGAAATATTATTTTGCTATTTAATATTGCATGACCGCTCCAACAGTCATTTTAATCACTCCTCTATTAGTCGAAGAGTATTAACTATTAGTATTACGTTCATAGAACGAACATAGACCATAAAACTGTTACGAATAAAAATTGGCAAAATAGCAACAGATATTTTTTACAGAATATTAATTTGTTACTTTCCGAAACGAGTATGTAACACTAACGAATTATGTTCAAAATTTAAATCATTATCAACAAAAACAATATTATACGTAAATTGTTAACTATCAATTAAACGTACTAAAAAATAAAAATACTTGAACTAGGGTTGGCTACACTGTTTCCAGTCGAAGGCGAGTTGCGAATGAAAAATCATTTTTTTTAAAATAATTAAAAATATTCTGTCCAGGATTTTTTTTGTCTACCCATTTTTAATATATTTTCTAATATACGAAATTTATTATAAAATAAGTTTGATTCTATTATCAACCCGGTGAATGTTGATTTAGGTTCGGATCTTAGACCAAATAGTTGACGTAGTGTTTATCAAAGAGCATAATTCTATACACTACGGTAAACGTAGTGTCTATAATACGTTTTAAGGAGTGCGCACATTACACCAACTCGACGTCAACTCCACTCCGACTCCACTCCGTTTCAACTCCGACGTTCCGTTCCGCGATCAACGCTTCATCGACGTCAACTCGACTCCGTCTCCACTCCGTTTCAACTCCGACGCTAGTTACATTACGTCATTGTGTCGGTCGACGCGTGGACTACTCGTCTACGGTGAGTCGTCAACGCAACGTCGACGCGTTGGTCTCGAAACGGAACGGCTATGGGTGTAGGGCGAGCCGTACAGGGCTTTTAAGTATAAGTTCGAAATTCAACCTTACTTTCAAAGATATAAGGCTCATAATTGAATGTTAGCTTTGTCAAGGTTTTAGTCGCGTTGGCGTCTGTCGGTCGTGGAGTCGTTGTAATGTGCGCACTCCTTTAATCGTTTTAGATACTCTTTGACCGCGGCGGATGTTGTGGTGGGGATTGGGGATTTGCTTTTGTTTGTTTTGTTTCATTTTCATAAAATTATCGGATCCCGCCACATCCGTCAGTCAATGTGCAATTGTGCATTGTGCGTATTTGTTTAATTGTTCCGTTCCGTTTCTTTTTTTAAATTGAAAGAGTATTGTTTAGGAGTTTTATTTACCTTCGATGAAAATAGAACGCTAAAATGGGGGCTCTGTCTATTCTGTTGATGTTAGAACTCTGTTGCGGTGTAATCAATGCACTCCCTGGGCCAGGATACGACTGTTCTTATTGTCAACCAGAACAAATTCATATTGCTTTTGGATGTAAGTACCCTCTATGTTATTATGTTACAAACGTTCCTATAGCACCAATGTTCGATATACATGAAATCTGGTATGAAAATACCTTGAGAATCTGGAATAGGATAGAATTTGTCCCGATAATATAAGCCCTTGAGCCAAACCTTGAGATAATTTTAATGGTTTGTTGTCGTTTTTCGCTTCCCAAGTAGGCGAACCGCTAGCACAGACTCGTGTGTAAGTGTGCTGGAGGAGCTATGACGATTAATGTGGCTAATCTATTTGACTGATATCAATAAAAAATTAAACAGACGAACATAGAACCTCCTCCTTTTTTGAAGTCGGTTAAAAAATAGGCATATTTATCATGTAGGTATGTTTATAAGACATAGAAGGCAATGTCCACTGCCTTTAGTTAAATTTTAACGATAATTAACTTGTTAGATTGCTTTGCTTACTGCCTAGGAATGTCACCCTTCAAGTGATAATTTTATATATCAGACTTGGGCCCCAGTAGTGAGGACCTGAAACTTCTTTATCCTGTAAATAGGACTGTATAATTTTAGTTTTTAAGTCCTTGAGTTGAGTGATTGTGTTATTTATTCATCAGCATGCATTAGAATTATTAGAAATCACATTATGGAGGTCAAAACATGTTTGCTAGAGATAACCCACCAGGATAACAACAAGAGCTAGTGATAAGAATTGGATGGACGAGGGGAGATAAACTGACACAAATCCAATATTTAGCAATTATTGGCACAGTATTGTAACTGTAGGTATTACTTAAGTATTACTTAAAAAAAGTCAATGATTAAATACAATTGCGATTAATCCGTAAATTCGTACATTTATTTATGATTTAATTAGGGCAAGCGAAACAAGCAAGAGGATAAATGTTTACTAAAGATGTGTCACCTTTTTATGTTTTATTATTATTCTAAAGATATAGTTTCAACTCATCAAGGGCCTGTTACGAAGCATAGGTTTCTTATCATTGAGGAGTTCTAGAGCATATTCCACCAAGCTGCTCTGACGGGGTTTGGTGGAGTTATGATTCAACAAATAAGCTGAAGAGTCTCTTACACTGTTTCTTCAATATGTCACAGTACTATCTCAAAACAGGGGTAGAATAAAAAAATACATTCATGAGATATGAATAAATGATTTTGAATTTTAATTTTAATAACATAACAATTGTTGCAGCCAAATCCAATGACATAGTGGTGACATGGTCGACGTTCAACGACACGCAGGAGACGAGAGTGCAGTATGGTGTGGGGGACATGGACTTGGAGGCCCAGGGGACGAGGAGCCTGTTCACTGATGGTGGCAAGCTGCATAGAACCCAGTGGATCCATCGGGTGCTATTGCCTGATCTCAAGTTTAATACCAGATATGGTAGGTACAATTTGTTTAAGATTTGCTTCTTTTTAAATGGTATACGGAGAGTACCTTATGTGGATTGCCCAGAAATAGTGGTTTCTTACTTGCCCTCCTGCTAGCCCAAATTCAATTTGGAGAGAGGAGGGTATGAGGCAATGGAATTTGAAGCAACATGTATGATGTGTTGACAATGAATGGAATTTAATCCTAGTGTAACACTCCTAAATATTTGTAAAGCCCAGTTGGGTAGCTGCCACCCTCATTCTCGGGTCAGCCGCCAAACGACTTGTATTCTGGGTGGGAGTTTGAGATCTTCTCTGTCTTTTCGTCTCGTTGATCGTCTAATTTCATGAAAAAAAATAGGGGGTTACTTTTTATTTCCCCTTCCCTTGTGACAATGACACAATTTGTTGACCAGTTTGACCTCTTCCAATTGTCCTGATCATTGATATATTTGTTTCATTCTATCGCTGTTTGATTGCAGATTACCATGCGGGCTCTCAGTACGGGTGGTCGGAGCGGCTGTCGTTCAAGACGCCGCCGGCCGGCGCCGAGTGGCCGGTCCGCGCCGCGATATACGGTGACATGGGCAGTAAGAACGCACACGTGAGGATATTCAACTTTTTTTATCGCAAACGAGCATGCACCCATCCGCTGCCACTTAGCCCACTCATCACAACTGCGACCGACACAGGATAAAACTCAATTCCGGAATAGGATGGTCAGTCCAGTTAGCAGAACGTATTATTAAGAATGTTTGTTGGTCGGGTAACGATTATATTATCACATTTATCACCTAGTAAACCCTCACCCTAGTAAAACCGCACACAGACAGAAAAGAAATTGTTTTGAGTTCGATTGCGATAATGATAATTCTAATGTTCAGATGCGATTTTTTAAATTTGATTAGAGACCCAATTGAAAAAGACAATGAAACAAACACTAAATATTCCCGCCTGTGTTCTCTCTGCGAAGGACTGTTGGTGTTTCCGGCAGCGATGGAACTACCATCCACCCTCCCATCAATCACTCGTCTGCGCTATAGTGACCCTCGTCTCACCGGTGTGTCCCCAGTCGCTGTCGTACCTGCAGGACGAGGCGGAGCGCGACCAGTTCGACGTGATCCTGCACGTGGGCGACTTCGCGTACGACATGGACACGGACGACGCGCTCGTCGGCGACCAGTTCATGCGGCAGGTGCAGCCGCTCGCGGCGCGCGTGCCCTACATGGTCTGCCCGGGGAACCACGAGGAGAAGTAGTCAGTACATTCTGTGTGTGGGTTTGTGTATGTGCGTGCGTGAGTGAGTGCGTGCGTGCGTGCGTGCGTGAGTGAGTGCGTGCGTGCGTGCGTGCGTGAGTGAGTGCGTGCGTGCGTGCGTACGTGGGCAGAAGTAAAGTGTCCGGCTCTTTATCCACTCTATGCACGCATATTATATGTGCATATTTATGTTCCTATCCTCAGTTTTAGGGCTCCGTATCCAAAAAGTGGTGGTCGAATGGTTAGAATTCTACACTCATCTCTAATTTACAAAAATATTAATATTTGCTTTAGTGAAGAAATACGGTGGAAACACATCGTGATGAAACCTTCACATCTAAAAGTTCTCCATAATGTTCTCAAACGCGTGTGAAGTCTGCTAACTTGCATTTGGCCAGTGCAATGGTCTAGGTCCTGTTCGGTCGTATTCGGCCCTCTCATCGTGATAGTAGATCCGAGCCTAGCAGTGGGACATGAGTCATGGGTTGCGGGGTTTGATGATGACTCAAATGGTAACAAAAGGAAACATATCAATATGCCTCAGCTGTCTGTATGTCTGCCTGTCACAGGGCTCTATCTCTTGCTTTAAATTTATATAAACTCGTGTATTTCGCATAGTTTAGTCAAAATTTTATTTTCCGGCAATAAAACTGTCAAGTGATTCGGGGTACTATTTAATTGAATAATATTGTGGTGTATTGTGATTGAGGGCATTGTGTCCGCAGCAACTTCAGCAACTACCGAGCTCGGTTCTCGATGCCGGGCGGTCACGACAGCATGTTCTACTCGTTCGACCTGGGCCCCGTGCACTTCGTGTCCATCTCCACCGAGTACTACTACTTCCTGCACTACGGCCTCAAGATGCTGGTCGCCCAGTTCGACTGGCTGCGGCGGGACCTGGCCGAGGCCAGCCGCCCCGAGAACAGGTCAGTGCTGGCCAAGCTGGACCATTCCAGATGGGAGAAAGGGTTTGATTTCCAGTGAGGGGAGATTTGAATGTGAGTTAAAATTTATGTTCTTGGTGTAGCAATGTGTTCTCCACTTCAAATCCTCCAAATCTTTTCTTAGTGCTCCCCCACCGTAGGAATCCTCTGTTCATAGTTTCATGCTTCTCAGTATTAAGTAAGGCTCTCAATTTCCCAGTCGGAACACGGCAAGTAGCTTAGAGGCTCGCTCAGGCAGGAGGGTGGTAGCCAGCTAACCGGGCTACACGGAGAGACACTAATACCAGTAATTATATTAGTAACTTAATAATTATATTGATAATCCATATGCAAGCCCTACTATAGCTGTCGTCTCTTACGACACCCTGCTCTACCGGAGAGTGATTGCGGTCAGTCAATCTAAGCTGCCGCAATACGGCGTCATTCTCCTCTCCACTGGCTACGGCAGCATTGTTGGTCGCGCGGGGCTCCGACACTGACGAGTGGCCATGGTTGCAGGGCGCTCCGCCCCTGGCTGGTGCTGTACGGCCACCGGCCGATGTACTGCAGCAACTCGGACGACATCGACTGTGCCCTCGAGTACACGCGCAAAGGCCTGCCCTTCCTCGGACTGTACAGTAAGTGTCGACCGAATTGGGTTTTACAGTTTTGTGCAAATACTGTTGACAAACATGAAGAAATGACCACATTCAAATGACCAGTGGACCAACATTGTTGACGTGTTTCAGTCAGGTTTCCACGGCAGCGGCGCGACGAGCTGCAAACTCGGCAAAACTTCCCCGTATAATTGATACAATAATGATGTGCCTGCACTATCTTGGCTCGCAATATTTATATCCTACCTTCAACCCCACTGATACAACAAACATATTGAAGCCTAGTGAACACATAAATACATAATTCGTATTTATCCATAATTATTCGTTAATTTATGATCATTGAAAAAAGGATTTTGGAGTATACCGGGGCGACGTAATTAGAAGCTGTAAGACGTGATAATGTGTGCAGGCCTTGAGCCGCTGCTGAAGGAGTTCGGCGTGGACCTGGTGATCTGGGCGCACGAGCACTCGTACGAGCGCACCTGGCCGCTGTACGACCAGCGCGTGTACAACGGCTCGCTGCACCGGCCCTACGTCAACGCGAGGTAGCTCGACGGCACCCCCGCGCGAGGGGCCCTCGCCTTGTCGTGTTTTATTTATTTATTTATTATTCAAGGCTTAAACTAACATTACAGGTGTTATCGTTGTGTAGGCACGGCAAACGTCACATGCTTAATTAATTCAACGAGTTGATTGTGAACTTTTCCATCCTGACTTCTTAACTTTCTTACTTAAATTTCCATGATTTCCGAAACTGCTTCTTTATCGTAATAGGGTAGTTGACAGTAAGAAAACATTTTGAATATTTCTATTTTTTATGGTAGCTTAATATTTACAAATGCGAAAAATCGATCTTATTGATTAAATAAATCATGATTATTTAATATTTTTGAGAAATATAATCCCGAAATTACAGTCACTAGTCACGTGACAGCGAACGCCATTGATACGACGCGTGGCGTCACACGTTGCAAAACTAAACAAACTTGACACAGCATTTTGGTCTTTCCGCTCAACCAAACAGCTCTTCGTTTTCCAACATATGACGTCACACGAGTCGCCATGACAGTTTGACGCGTTTTTTGACGGAAACGTCAAATAGTTCATGAAAATATAAAATAAAATATGTTACAGTTAGTATTCTACTGAAATATTAATATTTCAGTTAAATTAGACCATTTGGCAAACTATGATTTAGTTTTTCAAAATTAGTCAACTAGCCTATTATTACTCTACGTACTACGTCTGTATAATAGTCAGCTAATTTTTGTGTGTGTGTGTTTGCGGCCGGCGAATAGCATTGATACAATGAATGGTATGACCGCGGTTAAGTCGTAACTTTGCTGAAAACTGAAGGTAAACCCTGCTGAGTATTTATTAAATTCAAATTCAAGTATAAAATCATTTATTCATGTAGGTTTGTCTATACACTTATGCACGTCATTTTATTTTTGTCTACCGCCGTATCGTTAAGTTGCTATACATATAAATTATTTTCGAGTAGAAGAAACGGTGAAAGAAACTCCTCAGCACATCTTTTGAAATAATATCGACATAACATAATAGTTTGTTAACAAAGTATTATTATAATCCAATGTCCAGTACATACTCTTCAACTCTTCACCATTCAAGTTCCCAATGGTTGTTTCCCAATAGAACCGGAATTGCTGTCAGCTGTGTCAAACGGTTATCGGTTTTTATAAGTTCGAAATCCAAACTACATCACTGCGACAATAAATACCTACGGTGGGCGGTAGTGGACGCAGAAGCGGCAAGGAACTCCCAAGGATTTTTCAATTGTTTCCAAATAGTTGCGAAGTTGTCCGCGACTGTTGTGTATGCGAGCGTTGCTCGAGCGCGCCATGTGTAGAGTTTACCTTATGTGTCCTCGGTATATTGTGTTGAGACTATGAGCCCGTCGCTTTGTTAGTAACCCGGGACCGCCCCTCACCCCCCGAACACCCCAAAAAGAAACGTTAGGGAGACAGTATAATATTATCTTTTTCACGCTCTCAGCATTTCTTTAATTCCAAATTAATTATGTTACTATTGAGCGGTGTATTTTGATCGTTTGTGTGTATTGCAGGGCTCCAGTACACATCGTGACGGGGTCCGCCGGCTGTCAGGAGAATACTGATAAGTTCAATCGTAAGTACTATATCTTTCTTTATGGAAGTACCGTCCCAGTCTTGTAAATTTAATGTAGAAGGAATTGAAGTAGACGGTTAACGGTTTACGAGATACAAAAGAAAGCTGAAAATGCTACCCCACTGTCGGCTCACCCCCAACAGTCGGAGACTTTCTTATGTTCACCTGGACACCTTAAAGGATACCAAATTTTAAAACTACACAAATTATTATTTTGGTCTAATCGATTTTTATGCTAGTTTCCTTGAGACGCATTACTATTAGTAATGTAATGACACGTTGTTGTGATCGTTCCAGCGAAGCCGCCGGCGTGGTCGGCGTTCCGCTCCAGCGACTACGGGTACACGCGCTTCGTGGCGCACAACCGCACGCACCTATACATTGAGCAGGTGAGCCCCGGCGACCCTCACTCCGTCTCATGTTAATAGCACGCGAGCGAGCACCCCGCACCACCCGGCGGCGTCGCCGATGCGTTGCCAGCAAGCAACAAGCAACAAACTGGCGCTACGCCCCCGGCCGGTACACGACGGGGTGTTAGCCGAGCGCCAGTCACGGCGCTCCTACCAAGCGGGGGCTGGCTCGTGTCGCCTCCTGGGGTTAGTGCTGTAGGCCGCCCCGCTACAAACCTTCGGCTACCATGTCAACATGTGAAAAGTCCGGCCAATGAGCTTGGAAGTGTTATAAATTCACACGTGGTAGAAGTGAAACTTCGAAATCTAATACTACGGGCTGCGTTAGCTAGCTATTGTTAGATGTGCGCCTCTGACACTAGCTGGGGTTATAAGGTGCGCTACGCAGGCAGGCACGAACTGGCCAATTTGGGGCAGTGTAACTGCAATATATTAGTATTTAGTGAATTATAATGTGATGTGTTATATTTTCAGGTGGATGTCGACCTGAAAGGCCAAGTGGTCGATACAATGTGGCTCGTGAAGGAGCGGCACGGGGCCTACCACCTGTAGCGACCTCTGGAGGACTAACACTATATAGATAACATTTCCAAGAGAAATCTTCGATCTGAACTTTTCGATATTTAAAAGCGAAACCCCATCCAAAGCTACGTCAGTGATATTTTTAATATTAATTTAAATGTAATTACTGTAATATGTTTATTATTGTATGTAAATTGTGTCATAATTACTAAAAACGTATATTAAGGTAGATTAGTGTTATTTTTCTAAAGAAATTGTAATATTGAGGAGCGTTAACTTAATTGGAGGTCTGTTCAAATAATTTGACCAACATATCACTCGGACTCCAACATTACAGTCATGTATAATACATACTAGTAGGCTGAACGGCGTTTGTTACCCGCATCGCGTTCGATTCTGCGACGGTACAAATGAGGACGGACATTTAGGCTGTTGCGAAACATCCCGTCCTGCCGGGGACATCGCGTCCAGCCGGGGACATCGCGTCCAGCCGGGGACATCGCGTCCTGCCGGGGACATCGCGTCCTGCCGGGGACATCGCGTCCAGCCGGGGACATCGCGTCCTGCCGGGGACATCGCGTCCAGCCGGGGACATCGCGTCCTGCCGGGGACATCGCGTCCTGCCGGGGACATCGCGTCCTGCTCGGGGCGCCGCGGCCGCCGGCGGCGAGGACGCGTATATTTGACCAGACGTCGAGCGGCCGCGGACGCCCGACAAATGATTGTGCAATATTAATAAATATTTTTCTTGATATTGGGTTTACTTTTCGATTGTATCGTAACTTACTTATTAATTGGTATTAATAAATATTTTGAATATACTTGTTTGTTTATCTTTTTAATGATAATGGTGGTCCCGCCGGCTGTGATCAGAATATTCAGGAAAAATGTGATTAGGCTTCTTGGACTATGTACATGAGGTGCCCTTGGAAGCACGGAAACTGCCACTAGCGACAAACGATCTAAGTACACGTTATACCAAATAATTTGTAAAAGGGCAAATTAATACACGAGCTCCATTTTACAATACATTTCTATTCAATGACAATATTGACATAATTCCTGTGTTCTTCATAATCATCCGTTTATTCTTGAAGATGGCCTGTTCGCCGGCCAGTAACATTTTGCTAGAATACCTGAAACCTATGAAAGACTACCAACTGAATATCTCTCCTCTCCGCTCCTCAATCTACTCTCCACTCCTCAAGCCTGCTCCTCACCACTCCACACCTCGCCTCACCAGCTCACCACACCTCACCTCTGGTCCCCACACCTCATATGACTATTTCCTGCTGATCCTGCTCCTCGCAGTTGTTTTAGTAGAGGTACAAAATTCCTCCGTAACAGTCGGCCATCCTGAAACAATTGCGGCCCGCAATTGGCACGCATACAAAAGTATCAACACTCAAGAAAATCGACATCAAATTGTACAATGTAATTACTCGTCAAGGCATACATCACCCTTTTTATGCTGAAATATACTCCTCTATACCTCCTCTAGATTATTTTATAACTCTGAAAACACACACTTAGGTCTGCTTATATATTATATTTCGTCTATACTCAGATTGGTATAAATTCCAGGTAATTTCAATAGATGCTTCACAAAAATATTCATCCAGGGAATGCCAATTTATTGCAATAAAATCAATCTGCACTCATCGTCTATTCTTCATTTGTTTCACGTCTTTTGTCTTTCCCACTGACACGTTTATCTGACATTTTATATTTTCTACATCGCAGAACAATGTTATTTCTTTGCTTTACATAATATCTCCAGGACGAAACTCTTTCTAAAGCGGAATGATACACCATTACCGGCCAATAATATAACACGAGCGCCACTAAGAACTTTTCATATATTTCCTCGGAACTCATGAACTCTTAATTACAACGGCACAATTCACAATTTTCTGAACTCTTCATCAAATTGATAAATCCACATTTATCTTTTTGTATCGAGAGAACATTCATTTATAATCCATCTGACACATAGCCTTAATGTCACATATTAGGTACTTTGAAATCTTACACTCCTTTTAATCGAGAAATCTTTCAATTCCGGTCATTGCTTTATATTCTCTCCATTGTTAACACGTGGGTTTTATGTTTTACAACATAAACATGCCACTTCTGAATGTAAAAGGGCAAATTAATACACGAGCTCCATTTTACAATACATTTCTATTCAATGACAATATTGACATAATTCCTGTGTTCTTCATAATCATCCGTTTATTCTTGAAGATGGCCTGTTCGCCGGCCAGTAACATTTTGCTAGAATACCTGAAACCTATGAAAGACTACCAACTGAATATCTCTCCTCTCCGCTCCTCAATCTACTCTCCACTCCTCAAGCCTGCTCCTCACCACTCCACACCTCGCCTCACCAGCTCACCACACCTCACCTCTGGTCCCCACACCTCATATGACTATTTCCTGCTGATCCTGCTCCTCGCAGTTGTTTTAGTAGAGGTACAAAATTCCTCCGTAACAAATTTGTGCAGTTTTGAAAGTTGGTACAGCTACTCTCCGAGGTGTCCAGATGAACATCCAGCGGTGAGTTGAGCCGGCGGTGGGGGAGGGCGGAGAAGGTTGCTTACATGTCGTCTCGTAAACTATTAATAATATCTTAACGATTTGTTATTAATCCACATTAAATTAGCTACAAATGATGTCATGTAAATTTAATTATACAGTCAATACTTTTAATATTGTTTATAAATATTATTAATAAATACTAATAATAATAAGTAATTGAATGACACTACTTCCGTTAAAAAAAATGTAACATTTTAATTTACCACTTCGTAAATGTTACCTACAGTTTAATGGTCGTAGGGCTCCGGTGCACCTCGTGACGGGCTCCGCTGGCTGCCAGGAGGGGCGGGATCACTTTAGGGGTAAGTACCGCTTACACTTTTTTAGAGGCGACCATCTTACTCAAGGGTAGCAACACAATTGAAAGGCGCCCGCGAGGGCATTTCCGGACCTCCAACTCCAAATGTACCTGATTGTAATCTGTAATCATGATTACATAATACATTCAACCCATTTCTACCTAAATCACACTTGCGTGTTATATTCAATTAATTGTATGATTGGAATTTTCACTATAATAAGACTACTTCTCGCTAACTTACGTTATGTCCGATATTTACAGACAACCCATACAAGTGGTCGGCCTTCCGCTCGCAGGACTACGGCTACACGCGGTTCAAGGCGTTTAATAACACGCATATTAACATAGAACAGGTCAGTATGCACCTCTCCCTTCCGTCATTTTGGTCCCAATGTTTTCGTACGGTCAAATGACATAGAAATACACAAGAGACGTCAACGATATCAATGACTTGCGAACGAACATTTATTTCTCACTTCAATATTATTATGTTAGGTCCAATACCAGAGAGAATCCTACAGAAATAAACCAGACAAGGGGTATTTTATACAAGCGTAAAAATACATCGCCTTACCTACTTTATTTTGCCTATAATATATGTATCAAAATATATATGCTGTGTCGTATTGCAGCGACCTGGAATACTTACCTCAATCAATACAGCTGTCAGCTGATAATATAAAATGTTGCAGGTGTCGGTGGACCTGGACGGGCGGGTGATCGATGGGTTTTGGCTCGTCAAACACGGCAGCCCGGCGGCCGGCCGGCATCCGCCCGGCGCCCCGTGACGTCGGCGCAATCACAAAATACCTTACTAAGGCAAATAACTTGGTTTTATATAATGAGATGTGTGAGAGTGATAGTGAATTATTTGCTAAGGCTGTGCTAAAGTGAATGGTAACTGTATAGAAATAGAAAAGGTTGAATGGTGAAGTAATCAATATAAAAATTGCCTTACTGTATTTTAGAAGTATTCCCATTTACTTAATAATAGTCTGTATACTTATGTAGTTATAAAATAAATAAACTGTTAAATATAATATGAAGTAGTTAACATTATTATAAACTTATTTGATTTGCATATTATGTCATGGATATGACTTTTATTTTTAAAACTGCTTTTGAATACATACACCCTGCAGGTAATGTAGATAAATTGTGCCCTTAACAAGTAATTGTAGTTAGTGTATAGTATAATGTATAACCTACTTGAACGACCGTAATCTGGTTGGCTCGGGTTCGATTCCCGGCCGGTTCATATATTTATAAATAAATGTCACGCCGCCCGCGAGCAGTTAATCCTATGAGTGTGTAAGCGTTTAGCGTTTTTTTTCTAATACTTTTAAGCTTGTCCGTATTGAAAATGTAAGATTTTTAGTTGATATTGTTATGTTTGTAATATAATATATGTTATATAATAGATAAGATCAGTTTTTATTTTATGTTAATAAATAAAATTGAAGAGCAATCAAACGGTTGTTATATTATATCGAATAATTAAAGATATAGTGCAGACAGAATTGTAGGGGCGCAGGTGTCGCCGCCCGAGGCCTGCGGGGGATCGATAGTCCTGGTTGACTATACTTGTCCATCCAATAGACCAACCAATTATCATTTCAGTTCGGTTAGCTTAATTGTAATGATCGGAACTAAAAACAGTTTATTCAACTCTTTTTTTATTAAAGTACACAATTAGAATAACATAAACATTTCGTCACATACTTCATATTAATATGATTACAATTCTGCTTGGTTATCTCTTATAGTATAGTTAAACAAACCACTAAACCCTATCTTATTAATTCTTTCGGTCTAAATTAACTTTACATTGATACAGTAATAATCAGCTCACACGCGCCCGCTGGCGCAGGTGGGATTTGGTAATACAGAAAATAATTATTGAATCACTGGAATCATATAACTAACTAAGAACATTTTCGATCATGTCACGTTTCACATAAAAAATTAAATTATTTCCCTAATCCGTCGGCCGGGATAGGGGAACCATGATGTCTCGCAGACAAACATCAAAACTAATAAAATCCTGGAAATAATAATATAATTACAATATTAAATGTAAGTAATCGAGGTTGCGGCAAAAAAATAAAGGATATTCGTTTCGTCTGCTCGAACGCTATCAATCAAAAAAGTTATTTATTAAAATCCAATCAGTTAATAAAAATTAAACGTCAGAATACAAAATTTTGATTGTAAACAAGAAACAGCTCTACACAGCAACTTCTATTGCAAAATTACTAGATTTACTAGGCCAGTAAGTTAATAGTATTACATTGTTTGTGGGGACTTCGACCGCATAACGCGCTACAGGGCACGAGGCCATAAATAAGGCCTAGAGAATACCCAGCACCACCCTGTCCACGGAGCGCATTGCCGGAGGGGTCCGCATCCGCAGTGTTGTCGCCGCCCGAAGCCCTCCGATTGCCTCGTAACGAGAACAACCGGCGCCGACGGCTACGCTCCCTCCGAAGCAATTCCGTGCGTCCCGTGCTCAAAAACTACGCGATGAGACAAAATTATTTGTAGAATTTTATTTTGCTTTATTATTGCGAGAAATATTTTTTTTCTGAGGATATTTGTGATACGGGGTAGCACGACGTCGGGACTGGCGGTCGGTGTGGGGGCCCCGCCTGGGCGGCTGTGGCCATTATCCCTCTAGCTCCGGCTCAGAGCGCGGAGAAGATAATAACATATTGAGAATCGTCCGCTGCGAGCCGCCCTCACAGACGAGCGCCGCCTCCCGGAACAACTGAACGATCTCGCCCGCCACCTTCGGCCTCACGGGCCCCGCGCAATTCCTCGCGTGCTCGAAAGGATCCTGAATGCATAATATGCAGTTTAAATAAAGGGTTTCGCACCTACCAGCATTAAGGTTTTCCTTGTAGAGACGAAATTCTGGAGGCACGTCGCCTAAGCTCTCGAACCGACCCCTCTCTAACTCGTAACCTAAGTACGGGCAAACTACCAAGTTTCTAAAGTCGAACTGTGCGTAGCATGCAAAAAATTCTCTCAACAAGTTGTATGTGGATTGACAGTTCCCGGATTTGTAATTACGAATGTTGATAAAAGCCGTATTCCAACCCTCGACCATGCAGGGTGCGACCTTCCTTTGTAATGCGGCTACGGGGGGAAGGACCTCCTTTAGCTGCAGAAAGAATATAATCAGGATTATTAACGCGTTGCTCGGCAAACGTCTGCTGCCGGTGACGTTGTGAATTTTGGCCCAACATTTTATGATCATCGCAAGCTTCGGAGCTCGGGCGTCCAAGGCCAGCAAAGTACCCACCAACTTATTGAACTCCACTGCTATAGGTTTATTGAAGGAGAGCTCGCAGCGTCTCCCCGTCACCGTGTGTAAGAACTGAACGGTTGGGACTCTCTTAATAGTGACGGCCGCTGTCCGGAAGGGACCGCCGCCGTTGGCGATTAAATCTCTGCACTTTTCGACACAGACAACCGGCTCGTCCTCGCAGTTCGTCACGAAGCAGTCTACGTCGCTGTTCCGCAGCGCTAGGCCCGTCATAACGGAGCCAAAAACTTTCATATGACAACCTAAAAGGAAGAAAAAGTTTGAAAAATATTTGGTAACATCATCCCTCACTAAAGAAATAATAATGTAATATTATTAGTGGAGTGCCGGAAGGTTTATACCTCGGAATCCAGGGCTTGCCAATGAATCTATACAAATAAATAAAATAATTGGAGTGTCTGTTTGTAATATTAAATTAACCGCTTTTTACTAAATGCAGATGTATGTATACACGGTACATATACAAAATAACAATTTTTGTCTGTCTGTTTGTTTTGGCTAATCTCAGGAACGGCTGGACCGATTTTGACGAGACTTTCACTGGCAGATAGCTGATGTAGTAGTGAGTAACTAAGGCTACTTTTGTTTTAGAAATTTCCCCGTAGCAATTAAAATTCCACGCGAACAAATTCGCGGGCACAACTAGTCTTTATATAAACTTTGGAAATGTATTTTTAATAGTATCATTATATAGAAAAATGTTTAAAAAATATAAATGGTGATAACAATATGTTTAATGACCTCCTACCAATGTGTTTAACCACCACTTGTACCTTCGTAAATAATATCTTCTCATTTTTCAAAAATTACATACCTACCACAAAACCATTTTTGTTGTATTTACCACATCTAATTTTGAAATAACTAACCTGGCCAAATTGTCCTTAAGATTTCTTCAAGATCATGATAAAGTATCTGTAAACCATCTTTTTGCTGTGAAGTCATTCTCACAGCTTTTATTAGTTTGGCAACTTGTTCATTAAATCTCCCTCTAAGCTGCCACTGACGTTTTAAAATGTTTTCTATGAAAAAATATTTTATTTATCAATTGTTTTTAATGTAGAACATAATGCCATAATATAGTAAGGTACAAACCAGTATGTCCATCCATGATTATACCACAACAACGGATAGTTTAGTGTACTGTGTATCAATTCAGAATTGACTGAAACAAGAAATAAACAAGTTATACATAATGTAATTGAATGAAATAATTGACAGATGTAATTTTTTTTTACTCAATTTTATAACAATAAAGAATTAAACAGTAGGTATAGCAGAGAATGGCCTAATTGCTATGTAGCCTTTCTTCCAGGGAGGCAGGCAACACACATGAAAATTATTAGAATAGACCCCTATTATTAGAATATAATACAAAGACAAGTAGAAGGTGTAGAGCCGGTAGAGGTATACAACTACAATAAATATTTCTAAAGAGCATAGGTATTATTATCTTCCCATCCTAAGTATCTTTGAAATGGAGAATACAGGTACGAAGACCATCCCACATACCGGACTAGGTGGAAGTCCCTGGTGATGAGCAGTGAATAACAGTTCAAAAACCCACCAAAACAGCACAAGAATATCTTTTATATACAACTAAACTATTCTATAAAGTTTATACCTAAGCTGTTTTATAAAGTTTATATGTATACCTACGCTATTCTAGCCACTTTTTGGTGAGTTTTTCAAAAACTTAGCAGTTGTAGATGGCTTGAAGCGTGCTGAGTCAAAAATATGATAATAATTATGTCTAGGGAGTTAAAAAAACTGTTGAATGCGAAACCTCTACCACGGTAATAGTATTATTATTACCGTGCCTCTACACCCTCTCGTTGAGAATATTAATTGGTTAGATCGTACGTAGTAATCATTGCTACATTTACGGATGGTAGGTAATATTAGGCGTACTTATTTTAATTTTAAAGTTTTCTTACACCTCATAGTTAAAATAATTTACAGAGCGGTGAATACAAAAGATTTTAAGTGACGAAATACTTACATTCAATTCACGTCTTTCACTATCAGTACTTACACTATTTACTTGGAAAATAACCAATGTTCGAAATGCTCATTAACAAAGCAATTAATAAAAATAGAATCTTAAAGATACTAGAAGACCAAACCTAGGCCATCAATAACTATTCATTCGCTACGAAAGGAAGGCAAAAATCAGCGAAATAATAAACTTACTTGAAATTGTAAAATATAAATTTTTAGTAGGTACGTTGTATTATATTGTACTGATAGTCTGATACTGACTAAGTGACTAGTGGAATAAAGAGTTAAAAGAGTATCGTGAGTCAATATAAAAACAGGGAAATTACCGCAATCTGTGTTGCCAGTAAAGTTGTCTATGCCAAAACCAAAGACCATCGCCGCTCAGAATTTTTATGTAAAACACGACAGACTGCATATTCAACTTTTTTCTAATGTTAATTTACACGTTCGCTGCGAATCACGTATACTTACGTCGTGTTTTTTTTTTCAATTTCCATACTAATCATTAGTATTACGATCGTGCTCGTTTGTTACCTTCATTCCATAAAACACATAATATTATACTTATATTAAATAAGAACTAAAACTAGGCCGCACAAGAAACATAATATTCCTTATCTTATAACTCAGTGGCGACATCGCACACTGAATCACGCTATCGAAGTATTTTACACCGCTCGCATATAAACAAGTTTCGATCGATCTCAGTCAGCTCGGCAGCACCCACAGAGTACTGGCAGCACCCCAGGCATGTCGCCTCGCCTGACGGGAGAATCGGGAGATTTCCTTTTGATAAAACTATCGAGCCCTGGGTTCGCTAGTAGTCGATCCTGGTTTAGTAGTAATCGGTATTTTTACTTAATTTAATTTAATATTTTTACTGTAGCACCTGATACCCAGGTATTGGTCGTCCACCCAAGCTAGCAACATAGGTATTGACACTATCGTATAAAATTATATTTTGTCCATCAAAAAATAAGTCAAGTCTGGGGCCCTGGGGATATTCAACCATAAAACCATTTCTAAGAGTTAACTTGTAGCAAGTGCAGCGTAACTCCCATGTCGAACGCGTAAAATGTTGCAGTTTTATCTTACCAATTCTGTCATGAAATTGTTTCTGAAGCTCTACATCTCTATAGAATGAGAAAATTAATTAAATTAAAGTATGAAATTTAATTTGTTTCGTGCGCGCGCCCGTCAAGCTCGCGCCCCTAGGTACGTGCCTAACTGAGCAAGTGATTTCATCTATTACGTCTTAAACTGATCTTTTTATATGTTTTTGGGCTTAAATTTTCAAACATTAGAAAATTTGAAATAAAATACAAAATTGGATAAAATAATTTTATTCTGTCATATAGGTACATATATTCAACATGCGTACGTACAAATTCATACAAACGTGCCATTCACATCGGACATCTTATACTTAGCAAAACAATTAGGTACCTAATAGATACTCCACTCGATTAGGCATACTCGTTGGTTAGGTAAGTCATTATTTATCGGTTATTCAGATCTTAACATTACATATTGTGAATTGTCCTTATGCCCCTATTCTAGGAGACAAAAATATATAATAATATAATGTTAGAAAACACGTAGCAGTACAGAAATAAAACTTCCACGAACGGCCTTCTTGTGGTACTTGGCCATTCGTTATAGTATATTGACGGAATCTGTTCAGTTCATAACGTTCAGTAGGTCGCATATTGCATCCTTTTAATACAAGATTTTTGAGGAATTTATTACTCGGGTAGTTGTTATAACACTTGGCTGCAATATTGAAACTCATATATATTTTCCGGAACAGTTCAACATTAACGTCGATCGTGCAGTTTTTACTATGTTCAAAGGGATCTTGCACGCAAAAACAACTGGTCAACAGAAACAATTCTTTACCACTTCGAAGACGTAAAGTTTTATTGAAGGTCTGCTTTTTTACTGGATAACCTAAGTAAGTGCAAACAACGAACTCTTCATAATTAAAATTGCTATAGTACAAAAAGAATTCACCTAGCAACTCATAAAGGGATTCTTCATTGTGACATTCATAATGTAGTACGTCGTTGAAAGCGGTGTTCCATCCCTCGGTGTCGGTAAAAGGAACATTTTTCTGTAATGCACGAACGGAGGGCAGTATTTTCTTTTGTTGTAAAAAGAATATGAGTAGAAGTGTTACCGCATAGTTCGAAAGACGTTTTGTGGCTGTTAATTTATAATGTTTAGACCAGTACTTTATTAGCACAGCTAACTTAAACGCACGCCGGTCCACCCGCAACAAGAACTTAACGAGCTTACTCGCCTCTACCGCTATGGGACCAGTGAAAGTAATGTCGCAGTTTCTATTACATTTCACATGATTTAACGTAATAACAGGAACTCTAGCCAGAGGTGCACTAGACACGTACTCGAAGCCGGTTCTGACATACGCAATGTGGACCATAATTTTAATGAGACACTCGTAGGGATCATCCTTGCTATGCGAAGGCAAGTCAACCATGACATCCACGTCAGAATCTTTAAATGCCAGGGCTGTCACTAGTGAACCGAAAATTTTCGTGTGACAACCTGAAAAAAAAGCGTCAATGAAAAATATATTTCTAGATTGGATCAAGCTTTGTTTTATTTCTCTTTTATCATCAATCCATAACTGTGTCACTGATGGGCTCGGGTGACCTCATTTAGTTTACCGCGCTGGCAAAATATGCGTTAATTTAAGTTAGTTAAGAGAACGTTTTGGTGAACTCCCAAGTGGACAGATTTCCTCTCGATGTTTTCCTTCCCCGAAGCTTGATTCTCATGTACGTAAGTAAATAAAAATACATTCATTTTCTTAAATATACATAATGTAACTCACAAACAAATGACATCTGTAACACTACAGGCATCATCGATTATCCGTTGACCAAGGAAGAAGGGTCACGAACTGACTCAAAATAAAGTTGAGATAAGGGTACCTAAGTATAATATGAAACCCAACTTTATTATTCAGGTATTATAATAAATAAATACCCCTCACGAGGATTTCCTGTTGCGAGTGACATGGACAACACAAAAACCACATCACTAACTCATGACAGTCATGACCCGAGAACATACAGATAGGTACCTATCTGTCACATAAAATAACCGTCCCGGCTGGGATACGCACCCGGGCCCTTTCACTTCGCACTGGTCACTACCAACCAGAGATGGGCACAATGTAATCAATTCCTTTCAAGAAAAGGTAGTTATAGCGTTCTTGGCGGCGGCGTTTCCGTGCCTCCAGATGTAATCGTAATCCGTCATCATGATTACATTTTAGGCAAAATGCACCAAGTGAAATTGTAATCTGTACTTTAATCATGATGTCATGTTTGCCCATCTCTGTTACCATCTAGACTACAGGGTCGTACCATAATATCATCATGATGTGCTATTTCTCATTACCTGGCCATATATCTTGTAAAATTTCTCTAATATCATTAAGTGGAGTCCTTATATCGTCAATGTCCCGTGAAGCCAATCGTACCGCTTTCCAAATGATTTCAGCTTGTTCTTCAAAACTGTGTGATTGTACGAGGTCCCAATTAAGGTTATCTGCAACAAAATTCTGCCAAATTGTTAAAAGTTTTTACAAAAAACTTTCTATATTCAGGCGGGGCGCGGAGTCACACAAACTTCATGATTTCTATAGTCCCGCTGATGTGAGGTGTGAGTTGTGACACATAAGTATTTAGCAATTTTATTAGTTTTGCGTTGGAGCTTTGCGTTGCGTTGGTCAACCCCTTAATTTTATAGACACAATTTTTGTTTTTATTTTAATTAATTAAGTAAGCAAAAAAAATACACTTAATCGCGCTTTTTGCATTTAAGTATGAAAAATATCCAAATCATTCACTACAAGTAATATGGCGATGGGTCACATTCACAATATGGAATGGGTAACATTCGCTGGGTCAGCTAGTATTCTTATAATATTTTTGTGAACCGAGTGACACAGCTGTATGTTTTTTAATATACCTACCTAATGTTTAATAATAATATAATTAATATCTTAGGTACTTACATTCATCCATTTTTTTTATTTCTATTACCAGTCTAATATGAAAGTAGATACTTATTATAGACCACTGGATCGGATACTATTTGGATACTATAGAGATAACCTCCTTAGCAAGTCTTGTTTGACTTCCAGACTTTTACTATTCACCGGGTATGGTTTACAATGCCAGAACATTGGTTAAGGTATTACATTAATGAATGTGAGCGGACTAAATTGTTCAGATTGAGGCGTAAAACTTCCGATTTTATGTACACACTACACAACACAATACACATTCACGTATTGCGTATTGTATTACCACAGATACAGAGATGCATATTATACGTCTTTGTCAATGCCTGGGAAATTACCAGTAAATGTTGCCTGTCGAAAAAAAATATTATAAACAACTAGAGAACATGCATAATAACGTAGGTAACGTATCAAGTTACTTATTTTACGGCTCAAGGGGAGGCGATGCCGAATTAATAAATAATAAATAACGCTCCACACTCATAGCCCCACACTAGGATTCCCTGTGTCGTGGGTACCATGGACAACACACAACACAAGACAAGAACACACACAACCAGACCAAGAACGGAAATTTGAACTCATCTTTCAAATTTCCGCCTCGCTGGGAATCGAACCCTCGGAACTGCGATCCGGCGTGTTAACCATTGCGCCATCCGGGTCGTCAATTGTTTTAAGTTTATATGTGTGCGCCAACCTTAACGGGTCATTATTAGTTTTTTGTTTTAAAGTGACCTGTAACTGTGTCAGGCATAAAGTTTCAAAATAAATGTTTTCAAACGAAACAGAATTATGACGAAGTTATTACTATCACATCAAGTAAATTCACGTCTTATATTAAAAATGCTTATGTAACTGTTTCTGCCTGTCAGTTTTGTTTTCACGCTTAAATGAGCTAAACCGATATAGATGAAATTTGGTATGGAGGTAGTTTATGACCCTGGAAACGACAGTTCAAGTGTTCAGCAGGGGAATTTGATAGGGACCCCTTACCCCTAAATTGCTAATGCGGTTTCCTCTGTGAACATTAACAACCGGTCGAAGCTATGGCACCTCTCAAAGGCATGGAGGTAGAATATTAAACTGCTATTTTCTTTTTTAAATTGACGTACTAGTTTACCACGATGGCAATAGCTTTGATGTTAGTGACGTCACCTACGATGGGGACTACTTACCGTCGTCTTGTGAAGTTGGGTGCTTGGCTCGTGAGGCTCGTCACGTCATGACATCTGATAACTTCACTCAAACTTTAATGGAGACTTCGCAATCTAATGAATTAATAATCTTCTTGGCAATCTATTATAATTATAGATATATGAATTAATGTTTTGGGTTAATTTTTGGTCTTCACAGAAATTAAAGTTACATAAATGATGAGAAATATGTAAACTCCGGCTGAGATCTATAGACGATACTTAGCCTTAGCTCAGACTTTACTTACGAAAAACTTTGCTTTGCAAAGACTGCGACTTGGTATTTATAGACATGTCACGCTGAGACTATGCTGAGCATAAGGTAAGACCGCTACTGTCATAATACCACTATTGGTTTCATTACATGCTATACACCTACAAAGTTTTTCATATGTAAAGTCTGAGCTAAGGCCAAGTATTGTCTATAGATCTCAGCCTCGGTGATAGTGGTTTGAAATAAAACAAGTTCAAGACGATTCTTGTCATGTGTATAAAAATTATAAACAAAAAGTCACTTAACCTAACAAACCATCGACATTTCAAATCGTCGAAATATAATGATGGGATAATGCAGTGCAGTCGCACGATTACTATATTGATACTAGCCGCGCTAGACGCCACGCGGCGCCGCCGAGCGCGGGACCACTTGTTAGATTTAGAACCTTACTTATAACCAGAAGCTACATGTGAAAATAATTTTCATAATTTTAAAATTCCTATGTGTAGCTGTTTTCACAGCCTACTTCTTCAGCTACGCGTTTGTACTTTAACACATTAAAAGCGTCAATGAACACGGACGTCCCAACAATTTTCACCACACTTTACTTCTCTCAACTCCCAATTTTAGCATTGTAAGTTTCTTCAATAATGGATCTGCTTCCTAACAAACACCAAAACAAAAGTTATCAGTCTAAGGGTTCCCGAGAGCCCAAGAGCCTCGACTAATTTGCCACCCACCCTCTTAATTTCTCGTGGCCAATTATACTAGAAAATGGCGGATCAGTGGACGCGTCCATCGAGCGACCACCCCAAATGTATACTAACAATTGGGGGTCGAGGGTCGCATCTCCTCGTCGCTGGGGGGAGACGTACCTTCCACGGGGGCTTTCTCGGCTGTCTCTTCGGGTGCCTCCACCTCCTCGACCGCGACGGCGCCTGTCAATTCAGCCTGAGGCTCCTCGGGGGTCTTCTTAGGGACCTTAGTCTTCTTCGCCTCGTCTTCTGCGACGCTGTCGCTGTCCGAGTCGCTCTCCGGGTCCCTGGCGGGGTCGGCCGCCCTACCCCTGGGTGGGTTATCGTTTCTGACGATATCGCCCGAATCGCGGAGGACGCTCGCCACCCAGTGCTGCATGGTCGCGAGAAAGTACTTCCCGAAGTGGTAGAAGGTCTCCACTTCGCCGTTGGTGAGGCGCACGGACACCCAGGCACTCCGCACCTTGGTGCAGAACGACATCATTATCTGGAAGTCGACGGGGCACTCGCCGCGCTCCGTGCTCAGGATCTCGTCGGTGATGCGCACTTGCCGCTCGACGAAGCCCAGCCGCGCGACGTCGGCCAGCCGCGAGAACTGCCTCCGCTTCCACACCGGCTTGTTCAGGCTCGCCGTGTACTTCTCCTTCTCCCTCCCGTTGCGAGTCGGCTCCTTCTCGCTGGACGGAGTCAGCTTTATCTTGAGCATGCGTTCGAAGATCGTAAGAATTGCGCTCCGCAGCGCATCCTTCCAGTCGTCGCGGACGATCGGGGCGAGCATCCGCGGGGGCAGCGCCACGCGGTACTCCGGGTTCGCCTTCGCGCGGACCAGCTTCGGCTTCTCGAGGAGGATCGCGCGCAGTAGCCCGCGGCAGTCGTTCGGGCGCTCTTTTTCGTACAGCTCCGCGCCGAAGCGCATGTACGCTCGGATGTCCTCGGCCATGCGCGGCGTGACCGAGGAGGCGACGTTGTGGCACTGCTCGAACGGGTCCTGTACGCACACGGGCACCTTGACCCGCAGCGGCGCGACCAGGTTGTCCGTCACGTTGCGCGCGTACCGGCCGAACTCCTCCGCCAGCTTCGACTCGAGGAACTGCGCCTTGGGCACCGGCCGGCCGAGGTAGGGGCAGGCGACCTGGGTGTCGAAGTCGAACGCGGCGTAGAACTGGAAGAAGCCGCCGAGCAGGTCCTGCACGGAGGCGTCGTCCGCGCCGTGCGGCAGCAGCGCGCGGTCCTCGCGGAAGCCGGTGTTCCAGCCGTCCACGACGACGGGCGGCGCGTCCCGCTGCAGCGCGGCCACGGGCGGCAGCGCGCCGCGCACCTGCAGGTAGAACAGCAGCAGCAGCGTGAGCGCGTAGTTGGTGAGCCGCCCGGAGCCGGACAGCCCGTGCACGGACGCCCAGTACTTGACGAGCACGGCCAGCGGCAGCAGCCGCGGGTCGGCGTGCAGCATGAACGCCACCAGCTTGCTGTTGAGCGCGCCCAGCGGCGTCTTGAACGTGAGGTCGCAGTGCGTCTGCGTGGGCAGGTGGAACAGCTTCACGATGGGCGTGTTGGCGCGCGGGATCGCGAACACCTCCGTGAACTGCTCCGGGTACTGTTGCAGGATGCGCTTCGCCCTGGAACACACACCGCTCGCCTTACAATCGTGGTCGGCCTGTGATGTAAATTGACGGCATACGAGCAGACAGGCCATCTGATGGGATGTATTCCCCGCAGCCCACGGACGCAGCCGGCCAAGAAGATAGAAGTCCTGGCTCTCAAAATTATAGTCATAGATAATGTGTTAGTAATTATTATTAGTATTGTTTTTATTTTTTCGATGCCAGTGACATTACTTACTTTTTTTTGCTGTAATTGAATTTATTATTCATCCTCTTTTTGACTGTATGTCCTATCTGACTATTTGAATGACTATATTATTTAACATGTGAATCAAATTTATATAATGTGTAAGCGACTCACGTAGTTCTAATTATAATGAACAACAAATATACAAAGGCACTCACTTGATGACGAAGTTGTGACAGCCGTAGCGGTACTGCGGCGGGATGTTCATGAAGCAGTCGGCGTCGCTGGACTTGACGCCGAGCCCCGTCGTGATGGACCCGAACGGCATCGCCTGGCAGCCTGTGACCAAACACACACAACTTATTATATACTCATATACATACTTATATACATACTTATATATTACATATATAACATAGTTATATACACACAACACTACAAACAATAATCTGTATTTACCAAGCCACCAAACCTGTGTAATAATTTGTGTTACGTCCATGGATCAAGCCGACCACTTACCATCTAATGGCTCGTCCGTTTTATCGATCAGTTACATTAAAAACCATCTTACTAGAACTAATCGGGGATCTGGGAGCCAAGCACGTCCTACGGTCTTGTGACTAGTTTATGTCGGAGCAGTTTTTGATACAATCCGTATACGGAGTGTAACAAACTATTCCAACACGACGCAATTGAAGCATTTATAAATTAGCGGCCTCGGGCCCCAGCATGACAACTTGGTTGCAATACAAATGTAATCTTCAAGTAGATTGGACGCAGTTCTTATACTATGCAGATATATTTATCGTCGATAAAATGGTATTAGACTGTCGAGTCTAATACCATTTAACTATAAGCTATGTTTTAACAAGTTTCTTAAAATGTAAAGCTGCATTAAGGGCAACATAGGGCTGCATTTCCACCAGAGATGTGCGAGGAATGTGTTTTTGAAGAACCAATAGAATTGCTTCATTTACCTAGCCTCGCTTAGCACAGCTCTGGACCTCTGGTGGAAACGGCTTAGAAGAGCGAGTTTTTTTTAAATACAAAACAAGCGAGAGAGAGTGTGCGAGAAATGTGTTGCGAGGAATGCGTTGCGAGGTTTTCTGTATCAGCCAGTCCATAGACGCACGACATATTTTCCTCGCACAGCTTTGGTGGAAACGCCCCCACATTTCCACAGCACAGCTACACATCGCATGACACATTTTCCTAGCACAGCATTGCGACGAAGCACCCACCCGGCCAGACGGGCTGCATGGCGCGCTCCAGGTCCCCGTAGAGCGCGGCCAGCGCCGCCACCTGCTCCTGCGAGAGCCGCACGGCCGCCAGCAGCGCGCTCAGCTGCGCCCCGAATGACCCCTCCAGCCGGATGCTCTCCGGCGCCACCGTCACCACTGCGACCACACACACACACACATTACTGCACACCCACCGAATAAAACTTCATTACCGATCGCAGTGTCCGGTAATAGGCTAGACTAATAGTTGAAGTTGATTTTTAACTTGATGAGTCATAGCGGGTTCGATACGAATTTATTGCTGCATCGCAGACATGTTTTTAAATATAATATACTAGCCGACCCGGCAGATGCTGTCCTGTAACATATATTATTTATTCTAACCGTACTAGTAATTAAAATTTATTATTGCATTATTAATATCCTGAAATTCGTCAGTCTTAATTTGTAACCAAGTAGCTAAATACCAATTTTTAATCAATTTAGCTTCAAAAATGATGGAATTTTATACAAATTTACCCCCTTTTTACTTCCTTAAGGGGGGAATTTCCAAATATCCTTTCTTAGTGCTATATAAAAGGAAGCATAGTGCATAATTTCTAGTATCTAATCCTAATACTTTGGGCTGTACATACATAATAAATATCAGTCAGTCGGTCGTTAAGAGTTTTACTTTTTTCATATTTATATTGAAAACCCCCAACCTGTATGTTTGCTCTTATACACTTGCTTCTTCATCTCGTCGATGGCCCCGGCGAAGGGGCGCACGACAAGGAACTGGCTGTAGAGGCAGAGCTGCAGCGAGTCGGCCATCGCCGCGCGCGCCGCCTCGCGGCTGTCGAACGCCACCACGGCGAAGCGCCGCCCCACGTGCTCCACGCGCGCCGGCCCGTAGCGCGCGAACACCTTGTACAGGTCCTGCGGCTTCGCGTACACCGGGTACCCTGGGGGGAGAGACTCGACTGCGGTCATATACGAATAATATTGTACCGGTTTCAGCATTGACTTATTATTACTATGGACATCTAGTCTCATACTAAAATCGCAAAAAAAAAAGTCCCAGTCAGTTATGTCATGTCATGTCGTGCAGTTAACAAGGTAATTTAAACACTAAGATCATTACAACACGGTTTTATTTCGATTGCAGTCGTGAACGCCAGCCATTGCAAAAATAGAAATGTTAACAAGGTAATTTAAACACTAAAATCATTACATCACGGTTTAATTTCGATTGCAGTCGTGAACGCGGAATTGTTGCTCTCCTTGCGTTTTGTTGCTCATTTGGCTCGGACATTTTTTAGCGCGGACCCGACGTCCATAGTAATAATAAGTCAGTGGGTTTCAGATATAGTTATGACTAAGCAGCAGAAATAATAACTATGCATGCCTCGTGCGCGGCTAGTGTCGGCTCGGCCGGGCAGAAACATAAACCTGTCATAACAAGTCACATTTATGTTCCGAACCGTATCCGAAATTAATCGAAAGTTTTATAATGGATTCGTTTGACCATAAACGAATTTATAAATACGATTTTTATTCCGGATATCAGATAGTTTTGGTTACAGTTACGGAGCTCCATAACGTCCCTGCTGTTAACTATAAACAATACATAGACAACAGTCACTTATGGTCCATAACCATATTAATAAATGAATGGTAAGGCAAAGGTCTGTAGGCCTTCTCAGGTATGAGGAGAAACTCGTGCTCAATAGTGGGCCATTAATGGGTTGAAGCCAAGGCAAAGGTTGTTGTCCGTACAATTTTGTACTTGCTAATTTTGTATTGGTAAATAACGCTACACATTCACACAGCTCCACACTAGGATTCCCTGGGTTGTGGGCGCCATGGACAACACAACCAGACCAAGAGCAGAAATTTAAACTCCTCATTCAAATTTCCGCCTCGCTGGGAATGGAACCCGAGACCCTTGGAACAGGGACCCAGCGTGGTAACCACTCGCCACACAGGTCGCCTAATTCGTATTGTTAATTGTTAACGATGAATGAATGGCCTGCATAACAGTATTGATTTAATGAATCATATAAATGTTATCAATATCAATATAATTTATTTCTAATTGCGGAAAATAACATATTTATTTTAACACAGATAGCGAATAACAGATTACTCGTCTACCAATTTATCGTTAACATTGCTATACAGATATAGTACCTACATTACGATACGTGTGCGTAAAGTAGCTTAATATTGCACGGTATGAAGTTAAACGGCTAAACATCATTCATCATTCATTCATCACAACCCATAACTGTCCCACTGCTGGGCACGGGTCTCCTCTCACAGTGTGAGGGGTACAGGCCATAGTCCACCACGCTGGCCAAGTGCGGATTGGTGGACTTCACACACCTTTGAGAACATTATGGAGAACTCTCAGGTGTGCAGGTTTCCTCACGATGTTTTTCCTTCACCGAAGCAAGTGATAATTAAATATTAATACGCACATAATTTTTGAAAATTAGTGGTGCGTGCGGGGTTTGAACCCGGACCCTCCGGTTCGGCAGTCCAACGTTTAACCACACGGCTATCACTGCTCCGGCTAACGGCTAAACACTGTACAATAAATATAGCTACTTAACGCACGAGTATCGTATACTATTTTATAGCACGAGTGACATAAACCCGCCTATACTCAAACATAATTATATTATAATTATTTAGATAGAAATAAAAAAAAGGAAATGTTTACGAAGCTGTTATTGTTCATACCTATTTAATATTTTCTACAATCACTGACATAGGACGTTTGACATTTGTCTGCTGTAAATGTCAAACGTCATTCAAAAGTATTTATTGTCTAAAATGTAAATTGTAGTATTTATAAAACTACTAGCTGCCCCAGCGAACTTCGTACCGCTCTATAATTAATAAACAAATATGGTGGCATATCGACAGCAGCGCCACCTATCGGGTCCAATTGTGAATCTAAACCATTCTTGGATCCACCTGAAGACACAAAAAATTTCAACCGAATCGGTCCAGCCGTTCTCGAGTTTTAGCGTCACTAAATTAAATTTTATAGAATGACCACATTCATATAGGAATGTATATTAAACAATCATTCAACATTAAAGTAGATAAAACAAGAAGAGTCATATAAATTTTTAAAAGTATTTAATCAAAAAATAATTTTACACACTTTTACGGTTTTTTAACCGCTTTCATCAGTTTTTTCGTTTGACGTTGCAATTATTAAATGTAAGATTGCCGCTAAGGCCATTTATGGTTATATTACAATTATTAAATATATAATTCGGCCTAGACGCCTCCCCATCGGTAACATTATGAAAATGCAAGCCGATATCTTGTTGATAAAAATTAGCTCCCTTTGGCTTCTCCGATTGGTCAGCATTTGACATTGAAGGACTTGTTAAGCGGGAACTCGTACCACCACCATCACCACTATTTGAGTCGCTTTCACAGACCTTGACCCCAGTAGTCGATGACTCTTGTTCTGGTGTAGTACCATCAATAACCGTCCTGGTTGTAATATCGGCACCAGCGTCAACTAACAGAGTTGCCGAAGTCCTACGAAAGCTGTGGCCTGTAAAATTATGAGCGTCTGGCAGATTTAGATATTTGGCAATGGTTTTTGGTATCGAACCGATTTTATTGACTCCAATGGGTTGTGAGATGCATGACCCTTTCATGTACCGAAGAAAAAATCTATCAACGGAACAATTTTTTGGTCTTGCCTGTAGATATTTCCAGCAGAAGTGAAATAATTCATTCATGATTGTAAAAGACCTTGCAACGTAATTTTTAGTTTTCGGTACCTGAACGAGAAGTACATTGTCTTCCACTTTTTTAACGTCACCGACGGTAATATTTACAAACTCTTCTCTTCGTAACGCCCCAGAAATCCCGAAGATGAGAGCAACCTGAACATCATTTGTAACAATGAATAATTGAAGTTAATACATAAATTGAACAATGTAATTATTAAATATTGAAGATTTTACTTACTTTCTCACATAAATACACATCATCTGGTGCTTCGCTTAAAAATGTCGAAATATTATCGCGTGAAAAGACTTGCGATTTTTTTGGTTGATACCCCAAACCATTTTTTTTTAAAAACGCTATCAATTTATCGTAGCGACCAATGTCGATGTTATCGTACGTGCTCATAGTACATTTTAGCATTGAAAATGTTGCCCATAAACTTGGTGGGGCGTAGTTTTGTGACAAATGTGCAAAGTATGCCAAGAGGACATCTTCACAAAAAGAATTTGATTTGTTTCCTTTGCGCCATTTCTTAAATGTATTGTACGCTGCTGTATATAGCTTTTTAGATTTACTGGGCAACAAACTTAGGGTCACCGATTTTGCTTTTTCTTTTATAGTGTCTGGAACAATTTCATCAATGCCATCTTCACTATACTCACTATCCGAACTATTCATTTTAGCGAAAGTTATAATAAATGGGCAACTATGAGTTTGTTATTAGTACATTACGATACGTGTGCGTAAAGTAGCTTAATATTGAACGGTGTGAAGTAAAATAAAGGAAAGGAAATGTTTACGAAGCTGTTGATGTTCATTTGATCACTGACAGTGACTTTAGACGTTTGAGTTTTGACATTAATTTGTCTGCTTTACCGACATGTCAAACGTCATTCAAAAGTATTACCCATAAAACGGGGCTTTTTGGAAGTCACGAGGTTATTTGGAATTTCCGAAATAAAAGATTTGGTCACGTGTATTTATTTACGTTACGGCTACACTTTTTAGAGGCGACCATCTCAGTCCTCAAGGGTAGCAACACATCTGTGACCGAATTATAACGAGACTCTTACTAACATTTACTAACTGGACTATTACTAACAATAACTAACAGGACTAACATTCACTAACAGTCCCTGTCCCAGTCCTGATACTTACAAACTAACCAACTAATGTTCTAACACCGTCACCTAACCGGACTAACTATCCCAGTCCCCATATATGAGTCTTGTTCTAAGTCGGTCACAGTTGTCATGGGCGGCAGCGGAAGGTGGTGCTGCATGCTCGTTTGCTGTCTTATATCAATAAAAAAAAAAAAAAAAAATTATTAAGGAATAGAATGAATTATGTTTTACCACCTGCCAACACAGCGACAATTAATCTCAATGTCACAATGGAATTTTGAAGATTATTGGCGATAAACAGCGAGCAGTTTAACATTTAAAAAGTCTCGAAATTCTGATGTATTTCGTAGGTGCATAACTTTCGTCTGGTATACAAAGTCTAGACAGGTGTGTACAAAGTGAAATAGACTAAGAAATATTGTGTTTCATGCGCATTTCAGTGAGTCTACTTGCTCTTTTTTATCACTTACGAAATCCCATAAATTTTGTTTTTCTAAATGGGGCTTTTTGGTTGCTGTTTTGGGGCTACTTGGAATTGTGTTTCATAAGTCATAAGTTAAGGGGAAGATCTTTTTCAGCGCTCTACAAATTAATTTGATAAAAATATGTCTTAAATCTGAGAGTAATTATTCGTCTTATTTTGTAATTATTTGAAAAAAAGTAGTAGAATAACATTGAGAAACTGTGAACAGTAATTAAAAATAAAATTATTGAAATGTAATTTGGAAGTAGTTTCTTTTGAATTATAAATTTATTAATTCTGATAAAATAATGTCACAGCCGTGGGTAGGGGATGGGAAGAAACAAGGCCGGCTTCAATAGATGATGTTTTATTTTCACTGTAAAAGGGTAACACACGCGACACGGTACTATACACTTTACTGTACACTTTACTTCCCTTCACACTTCACTTCACACTCGCGACACTGTACTGTGAAACGGCACTTCACTATTCCTATTTCTTCTTCCCACTGGCGCGCTTCCCGACTCGCTACCAAGCCTCGACTGACTCTGCCTTGACCGGGATCGCCTTATATACCACCAATTTCAAACATTCCAAATTCAATGGTTTTTTTTTTAATTTATCGTCGAAAACATTTTATAAATTCTATTTTCAAATTTTCTTTTTCTTTTATTTTATTTTATTTTTAATTTACGCGACAATAATCAGGTCAATGTATGTAATACATACCTACATGTATTCTGTTTTTTCCCGTGAGGGTAGGGGGAGAGCACATCCTTCCATTTGCTACGATCCTAACTCACTCAATGTGACAACCCGGATGGCGCAATAGTTAACACGCTGGATCGCCGTTACAAGGGTACTGGGTTCGATTCCCAGCGAGGCGGAAGTTTGTATGATGAGTTTGAATTTCCGTTCTTGGTCTGGGTGTGTGTGTTCTTGTCTTGTGTGTTGTCTATGGCACCAACGACACAGGTAATCCTAATGTGGGGCTATGGGTGTGTAGCGTTATAAAAAAATGTATATAAAGTTCTCTCATATTTATTTATTTGTAAGGCATTACATTCATGGTAAGTATTTTTGGTAAATTTGTCGAATCACGGCACCTTGAAAGTACTCCAATTTTTTTTCTATCGTTGTTTATCACTAGTATGTAGTAAGGCGTAAAAATACCAAACCTAACTCAACTGTCCCCCTAGCTAGAGTATTTATTCTTACTCTAGACCTAGAGGGACAGTTGGTTTAGGTAAGGTTAGGTCAGGTATACGCGAAAAAAAGGGACCCCGCGAAGCGGGGTTCCGTCGACATCAGTGACGAAGTACCATAAATTTGGAGCACTTTCAAGGTGGAGCCGTGATTCGACAAATTTACCGTATTTTTCATTTATTTGCATTTTCATGTCCATGCACTTTCATCTATCTGGTAAACCAACCGATAACTTGTTATTCACCAAGAGGCTAAAATAAAACAGACTTAGCCTTAAATATTCCAAATATCGCTTCATCCATATTAAGAACACATCAGATATTATTTACGTTACATTCCAAATAACCCCAAAGTAGCAGTAGATATCATTATGAATAAATTATCAGTTGTCGTTTTTCACCTTTTTAGGGACAGATAGGAGTGAAACTGAGCTGAACTCAAGACAGCTGGTTATCCTTTTACTTTTCCATTATATTTCTTTATCGTTTCTTTTTACAAGGCTTCAAAAAATAAGGAAAACCGAAGCAATAAAGTCAGATTCCAAATACCCCCATTGAGGCGATATTTGGAACGGCACTTGTAAAACAATATATCTTTAAATCTATTAACAGAAGATGAACAGTTAAAGTAGTTATTTATAGGAAATTGCGAGAACTACCCAAAGAAAAATATCCTATGTAGATGGTATAACCGTCGTTTTATAAACATTTCATGAAAACGTTTCATGAAAAAATTCTTCCAATAAGCCCCACTTTACGGTATATCTCAAAACATTTTTGCATTGATTCCAGAGCATCAATAATTAAATTATAGGCATCCATTTACTGAAATTATATTATGAAACATTTGTAATTAAGGATGACTAAAATGTGGGTTTAGGTTACCTAGCAACCTAAAGGGTGTGTTTGTGTTCCGAGATACACTAAATTACACTGCGAGTACACTGTCCACTTGTCCAGTGCTCTTACTGGTGACAAATTCGTTCCGTTATGGATTTACAATATACTGACGCAGTATCCTTGGTAAATATTATGACGTCATAAACGTTGCCATTTTGTACTCATACCTAAGCACTGGTGTTTTCGAGGTAAGATGCTTTCAGTGCTTTGATCACATGATTATAAGCGTCCAGAAATTTAAAAAAATGCTATTGTTTATTATTATTAAATATTGTTTTATAAAGCGGCCGTTTTATTATGCGATTAATTCAATTAACAAATTATTATACTGGACTGCGTTCCGTTTTAAACGTAACCAGTATAGTCAACTATAAAGGAACGGCTTCGTAGTATACTAAATTGACGTCACACCTTACAGTGCTCGCAGTGTATATCGGAACACACCCTTAAATATTCGTACCCTCCATTGAGTTATTTATTACTAGTACCCTCCATAAATATTTGTTATAAATTTGTCTGCTGCCAGATTCTAAGTGTCAATAGTGTAAGTGTCATCTTGTGCACGGTGTGAAGTTAGCATCATAACCCGTGCTTTAATCGACTACTATATATACGCACGGAAAACCGTGGCATAAATGCGGGTTAAGGTCACAGTGTGCTATAAAATAATATACCAAATTTTTATATTTACAGAATCAACTTATGAGTATAATGCTAGATTGCATTCTTTTGGAGCTGTTGACATCCACGGAGCAGAAACTACTATCAGGTAGTCCATTATATTGTTAACAAGCTATTTGTACAAAGAAACAAACTTACCGGAAACCTCCACTTTCGTGTCCAAAGCCGGATCAGTGTTAGGGGGTATTTGCTTTTTTGGTCTGGCATTAGATCGAGATTTGGCGGGCGACGATTTTGGAGAGTTTTTATTATTTCCAGGCTGTGCATGAGGCTTCCCCGAATTGGATGTGGCAGGTACATTGTTGTTAGTGGCTGCATCATCGCCCTGAACTTCCATTGGCTTTACGGAGGATGAGTCTTGTGTTGCTCCATTAGGGACAGTGTTATGAGCGGGGGAAGCTTCAAAGATGGTAGTCGAGGATGCTTGACTCGGCATGGTCTGCATGGCTGTTGCAATAGTTTGTGCCACTTTTGTCTCCATTTGTCATGGGTGTAATTGATTTCCTGTATAATAGATAATGACAATAATGTAAAAGAGGAAGTAACAATTTAGCTAAAGTTTTGTTAAACAACATATAAAACATAGTACGTACCAGAGCAAACTTCAATTACTTTTAAAAAATATTTGGGTTCTAGATATCCATTCTCGTTGCCCTCTGTCAAAATAACTCCATTTTCTGATTCATAGAATTTTAAGTCTTCAGACAAGGCCTTCTCCAGGTCAACAAATATATAGATCTCTGTGTCCTTTCTGAGACCGCTTATAACATTGGGATCGCTCAAGGTACCTTTAGCTAGATGAATGTGTTTCCTGTTCATTCGACTCAAACCTTGTTTTTTTATTGACAGCCAGTTTTTTACATATGTACCATGAACTACGGTTTTGAATTTGGGCTAGAATAGGAAATCAGTTCTTAATTTAATTTATACATTAATTGTAACAGTACTCATTTGTAGATGATATTGTTTAACTTCATACTATTATAAGGAACATGTACTGTTGAACTATGAGCACTTTAAAGTTTAATATACCTACATTATATTATACAGGGTTACTGGGAAATGCCCGGTTCATATATTTAACAAATCATTTAACCTACTATTTTCGAGTTATTAGAAACAAGTTGTTACAATCGTTCCTCAATAATCTTTTCTTACTGTTTAGTTACACCTGTTAAATAGTTCTACTATCCGTAAACAAAACGAGTTGTTTTTTGAATATAGGGAACATTTGATAATAGGTTGGCCTCCACCAACTGCATTGGAGCAGTGTGGTGTAGTGTTCTCTGGGCCTTTTGCCAGTAGGCACTGAACACACACATACCACTGGGCTTTCTATTGCTTAAAGAAAGCCCAGTAATAAGTAGTAGTAGTTAAGTGTGTGTGCTAAGTTAAAGGGTGTTAAAGATTATGGTACCTCCAATATGGGTGTTAGTTCACTATTATCCACTTGAGTGATAGAATGTCCCTGAGTGGCCCGTATCTCAAGAGTGTTGGTGTGTGGGTTCTGTCGGAGCTTGAACCTCTGCTTGCTGTTGGTATGGACTACTCGCTCTACATCACTTCTGTTGTACTTTCCCCTTAAACATTTGTGAAGGAGGAGGTCATCTACTCGTACATAGCCTTCAGGGCTGGAAAATAAAATTGGTAGTAAGTTGGAAAACACTGGCATACCAAATAGGGGTACCACCCATTGAAATCTATATTTAATTTGAATAAGAGTTGGGTTGTAACAGTATTTAGCAAGAGGTCTAAGTTGTAACATTGCCTAAAATGTCCAAAAACTCCTCATTTATAACTGAATTAAAAGCCATCAGACATAATCCAGGGCACGTAGCTGTTCCGATGAATCTTTAACTGCAGGGCATCATGTGTCAATAATAGGTATGGTGGGCTAGATGGAACTTTACTTCAATTTTTTCTTCTTCACAATATTTACCTTATGCTTAGTCCCTCTTTAACCGCCCCGTGCCTTAACAACCACGACAATGTTTTACTGAGGTGAATGTCGCTATTATTCCTGGAATATTACCACAACTCTGTACACACACATAATCTTCTGAAAATGTAGTCAACGACGTAATTAAAGTAATCAAAACGTACATTAAACCACACAAAATTTATCATATGTGCACACACAAAGCACTCTAATGAATTGATTCTTGTCCTGGTGCTGTCGCAACATTAGATTAGTAAATCTAGAAATGCGCTATGGTCGGGAATTCCAATTTCTACCTATCAAAACAACAAGATCCTGGGGCGCACACGTGGAATGGATTCAAAACGTGATAAAACAAGGGTTCAAAAAGGGATTGTAATTACAGTGAGTAATTAAATTTCGTTGGGATGATTTAAACAAAAATATTGTACAACTCAAGAAGACAAGAACTAAACCGACATTTTACCACAATTATGAATCAGTCAGTGAAGTCAGTCGGTGTCGGTGGTGTGTGCTGTCCACACAGCCACCACGCATAGCCACCTATGCGTACTAGCCTAGTCAGTCACTGTCACTCATTGTGTCAGTCAGTCAGCACACTCTGCAGTCTGCACTCAGCACAGACATTCCATATAATACAAAGTACTCTGTGGCACAGACTGAGACCACAGAGAAAGGGTCAAAAAAAAATTAAATGTGGCACTCGGAGACTGCCGCGGTAAAGCTATTGCATAGCATTTTTTATCAACTTATGCAATTATAATTATTAGAAGTTATATAGTTATATCAGAACAGCGCCATCTAGTTTGTAGAAAACATACGTACCATACCTTAGTATTAAGGTACTAGATGGCGCTGATTGGGGGTGTGTATGCGTAAATAAAACGTTGAATTTTCTTCATAAGATGTAATCCGAATAGTAGTTTTACAAAATATGTCGATTTGATGATGTAATTTGATGACAGAAGGATTTTTAAATTATTACGGCACTGTCTCACCGTTCACGAGATGATTAAACGAGAGGCCTGTCCACTCAATTGTCAAAGTTTTTTAAATGGCGCGCGCGCCTTGGCAATTGTCGGCAGCCGTCGGTTGCTGTCGTCGATTACGCGCGAACATGGGGTGTTAGGTTTTTTTCGTTACGGAATTTCTGGATTCCGTCCCCACGCTCAAGGCCCGCGATAAAAGCTATGCAATAGCTTAAAATGTTCCCTTTTTCTCCTCTGTGCTGAGACTAGGAAGAAAACTGTCAGTGTTAGATGTCAAATGTCAAAGAGTAATCAAACACTGATCGACTAGGCTAATTTATGGAGGGTACAAGTAAGGAGCACCATCCAAGCACCATCTCATATAAATATGAAAAGTTGCAAAAGTGTCATGTGTCAAGCTGTAAACTGTAAATGAGTAGCTATTTATTATGAGAATAACGCAAAAAAGTAAAAAAGAAAAGGTTGTAGAGTTGTTGTGTGTGCTGTGTGGTTTGGTGGCAAAGAGGATATAAACAATACGTTTTGTTTGGTGGTGTCTGTTCTCTTCCTTCATCCATGACAGCACTCTCACTCTATGAGTCTATGAGTTATGGTGGATAAGGTGCAGAAAAATCAATGAAATGTGCACCATAGAGACAGAAGCATAGATTCAGGCAGGTCAGCTGACTTCACTTTTATCATTGGTCTTGTGATAAGTTGTGATCTCCGCCATTCTCGGATCGGCCTATTCCATCAAACCCGTCCCGTGAGTTCATTTTAACATTTCTAATGCAGATTTAACATTTTTCTTTCTTTAATTTGGTTGTGCTTGTGTTATTAGAGGTGAGTATTTATGAAAATAATTTTCTATCGGCAAACTGCTGCTGTTTGCTGCATTGTCAGTTTTCGTTCTTCTGTCACGCATTTGGTACATTTTTCATTGTAGCTGTAGTTCTATTCGGTTTTGTAGTTTTAATAAGGTGAGACTAAGATACAACAGTTAATTTAGTCAGTGGATATTGTTGTGTGTTGGATTTATGAATGTATGAAGTGACCTAATCATTTATCATGTGATTCGGGTGGTACTGTGAAGTTTTCTAGGCGGTCTTGCAGACAGCAAAATTGAAACATTTGCTTATAACCAGTCATGTTATAGAAAATTTACAGTTTATATTTGAATAAATAAAAGTTGCTGTATGGTGTGGACTTCTCCTTTCTTATGCTGATCAATTTTATTCCTTCATCCAGTCTTCCTGTTATTAAGTAGTTTAATAGACCAATATGTAGGTCGCAGTTATTGATTCCTAAAGTTTTTTAATTCTGTTAAAAATGTTGTTTAACATTAAATTGACATGTAAAAATGAGTTGTTAATTTGACTTCATTATTTTCTCTTACAAAACTATCCAGTTGTGTTTCTGAATTATGACATTGAAATGTAAGACATATTAATATTATGTCACGGTCTATAATGTTTCTGGAGTATGTGATAAATATGTCCTTGAATAAGTTGGTATATAATAGTAAGTATCCACTTATAGCAGTAATAGCCGAGTGGTGGAACGTTGCACTCCCAAACCGAGGGTCTGGGTTCAAACCCCTGCACGAACCTTTTATTGCTCATACTGCAATGCTTTTCTAAGAGTTGAACTGGAATAGAGTCTGGTTGAGTTGATGTAATGTGTGCAGACGCTTACTATCTGTATTAAGACTACTCCCTTACTTTGCTGTGTTTACATGCTGGAATAAATGAGAACTAATATTACTTTAATCACACCACAATACCTGACACAAACATGGACATTCATGCCAATATAAAGATTTTTTCTTACATAAATATGCTTATTACATTTCAGTATAGGTAGTAAATCAGTAAAATTCTTATCAACATGATTGATTACAGATTTATATGGATAAAATTTAGTTGATCAGCTGATCTGTCAGTCAGCCACTGGGAATTTTTAGGTTTAGGCATTTGAGGTTAAAGCTACAAACTGTTATATAATTATTTTAAAAATGTTCCAATGTTTTTTACTACTATTAGGATAACCATATACGAAATGTGGTTTATTGATATACTAGTAAACACGCCCTCGCTTCGCTTCGGGATAACCAATTTACACAAAACTTTAATATATTATACACAATTATAAACTTTCCTCTTGAATCATTATATCTATTAAAAAAACCGCATCAAAATCCGTTGCGTAGTTTTAAAGATCTAAGCATACATAGGGACAGAGAAAGCGACTTTGTTTTATACTATGTAGTGATAATTAAATATAGATGATTTATTTTTAATAAAACCACTATAATGTCAGTCATTGCTTAGTGCATTAATTGTGATAAAATCACTCAGCGCCGAGTTTGACGTCGTCTTATAGACTCGATAAAGCAAGAGTCGGGAAATTCGGGAAGGGATAGGATATAATATTCTCGCAAAATAACTTTGTTTTTAGGTACAATAAATTAAAGGTTTTTGTTGAATGTAACTGATAACAGTGTTGAATCGCAGTTGGGTGTTACTTTGGGCTTTTCTTCCCACCTCGCCATGGAATCATATTATTATGCTGATTACAAAAAGCTTCATAGTAGTGTTGCATAACTTTGAGTTACTTACATAATGTTAAGGTTATTTGGAGGCCCAGTACTCCAGTAGCAGTTGCAGTAGTCAAAATTTTCGAAGGCCCCTCGGCAGAACATATTAATTTGGCGTCGTGTCCACCGGGACCCCTATTACTGCTACGGCTGATACTTCGGCGGCTGGGTTGTCCAGCAATCTTTAATGGGCCTCTTTATTAGGCTAACAAATAGTCAAATCTTAACCTAACGTTACCTTGGCTTCAACCCATTAATGGCCCACTACCGAGCACGGATCTCTCCTCATACGTGAGGGGGCTTAGAGCATACTCCACCACGCTGCTCCAGTGCGAATTGGTGGAGGGGTTAGTGGCCAACCCAAGTGTTATATTTTTATGCCGCCCGAAGGCATCCAACATGGCTTAACAATCAATATGTATTTTTCATTTTGCAGGTTACAAAACATAATTCAAAATGTCGAAGGGCGGTTTGAAGACTATCGCCAATGAGGACATGGAGGACAGGTTTGGCTATGTCTTTGCAGTCTCCGGCCCCGGTATGATTTCTTTACTACCTTTTTAAAATAAGCTTTGTAGTTGCTGTAAGCGTTTTCTGATATTCTACTGTAGATCATCTTGTTACCAAGTCGGCTGTTCCAATATTCAATTCTATATTAAGGCAGAAATTTATGAGATAATGTCCTTTGGGGCTCGAATCTGTCACTCATGACGTATGAAAACAAGATCTAGCGACACTGGCTGTTTTGCTATTATTGCTGAACATTTGTAAAGTCACCAGTTTCCATGTAACTGTACCCAAAAGTCATTAGTAATGAGCTCGATGTTAAATGTTTTGTTTCTCGGTTTTTGATGTCATTTTAAAATCATATATCGTGTATATGTCATGTATATGTATGTCATATGATGCAAGCAAGTTTGTGTTCTAAAATGTGTTGAAACTACTCTGCAGTGGTGACGGCTGAGAAGATGTCCGGATCCGCTATGTACGAGCTGGTGCGGGTGGGGTATAACGAGCTGGTGGGGGAGATCATTAGGCTCGAGGGTGACATGGCCACCATTCAGGTAACCTGTTCGTGAAGTCTCTGGTGTTACAGATGTCCAAGGGCGAATTGACCATTTATTAGTTGATTGTTCTGTTTGTTTGTCAACTATTTACAAAAAAAAAGACACTGGTCACAGGGTGTCTGACTCTGACGTCTGTGTGTAAGGGGTCACTCGACTGTGAGTTGGTAAAAGGAGAGGCAACAGGTTCCTCAAACAGGGCTACAATTATGATTAGAAGTAGCTTAGCTTACTAATGAGTTGCTACTCTGAATAGATGTGCTGTGATGTTCAAATGAAGAAAGAAATGTCAGTCAGTCTTATTCACTATTACATTTCATTTGGTTTAGTTTGTAACATTATTTATTTTGCAACACTATTTTAGTCCATTTAACTTGATCTATTTCAAAACCTGTTTTACTTTTTATTATTACACATTAGAATCTAGTTATAATCTGTTCCTTTTCAAAGGTATATGAAGAAACGTCTGGTGTGACCGTGGGTGACCCCGTGCTGCGGACTGGCAAGCCCCTGTCGGTGGAGCTGGGACCCGGTATCCTGGGCTCCATCTTTGACGGTATCCAGCGCCCCCTGAAGGACATCTGCGAGCTCACGCAGTCCATCTACATCCCCAAGGGAGTCAACGTGCCCTGCCTGGCGCGCGAGGTCGATTGGGAGTTCAACCCTCTCAATGTTAAGGTGCGTGGCTTCACCGGTTCACAAATACGAAATGAAATAATTTATTCATGTAACGTATTTTGTGTAGACGCGTATTTATATACGTAATTTTTTTTATACTACCATCATTTCGGAAAGGTGAAGAATAAACAGCGAAAGAAATCTCTAAACTAAAAATGTTCTAGTTGGCTAGTTTTTGGTAGAAAAATTAATTTTAAAATAAAATTAAAATAAAGTTGAAAGATTTTTATAGTTATCATTACAATTGTACATCACTGTAGAATAAAAATATATATAAAAACTTGCAATATTGTTAGTACCAGCGGGATTGTTAACGTCTGTGTCGCGGCGGCAGGTGGGGTCGCACATCACGGGCGGCGACCTGTACGGGATCGTGCACGAGAACACGCTGGTGAAGCACCGCATGCTGATGCCGCCGCGCGCCAAGGGCACCGTCACCTACATCGCGCCCGCCGGCAACTACAAAGTCACTGTGAGTATACTGTGCGCAGTGTACACACACGATCACTGGACACTGCACGCACGATACACAACTTAGGGCGCGTTCACATAGAACGTCCGTTTTACTCTGATTGATACTGCAACTTGTATATTCTGCAGTGGGGCGGAGGATAATCCCATCTGCATCCTCTGCGATTGCATGACAATAACCCACTGAAGAAGTCGTGAATTACGTCACATGATCAGACCTGATCAAATTAGAGATCCCAAGGATATCCGGCGTTTCGTTCTGTTGGTAGGTCTTGGGGACTGGATCTAACACTAGTGGATTTGGCTACAACGGATCAACTGTGATAGCAATGACCTTTTGGGAATACTACTAATAATAATGTTTACACACCATAGCCTGGTTGGTGGTGACCGCCAAATGCGCTCCAACTACATGTTCTCGAACGGCGCTGGATGTAATCGTAAACGAGGATTGCACTTGGCCTATCTCCGGTGTTGTGAATGTGTCCGGTGTGCGCTGTGCAGGACATCGTGCTGGAGACGGAGTTCGACGGCGAGCGCGCGCAGTTCAGCATGCTGCAGGTGTGGCCGGTGCGCCAGCCGCGGCCCGTCACCGAGAAGCTGCCCGCCAACCACCCGCTGCTCACCGGCCAGCGCGTGCTCGACTCGCTCTTCCCGTACGTGTACCGCCTCTGCCACCTCTCCCACCACCCACATCACCTCTGTCGGGCCCACCAATCCTAAATGATAATCCTATAATGAAACTATTTATTAGTTATTTATTCTCTACTAATTGCCCGCTCTGCCCTCGAAATTCGACAGTAATTGATTATGTCAAACAGTTAGTTTATATTGACACCATAAACGTGCAGGTTTCAAAGGTTGTGTCAACCATAGACAGTGACAGTGACAGTGCATAGAGTAACTAACATTGGTGTGTGTTATTTTATATTATTTTATATTTATATTAATGTATTTTTTACCACGAACAAGGATGGAGTGTGTGTGAGCGAGAGACAGAGGGGACGCGTTGGATACAGTAAACAAATACGTCTGTCATCTTTATATAATGTTTATGGTTCGTTATTTCAACATAGTAATAACATAATTTTAGATAAATTTAGAGCAAAATATGTGTCAGTTTGAATGTTTTCATATTGAATGTGTGGTCGTTGTCCCGTAGCTGTGTCCAGGGCGGCACGACGGCCATCCCCGGCGCGTTCGGGTGCGGCAAGACTGTCATCTCGCAGGCGCTCTCCAAGTACTCCAACTCCGACGTCATCGTGTACGTCGGGTGCGGCGAGCGAGGTACGTGGCGGGGAGTGACGACTGGTCGTTGGTAACGCGTTGCTACCGTTGAGGAAGCTAGAAAGCTTATTACTAGGCATCCCACATTTTAACCGGAACACCTGAGAAACAATGTACTTTCGGTTATTTCTTTTACTTTGGTAAATAGATTCCAAAAGTTGGGTAATGTTCATTCATACTCTTTCGATGTGGTGTTTACATTTACTTGGAGATTGATGCCCATCTGATCTCAAGTTTGTACCACAAATCTTCACCGATGCGTTGTCGGCCGATAAAAATAGAATGAGAAAGAAATAAATGCTTGAAATGATTAATTAAAATCGTTTTTTGGTACATATCCACGATCAGGTAACGAGATGTCAGAAGTGTTGCGGGACTTCCCCGAGCTGACGGTGGAGATCGACGGCGTGACCGAGTCCATCATGAAGCGCACGGCGCTCGTCGCCAACACCTCCAACATGCCCGTGGCCGCCCGGGAGGCCTCCATCTATACCGGTGAGTTTGAGTGAGAGAGGCGGGGGTTAATAACCTTTAGTGGAGTAGTTTAATGTGCGTGCGCTCAGTTTGTCCACACTATGGGTTTGTAATGTATAATCAAACGTCAAATTTTAAGCATCCTTTATAATTACATAATTTGGAATGACAATCGAATACTGCGTACCCCCTATTAATATCTCAAGTGACTTACGTATCCCGTTCGGTCGCAGGCATCACGCTGTCGGAGTACTTCCGCGACATGGGCTACAACGTGTCGATGATGGCGGACAGCACGTCCCGTTGGGCGGAGGCGCTGCGCGAGATCAGCGGGCGGCTGGCGGAGATGCCCGCGGACTCGGGCTACCCCGCGTACCTGGGCGCGCGGCTCGCCTCCTTCTACGAGCGCGCCGGCCGCGTCAACTGCCTCGGGAACCCCGATCGCGAGGGTGAGTCGCGCTCGCGTGTCACGAGTGGAGAGGGTGACAAGAAGGGGTAGACGTGATAATTACACTATAGAAGCGAAGTCCGCGCGGCCGTTTTGAAGCACTTTAATTGGAGTCAGAAATGACTCCAAACACCGGGCGGCTCATGTCAACGCGCGCCAAACGTGTCTCGCGAAAAAAAAAGAATTATGACGATTTGCCCAGTTAAATTGTGTCGCAAAATATCTGAAAAGCTATTTATGTATTATTGCTAAAAACATATGATTAACCGCAGCCGAAGTTCGGGAAAGTTTCGGTTTAGTGCTTCACTTTAGACAAGAGCGCTTGTATGAAGACTGTCTTTCTATAGTGTAATTATTCTAAGGGATAGACTTAGGCGGACGTTACGAGACCAAATCAGGGACGTCTTGAAAAAAGGCCAGGTCAAGAGTACCCTGAACCGAAGAGCGTGTATGAAGGGAATAATGAAAGTGGACGAAGCGGAACAGGTATGTAAGGATCGTAGCAAGTGGAAAGAAGTGAAGAGCAAATTAAACTTTGGATTTAAATATACTAATACGACTTTGTTTCGTGATGCTATGATAATTCAATTTTCTATTTTGCAATTGAGAGATTATCTCTTGGCAGGCGAGGTCATCCCCGACACTATTCTATAGTCCTGCTCAGTTATGAAGGAACATTTGTGTAGATAACAATTTATGAATACCAAACCCGATAGTTAATGAATATCATGAATATCATGAATATCATCAGGTGATGATGATGATGATGATGATGTGATGATCTGTAACGTGCAGGCTCGGTGTCCATCGTGGGCGCGGTGTCGCCCCCCGGCGGGGACTTCTCGGACCCGGTGACGGCGGCGACGCTCGGCATCGTGCAGGTGTTCTGGGGGCTCGACAAAAAGCTGGCGCAGCGCAAGCACTTCCCCTCCATCAACTGGCTCATCTCGTACAGGTGACGACGACAATTTACACTTCACCACACGTTTGGGGGCGGCCTCAACTTGTATAATTATATGGTTTCTCATTTTCTACTACCGAATTAATACTGGATCCCGCACAGCGATTTAACGTGACGTCACTGTGTGATGTATTGCCACAGTACAATCAATAGGATAACTCGATCATTAAATTAATAATAAAAAAACTTTTTTAAATTTGTGTAAAATGAGTCAGCACTACTAATAGGTTGTAATTTTATTTTAGCAAATACATGCGAGCTCTGGATGACTTCTATGAGAAGAACTACGCGGAGTTCGTGCCCCTTAGGACTAAGGTACGCCCCCGGGCCGCGGGCCGCGGGCAATGTATTAAATACTAGTAACCGCCTTCGGTTCGCTTCAGATACCTACTCGTCAGTGTCCACACTTAAATTGAAATTATTCCTAAACTGAACGAAATGTCGTCCCAAACTTACAATACATCGTTGAAAATCTCAATCGGATTGCTTAAGCCGTTTCTGGGCATGGTGAGAACAATCACACAGACAAGCATTAAAAAAATCTAGTTTTTTTTATGAGACCTATTGCGGTAATAAATACCTCTGATAAGTGAACGTACCCAGACTATAGTCATGATCCTACCATGTCGTCAAAAATTCTTAGCTTCTCTCTACTCTTAAATAATTGTAGAAACTTGTAAAAAATGGGTTACGTATAGTGGGTACGTTCTCTAATAGGGTTTTTTCTAAAATCATCTCTCTAAAGATCCCCGGCCTCTGAAAGAGCAAAACATGTTTACGCATTCACCGATGCATCTCTTCTATTAGGGGGTTCAAATAACGGTGTATAAGTAATTAACGTTATGTGTACGATGTGTAAATTTTGTGTAAGGAAACAATGGGGTTGAAATATATGTTAGCATATCAAAACCCCTAAACAAATAAAGATAAAAAAAATGCATGTAAAGACAACGGCAAATATGTGTGGTAGTACGATGATAATTGTATCTGGTAACGGTGGTCCGGTCCGCAGGTGAAGGAGATCCTGCAGGAGGAGGAGGACTTGTCGGAGATCGTGCAGCTGGTGGGCAAGGCCTCGCTCGCCGAGACCGACAAGATCACCCTCGAGGTGGCCAAGCTGCTCAAGGACGACTTCCTGCAACAGAACAGGTGAGATCTGACCCGACTTGGTCGTCTACGATTCGGCTGGTGACCTACACTCAAAATGAAATGAAATGGTTTTTACAAACACTTTTCGAAAGTCAATCTACGCCATCGCTTCAACAAATCCCTACCGTGAGTAGTCTTGGAAGAAGAAGCGGCAAGAAACTTCCAAGAAGCTTTTCTTGCTACTCACATTAGCTAGAATATCAAACTCATGTCCAAGCATTTTTATCTTTAAAATAATCATCAAGTTTGTAATAACCTTTCGTTCGTTATAAGGATGCCTTTGATGCCATCTGTCTAGCCAATGAAACATTTATTATCAAATTTAATACATAGCTGGATCCTGTACTATGGATCTGTATCAGTATGGCTTCAATCCATTAATAGTCTAGTAGAGGCCTAAAGCATACTTCACGCTGCTTTAGTGTAGTTTGGTGGAGATGTTAGTGGCCAATCGTCGAAAAACCATACATATAAAGATGAAGTTTGGCAGGGAAGTAAATATTCCCAGATCGTAAAGCAGTTATTATGAAAATTGTTAGTTAGATAATAGTTGGTTAGATAATAGTTGGTTAGAAATAGTGAAAAACCTGTTTCAACAATCAATCGACCTCTCTAATTCAACTCTAGAGTCGGTATCGGTTACTTTAATCGCTCCTTAGTACAGAATTTGTGATTCTTCACTAAGGAGCGATTAAAGTAACTGTTACGGCGCGTTCACATAGAACGTCCGTTTTACAGGTCCGTTTAAACGTATATGTTAGTAGCGTATGTAGTTGTATGAGCGATTTCACACAGAATCCAGTATTACGGATCCAGTAAAACGGACTTTCTATGTGAACGCGCCCTTAGTGACTCTGAGTTGGGGCGTAAGGGGGTAAATTAAAGGGTGGAGGTTTGTTTGAAAATCAGTTAAAAATCTGTTAAAAGCTGGTACGGCCACATAGTAAAGTACGGGGTTGGTCCGCTTGCAGCTACTCGTCGTACGACCGGTTCTGTCCGTTCTACAAGACGGTGGGCATGCTGAAGAACATCATAGCGTTCTACGACATGTCGCGGCACGCGGTCGAGTCCACGGCGCAGTCCGACAACAAGGTGACGTGGAACGTGATCCGCGACGCCATGGGCAACGTGCTCTACCAGCTCTCCTCCATGAAGTTCAAGGTATCCACGTCTATACCGATATTATAGGGCTGTAAGACTGGTTGTTTGGTTGTTTGAACGAGATAATCCCAAGAAGTAGTGGTTCCAATTGAATTTTTTTGAAGTGAAAGCTTCTAAGGTCTGGGTCCTGAAGCAATACCTTTTACAGCAAAATGGCGGCTTACGTAAGCAAAGCAAAACAGAAATATTTGGACTGACAGTATTCGTTTTTTGAAGTTTCACTTCTACCACGTGCGAATCGCACACATTTTGATTTTTTTTATGTTGAAATAGTCCATTTATCGAGGAAATTATAGGCTATATATAATATCACGCTACGAGCGTGAATCAGTATGTAAGGTCCAGAATCAGTCGTGGATCAGTCGAACTGTTAGATCATCATCATTGCAACCTATGACTGTCTAACAGCTGGGCTCGAGGCCATACAAGTGTCGATTGGCAGATTTCACACTCCTTTCAAAATGTTATGCAGGTTTCCTCATGGTGTTTTCCTTCACCGAAGCAACTGATAGTAAAGTGCATGCACAATGCCGGCCTCAACCAACTTTTTTGGAGGATAACCAAGTGGTTTGAACATTGGATTTCCAAACACGGATTAGAATTATTCTAATAATAAATTAGAATTATTCTAATAATAAATCAGAATTATCCTAATAATAAATTAGAATTATCCTAATAATAAATTAGAATTATTCTAATAATAAATCAGAATTATCCTAATAATAAATTAGAATTATCCTAATAATAAATTGTGTTGCATCGGTGACCACCTACCATCAGGGCTCTCGTCAAACAACGCAGGTCGCTGTCTGCTATCTCATAATTGAGCACGTTTGTAATTTTACATGTTATCTGTAGGACCCGGTGAAGGACGGTGAGGCGAAGATCAAGGCAGACTTTGACCAGCTACTCGAGGACATGTCGGCGGCCTTCCGCAACCTGGAGGACTAGGCCTCCCGGGGCCTCCGAAGCGCAGCGGCGGCTGGCGGGCCGGGACACACATCACGACGTCATCACCCGACGATTATTAGCCTAACGTCGATGGATGTAATTGCAATACATTTAGTTTTGTTTGTCAAACAAATAATTACGTTAATGTTAATAATTAATGCTGAAATAATTAATGGTGCTCCTACACGAAGCCTTGGGTCGGTTCAAATGTTAATGTTACTGTCAGTTGAATGTTTATCAATCAAGTACGTTTTTGTTGTATCTCGTGTATTCGAAAAATGTAGTTTGTGTAAGGGCACCCGTAAGCTAGTGCGATGTCCCCCGGCCCGCCTCGTCTGTATAGACATAATTTTAATGTTTAATAAATGTTAGCGTGAGTAGGATACAAATCTTCTAATGTTGATTCCATTCTATTGAAGTTCAACTGCAAATGACCGTTATGTAGGGCCCGAAGCCGCTTGTCCGACGCCCGTCGTTAGGACTCCGCCCCTGTATATAAAGCGTGCAAGGCGCCCCCCCAGCGCCGCCTGGCGACTCGTTGGGAACTAATTAGTTGTTATTTATATTATTATTATTAAAATATACTATTTATACACTAACAAAGAAATTATTTTGCCCATTGATATTTTGTGTGATTATACGTCGACCCCTCGTGCATTCCACGTTATTTTTAGATTTTTATTGACAAAATCATTTTTTTTCTGTTGTTTTTTTAAAAGACGAGCATTTTCTTTTGAATCGTTTGCCGCGAGATGTTCTCGGTGAGTTTCAGTATTATTCAGTTGGTCATCTCCGTCGTGGGCCCCGTGGGCCCCGGCGAGTCCCGTTGGGCGATAGTGGGCCCCGCCCCGGTGGGCCCCGGTGGCCCGTCTTGTCGTTATCTGTAGCACGTGTACAAATGTTTATGCAATAAATATTATCTTGCTGTTTGAAATTGATGTTACATGTTGATAGAAGACGAAAGTTATTATAAATAAACTATCAAATCGTACCGGGCTATTATTTCTGAGTGTTTTGCCTCTAAACTTCTGCCACAATATGTAGTTATTACCCATTGAGTAATATAATAATTATGTAATTGATGCGACAGAGTACTTTAACATTACGTTGCGAGAATGCAGCAGGCTAAGTGTTACTCTATATTTTGTGCTAAGGGCATGTATGCCTTGAAAAAGCCGATGTAAAGCTAGCCAAGTAGCCATACAAGCTAGGTTGTATCTGACAGGTTTGATACAGTTACACTTATCAGGTAAACTTCGAGCTACACAGTGGACATACATGCACAGCTGTTGTGCAATATACCTACTCATGTTTAAATATACCTACAGATTACAGATTAACTGTACAGATGACCTTATGATGAAGTTACGGAAGTAGGTACCTATGTGTAATGCTAGTTTAAATCAGAGTCGTTACGTAACGGTGCGATATAATTCGACGATTTAACCAAGTAAATCGCGTCTTTAGAACATCCTGGTGGATTTTCGTATGTCGTCCGACCGATCGACCGGTAACACGGCAATTGGTTCGGACGTGCGACATCTCGGATGGCGGCTGCGACAGGCCGTAAATATTGTTCTACTTTTTATATGGCTGACGTACCATAAAAAGAGTACGTGAAAACAATTACCAGTAATGGAAAAATAATCTGTCTAATTGACTTCTGTCAGCCAATCAGACCAGAACTAGCAGCTGAAATTTTTTGATAGCGGTTTTATTTGTAGGTCAGTTTAATTTAAAGTAAGGATGCCGTTCGAGGAGCCCAACATGAGCGATAACACGCTCCTCATGAGTGTTGAGGACCTGATCAACATCGCCATGGGGCCGGAAGATGTAAGTTATGTCGCTGTCCTACAACAAACCAGGTGCAGCCCTTCAACAGAACTATGTTAGGTACACGTTGACTGTGTCCAGTAGCTCCAGCAACGTCGGTACCTTCCTCACCAGCACTTATACCTCTATCAACTTGTTTTATAGTAGAGTGTATAGGATGCTACTAAGTTAGTGCACTCTACCACCGAAGACCTCATCTCCACTTACCATCAGGTGGGATTGTGGTCAAGCATTAACTTATAATTATTAAAAAAAGACGTAGTAGTAAGGTTTCTATGTGTAGGTATAGAATACACATAGAATACGTCTTCTACTGAGATCTTTGCGTCTCAAGGAATGGCTGCCACCAGGCAATTTCTTTGAATTTATAATATTAGAAAAGCTTTGAACATATTTTCTGGGTATTTATAAAAATAATTGATATTGTTTTTCACTTATTTTAAATGGATATAACTTTTTCAGAAAAACATAGTCAACTTTAAAGTTGTCCAAACAGTTTTACACATACTAGCTCGCCAGCAACGCATGCTTCAACAGAGGGTGGAAATTAGAATAACTGAAGTCAGACAGGAAAGTCCCCCTCCTGCTAGGGCCCCTAGAAAATCTAAAAAAGGCATGGAATCAGAAGATTCTTCTCCGTCGTCTTCCCCACGACCACCGCTACCTAAGAAACGTGTATCTACGCCACGGGAAGACAAACCAAAAGATACAACAAAAGTTGATAAAGAAAAGGTGAAGACTGAAAAGGATTCGAAAAAAAGAGAGGAGAAAGAAAAAGCGAAATTCGAGAAAGAAAGGGAAAAGGAATTAAGAGCGCAAGAAAAAGCTGAACAAAGTGCCAGAAAAGAAAAAGATAAGACAGAAAGGGCAGCATTGAAGGAAAGGGAGAAAGCAGAAAGGGCAGCGTCGAAGGAAAGGGAGAAAGCAGAAAGGGCAGCGTCGAAGGAAAGGGAGAAAGCAGAAAGGGCAGCGTCGAAGGAAAGGGAGAAAGCAGAAAGGGCAGCGTCGAAGGAAAGGGAGAAAGAAGAAAGGGCAGCGTCGAAGGAAAGGCAAAAAGCAGAAAAGGCAGCGTCAAAGGAAAGGGAGAAAGCAGAAAAGGCATCGTCAAGGGAAAGGGAGAAAGAAGAAAGGTCAGCATCGAAGGAAAGGGATAAAGAAGATAGTTCAGCATTGAAGGAAAGGGAGAAAGCAGAAAAGGCAGCGTCAAAGGAAAGGGAGAAAGAAGAAAGGTCAGCATTGAAGGAAAGGGAGAAAGAAGAAAGGGCAGCGTCGAAGGAACGGGACAAAGCAGAAAAGGCAGCGTCAAGGGAAAGGGAGAAAGAAGAAAGGTCAGCATCGAAGGAAAGGGAGAAAGCAGAAAGGGCAGCGTCGAAGGAAAGGGAGAAAGAAGAGAGGTCAGCATTGAAGGAAAGGGAGAAAGCAGAAAGGGCAGCGTCAAAGGATAGGGATAAAGAAGAAAGGTCAGCAACGAAGGAAAGGGAGAAAGCAGAAAGGGCAGCGTCAAAGGAAAGGGAGAAAGAAGAAAGATCAGCATCGAAGGAAAGGGAGAAAGCAGAAAGGGCAGCGTCAAAGGAAAGGGAGAAAGAAGAAAGATCAGCATCGAAGGAAAGGGAGAAAGCAGAAAGGGCAGCGACGAAGGAAAGGGAGAAAGAAGAAAAAGCCGAAAGAAAAGAGAAAGAACGCGCCGAGATGGAAGCAGCCAGGGCGCAGAAAGAGAAGGAACGCAGTGAAAGATACCCCTCGCCAGCGGCCGCGGTATGTCTGTAAAATTCTGTAATTTTTTATACTTACTTAACTGGTTTATTCATTGCACATGAGTAACTTCATTTTATATTTTTAGAAAGACAAAAGGAAATCTCGAGTAGAAGCTGTTCCAGGTATAAATATATCAGGTCAGTGAAACCACAAATAAGTGGTAAAAATGCTTAATAAATAATCTGGCATATTTGTTTGTTGAGATGTGTTCAAATCATATTTTTTTTCTGTATAGAAGTGCAGCGGGGAAAGGAAAAAGTGCTTGTAGGTATGTATTGTCTTCTGCTTTGGTGTTAACGTTCTCATAATGGTCAAGACACATTGTTAGGCTAATGGATTATCTTGAAATTTATTTGAAGCGAAAAAAATGGTTGTCTGTAAAGTCGGTTTATGGAAGATAATTTTACCTGATAACGTCATATGGGAAAAGAGATAGATGCGATGCAAGCCGAACGTTTAGGCCGATCGTTGCTCCGCTCTATCGCTTGTTCCGCACTCTCGCTTGCACGCACAGGCTCAGGCGGAACGGGACACTTTTTCGTTTTCGTGCGCGCTGCCGAAAGTTGTGTTAGACAATTTATAAGACGTTATCACGTCAAAATAGGTAGCGCTGTAGTGCGTTGTTGTAGTATAGTCACGGAAGGCCTGGCAGCGCGGCTCTACCTATTCTTTCGCTCAAGGTTAAAAATACGCTTGTAGGTATTAATATTTTGCACCAAAAAGCCGCCGTGGGTCGCTGCTGTTTCAATGGTAAGCTGCTCAGCTACTGCTAGGGCTAAACCCGACCTTCCGAAATGAAACTGGTTAGGAGAGTTGGTTATGTGCCTCTTGATACTGTAACTAATATTATAAATGTGACAAAATCAGTTATATAATCATATTTCTGATCCGTCACTGCCACAGTATTGTTTATTTATTAATTTTTCAACATAATTTGAACATTATTTATGTATTCCAGTTGAAAAGGGCCCCACGACGCGCAGTGGTAAGTTAAACAACGAAATGATAACAATGAAATTACATCCATTACCTCCACTGAAGGTAAGTGGACAATTTAGCGGTGTTTTGTGGCGATGAAAGATTTTTTCGAATCGTAGTAGGTAGGCATCCATGCGTCTACAAAGGCAAGACATACACAATTACAAGTAGGTATAAGTAGGTGTAATAGTGGACATGTAGAAGTAGCTCGTTACCTCGTTTTTTGCACCGGATATTTTTTGCAAAACAAAATCCACAAAACCGACTTCAAAATCGACAAGTAGGTAATAAAAAAATTGCCTCCCTCGATTTCCCTGGGATCCCATCATCAGATCCAGACTTAGTGGCAGTGGGACCACCTCGGACATACATAAAAAATTATACAGTCGAACATAGAACCTGCTCCTTTTTTGAAGTCTGTTAAAATGTGTAATTGACGAGCACCTTCTTCTTCGTAACCATTACTGTCCCACTGCTGGGATCGGGTCTCCCAACATGCCATCATGTGTAGGTAATTCATTATTCTTATTGAGCACTAACTATAACTACGCTTCGTTGGGTGGTGGCGTCAGAGACTCGCGCTCGCGGCGGAATCGACGTGGTGACGCAGTCGCAGTTCGCGCTGCTGGAGGCGGCCGTGCAGGGGCTGATGCAGAAGGCGGCGCCGATGGCCGAGCTGCGGATGCCCGACAATCAGAACCTGAAGAGCGCCCTCGTCAAGGGCAGCGCTTCGCTCACTGACACCATGCAAGCTATGCAGGTTGGTTCAATGTTAACAAATTGTCATACAATATGCTGAAGGTTGTACTTTAGGTACCTACTATTTACAATACGTTACCGGTCTTTCTTATGAAATTATGCTGCCGCCCATGACAATTGTGACCGTCCCAGAACATGACACTAGTTAGTCCACTTAGCAGACGGTTAGTTTGTTAGTAAGTATGCGGACTGTTAGTGAGTTAGTTGTTAGTTGTTGTTAGTAATAGTCCGGTTAGTAATTTTTAGTAAGAGTCTCGTTCTAATCGATAACAGATGTGTTGCTAGTTGGTGCCTATGAGGACTGATATACATATCTACCTATGTAGACGCGTCCAAAAATGTGTAACTCATTTGCGGATTTCACACCTTTCTAACCGGAGGAACACTATTGCTGCTAAAACAAATATTACTTACACGGTAGAAATGGTAAGTTCGTTCGGTGCGCTGGCGCGGCCGCCAGTTTATGATTATAATCAATAAAATTGGACTATAACTTACGGGAAAGAAATATTGGTAGTGGTTCAAGGGTTATATGGAGGTCTGAGCACGCGCACTGACCTGGGATATTCGCAGGGCTGGTATGATCTTGTGTCGACGACTTCTCTAATCTTCCCTTGAAGCAATGTTCATGTAATAATTATGTCGTTGTAAATTCACTAGTATACTTCACAGTAGCGGTTTGAGTATGTTTATCGAAAAATAAACTAGCGGGCGCGGTTATGCGGTGAGATCTCTCCAACGCTTTTTCGAATGCTTTCTTAGAAGTGCGGTTTTGCAACAACCGATTGTTGCATGTGTGAGTGTTGCATTCAACGTCACAGGGAAGACACATTACAATTTACAGATTACAATTATTTCTTCTTATTTCAATTAATTCTGGTGCCAATGAATCCGATATACATATCACATACAAAACTGCGCTTGCCAAGAAGATACCAAAGAGAGAAAGGCCAGTAAGAGAGGGAGGATATGAATTTTAAGTTCGGAAGGAAAGTTTTTCCACGCATTTATAGATAATAGAAAAATAATTTTTTTATATAATAAAAAAAAAATGCGTTCACGAAGAATGGCGATTTTTGCGGGAACTACAATACAATTATGCGGAGAATGCCACTTTGGGCGCGAACAGTACCTACTTAGTAGGTACAGTAACCTTAGCGGGCGGTGGTACTCGGGCGAACTATAGGCTCTAACTTACTATGTATTGTACGTACTTACTTACTCGTTTTACGTTTAATGCCAGGTGAATGCTCGAGTAAAGGCGGCTGAGGAAGCGATAGACCGCATGGCGGGGCTGCTGACGCAGCTGGCGGCGGCGGGGGCGGTGCCCGAGGCGCTGGCCGACCGCGTGGCGGAGGCCAAGCGCGAGGCCGAGCGGACCCTCACCTCCGACACCGATGACAGCGTGGTATGCTTTTTTACTAAGGTAGCACTTGAATATGATTATATCTGTGTATGTAGGTGAAAGTGTAATTCGAAGAAAGCTTATTCAATCTTACTTGAAGATACAGGTTATAATCGAACGGGGACACCGACGCCGGCTTAGACTATTGACCTTTTGACTCCGTAAGCTTTTGTCACAACATTAATTAGGTAAGTCGCTAGTTCTTAACCGACACGAAGGACCAAAGTCTAAGCAAAATATTAAAAAAAATAGCTTTATTATTAAAAATTGCTATCGGTGAGCAACTCTTTAAGTGAGCTAGCTTCCATTATCTTGATATAATGTACAGTGCAGGTACATGATTGAAGAAAAGTTATGACACCCGTAAAATCCGTTTCAGATGTCATTAAAGTAGGCTTAATCAATATCGTTATACAAACCATCTGTGACCGTGTAAAGATACAGCCGGTGAAGCTGCGTCCGGCGACGGCGCGCAAGTCGGTGGCGATCGACCCGATGGCGAAGATGTCGGAGCTGGCGCGGCCGTCCACGGCCACCGCTGCGCGCGCCTCCAGCGCGCCCACGCCGCGCGCCTCCATCAGCACGGTCATGGGCCGCGCCTCCGTCGTGTCGCAGCCCTCCTCCACCGTCACGGCGCTGCCCGACCCCAAGGTCACTAGGGGAGAGATGGAGTAAGTTTGATAGTTTGTGGAGAGTGTTTTATTTGCGTCCATGTCACCCGAGACAACTACTTATACACGAAAATGCAAAAACATCAACACATAATATCAATAATTAGGTATATTTAAATATTAATTAAATACCATCGAAATGTTTCTATGATTTTAATTCGCTGCGTCCAGAGACATCGTAAAGTCAGTGAAGAACGACCTGTGGAAGAGTATGAACGCCATGACGATGAAGGCCATCTCGTTTGCGGAGAGCGCCATGCAGACCGCGAAGGCAGTCGGTGAGATAATCATCATTCTAATGAATTCCATTTTCTAATACTCAACTGCAACTGTAATTTAGAAGGTGGATGCGATATGCAGAGGATTAGATTTATTATTTTTTCTTAAAGTATTTTCTTCGGGCTCACAAAAGGCGGGCCCCTGACCTGCCTTTCAGGGGGTTCTTTCAGGGGAAAACAATTTGTGGAACTTTTATCCTCAACGGTTATACCGATAAATAACCGATACCTTTGAACTATGTAACCTGTCCATTGCGTACTTAGGAATATATTGGCAATAGCGTGGTAATGTGTGTATGTAATGTATGTATAATTATGTGTGTGTAGCGGACAGACTGGAGGTGGTGCTAAAGCTGGACACCCGCATCTCGACCCTGCGCTCGCTGGTCTCCGACTACGCCGAGCAGCTGGGCGGGTTTGACGCCGGACTCACTACACAGGTGAGCACTCACCTCATTAGTGGTACTATACCACGGTACGATGTGCTATGACATGAGGTCCTTCAAGAAGTGGTCGGCAACGCGCTGGTGACCCTCTGATGTTGTTAATGTCCTTGGGCCACGGTGATCACTTACCATCAGGTGACTCGTCTGGTAATTTGCCTGCTTTGGGCATAAAAAAGGGAATCCCATAGACTGACATCCATTATAAAAAAGGTTTACTATAAAACACACGTTTTACAGGCGTAGTTAGTTCCCATCGATAGACTCTGAGCATCTAGCTATTTACCACGAGATATGTGTGGAACACACAAGAAAGTGTACTGGAATACTAGGAGTATCATAGATGGCTGGTGTATATTTGACGGTTGTACTTGACGATGAAGTGGTAAGAGTAACAAGTGGATATACTTTGTTGCAGATGCAAAGTTTCCAGGAGCAGATGGTGCAGATCCGCAGCGACCTGGGCGGCGGGCTCAAGCTGCTGGAGTCCGTTAACAACAACGCCGAGACCGCCGGTACAACACACCGTCTAGTGTCGCTCTTGGCTCACCTCCTGGATTTCCTTCTATCTACTACTACTACTATTATATCTACTGCCTCCAGGGCAAGACGTCTTGCCCGGCCAGAGATCTCCCTTTACCAAATTTTATTATTAATCCTACTCCCTATAATATAATAATGGTAAGTGTGGTATTTGCTGCAGCCGTGATGGAGCTGACGGAGCGGTTCGAAGAGCTGGTGTCGGATCTGGAGCGCACTACGTCGGCGCACCGCTCGCTCGCCGACTTCCAAAACCAGCTGGGGGACGAGCTGCGCGTGAGTACCGCCAGACTCTGCGTTGTGTCTTCCTCTCCTACCTCTGGCTTCTCTAAATAAAACATCGTGAGGAAACTCGAGGTTATATTGTTCTCAAAGTGATCTTGGTGGACTTTTGCCTTTGTCTCTCACATTGTGAGCCGAGATCCGAGCTCAGCAGTGGGACAGTTGTGGGTTGCGATCATGATATCGACAAGTTAAATGGTCATTTCGTCTGGTGTTAGGTGAGCACGGGTTATAACACATAGTATCAAAAACTTTTTAGGCTGTAAAGCCATAATTATTAGCCAACAAGGTATAAAATATTTCACGTCTATACCTAAGTACATTATCAAACTATTTGACTAAGACGGTAACGGATAACTTGGGGTGTGGGCGGAGTTCGGAGCATAATTGATGGCAATAGATGGCATTCTAGAGGCATTTTATTGGGTTTAAGCTCTTTAGTATTTAAGACCGCGATGACAAGACTGTTGCAACATTTAAAAATTCACATAAAACTATAACAAACAGAAAATTCAAATTACAGAGGCTCGTGGAATGCGTCGAGATGTTGCGCGAACAAAAGGCTGATCGGGACGAAGTTATCGACGGCCTGCGGGACAAGGTGGGCGACATTGATATCATAAAAAAATGAAGCAATTAATACGAGTCTATTGTTACAGTTGAAATAATTCGGCGTATAAAATAAAGTCAATCTCCTTTCCAATTCTTCCTGCCAATTCAAATACTTCTATCGTCTTAAAATGACAGAAGAGGGTGTTCAGAAAGTTCTCGCTTGCCAGTACGGACTTTGCGCGGTCCTTCGTGAGGTGACTTCATCATTGGCGTTTGTCGCTAGCTTGTTGTATCAATTACAGTAGGTATACATTACAGTATACTTAGTTTACCTCAAATACAAAGAAAATCCAGTCCACTTTGGGCCCAAGTTCTCTTCAATAGGGATCATAAAAATGATAAGGTTTAACCTGGATGTATCTGGTGGCGGGCGGCAGGCGGACTCCTCGCGGCTGGCGGGGCTGCTGACGGAGGCGGAGTTCGCGCTGGCGCGCGCCGAGCTCGACCGCCGGCTCGAGGTCTGCCACGACAAGTTCCGGCGGCAGGACGCCGTATGGATGGTCAGTATTTTTGTGTAGTATTCATGTCGTTGGATGACGACTGGATGTTCAAGTTCCGAATAACAAGTAGAGGAGCCATCTAGTGGTGCGTGGTCAGTGTCTTCACCCTCACCCGTGGACACCAGTAATACCAAAGGCATCACTTGTCGTTAAAGAATAAATAGAAAAGAAGGAACTAACTTAATATTTACTAGATTTGGAAAATTGCGTCGTCACTACATAAGCCAGCGAAGTAGCGTGTATATTCAAAATCAAAACATTCGTATAGGTATCACTCGCTGATACACTTATGCACGTATTTATTTCCTAACGCTAAAAAATAGAAAGAATGATAGTGATAAGTTCCACGCAAGTAACACCCCGTGACACGCCAGGGAGCCATGAAGGAGCTGCTGAAGACGACGGACCTGAAGGCGGAGCTCATCGACCTGCTGTCGATGCGCGAGGACACGCAGTGGCAGCTGCGCGACCTGCACTCCAAGCTCCGGCAGCTGGCCGCCGTGCTCGGCGAGCCCAAGGTTGTATAATTTTATAGGTTCCTCAAGTGACGCAAGTGACAGAAACGATTTTTGGAAATTAGCGGGAGAAGCTGCGGGGGAAAGCTAGTATCCTATAAAGGTGGCACAAAAGCTGGATTAGGAGCTAGAATTTTGTAGTATTTTCTACCAGCCACCTTTCAGAGGAACAGATAAATATTCATATCTGTATAATTTTTAGGTATAGTTTGGAAATTGTTACTTCGGCTCGAAGGACCAAACTTATACATATGTACCAACTTCTATTCTGTTCTAGTATATAACGGTTGTGATGTGACATGTGTTTTGGCGAGTGTCAGTTCTGCTGTGTGTCACCAGGCGGCGCTGCTGACGCGGCAGCTGGCGCGCGACGCGACGTGCGGCGCGTGCGGCGCGGCCGCCTTCATGGGTATGCAGGACCCCGGCGCGGGCCAGCCGCCCGCCATGCCGGCGCTGCGCCCCCAACCGCCGCCGCACGAGGAGCCCTGCCTCAGGGACCTCAGGGAGCGGATGTCGCCGGAGCTGGCGGATCACAGGTGACATGGACATAATTGTTTTAATATTAAATTAATTTGATGGTAAAGTGACGATGGAGTCCTGGATATTGAGCGGATTAACTTAATGAAGCCTTCACCCTTCTTAAAGACTTAGAATAGTAATTACCGAGTTCTGATGACCCGTGTGGCGCAATGGTTACTGTTGTTAGAACTGTCAGACTGCTGCTTCCTAGGGATAGATTATCAGCGAGGCAGTTTGAATGATGAGTCTCGGTATGCGTGTTGTTGTGTTAGTATGTTGTCCATGTCATCCTTTGATCAACAATTAATCGAATCGCTCCCAATGAGGATTCCCTGACACATGACAGACACATCTGCCTGCGCTGGTGCGGCGGCTCGCACACGCTGGTGTCGGAGCGCACCGCGCGCGAGGCGGCGCCGCCGCTGCAGCTGGAGGCGCCGCCCACCAGGAAGTTCGTGGACTACGGCCGCGACGGACGGGTGAGTGTTGACGTTGCTGCTGCCATAGCTAATAAGTGCTTTGGGCATGTCAACATAAAATTGTATCCCATTTAACTAAATAGGTATATTACTAAATTTATTTAATACTAGCTGACCCGGCGAACTTCGTACCGCCTAACAGTTGATTCTATAATATTTTTTTTAATACTTATTCTGATATTTGGGACACCGGGTTAGCTAGTAAGATAAAAAAAAGTTGATAAGTCAACAATATAAGAAAGTTGATATGTCAAAAAATAAACATAAAACACTTAAATTTCTTTTAATAGTCACTGAAAAATTACAATGAAAATAACAATTTCTGATTTTTTATTATGATACCTACTTATTATATTTCATTAATTTTATTAACCTACCAAATTGACCGCTAGTGGCAATAATTTCTTGAGCGCTTCCGTGCTTCGGAGGGCACGTAAAGCCGTCGGTCCCGGTTGTTACCATATGGTAGCAGTCGTTAAGCCATGTCGGATACCTTCGGGCGGCTTAAAAATATCCGACACTTGGGTTGGCCACTAACCCCTCCACCAATCCGCACTGGAGCAGCGTGGTGGAGTATGCTCTAGGCCTCTTCAGGTATGAGACCCGTGCTCAGTAGTGGGCCATCAATGGGTTGAAGCCATTATCCTACCAAATTTACATTTTACCATCATTACAACCCATAACTGTTCCAAAGCTGGGCACGGGTCTCCACTCACAATGTGAGGGGTATAGGCCATAGTCTACCACGTTGGCCAAGTGCGGATTTGCGGACTTCACACACCTTTGAGAACATTATGGATAACTCTCAGGTGTGCAGGTTTCCTCACGATGTTTCCCTTCACCGAAGTAAGTCATAATTAAATTGTAATACGAACACAATTTTTGAAAATTAAGATGTGCGTGCGGCGTTTGAACCCGGCCCCCCGGTTCGGGAGTACAACGATTAACCACACGGCTATCTTGAAATTAATAATTTTTACGATACTAACGTCACTCGATTCTTTTGCCTTCCTGGAACTCCTCCACTAATACTGAAACTTTATGTTATGGTATTAAAGTTCTAATTGACTTTTAAGTATTATTACGAATCATTCGTATGGGAATATAGAAAAGTGTTGTTTTTAGACTTTTTCAGGCATTTTTTTAAATGTTCTCTCCGTAACAACGGCCATCTTCGTACTTTCAGGAATATCATAAAAAAAGAATTAGCGGAATCGGTTCAGCTGTTCTCGAGATAGCTGTCCCGGCGAACTTCGTACCACCTAACAGTCGATTTTTTATTTTTTTTAAATACCTACTTATTCTGCTATTCGGGACACCGGGTCAGCTACAGTAGCGGCACGAAATGCCCCCTTTGACACATTAAAATAGTGTCGTGATATAATTATGTTAATTTAGTATCGAAAAATATGTTCAAGTGCGAGTTGATCCATCGATAAATTTTTGCAGTAGTAAGTAGTAACTACCTAATTAAATCTTCATTAAAAGAATATATAAATGTATAGTTAATGTATAGTCAATGGTTAGATGTATTTAAGGTCTCCTCGGCTTTGAGGGGAGACCCATGCTCAGTAGTGAGCCTTTTTGGGTTGATGATTTTGTTACGGAGGAATTTTGTACCTCTACTAAAACAACTGCGAGGAGCAGGATCAGCAGTAAATGGTCATATGAGGTGTGGGAACACGAGGTGAGGTGTGGTGAGCTGGTGAGGCGCGGTGTGGAGTGGTGAGGAGCAGGCTTGAGGAGTGGAGAGTAGATTGAGGAGCGGAGAGGAGAGATATTCAGTTGGTAGTCTTTCATAGGTTTCAGGTATTCTAGCAAAATGTTACTGGCCGGCGAACAGGCCATCTACAAGAAATAAACGGATGATTATGATGAACAAAGGAATTATGTCAATATTGTCATTGAATAGAAATGAATTGTAAAATGGAGCTCGTGTATTAATTTGCCCTTTTACATTCAGAAGTGGATATTTATGTTGTAAAACATAAAACCCACGTGTTAAGAATGGAGATAATAAAAAGCAATTGCCGGAATTGAAAGTTTTCTCGATTAAAAGGAGTAAGATTTCAAATAAGATATGACATTATGGCTATGTGTCAGATGGATTATAAATGATGATGTCCTCTCTATATAAAAAGATAAAATGTGGATTTAGCAATTTGATGAAGAGTTCAGAAATATGTGAATTGTGCCGTTGTAATTAAGAGTTCATGAGTTCCGATGAAATATATGAAAAGTTCAGAGTGGCGCTTGTGTTATATTATTGGCCGGTGGTGTATCATTCCGCTTTGGAAAGAGTTTCGCCCTGGAGATATTATGTAAAGCAAAGAAATAACAATATTCTGCGATGTCGAAAATATTATAAAATGTCAGATAAACGTGTCAGTGGGACACTGGGAAAGACAAAAGACGTAATACTGCAAAATAAATGAAGAATAGACGCAGATTGTTTTTATTGCAATAAAATTGGCATTTCCTTGATGAATATTTTTGTGAACCGTCTATTGAAATTAACTGGAACTTATACGAGGAAAGATAAATTATAAGCAGACCTAAGTGCGTGTTTTCTGAGTTGTAAAATGATGTGGAGGAGATATAGAGGAGAATATTTCAGCATAAAAAGGGTGATGTATGCCTTGACGTGTAATTACACTGTACAATTTGATGTCGGTTTTCTTGAGTGTTGATACTTTTGTATGCGTGCCAATTGCGGGACGCAATTGTTTCAGGATGGCCGACTGTTACGGAGGAATTTTGTACCTCTACTAAAACAACTGCGAGGAGCAGGATCAGCAGTAAATGGTCATATGAGGTGTGGGAACACGAGGTGAGGTGTGGTGAGCTGGTGAGGCGCGGTGTGGAGTGGTGAGGAGCAGGCTTGAGGAGTGGAGAGTAGATTGAGGAGCGGAGAGGAGAGATATTCAGTTGGTAGTCTTTCATAGGTTTCAGGTATTCTAGCAAAATGTTACTGGCCGGCGAACAGGCCATCTACAAGAAATAAACGGATGATTATGATGAACAAAGGAATTATGTCAATATTGTCATTGAATAGAAATGTATTGTAAAATGGAGCTCGTGTATTAATTTGCCCTTTTACAATTTATTTTATAGGTTATTTAATTTATGTAATTGACTTACTTACTTTATTTAAGATGGCACTGTATTTTATTCATTGACACATTACTATGGACGTAGGGTCCGCGCTAAAAAATGTCCGAGCCAACTCAGCAACAAAACGCAAGAAGAACAACAATGCCGCGTTAGTCACTTTTTGACCGTGCTGACAACTACACATCAACAATGCCGTATTGTGTTTTGAAATCGTGCAAAGACTACGCCAGTAAAGTGAATAAAGACGATGGTATATCATAATTTCGGTAGGTAGACTATTGTTGTATCTTTTAAATTATTGTATTGCTACTAAAACACGCTATTTTATTTTAAATTGAATTTATTTCAAAAACTAATTGCAGAATCAGTCAAAATAATCAAAAATATATCTTTGTCTTTGTCTTCTCACCATTTAGGCTATATAGTCAGAAAGAGACAAATATATCAGTTACTTTTGTTTAGATTATTTTGCACTATGTCATTATGGCGTGTAGTGTAAACGTTGTGTCATAAGGTGCCATTGACGTAATTATGTGTTTGATGCAATCGAAAAAAAACGGTATTTAATGAATTTAGTGTTTAAATTACCTTGCTAACATTCCCATTCTTTCTTGTAATGTCAAACTGGGACATTATTTTCGCGATTTTAGTAGGAGACCCTATGTCTATAGTATTTATGTCAATGATTTTATTAGTAAAAACGTGACAGTTCTAATTTATATAGTTGTAGTGTTGTGAAATAAGTACCTAATGATATCGATCGCATATATTTATTATATTAAATTCATCAGATTTTGATTAAAATAAATGAATAAAGATTACCTGTCATTATTATTATTTCGTTTCATTGTCGAGTGCCTACCTATACCTACTTATTTTACAACAGCTTCGAAAATTTTAAAGAATTTAGCATTATCAATCAAGAATAAATACGTGTAACATCTTGTAATGAAATATAATATAATATTAGTTAATACATTTGTACAAAAGTTTCCGGCAGTAGTTTAGTTTCTTACATTTTGTAAAAAAAACGGGTCTATTATCGTGTTACATTTATCGATATAGCTCCATCCTTATCAGTTTCCCCGAATCTGATATAACCTTGTACGTGTGTAAACGTCATATTTTTATCAAATAATGCATACATAATGTAAAAAAGACGCTCGTTCAAGTTTTCACAGGTGCTGTCATCGAGAAAATAAAGAAATGGAAATATTATAATGGTCTAAGAGCTAGCAACGTTTTCGAGAGACCATTTCAGGTAAGCTAGTTTTGAGATATGGTATCTCTCTCACTCTCCCGGACATCATACGGGAGGTCTGGCTGTCTAATTGTACAAAATAAATTATCATTTTGATACCATATTAATCCACAAAATAATTCAATGGTTCTTAGTAATTTCTCTGACATTTATTTGATAACTATTTCTAGACCAAGCAAAATGATACCACAACATTTTTCACTTTTGGATCGGTCTGGCTGAAGTTTAACAATTGATTTATTGTCTGGCAAATAAATTTTGGGGTTTTAGATAATTAAATAACAACATACTATAATTTGAAAAAAATATTTTATGGCAATAATAGATTAATGTTGCAAAAAGTTCAATTAAAAAAAAGATAAGAAACCTTCTTAAAATGATTTGAAAATTGATATTTTACTTGTACAGATACGATGCGCACTGATGAACGCAACGTCTACCACCAGCCAGAGCGTCCGTATGACGTCCAGGAGAGTGAGAGAGATAACATAATATCTAAAAACTGGCCTACCTCAAATTCTTGTTTTTCCAACGTTAGCTCTCGTACCACTCGTGTCTCGTGTATCGTGTCAGTCAATTGTTTTGCCTTCATGAAATCCCTTCACTGACAATTAAACTTTATGCTATGGTATTAAAGTTCAAATTGACTTTTAAGTATTATTACGAATCTTTTGTATGGGAATATAGAAAAGTGTTGTTTTTTTACTTTTTTAGGCATTTTTTTAAATTTTTCTCTCCGTAATAACCATCTTCGTACTTTATGGAATATCATAAAAAAAGAATTAGCGAAATCGGTTCAGCCGTTCTGGAGATCTGCTCTTAGCAACAAAATCAGCGATTCATTTTTATATATAAGACTAGCTGTGCCCGCGACATCGGCCGCGTGGACCGTTTCGGAAGCCTTTCCGAAACGGTCGTAGTATTACGATAAAGTATCTGAAGCTACATACCTCTACATTGTGCTACATACCTACGTAGATAACTAAGTATGTACATCAATTTGGTCAAAAACGGGAAAATTGATCAAGTGCCATATAATTTATTAGGTGTGACTGAATTATTTATTATTTGAATTTTACAGCTGCATGACCGTAAATATAAGTGCCAGAAAAAATATTTCATATTTATTTAACAACTCGTTAGTATGTTGATGAATGAATTTCATCAACATTTAATTTACCGTGTCTTATCATAATTATGGAATAACTTTGGTGGTGTGTAAGGGAATTGGCTACAACTCATTAATGGCCCACTACTGAGCACGGGTCTCTCCTCGTACCTGAGGAGGCCTAGAGCATACTCCACCACGCTGCTCCAGTGCGGATTGGTGGAGGGGTTAGTGGCCAACCCAAGTGTCGGAAATTTTAAGCCGCCCGAAGCTATCCGACATGGCTTAACGACTGCTACCAAATGATAACAACCGGGACCGACGGCTTTACGTGCCCTCCGAAGCACGGAAGCGCTCAAGAAATTTTTGCCACTAGCGGTCACCCATCCAACTACCGACCGCGCCCGCTGTTGCTTAACTTTGTCGATCACTTGAGATCGACGCAAGCCGCCGTAAGGGAATTAGTTCTCTTATATCACGAAATCTTGAATCACGAAAAACTTAGCTTTATTGCAGTAAGATTTGTTTTGGGACTGAAGAAAACACTCTGTGTCACCTTTATTATTCCTGGTTTATTACAATCACAAAGATTTCTAAGTTTAGCACACCACACACACACTCGTTTCATTTCAACTGCAATTACCTTAAAATGTCTGGGCTTCGGTCCATGCCCCAATAGAACCGTTCTCCTTAGGCAGGAATGTCGTAATGACCTGAACTGCATTTGCATCACTTAAGTCTTACTGAAAGTCCATTTCATGAGACAGTATCGGCTGACGGCGTTAAGTAAATGTCAACTCTAATGTATACGTTATTAGAAGTCGATTGGCATAACATGTGGTGTATTGCAGCTGTACATGTTGGAGGAGGAGCTGCAGCCGTGCCAGGAGTGCAACGCGGTGCTGGAGGCGGTGCGAGAGCCCCCCGTGGGGGAGGAGGGCGCCGGGGACCGAGGTATTGCTGTGGACGTCTTTGGTACACGTTACACGTACAAACACGTACTGATAAAAAGGGGCACCGACACCATCCTCCGTTGCTCGCGGCCCACCCTGCCGGAGAACAAGCGAGGCTATGACAGGCGTATGGAGGACTAAACCACTTATTACGTACTAAAATACGTTTGTAATAAAATCATCTTTATTTTAAGTCGGTTTTAATTAATTAACCAGACCAGTGCAATTTACAAAGTATCGATTTACCTGTTTATACCTGCCTACCCAAGAGTTGTGACGGGAAAAAATCGGGAAAAAAGTCAACTTAATGTTTGCATATTCTATAGGCTCCATACTTTCAATTGGTATGGAATTAGTTGGAATGGAATGGAATGGAATTAACCAAACCAGTGATGTGTTATTTTTTTTATTAATTAAGCATATTCTGGACTGAAATTTTTAGCCAATCCATTTGCAATACATAAGTAGGTATATTTTATGACATATTTACCTAATTGAATATAAAATACTTTTCATCCATTATCCCAGCGCAGCCCTGTGAAAATCGTTGTATACCGGGATTGTTGTATACTTTGTACTTTTACAGAGTACCTATGTGTAAGCGTTTTTGTCAGCTAACACTTGATTATTTTACAGGGACAAGAAAAACGACAATTCCATGAAGTGTTCCTTGCTTGGAGATCATATGTTGGTGGGTACGCCGCCAGGTTGCTTCATAATATTAAATATTAAAAAATACTTTTCAAAATAAAATTTGCTTATTTCTTTTATATTGTTTTATTTTATAATAAAAATAAATAAATAATTTACATTTTCCTACACAAGCGTATTTACAACTTAAAGCGCGTTCTAAAATAATTTAAATAAATAAATTATTGGACGTTACATTTAGAATAAGTTAAGAATTAAATAAATCGAGTTGATAACTTCCAATGAAATAATGATTACATACCTATAATTGAACTTTGGATAAAATAATATTAAAGCGTGCCTACAACCGCAAAAGGAATGAATACATTTTTTGTATTATAGTTACAATTTCTGTATTATAGCTAAATTAAATCTTTTTTTTCCATTGTTTAAAACCCATACATGACGACTTGGAGGCGACATATTCAGATGGTGGGGGCTTGGATATAAAATATATATATTTTAAATATAATCATCAATCAAATTTACGACCCGTAGCCTAGTTGGTTGTGAGCCTGCCTGCGAAGCGAGGCAGATGTTTATGTGACAGGTAAATCTTTGTTCTCGGGTCGTGGGTGTTAGTGATGAGTAATTTGTGTTGTCCATAGCACCCGCGACACATGGAATCCTAGTAACGTTAACGTTTATTTTTTTGTTCAATACTAATAATAAATCTTTAGCTGATTTTTGTGTTTGTCTTTGTACGCGGTAATCTCCAAATGGCTTATTCGATTTGGGTGCGGTTTTCACTGTGTGTGAGCTATTTAATACAATATTATCGTCACCTGAAATGTTTATTTATTATTTTAATTCTAGGCTTCTAAAGTGATGATGATGATTAAATAAAGAATAATATACATGAGAAGGAATGAAAATATGTAAACAGTTAATTTATTACCTACCTATATCTAGCGATGCATATTCTGTTTTATGTGGATATTAAACAAGTTTAGTTAGTAAGACTCCTTACAATTAAACTGGGCCTGTTGACCACTTACATACAAATAATACATTGTCCGTCCGTACAAATATTATTCAGTAATCTAATTTGTACTCTCATTGCCTGAGTTTCTCTCGTTTTCGTTTCGTCACATAAGCATCTACTACAAGAACATCGAGCTTTAACTCTTAAGTTAACTGCGAAAAATTATTAAAGAAACCGAGACAAGAGAGTCGTGTTTAATAATATTTAAAATCACTTTTTATTAATATTAATTGAGTCACGGCACATTATTTTGTCGAACAACGAGCACACACTCTTAAATAATACATCTATAAATATTTATTGCTCATCCTAATTTAATACATACAATAAATAATTATCTTGACGATAATGGCAACTCGGTTTCCCTATTCACAACCACCTTTCACACTGTTGCCAAAAAGCAGTTTTTTTTTACTAAAAGTTGCATTCTACTCATTAAGAATAATTTGTGTAGGTACCGGAAAACAGCGGGTACCTACATATTTATTCACCAGGTTATAAATAAAGTAACGCTCTACTGAAAGCGGCCCGCCGCCATATAAAAAAATATAAAAGAATTCGTATTTTTATAATTCCAACTCCTACTAGATTATTCACTGGAACGAATGTGAATTGGTTTTAATTTTCTCACAAATAGCTTTTACGATCGGATAGTCGGATTTCTTTTTCTATAAGTATAAAATGAATTCCTTAATTATGTACCTACTTTCGGCATGAAATTTAAATTTTATAATCTTTTTCTTTACAGTTTTACAGTTTTCATATTTTTCTATCATGTTTGTAGATTTTTTGCTACAAAAGCTGTCAGAACTCAGTCGCGCTATTAATAAAATCACTGTCACCGCCGGGACGATGAAAGGTGAAGAATGGTGAAGGTGGCGTCGTCTCAATGTGCGTCGCAGTGGAATTTGTTGCAGTCGTGGTCCCGACTGGCGGCCATCACGTCGCCGAGCTGGTGGGCCACCGCTGCGGAGCTGTCCGCCCCGCCTCTGGATATCCTGGAAATGGAGAATGATTTTATTGTATGAACATCGACTTTCAATAATTTACATATTTGATGCAATTCGATCGATATCAACAGTGGCATCCACCCTTTGGCGTCATAACAGGGCTTGGAGTTCCGGTTTAGAGCTAACTGCTTCAGTTAGTATTGGTTACGGTAGGTGGATATCAACAGCAATTACGTTTATTAAGTTTATATTTATCATCATTCAACGATTTGTGGAACATATACACCCATAAAAGAAGCAGCTACTGTAAATCACTTTACATGATAATTATAACTTTAGTAAGTTTCTGGTGTGTCCGTAAATCGATCGTTCCTAGCATAAACAAAGAGCATACGAAAAGTGAAGGACATATTCGTAATTATATTAATATGCGACCAGTCGTCCGTGGATCGAAGTTTACAGGAAGTTTACATATTACCAGCGCGGAACCGCGCGCCACAACCGCCCGCCGCCTCGCCCGAGCACTTGACCGACTTTTTGCTTGAACACAATCTTTCATTTCGTAATATTCGCTTTATGTGTGCCTTATAAAAGGAAAAGTATTTTACTACAAGTGTGTAAAGTGCTGTTAACTTAGCGGAATGGTTCATTGAAGGGCACACTGTTGGTGGTCTACGTAGTATATCGCTTTGCCTGCTTTTGATCACTTAGGTTATGTAAATACCGAACCTAAAGTACTTACTTAGGTAGAGACACAGGTTAACAATATACTACTTGTTTTTTAGGTTTATAATTTTATTTGTTATATATGCATTATAATTAATTTTGTGATACTAATTTACTGTCTATAAGTGTTGTATTTTCAACATAAAATAAAAATAATACGCTGTAAAAATATTATTTGTATTCTGGTATTCTTCACGAAAAACTTACTGGTATACTATTATTTTCATAGTGTTTAAAATTAAATATCCGCTCCATGTAAGTTTCGGCATTCTTTTCCGTACATAAAAAATAATTTTTACAAGTTTTCCGGAGACAGAATGTGGTTTGACCACTTTCACCGCGTTGTGTATACATATGCGCGTATCCGAACGCGCTGGGCCGCCATCATTACGTAAGGCAGTAGGTTACGTTTTGGCGGCAAGCGGTCTGACGAGACAAAAAATAAAACTGATTATTTCAGTTTTTTTTGCACCGTTTGAATTCGTAAAGTGATGTAAGTGTTATGTGATATTACGTGTGTGACAGTGGTCGGATGTTAATTAAAGAAATGCGGGCACCGGTTTTCCTTGAACGCAACTTTTTTATTACTTAGGTGCTTTCAAGTTTTGTAACCATCATAATACCTACTCATTTCCGTTTAGTTAATTAGTTGTCAGTTTTTTCGTATCTTTTAGTTAAATTCAAACCATTATAAGTCATGGGTGTTTTTTCAATTTTATTTTTTATGTATAATAGCCGTCAAAGGAGTAGACTACCACCTGATGGCAAGTGCGTTGCCGGCCAAGAAAGCAGGAAGACGAAAGACAGCAGTCACAAATAGTGGTATGTTATATAATATACCTACAATGATTAGCAACTTGAATGCTTAGAGAATACAAATTACAAATCTATTGCTCAATTAAAATTACTTGTCCACGTATTTGCGTTGAAAAATCTTGATAACCTGATGATAAAGTCATTATCATTGACGATGTCATTATTAAATTGCAAAATTGATGGTTTGCATGAATTGGACAGCCAACAAAAAGTAAGCAAATTAGAAGGCCCAGTTGCTACAATATTAGCAGGCGTGGGAGATTACTTTGATGACTTAATTGCAGAACAAAGCAACTATTAGCACTAATCACAATCCCATACGATTTCCACATTATGTCTATTGTTCCGTATCAACTTTTACTTTCATAGAACTTTCGTTGGTGTGAATTTCGTGGCGATTAGTAACACGTGGAAATGGTGGACAGTCGTTACGTGACGCGAGAAAGCGGCGAGCGAACTGCTTGCATGATGATACCCTGTTATGAAAGCTCTGTGGAGTGCGCGTGCTGCAGCGGGGCTCAGTGAGCTGTAGCGTGCTGTTTTGTTTTTAAATGGCCCGGTAATGGCGGAAACGGGGCGCTAAACTAATGTGTTATTTATTATGTCTATATTACTTGTATTCATAGATGAAATCATTGTTGAAGTGAAAACTTCTATTGTATTGTTGTGATTTGGAATTAGATGAAACGGAAATGACGTGCAAATGAAATGAAACGGAAACAAAAAACACGCAAACAAACACATTTTAACGTGGGAGAAAATGAGACAGGAATGTTAGCAATTTTTTTCTTATATCTTCGATGGGTTTAAGGCCTTTTCAAGAATATTATTGTGATGTAAAATATTTTAAGATAGCAAACGAGCATGCAGCACCACCCTTCCGCCGCCGCCCACGAAAACTGACTGATCTAGAACAAGACCAAAATGTGGACTAGGTTGATTAGTTTGTTACTAATATGAGGACTGGGACAGGGACTGTTAGTGATAGTTAGCATTGACTTATAGTAATAATAAGTCAATGGGGGCCATTGACTTATTATTACTATAAGTCAATGCCGGCCCCAAACCTTTCTAACCAAAACACAATTGCTGTTAAAACAATTATTACACGGCAGAAATGGTACTAAGACTACTAAGTACCGTGCCGGGCAGTAGTAATGCCCCGGGCAAACTCTACTACCTACTATATCTGTCTATTTTCATGCCTGTATTTTTGATGTCTTGTCTATTTTGGTCAACAACTATTTTTTGTGCTTGCCTAGCACCCAACCTGCTTAAATCTATCGTCAAATGTTAACGTGTTGTAGCTGTAACGTACTTTTTGTCCGGAATCACTTCGGTGAGGTAGAGCGTTACCGATGTTCAGAAGTGTTAAGACGGAAGTTCATCATCATCATCATCATCATCATCAAGTTAATATATTTCGTTGCTGCGAGCTCGTTTGTTAGTATTTGTGACATAAACAATAATTTTAGGAGCGATATGTTTGAAGCGATATTTATGAATGTCCCTGTACCGCTCAAATCGGGCTCCTATCGCCAACACGAACAAAAAAGGCAGTACAAATAGGTACAACACGTATAAATTTTCGAGATACGCGAACTTTGTCTCTGAAAAAATCTCCGACATGAGTCTAATAGTTAAGCTCAAAATAACTCAACGATTATATTTTTCCTACAAAATTAATTATTTCGGTTTAGCTTTAGTAAGTAAGTAGCTAATATATTTTGATGAAGATACAAATCTTTGTATCCATTCAATGTAAAGGTCATTTAAGATAACCTTTAGATTATCACCATTGTATATGCGATTGCAGAAGTTGGTAGCTTAATGAACAATTGTTTATAGACAGCAAGTTTAAAAAAGCTTGCCATCATCTAGTTCAAGGTTGACCGCAACAATTTCAGGTCAACACTTCATTTAATTTGAAGAAAATGGTGTTAAAACTTCGGTGAAAATATATGTCGAACTAGCGACTCACGCGGATTTAGAAGTTGCAGCCATTGCTTTACTGAAATGTGGTATTTTTGTAAAAATCCTACTTAAGAGGAGCTTCTCAATCTGTAAATGCAGTGTCGATCTGCCGATGCGTCTGCCATTTAGCCATTAACATATAAAAAGCCAATTAAATAAAGCGATTGGTTGAAGTGTAAAACCAACGAGCTATAATCACAAAACAGTAGTGAAGGTTATTAATAAAACCAGTATTTTGATTTAGATTTGCAAGTCGCGAATTATTAATGCAAATCACATATTATTATGGATACTAAATCGTTACTTTCTCTTCTTTGCAATTATAATTTTAAATCATTTGTGTTTGTAATAATTACATCATAATTATCACGATCGATAAATTATTTGTATTTGAATTTATTTATACGAAATGTTTAATCTTGACAACTCGTATGTTATTGCGTTGTCTAAAATTTACATAATAAACATAGCAGAGTATTTTAGTATCCTAAATAGTTTATAACATGTACACTAAGCCTTGACTAAAGTTAAACGATGTTTACCTACCCACGACGAGGGTACGATGACGCAAGTGCTATCTATTCAAACTCTTAAGAATACGGCTTAGCATAATTTTTACTTTACTCTTGAAAGGCACTCGACTAAGCTCACAACTCGTCCAATTTATGCTTTACGACATTTTTAATGCTTTAACACTTTTCATTTCACGTGGAACCGTTTATGGAAGATTTCGTAACGTCGTAGAAATGCACACATACACTGTTAACAGCGACTTCAAACTCGTTTCTAACCATTAGAGATAGACGGCAATGAAACGGAATAAAACCGGTACGAAGACAAACTTACATGTCAACCCATTTGATTCTCTTACGACACTCGTCGTACTGCGTGACTGTCATGATGTAACGGCTAGAAAAACATGAATGGGTACTTACATTTTAAGCAATGATTCCATCTTCTTCTCCATTGCGAATATGGAGTCCGAGGATTGTGATGTAAGTACTTTACAAAACGTATATTTTGCGCACTGGGAATCTCTCCAATCTGTTTGTTTCACTAAGCCCATGGCCGCCGCATTTAAACTAGACGGCGTCGGATTACTGTCTATGTGTTGTAGCTCATCAGATATATCATCAGCTTCGGCCAAAGATCTTTTTACACTACGCCTACGTCTAACTGTCCTGAAGACACCTTGATATGGCTCATGAAAAACGTTAAAGACATCACGCTTGGCTCGACTGCCGTCGGCACTGTCAGGTGACATCACGACGTATACATTCTCACTGGGCATTTTGTAATTATCATCAAAGAACTTTTGTCTGCTTAAGATTTTTCTGTCGATGTCATATGGTGCATTTGCAAACGATCTTTTATGTTCTTTATCTAGAGGGTCTTCATCTAGATCATCATCCCGATTGCTACTGCGCATAAGGTTCACGTCTAGAAGACGACCGACCGCAACTGCTCCGAGACCCAAGGCAGCGCCTCCGGCCATGAGGCCTAGAGCAGGTAACATAGCGTGTGCGCCCGAAGCTGCGGCCGCTACGCCGATCTTGTCTTGAGCGTACCTTTGAGTTTGTATAGAATTAGATGGGTACAATCCCAAATTATGTGAAATTTTGTGCGTCGCCTCTACAAGTGGATCAATTACGGGCTGCGTTACTTTGGCAATAGGATCAATAATAGGTCTAGTAAATTGATGTACAGTTTGGCTTGCAGTGTTAATGGTGTCTTTCATAGAGTCTGTAAATCTTTTCCACAGTGATGGCTCTTGAACTCTTTTGATATATCCATAATTGTATGGTGTATATTTAGGACTATGTGTACGGTCATAATAAGAGAATTTGTTGTATTCGTCTTCATAATATTTATTTGGTGAAGCTTGTATGTTAGTTTGAGAACGTTGTTGACCGTACCCATTAATCGGTTCCATGGGGTAAGGATGAGCACTCTTGGGCACGTTTGTATAATATTTGATTTTTCTATCTTTATTATCATAATTTTCGATATTATCACGAGTAGCTTTTGCAGGTTGGACGCCGAGTTCAGGATGAGCGTATTGAAGGACGGGATTTCTAACGCTTTCGTCAAATCCTGGTTTAGCATTCTTCGGAGTGTACATAATGGAATTAGGGAAGTTCACCTCACCGGGATGCTGAAGCATACGTCGCTGTATGTGACTTTCACCGTATTCCATATCTCCTGTATGAGCTCTCGAACTTCGTCCACTGAAGTAATCTCGTTTCGATTCCTGGTCGTTTATTTGCTTTATATACTCGATAAGTTTCGAGTTGGCAACTTTTGAATTATCAGCTTTAGTGAAAGGACCGTATCCAGATTTTAAATACTGATTATCCTTTTTCAGTTTATAAATATATGGATAATTATTGTCATTAGCAACGTATGTGCCAGTAACGTCATCGATATTGAATTTGATGTTATCGAATTTAGTGAAGGGCCCATCTTTAGGTTCAAAGTTGTCTTCTTTGGTAAAAGGTCCGTAATTTTCTTCAGGTTCAGCAGCTGATAAATCAGGATACACATCTGCTTCTGGTATAGCTTTAGGTGGAGTATATCCTTCAGGGTAAGGCAGCAGCTCACCATTTACGACTCTAGCATTTCGCCAAGTTTTTTTATCAGACTCATCGTCAGGCACTCTGATGCCCTGAATTTCGGGAATACCATCATCACCTAGAGTAAGAATAGATCTTCCACGCTTATTATACTTCTCTAAGGCTTTTTTGAGGTACATTGGCTCCGAGCTTATTATAACTGGGTCTGGCACATTGTAAGATTTTGCTTGATCATCGGCAGAAACTTTCGTGCTGACAACCTCAATGTAAACTGGATTTCTATCATTCTTTATAACTGGATTATGGGGATCAAACCTATAGCTCTTAATAGGCCCTCCATAGTCCATAAAACTTGTGGAAGTAATGTAAACCTTTTTATTTTCTGTTCTTTTATCATTATCATACGTCGGGTAGTAGCTAGAGGTTTCAGGGTCTGTATCCGGTTTGCCACCATTTTCTTGGATATGAGATTCAGGATACACAGACACAGGTGACCAATTTCCGTATTCCGCTTTAATGTCGCTAAGTTCGTCATGTTTGTTGCGGTTTAAGTAATAATCAAAACCAGCTAGGTCGCTGTTTACTGGTCCAAAGTTCAGCTTTCTTTGGTCTCTTGTGTCTGTTTTGTTTTTGATCTCCTCCGACGAGTCGTTAGCTTTAATGTTTGGTAACGTAGTTTTTACTGGTACTGTCGTCGGTGCTAAAGTTGTACTACTGCTATGCGTCGTAGACTTATCCTTCTTCTTAACGATGAGTTGTGTAACATGCCCTGATTTCGTTCTCACATTTAACGTCTGCGTATCGTGAGGGTTCAAACTTCTTGAGACTTTTAGTTCTGTACGCGTTGTCCTCGACGGTAGAATAGTTGTGCGAATTGCTTTCGTGGTTGTCGTGTTCTGCTCATTGGGCTCTGCTGATATGTTGAGCACAACGCAGAACAGCCACAGCACGGCATATATCCGTATTTGGCGTACGGGAGCCATCTGGAACAAAGATAATTATTATTAATTCATTTGTTATGGACAGTAAAGTGAAACGAAACGGACGAGTGGCTTAGAAATACTTTCAACAATGAAGCGTAAACAATGCGTAAACAAATAAAGCGTAGCGATAATCAAACTAATGGACCGTATCTTTGAAATTAAACACAAAAATGCGTTGAATTTGCTACAAACTGATTTACGAGAGAAAGCCACAGTGGAAACTGTTGGGGCAGTGGGCTGTGGGCGAGTTTTCCATTTTGTGTGTCAATATCGTGTGAAAAGTTGACGTAGTTGCGATATGTAGTAGCTGTTGGAATATTAATTCCTTTTGTTTGTTTGGTGGAAAGGCACGTGGCGTGTGCGTGTTGCTTTGATGAAAATATGAACATATAATACGCCTAATTAGATGTATCCATATCGTTATTATAAATAATGAATATCAAGTGGGTATGTATGTTTTTACGGCAGGAGGCACACAGTTAGGTACGAGTAGAACATGTCATTGATATCTTTAGGATTACAGGTTTGTGAAGGTGTTTCCTGTGTATCCAATGATCCGGCGCCCAATCACACACCAGCACATGGTTACTTTCCATTGCAAACATAGACATAAAAAACTATTTTTTATTAGATTTTTTTTAATTATTTCGATACGTTTTGTGAGTAAATCGCTGATTAAAACCTGTCGAACAAACGGACATTTTATATTATTATGTGACGTTCAGCTTGAGTGTTGAGATAGCTTTTGCGTGGATAATTTAATGGACAACTAGCAGACCGTATCGGCGACATCAAACAGATGTACGCGAATAGTAAAACTCACATACTGTAATCTGTTCTAGCGAACGACAGGGAATTATTGCATTGGCCACTAATAACTTACCTGTCATTAGTCAAGCTATTTAGTATGTTAGGTATTTAATTACACAGGAGATCAGTAATTCCAGTTTAATTTCTATTTTGTTTATAGGTAAATATAATGTAATGCGTTATATAGTTTTTTATATCTTTACATGATTTTAATTAATTGAAATTGTAAAAACTTTTTTTGCGATTACATTTGTTTAAGAAAAAAGTGATGTGCGTCTCAATAAAAGATTTGTTTTACAAACGATCCAAAGAACGAGTAAGTACCTACAAAACGAGTTGAAGATACGTTGTAGACATACTCTACCTACTGTCTTCCTCCTTCGTCTGACTGGCAGCAACTTTCACCATACGCGATAAAAGTGAACTTGATTCAATAACATGAAATCTTGAAAGTGAAGAAAACGGATTAGTGATTTTGTTGAAAGTTTATGCTGAAGCTTGCCCAACTTAGCAGAATCGTTACGTGGCTGGTAGAATACAACGTTTACAGTCAACTGCTTATATTTTATAACAGCCTCTCAGCGACAATTGGTTGTTTCTGACGACCATTTTAATATCACGTGTGATAAGAGTGGAGACTTTTTGTGCAAAGCACCAAGGATAAAGTAGCTTGGCTATGATATTTTATAAGTAAAAAATAAGTATAAGATATTGATAGACATAGTAGTAGATATACTAGAGCGTGAAAAGTGGGGCAGTCAAATTCGGTCAATTGGCGTACTTTTCGTGTATCTCTTTCTGCCTCGTATGTTCCGTAATTATCTTCTTTCCAAACAATAATATCACCGAAGTCGGTACAAAAGTGCTATTCTCTTTACACATCTATAGGTACTTAGTTATAATATCTTTGACCACAGGAGTTTGGAAGAAAAAATGTAGAGATTCCCAGAATGTCCTGAGAGGAGAATGTGGCTTTGGACCTCAAATGAGAATCCATAGAGGTCAGCAAAGGAACTAAACAACTTTTTTTTTATATTTTTTAAATTCCTTTTTATACTTGAAAAGCTAAATTTCTTAACTTTGGTATCCGGAAGTATAGGCATAGCTTAAATAAAAGGAGAAATCGAGTGTACAAATGGCATTCAATGTGTAATTAAATTTGGTCACGGTTCTGAGTACACATGCTTATTAGCATTTATTTATATGAAAATAATTACTAACAAGTGCCTAAATAAAGCCGACTATACTGGGCAACTGGAGCGGACGTAATTGTAGTAGCGATGACGAGATAACCATCGCAATCTGTTGTGAAGGTTAATTGCTATGAATTTAAGAGAAATAAACGAGTTTTGATTAATTTCCTGGGGCATGTACGCAAAAACAATCAGATAGAATATACCAATTAAATAAACCATGCATGGAAAGTTACGCTGCGGTAAAAGGAAGAGACAAAAATGTAATTATGTTAATTAAAATCAAATCATTGCAATTTTTGTTTATGTAAAAACTTATTTGCGCTACGTTGTAATTATTGATATTTTCATACCGAGGAGAATATTATATTACAAAATTACAATGTAGTTAATCATAGGCAGACATATGGGAAGAAAAATCCGGTCACATATACTTGGGCGATTCTATCAGTGATGTGCTACGAGTACATCAGGGGTGCGCTATAGGCCGTTGCCTTTGGCTTTTCCATCTGACACGAAGTTTCTTGCCGATTGTGCAGCGCGGTGGAAACGTGCAATCACGAGTTCGTTTCACATGGTGTCTCTTAGAAACTGACCCATATTCGCGCTAACTCGAGCCGAGCGAGTTTTTGCTACGAGTCGTTGCCCCGCGTTTTTCTGCAGCCTCTCGTTAGAGGTTAAGGAAAACTTGTATACATACCTACTGTTCACAATTCTTCTGTTCTTCTGTTTACAATCGATACAAATGTTTTTTTTATTTAAAACGTTTGCTTGAAACAGAGTAGCGGGGAAATGATTTATCAACAACACAAAGATGCTTAGAGCTAAGCAGAGCTTGGTGGATAAAATAGAGGTATAGTCGTAAAATTCTTCAAACCCCATCGTTACACGATGTTTCTTATAAATTATGGCGATTTTTGGCGGTTTATTGTTTCGAAGAAAAGGATGCTGGGAAAAATTTTATTGCTTTATCGTATAGATGCATCTATACATACCTAATCACAAAGTAGATAAATGTAATGTAACTGATCTGTTTGTACATGGAAGATATATGAGAAAAACTATTGTTGGGGCCCTTGTAAGAAATTTAGTCTGTTTGTGCGTCTGTTTGGTTTTCATCTGTAGTCCACGGGTTTGAATAATCCACATCGGGGCCAAGAGTTCTTTTTTAATAATTCCAAACAATTAAAGTTGTTAACATGCCAACGTAAAATATGGTGGTAAAATGAAGTTGGTCCTGGAATTAGCCATTTTTGATTGATTGATTTAGTGTAATTTTTGACGAGGAAAATCAGCCGTGACGTTACAATATCAGTGTCAAGCATGGCAACTCTCACATATTGAACAACAGTGTGGTTAGTCCATACCCCCTATTACAGTAAGTGTGGGCAATTTCGCTAACATTGAAGTCGTACGTGGAAAATGCTTTCCATCTCTACGGAGGTTTCGTCCATCAAAAGGAAAGTCGAGATGTGTGCGGGCGCTCGCGGGCGATGGCGGGCACTGGGACCGGTGGCTGCCGACTGCCGGGTGAACGACCCACCCCGGCGACACCATGAAAGTGAAACCGAGCCTCTCATTAGAAGGTATACATGCGGGATAATGTTACAACAGATATACCTATTTATGTTACATGCTAATTGATTGGAAACATTGATAAGACGTTTCAATCATAACTTTTTGTTACGTAATGTTTTATAAGTGTCGTTAGAACGCTTACCGTAAGGCAAGAAGATTGAATAGGTACTTACAATAAAATTGTAAGTTACAGTACTGTTTCATAGCTTCCGTTGCTCATTTTATGCTTCTATAGCATACTTAACACAAATAGGTACTAAAATAAAACTTTAACTGGGGTTAATTACCTTTTTTATATAATTATTATAATGTAGGTACATATGTATTTATTGTAGAATAGGTTTCAGAAGCAAAGTAAATTATTTGCATTGCAATGCCCTGATGGGGTCAATTCATGCGTTAGTTTTAAAGCATGATGGCAATCATTGAAATATGAATTATGTTTATTCGCACAGTTTATATATGAATGTCGTTCGTAATCGCGTTCAACTGGTACCTGGGTAACTGTTCATAACACACCTTGCTCGGAGTACGTTATGCTATGGGTCCCGGTTTTTATCTTTAGATAGCTGTCGTTAATCTTTTGTAGTCCGTCCGATGGCCCAAAATGATAACTAAAGGATTGACTATGTGCTTAGGTCAAATCAGCAGAAAGCGTAGAACTAAGTGAAATACTGACAGCTATTCGAATAATAATAAGAACTTAACATCATTCGAACGAAGAAATGTAGGTACTTTAAAGTACCTAACACTCATCACAGAAGAATTTCAATTATGTAGTCTTACGCCGAACCAACACGAAGGTTTAGCCTCCTCGTAGCACCTTCAAAAGCAACTTCAAGTGTGTATTTATTTGTAAATCATGAACTGTGGAACTTTAACTGCGCCTGAACTTAAGCTACTAAATAACATCACATAATTGTAACCAAAACGGAATAATGGCAAAACTGTTGGCATTTGCAGTCGTGACCTGCGTTCGTTGGTTGGTACGGCGCGCGGCGCTGGCTGGAGGGTTATTTACATGAAACTATTGAAAGTGATTTGAGCTCGGGAGCACGACTTCATAACAATGCTAATGTGAAACAAATACCTAATAGGTAGCTGTAGGTCGGATTAACGTTGACAAGCATTTCGAGATAATTGAAACATTATTGAGTGTTAGATTATTTTACTAACTTTTATCGAAATAATAGACAACATCTTTAAATTTAAATCCAGTACCTTACAGAAGTGTTAATTTCTCTGGCAAAGTTTCAGCGATTAAACTGAACAAATTTGTGACGATTTAAAGGCAAATGCATGGATGTCGCAGTGCCCTAGTGGAGTATTGCAACATCGAGAGAACAGCGAAGTTTCCAGTGTTGGAACGGGTATTGCATCGGCGGCATTAGCCCAATATTGCGCAACACGTGATCAATTGTTTATGCGTGCGTCGTGCGAAACTCTTGTGCGGCTGATATTTATCTATTCATGCCACACGGCTGCAGACTGTGTCACTCCGGGGCTATTTATAGTATAATTACATATAAAGATCCTTTAGCCTATTATACATTGCAGCCACATAATACAAATTGTAATCAACCATTATATAGGAAACACAATTACAGCAAGTCTAATTGTAGAGACTTGCTTGGTCTTAGTACCTATATGATATAATGCCCAAAAAAATTTTGAGATGGGAAGTATTGAAAATTATAGGCATAAAATATCTTACTATGAACTTGTACAGATTTGCCTCATTGAATGTGGTAGGTACATAAAAAACATGCAATGAAGCATCATCGAAATACTAGGAACATTCATCTTGTATAACACTAGCAACATCAGAAAGTGGACATTTAATTTTACTCAATTTAATTATTTTCCTTTTTTGTATTTCAGTTGTACAGTAGTGGTCATATTGATGTTTGAGTTTATAAAACTACTTCGAAGTGATCTGCTGGGGCAGGGAAAGTTAATACATATAACAACGTCTCAAAAATTAAGTTCTGCTGATCTAGGCGAACCTAGCGAAGTTGTGCTTGAACTTTTTTCATTACTATCTTCTTAGGTAGACATTAAGACGGCCTAAATAAAAATAAGTAAACGAGCGCCCTCTTGTAATTTTTAAAAAATATTTGATAATAATTATGTCATAAGTAAAACCGGAGAACAGATGGCGTACCTGCTTCATTAAAACTTTTGCAAGCGCCTAGTGACTTAGCTGAAGTAAACATCCTCTAAGTCCGATGTTAACAATATCAACGATGACCTATTCGTTCTTGACCTGTGCTAAGACGCAGCAAGGTTATGTCCACAAAGGTCGAGACTCGCCAGGTGATATCCTATATGGCGCGTGGCTTTATCATGTCAAGATTGCCTCCAAAAACGGAAGTCGGCCATCGACGGGCTGCAGCGGCATTATGTAACCGAGGAAACCGAATCGAATCGAAATAAGAAAGCAACGCATTCCGATATAATTACAAAATCGGAATCGATGGACGTGTTTGGGCGCGAACAGTGAAAGCAGTTACGTCATGTTACGCTGATTGGGCGAAGCGCGAGCCGGCGAGGCGCGTGCTGCGCGCGGAAATTGCCGAAGATGACCGAAGCGGCCGCTACAACTTATAAAATTTATTCTTGTCGATCGATTTGAACGCGCAAATCATAACACGAAAGTATTAGGTAAGATTTAAGTTTAAATTTGCTGTCCATTTTTTTTATTAAACTTCTATTGCGATTAATTTTGATTTCACCAAACATAATTATTTATACTACAATATTACTACCTAAATAAATCTTAATTCATAGCCGAGTTAAATGGATGACAGACATGCTCAGGCGGACACCCATATTGCTGATCTGGTATTTATTGGCTACTGCCCCACGGTCAGTAACAAGAAGTGTCGCTACCAAGTACCAACTACAAGTACGTTTTGCGTTTGAGCTTGTAGAGCGAACTTTTAGGTTGTAGACCGTAGCCAGGAGTTCCGATTGGCGCGGGGCCTTCCAAATTTCGGATTTGAAAAGAAAAGACTTTTTGAAAGACACAGGCCATTTTGCCAACAGAACTGTTCAACAGAACTACTGGGATTAAACCGACTGGCAACACGAGTGGTAGATGACATGGCTTGGTATTAATGATGTTTAGACCAAACTACGTATCTGCAGACCTTGTTAGCTCAGCACGTAGCCACTGGTAATGTACCGGCATGTTACTGCTTCAGTGGCTACGAAACCGGTTGCAAAACAACAGTTCCCACAATTTCCCACGCTATGTGTCACAAATTTGTGGATAATTGGCGTTGCACTCGCCCGTTTGGTGCGTTCGATAATCCCACGTCGACGTCGGTTATAAGTTGTAATTGCTAATGATTGCTTTTCGCGACTCCACTGACTAATTGTACGCTATTAAATGTGATGACTTCACGAACCGGCACATACAATAATTATAATTATGATTTATATAAGCACACGTCTAGTTCTCTTTTCATTTTCACTTTCGCAGTTATGAGGTTGCGAATTAATGAGTAGCTGTTACGAGACACGAAGGCTCCGCTTAAGTTATAAGACTTATAAGTTTATGCTTAACAGATCGTATATAAATCGTAATAGGTACCTATCTACATTAATGATTGTAACAGATGTCTACTATGGTGCTAGTGCAAATTCGTTATTTATGAACGTGACTGTACAAGTGACGTATTAAATATATTGTTCTTAGCTATAAACTCTATTTAAGTTAATGTAATTAATATGACTGTAATGATGACATTGATGACGTAGTAAGTATAAGTAAAATTTCTGACATTGAAAACTTTATCCCTTAACTTAGGTATATATTTTTCAAATTAAACGAAGTTCGCATATAATTATGTAAATATTACGTAATATCAATCAATCGTCATGAGAAGCGTAAAGTGCAATTCGTCGTACACAATACATGACATTCTCAAAACAATTACAAACAAAAACATGCAAGTAATTTGAACCGTGTTGTACGTATCATAGCGTACCATCACACAATAGAAATGAACAGGTTGGAGGTTTCAAAATGTATTGAAGATGGTCGGTTATATCGGCTGGGAGGTTGCGTTGCCTTTGAATAATGTATTAACTATTTGCTCTTACAATGGGCCTTATCTTGTACAGACGTATTCTGACTTGGTATGATGGTGAAATCGTCGGTCATTTATAAAGTGACGTATATTTGGGAAGCTCACCAAGATAAGGCATCGGTAACTACTTCTTTTGATGTAGCAGACAGCAAGAGAAGAGTGAATAGGGTTTCATAAAATCAGGTGGGATTTTTTGAAGCATTAACTTGTAAAAATCGGACAGTAAGCATTACCTACTCTGTCTTAATATAATCCTGGTCATAAATGTTAAACAGATAAGGAACTAGTGAAGTACAATAAAGATATTATGTAGATACTGAAGTGACTGACAAGTGGAAATTTCGACGGCCCGTAGTTACCGATGCTGCAAAAACTAAGACCTCCCATAAATATAGAATTTTCTAATAAAACTTCTTGAGAGATTGAAATGACACAAAATATGTTTTTTAACCATCGAGATATAAGTACTAACGTACAGTACTTATATCTCGATGTTTTTGACACTAATCTAACATCAGGGTGTTACACTGAAAGTAAACTGATCGAATACTGAGAGTTAGATGTGGGTCATCAGTACAATTGTAGGCTTAGGGTAGTAGTAAAGTAGATATAGTCATTACTATTCACCTAATAAGCAGAATATGCCTGACTAGGCTCGCATAGCGGCACGGTAGCATGTATTCCAATTTTGAGATATTATCCAGTTAACAATACGGGTATGATCTCCGCGCACCCGATCAATACGACAATAGCAGGTAGGTGGTATTTAACCACAATGCTTAACCTGAAGCACCCATTGTATGATAAAGGCTGCGTTGTAGATAATTATATCTCAATAAGTGTTGCCGCTGTTGTTAGGCCTTTTAAGATAATATTAACCGTTTAAATAAAAAAAAATAGCTTCTCATACTAAGTATTTGCTGAAATAAGCTATTTTTTGATTTGACACCAGCCCCGACTACTCTATGATATACATAGTTATTTACTTACAATATTTTCGTTTTTGTTCATATCTACGCACATTCTTTAAACCCTATAATAAAACGTAACTAATCAATCAATTTTTCGCTCCCATAACCAATTAGGTAGGGATGGTACCTTACTTTTTGTCTTAACCATTATAGATACACATGTGTTATGACATTATTTAGGTGTAGCCTAAACAGATTACGTAATAACGATACCTACTTGATGATTCACAAAGGTAAGTATGCAAATGGCTTCGTTCAAACGTGACTGCGAAACAATTAGGCCAATGGTCTTTCGACCTTCCGAACCGATGCGGGCTGCGACCGATAGCGTGACCCGAATACTGGCGTCACTGGGCTGTGACAATCGATGCTATCTCTCGATCTGCTCCACGCTGCAGTGGCTACACAGGCTACAGTGGCTGCTCACTGAAACACTGCTCATGTTCATGATTTTTTGTGTTCATTGTGATCAGACGGGGCCACGTACTGTCTGATGGTAATCGTGAGCGATCGACCGAGTGGTAGACCACCACCTAGTGGTTATTGGCGACCTGTGGCGATATTGTTCGATTCGGACCAGATTTTCAATCGGACTAGGTATTTATTTAGATAAACTAGACGAATGTTCGATTGGATTACCCTTATGCCTAAAAATCATTCCCCTGTTCTCTTTGTTTCTTCTTCGTCTTTATAGTGTACCTCGAATTATTGTGCAAAATTGTCTAGTCCCATGACCTTCGTGGAACATATGTACCTACCAATCAGTTTACGCCGGCAAGAAAATCTCGGGTTTAAAAGTTTGAACATTATTTATTACAAATATTTTGTTAAGGGTAATTTGACATACTCGTAAACCCTCGCGAGACTGGCATACATAACTTCAAACCATATTCTTATAATTAACCAACTTAACCAACAGGTGTAGATGAGCAGGTATATTGATTATGTTAGTGTGTTGTTAAGTTGGTACTTGAGGTAAGAGTTCGGAGTGGACTAAACGAAAGAAGCATTGTTATAGTTGACTCTAAATGTATCTCAATTTGTTGTGATAGACGGGTGATTGATAATATAAAATAAATAACATAAGTACTATTATGTACTGTCAGTTTCAATCACTAAGGAAATTACCATGTATGGGAAACCTCAAACAATGGGTTCATGGTCTAATTCCCATGAGCAATATCACATCACCCCGCTCAATAGTGTTACACAATGTTCGATCGTTTTTGCTGATCGTACTGTAATTTCCCATAATAGATCATAGAACTGTAACACCGTGTCATAAAGTTCAAATTTGCGTTTGTTTCATGCTTACCCTTAAGTTTCTCTATATCCAATGGTACTTTTTAGATGCCGGGTTATCAGAAAGCTGAGTAATAGCGTAGATTCGTGTGATCTATTGTTGAAGGAGTGCATGCTTAAGGTCTAGCAGTGATGCCCATGTGTTTTGAATATTGGATTCCCGAATAGACAGGCCTGGGGTCGAATTCAGCACGCACCTTTAAATTTCGAAAATGATATGCCCAGCTTTTAGAAATTAATTATCACTCGCTTCGGTGCAGGAAAACATCGTAAGGAAACCAGAACACATGAGAGTTCTCCATGATGTTCACAAAGGAGTGTGAACTCCATCAATCCGCACTTGGACTGCGTGGTGGACCTGGCTACAGGCTGCACCCCTCACGTCATAGCAGGAAACTCTAATATGACTAAATTGCTCATGTTATGTGGCTCATGGTATGTATATTCGCCGTCATCTCTATCATATGAGGTGATAGGTACTCACGATTAATTGGTTTTTAATTATATATCTTGTAGTCTAGTTGGCTCTGGTTTGATTCACTGAGGTGGTGGATATTTTTGTAGAATGCTGCATGATTCAAATATGAATTGAGGACTTTAAAAGGATACGTTTTCGTAGTGATGTCAATAGTAAAGGAAAGATAAAGTGAGTAATTGGAACATACTAAACACAACTAATAGTAATATTTTATTAAATATAATAAAATGCATATGCATATACAAATATACTCTCTCCCTCACAGTAGGATTCCTTGTTCCGAATAGCATGGACATGGTATTTATCTGTGACATAGATATCTACCCTGGGATCGAACCTGGCACCTATCGCTTATATTTGGCTGCATGAATATGTAACTTTTAGTTAAATTGCTTTAAATTAAATATTTGCCCACGAAAGTTTGTCGCAAATCATAAAAATATTATTTTAACGTGTTTATTATTTAATACCAAACAAAGTTAACCAAACATTTGTTAGTAGTAAGTAGTATTGCACAATCAGACACTCACCGCCAATGTGTCCCGTCACGTAGAAAGTGAAAATCAGCGCAAGCGCATGCTCCGGTCTCACTTTCAACAGACCACTCTCACTCTCCGGCGGTTACCCAGATATTCGATCCTAAAACTTATCCGTTCAACAGTTCCACGTTCCAATGGATTGTAATTGGGAGTCACTTCGCGGAGTCACTGGTCACGTGACGTGGTGTCGATGCGGAGGATCAGGTGCAACTGGCGTGGAGAGCGGCTGCGCCCACCTCGGGCTCCGGTTGTGTAAGCCGCCGCCGCCCGCCGGTGGTGGCCGCTGGAGTGGCAGGGGACCACGCCGTCCACGCCGCGGTTGACACAGATTTCCCTCAGTCAATAATTAGTTATAATTGACACGTAATAACTGTGTGTTTTATTGTAATTTGTTGCGGCTGAAACTAACGTTTGTGATCGATAACTCGTTTTTTTGCCTGTTAATCTGCAAAAATGTTAATTTGCAAGCCATCTGATGGTTACATGTCACCGTCGCTTATGGATATCGGCAACACCAAATGCAAACGATGCGTTGCCGCCCGAGAATAAGAGAGAAAATAAATAAAACTTTTTGTTTGATGTTTTTGCTCATATTGTATTACCGATGGCTGATTGTTGTAAAAAAATATAGGATGAATCGAAAATTATGCTTGCGAGTGCGCGATTATCGATTTATTCGTCGCCTTCATTGCATGCTACTACCAACTACTTACAGTGCTCCAGGGGGCACGTTAAGCTGTCGATCTTGGTTTGTATAAGTATACGGTAGGGGTTAAGTCGACGTTCGAAGATCTTCGGGTGTAACATCATCATTCCGACGCAATTTTCATACAGAAACAACTCGTTACGCAGTGAAGTTTATAAACCTCAGTTATTTTTTTAATGTAAATACCAGGACATGCTACCTGATGACAAGCGTTCACCGTCGCCTGCACGTCAGTAACACCAAGGGCCTCACGATACCGACCGACATGCCAGCCACGAAAGAAGACAGAAGAAATAAAGTTACATGGACTCAGGTTGTGGACTAATAGGTTGGAGCTATACAATACATGGGCTGTGGTCGTGAATGTCATAACCGTGCACCAGTGCCCGGCGGGCGGCCACTGTCGTCCGATAACCGATCGGTGACGTAACTCCCAGCGGGCCCCGCGCCGGAGAAACCTGCCAGCGGGCCGCATGCGGCTAACTGTAACTAACTTTGTAGTGTTGTCATTCATAGCGTTAAATATATTTTTTGTTGTTCAAGTACTTAGTTTATGTTGTCAACAAACCGCTCAACAAGCTTTACATAACCGAATTGAAAAGAAATAAAAACTTGATGTGTTTTATAATAAACATGTTCTTTTTGCTATGATACGGGTACTCACGATAAGTAGTTTGTACTGATATTTCGAGTCGGTTACTAAAGTTTTAGCTGTGTGGTCACGGCAGACAAAAACCATCTTTGAAGCTTTTTTGTCATTTTTGTTCAAAATCTTTGTGACTTGTACCATGGTGTGCATAAATCCTTTTTACACGCTTTATATTAGCTTCACCTGTATGTTTGTTTGTAACCGACTTCTTTGGGCGCGATTTTGACCCACTTTAAACGGCCAGATTTCGTTCAAACTTTGTAGATTTATTGAGGACCGATGACAATACACTAATTTGATAAAATTATTAGATATCTCATAATAAAATTGTACGTAGCATTATAGATAGCATTATAAAACCGTGTTTTCAGTTTTTCAAACTATTAATTATTATATTTCAGCTTCAGTGTAAACAGCGTATCCAATAGCTTAGTGTGTGAGATCACAAAATATAGAGACTAATCTGTGGTGAGATGCTCCGACCCGTACAATATGCAGCTCGGGTTCACAACTGCAAGGACGTTCACTTTCTCCCAGTTTCGCTCCCAAGAATGCATTCGATTGCGCGCTTACACTTCAGTCTAAAGATATGAAATTTGTTATCCGTGCGAGTAGAATGTTTAATCAAATGTGATGTGAATTACTGAGAATTTTAGGCCCTGAAGCGATAGGTCTTGAAAAATTTATAATTTGGGCGGCTATAATGGTATACATGTTCAATTTCGAAGTTTATCAACACCATTAGACGAGGCAATAGCGCTATGATCTTTCTGTTGGAGGTCGCTGGGCGTTGTATAACCCAATTTAATCTCGACGGTACCATTGTAAGGGCTCTACCGCCCTGGCTAGTAGCGAGACTCCGTCAAATCCGTGAAATGTTTACAACATGTTCGGTAGAAGACAACACGTCGATGATGTTATTGGTGAGGGCTCGTTTTCATTGGTCATTAGAGACCGCATGCGGTGTAATGACTAATGGCCGAGTTAACGGGTATTAGAAATGCGCCCTTACGGATGTCCGCGGGCGGCAGTGATCATTTACCAATAGCTCACTAGCTCGATTGTAGATAATTTATTTGGTCATACAAAGTGCGCCGTCCTTCATTGTGCGTACTGCGAAGGCATAGAAATAATCACGTGGGAATGGGATTCACTTAGTTGAAGTAAAAGAAAAGATAAAGAGAAGTATGGTTTTTTAAAAATAATAATTCAATTAACAGAGATAAGTAGTTATAATCGAGATAGCGAATTTCGTGTCTGGAATTGATTTAATAGTATCTCAATAGATAACAAGATAATTGTCGGTAAAAAATGCATTTATTTTACACACAACATTAAAGATAATATATTGTATATTGTACCTTTAAACATAAGGATAAAGCCAATAAATAAAATCGATAAAAAGCCCATAAGTTAAATAGCTAAACTGTGTGTATATACCGCGGGAATATTTCTACTTTTCAAGTCCATCTGAGATAGGTGGCTTCCTCAATGTACACCGCTCAACGAATGATGGTCGGAAACAGAAATATCTCCAGCTTTCTAAGACTTCAACGATTAACTTTACATAATGTAGACTTTTTGCCGTCGGCGGATTAATAATGTGCAACCATCTAACGTACTTGACAATGCTCTTTGCTACAAGTAGCTCCGTGAGGTCACTATTCGGTTTTTAAAGACCCGTGATGAAAAAATAATTGTACTTTGCTTTACATCCCAGATAATTCAAGTCCAGAAGTGGACATCGGTCGCCCATAGCTTCGTCCATAGTTCACCAGGGTGCACCACGAGCAGGAATTGTTAGATTGGACTCTATGATTGATGAGCTGATCCCGTTTGACTGTAGGACTGTCTGACTGGAAAATCGTGAAATACAACGCAATTGTACATCTGTTCCGGAAGAACCCAATATTCAGTGGGATTTTGTGTGGTTAGGTTAGGGTTTTATGTGAGATGACTAATGGAAGTTAACTACGACCTTTTTAGGTTTTGATAATTACGGGGAGCGACTTTCTTGGAGAAACGCAACATTGGCTCGCATATGACATTGGTTTATTTACTCGAGCGCTTATTTTGAGCTAACCCTACCCTAACAATTAAAGAGGGCTTCAGTTTCAGTGTGTAAGTGTACGGAACCCGAGTAGCGACAACGTGAGTTGAGCTTCGTCTTCACTTTGAGAGTGCCCGTTGTTACTTGTTACAGTGCGATGTGTGAATTAAATTTCTACGCTCTTTTACGAAAGTTTACGCCATTGGGGTCACATATCACTGATCGCTATCTGGACAAGATGCCCTTGTGTCGCCGCTGGCCACGGCCGGGCTGGCCTCCGCGAGGCACTGGGAGCAGTGGCCAATGTTTTGGTTAGCTAGAAATTACGTTGAACCTAAAGTGCTTGGAAACGCTTGGAACAAGATAACGCTGTAGTCATTTGCGTTTGAAATAGAGATAACTAAACATAGAAGGAGGTAGCATATAGTTTAAAATTTAAGTGTAATTTGTTTTGCGTACCGAAGCTTTACTTTATTTAAGTCACTCACAGATCACCTTAATTCAGATTAATTAAATTAATAATTTAATTCAGTCAGATCTGCTTAATTTAACTATTAGGAAACTTTGTATTACATCTTCTTTATCAATTAAAATTAAAAATAGTCATGATTCTCATGTTGATAGAGAATTCCGAAGATAAGCGTTCAACTCCTTTCATGGAACGGTAGAGTCAATGACAAGTTGAAGGAGAATATTGAAGAGATGGACCTGCTGACTTTTTTGAATACGCGACGTACTATAAAACATTTTCTGGTTTCATCTTAGTCGAAGGTGGCCCGTCGGCCGAGCTGCCGAACTTATCGGCAAACAAAAAATACAATTTGCACAACGCCTTAAACAATTTCCCCCTGTGCTAATGACACATTTGTCAGTTGTGTTTGTGAAGGAGAAAGCCGTGTGATTTGCGATTTTTTATTCGTAGACAAGTGAAACTAGCAGAAAATGTTAATATTTTATATAATTATATAATACGTGTAGAAACAATGAATCATGACTATGGCTACGACTATTGAAAGTATGCACAATGTGTACTCTCACGAACCAGGTGGTTGGTACTTGATAGTTTATGTGTGAGTAACACGCACTAAATGTTACTTGATTTTTTATTGTTGCAAGTTTTACGCACGACTAATTCACATTTAACTGACATATGATAAAAAAATACTAAGTTAATGTTTTAACAATATATAAATATCTTTTAACTATTTTGACAATTTTGCGTCAAAATTTCCAAGCTAAATTAGAACTGCTTACTCTGACGAACTCTTATGACGAAAACTTACTCTTGAAAGTTTTCAATTTTTCATATTGTTTGAGTTCCGAAGACGATGCTTTCTTATGATGGGCATAGCCGTAAACTATACTCAGAATAGGCTCCAGATGTGAATGTTATAAAACGTTTTTACCATTTTATTTATTGATTTATATGCTTAGATTGTTTTAAAATTCTGATTTACCATTTTTTTATAAATTATAGAGCATACCTCTATACAAAAAATTAAAAAATAAGTACTTTAGGGTCAGCCCAAGCGGATACTGCCTCCATTGGTCATCACTGCATTACACCTCTCTAGTGACCCAATACCAGACGTCCGAGCTATTATTAAATCGTTAACAAGTCAGTAACGAGAGTCACAGCAGACGCTAACGATATGAGTTATATCAAGAGCAATTACAGGAGAAAGGTGGCTAGCAGCGCATCTCTCCCGTCAGTATCCGTTGTGGCCCGTGGTTGTGGCTCTAAAAGGTGACATTCTATCTTGGAGTTGTACTACAGAGGTTACAATTAGGGCTTTAGAAGTACTTATTGTGACCAAGAAATAATGGTAGGTAATAATAGGTCGTAGTGCCTAGAGTTCCCTCGGAGTAGTACTACCACCCGCCACGGTACTAAGTACTATTTCTACAATTGTTTTAACAGCAATGGTGTTCCGGTTACAAAGGTGTTGAGCCGGTTAAACTTTGAGGCGACCATCTCAGTCCTCAAGGGTAGTAACGCATCTGTGACCGAATTAGAACAAGACTTACTAACAATTATTAGTAATTGTTAGTTTGTTAGTTAATTGTTTGTTGTTTAATTGTTAGTTCCTGTTTAGTAATTATGTTTAGTAATTCCATAAAAAAATGCAGATCCCCGGTTCTTGTTGCCGGCAACGCAATGATGTTGCCTTCGATGTTACTGAAGTCCATGAGTGATGATGACCATTGACCAGGTGGCTCGTCTGGCTCTTTTCCTAACTATCAAGACATTTCGACAAGGTTGAAAGAGCGGCAGTGATAAATAACATGTTGTTACTTACTGTAGGGCTTCATTAGGGCCTTATGTTAATCAAAGGTCATTCAAGTAAGACTTGTAATATACCTACGTTACAATAAAACTCAGAATAAAGCAAAACAATGTATTCATCTTCCGTGCTCCAACGTCAAGTATAATCGCTTCTATGATGGTAGTTCACTAGGTCTGTGTGGCGCAGTGGTCCAGCGGGGTGGTGAGGAGGCCTCGGCTGGTGGGCCAGCAGCCAGGCCAGCACCCGATGCAGGCTGTCCGGGTCCTCGCAACGCAGCTTGTAGCAGTGCTTACGGACGTGCCGGGGCAAGTCTTGGGACCTGCTGGACGTGGATATTTATCGGAACTCCAAAAATATTAACTAAAGAAGAAAACAAACATTCAACAAAGTAGACACATAATATGTGTTCACGAAGCGATCTATGGATTGATGATGAAGGAAATTCGGTGGAAAAATTAAAAACACTAGCATACTCATGTAGGCAATCATTTAGGCATGCATGTGGCCGACAACTTTTAGTGATACCTACGTTTGGTGCAATTGTTTGGTTGTGGTTACCGAATACCGACGTCATGGTGAAATGATGGATAAGTTTAATGTTTACCCACCGTAAGTAGTTCTCTTCAGCGTGTATCTCGCAGAGCAGTCGCCGCCGACAGCGCTCGCTGATGGCCGGCACGGCCGACAGCCACTGGCCACTGCCGCCCGCGCCGTCCACGCGGCGTGACCCTGCGCCCCGACCGAGGCCCAGGCTAACGAAATAGGTTATTGCATATACTTATTGTTGACATAAATACGTCTTTAAATTTGCTTCCACAGTGCGAGATAGATTCGAAATTGAATTACACTAATTAGTAGCAAATGATCAAATTTTGTGAGGTCTCTAACACATGACGCGCGGCGGAGGGGAAAGTGTTTGTATATAAATATTATTAATTAATTGTTAATAAATGTGGTGCTGCAACGCATGATGTAATACATGACGATTAAACTGCTTTAATTTGTTTTTAATACAATCCGCAGGAGTTTAAAATTTCATAGCCAAACGGAATGCAAAAAATGTTTAAAGTATGGAACTCTTTATTGCAACATTGCCGTGATTAAGTAATGATTTCTTTTACTTTATCGCTTCTTCTGATTACTAGTGGACAGTTGCTCTATGCTAATTGTTACTTTCGAGAAAGAAATAAACCAAGTCGTTTTAGTTAAGGATACACAGCATGTCAACAAACGACTAACTAATGTAACGGACTAAAGTTAAGTTAAGTTAGTTAAAGTTAAGTTCAATTTAACGAAAGTTAACAAGAGCTTTTACAACATTTTTTTAAAGTTATCTTAAAAGTTAATCCGTTAACTTCGGATTCCCATCCGGATCGGATAACAGATCCCAGTTAATGACCACCTTTGGTATTAGTTAGGCACAGACAAAAAATACAAGCCAAAAAATGACAATATTTCAGTACTTAGGTACCTACTTACTTATACGTGGAGTCAAAAAGCGATTGGCTATTTGATTAGTGATTTTTTATATCGTAATAATAGGAACACCTGCTTGCTACACCTCGAATTATTTTATGGAAATAGTTTTACTAGCATTTATTAAACATATTAAAATGTTCATCTTAACATACATATAACCGAAACTGAAAAATAACATGAAAATCAGTGACGATAGTTTTCAGCTTATCAAGTTTAGACTGTTATTGCAAAGTTAAATTGAAAAGCGTCAAACAGTTAAACAATTTAATATGAATGTCCGTTACTATCACAGTAAGTACCAAATCAACGGACACAGCGAAGAACACGCCTGGTTATGACTTAAACGGATGTTTGTAGGTCCTAGTCTCTATGAATGGCCAATTCGTAGAACTTATCCAATATTTTTATGATAAACGCAAACAGAATCTGAAACCGGTTGCGCGCATCTCCTGCAATCTCGTCTACATAGATGGGAGTGTTTACACTCGCAAAAACATAAGTACCTCGTCCTACAGTGGGCGATTAGCGGTAGACGAGTAAAGAAAGTTGAATGCGATGTCAAACAGAGTTTATTTCTGGTGACTTTACCTTGAAAACTTTGACTTATGCACACAAGCCTATTAAATAATGTAATTGTTTATTTTTAAGTGTAAGCACATCCGTCTTCGCTCAGTGGCTACAACCCATTAAAGACTCGCCATAGGGCACGTGCTCCTCGATTAAATTTGTATTTATTGTTAATTAGAACGACATGAATCACTTATACTAATTTTATCACAAAGGGTCTTAGACCGATTGAGAGATCGATAGATTATGTTAAGGCTGATACAATGGTGACGATAAGAACTGATTGCGCAAGAATAAAAATGATGGGCTAACCTCTTAACGAAGGAAAAATACAACTTCTTTTTGTGCGGCCCGGCTCCAAGTGATTTGATAAGAGGATTATATTAATGAATAATGAATCACTTGTTAAAATATTAAAAGGATAACATATATACATATATATATGTTCAGCCTGTCCCAAAAGTTGTACGACAAACTGAAATGGGAGATAACTTGAACATGGACCTATCAGATGTCAAAAAATCACTTCAGTAAAAGTGGCACCGTTTTCGAGATATTGACCTTTGTTCTGTTTTTCGGAAATTGGGCACTCTTACCCTACTTTTATTTGCTGAGCCCACAAATGAGCAAATATTTTAATGATTTTTTTTCACGTACTCTCAGATAGTTGGTCTACAATTTCGGAATATAATTTATTTGAAAATATTAGAAATTACTGAGAAATTAGGTTCTGTTTTGATCTTTTTATGTTTTTGATTTTCTTCTATTCAGTTTCGACTAACAAATGTGGAAAAAAATTGTACTGGACCAACCGTGCAGACTACTTTAAAAACTTGGCTGTTTAAAGGAGATTTTAAAAATGTAAAACACTTTTACTGAAGTGATTTTTTGACATCTGATAGGTCCATGTTCAAGCTATCTCCCATTTCAGTTTGTCGTACAACTTTTGGGACAGGCTCTATACATATTTATAGTACGTATTTACCTCTTTTTCATTTCAGATATTCTTCGAATTGACTACTTAGTTAATTTTGATATTCTTACCACATCAGAAGGTCGATACTTAGATGTTAAACCTAAGGATATTTTGGAAAACTCTTCTCAATTGTTCCTGTCCTTGATGCTGCTTTCCCTTAAATAACCTACTTATTTTTTTTATATTTATGGCTGACATCCGAGCAGACGAGTCACCTGGTGGAAGAAGGAAGTGGACAGAATGTCTATAATTCTGTTTCTGTTATATCGCCTAAGCCCTGAGAATGCGACGAGCGACTTGCGTCCGCTTTCACGCTTGTGCAATACGGACGCGCGTCCTTCCGGCGCGGCGCGCGGCGGTGCGTGCGCGTGTCTTGGTGTTCACACGAGCGCGCTTCTGACACTGTCGGTAATAACCACTCGGTGGTCGGTGGCCAGCGGTCGGTAATCACTTCGTACGGAAATACCACTGAGATTCGTGTCCAGCTCGATTAATAAACGATTGATTGATAAGATAATGTTGTCGCTGTGATAGACTGACGGATTAAAGAGATGGATTGACCAGTCCAGCAGTCGCCGTACCTATAGTTAATGTGAATTACTAAGATGTTGAACACTTCAGACGGCATAAGGCAGTTCGATAATAGAATTACTTAGTTGCTACCGCTTATTTTGAATGTTGATAGGTATTAGTTATTGTCGTATGAGAACCATTCCGGTTAATTAAGAATTATCTTTAAAATCCGCAACGATGAAATGCTAAAAACTACTAGAAGCGATTTGTGTCCAGTATGGTGTATTAATTATTGAAGCAATATCGTCGCCTGATAATAACGATAGTCATTTAACAGATAGCCGACTGCCTATTTAAAAAATCATGACGTCGCACCACATTTGCGCCACAATTAACGTTCAAAATAAGGTGGAAGTGGAAGATAAGATGGTACGTACACACTGACTTCAAATTAGTCAGCGTCAGCCGGTCAGTGCATCAAACAAATGTTTTAAAACTTTAAAACGCGGAAGCGGACGTGCGCACGCGCATCTTTCACGCGATATTAATCATAGTAAAACTACAGTTGGACTTGGACACAACTCATTAGTTAAATAATCTGCAACAGTATCAGCGTAAAAATTACCAAATAGACAATAGGAATTCCTTCCAATCTGACGGTCTTGAGGATTGAATTTCATAGGACAGCCGAACGTTTCCGACAAGTTATTAATAGCTAAAGATGACCATCGACTGACGCAGCTTGAAATTTTGAATATCAACAGCATTGTTCACATCATTAGCATAATTTGAACTGCTAAACTAGGTGCTAGGTTTTGTTTTTTTTTGGTCGTAATCGTTCGGGTTCGATTGGCTGGGTTCGATTCCCGGCTGGGGCAGACATTTCGGGTCATGGGTGTTAGTGATGTTTTATTTGTATTGTCCATGACACCCACGACACAGAGAATCCTAGTGCGGGGTATGAGTGTCTTGGGGTTTATTTATTTATTTATAATAATTATGAAATATTTTGCTTGTCTGGTCAGCTACCACCCTCATTAAAATTAACTCGGAAATGTTTATTTAAATCTGTTCCTTTGAAAATTGTCACTTGCTACTGTAAAGAAAAACACCGTGAGAACTAAGAATACCTGTGCACCTGAAAGATCTGCATAGTGTTCTCAAACGTGCCTTGCAGTGGTACAGTTATGGGTTGCAGTGATGATGATTTGGCATGTAAAAGCACGGCCAAAACGTACCAGAATGCAATTTCTCTCTCATATTAGTTTGTAATACGCTCGTCACGGAGTAATGACTGTAAGTTATTAGATCAAGATATTGTATAAGCTATGCGTGATATCAATTTACCGCGCGCTATCTCTGTGACGCTAATCTGACGTGAACAGTAACATAAGACAGGAAATGTAACAGGAAAAGTATGAATGAGAAATTAACCGGAAAACTTGAAAATCGAAACCAGAATACTACTGGTGGTTGAAACTCGAGGAGTGTTGATGATAGGCGTGATAGTGTTTCACACGCGCTCATTTTCTCGTGTAGGATTATGATTCGGTAAGGTAGCAGTTGCACTTCCTTTCCGTTTGTGGTAAATAGTAACATAGAATGTCTGATTTACTTACACCTTTTGGTCGAACGAATATCAAACGTCTTTCTTCAAATCGGGTTAGTCATGCATTTAGGTAATGTTATACCTACTTTAATATCCTCTATTCTCATACTCAGTTTAGCATGATTTAAGTGGCAGTTATTACTATAAGTTCCCCTAAATTGATTACTACGTACAAGCTCACTATTTGAGAAGGTTAATTAGTCTCGCATTGGTATTGCGTAACTTTATTCTCACAATGTCTCATGTCTCCTTAGAGCATGTCTAAAAACTACTCTTAGAGGGAAACATAAAGTACTTAATATTAGTTTAATTTGACCATAGGAAATATCGATCGAAGCTGTTGCAGACTACAAGAGTAATGTTGCGAGTTACGACATACTCACGAAGGGTTGTTGTCAGTGCTCTGCAGAGTGATGACGCTGGGCGTCAGCGCAGATATGATGAGACCGACGGGCAGGAACGCGGTTATCAGGTGCAAGAGGCTCTTCCACGGATGCGGCCTGAAATATATCAGACCTGTATTTCTCCTGAACACTAAATAATAATAATTTTTATTCATAAAAAAAATTAAGTCTTCTTCGTCTTCGAAAACTTAGCTTTCATATAATTTAGTAAAATACAACATTTTTGAATTTGTTAACATTTTCTTCAATTCAACAAGTACCTCTCTGTAGAGCATAAAGCTCTCATCGCAACTGAGAAGACGTAAGTTTGGTCAAGAATTTGTGAGTTGTAAGGAGTCGCAGTTGAATGCCTCCACTGCATAATCTACGAACTTATATGGGCATACACAATTAACATTCCAATGTTCCTCTGCCAACACTCACTCCTGAGCTTGTGACTTTCGTGGGGTAATGATATGATTAATTTGCCGATCAGTGAAAGGATTCCAATGTGCGTGCCGCGGAGAGAGAACGGCGGCTATGCCGCTCTCGGGCCCGTTTTGTTCGTACTTAGCTTTAAGCACTTTCATATTTAAGAACCATTATGTAGCGATAGTGTCTTATTAAAAATAGATCATCTGTTGTCTCAGTAAAACCGCCCGCGATATCTGGCGTATCATGTTTTAGAAAGACTTGTTATACGAAATACGTAATAATATTATACGATTTGGATCGCTATGTATACAAAATTTTATACCACATAGAGTAAATGGGCGCCTCGCATTAGAATCCGTCATTAAAATATAAAATTATGAAAGTGGTGAGTTAAGTTATTACCGTTTCTTGACCGGATTTTCCTTTTCTCTCTCATGTTCATTATAACTCAATCCAACATCATCATAATTTGCTTCCGAGTTCGGCTTTTCTTTAAAAGGGTTGGGGTGTTTATACAGTCCGCCCGCTGGGATCTTTACTGAAGATTCCACGGTCGGCTTTGAATCCAGGGTCTGTTTCCAGTCATTAGCAGTAAGGAACTGAGGGCTCTCGAAACGGTAGGGTGGTTCTAACTGATCTCGGTAGATGTCCTTTGGGCTTTTATAGTTGACCATGTAGAAGTCTTTGGAGCTGTAACAAAATAATTTTCAGTATCACAGAAAACTTGTTGTTAGTCTAGTTTTGTGGCCAATGGCGAGCACAAGATGAACAAGATGGTTCACTCTTTACATTACAGAAAGGATAATTAAATTGGTATACAAAAACGAGCATCTCGTTGCAAATACAACCTTTATACAAACGCATTTTTTACTTGTACGATGATAAAAATAGGCGTAAAAATAAGTAAGTCCTGTTCTACAAAATATATTTTTCAATAAGCGACAGTATCAGTGTAATATGTAACGCACCTTAATAAGTCAGTAGCAGGCTTCTCTCCCCTAAATATGGAAGGATCGGAAGTTGAGAATTTCAGTATATTTAAGTTCTCATCGTCAAAGAAGCTGCCTAAATGAGGACTTGGTTTGAATTCCTTTGCATTATTGTTACTTTTAGGTCGTTCAACCGATGATTGTTCCTTTGAATCGGTGCTGTTCGAGTCCTCAATTTCTTTATCATTTAATTGAGGATAAAAAGTTGCCTTCTTTTTACCTATTGGCTGAGAATAAACAGAATCGGTTGTTTTATCTTTTGCTTGAGCGTGAATTGATTCACTTTCTTTATTTTTCGGTTGTGCAAGAATCGCTTGACTTTGTTTGTCTTTTGGCTGAGCATAATTTGCTTCGACTGACCATGTTGTTACTTTCTCTGACCATGGTCTTTCTTTCTTCGGTGTAGTAACTTCATCTTGGACCTTAATGTCTTTATTCTCCTTAGTGTCGCTTTCATTAATAACAGGAGTTTTAATTTCTTTTTGGTTTTCGGTGTATTTATTGTTCTTTCTATTAATGTCAATAGTTTTGTTGGTTGGATAAAGTGTTGTATAATTGTTGGTCGTATGTTCATATAATTCTTCGCTTGCTGCGAAGGAGATCAATAGCAGCAGCCATGGCATGAGCTGTGAATAATAATTACATATTGAGATATTCATTTTAAGATTAAATTACAAATAACAAACACAATTTGTGCAATTGGTTTTTGTGTATGTATTTAATCTGGTTTGGATTGTTTTAGATGTTTAAAAGCTTTAGTAGCATGGCGTTTATTCTCCAACGAGGCACGTCAATTATATTGAGTAGTATGCTTTATCAGCAAACTACTTCTTTTTATTTTTTTGATTGTGATGAAGCACGGAAATATTTAAAAAAAAGTCTGGCATATTTTATTATTTACTTTATATATGTAATCAAATTTATTGAGTTCTGCGAGAGGAAGTTCGATTTTCTCTCTGTGAGTAGATATATATTTTGTTAAAAATACTTTCGTAGCGCGGAGTTTTTTAATAATTGTACGTCGTAAAGCGATTGATCGCCAACACGCAACAAAGCGATCCCAGCGATGTTATTCGTAAATGCATCAGCAGGTAGATGGTATCAGATGGGAAAGGTCCGTGAAATTGTCGAAAGGTCACCGCCTTCGGAACTTGCACCAACACTCGTGTTGTACTTGGCGAGAGACGATTAAATCTGTTTTGAAGCGCATTTTCCAATCTTTTGCTTGAATCTTTAATAAGGTACCTATCTTGAACTCGTATGAGTGACAGGATGATCTCCTTAAAAGATTTTAATGCTATGTACAGGAGGAGTGCGGGAATTTACATACATTGAATGAGCTGATTTGATTTCAGTTTCCTTATGAAGATTACCTAGAGTTTCGGCAGAACGCTCTAAAACTAAAGTCTAAAAACTAAGTAGTGTTGCTGGGGATAAGACAACAGTTACTTTTGAGGTTAGTTAGATGATCCTTCACGTGAGTTTATGGTTACTAATCACTTTAAGAGTATCTTGTACCTATACAGCAATGCGGGGCAAACAATATACTCAAACCCGAATATTGTATTGTTTATAAACAAACAGCTGTCAAACGAGCAGACGAGTTGCCCGATGGTAAGTGGTCACCGACCGACAGAACAGAGCTTCGTGTCGCCACCCAGGAACATCAGTACCATCATAGCCACCACTGACGCGTGGCTGGCTAAGAAACAAGAAAGCTCTCAAGTCCCAAGCAAAGTCGAATACATCCGCGTTACCCCGACATTTTAAATAAGTAAATTTTACGTAAATGTTCTTTGTGTACATTATTATTTTGCTGAGAATGTTGATTCTTTGTCGGAATTCTTGGTGTGTGTAATCAAAGTATCGTTTCGAGACCAGTCAAATAACGCGCAATGAATTCCGATGCATTTAATTTCCGTTTCAAAATTCCGACGTAGAACGGAATGTTAAACGATATGTAGGAATTGAGTGTTAGAAAGTGGTCGATGGTGATAAATGATGCGTATAATGCAATGTTATGTATGTTAATCTTTATAAATATTTTGTCGATAATAATTTCATCACCCGCAACGTGATTATAAACGCTCGAAAATCGTTTTTTGACGGCTCCATCACAAAATATGGAATTTTCTCTATTGTGTATTCTATATTGGATGACAATCCATCGAAGCAATTGGTGATTAATTTCTAATACGCTCATAATTCTAACATTAGAGGTGCTGGATTTGAACCCCGGCTCCTTTGTTTGGGCGTCCAACGTCTTACCACTTCAAAACATCATTGTCAGCTGGGTATTGTTATGCAATGTTGTATATATTAAAATTGTACACAGTGCGGGTGAAAATGTTGCCGTCAATGCTCGCGCCCGTTGATGTACAATAGTCGAACCCGCGACCGAAAGGTCGGCAGTTCAACGCTCGGCGTTCCGAACAGACATATTTTATAAGCTTTGTGATATTACTTTATTTGTACCTGTTCAATTTCCAGTAAATCTTTAAAAGAGAAAGTAAATAATACATCTTTAGAAACTGGATGAAACTGAATTTTAATTCTAAAATTATTCCATTTTCGGATTGTTTCTGTCGGTAAAGTTAGATGTAAAAAAAGCGTATTAATACGCATTTTTTAGAGGGTAGATACTATACAATTTTATCTCTATGTGCATAACCTACTACTTATACGTACATAAATACATATACTCTAAGCGTACATAGGTCCCGCGTTCGATTCCTGACCGGTTAGATATAGCAGATAAATTTGATACCGAGTCTCGGTCGTTTGTCGTCTTAATTACTGTGTCCAATGTTCATGCTATTTTAGTGTAGGTGTTCGAGGAGTATGTTATGTTATTCAATTAGGTACGTGGTTGTGACGTGACAGCGGTGTCGTGTCGTGTCGTGGCGGGCGGGCCGCGGTGCCGTGTGACGTGTCGCGAGCTCGCGAGGACGGTCAGTGACTTACCGTTTTGGGAGAAAGTACGCCGCTCTCTGTTATGTAATGGTGTTCGATCGTTTATTTATTACTCTCAATAACTACTGATTCCGTTTTGTAGGTTAATCGGACTTGGTTTGGCAAACGTCCCGGTTATTTGATCGGCCCTAGTGTGTAATAGCTTTATCGATATGATTCAGGCCCTGTCTGGAGATTAGCCGTGACCACGCTTTATGCAACATCGGCATCTTTTTCTTTACGACATGAAAAGAAAGAGTACCTACCCGCATTGTAGGTACTATAAATTATTGCTACGTTGCTACGTATGTACCTACTTATTATAGATGTAGGGACAGACAATCGGAGTTTTCTCCTCACGTTTTAGATTATTGTGCACATTACAGATTACCAAACAGTTTAATGTCATAGACCTATATAAAAATAATGTTTAGTGCTTCATTAAATTATACAAATTAAGTAAACGAATCAATGTTACAGATGGTGCAAAGGAAGCGGCGGATATAATGCAAGGAAGATGAACCTTGGAAGCTGGTATGCAGCAGGTGTTAGAGCCGGAGCGCGACGCGAGCCGCAGTGGCGCCGCCCGTCGCCGTGCGACGAGCGGCCGTGGGCGGCCTACCGACTGTGATTGTGATTCCTATCAGCTGCAGCCTTGGACACCCAGTAATAAACGCGTCCCCAGCTTTATTTTCGACCGGCAACGCGACGGCGATGCCAGTGTTACTCACCATCAAAGACATTGCTTGGATATGAGTTTGAAATAGCTGTCTGTAAATGTGAGTACGAAAAAACCTCCTTGGGAGTTTCTTGCCGCTTCTTCTTCCGCGACCACTCACGGTAGGGATTTGTTGAAGCGATGGCGTAGCTTGACTTTCGAAAAGTGTTTGTAATACCACGTTTGAATAAAATTCATTTCATTTCATCTAACCTACCTACCGTCGGCTGGTTCGTCTGCTTGTTCATTAGCTATTCACATGGAAACCAATTAAAAATATCCACAAAAATAATGGGTTTAAACAAATTAAAATTGATCATAAAATCTAAATATCAAGGTTTTTTACGAAACGGAATCGAGCAGATGCTATGAACATCCAATATCGTCCATCATAACGATAACAGTCTCGATTTAACGAGCGATGCAGTCACGATGCGAGATCGATTACGGTCAAGAATAAGGACAGCGGCGGTAGGCGATAGCGTATTATATAGATAGGTATTCGGCTTTGATGGATTCATTTTAGATCTGCGTAGGTTCGTCGATAGCCCAATGAATTATCATTTAATATACAGATACATACTTTAGGTAGCGTATGAATCTGTATATTCAATGATAACTCAGCTAAATAGCAGTAAGATAATTAGCAGTGCAGATTATTTAGCGGTAGTAGCGGTGACTATTGTTATTGTACGAGTCCGACTTCCACTTGACCGTTTTTTTATTATTTTATTACATTAAATAAGGTCTTTAAAGGTTTTTTTCAATCAGTTCAGTAGTTTTTATGATACGGAATAACGGAAGGCCTACGTCGTGTGATGTTACTAACAAAACTTCCCAACATCCGAGTGAAATTCCAGAGCACAATGCATGTAAGAAAATCAAAAAGAGAAATAAAACGTTAATAACTTAACACAGACTTGTTGGTCTGAGTAACTCAAAGGTAATTTTTTAGGAGATCGATGCGGTTCTAGGTAATTTAAAAAGGATTTGCTGCGCCGATCTCAAAAAAAATCTTTCATGAATTTAAAAGCATTTCATTTTAATTATTTTATTTTATTTTATTTTATTTTATTGACATTAGGTAGGTAGTGTAGGCACATATTGATCTGTTACGTACTTCAGTCATGTTGCTTTTACTAATTATTTTAGTATGAAATGAAACACCACTAAAATGATTTTAATCAAAGCTAATAAAATCAACTTACCATATTGGACTGCCTCGTTGCCCGGAGTACGGTGGTCACACCACTCACACCACACGGCGAGTACCACCCGCACCTTTACTTATAACATGTGAACACTCGGAGCGGGCGGTGGACGCTATTGTTTAGATATAGCAGATTTAACATAGCTTAAAAGCCTAAGTGATGTGCTGCCCGGTAATCATCGACATCGATAAAAAGAGTTTCATCCGAAACTCCTAGTTGTTATTTACAATGTATTTATTACATATTCATATAAAAGATAGGTATTTTTGCTTCAAGAGAAATCTTTGTACCCCTTAAAAATAATCCACACACATAGAAGTGATAAATTAAGTTTACATGAGAAAAGGTCAGAAAGCTATATTTTATTTTTGACATTTTGTCATGTTACAAATGCATTTATTAAAAAGTATAGGTAATAGCTAAGTGCAATAATTATTATCGTTCATAGTGTTGTGAAGCAATCCTTTGATCATTAACTTTGAGAATTTAAAATATACAGTCGAATTTCGATCACGGCAGGTAGCGGGTACCCAGTCGTACCTATGTATAAATCCAATGATTACTTACATTAATCATTAAAAGTCATCGACAGTTCGATAAAATGACAAGCGCTGCATTAGCAAACGGCAATTTTCCAGCGAGTGCCGCTCAGCATTGTTGAGAAGTCATCGCGCACGACACCGTGCACCTAATTGTTCCCGGCGCGTGCGTAACTTATGATTGTTGGGTACTCTTCCTTTCTAAACACCCCGACGAGGACGTTACACCACGAACAATGGCAGTAGACTTTCACGATGCGTTTAGTTTTCGTACCCTGGAGTACCTACTTCGGTCTGTATCCAAATAAAACGGCAAATTGCTCTCAGTCCTCACACCTCGGATATTGAATCCGTAAGTGTAAATCAGTGTAGCTAAAGGATACGAATAGCGCCGAAATCGTAATTTCTCTTTAGTTATTGTGTTATCATTTTAGTGATATCTGTCACAGTACTCACAGTACGTTGCGACTTGTGATATAAGTACTGAGTTTTTCATGGAATTGTGTCCCAGTTTATCTATGAGTGTACCTACATTTCGTAGGGTACATGAGAGAAAAATATTCGAATATACAATTGAATAGACATTATATTTTATTCCCGCGTAGCCTTATCTTCAAATATTATCACAATGTAACTATTTTAAAAACATTTCTAGAAAAATGAGCCATGTTATATTTTTAGATCACGTTCACTGATGCCGTCTCGTCGACTAATACTGAACACTCGATAGAAGAAAATGCTCCCGTCCGAAAATGTCCCAGATCGTCAGGGTATCCCTCAAACATTCCCTCGTAAACCATTACACGACAAGATTTTTCGCGATGTCTTTCCGTCGCAATAGCGTGTCGGCTGACTCCGTCTCCTCTGCTCGTAACATCTGCAGCCTTCTGCTCTGGACCACTGTGGTGCAATAGTACACCATCGCTAAAAAGAAAGAGATATATAAAAGCACATGGAGTTTTTAAGGCGACATCGTGGACAAAAGTACCTAAACTTAAGTTATCACTACCCATAACTGTCCCACTGATGGGCACGGGTCTTCTCTCACAACCTGAGGGGTTCACCACGCTGGCCAAGTGAGGATTGGTGGACTTCACACACCTTTGAGAACATGATGGAGAACTCTCAGGTTTTCAGGTTAGGAAGTGATAATTAAATTCTAATACGCCCATAATTTTTGAAAACTAGAGGTGCGTGCGGGATTTGAACCAGGGCCCTCTAATGCCTGCCAAATAATAATTACTGTCAAAGAAGTGCGTTATCCTCATTGCCTACTTTGAGAAAGACTAGTAGACAATCGTAAAACAATCGGATGGTGTTGATAGTCCTGTTATAAGCATGTTGAATGTGACAAAAGTTCGAAACTAACCTGCGTACACGAAGTAGAACGTGGACATGGTCGTGATATCAGCGAAGGTTTCTACGTCCTCAGCATACTGGACAGTGAGTAGCACCGCGCCCAGCAGCGAGAGCAGCAGCAGGCCGCCGCACGCTATCCAGGAGGTGACCAGCCACGGCCACAGGTAGCTCGGCTTGCTCTGGACATCATAAACAAACCCTTCGATATTGCTATGGGTTGTGGTACATTTTACATCCACCATCATTTTACTCCAACAATCCGCGCTGGTGCAGCTTGGTGGAGGATCTAGGCTTCCTTAATTGTGAGTAGGGATAAAAATATTTATGTAGGTACTATAAACAATTCACCAGGCAAGAATACAACCTTCCCTTGTTTTTACCGTGTTTTCACAGTTACTTTGTTTCAGTACACAGTTGATTTTTAATAATTAGCTAGGTAGGCATCTCTCGACCGTTATACTTAGTGTAAGAGGGCAGTGTTGGCACAGCTAGTTGGTAGTCACAGAATCCACGACGTCCAAATTAAAACGTTCAAAAACAATTTCAATAATATTACTTGTTTTATGGCCCATTTTATCTGCGAATGATGCGTATCAGATAACATTTTAACTAAAGTGTGGCAAAGTAACATTGTAACATACATAGGTACATACCTACAAATTCCTGAGTGGTGCAATAAGTTTCGAGTTGTTAAAATATATCAATAAACCAGAAAGATAATTGTAATGATGATAACTATCAAGATATTTCGAGGAACGTGCCTGCGCAATGCTTCAGGTGCTTGTTTTGAAACCATCCTCGGCGTCGCCCGTTAACAAGTTGCTGGGCAATATCACATTATGTCATATTATTTTAATTTTGACATTACATTTTCTACTTTAATAGCGGGCATATAGCAGCGGAGTAACATTGATGAAGGGGTAAGTGGCCAACTCAAATGTCAGCAGTTTTTACGCCTCCCGACATGACTTATGGACTGCCGCCTTGCCGGAAATAGTTATACTTCGCTCGTATTGAGCCCATTATCATCAAACGCCTAAGCTTTGGTTTGAGAAGCTCTTCATAAATTGTAGCTAAGAAACAGCTCGACCTGGTCAGCTTTCAACAAAAACTACCGCATCTAATTTGGTTCATTCCCTAAGGAGCTACGGTGCCATAGACCGACACACAGATATATACGCATACACGTCAAACTTATAGTTATAACATCCCTCTTATTTGCGTCGGGTTTAAAAAGATAACTAAATAGTAAACACTGTACCCAGAAAGCTCCGTAGACCATCAGACCACAGACGACCACTTGGCACAGCGCGATGGCTGCCACCAGCAGGTAGAAACACTGTTTGGAGTGCGCTGCGGCGGGCAGAGATACTGCCGCGCCAGCATACACCGCCAATGATGCCGTCCAACACAACTGGGGAACAAGTGACTGGTTAACTGGAATACCAGTAGGTAAAGATTGACTTCAATTCATTAGCGGCCCATTGCAATGGGTAAGTAGAGTAGGTAATAGTTGAGGAATTTGTACCATACTGCAGTGATTCAGTGGATTGGAGAGGTTAATTCCAGGTCCTGTGGGGGGTCTATGTGGGACAACTAAAGTGCGGGAAATCCTTATGTTTCCTGAAAGCCGGCAATATGGCAGTTAGCTATTTAACTTTAACAATCGGGTCACCGGAAACAACCGATGGCTTAACACCTTCTTTAGAATATAAAAAGAGGCATAAAATTATCCAGCTTGAGTACAGCTTGTATACAATTAAATCACGATTGCGCAGGCCTGCGTTACGTCTGCGAATGAGTTACCAAAGACACATGGCACTGGGCTCCAAAAAAATTATAATAAAGCACAGCGTTACCCGGCGCTAGAGAACGAATATTGTTTTGCTGGTGTCGGCCTCTTTCTTTTAATTGGTGTTTCTTTGAACTTTTGAAGGATTCAATTGTACAATCACATTCTGTTACACTTGTGAAGTTGTAAGCATTTTCGTCGGAAGTCCTAGATGCTAGCGTGTTACCTTCAGGCGTTCTTATTTAGTCGCGGTTAAAGCACGGAGAATCGGAGATTTAACCCCTCGAGTGTAGTTGTCCCCTCCGTCGGGGCAAAAAATTTTCTAGGCCAACGTGAAGTGCACCCCCTACGGAGGGGCAAACTAAATACAATCGTATTGAAGGACGATTATTGTCTATTTCATAATATTTTGATCTCATTGGTTGGATTCAAATTGAACCTACGTTCATTAGCTACGAAATACCGACTGTGATTGGCTGCAAAGTCGAATGATAAACAGAAAAATATTTATTTGAAAGTTGTACAGTACGGTCGCTACGCTCGTTTCGCGTCATTTGAGTTCGCAACATTTTATAAAATTGTTTTCGAGAAGGAAACGGTGAATTAACTGATGAGATTTTTACTTATTATTACTGGAAAAGTTGTGCAGATTACGTGTAAAGTGCTAGTTTTGTGAATGGTGATAAAAAAGTTGGTGAAAAAAGTAAATAACTTTTGAACAACATAGTTACAGTGTCGTTGAAGTCGACAAGCTGTGTAAATTTTCATATAAATATAGGTACAGCAAGTTTGGTTTTATAGTATTACACATTCTTAGCTAATTAATCTAGCAACATATTGATTATAATATTTACCACAAAATTGACCAAAAATAAAATAACTTCGGCCGCTAAGCGGCTCGCTAAAAATATGCCGGTATTGGCACCGTTTTCGTGTTAGTTTTTTAACTTCTTTTACCGTGTAATTACTGTGTTTCCAAATGAAATAATGTATTATATCGATGCGTAAATATGTATACTAAGTAGTGATAGTGTTAGTTTTGATTAATGTGCATTGTGAGTTAGTGAAATGTGGAAAAATGTGTCTCCATTGTGTTTGAAAATTTCGAAGTTGAAAAGAAATTGAATAATTTCTTACGCAGGTAAGTTTTTTTGCTTTAATTTAATAGTTTTAGATGTTAGGCAATTTCGTTGTGATAACAATGATGTATAATTTATGTGATATAATTATAACATAATCCCATACAATTCATTTTTACGATGACCTAGCGACAAGATCGCGCGAGTTACGAATAGGCGTGACACGTTGGCCATGTTTTACATTCGGGGGTCTCGGCACTCCAGGGGTTAAACAAATGAGATTTTTTAAACGTATTTCCAAGAGTTTCATGCAATATAAAGCTAATATACAATACATATTAAATATAATCAAATCGAATTCCTTTATTGCACAAATATGATACATACAGGTGTTAAAATTTACATGAGCAAGTTCAGATATATTTGGCTGGCAATGTAATTACAAATCACAAATATACTGATAGTTTAAATTAATTCATAGATATTTATTATTATACATATTTGATATTTATTATTAGATTATTATTATATTTTAATATTTTATATATTTACAAATTAAAGGCACTCGACGAGTTAGAATCCTAATTTCATCAAACTGCCAAAAGTTGAAACTATAGAGTACTTAGGTCAACGAGCTTTTCGCTGGAGTAAGTACTTTACTTAAAATAGTTATGATAAAGTTATACTGCTTTTTCCACTTACCAGACTTAATACAGATATTACTTTCGTGCCCACCTCCAAACTCACACAGAAGCAACATTTGCTCACGGGTAAACACATGGTTGTCAATTAATATCACGTCCGCTTTGGGAACAACGTGCTGAATTAAATTTAGCAACGCTTTAGTACTTGATTGCAATTCAACCAAACGCTGATTCGTGTTGAAGTTTCACACAGCTGTACACTGAGTTTAATGTGGGGCAACCGAATGTCGTTATTGACAAGTGTTCACTGATCGAATACCTTCACGGGAACTACTAATCAAGCGTTATCTTCGGTATCGCTGTAATTCTTGCAATCAAAACAGATAACCATTGGTCCTAACATAACTGTTACCTGTGACTTTGGAACTCGATGGGATGCCCCGGCGTGCGTTTCAAAATTTGATAGGGAAATCGAGCCTGAGACAAGAGGAAGTTTGTAATGACATTCGAAGGTCTCCGACATTTCTAAACCAACCACCCCACGTTGGTGCTGAAATAAAATCCTCTTATCTTCATTATCTCCAGTATGATTTTTCAGGTATTTTGATCCCTACACCCTCCATCACTATAAGTAAATTAATATGCCCACGTTCATCTGTAGGTAATCAAATAACTCACAGTGCCTGATGCAACGTAATCTAATAATGTGCTTGCACCCACTTTAATGAGATTTTTACTGAGACGGATTTTGAGGTCATTCTTTTTTCCACGGACTTTCTGTATTCCGTGTTTTTTTCCATTGAGAAATATTTCTTCTTTACTGATATTAAAGCTCCCGCAGCGCACCTTCAATTAAATATGGAATTATTTTTAAACGATTGTAAGCTAAGCACCGCGAGATAGCAAAGTCGCACTGATTTACGAGATAACAATATTATCGTGTAGATTGTGCATGTCTCAATAATTATAATTATTTTTCATCCGCCCGCCGCGCGCCGCTCTATTTAAATTAATTACAGATTCCTTCTGTCATATTTAGGTAAATCGACACGACTTATCTTAAGCATACTAATCCACTATTCGCGCGGTAGCTTATCAGTTATCAATATCAACAAGACGTGGGACAGCCAATAGGTACTTTAGTGATAGTGCGAACTCCGGTACTACCGCACGTCGGTAAAATGTCACTTGTAATACCTTGCATTCTCAGTAGTATAAACATTTGAGATACTACATACTACATAGTGTTCTGCAGATTTTAGTGTTTAGTGCCATAGTAATAAGAATGGGGGTGCCTATGGTGAAGTCCTGCTGCTACTGCGCCACTTTGCATACAGGCACCTTGATCATCGGATATGTGTATACGGTACGTATTTGAGTATTCAAACTATGGATATTCTAATGTAACTTTAGATAAAATGTGTCGACAAAGCAGTTTATAAGTATGGACGTATTATCCCTGCTGCAGTGACCGAACAGTTATCGATAATCCGTTAATTGTTACGTACAATCAAGCTACCCCTCGCTTCTCTTCGGGAAACAAGTGTTCGATGTTCCAGTTCAGGCCATGGATATTTCCGTGATAAAATTAAATACTATCCTATTTCTTTTTCCGAGTTGCAAACTATCTATACCAAATTTCATCTAAATCGTACTTTGGCATTTATAATGTTAGTATCGAATCTACTTTGTGGTATCGATTATAGTCAGGAATCACAAAATATAAATACGTCATCAAGATCAAGCGTGCAATCGGTGCAGCCCACTTACTGGGTAATAAATAGGGGAATTATTTATAAAAGTTGTACAATACAAGCAATGACATTATATCATTGAATACAAGTCTTAAAAATGATTCTTGAAAATGTTTAGGTACCAACCTAATCTGAATCAGTAAACTAAACAATGACACGCTCATCTTAAAGTTAGGGAAAGATTAAAGAAATACAAATATTGATAAAATATACCTCTCTAATATATTACAGGGTAGAAGAGATGTGCCACTAAAAGAACATTTTTGATATACGATTTCAAGTAATTTAATGAAAGTAGGTACCCAATAACTATAGGTTACGTGTTTGCCACTTGACTACCGAACCCTGAATTTTACAAAAATAATTGTAATTTCACATTTAGCTCAAAACAACTAGTCGTGTTCAACTCAAATGCTTGCTAGTTAAACTATAACAGACTATTCGTGGACAACGTCCGGCAGATGCCTGAAATAACGTAAAATCATGAACATTTCTATTCTTGCGATCGTAGATGCGATGTTTATACCTGACGTCATCGTGAGGACCTTGAACAAGACGCGCGCCGCCAAGAATACTGATAACGCCAGCCGCATGGATCATACAATATTAAATATGTACACATGTGCATAATTATGTACACATGGATCGTGGCACCGGGCACTTGCTACAGAGACATTTGTTATACATGTCACTTTAGGTCTCAGTTTAGGGGCTAAATGTGATTGACTTTAGTGACTTGACCAGGAGTAGGCGGATCAGACAAGCATTAGGATGGTGTCCGGTTGTCGTCAAGCATCATCGATACGTTACGTTACAGACCCAGGAGGCAGTGGAGCACCCGCTGTTTCCTGTATCTTCTGTACACTGTATACTATACTCTTCTGCACTCTGTACTCGGACTTGAATCGACTCATAAGCAACGTTTGCTCCAAGGAGAATCGTGATAGGCTGATAGCTAACCAAGCCGGCAACTCTACCTTCATGCACGAGTACCTACCCTCGAGATTGAACTGTGTACAGCGCACACATGCTGATTTTTGTTATTTAAATTCAAAATAATTTAATACTTTTGTCAAATGGATACGGTGCTAACATTCAGCACAGGAGGTTACTTTGGATTTGAGGACGGATGCATTATTATTTATTGAGTGGGTAAGGGTTAAGTTCGCAAAGGTCAGGGCGAGCAAACTAATCTATTTTAGCCAAGCCCATTATTATATCTGGTCACCAAACCATCCGTGTCGTAGGACCAGTTGGGTACTTAGGTTAGATCTGATTAGTTACAGACTACGTATCGCCTAGTATCGTAGTCGAGAACCGATGGAGTTCACGTCAAGATGTGATTTTGGTTGTCAGGTATGGACCCTCCTGGAGCTGACGGCGTATTGCCTGCTGGTGACGCTCGCGCCGCTGGGCAAGGCGGGCACCGTCACCACGCACAAGTCCGCGCTCTACGTCACCGCGGCCGTCGTCAGCGCGCTGCAGCTGGTCAGCTCCATGCTACTCATTGTTGCTGCTTATAAGGTACTACCTGTTGCCCGCGGTTCATCCCGCGGTTCATCCCGCCCCGTTCATCCCACGGTTCATCCCACGCGCAAGTTTTACCTATAACACTTTTAACTATCAACCCCTATTTACCCTACTAGTGCAAGATCCCAGGGCCACCAGACGTCACGAATTTTCTGACGAACGAAATGTGGACGATTGGGTAGTGTATTATATAGTATAGTAATATGTACTACGATCGTATTCGTACCTTGTATAGTAACCCTGACACGCAAATTAAATATTTTTTGTAATTTTAAATTACAGATTTAAAATTGTTTATTCTCAGTAGTGTATTTACCAAGTATTTTAAATTCATCGAAAAAATAACCATAATATTACAATAACAATAAAATATTGCAAAAAATTCCCATTAATAATTGTTTATTCAAGTGTAGGTGACTATATTTTGATATGATAATTTATCACATGTTATTAATAAAATTATAATAGTAAGTGATCGATGTGTGTAATTGCATGGAAGGTGTTTGTGAAAACGAATATTGGGTTATTATATAACGCAATACGTATACATTATACATATAGATATAGATATTTATTTCACTCTTTATTGAAAAATCTTATGTATAATCCCCTCATAACGTGAGATGAGTCCTGAGCCCAACCGTGGGAAAGTTATGAATTGCGATGATGATGATCTAAGATGATTGGCAGTTAATGCGTACAATATGAATAATGATAATAATATTTTTCTAAATCCATCAAAATTAACTGTTGTTTGATTCAGAAATTACCTTTCCTAACGCTCCCGTGGACCATCGTGACGGGCATCCTGACGGCGATATTCTTCGTAATGTGCCTCACCGGCATCAGCCTCATCCTGCAGGACACGGGGGAGCTGCTCGAGGTGGAAGCCTTCATCATATTCTTACACCTGGCGAGGGCTTGTAAGTTACACTTATTACGTAAATATAGTCTACAAACGAACAGACGGGTCACCTAATGATAGGTGGTCACCATCGCCATTTGACATCAGCAAGGTCGTCACGGATGCGCTGTCGGGGAAGAAAGAAAAAACAGGACGGAAAGAAAGTTGTGGCCGTGAAGCTCCAAGCCCAAAAACCTAGTAGGGGCCAACTTATGTCGCCCGTGCTACACCCCGGTCTGCTGGCACGGATGGGGTAGAAGTGCTAGAATCGAGTAGACACTAGACAGACGCAGACCATAGATAATCCACAGCCCAGTCGCTGGCCAATAAGGCAGCTCTAAACTCTCCTATAGCTTTTAAACTATCTATAGCTTTCCAATTCGCGACCCAAACGCTTTGAAACATACTGATTGTCACTATAGCTTTGGAAAGGTCTATGGCAGTTTATCCACAAACGGATACCAGATTAATTGAGTAAAAGTCAAGTTGACCATTAATTTGTTAAACTGACTATGGCTTAAAATCTTGTTTACTATTTTTGATAGTCATTTGACTAAAAGTTTATTAGGCAAATGTCAAATATGTTGCCGTTGTAATGAGCACTGAGAGACTGAGATTCTTCATAATTATGTTCCATGGAATCACAGTTTGAGCGAACGAAATACGTAAATTAGGTACCTACCTATTACCTACTCAAAGAATGAGTAACGCATTTTAAAGAAACACTTTCGTTGCAGGCATATCGGTATACTGCATAGTGGTGGTCCACAGCCGCCATAAGCAGATTATGTACGAGGAGAACGAAGAGCACTTCCAGCGGTCCGGCAAGCTGTACCGGCCCGTCAGCGCGAGGGACCAAGTTATTTAACATTTTTTGTAATTCATAATGCCTTGTTACATTTGTTACGTAGATCAATGTAAAGTAATGGCGTATGAGTTATGACCATAATGGTGTATTGATTTTGTGAGAATGGGTTGAAATATTATTAACTTAGTAGGTAAATATCAAAAATTTTATCAATGACTGATCTTATAGGTACGCCAACTAAACTAAATAAAATCAAATTATTGTTTAAATAGATAATTATGCATGTAGAAAACATTTTCTTGTAAGTTAGATATTAACTTTATGATTGTTAATAGATACCTACTTGTTATTATTATGTTTGTGTTGTGCGTGTTATAAATAAAGAGTATGTTATGTTTTACTCTAAATGTACGTAATTTATTACTTATTTAAATACAATATTAATTTATTAAAATGTGAGTTACAATATTTATATTTTATACTAGTCTATGGTTATATTAATTTGTCTCCTGCATCCTTATTTATTTCATTGATATCTTTTTCGTAAAAAGGAACGCATGACCTCGAACTCGATGGAAGTGATGTAGGGATGATCGATATTAGAAAAACATCGATGTTGACATCGATGTCATAATCGAAGGCCCAACATCGATGATTTTTGCATTAATAATTGACAAAGAAATAAAATACAGTGAAATCGTTCTAAATTTATTAGGAAACACTACAAAATATTACATGTATTTTTTATCAATTGACTGAAGGAAAAGTAATTTTGATAAAGAAGAACCTTTTAATCTTTTTCTTTGTTGATAAAGAGTAGAGCCAGCTTTTACGAACTTTTTAAGAAAACAGTCTTTCGAATGACGTTGATGGCGGCATTTTTAATTCTGTTTCTGTATCCCTGAACATATGCAATTAAGTGTAAATAAAATCCTTAATGAACTCAAATAAACAGAACATGCAAAAATATTAATTGAAAAGTACACAAAATAAAATGTTCTGTCACCTTTAAACCATTTTCAATTTAACCAAAACAGCAAGCATCAACACCACAGCCGTAAAAAAGTGAGATAAATTGTCTATGCACGACACATTCAAATTCGATATTCTTGCGCGATAACCTTAAAAAAGAACAATTTCGTTTAGCATGCACATAAAAAAAACAGATGAATTCAATATTTAGAAATCAATCAATAAAACCTTACATATTTTTGTATTCCATGTAACTTTATACGCCCGACAGTAGAATACTATCAAATGAGTAAATTAAAACAACGATGTTAAAACATCGATGTTTTTGCTTTCAACATCGATGATCATCGAACATCGATGTTCATCGAACATCCCTAAAGTGATGGAAGTGGAAATAGTGAGGCTGACGTCACTGGGCTGGGCTGGGCATAAGATTTTAATCACATTTTGTCTCTCTCATTCTGTCATTCACGAAATCGTATTACCTTTGCTATCTCCTTTTATTATTTTGGATGCCAATGGACCAGGCAAACGGTTTTTTTTTTAACGCCAAATAAATCTATAAAAAATTAGAAAAAAAACTGTGCTTTTACTTTTTCCATATCTCAATAAATGGCTGAGATATTAACGATCAAAGAGCGTATTTACGGCCGTTGGTTTTTAAAAACGCAGGCGGGCGCTCACTACTCGATGACGTCATATATTGGGTCATTCGGCAGTCGCGCTCTCGTTCGCACGCAGTTACGCAGTAAATATTAAAATTTTACTGTTTACTGCGACAAAATGGCAAAAAAATACTGTATTGTGCCTCAGTGTTTCAATTCAACATTTAAAACACCCGATAAACTCTTTTTTTATGTGCCTCTGGACCCAAAAATGAGGAAGAAGTGGATGACAGCAGTAAGAAGAATGGATTCAATAGGCCCTAAAACTAAAGGTAGGCACTTAGGTACCTACCTATTTGCCTTAACAGAAAAGTACCTAATAACTACGTAAATACCTACCTACTAGAACTTACCTACGTACTAATAAAACACAGAGCTAAAATAATATAATCATCGAAAACCTCGAGATGTTGATTGGGAGTATTTGGTAGTATTTTTTTATCGCCGTCCATAATAGGTAGGTACCTACTAAATGAAACACACACTTCCAGTTCGGTTTAACTTTGAACAAATACCTACCCGAGAGTAGGAACTAGGAAATGCTTACTCAGAACGTACATATTACCTTTTCATCTTTATTCCACGAATTTCGGCAGCCGTAAAATCCTGGTTCTTCATGAAATATAGTGCCACCATCAAACTATCCACCCTTGGCAGATTGTCCGACTGACCTTTTAAAAAACCTTCTTCCATTCTACACACTTCACGTTTCACTTGAGAGGATGATTTATTTTATTCCTTTAAAATATAAGCACACTATTATTGGTATTATGAAAATGAAGACAATCAAAACAAAATGAAACGAGACGCCAAAACGCACCAAAGTACATTGGATTTCACCGGACCAAGCGTCGCGCCGTTATCGGCTCGCAGCTGACCCACATCGTGACGTCATAGCGTAAGCGCGCGAAATCTCGGAAATTCAAAAAAGGGCTTGAACTTCACGTCGTTATAACTTCGGAAATACTGCATGTATTGAAGTGAAATAAAAACTAATGTAATGTATATGAGCTAAGCTCGGATTTTAGGTGTATTTGATTGTAACATTTTGACCCTTTTGCCTAGTCCATTATTGTTTGTTATTGTCATTATGTCATAATCTCAATTTCTCTCTTTGTCTTTGCATTTGCAAGTTTGCATAATTAGAATTAGGTAAGTCAATGCGGTTCGGTAAATTCACCGACCACGACCACGACCACACAGTCCACAGTCCATACATTTATTAAAATAAGTTCTAATTATTAGTTTATCACTGACAGTGACAAGTGACAACAGCTACAATAGACACAGTTTAAATATTTACAAAAAGCAAAAGAAAAGGAACAGTGTTACTTAAATTACATAGAAAAAACTTTATATTTTTTCATCTAATAGTTATCCAAGAGTTATCCCTTAAAATAATTTTGGTAACAAAGTTCCGAATTCTGAATTATTGACGATTGGTGTGTACTGCTTCGGTCTGCAATACCAAAGGTTAGTAAATACTAAATACAGTTTAAGTGTTTAAAAGAACAACTAGGAATTTGTATTTTAACACAACACCTTTATTAATAATCCATCATGATGCGTTAATTACATTGTATACTTACTTGCATGAATACCGAGTTTATTCATGTGTTTTCCCTCTTTGCAGTTGTTCCTCGTTGTTCCCTTGTGTTTTCCCTCGCTGGAATTTCCCATGATAAAAACTATTTTACAAGTTGTAGTTGAAATGAAATTACTATTCATATGTTATGACTAAAATCATGTTCGTTATTTTTCCCTTGGAATGTTGGGAGACAGTTTTCTTATCTCCATCTGGCTATATGTTGGTTTATTCCTTCCTTAATAAGTCTATTGATACTAGAAATATTCCCAATAACTACAACATACATAAAGAGTTGTGACGGTGTGTGTGAATGCATGCTGACTTTTATTTCTAAGGTATGTGTAAAATATAAATAAATAATATAAGTAAGTAAATTAACACGCTCATCAAAAAAGTAAATCAAAAAATTAAAAGTCATTTATTTCTCCAGAACATATTATATCAATTGAAATAGTTGTGGGATCTTTACAGTTAAGTAAAGGAATACTGCTTTCTTGTGTTGCGGGTGGTGTGGAGGACACATCACGAACACCCATGAACCGAGAACAAGCATTTATCTGTCACATCTGCTTCGGCCGGGAATCAAACCCCAGAATCCCTCGCTTCTCAGGCAGAGTCACTACCAACTAGGCTATGGGGTGGTTTTATTATATTTTAATCAATCTAAAACTATCATAATTATAGCCTTACTGTAGTCAAAACTCAAGTAGAATCCTGCGGGTTATTGATATACCATACTAACCGGGTAGAACATAAAATATGTACCAGAGCAATGTCTGCCAGGTTTACGTAGTATGTTTATTAAATTAATTGAACTCATAACTGTTAAATAGTTGGCGATTTGTATTTGACTTATTTTATGGTTTAAGTCTGGCTAGTTTTTTATATGTCTCATTAGAATTAGCAGATCCTGGAAATCCAATGGTAATCATGCTTCAGGCAAACCATATAAACATTGTATTACCCATAAATGTGTACTATTGTGTTCAATTCTTCGTTATTTACATGTTGTTTATTATTACTGTATCTACAGTAATAATAAACAACATGTTAAGAGCTCAATGATGCCTCAATTGTAGTGTAACTCGTTTTAAATACTGACCATGGAAATAAAACTCAAAATATGTCAATGATTACAGCGAGCTCACATTATTATAAAAAGTGGTATCCAGACCTGCTACAGGAACATCAAGTTTTTCTCCAATGTAGCTGATACAGGGTGTTTATTTTGCACGTATTTTTTAACTTTAGTGATACATTATTATACTCTTACATTACATATATTATAGCAGTCAAGGTAAAAGAATTAGAGTGAAAGGAGGTAAAATGTCTAGGAGTTTGATGAATAAGTTCTTTGGAGGGGCGAGGACACAATACAGGGCACATAACAGAATTTGCAGAAAGTTAGTAATATTCTTTAATTAAATAATGAAATTCTAATTATGGTTTTAAACACAGTATTTGTAGATGTAACTTCTGTCATACTGGAACACCGTGGTAAAGTACGCCGCGCCTCATGTGGCAAATTATTTTTAAAATATTACAAATATTTTTTACAATATTAAAAATAATTTTCAATTACTAATTAGTTCACCCTGTATGAAAGTGTTGTAGGGTACTATTAAATGGCGACGAATGACGAAAGACGAGCGGCCTTGATACTATCATCGGTCAGTGCAACTCAGCGAGCGGTACAGGGTCTGTGGTGTAAGTTACAAGCAGAAACAACAACAGGCTACAATCGTTATATCGACTAGTAATCCGCCCGGGATTACTGTTTCATTTGCAAATTAACTTAACAAAACTTTTGCGGTTTGTTTCTTGGCTTCAACCCATTAATGGCCCACTACTGAGCACGGGTCTCCTCATACCTGAAGACGCCTAGAGCATACTCCACCACGCTGCTCCAGTGCGGAATGGTGGTGAGATTTGTTTCTTATCCAGATCCATTTACCGCCAAAGCTCTGGGTAATGAATATAAGTGGCATAATTATGTCAAGTGTCTTACTTTTTAATATTGAATAGATCTTCCGATGGTCTTTCCGGTCCCGTCAACGTAATCAATCTTAGTAGGATGTTTTCTCATTTTTTTCAAGATATGATGGTAATTACAAATATTTCTCTGTTACTTTTATTGAACAGTGTGAACAGAAGCTTTCAAGCAAAAATTACGGAATTCTTACTTCTTATGTCATACGTAAAATTTCAATGGGCGCTCTGAAAGCTGATAACGTTATCAGCTGTCAAACAGTTTCAAAGCATTGTAGATTTAATATATTTTTTAATACCGCAACCTTCGCTCGTGTCCTCTCGCTTGTACCGCGGCTGTACCGTAAAGTGCATACTGCATTATTGCGAGAAAAAATGGGCCATTTTTGCTGTTGTTGTTTATTACTGTACTGTGGCGCCCGCCGCCCCCGCCGGGGCGCGTCAGTCGGTGACGGACCGGACAATCGGACATGGAACACGGCAACGGGAACACGTAGTGAGTACATTTTATGTTTTGTTTTGACGACCCCATAGCCTGCTGGTTGGATTGGCCCTATCTGCGATGCGGGGGTCCCGGGTTTGATTACTTACCGAGATATTTATGTGACAAACAAGTGTGTTTGGGTCGTGGGTGTTATACTGATATGTTTTGTGTTGTCCGCGATACAAGGAATTCTAGTGCGAGGGTGTGAGTGTTTTAGCCTTTTTCTATTATTGATTTATGATTTATTTTTAAAATTTGGTACATTAGTTATGATTTTCATAACATTTTGCTTGACGTTGGCAATTTATTCCAATCATTTGCATAATAACAAAAGAAATTATTGTGTACTAGCGACCCGCCCTCGCTTCGCTTCGGGAAACTTATTATCAAGTGCTTAAATATAAAGTTTCATGGTTCTTTAAGAGATGGCGCTAGGCGTTCTTATTCTTTAAGTTAGGAAGGTTCACCCCTAGATGGCGCTGTGCTTAAAACCCGAAGAAATCCCATACAAACTTTCAACCTTTATTTCAACCTCTTCATCCCTTTTTGTCGCAATAAAAGGTAGCCTATGTCCTTTCTCAGGGTCTAAAGATTGTCTGTGTCAAATTTCATCAAAATCGGTTGAGAGGTTTAAGCGGGAAAGCGACACAGACAGAGACAGACAGACAGACAGACAGACAGAGTTACTTTCGCATTTATAATATTAGTAGGGATATTAAGTATTCGCTGTTTATATTATAGAATCTGGTCTGATGGTGTTTCAGCGCGGCGGAGGGTGACGGATCCAGTATGGGCGTGCCGTATCTGACGTCGTTCCTGTGGTGCATGAGCCTCAAGGTGGGCGCGCGGCTCACCGGCATCATGCACTGTGTAAGACGAATCATTTAACTCGTGTCCCATCGTCCTTCAGCATGCACTTCACTTTTGAGACTGACCTTTTGATTAAGATTTGATGTGGCAAAATGTGGTGACGAAAATCGTCCTATAATTTATTATTTGTTGTTGTTCTCATTTAAACTAACGGGGCATGTGCTCTGCCTAGGTATTGAAGTTAATATTATAGTTTTTGACGACTAAGTAGGTAGGAATAAGTAATCTTGTAAATAGGAATATTTCGAGTTTTTATATAAAAATAAAACTAAATGTCGTCAAATTGGATCAATTTAATTTAAAAGGCATAAAAATGATATAGGTAGGTATTAGGTACTTACTAACAAGGTCAGGAAAATAAAGTCGATTATAATAAAAATATATTTTTAGCATAGGTACCTACCAATTCAGGATAAAACTTCATAATTGAGATAAATTTAATTACCTAATATTTTACTGGTTGCATGGCTCGAGCTCACATTGAATTAATCTCCCAGCGAATTACATATTCATCCTTGTGACGTAGCCGTCGTAGTATTCGTGTCTGGCGCCGTGTGAATACAAACACTCGTCAAATATAAATGTGTAGTGTAGGTACAGTTATAGTACACACTTTATAACAGACGGGTGAGCCCGATATAATATAATCACTAGCACGTCGGAAATGAGGCATTCAAAACTCCCCTAATTAATGCAATTTTCATTTAGCTATCCCTTTCTGTCTCATAAGTTTCGTAATTATATTTCGCATAGTTACGAGAAGAGTATAGACTAATGGATGCCATACTATCTATGTTTTGTGTCACTGTCCATGCTGGTTTTTTCAAGGCGAGCATAGTTTCCTACCTTCAAAGACAGTTGACCGTCGATTTTTTCTTGTGCCACGTACAATTGTATCGTGCTATCTCATTTGGTTCACCGGATGTGGCTATATCCTTCTCTGTCAACGTAGCCTCCCGTTATTGGAGAAGCGCGGTTGTAATGTGACTGGTGGTGGTGGTGGCAGATGTTCTCGGCGAGCGTGGTGGTGGTGTGCTCGCTGATGGCGCACGAGGCGGGCGGCTACCTGGGCTCGGCGGAGGACGCGGACGGCGTGTACTCGCGCGCGTTCTACACCACGCTGGTGGTCGCCGCCGTCAGCGTGGTGCACGTGGCGCTCGCCTGCGTGCTGCTCTACGGCGTGTTCTGGGTCAGTGCAACGTTTTGAATTCTGCAATCTTGATTCCAAACTCAACATTTTAAGTTACAAATTCTAAATTCAAAATTATTTAGTCATTTTGTCAATGATTATACTTATGCAAGTGTTTTTTTATTCTACCGTCGTTTCGGAAAAGTAATTTTATTTTGGAAGGAAACGGAGATAAAAATTAAGGAAAGTTTGAGATACCGCAAAATTAACTCAAATTTAGGGAAGTCTCTTGCAAAAGAGTCTTGAAGAACACTTTTCTGAAGTCAAATTACAAGTTCGTTTCGAGAAAAGCTGATTAGAGGGTTCTTGGCATCCTGTCGGTCATAAAGATTACATTTTGAACAAAATGCACCAGATGAAATTGTAATCTGTAATCTTGATAACTCATTTTGCGCATCTGATTCCAAACATGATAATATTCCAGCGCAAGCCGTCCCTGCTCCGGCTGTGGGTGGTGGTGATGTCGGCGCTGCTGGTGGCGAGCGTGCTGTTCGTGGTGGTGACGGCGCTGGTCTGCGGCCTCAGCGCCACCGGCTCCGACATCTTCATCGGGTTCATCCAGGCGCTGCTCGTCTTCGGTGAGAACCACTTGGTTAACCGCCAAAAAATTGTTAATTTTTTTTATATGGTACCAAAAAATGCACCAGAATATACTTAGAAATGTACATAATTATGTAAAAAACTAACTTAGTAACTTAAGTAACTGCGTAACTAAGCCAACCGATATCCTCACGTACTTACAATACTTACTTTTTTACTTACAATAAGTTAATGCTTGGCTACAATCCCACCTGATGGTAAGCAGCGATGTAGCCGAGGGTGGTAAGGCGCATTAACTTAGAAGCCTATTCACTCTTGACTTGAAGACACCTACATTGAATCGAACGGAAATACCGACGCAGGCAATTTGTTCCAATTGTGGAATGGTGTCCCGTTCCAGCGTTCATCGGGTACTGCATCCTGTGCGTGTACAGCTACTACCTGATGCTGAAGAGCACCGACGAGATGGAGCGCCCCAACAAGACCGACTACTGAGCGACCAGCGGACCATCAGACCAGACACCAGACACACCCACTCGCTTCTCTTCGATTCCTCATGGAATGTGTACGCTAAGCTTCGATAAAAGGTAGACGTATACAAGTTACATACAGATTTTTGTCTGTATGTTTGTGCATGGTAATCTCATTAGGAAGCAGTTTCCATTGATGTGATGGGGTTTGCCTAACGTCCGCTATTTGGTTAAACATAGTCTGTGATCACGCTCGAAACTGAAATATAATATTTTCATTCATTCATGCATGCATTCATTCATTCATTCATTCATTCATTCATAGTATCATTTTATTGAAGTTATACTTCTTTTGGCATGTTTTTGAAAACAAATCAGAGTGTATTTTAAGATTGGGGCGAAAGTCGAGCAAATGTAATCCATAGTTTATGATTTATAAACATACAAAATGAGATTTTTCATGATAATCTCAATTACGCAAGATAACAATTATAAAAGTAATACTCGAAAGTCAAAACTCTAATAATTTATTTCACACGATGTGCGTACATACATACTGTAATGTATGTATGTGGTTTAGATCGCGACGTCGTAGGTAATTGGGTTACTATGACTACTTATGTTTTTTATAAATTGTAACCTTTTTTAAAAGGTTATCGCTGGCAGCAATATGAAGTAGCGTTGCTTAATGAATATTGTTGATGTGTGTTCATTGGATGTATAGTGCCAAATATTATTTACTTATGAGCGAAATATATACTGAGATTTTAAATTGATGTTTTAAATAATTAAATAAGTTTAATACCGCAGGGACGCTGGGTAAAATTAGTTTAAATTGTTCACTTCGAATGTTACTAACTTAACACAGCCCAACGAATGTAAGAAGTTCTTCAAAACCGGTTCACAAGCAATGGTCACAGACCACGCTCCCCCATCCATTCATCCATCCAACAGCGCAATGCGATTGATTCCATTGCATTGTTGACTAAAATCAGTTAATTTGTACTTACGTTGTTTGTACTTACGTTACTCATTTAAGTTGTTAATAATAACAAAAAGTGTGTTAAGTCCATTGGACTGAATGAAACTTGAAGCTGCATGTGGGAGGTTAACTAATAATTAATAATAAATAAAAGGTAGCTGATGGAGGCTAGTAGGGGGCAGTTACTATTTTTATTTTATCATAAGTACAAAGAAACATGTATAGTCTCAGACATACATACATAGGTACAACAACAACAACTACTAAGTATAAGAGTAGACAAAAAATGTTCAAATTCATTCACGATTTCCTCAGATTTTCATTCGTGATTATGATCGAATTTCGACTCGCTCCGGCCGAGTGTAATGTCGGTGTAACGCTTCTATATTGCTAAACTGTTACTATTGTAGTAAGTAGGGTACGTTTAAACTGTACGAGTGTATGTCATAACTATATGCAAACATTGTGGGGAGTTGCTTACAATGTACCGTGTGACGTCATGTGGTGGCGCCCTCTGGGGCGCGACTAAAATACAATTCAAATAATTAAAATACAATTTATCCTCGACTTCATCGCCACTTACTATCAGGTGGGATTGTTGTCAAGTATTAACTTATCTTATGTAAAAAAAAATACAAACTTTACTGACGCTGGCTGGAACAAAAATTGAAAAATATTGTTGTAGTTTATTCTATTATCGATTATTGGCCAGTGTTTGAATTTATATAAGTCTATTGCTTACTAGGTGTTACCCGCCCACTCCGATGGGCATTTTGTGATTTTGAATGATAATATAATATTTTTTTCACGCTATTCTATGATATGTAATAATAAATAATAAAAAATATGACCGCGGCCGTCGACGCATAGTAGGCATTTAATTGCGCTTCATTCAGGTTAATATTGTAGGTCGTATACGTATCGTGATAACTTTTTAATTATTCTTCTAAATTATTTTGTGTAAAAGTAATTTTTTTTTCTAGTTGCTTGATACTTATCGTTATATTGTAGCGAAATTACACAAAATCTTTATAAATTGGTGCCCATGTGGTATTCTGATGCGTAAGCTATATTACTGCAAAGTTTCATCAAAATCAGTTCAGCAGTTATTTCGTGAAAAAGCCGCAAACATCCATCCACCCTCACAAAATTTTCGCATTTATAATATTAGTAGGATTGGATCAATCTATGAGAAATACTAAAATAACCAGTTTTCCGTCTATTTTGTTCTAGGTTCTTTTAGTTAGGTTAATATTATAATGTTTTTCGAATGTCTTATAGTGTGACTAATCTAAACACCGTCAATTGAATTGAGATGCAACTTACATGTTGCCAAACCTCCGCATTTATTGAAACATATTTGATACTCGTCGCACAATTCCTTACCGTAATACTCACAATAATAACCTCACTTAAAATGGTAATAACCTCACTCCCATTATTTACTGTCCGTCTGTTAGAGCCATACTGTCTGTAGCAGAGTATGTAAGGAATAATCTTCAAACGAAGGCACCAACACAAGCGAATCTCTGGTTACAGACTCAAATCTGTGCGTGTTCGGTGAACAAACACCTCACAAACAATCCTCAGGTACCTTTGTTTGAGGATATCCTTCCCTTCTTTATGTACGTCGACTGTCACTGAAGTGTAACGTAAAAGCAGTTTTGAGCACAATTTTATACATTTTTGATATCTATAACTATATGTCGATGTGAGTACTGACTTTAACAAGGTCGCAGTGGCCTTGGGAACTTAACCCTAAGCCGAGCTACTTGGCTCGTCAATGTTCATAGTTTTAGACCTTACTGGGAACTAAGGCTGAGATGTAGGTATAGACGATACTTAGACTTAGCTCAGACTTTACTCTGACTTAAGACAGCGTTCGTATTTATAAAGCGATCTTTGACTTGGCTGAGTACGAGCTGAGCAAAGTCTAATAAGTTCATGAAATAGACGACTTACCATGAACTTTGGCTATTATCCGAACAAAAATAATGGTCCCAAATGAACCTTGACATAAGTCGGTTTCTAAGACATTTAAATTTTTCGTATTAACAAACAGATAGATGGCAGCAATCAATTAAGACAGCTTATGCTGAGCACAAACTCAGCGTGACATGTCTATAAATACCAAATCGCAGTCTATACAAAGTCAAGTTTTTCGTAAGTAAAGTCTGAGCTAAGGCTAAGTATCGTCTATACATCTCAGCCTAAGAGTTAAGTTTCTACTTACTAATCTAGTATATTGATAGGTATTATAGCTATATAATGCTATGTACGCTTGTGCTATAAGTAGTACCTTATTATTATAACTTTCTTATTTGTATTTTCAATATTAAAATAAATATACGAATGACGGTATGTGCCATTCTTGTGATGTATTTACTGATCCAAATCGACCAGGAAGCTACACTGTTTTCAGTTTGATACGAGTTGATCGTAGTCAAGTAGTACCTAACTTATATTCAGTAAAAAAAAGGTCGAATATACTTTTATCATTATATAAAAGCTAAATTATTCTTGTCTTTTGTATTTTATGTTTTGTACAATTTGATTGTGACCGTAGCTATAGGATGTAAGTGTTCCTTGACGATGTGCTTTACGTAATAAACTAGAAGTTATTTACATTGAATGTTGGAAAAATGTTTTTTATTTTTATTGCACACAAAGCTATTCAATCATATAGAATTTTTGATATTTCGACCCGCATTATTACTGGGCTCTGGCTATTCAACACTACGACAGAGATACGCCGAAAAAATTCAAGGTTTGTTTGATGAAGGGCGGTAGCTAGCTGGGCGGGTACAAACCACCATGCATGGGTATCAGCGGAATTCTCCTGGGCGGACACCTGCAACACCATGAGCAGGGTCGGTGAACTCGAGGATTGATGGCTCCTCTCACACCCTGAACTTGCAACTTCGTGGTTTGCTCTTTTGATTGTACAACTCACATGGCGCCATCTGGTGGTGCTTAGACAGCTCTAAGACAGTTTTGGCGATCGCACAGTTTCCTTGACAGATGTCACTGTGAGCGGTAGGTCGAACGTGAGGCAGTAGTTTGTGATAAGTAATAAGTTTTTTTTATTTAATGACGTTTCGAGTCGAGGTGTGGAGCCGGCTACACTAATGTTCTAACACCGTCTCCTGACCGGACTAACTATCCCAGTCCCCATTTGAGTTTTGTTCTAAGTCGGTCGCAGTTGTGATGGGCGGCGGCGGGAGGGTGGTGCTGCATGCTGTCTTAAACTCGTATAACTAAAAAGAAATGCTTCTCAAGACTGATGGACAGATAGAATTGCCTGGAGAGACGGGAGGGATAATTAAATGCAACAAACTTTTACACGGTCGGTTTATTCATCGGAATAGTCTTAATTACGATGAAGTCTCACATTACTTACATTTCGCACGATTTATTTCAATAAATATGTTACATTTCTATAGATATCGGTAAGTACACGAATGAGGCGCAGATACTTGTCTATGGAACGTTAGAACTGTTCAAACTTGGCGCGAACCTTGATACAGATTAAATACAACTCCTTCAAAGGTGTTTCATAGTAATGCCACTGATTAAAATGGTAGATTTCTATCTTAATTTATTAAAATCATCTCTCTCGTCATGTACTTAAACTAGCAGGTAAGTATGATTATAATATTACACGTTGTGCAAATTCAAGTTTGAACATATCCTCACATTCCATCAATGACAGTTTTGGTACCTAGTTTACAATGTTGCATAATATCTTTTTAATACTTAATATTTCTATTTGTAATTGTTTTACTTTAAAAATAAGCTTTGTCTTACCTAACTATTTCAGTGGGTACAATCAAATTACAAAACCAACAGACAACATATTGAATGATCTAATTTTCAATTAAGTGTAGGTGTGGGTATTTAAATTATATCATAGAAATATGTAATGTACGTATTTAAAGTAAAGAATAGTTAAACGAACAAGAAATACAATATTAATTACACTTATTCATTTTTCATCCATGTTATAAAACAATTTTTTAAATAAACTACAGAATATTGATGTCGCTACAATAACAATTATACATTCATTGTTCTGAAACTTTGATATCGGTACCCACACTTACTTACGAGAATTGCAGATTAAGTAAACTCAGTACGTAGGTAGTTAGCTTCTCCAATTTACAAAATATTTTTACAGGTATGCTTAATAATATAAAGAATAGTACCTAAATAATAATTTAGTCTCATGGAATGTTTCGATGTGTGATTTCGATGAGAAGAGCTTATTTAGTCCAATGGGAAGTAAAGCGACGTTCAGCAAACATATCGTTACAATTCTACTTGTACGTAATTCGTTGAGCTCCGAGTGTTCGATATTATGAAAATGACTTCTTGCACCTGCGGCACTATGCCAGGCTAAGGTTATCTTCAAACAAATACCAACGACTCCAACGAGGCTTGTTTGAGTGCGTACTACTGCGTTGCCATTTACGTACGCAGCGTCGAACGCACACACATATTTAAGTTGGTGTCCTATGGATCAAAATGTTTGTGTGCGTTCCACGGTGTGTGTGCACAATGCGGCGTCACGACGCGGACACTAACAAGCCTCATTTGTCTCTTCAACTTTGCTTGAAGAACACCTTCTGTTCTTTATGTACGTTGACTGTCCAGTACCTAGGTGTTATATGGATCAGTGATCTGGATATTAATAAATAATTAATTTTAGAATGCAATAATATACCTAACAAGGTAATAAAACTATACGAAAGTATTTCTAAATCAATTCTTATTTTTAGATAGAATGCGGAGAAGTGCTCAATAAATATAATTCGGAATTATGAGATACGTGCGGCGCCGTCCGCCGCCCGGCGACGAGTGGCGCTGGCCGCGGCCGCCGCCACGGCAATCACAGATAATGTAATATTAAGTACACATGGAATTACCTATGATATAACGCGCTACGTACATAATGCTCACTAAAGTACAAAAATAACACCAGACTCAAGTTTATAACAAATAGGTTATCATTAAATAGGTACTAACGAGACTTGTGTGCGCGCCGCTGCTCCGCCACGCACGCAAAAATTGGAGCCGTCTGCGGATGACAGATTCGTTAGTGTGCCTTCTGGGTCTGTGCGTCTGTATAAGCAGTGCGCACACAAGCAAGCCTCGTTGGTTATATAATTCTTTCAAGATAACTTACTGTTCTATAAGTACGTTGCCGGAGTTCTGTGACAATAATTTAATGTAGTTTCGTCGGAGCGCGTCTCGCTCGTCGCCGCCGGGAAATAATATATTATCAGTAATTACACTATTAAATAATGTTTGGAACAGATTCCAGCCAAAATAGATAAGGTATAATTTTAAAATTTTCGATAGGTATCCAACACTTAGATTATAATCATTTAAATTAATATTTTAGTACCGATTTGACATAACCTACGCTAGTTCGATTTACATAGTGTTCCCGCCGCGAGTGCCCGCGGCGCGGCGCCGGACAACTTTATACAACTAACACAACTGCTAAACGGATAAATACTTAACTAAGGTATTGCACGAAAAACTGGGGCTTAGTTAGATACTACCAGTACATAACACTACTACAATGTACATAATTACACTTATTAACGAGTTCGGACACCGCCACTGACTGCCGGCACATCACTACGGTACGGTTACGGTTACGGACACATCGACGGCGGCTCCCTTGGAGGGGTTGTATTCCATGGTTGACTTAGACCTCGCTGACTTGCCTCTTTTCTCATCCTTGACTCCATGATACTCCGATTCATAGATCCTGTCATCAGTGTCGGACCTTATAGATGGTTCGGAGCGGAAGGGATCCTTAGTAGAATCAATCTTCCAGCGACATTTTTCTCCAACGAATTTTAAACGTAATTTAATTTTAAACCAACATACTTCGGTGCCCTTGTCAGACGTGAATTGTCAGATGTCCAAAATTTTCGTCTGTGTTATGCAGTCGTATGGTTTGAGCCATTCTCTGTGTTGGCAATCATCGTATTCTCGACTAATTGAAGGTAACGGTGAGCATTTTCTTTGAAGCCAATGTTGCAACGAGGTTCCGAGGGCTGCTGCATCTGGCCAATGTTCTTCATCACAATCTGATCCGAGACCTTTCTTTGCTACGAAGTCGTTTCGTTCCCCACAGCCGTGAAGGGCGATCTTAATACTGCAAATGGTAGCTGCAATTTGGTATGTTCCAGGCGTAGCGACCGTCGTATCGCCCTCCAGTGATATGGGACCCTCGGCTTTCAAGATCCTAATCTTAACATGTTTCTTCACCGCCTCACTAACTTCAATATAGGATCCTTATAAGGCAAGCTACGCTTCTGGCATGTTCTCTTGGTCATCCATGTTAGGTCCATTATAATCATGAAGGTGTAGCCGTCGTTTAGCCGGTGCTAATACGTCAAATGTCATCAGTACCCGTACCCATACCGTGCCGCGCCTACGCCAGGGTCGGTGGAAGCGGTGTGCGGGCGGCGGCGCGCGGGCGGTCAGTAGAGGCGCGGCGCGTCCAGCGGCGGCGGCTCGGTGCCCACGTCGATGTCGGCGGGGCCCTCGTCCTCCGCCCCCGCGCCGCCGCCCCCGCCGCCCCCGCCGCACCCCGCACTCGCCCGCTGCAGCCCGCGCACCTGCAACACGGAACGACACTCGCTTAGATACATAGTCATCAACTTCGACATCATTCTAGTCACATTGCTGGGCACAATGAGAGGGTAGGGGTGGTCCACCTCTCCACCTTTCTCTAGTACCATTAACGCTATTAATGGGACTAAGAAAAGGTAAGAAATAAATTTTATAATTTCGATTTATTGTTTGGTAACTTAACTAACGAAAATGAACCAATCATTCATAACGCTGACACCTTATCATAAGGCAGAGGAAAGAACTAGTTGAGGAAATCTGAGAGTCACTGGTTCCTGTAGGGAAGGAAGCAGTTCTTCGCTCTTCGCCCAACTTAGCTCAACTTACTCGGAAGTAGATGCCGTATCAGATAATGAACAAGTGCGAAGGTACCTGAAGGAGTAGGTTGTTGGAGAGCAGGCGCGCCTGGTGCTCCTGCGCCTTGGCCCGCAGGCACGCGATGCTGTTGTTGCGGAAGGCCTCCGGGTCCTCGTACAGCTCGCGCTGGTCCGGCGACGCGCGGCCCTTGGCCGACGACGACGCGGTAGTGCTGCTGCCCGGGGAACTCTGCGCCTGGGGGGGAGGGGCGGGTCAGCTACATGCAGCTAGGTAGGAAAGTCTAAACATACCGTTGAATTGTGAATTTGTGACGGTATTGGGCTTAGGTATGTTTAATTGATTGTATGCCATCATACATCAGGTATTGCTGCAGAACAAGTTTCGTATGAAGTTCAATACTGTTGTGTAGACGGTGTCCAACCGTCAACAACCAGTAGGTACATACCTATTTAATTCTTGTATGTATTGCAATTTGCAATGCATCAGTCCGATTAGCCACCCTAGCTACCATCGAATGGTAGGAGTTTGTGTGAGGATTAACTATTTATCAATAGATATTATTATTTATGAGTCGTTAGGTAGATAATATCTATTATTACTGTCCTATTTAGTTAATATTATTTTTCCGCGAAGTCCGCCTGGCAAGCTGCCACCATCTAGCTTCCAAATCGCTCATTGTATTCCGGCTGGGGATTCTAGAGCCAGTAATTTTACAGTAGGCACGTTCTTCTCTACTTTCGTGCCGGAAACAACACATCCGTGATTGGCGACGGTGACCACTCGCCCATTTGTCGGCTATTGAAATGAATGTGTGGTGAGTTCGCGGTTGGGGGGGTGGTGGCGGCGCTGACCTGTGCGTCATGCAGCTCGTGCCGGTGCGGCGAGGCGGAGGGCGCGCGGTCGGGCTCCGCCTCCGAGCCCTCGCGCTCCGACCCGGACTCCTTCAGGTGCTGCGCCGCCTCCAGCGACTTGCGGTGCATGCCTGCAAACAACAACGTCCTCGTCAGAACACGACACTATAATACTCACTATCACACTTAGGTACTTATCATAACAACAAAAATATTGTATTAAACACCATTTAATGATTAGTAATGATAGTCTGGTTTGAATGTCGGACTCCTGAACCGTAGGTCGGGTTGTGAAGGAAGGTGGGTGAAGTACGCCAATCCGCACTTGGCCAGCTTACTCCTCCTCCCATTGCGAAAGGGAACCCGTGCCCACCAGTGAGACTGTTGTGGGTGGCGATGATGTTGAACCCCCATTTTATCATTTTTATTGTTGTTTATAGTAAGTTCTATAAATTAGAAATACATTCATTTATGCTGCTTCTTTTGCAAGAAGCAAAAAGTGGTTACCCACTTTTAACATATCTTGGCATTCTTTAGAAACCTTATCAAATAGCATATTAGTTTTAACATACCTATTTCCCCTTAACATATATAAACACATCTTTCAGATTTTTACGTTAACGATGCGTGTTATCGTTTTATTATATTCAGCAATAAACCAATAAATAGTAGTGGTATTAGGTGATTAATAAAATGTAGAGTTAGAACCAGCGAGCGTGTTCAGTGTGCATATTGGATGCGGCCCGTGACGACACTGCGAGGTCACACCTACGTGACCACAGAGACTGCAGCGCCAAGCGTTAGATGTAGACGAGAGTCACATATTGACAGAATATTATACGCTCCTGAACACATACATAAATCTTTTTTTAATATTTGCATGTAGCTGGCAATACCTAACTCGAATGTATCTGCGATACCTACGCAAAGGGAGGGCCCTTGGATGTGGTAGGTACGTAGGTATTTCGAAGCAATCATGTGACGTCAACGCAACTCGGACAATATTTCCTAATAAATAAATTAGATAAATGGGCTAGGGCTAATAAACGGCACCAGAGAATTTTATTTAGCCAATAGTTTGGTCTAACTTAGAAACATAAGGCTGTTTGGTCCGATTGTCTATCAATATAGCAATACCTATTTGCATTCTTTGATGCTAAGAATAATTGGAAAGCGTGTTGTCATATGAATTCACTTCTAGTTATCCATGAATAAAGCGCTAGCGTGCAATCCTGCTCGGCAACTCACGATCATGCAGGCATTAGGAGCACGTAATTACTTGATAATGCATGCACCCCGCCGCTGCCGCTGCCACGACGAAAGGTATATGAGATCTATATGGCTTAGGGTTAGCGAACAGAAATTATAAACATTCGCTATGAAAAGAAGAGCTTCATCTCATTGTTGTGCAGCCTTGAGCCTTTCGAAAGGATTTTAAGGCTTGATGACTGATAAAGTAGAATGATTTTATTTTTACCCGCACTTGTCACATGCGTCAAATATAATGTACTCCAAAGCAATATATTTTTTTAATTTTTAATCTAACCATCGTTGTAACTAATGTCTATTTAGAATCAGTATTTTAAACAGGGAATTTTATTTAAGATATAATAAGGAAGGAAACAAATCGGAATTAAACAATTTACACAACAACAACAACGAATAATAAAAAAGGATATAAAAAGTATTGAAATTTGGTAATTAATTTAGTAAGCCACACCAGCACTTCAGCACATTGGCCAGTCCGTAAAGTTGTGCTAAGCCGAGCTCTAATCTCCGCGTCCTACTGGAAATAATTTGTCTAAAAAGCCATTAATTACAAGTGTAAGACCGAAGGCTGCAGCGTGATGTGACCCACTTGTGGAGAACGTGCGGCACTGCCGTAGTGGTATCACGGACATCAATTAGACCGAACGCGTTAACACTGACGTGCGAGTGACATTGGTATTTGAAAGTGAAGAGAGTGTGTAGAATTCTCCACACAGGAATTTCAACTCAAAGCCTCTGCTTTACGTGAATTTTGAAATCAATTGCTATTAAGTTTGTTGGAGGGATTAGTGGTAAGTGGGAAGTTATTACCCAACTCGAAAGCATCCAACACGGTATAACGATTGGTTCGAGTGCTTGGAAAGAAATGATTTTTGGGTACCTAAGTATTGCACGCAAAATAACTACATTTGGATATAGAGTAAATCAATGCTACGCTAAGCTATGCCTAGTTTATGCAGATATAAGTATTTGGGCAATATTTCTACTAAATACACTTCTGTGTCACCATTCCGCGCGCACGCCTCCAATTAATAAGATATTTACTTGCGTCAAACATTATTTATGTAGTATAGAAAATACTGCTTTCGGAGTTTTCGTAGACGAGATATGTACATATACCTACATACATGATTAAATAAGCTTCCAAATCTACAGAGTTTCCCGATAAATTATTTCTTAAATAAATTAAGATTTACATCTGAAGACACATTTATCTTCGAGATATTCGCGAAGCAAGGCACAGTTTGCAAATGCTATTAATTTGGTTTGAATAGTTCGTCGCGTGGTTGGGGAGCCAGTTGTTACGTGGGCCAGTAGTTCTTCTGAGCAAGCAATTAATCCGGGCAACTCGTTTGTAACGTATGGCCGGCGGGTGGCGGGTGGCGGCGGCGGTGGCGGCGGTGTAAATCAAACCGATTTATCGTCCACCACTCGCCTAATGGTCGAAGTTAGAGCTGGACCACCGCTAATGTTCGCAGGTCCTTGTCCGGACTGATGACCGCCACGCTGGTGAAAAGTGGTAATGAAGATGAATGGGCTTTAAATCGCGATACACCGAGTGTGAGTTAGAAGCGAAATAGTAAGAAAATGGCAGTACCTACTACGCGCCATTTACAATTTCAGGTCCACGAACCCGTATTTTCTTCTAAGAAATAAAATAATATAATAATATAAATTGTACTTAAGTATAACATAAATTGAATGTTGTCAAATTTAAAACTTATGTCAACGACATAATCTTTCCTGTTGCATACCTAACCATGATAAGAAATGACCACACTGGGTGGTTTTTAAAAGGACTGCTTGCAGTTAAGTAGGTATATAAGTAGTAAGGTAATAATATACATAATTAATCATAAATTTATAGTACCTAGTAGTAGTAGTACTAGTACCTAGTAGTAGTAATTTCTCATTGCCCATTCTTCCTAGAACTTCCTAGAAGTTGTTAAACTTTCGAAAAGTGTAAAGACTAACTCAGAATTAATTTTTTAGATAAGTGTACGAATTTACTTTTACGTAAGTTCAGAATGACTTACCTACTAATGTGAACGTGTATACATACTCGTAACTATTATTTATTTTTATTGAACTTTTGTATTTATGGTTGGATTGTGTTTATGGATTTGTTTGTTTTTCATAACTTGACTCTTTCAAATATTAGAATTTGCTATAAATATTACAGCGAGGAAGTAATTATGTCTGGTTAGTTACGGGTAAAGGCGTCAGCTACAGGTATGGGGTCCTCGACCTCTTTCTTTGAGTCTTTAAACAACAAAAAGCGGAAAAAGATACCTACATTAATTTTGTAAAAATACGTGGGTAATATAAGTAGTACAACTAAGTATATGATAATAATTAATTAGAAGTCGATAACGTAAAAGTTGGCAAAATTCCACCGGTTCGTAAATAACACTTTGTATATAAAATTTGTAGGAAGCGATGTTCAGTCCAAGCAAGAAACTGACAACGTGCACTTCAGAACTCAAAAAATTAAAATGGGCAAAGTATTTAAAACTAAGTATATACCTATAAAAATGGTAATGGATTAAAAAGATTTTATTGTTCACTCCTCCAACGCTGTTCACTAAGGATTGTCATTTTCATTACGCAAATATTATTAAGATAATATTGAAAGATGGTGCATTTCCAACGGAATGAATGAGTAAGTAATCCTCTCAAGTACACGAAGCAAGCTTCTGCATCTTCATCATAAAGTAGAGGAGTGATGTGATTAGGTATTCAGTGCTGAAGTGTGCGCAATCGTAAAAATCTCGTAAAACCTCGTGCAGTTTAATAAACTGGGTCGTAGCGGCGCGGTGCCGCTGGCCGCCGCGCCGTACTAAGCAATCAGACTTGGCAAACTGTTGGTGGGTACTTCACTTTATTGATATGGTACTAGTAAACGGTGGTTCTATCCATTTTTAAGGCTCTACTGGTGGGATATGGATAGAATTGAGACATGCTACTTCTTAGCCATGTAGCTGGCAAACACGCTCGTCGTTACGGAATAGTTTCGCAAGAGTATTGCTAGGTACTATGACGGAATTACCGTGGAATCGGTTCAGCGACGGACATCTTTGGTTCTACACATAGAAAATGCTATTCATCTCAAAATGTATCTCATATAACGCTCGGCTAGGGCATATGACAATTGTCTTTAAGAAAAGCGGAAGAATTCGAAAAAGAAATCTATGATCTAAGCAAAAAGCAAAGGAAATAAACAACACCGGACACTGAGATGATATGATCTACTTTCTTTTACACCTACGATGAAATAATATGTCCCCACCCTCAAAACAGCAGATTAGGTACACTGTACAAAAACCAGCTTCATTGCAGTCGATTTAGATAAACCTTATTTATTAAATTGGATGGATATACCATTTCCAGATTGGCCCCATTTTTATTATAACCCGGTTATGATTATAAAAAAAACATGAGGAATTGAGAGAACTGCTTGCAGTCAAAAACTTAAATATGTTGAGGATCCGATGATGGTTTATGTATAGATAGAATATAATATATCATGCCATATCCTAGTAGAGTGAAACTCCTCAACGAATGGTGCAAAATTTTCCACTCACGGAACAGTTATATTTCATTAGTTAAATAATATGCACTTGGTGGGAGGGAAATCTCATTTCCCACTTCTCGAAAAATTCTCTTGACTGCGGCGCCATGTAATTCCTTCACGGTGATAAATAATATGATGAGATTAGGTATTCAGCGGAGTACGCGCTGCGGTTGTAAAAATGTCGTAAATACTCCACGGGATATTAAACTCCGCCATCGCTCATGGGGGTAAACAACCCCTGTATGCGTGAAGCCTAGCTCTTGAATTTCCAATGAACTTTTATTATGAGTTGCCTGCGATTTCTTAAATTTACTTTAGATGCTGTAATATTTTTTTTATCTACCTATGGCTATCCCACAGTCGAAGTTTGGTTTCCTCTCAGAAAGCTAGAAAGATAGATATTATGTTTATTGTTTTGAGATTAAAGTAATAGACAGTGATAGCCTTGTCAGAACATCGGTAAAAATCATCATAATTTTCAAACTGCGAAGTATGTATGTACCTATATCCTAAGATTTAAGAAAAAGATAAAAAAAAACATCAAAGTAGTCCTTTATAATTATACTCTATGTAAAACTGCATTCGTCTAAACTCACCTTAGAAACACTTTTTCCGGTCTTGCACAGACAGGTAACATCCCATGTCCTTATGAAAGGCAGCGTTTTACGCGCAAGAAAAGTTACCTTTTATTTTGTATCCTTCACTGTTGGAAACAAAATTAAATCATAGAGAGCAAACTCAAGGAGTAATCAATGAGTTCGTTTCAGCACCAGATTAACCAACAACGGTTCTGTTCTAGGCGATGTACATATGTGACGAGGCGTTGTCATGATGCAGCATGTTACCCTCAAGTCCAGCCTTCGGTCTTTGGGCTACCCGACGATATTCTACCCACGTGGTATGGATAATAGTTAGCTGTAAGGTTGCTGCAACAGTAATAACTGTGATTTTTTTCGTTGTTAATTAGGGAGCAGGTTCATGATTCCTTTTTGACTGAACATTGAACGACTACGATTGAATTACTGGCTTGTTAAATTTCACTTGAGCACCTTAAATTAATGAGCTTTTAGGCAAGCTTCCAAGGCTTATGCGAGTCTTTATCAGCTAGTTAAAGGACTACTAAGCGAAAGTTTTCATCTCATTATTGTCTCAGAGTTGTCGTCGTTAATTAACTAAAAATTATGGACCTTAACAGCAGATTAAAGCACTATTAATCTTTGTAAGTGGCAACTCCTAGCATATTTTAATCTGTCGCAGTCGTACACAAGTAATGTCGTCAGTTTCGTACATTCGCCGAGATGAATCGGCTAATACGGCTAATACGGCGCTTCACAAAGAGGCTCCGGTACTTTGTAGAGAAGCTACTTACTGCGAGCCCTCGTGTTGCTCTTTCAGGTGTCATGTTTCGCAGGCTTTTAGAGAATAACATATTGTCTTTTATAGGCTTCAGTACTTCAAAACAAAGTAATTTCTCTTTGGCTTTCGCGTCGTCGGCTCGCTTTGTTCGGGGCCTTTACTTCGGATGAGACGGGATTGAATTGCCGTCCTCATCTTTCACCATCTATCCGCCATTAATTTCGGCGATGATGAAAGGAATTACCCATTAAAAAACTTAAAAAACACCGCGTAATCAAAGGGAGCTCTTTGGGTGCGCGGCGAGTGCATCCTTATGATGTTCGCAAGATATTCTGTGACAAGTCACTTTGAGCCGAGTATTGTTGCTCACGTTCTGGTAAAAGGAAATCTTTACAAGTACGAAATTCGATGGCGTTACGGCGGAGAGCACTCGCGGTAATGGTAAGGGTGACGACACACCCGCTGCCTCGCCGCAGCCTTGCCATGCGCCACTTTCACGGAGCTTAGGCTTTAGCGACAACTGAAAACAGCCTTTACGACAAATATTGAATTATGCCTTTGGGTATCGATGTATTTACAGAATAATTTGTTATTGGAAAATACTTGAAAAAATAACTGCAGTGTACATGTGAATATTTTTAAAATCGTAGCTTGAATTGTAAGTCAATGAAAATGACGATGTGGTGTAATATTTTTTGCAAATTATTAATAACCAATCAATCGAGTGTAATAATAACATAATTGACCTCTTAAACACATTCACCATGAAAGAGATTACGAAGTAGTTTTGAAAAACATATTTGTACAGAGAAGGTTAGCCACCGCGAATAGTGCGTGAACGCAGCGTGGAGGCGCCTAGTGTGCAAGCGTCTTAACAATGGTGGTGTCATTTTGCGAGATAAAAGAGTGATGTACAAAGCAAGTGTATAATAGGCGAATAATTCAGTAAGGTGCACTCCGCGTGCATTACTATCCATCTGGCAACCTCTCCGCTGCGAGTGCTCCCTTCCAATTGTCATGAATTAAATCGAAGAGATATTCAAATGTGATTATTTTTAATACAAAAGTGATTTGAAGGAAACGCTCGGCGCGAAAAGTTAAGTGAGCCTTTGTGGAGCCGCCCTCTAAGAAAATTGATCGCGCGCTCGAGGGTACTCGCGTTTTTGTTACTTCAAACGTTTTCTTTTCTATTGTTTTGTAGTTGCGATAAGACTCCCTTTTTCTACTTTTTTCGGTTACGTTATTACAATACATTTAATTAAAAGCTATGTTATTAATGAGTTATTCTGAAGTTGGTAAAGTTTGTTAACTAAAGTAAACTTTTTATTTTTGAAGGTATGCTTTAATATTTATTTATTTCACAATCACTTCTATCCTCACAGTTTAAAAACCCAATATAATAGAGTGGCCTAATATCTTATGAGAATATGATATAATAAGAAATAGTATAACTATCATAACATCTATGAAATAGAATCTTTGCGATTACCTTAACTCAAACCGCATGAAAATAAGTCGAGCCTGTCATGAGCCTGATTGAGAACATTAATGGCTCTATTTTAGCTATATAGCGCGTATGTTGAATTTGTTGTAGGAGAATATGGAATAACTACGAAATATACACTATACGCTAGAAGGCACTTAATCCTTTAGTGCTTAAAGATCCACAAGGTAGCGTAAAGTAAGTCCACAGCGTTCACAATTATACTTTTAAGGGCTAAGTGAAAATGTCTCGTGTACAAATGAATAACAGTTTTGTACATCATAACAGTTTATTAATAACGTCGACTCTATAGTTCTTAATGTAGAGGAGGTGCTTCAATTTGTAAAATGACAGCGGGTGGGATAGGTGAAGTCAATACCCACTTTTGGACATACGGGGAGTACCTAGGGGATGCGTGGATGCCGAGCCTTCAATAAGGTATCAAACAGATTTTTACCGTACTACTGTTATCCGAAGGGGAAAACTGAATGAAATAGTGGGAACTCCCCCGTTAATTACAATTACGCACGGACTAATTGGATATTTCCTGAAACTTCGATCATATCAGGTTTAATTATTTCGTGAATATAAGTATTAAGTGCTACGTGACTCGACAAACACTGAAGATTGATTTGAATAGAGCCTAAGTTTAAGTACCTACTAAAAATAATTAAGAAGTATTAGGGATTATTTGTTATACTAATTTAATATGGTTAGGATATTAATTAATCATATTAAAAAAGTGCAATTTTTTGAAAGGATTGTTTGAAATTTTCTCGGGATTAGATTCATATTTCTGATTTACAACGACTTCTTGCCGTTACTATAATTTATTAGATACTATAATTTATATAGATATTATTCGGAAACCATCGCATAAATCGACAGAGTAAAGTTATACTGGGATAGCTTCTCTAGTGTAAATTCTGTATTGGTGAAATCGGCCCTAAGTTGTCTTATTCCCGTAACGGAATTGCCGAAATTTCCAAATCCACTCGACCACAGGCACACCAATTGCACGCAGTTGCTCGTATTTAAGACTTGCATAACTAGAAAAATTCATGACTGTCATGATATTCCATAAAACTTTACGCCCAGAGCAGGAGCCTCCTATCGCGACATTGATTCAACCTATTAATGGCCCACTTTTGAGCACCGGTTTCCCTTTCGTAGCTCAGGAGGATACTTCACCACGCTGGCGCTTAATCACCAGCTGTTATTCGGTATCAAGAGATGGTCTAATTGAGATGAAACACGTCGAGACACTAACATATTCAAGTTGACCATTACGATGATCATCTCGGAAGTTCCTTATGTACCCTTTTTTTTGTGCTGTTTCTATCGCTAAATTCTGGGTATGAGGGCCTCCATCCATCCTCATATCCAAGCCAAGATTCCGAAGCAGCTTAGAAATATCCTGTTGTGGTTTACATTCGCCTCCAACTTCAAATAGTCATGTAATCCGTATCCAATATGATTAACGTGTAGAACTGCATTGGCTTTATGAAGTTTAACTTCTATGTTGGCTTCAATATTTTTTTTATTATCTGTCAGGTCCACTCCCCACTTCGCTTTAGGAAACTTGTTCTTCACGTTAACAAATATGACGGATGCTCCGCTCCTGTTAATTGTAGCGTGTTGCTATACTATATAGCCTGTAGCCTTCCTTAATAAATGGTCTATCCAACACAAAAAGAATTTTTAAATTCCAATAAACAATCAAACAAACTCTTCAGCTTTATAATATGTATTAGTATGGATTTAAGGAATTTATGGTAAACTATTAAGATTTTTTAAGTTACTGATATTAAATCTTAAATCACAGAAACTGGGAACTTCACGTAAGGATTATGTTATCAATATTATTATTAGGTCATTAATATTAACACCCGGCTGGTGAGTAGTCTATATACGACTCCGTAGCCCAGTTGGTAGTGACCCTGCCTGCGAGCAAGGGGTCCCGGGTTCGATTCCCGGCCGGGGCAGACGTTTATCTGACAGATAAGTATTTGTTCATGGGTGATGTTAGTGACGTGTAATTTATGTTGTCCATGTCCGCCCGCGACACAGGGAATCCTAGTGCGGCGGTATGAGTGTGTTAACCTCTATTTGTTTTTTTATTCTATTTTTTGCTTTAGAGTATTGCAAAATTTCATAAAACCTTCAGCCTCAGCAGTTTTATGATATGGACTAGAACGAACTATGTGTGAGTGTGCGTGTGTGTGAGTGAGTGAACATATCAAAAGCGTGGTCGAATTATTGTGTGTTACATGCGCAGAAATTTAAATAAAAAAGTTATTAAAAAAGGGTTCTTGGTCCGGGTTCAAATCATGCCACGTACCTCTAATTTAAAAAAAGATATCACTTGCTTCGGTGATGGAAAACATCTTGAGAAAACCGGCAAACCTGAGAGTTCTCTACGTATTACTTTATATTTTAAGATAATTTTAATTTGAAGGATATAGTATAATTATATTGATTATTGATATCTCATACTAAAATTGTGGTTGCTCCATTTCATCCCGATCCTCATAATGTAAGAAGTAATCAAGCTTAAAAGGTAATGTAAGTAAAAAACGTTCTGGTTTCCGTGTGAGTTGTGCTGACCTAAGAAGATTTGTGAAAAAAATAGCGCAAGTTTAATGAAATAAACTGCGGTGACTGTGGTCTACAGATCCCTTAGAAATACTTAGATACCATATTAATATTCATTGAACTTATACACATAGTTATCATGCATTTTATCTTTTACTTAAACTCTTAATCGAAGTTTACTTTATAAATGAATATCTAGACACGCTGTATTGGAGCGGTCCAGATACATGGTGTTGTGAACTTTTGAGAGACAATGGAAGCTGGCTCCTGCTTGGCGGTGGGTGGTGATGGTGGGGCCGGCCGTACGATTATACTATCAATATTATTATTAACTGGTACTACTAGCGACTAGCAAACCACCTTTTTGCTTTAGTCCCTGCCAAACAACTTGTAGAGTTCCGGCTGCGAGCTTGGAGCCTGCACTATCTTTCTTTCTTTTATTTTTTTGCCAAAAAGACCACTTACAATCAGTCAACTCGTCAGTTCGTTTGGGTGTATTAAATAATAAAGTTTGGGTTACCTACTAATACACATCAACTCAAGCTGGCCGAACTCTACCATTACTTAAAATTTTTGACTTCAATCATCGCCACGTACCTTCAGGTGGCATTGTAGTCAAGCATTAACTTATTTTAAGTAAAAAAAAATTATCAAAGCGATAAAATATACTGTATGTCGGCGCTCTATGGGCTTTAGTTAAGTGGCTATATAATTATGATCTATGGACCGCCGAATCAACAACTTCAAATCAACAAGCTCTCATTTCATAGGAGAATTAGTAAGTGCAGATGCGATTTTGGGCAAACTGACTGATTTACACAAATAAATAACAGATATAAGTAATTAATTTAATCAAAAGGTCCTAATATTACTTTTGTGTCAATTTTCTGCTAGAAATACTTGAAGTACATATAGGCGGTAAACAGAAATTGTAAGCAAAACAACTTTTTAATTTACGGCTGCAGTGGCCTGCGGGGGCCCGCGGCGAGTTGCGCCACCTCCCGGCCCTCAAAGGGCCACCGCGAGCCACCAGTTACATAAAACGCTGAGCACTACCTAACAAAGAACAATATTTTCCGGCCGCGCGTCTAAATATGTACACTCAGGTAAAGCCGAGTGGAGTTGAGTACATAATTAATATGTAAGCGCAAGGCAGCCCTTTAAATCTGCCTTAATCAAGGCTTAGACAATGCGGCGGCCATCTTGGGGGCCGAGCCTCCCCTCCCTCGCGCAGTGCGCAGGCTTAGGGGGCGCTAAGGCTTCGTGCATACCGCGTGGGATTCGGAAAACGCGGATCAAAAGTACACTCGTTAATGTGTCGGATCATAAACTAAATCTTTGAAGTTAATTTTTCAAATGTACATAAGTAGATATAAATTTATTTAATTACATTTGTAAAAATAATAATAACAAACTAGTTGCGAAAGACGTCCACATTATTAAAAAAGATTTTTCGATAATAATTACTTACATTTTTTCAAGTAGGTAACTCGTGTGTTGTAATGACCATAATACAAAACGTTTTATAGGATTTTAATTTCATTTACGTAATAAATAAAAGAAATGATTGCAAAGAAATCATAAAATCATATAACCACGTGAAAACCTATGAGGCACATAATGCCTCAGTAGGTACTAATTACATATTACAAATGAACAAAAAACTTCACTTAAACTATAGAAAAAATAAACGCCGATTGAAAATGCTTAAAGTGTTAAAGCAAAAATGTAACGAAACATTCCATTATTTTTTCAATGACATTATAAGTAAACATCATTGATTTTTTCGTTGGATTACCTTATGAAATCCGTCAATATTTGTAACAAGACCAATGAAACGATTATAACAGTTATTTTTTTAGATATTCAATAAAATACAAACTAATGTGAACGATTGATAGCATAGCCTAATTTAAGATAATGAGAACTTTAAGTGAACGTATACTGCAGTTAAATATTCTAAGATCAGTTAAATATTCCGTTTCATGCTGACCAATCTCATTCGACTGCAGTTCATCGGTAGCTACTGGCACTGGTAGCAAAGGCAGCAGCCTGTAACAGCAGATACAGCCTTTGAATGCTTTAAAAGTTATTGAGAATTATTTTAAACTTCGTTATCACATCTTTATGACCCACAGTTGACCCATAGTATGGAGACAGTCTAAGGTTTCGTCATGTAGATTGGTAGTCTTCTCACAGTTTGTGACAAATTATGGAGAGCTTTCAGGTAACAACATTTTCTTTCCTATGTTGTATTTCACAGCAAAAAGCAATAATTCATTCAAATTAAGTTTGAAAAGTTAGAAACAAGATAATTATGATCCTCTGATATGGAGCTGATTTATAAACAACTGAATTTATGATTGCCTGACGTCCACTTTCTTAGAAATTAATGTTTATCTATATCTCGCATTTTAATCAGTGGGTTGTGTTAGCACAGCACACTAGCGCGATAACAGTGTCAAATAAGAAACAATTTTATCAGAAGGGTCAAAATAAAGATAGTATCTTACCAAAGATAAAGGAAAGGAAAAAAGGAAGAACTAATGTCAGATAACCTCTACGTTTCATTCTAAAACATACGTCCATTAATTAACCATATCCGTAAATACGCAATGTAAATAAGAAATATGAGCAAGCACTTTATTATATCGAACGTACTTCAAAGTATAAGAACATGATCAAATCTATTTTAACATTGTAAGGGACAGATAATAATAATGACATGGAAGGACGAATAAGCAGTTTGACCACGGCCTTAGGGAGCGCAGGCAAATTAATGAAATCAGTGCAGCGCCTATTGTGGGCTCCCGCTCCCGACTCCCAGCCGCCCGCGTCGCGCCCAGATCAGTAGCTTCCTATCTTATTATTTTATCAGTGCTGTGTTATGTAAACACTGTGATAATTTATCACTTGGCTTCGACAATTTTTAAGATTACCATCTAGGTAGGTACTGGTTTGATTACGTTTCCGTGAAGCCTTCTTAGCTGGTTATCACCGCCTTGCTTGATTCGATACAAAACTATTTGTATAGTGTTTTCGCTGGATTAAGAGGCATAGTTTTATTCCGTCCTGCTTTCCTTGTCGACATCTCATTGGTGTTAATATCTATGCGGGACGGTAACCAATTACCATGGGATGCCTCGTGTATATTGAATAACTAAATGGTTTTTTGGCTGTTTATGAGCAGGTACCTATTTATTATTATAGAAAAGAGATTAACAACCACAGCGCACGTAACCCGACGTCGTTTGTGTCCATTGTAAAATGTAAACCGAGTTAAGAAATTTCTAACCCATTCGGAATTCTATGCACCATCGCTGGTCACAATGACTGGTATTTCTTACTTGATAGAACATTTTCGGCCTTTGCTGTCGGTCTTAGTGGTTATCTTTAGGCAGTCGTTAAGACATGTCGGAAGCCTTCGGGTGGCATAACTATTTTCGGAGCTTAAGTGGGCCTGCTTAGCTCTGGAGCAACGTGGTGAGCTTCCAGGTTTCCGAATCGAGTCGGCCATTTATTATCAACTAGTAAACCAGCCCTCGCTTCGCTTCGGGAAACCTGTCCCTTAGTACCCAAGTCCAAAATTATTAAACGTAACCACGCACGAATTTATTTTCACGCCCGTTATTTTTCACACGTTATCAATTAAAGTTCAATATTAAGCGCCTACTTTTAATTATATTAAAGATAGCCAAATAACTTCACCATCTTAAAACGTACAATATTAGTGTTCATACAAAGCTGATAAGCCTAGAAGTTTAAATGTTGGAGTTTCAGCCATGTTGGACATGGGTTCCAATCCTGCACGTACCTACCTCTCATTTTCAAAAGTTATATACGTACCTATAAGTAAATAATTACAATTACGTTATATTATGATAATTACCATCATCGGTGAAGGAAGACATTATGAGGAAACCTGTACGCCTGAGAGTTCCCAAACGTGTTGTGAAGTCTGTCAAATTAACTTGACCAGTGGTAAACTATGGCATGTACCCCTCACCTCACATTGTGAGAGTAGACCCGAGACCAGCAGAGCGACAGTTATGGGTTTCGAAGAAAAAGAATTGATACAATTTTATATCAATAGACATTGTCCAGACAAGCGTCGTCGCATCAAACTAGCTGACCCGTATTGAGTCAGGTCAACTAGTCATGTTTTGTGCGACACATGATGGGCATTTGTGACCACTTGTCTACCATCAGGTGGCTTGGCAGCATGTTGGTCGGCTACGGTTTACGGTTTTATGTAAACTAAAAGAAGTCAATTCATATTTAATTCAAATCGGACTAACATGGGTTTCATAGGATTCCTTACCAATTACCATAAATATATCCACAACATTTTCAGTTTTCATTTAGGAGACATGTCATTTTGGATTCATAAAATCTTACATTTCATATGGAATTTATCCGTCATCATGAAGCCTTTAGTTTCCAAAGTTTCCACTAAGTCTTTGGATGTAGGGACCCATTAAATGCTAAGGTGAAACTATACTCGTAGGTATCTATTAAGTCGCTCCGCTTAAAAAGTATCTAATACCTTTTACAAGGAGATAAAAAACTGAATTATCCTCCCGGCTACGGGTTCGCTCAGAATCCTTTAACCGTACATAAAAGACACATCCCCAAATTGAGTTAACTGCTAACATTTTTCCTCCCAGTTTTCCTTGTTTATTTAGCTGTCAGTCAGCGCACTGGCTGCGAACCGCTGCGCTGTTTCAAATAAAAGGCTTCTCATAAGCCGTCGCCAGATTTTTGCTTTGGGCACAAGAGCGCTCGCATCTCCGCGGACGATCTAGACTCTATTGTGACTAGATAAGGTATATTTCCCTTTGCGGCCATTGTGAGACTTGTCAAGAGGAAGTTTTCCTCTGAAAAATGAGCATCTCTTGTCGAGATTAAAAATTATGCGAAGCTTTGTTTCAGCGGGATGTTCCGTTTTCAAATATTTTGTTTTCAAAACTAAGTAACTTGCTTGTTCAAATTTTGTAAATCGTTTTATTATTATATTCAGTGATGTATTTAAATTCATTTATGTATGTATTGACAAAGTTTGTTCACTGATAAGGGTCTCAGTCACTAATGTTATTAACTATGAACGTGCAAACCTATAACAGAAATTGATTTTTCTTCCTATGATTCATATTAGGTACTTAATTGAACTATTTTTACTAAATATATTTTAATTGTAGTGAACTCTGTAATAGTCAATATGTTTCATATACGTAAGCATAGTGATTGCGGAAAACAAATGAGGTGAACTCCGTGTTTGATTGCTGATGATCCCTCATTTCATTTAGTCTTAACTAAACGCATGTCTAAAATTAAATAAAAAACTGTTCGTGCACAAAACACAGCAAAAAAAGGCAAAAGATTAGAAAATCAAATTGATGCTCCGCGGGGTAGCGTTAGCTACATGATGAATAGCGAGCACCGAATTAACTGATTGACTTTGTTCAAGAGTCGGCTAATTACGTCAAATTTAGGCTGCGGTTCGAGAGCATGAGTTTGGCGTTTCTTTCTTTTTGTTTGTTTGTTTGTTAGTTAGTAAGGAGGGGAACTCACCGGGCCGAGGCGGACCGGCGCGCGCGGATTGCTACGGGCGGCCCCCGTCACTCACCGCGCTCGACTCTTGAACAAAATCATCAGAACGGTATAGCTTTTGCATATACTGTATATGTACATATCAGAGGAATAACTATTAACTGAACCCCCCAAATCGATTTCGAAAACGAGCCCAAAAACCAAATGACTCCGCAAGTAGCATCAACGTTTGTAATAGGATAGCATTGGACGTAACCCAAACAGGCATGTCCTTCGATTGGTTTTACAATATAAAAACTACTGACAACATCAATATTAAAAACTATGAGTACACAATACATCTATACACTACTTACTTACCAGTACCCCATTTCATGGAATTCAATTTTTCAAGCGCCAACCATTCTTGGAATAAACCCCTTTTACTTTCCACTGCTGGATTATCGAGTCACTTCCCATAATAAACTTAATAATACGATAGTTTTAATTTTTAACCAATTATATAATATATGTATGACCCCAGGCATTCAGGTTTCATAGTTGTCTGATATATAAACGGTTGTAAAATTGGTTTGCTTTGATTAGCACCGCTGGCTTCAATTTCAAGCAAGAGCATGGGTTAAGCAACGCCGGCGCCGTGTGTGCGCTGGACGTTGGTTGGCCGATCACAGCGGCGAACTTCACGACCGCTCCCAGATACCAGGCTCCAGTCCAGCTATTACCTACTAAGAGTAGCTAGCAGCGATTCCTAGATAACGCCTTGGCCACTAATCCTCTCGACCACGTCTAGCTGTAGTATACTCCAAATCCTGGGATTTATCAATGTTAGAGAGATCACGAAGTGGGCACTAACCGTTTGCAGCTATTGCCTATGCTAACCTTGAGTTTAATCAACACCATTAGCACAAATGTTTACAGAATTGTAATGGAGTAGGAGATGACATTTACGGACATCATTTACGACATCTCCCGTTGTTATGGTGTCTCTGATGTCCATGGGCAACGGTGGCTCTTACCACCGGGTGGCTAGTATGCTTGTTTAGCCTTGATTAAGATGCGAACAAAACAAACCTCAAACGAAATCTTATCTGTTAGAAATCACAAATGTATTGGCACTACTATAAAATGATGGGTACCTTAACTTATTGTTACTGGTACCGAGACACTGAGCCCGTACACGAAACTTCATGATCAAATTAGCAGGTTTACCCACTATAGCTACGTGGAGTCATCATTCGTTACTAGTCCTGTGGCCGGAGATGGTATCGTCTGTAAGTGATGATTGTGGTCCAAGTCCAAGAAAAGCGTGACGTTCCTCCACTGTGTGGGCATTGTTACCGCCGCAGTTCTACCACCAGCTACGTCAATCTCATGCAGTCTACTGTAGTATAAGAGACAAAGATAACGCACACTCACCGAGTAGCCAGGGCGCGACCGAGTCGTTCTCCTTGGCGCTCTTGAGGATGGTCTCCGGCAGCGGCAGCGAGTGCCGTACCATGGCGCCGTACAGTCCGTACTCCGCCATGATGGTGGACCGCCCCCAGCATTTCTCCGTCTTGCGCCACTTCGCGCGCCGGTTTTGGAACCACACCTGGAAAATGATCAGACGGTTAATAATTTTGTACAGACAAGTTTATTTGACTGTTAGGCACAGTATATAATTAGGTTTATATCCCTTCAACAAGTCCTTTTATTCGTCAGCTATGGGTAGGTAATGTTTTTTTCTTAATTTTACCCCCCTCTCGTGATTAATTTATTGATAGTTTATAGAAGCAAAAAAATTACATCCATAAAGTATATCACAAAAATACAGTATAACTTAAGTAAATTTGAATTTGATGATTTGCTTTTAAGAAGAGTCATGAACTCTAAACAAAAACCAAATTTTACTCTATTTCCATATTTGTAAGATAAGTAAGAACGGAATCCTAAAACCCATAGAGCATTTGAAATTTCCTGCAATCACAGATTGAATATAATGGAGGCCGAAGCCGATAGCGAGTTTGATCGAAGCAGCGTGTAATTATGAAATTTCTTGGCGATGCAACGATTTGAATTAAACGTTTCGAGCCGAATCGAACCCAGCCGAGCCGCTCGCAGGGGCTGGCGGCGGCTGGCGGCGGCTGGCCTCGATCAGCTTATTTGCATACCTTTTCAATATTCTACTTTCCTCTTTACATTTGCATAAATGATCCTTAACGTTATAGATCAAGGATCACGTCGTCTATACCTTGTATTCGATCATGATCACCTATCCATTGCAGTTTAATGTAGTGTTCGCACTTTATCGCCCGAAACAGAACAAAATATTTCAAATAAAATACATTTCCAACACTGAGTAATTAACTAACTAACATTATCTACATTAAACGTTACGTAAATCCCGCTATTTTGAACCGCGTATTAATTTAATTATAGTAATTTGTGTGTTTGTGTAGCGTCCAATCGGTGAGCATGCGGCACGGGCACGGCGCGGCGCGGCGCGGCACGGCACGTTGAGCAGAACAAACCAATTAGCAGGAACAAAACGCAGCTAAATTAGATTTTCAAATTTCCAACCAACTACGCTCTCCATACCTACTGCGGCTCTAGGGCTGGCGCGTTACGATTTTTGTTACATATTCGAAATGAATTACTTCACTCAGCCAAAAGGCAAGTTACTTCTAATAAAAATTGGCAAAACGATAATCCAGGTTGGTGGTATTTGCCGTATTGGGGCGGCTTAGAATACTGAACCCAACCCGGCAGTGCCGCCAGACCAGGGTGTCGTAACAAGCGATGGGAGTCGGCCCCAGTTTGATAGTAGAGCTGAAGCTCTCTCATCTCGCTCTTGTTGACACGGTCACGACGGAAATGTTATGGTATTGATTATTTGATGCCATTTTCAGTTTATTCATTAATTTCTTAACATCTATTTCTACCCATTTATATGAAGGTAAAATGTAAGCGTAACCGAATTACGCTAAGTTTAGTAGAACACTGTTATGATTGGCGTGACATCCAAATATTCACACACACTAGATCCCGACGGTCTCACAGTGTACACGTGGTAGGTGCGCGGCAGCCCTACGCGCGGTGAAACAGTTAATTTCTAATTAAATTTGTTAATTAAACTCGATCCGTTCTCCGCGCAAATTAATACTCCACCGGTATTATGTTCCGCCCGTCTGCCGTTCCGCATGCACTGCGTATATACATACATACATACATACTACTAGCATGCCTGTGTACTTTGGGCGCTCAGCTTCGTGTCGTACGGCTGTGTGAGGCTACGATTGAATTGAATAAGGCTATAGGTACGCCGCGTACCCGCGGGTACTGTAACGCGTACCGTACGCGTCACATTACCTGTATGATCACCACTCAAGGTTTCTGAAGAAATCATTACTACAATAGGAATCTGTATTTTAGTTTGCAATTGGTACTTGCAGTTTCATAATTAACTGGGCCCGCGATTTTTATATTCATACAAACTTACCTCTTTACGGGATGCATTTTACAAAAATCCTTTCTTATGTATATCTACTTATTTAAAATGTAGTTAACTAAACTAAATTCAAAGTTTCAAATAAATTGGACGTAACCATTTCTTCTTCCACGACCACTAGAGATTTGATTAGGAGTTGAAGCAATAACGCAGTTTGAAAAGTGTTTGTAAAAACTAAATTCGAATAAAAACCCGTTTTATTTAGAGCTACCTCATTTTATAGGAAACCCCTATACAGTCCAGGTTTCGTAGTTCAGGTCATCCGTCGTCTGTTGGTCACTGACTAACCGTTGACGTTTTATTAACTCGATACGAGTAAAAGGAAATAGAAAACCCAATTGTTCTATTAAGTAATCTCCATCATCCTGCAGTAACCGGTGCCTAATCGAGTCGGACGCGATCGGCGGCCGGCGTCCGCAGTCACCGCAATCTCGTGAGTGGATTACGCGATTCGTGCCCACTTACTGTCGCACTGTTTCGGGGATTACGCGGGATTACTGTTGGAGACTCGAGGTTACTTAGCCGATAAGCCGCCAGCCGATAGAAATAATCGACCGTGGAAAGGAAGGACATTAGTTGTCCTGAAGGCAATATAGTACCTAATGAGCTTAAATTTGTATTGTATCGGGATCAATGCGGCTCTAAAACTGACGCTATCTTTCAATAAACATGAAAGAAAACTGTTACATATACATACATAATTACAAGTCATTAACGCACAAGCCTACGAGCTCATCGTTAACATGACGGTTTGATGCCGATTATTGTAAAACAGCAACCTTAGTAAATAGAGATAAATATTTTTATGTTATGCATTTAGGTTACACTGCATGATCAAGTGGTAGTGAGAGCCAGTGGCTTGAACGTCGATATCCCGTGACTAAGGTTTGAGTGCTCATCTTGCACGCAGCTCTTGATTATACCTCGCTTTGGCAAGTAAACATTGTGAAGATGCAAATGCAAAAAAATGCAGGTTGCATGGCAGTTTTTCTAACCCTGCCAGCCTTTCTGAGGGACTACGACCTTTAGCTCCAAGAGACATCTGTGTCCTACTCCTACAGGATAGTGATGAGCTCTGATGACGATGTTTACAAACCGGCAAACATTTAAAGAAATCTGATGACAGCAATATTAAACTAACACTCCTTCGTTTGACAACAGTTTCATAACCATCAACCACCAACGTTGACAGGACAACAATTTATAGAAATGGGAAGTATAATGTATGGTGGAGACCTAATTTTCTTTTGTTCCGGGAGTGGCGCGTCGCCGCGGGCGGCCGGCGCGCTCGTCAGTTATTGATTGGACTGCTCCGGCCGGCGACGGGCAGCCGCTGAGCCGCCGCCGGTAGCGCCCGGATCGTCCCGGTCGGGTAATTGTTTGCAGCCTCCTCTCCAAATTAACTGTCTTGTAGCTGTTCACTTTATCGCTATCATAATAACACTAAATGATGGACAAATTTCAGTCTATTCTACATAGATTCTAGGTTTATTTATTATTTGCCCTACTTCCTAACTCTTTTCTTCAAAATTCCACTTAAATACTTACATAATGCATAGTTTGTTAATTTTTAAATTCTCTGTATTTCTCGTGCACCTTACCTCAACTTACTCTGCCTCTCGCTTCATATCTTAATGTAGTCTGGAAGAGATCGCTATGTAGTATCCCATTAAAAACATAACAAATGTAATCCTCGCAACGCAGTCCTTCCTACACAAAAACCAGCTCAGATATTTGAGTTATCCTATTAATATTATAAGTGCGAAAGATTGTATGGATGTATGAATGTTTGTTACTCTTTCACGCAAAAACTACCGAATGGATTTTGCTGAAACTTTACAATAATATAGCTTACACATCAGAATAACACACACATCACTGTCATATTATTACTAGTAAACTCCAAGAGTTGCATTGAATTTTTTCATTATTAACCATTATAAAATAATTTTATACCATTTACCAATTTAGTATAAGTTAATAAATTTTCTAATCAAGCTTTCTTAATGCCTGAGTCAAGGTGGAGCGCCGGCGGACAGCCGTTATCAATGGGGGCCGTCGGCCGGAGACAGAGCAATTGTGTCCGGATTACCGGGCCACAGCAGATTACACCGGTGGAATTACCGCCTGAGGCCTACGTCCGGGACGACATTCCGTAAATCTATCGTTACAACGAACACTTATTGCAAATTATATCATCGACCATCATGATCTTGGTCGTAGGACTCGTAGGAAGGAAAAGGAATGGAAGGGCTCGTAAAGGTAGGGAAAATTAAAGAAACGCGAGAATGCTGTTTCTGCCGGGAGCTATTAACTCAAATTGTTAAGTCAGCTAAACAATAAATTTTCTACTAGTCCACTGCCCAGACTGTCAGCTGAACAAGACAAAACTATTACATGCAGTTAAAATGCAGTTATAAAGTGCAACTAAGTGATAAAATCGACATAATATTACATAAAAGTATACCTTATCTGCATCTTGGTATCGTACACTCAAGAGCTTATATACGCAACTAGGTCATTGACCAAATCTAAACCTTAATAAATTAATTTAAATAGTACCGAATAATATTGAAGATATCGCGACCAAGAGCGATATGAAGTTTAATTAAGACATGGTAGATGATATCCCTCCGCCGGGCCAGCCGCATGGCACAGGTAGTCATTAAATGGAAGCTACGAACTACACGGCAGCAGTTCCGCTGAAATTACTGCACGCCAGTGTAATTGGCACGGGTTATAGCTACGTACAAACACGGCACGCATCTCCGAATTTCCTAATTAACATAGAGGCACAAAGGTTCCGTATAATTGTTAATTTGGCAGCACATTCACGCCCGTTAATGATGCGTAGCGCCCGTGCGAGCGAATTACTCCCACCCGACAATTTATTACTTGTATGTGACAATCCCCAATTATCGCGGGCCCCTGACCCGTTCGGCTGGTGGAATAACAATCGAGAAGACGAGAGGTCAGGGGCCGCTGGTCGCATTAGTTTAAGGGTCGTATTTGTAACGCTTGTGAAACAATTTGTTGGGTACGGCGGGATTCTATAGATCCACATGTAGGATTTGGAGTGAGGAAGCTAACCCTAATAACAACGGGTAATATTGAAACGAAACATCAATGTACAAGTTTGTTACCAAACAATCTATACATTCTTCATGAATGTACTGGTAGTACAAAGTAGTTACTAATAATAAATGATTTAATGTTCTAATAAGTATTAGCTGTAGACATAATTTTCAAGTAGCTAGGTAATATAAAAATTGTGATTTATCGTGTGTTTGATTTTAGAATAGTTAGTTTCTACTTTTTTACGTACCTATTCTAAGTTAATGCTTGACTACAATCCCACCTGGTGGTAAGTGACAATATGTATAGGTACCTAGTTAGTCATGGGTAGTAAAGTGTACTTACTTGGAAGCTTAATTTCTCTACTAATATCACAGATCCGTACTGATTGCTATGGTTATAATGGTAGAATTCGAGGAGATACTTTGTATGTGAGATTTGTTGTTATGTGAATTACATAAATAAATATACGGAAATATTCGTTGCCTTTACAAGATAAAAATATACATTTCATTTCGACAATATAATTCTGAGATATTAATGATTGACAAATAAGAAGGATCAAAGAAAAACTTAATGTATAAAAAATTATAAAAATATAATGTGATTTTTATATATGTGATTTCCAACAGGCATAAATTTTCGAAATCAAATGAAATTTAATAATATGATTACTTGTAGTCGTGCCCAATTATATTAAATCAAAATAGAAATAAATCTACAAAGACATTTGTATCTAGAGAAGATAGGGCAATAAAATAAAACTAGCAAAACAAACTTCTCAATTAACAATTGAGTCATAGAGACGCAATTTGCAATACCATTACGCGTACCCCTGTCGTCGGGCGCTTCAGCCCAAACATTTGTGTGTATTAACGCGGTACACTAAATAAAAAAAGCTCTCACATCCCCCTACAATATCTAATCCGCCGCACAAAGGGGATAACGTTTTCGCTAACAGAATGTTACAATCAAGGTGCTAAGCGGCCGTCCCCGGAGACGGGGTCCCATCGGGCACCCACTGGGTACCATACTCGGCCCGCTTTTACAAATACTATAATTGAATGTGATCGTTCTGTTGTTACTCTGGTATGGTGTGTTATGATTTCATTGTTTTAATGTAGTTCGTTTTATTAGATCAATGTAGGGATATTTGAAAATTATGATACATTTCGCCTAACACTGCTGCAGGTAATTAGGTATGTATGAAATTAGTTAACTCTGTAGCCGTTAGTTTCTACTCTCTTCTGATAGTGGAAAAAATAATGTTAAATTCTTAACATAAAATTGATAAATGGCTACATAAATCAGAAGCAGTCACTCTGCTACGGAGTAGGCGCCTCCTGAAGACTTATACGGCAGTAAATGATTCATTGAGAGACGTTAACAGCCCGCAGTGCTTGTCATTCCTTGTCGTCACACTCGTCGATTTGCTTAACACACTTCGGTACAACTAATTGATTAACGGAGCCGCTCGGAGCGAGCCGGGAGCCTCGCCGACGGCCTCAATTTATCAGCGCATTCAGCTCAAATGACGCCGTCATTCCGCCGGACAGTCAGCAATTTCATTACGGCAAAGGGCGCGTTCTGAAACCGGTGACAGTTTAAATAAGGCGAGTGAGCCCACAAAGGCGTTCTTATTTACGGAGTGCATAATTTCATTTCTTCGGTGGGCTTTGAATGGAGTTTTCGAACGGGGCCGCGGCGGGCGTGTCGACCAATCAGGTGCAGGCGCTCGCTAAATGGAGTTGCGATTGCGAGTCTGTTCCCAATTTGGCGGCAATTTGCGGCACAATACCGTCGCTGTGTGGCGAAGCCTCGTCTCGCGTCGCCTTAACAGGTTATTATTCAATTTGGGGGTGCGTTGGACACATTTTGATTAGTCAATAAGTTAATATGCGGTTAGAGGTAACGGGTTTGTTTGGAGCGGAGTGTGGCGAGCCACGCGTGCTGCTGACCTAACCGATTGTTAAGCAATTCTTGCTACTCTCCACTAATTAGTGGATACCAAATTGGCCGAGACGACCAATACGTTCATTATAATTTCCCAGTTAATTATACTCATTTCACAATTCTAATAAACTCGCAACGTTGCTAAAGAAAAAAGCATTGCTTGCATTAAAGTTATAACCAATCAATTTAAATTGGTGCCTTCTCCAATTAAATATTAATTTAAAGGGCTTTGATGTAATTGGAATCAAAACTACAAATACTTGGACGGAAATGAAAGTATAATAAAATAATTTGGCATTAAAAGAAAATATAACTTGAAGGAAATAAAAACTAAGGATATAAGTCATACTTATGCAAATCATGCAAATGTGTAAAATTACACACCAATAAACACCAAGTGGTTATCGAAATGATGAGTTAATGAAGTCCCCATTATATTCATTACTATAATGATAATAGTGATAACTATTTCATATGACGCAGTTACGGTTACGCAGTATATAACGTGAATTGGTTGTTACGAAACGAAAACATGCCTTGTGTTTAAGGTTTTACTAAATATGTTTTAATATTTACATAATCTAATAAAAAAACCAACAAGAGAACTTCCTTTTGTATCGCCGGGGTCAACGAACGATGCAATAAAAGCCTTAGCCAATACTTACCTAAAAGAGGGATGGCTCACCTCTGCCGACGCAAAATCAATATCGGCGCGATTTCATACTTCATAACTGAATTTTATTTCCTCTTTACGTACTTTCTCCCCTTCGTCTCAGACATTTACCCTAATCCGAGGGCGAATAGAAATAAACCTGTTATACAGGTACCGTTTCCTTCGAAAAGAAAACATTTTTGCACTTCCATAAAGGATAGAGGTTGAATATCGAACTACTTAGAACATGTTTATAATGAGGAGTGTCGGCTTAATTAACGAATAAAACTCCCCGAAATTACTTGATTGGAGTATCTTGGAATTACGGATGTAGGATATAGGATCTGTGGTTAGTTGAAATTTAAGGGTAATGTAGGAAAGTACATATAATGTTACAATATAACAAACTACTTTTAGTATGGTATTAAAATAAAAGGTAGTCTTATGAAGTGCGCAAAAGTATAAACAATTAAAAATAACTTCAAAAATATAGGTAATTGTAAGTAACTATGATGTTTCCTAGGTTGTCAAACTAAAAAAGCAGCGGGATAATATAAAAAGAGCAGATGATTAAATATGATTAGCGGAAACGGAAGCGTAAAAAGGCTTCAATTTACTACAAAACGCTGTAGCATAAATTACGCAAGTCACACGGCTAACAATGATCGAGGGTAGTAATGAAAATATAATGTTAACGAGAGAATGAGGCGACTTCCGACAGCGCCGTAGTAAAATAAACAAGACAGGCATGTCGTGGTGAAATTATATGCTCTGTTCTGTGCAACCGTGCGGCGCGAGGGACGGGTGACCGGCGGAACGACGACGAGCCAAACTCTTACTGGAAGAATGTAGGTACGCTTGTGAAGAATCAAAACAACTTTAAAGATCATTGATAAATGACCAAACGATGATTTATCGTGCACAACTGTAATTGCAAAACCAATCGAAATGAGGTTATTATAAGTATTTATTTTCCACCTGTATACCTATACCGAAAAATATAGAATCAAGTTATAACTTAATAATATAACAACATCTTTATTACATATTTATTGAAAATATCAAATCGATTACTAATACACAACACTCTATTACTGAAATAGTTTCTGTTACGTTAAGTGTTGTGGTATTAAATTGCCCGCTGTCGTCGCCGGCTCGAGCCGGTGGTCAACAGCTGCACTAACCAGGCAACTAGCGGGCGTGAATAAGCGATTTCGGGCAGTCGCTCTCGACAGCCGAGCGGTTTGCCCAATCGCCACGTAATTGCTATAATATCGGCCGATAATTCGCCCGACACGACTGACATCTAATCACCGTGCGTTTGTTTGACGAATTAAAACGAGAGCGCTCGTTATTGGGCTTTTTACCCGCCTTCCAATGGTTCACTCGTCAGCAATTTGAAAATTCTTGCCGAAATTTCGATTTAATAAACTCAGCGTACGCTAATCGGATTACTCTCAAAGGGAAGCGGAATCTCGTAGACCCGACATGTCCTTAATATGTTTTTTAATTACTGGAGCGGCCTAAGAGCCGATGCAACCGATGCGATATTCATACATCCGATTATCATATCTCGGCCGAGGATTTGCGTTATTGCCGAATTGATTTCAATAGTTGAGCTTATGTCCGTGTTTCCATTTAATATCGGAATTAAAACAGATTACTGCGATGAGATACCGAGCGCCATTCGAATTCATATCGGAAAAATTAGTCATCGATATTTCAATGAGCACGCTAAAGCTTTAGATAGCGATTTGCGCGACGCCGAATAAAATAATATTTTATTGCAATACGCAAAAATTGATATCCAAGTTTTAAATGCGATATCGGTTTATAAATTTTATCTGAAAACACTGATTTATTAATAACAATCTAGAAACTCTTTTATTTTAAAATTATCTATAATATTAGGATAATATCTCTCATAATATTAGAGTAGAGTACTACATAGTTCATCTCGCTGGCCAAGTGCGGATTCGCGGACTGAACACACCTTTGAGAACATTATGGAGAACTCTCAGGTGTGCAGGTTTCCTCACGATGTATTTCTTCACCGAAGCAAGTGATAATTAAATTCTATTAGGTACGCAAATATTTGTTATTGATGAAAATTATTATCGTCCTCGCCTTCATCGTCACTTACCATCGTGTGGGATTGTTGTCAAGCATTAACTTATGTAACAAATAATAGTTCTGGATTAAAACCTAGGCACCACTGTTCAGGAGTCCAAAAAACCACTTGGCGATCACTGCGTTGTTTCTGGATAATACACAATATTTAAACACAACATTTTGTAACGAGCATAGTGCAGCCAGATGAGGATGATCTTCACATCTCATCTCATCTTATCGCAAAAAACTTCGCACCACTGTGAATGAGACATGTGATGATGCGTCATTTGTGCAAGTGTCATGGTTTGCAAGGCGCACGCGAGGAACAATAAAGATTATGTGCGATCAAAAAATGCAGTAAATTAAATTCTTCGTTGTCTGTTGTAGAAATTACGTCTGCGGTATTTACGCATTTTTTTCTATTGTAATACGAAATGATGTAATACGAGTGTGTTGTGTTCGTATTGCAAATAAAGGTAAGGATCAACATCAAATGTGGTCGTGTCGTCGTCGTGTCGGACTCAGGTCGTTCGTTAGACGAAGGATCGATTATTGGTGATTTCATATCATTTCGTTTTCGATACCGAAGCAAGTGAATCTAGACCATCATAGTTTACTTTTCTACTTTGTGATCATAGTAAAAAGACTATTTTAGGCAGTTGTCCCACCGCCAACGCCTAGCGAGTAGCGAGTAGAGCTAGAAACTGATCTTATTGTACGTTTCTTGAGCGAGAAAATAGCCGATAGTTACTGAATTAAATACTAAATTACATAAAAAGCGCAAAATTGAAATTCCACTTTCCATTAATCTCAATTACCGTAGACCAGTCACACACGTAATCAATGAATGCGAGAAACAACAAATTAAAACGGAACGAAAACACTTGACAATAACATGTTAAAGATTGCCACAAAACCAACGTTTGGTTTCTTTCCACGGTATAACGATAACCAAACATGTGGATAATTTGACAAATAAGGAGACAATTCGGTGCGCGAGCAAACATGGACGGACGGACAGACGTTGGAATGCGGGGAGCAAACAGATTGCCACGGCCGCGGCGGACACTTGCGCCAACATAATCAGAACGATTGTTCCCATATTAGTCCAATTCGTGTGGTGTTGGCTCAGGCCATGTTTCGTCCAGGCGTTACAGCGCTCGTAGACTATCTGATCCGGCATCCGGTTTGTCGGGTTTGTAAACCATAAGTAGACACACCCCAGTCTATAAATCACCTTTAAATGGGCTATATCTACAGCCATCTGATTAAAGAAAAACAACATGTCTAATAATGTAAAATAGGACGCACTGAAAATCAGCACTTGGTGATTGTACCGCCGCAACCAAAGCTGAGCTCCTTTTGCGATGTATGTGAACGTTAGTTTATTTAAATTGACACTGAGCTTGACTTTAGTAATTTTCAATAATGATACGATCATTTTATCTCTCGTATAATATCGACTGATATCCTATAACTATTACCTAAGTATTCCCATTAAGTTCTGTAAAACAATGACTATTCGAAATACGAAAATGTTCAAGGCGACGTAGAAAACGTATCAATGTTGAAAATTATAAAAATGACATGTTATCTTTTACCGGAGCCGATATCGTATCGGATAATACAAGCGCTCTTACAAGTGGTGTTAACCCTCGTCCGACGAACACGGCGACAATGGCTTGTTAACAAATAAAAATTTCACGCGAGGATTGAGGGCTAATATTTGTTTACGTTGACGCCTATGGCTCCGTAGCGCTGGGGACTGACGCCCGCAAGTTGTTGCGAGATTAAGCAACGTGGGCATGGATCATTGTGGTGAACCAAAGAAACGTAGAATCCCCGCGCTGAAGAGGTCCACGATCTATCTGATCGGTGGTAGTTGAACCAATCAATCCGCACTGAAACAGCGTGGTGGATGCTTGCTTGCATGCTTTAGGACTCCTTTTGTACTCGTTAGACAGCAAAAGCGAAATAATTAGGATCTAATAAATCCGTATAAACGTTGAAGTCTTTGAATAACTAAGCTATATATACGTATAGGTTATTATAGGCTTATAGTCGCATAAGCCTAAAGTTGCGGCCACACACGCCAGGTTCCACGAAGTAAGGGCCACTCCACAATATTCCACTAATAATAATTACGCATTTATTTTCTTTCAAAACTTCACTTGACAGTTCGAGATGCATCCCGTGTCACTCTTTGTGTGAAGTGCCACTTTAGGACCGGCTCTCCTAAATCATTTTCACCTCCTTACCAGCTATGAAATAAGGTTCAAATCTGTCCGCTCTCGAGTTCTGTAGCCGCATCGTGAACACGGTTGTTGTACAAGGTGCCTACACGCTCATTAGTGTCTTATAAGCATAAATAATAATAGAGGGTCGTTTATTGTTAAAGTATTGCAACAATATTAAAATAATAACCCGATAATAAGGCTCTTTGTGTATCTCAGGGCACGGACTGACGCTTCGACGTTATTGTTAGTGGGTTTAAAGAACTGTCAGATATCTTCATATTTGTTGAAGCTAATAGTTTTTATAGCCGCAAGACAAATGATTAGTCGACTCACTCGGGCCTAAATGGTTATTATAACCTCAATAGGTATTTAAGAAACAATAACGCGAACGAACAGAATTTTAATATTCAAACTTGAGATGATTGTTTAGTTGATAATGGCTATTGTTGGAGCATTAGATGCCGAACGTTCGATCGGGAATGATGAATAGCAATCAGTGGGAACTTGGTAACCCATTTAGGTATAGGTACCTACTTATCTTCGTGCAGCGCGGCCGCGGCCGGGGAAAGGACAATCGCCACGTGTTTTGCTATGTATCAGCACTACATAGTATAAAACAAAGTCGCTTTCTCTGTCCCTAAGTATGCTTAGATCTTTAAAACTACGCAACGGATTTTGATGGGGTTTTTCTAATAGATAGAATGATTCAAGAGGAAAGTTTATATGCATAATATATTAAAGTTTTTCGCAAAATGAAAAATAAATTCGTGCGCTGGTTAGGTTTAACAATTTTGGACTTGGGTACTAAGGGACAGGTTTCCCGAAGCGAAGCGAGGGCGGGTTTATTAGTTAATAATATATAGTGAAGTCTCTGAGCGAAGGAAGTTGAGACTACTACTAACGACCATGACAAAGAAGCGTGATGCTTTGGTTTTTCATCATCATCATCGCAACCCATAACTGTCCCATTTAAAACACTGCGAGGAAACCTGTATGCTCCATACCTACTGTTCTCAAAGGTGTGTGAAGTCTGCCAATCCGTACTCGGCCAGCTTGGACTATGGCCTGTGCCCCTTGTAAGCTTGTGAGAGGTGACCCGAGCCCAGCAGTGGGACAGTTAATGATTGCAATGATGATGACGATTAATTAGTTACTTATGTATACTTTGTAAAAATAGAGAAGTTATGATAAAATCCTACTGGCCAGGGGAACAAACATTTGGTAATCCGGTTTTCTTGGTATACATGACTGTAGAGTTTAACAATACTTGTAACTGCTGAGTAAATATTTTTTATCTGCCCCGTGTAATTGGCCGAGTGGAGTGAAGTGTGTGTTTGCTTAGGCGACGAGTGTTGGCGGATCGGCCCGGTGCGCGGGGCCGCGGGGCCGCAGGGCCTAGAGCAGGCCTTTCTTAATAATCCTACCAAAGCGGCATGTCATGTTGTTGCCTGTATTTATACCTGTAGGGTTTGTCTAAGGCTATTTTCGACTACTTAAAAATATAAAAAATCAAATTAGTTACCTGTAGGTATTAGTTACCTGTAGGTAGATGGCCAATACTTTAGTTTTAGTGGTATTAGAATAACATTTTTTAAACAATATAATAATACATAAAACTCTCCCGTTACTGAGTGACTGACAGACAACGCACAGCCGAAACTACTGAATGCAAGAAGCTGAAATTTGGCATGTTGGTATGTTCCTTGGGGAGTGTAAGGAAGCACTAAGAGAAGATTATTGGAAATTCCGCCCTAAGGGCGCGTTCAGATAGAACGTCCGTTTTACAGGATCCGTTTTAAGGGGTCAGTATTTCCGTTGTGTGTGGGATTTTTTACTGGATCCGGTATACTGCGTGAAATCGCTCATACAACTACATGCGCTAATAACATATCCGTTTAAACGGACTAAACCGAAACTTTTTATTTCTTCAATTCAATGCAATCTCAAAGCTTAAATTAAATTATTTATAAATCAATGTAATGCATGTACCACTTTTAAAAAATTGCACGCCTCTTGGCATATACGGAGGAATGTTATGTACCTAGACCTAAGATCAGAAATTGTACCTGTATATTGCAATAAATTATGAATTATGAAAATTATGAATTATGAAATGGATTCACTTGAAACTTTGTATAATAGGTTCCTCAAGTGACGCAAGTGAGAACTAAGAATTTTGGGAAATTAAAAAGGCGCAATATTATCCGATTTTCGCGCAGGCGGCGAAGCCGCGAGTGGAAAGCTAGTCCGAGAAAAGAAAATGGCTTTATTAATTTTTAAAATAAGAAACAAATAGCAGGTGTACTGTGTGGACTTTGCGAAAATCTTTACGTTTGCATCTTGAAGTCCCGGAAGTAACATTACGCACGGAACAAGCACGTTTTTGTAATATCAAGTTCATAGTACCTATCTGCCCTCTGTGCTTAATAATAACAATTATTGTATTATATAGTAAGTAATCCCCCCTTGCTTCACTTCGGTATACCCTTCTTGCTCTGTTCTGTGGCCAAATCTGTAACTAGGTACCCATAGCCTGTACCCGAAACATTGCTTTTCACAGAACAACCATACTAAAATTTGTGTCTTATCCCGTAGGAAATGAACAGTTTCCGGGATCAAAAGTATCTTAATCTATTCAGTGAACAAACCATCAATATCAAAATATCTCTACATACTTAGAAAGAAATATGTATATTCCAAGATTGCAAAATTCTTTTATTAAAACTTATTTGAAGAGACTATTATCTACTTCGCGGAACGAAAAACTTTTGCCTTCTTGCACACGACACAAACCATCGACAGATACATCTAACACAAAGATTCAACGAAAATATTTCATTTTGTGTCTTCCAAACAACTTTATAGTTTGAAAAGGCTTCAAAGGATATAGGAAAATAGCGTAATGGGCAAACTGGAGAGTAGTTTGTGGGCCAACAGGCCGCGCGCGGCACTCACGTGGAGTCCAATTTGCGCCGCCTTGCCCACTAAATTGGAACCTCAAGTCACCCTTTCTCAAATATCATAAGTTGTTTGGGAAACTTGCTGGAACACTGAAATGTAAGGCTAGTTATTTGTCGGTGACCCTTGGGACGTGGAGCCTGCGACGAGGCTACGATTTTATTGCTACCTACTTGATACAACTGAGCTCTTGCAGTACGCGGTAAATATTTCAAAGAGATAAATCATTAAGATTAAGAATAATTATTAAGAATCCTTGTTCTTAATATATATGAAATGAAATTTTTTTTTTTTTTTTTTTCTTTATTTAAAGAGCTTTGTCGAAGATCGACAATGTCGCTCTGTAACAAGTTTGATGAATTATTTTATAATCAATCACTACGCCTTAATACTATGCTAGCTAACTTACATAGTGCTCTGGCGACATCCCCTAGGGGTTTAGCCAAAGCACTATTACATGAACCGACATCATATCGAGCGATTTCATTATATTTGGTAAAAATTTCTTGTCTGTACGACTCGTTATGTGCACACTCCATCAACACGTGGTATATATCATCAACAACATGACATTTCGGGCAGTTAGGTGAAAGAGTTTTACCCATCAAAAAAGCAAATTTGTTTGATGGAATGTGCCCCGCTCTCAGTCTTAAGGCCATCACAATATTATACCTATTCAATGAACATTTATCAATCCAAGATACTGACAATGGCTCACTCTGCACAGTCCTATACCATATTCCCTTCTCCTGGGACCGTTGGTCAAAATATTCCTTCCACAAATTAAAACAATATTTCTTAATAATATAAACACAATCGCTGTAGAAAGGCTTGGTCCGAACTGTAACCCCTTCAAAGATTGCTTGTCTGGCGAGACTATCAACTGCTTCATTTCCACAAATATTTACATGTGACGGAATCCACTGCAGAACAATATTTCTCCCTTTTGCTTTTAATGTTGCTATTGTGTCAAGAATCTGATAGGCTATCGGCATACATCGTAATGACGAGGTAATCCGAGCCAAATGTTGGAGGGCACTCTTGGAGTCTGATAAAATAACAAAGAAGTCGTTTTCAATTGACTCTATATAAGCTACGGCCTCATAAATAGCTAAAAGTTCTGCAAACATTATACAGCAATTGTGAGTTATTTTAAATTTCATAAAAGTGTCCGTCTGTGGGTCGAGAAAAGCAGCGCCAATGTCAATTCCTTTTTTAGAGCCATCAGTAAAAATCTTGTAGTAATCAGCATACTCCTGATTCAGGAATCGATTACATATTGCTGAAAGGTAGGAAGCGTTATATTTTCGTTTTGATTTATTAATTAAAGGGATATCGTATTTAATTACACCTAAAATATCCAGACCTGACACCCATGTATTTAAAGTAAACATTTCAAGTTGACCGCTTGTCTGTATCGGCATATCTTTGAATGAGTCGTTTATCTGTACCAAAGTAGGTTTTTTCTTTCTTTTCCATCTATTCATATTACAAAGAGAAGACATTTTATCTAAAATACTATCTTGTGCGTTACACGTTAAAGCTTTTGATTTTAACCAAAATTTACCAGCGAGGAATAATCGCCTAATATGTAGTGGACACAAACTAAGCTCGCTCTCCATAACATGGATTGGCGTACTTTTAATGAAGCTACCTATAATTCGTAAAGCTTGATTTTGGATCTTATCTAATTTGTATAAATGTGATTGACAGCTTGCGTCATATAAAAAACTAGCATAATCTAAACGGCTTCGAACTACTGCAACATATATCCGTCTTAAATGAACAGGATGAACTCCCCAACCTGGACCTGCCAAAACCTTTAACAAGTTTAAGAATCTTGAAGCTTTCTGTATAATTTCGTTTATATGTTTAGACCAACGTAGAGAACGATCTAACCATAAGCCAAGGTACTTGACATTTTCCACCACCTCCAAAGGCATATTTTGGACTGTCAAGACAATAGGATCTCTACGGCTAAGTGGACCTTTTTTAAATACGCAAACCTTTGTTTTAGACGATGAAATTTCCAAACCTAAGTCATTTAGCAGTACACCAAGAATATTTACTGAGTCTTGTATTTTAATAATGCATGTATCTAATTTTCCGGATGTAAACAGAACAAAGTCGTCTGCATATTGAGAAATAGATACATTAATAATATTTTTCATTATGGTCGTTGTGGCCACATTAAATAAAAGAGGAGAAAGTGGATCTCCTTGAGCTAAACCACGACCTGTTTGACGAGATATGTACGTGCCATTAAGCCTTATTTTAATCTGTCTGTCATTTAAGAAATTCCAAAGATAGGTGCAAAACTTGGAGCCCACTTTAAACTGATCCAAAATATTTAACAATACTGTAATATCTACGTTATTATAGGCGTTATCAATATCTACAAAGCATCCAACGGTTGTCAAATCTTTGCAGAACCCAACTTGAATACTACCCACTAGAGAGCTTAAAGAGTCAAAGCATGATCGCGCTTTTCTGAACCCTACAGTATTGACAGAAAATATATTATTTTTTTCCAGATACCATTCTAATCTTTTCTGCACCATTGAGTGAAAGATTTTACAGATACAAGATATAAGAGATATGGGGCGAAGCGATTTCGGAGAATGTGGATCTCTATTAGGTTTAGGGATTGGGACGATACAAATATCGCGCCATTGATGTGGCACAAAACCAGTTACGAAAAATTCATTATAAAACTGCAATAAAATACTTTTCACACTATGCGGAAGATTATTAATCATTGAAAATGATATATCATCACAACCAGGGGCAGTATCTTTTGATTTAATACATCTTACCATTTCCTGAATGGTGAATGCAGCTTCTAAATTAGGATTACGTGACTTAAAATATGGCTTTGGAGGAGAAACATAATCTGGACATAAATCGTTCAAAAGACATTGAGCTGTATTCTGGTCGACATGGCCCTTGCTCATTAAATTTCCTTTTAACCACCTCATTTTGTTCCACATATCATGTGTAGATGTACCATAATCAAGCGACGAGCAAAATGTTTGCCATGCTTGACTCTGGGCTTTACTTATTAACATCTGTGAATGTTTAATTTTCAATTGCAATGTGTTAAAATTATTGGGAGTAGGATTATGTCGAAAATTTTTCAAGGCTAGTCTACGAGCTGCGACAGCCTTAGACAGTTCGGGGTTCCAGTATGGTTTAGGCTTAAATTTACTTTGCGGGTTTTGAGAAAATTTAAAAAGAGGTATGAATCTATTAGCAGCGTCATTAATAATATTTATAAACATGTCATACGATGCCTGTAGATCATCTGAAATTGTAAAGTTACGAAATATACTTTCAAGATAGTCACTATACATTTCCCAATTAGCTAACTTAAAATTTCTTTTTATGTGTGTACTAATTCTAGGTTCAATTGTAGTCAGCATTTTTATTACAAAGTGATCACTGCCTAATGTTTCGTTTGTAACTACCCATTTGAAATTAATTGCCAAATCAGAAGAAACGATTGACAAATCAGGTGAGGACTTTCTGAGAACCCCATCAACCAACTGCACTCTAGTATAAGTTCCATCATTTAACACTATAAAATTGTAATCTAATAAACAATCAAAAATTTGTGACCCACGTGTGTCTGTTTTGTATGACCAGTCGGTATGATGTCCATTCAGGTCACCTAGTATGATTGTACGACTAGAGGCCAGTGAAAATAAATAATCCCAGTCTCTTGATGTTGTAATCGAGTCGGGCGGACAGTACACAGATATAACATTGTCAATTGAGTTACAGTTAAATATTCTTATATGAATTATTTCCAAATTACAATTATTAGCTAAAACAGGGCAAAGTTGAGCTTGAATCGATTTGTGTACGATAATTGCTACGCCTCCAAATGATTCATCCCTATCTTTCCTATAAATATTATAATTACTTACCTTTAAATGACTATCAGACGTGAGCCACGTCTCGCTTAAGGCTGCAATATGAATATGTTCTTGGATTAATAAATGCTCAAATAACCTTAATTTAGGGCGTAAACTTCTTGCATTCCATTGACATATATTAACATTGAGTTTTTTTGATCCTATGCTATCCATTTTTAGAAACAAAATGTTTCACAACAGCTGGTATGTCCGCTATAAACCTGAGAGCAAAAGATATACACCAATCCACAATTGTTGTAAGAACACACTTAATTTTATCTACAATGCCATTCCTTCTATCAAAAATTATGTCCTTAAGTTTTTGTAACAATATTTCAAATGATTCTGAGTTACTATTCCTGTTTTCAGTTTTCTCAGAACGACTATTTTCCTGCTGGTTTGTTTCATTTCTATCCGGATAGGCCTGGTTCTCGTTCGTTAACGATTGCGATAGCTCGGGCTCAGCCTCAGAGGAATTTAAAATATTTCTGGCTATACTTTTATTAAATCGTCTTGGAACTTGATTATTTCTTGATGTTTTTGATGGCGTACCTTTTTCCTTTATTGGAATTCCACTCCCAGCAACCGCTGCGTACGACAATTCATCACACGATACCGTGTCATTCGTTTCCATTATATTCAGTGGGTTACAATCACTGGTAGGACGTTCGACACATTCCGTTGCCACTGGTCTTGGTGAGGGAGGAACGTATAGTGTTAGCGCTTTTCGATAAGTACAATTATATTCCGACATAAGTTCCCTTATCCGCTTTTCTTTTTTGAATACAGGACAATTCTTCTCTAACGCCATATGACGACCGTTGCAATTTATACATTTATAATCGGTACTCTCGCAATTAGCGTGCGGTCCACCACACTTAGGGCATATTATCTTATTGGAAGGGCACATTTTAACTACATGTCCAAAACGCCAACACCTAGAACATTGCGTCACAGGAAAAACATATGGTTCCGTGATAATTTTCATACCGAAGAGATTTACATATGGTGGCAAGGATGAGCCATTGAAACTAATTTGGACAGATTCGCTGGGTGTCCATCCATCTTGAGTTCGTCTGTTAAGTCGTTTAATAGTTACGATTTGAAAGTGGCTGGAAATATTTTTAAGTAGGTCCTCCTCCGTGATGTCCAAATCAATATTTCTAATCACACCATATGACAGACCTACTTCCCAAGTTCTTTGACATCTCCACCCTAATTCTGCGAAGTCCGAGCAGCGACAAAACTTGTCAGAACTCAACTCATTTTCAAACGTAATAAGTATTTTATACGGGTTTATATATTTAACACGGCTAATATCTTGAATATTATAAGACTTAAGTAATTTCGCTAAAGCAAATTGTTTCGGCAATATCTGTTTACTGGTAACGCATATTTGTATAGGTTCGTCCCGAGATATATTTGTATTCAATCTATTCTTCTTCTTCTTGCTACTTCTCTCCACTTCTTGCCAAAACTCGTGGTTGTCTATGACACGGCTTCTTTTCTTTCTAATATATTCATCACTGCTTATCTCCTTACTTATGTTTGTAAATTCATCTTCCATCACATCTTCTGATTGTACGTCCTCAATTATAGTTTCTATCTCATCTACGTTTGAAACCAAATCTTCAGCCATTGTCAATAGCGCTCATATTCGCAATACGATAACTGATAAACAAAGGCGCACAATAACAACCGGCCGCTGCGCGAGCGCAGGTATAAAAAGAGAAAGGGATTGTTTACGTTGAAAAAATACACGAACACGTCTTAATCGCAGCACATATGGATTGTCACTGATGAAATGAAATAAAATTGAAAATTTTTGTCGAAATTGGTTTTCACAAACACTTTTCGAACGCTATGCCACCGCTTGTCATAGAGACCTTTAGAAGAAGTTGACGATCTTGGAAGAAGAAGGGGAAATGAAATAATGATTGAGGAATTTCTTCCGGCGTCTTCTCAATAATCTAAGAATGATAAATCACTTTTACGAAACGGTGATTTAAGCAAAAAAATACTTTCAAAGTATTGTAATAATACCTAAAACAAATGATTTTGAATTTAATTGGGTTGGGAGAGCACCAAACAGTGACCGTAACGTATCGGCTGCCTCAACGCACCGTACAGTCTCTCAGCGTGTTGACAAATTAATATTTCATTTAAACGTTTATTCGTTATTCGTCACGCACATAATTGACGATCGCAACTGCGCAAACACGGTATTGGGGTCGCGGGCGGTTGGCGGACTGACCCCACCGGCCCATCGTTACACTAGCTGAATTCGACGTTCAGACCTACTACGGAAATAACAACATTACACACTATAATTTATTTAAATAACTCACTCAGCAATTTATTACGTCTCGGTTGAGAGTCTCAACTGGAGACGCGCATTGTGTTATCGTATTTTGTAAATATGTAAGTCAAAAATAAATGGCCAACAAACTTGACGGTAAATAGGACAAAAAGGACATATAGCTTGTTTAAAATTATATAATGTCTAAGATCTACAAGGATCCCAAAATATCATTTATGTGGAAATCAGACATCGTTAAAATGCAAATATGACTGAAACGTCAATCCTTGTTCCTTGGAGTAGTTCAGTATTTTGGGCAATCTTTGTTGTTAGTGATGGCTCATTAGTTTATATTCATACCACGTAAAATATTAGGAATCTAATAGGTACGCTCGAGGATTATGAAGGTTGGAAATGTGACTTTTCTTACAGTGAAAATATCAGTTTAAAATAACACAGTATCTAAGAGAAAATAGGTATTGTAAGTGACGGTACGTTCAAAAATGTTGACCGTGTTAGTCTTAGTAGGTAGTACCTACCTATTTTATGTCTTATTGCTATCGAAGAGACGTAAGTTTATTATTATTATTTAATAAGATCAACTAATTTTTTTATGCAGAAATGTAACTGTGTAACAACTAACAAGTGCACAAGAGACGTTCTTGCAGTTGTAATAGTTGCCCACAACAACACTAAACGCCTCAAAGATTCGCTATTAACGAAGCCGCGCCGTAATAAACCGAGGCCAAGTCGAGGATGAGTTGTATGCGGAGTTGGGATAAAAATATCCGCGGGAAGCATCCTCGAGCGAGGGCTAACTTCTATTGAGTCCAGAAGTTGGTGCCGGGGACTGACAAAAGGATTGCTCTTGGGAATAAGCAAACACCGGCGGGACTCTCGGCTTGAGGCGAGACGAGGTAAATAAATGGCGGAACGCTCCTCCAGCGAGCAGCGTGGCACCAGTTTGGGATCGTTACGGTGATTTTAACACCGTCTCTGCAGTTTTGGCTCTGAAATATTCTTTCTATTTTCTTAAAGTAAACTTACTTCACTTGACAAAACGAGCAAATTAGAACTAAAATGAAAAAAAAGTTAATTCTAGTTCTAGTTAGAACCTCCGATATATCGAGCCTTTTATTTATTTTCTTCGTCGTTAATCGAACAGAAAATATTGGTCATTTAAAGTTTAATATTCAGCTTCAAGGACCTGTGATTTTGAAGATTATTAGCTGTTGACCTTTTAATTACCGACATGTTTTTTAACCAGCTTCAAAAAAGGTTTGACATTTTATGTAACCAATTGTTAAACGGTGTAACAAAATGTAACTGAAAATCAATCGGTCCGAAGGAAAGTTGGTAAATATTTTCCTGAGCTTACTTCCCCAACACTCCAGCTAAACCTGGCGGATAATGCCGCAAATAGACCGTCGCCGCATCGCCCGGCGCGGTACCGGCACGACCGGTAAATAGCGGAGGCGCTGGTAATCGACTCGACAGGATTCGACTGTACGCTCGCGCCCGGCCGCCATCTTCACGTGTAGAGCAGGGCTTTTCAAGTCAGATACCTTCGCAATCCAATTTAAATTAAATCATACTGCAGGGCCGCAAAAATAAATAAATGTTCATTTGTCAATTACCGAGAATTCCCTAATAATAATTACAGGTTTATTTATAAGTGTTGCCATTTTATAAAATATTTATGATGCTACACCAAAAAAGAAATAAATAAACCTACTTATTATACCAAATCTACATATAAAAGTATTTAGTATGCAGGGGATTTCGGGGGCGATAAATCGATCTAGCTTAGTTTCATTTTTCCATGTTTTCAGTCAATGAAAAACTGCTACAATATCATCAGAATACGATACGATCATCAGAATACGATACGATCATCAGAATACAATATATCAGAATACGAAGGTAAATTTTGCCACCATCTGCAAGGTTATAATAACTCAGCTGGGACATCGGGCGGTCCCGAAACCGGAAGACCCGGTTAGAGTCCAGATGAAAAAAAAATACCGAGCAAAGCTTGGTCACCCAGGTACTATTATAATTATATTTTGCAAAAATAAAAGTTTCTATATTTCTTTCGCAATGCGTTAGCTTCTAGTTATGGATTTTGATCTTTATTAATGACAAGTAAGGTTCACAAATCATCCGCACGTATTTCCGCACCTTCTAAATTTTCGGTGCACCCGTGTACCCACTCGGGCGCGCGCGGCGTTGCCGAATTGCACTAAAAGGACTATTACTCAAAAATGTTTTGCCATTTTACCATTTGCCATTTTGGGCGATGCTTTTTGGGGACGCTTTGTTTATCGTTTATCTCGCCTCTTGTACGTAATGCTCTTTTTCGATAGCTGCTTTGATCTGCACGAGTTTTGAAATGTGACTCTTGTCGGAAATGTTGTTGGTATATCAATTTAAAGCAAGTGTTCTATGTTATTTGTTAATCTTTACATATTACGTAGCTACAAACTAGTCAGTTCGCTTCAGGGAACCTCTACCTCAGTACCCGCTTCCGATACATTGCTATGCAACTGTTTGAGCATTTTGTAGGCATTGAGTAGGTATACCTAATCCTTCAAAGAATATTATAATTTTTAAAGGTCACTTTCTATTAAAAGATTAGCATCATAATGATTATTACATAAAATAAAGTAGGATACATACTTAAAAACACTATAAACTAACTAACCACGCTTCGGGACCCAAACTCGTAACAATAGATTTAAAGCAATTCGTAATAAAATGACTGAACAAGTTTTATTAGTTGTCATAAATGTTTCGGTCCATGCAGCGTGTTGTAAGGGTTGTACCGACAGCAGAGGCAAGGAGTTATACCAACACATTTACCGCTGCGCCATTTACCCGGTACGAGCGATTGGGTCCGTAAGCGGGCGACGGGCGACGCGACTGGCCGCGTCGGATCGCATCCGTTACGGCACCGTGTCGTATGCAATAAACAAAATTATTGCAACACAAATATTGAATTTAATTTACATACGTAAACGGAATACAATATCATCATACAGTTTTATGCATGGATGTGAAACACAGATGTAACTGACTATGTGTAAGTTGTTACTGTACGACATGTAAACATGTCTCGGTTGGTTCTAGATGGCTGGTAGCTCGCCAGCCCGATACCGACAGAGTAAGGAACCTTACCACCTACCAACCGGAGAAATATGACCCCATAGCCCACCCTTTGTTCAGCGGATGCACGATGCGAAGATTAGGATGACATCGATTCAAGGTCGGAAGGTTGTTATACCAAACGAAGACATCTAAAATACGACAAAAACTAAAGATTACTGAGAGCCATTAATAAAGTAGATGTAGTAAACAAGGTAGAGGCCATCGCGTGACACCAACGCGGCACCGTGCCGTGCCGTGACGTGACGCGCGTTCTAATCGATTGTCCCGTGTCGGTACTATTGTGCCACCAGCCCTTTGTTTGCCCAAATTGATTACTCGTGGGACAATGCCGACACCGCTAATATCTTAATTACGATTAGATTTCATATTGCTACTAATCTGTTTATTGCTTGTATTTGCAATTTAATTGTATTGGGAAATTGTTAGATTTAAAGACAGGTAGCTAAGTATATTATTGTGAACAAAGTTGTAAATTAGTACAAAGTTTTTGGTGGGAGTCAAAAGAATTACACTTGTCCTGCTTATTGATATCAAGATATAATCGTAAAATAGAGTAGAGATAGAAATTTAGGTATTAATACTTAGTTAGGTAACTGAAAAGTAGGTCCAACGTTATTAACAGAATAAGTATCAACTGTAAGTTCAAAGTAGATTTAAATATGACGACCAGAGAGTCAGTGATTTGCCAGACATGTATGGACAAAAGACCATATGGTCTTGAGGTGAGGTGGTGACGTTGAGTGAGGTGACGTGGTTTACTAATTACATAACATCAACAATATCATATACAGTTGTTGAGGGCAATAGGACAGCGGATGACTGGGTGCTGGCGGCGAGGAATGGAGGTACATAAGGTACGATGCCATGAAAACGACTCGCGATGAGACATTCAATATTTTAATGAATTTTATAATTCACAATAATAATCGCAACAAAGATAGTTCAAAAATGCATAATTACGGTGGTATGGAATAGAGCAGTGTGCAAAGTAGGTGTTTGTAATCGCTAAGGACTATGGTTTTGAAGTACATAATTATTTAGAAAGTTGTGTGATCGTGGCATAATTTTGCATAAATATTTGCGGATGCTAAGGAAACTTGCGCGCTCTTTAATTTACTTAGTTTATCTCGTCTTTTAAGTTTAAACCAAATATCAGCTATAATTAAAGGCTTTCATCTTATAGTGATTATGTATCGTTTATGATAATATCTATATTCGTGCAATAAATGATTTTTTTCCGTAGTCGCAGGCCGCAGCGCGCGGAATCCTAGTCCTACAAACCGTAACACAATTATGTCATTTACAATATGACTCTCGACGAGAGGCTGTAACAAAAAACTGGTTCAAACCGGCCGCGGCCGTTCACGAACACATTAACTTGCCACACTGCGCGGAAAGCGAACGCAATAATTAAACGACGATAACTAGACCAGCAATGGAGGCTGCGCGCCGCAAGTAATGCACTTGCATGTATTGTAATGTTACAACAGAACTGTTGTAACTTGAAGTGCTCTATCTTGTTATGTATACTGAATGTGAGCTGAATACGTTCGCATTGGAACATTTGAAAACGTTTTATTTCGTTTTCTTCAAATTTACGGACATTTGGTAGTAAGTAATTTTTTAATATTCTAGTTTCATATGTTGGTTACGATACTATCCAGCAAACTGTATTAATATTACTAAAAATAAAATGGTGTTATTGTTTAACAAAATAAATAAGGCTCCCTAAAAATATGTTGAATGAAAGGCTAAACAGATTTTTTATATTGTTGTACTTAGTTGTAGATAAAATCTCCTACTACAATTATTATTATCTAGTAATAAAATGGAAGAGACATTAAAACTCGAATTCACCTCATCAAAATACAAAGCTATGTTCGAGGCGCGGAAAATATTGCGGGAGCCACAACAGCTCGTCGAATGTAATGGACAATATCGGAAGAGTTGGTCGCTCCACTCCACTCACCGAGCCGAGAGTCCGCCGTAGATTGAGCGAGACGTCCCCGGTCTCCGTAACGCGGTACCTGTTATAACTTCGCGTTAGATTCGCCCTCTCGGCTTTCACTAACTTCCTTCTCGTTCACTTCGGAAACTAAATTTAAAACGATTTGCATTTCCGTGCACCAGACTCTCGGTATTGAAGCCGCTCACCATAAATGTTAAGTGTGATGGAAATTATTGATAACTTAAAGGTAAGTAGTCTTTCGGACTACGCTATGTTATCATAAATTATTACAATTGTAATAAAAAAATAACCAACTTCATTAACGAACTGGTTTTTAGCAATGTTAACGATACCAACAACAATATCTTAAAACATGGTTCAATTGCTCCTCCGCTGAGTAGTTAGTTCCACCTTTAATCATCAGAACCCATAATCAGAACGGGATCAAAAAATGATCTTTCAAATAAAAAGAAAAATATATTTTTTCTAAATCGGTTCTGAAGTTATAAACATAAAAATCGCATTGCGAAACTCCTCCTTTTTTGAAGTCGATAAAAACATATATTTTATTTGTATGAATAAATATCATCATCATCATCATCACAACCCATAACTGTCCCACTGCTGGGCACGGGTCTCCTCTCACAGTGTGAGGGGTATAGGCCATAGTCCACCACGCTGGCCAAGTGCGGGTTTGTGGACTTCACACACCTTTGAGAACATTATGGAGAACTCTCAGGTGTGCAGGTTTCCTCACGATGTTTTCCTTCACCGAAGCAAGTGATAATTAAATTTTTATACGCACATAATTTTTGAAAATTAATGGTGCGTGCGGGGTTTGAACCCGGACCCTCCGGTTCGGCAGTCCAACGTTCCACCACACGGCTATCACTGCTTTTATATATATAATAAATATAGCTCTTGAATAAATATACCTATCGGTAAATAATATATTATTTTGTATTTCTCATCTCATAAAGAAGAGGCTCCTTAGCACATTAGATTATAATTTGTGCAAATTGGAGAGTACTAAATAAGTTTCAAACCTCTCTAAAAATACTTTGTGTCTGAAGTAGATTAAAAAAGATTGACTACCATTTCGTAATACGCTGCACTATACTTAATAGTGATGTAATTTACAGAAAAAGGGCCATATATCGGACCGAGTTCTAATGGATTTGAACTGGATTCCGAGATAATCGCAAATAAATAAAGCCAAAATCTAGTTACGGTAAGTGATGGCCGGTTTAAACGGTGGGTATATGCGACAATAGCGGCGGACGGTGGCCTGTCGCATTGTGGTGGCGGTCGCGACCAGCAATAACGGAATGGCGGGCAAATCGAATCAGCGGAGACGGTGCGGCCAGCGCGTTAGCGGGCGACGGGATTCGGATGTGGTGCAAGTGTCAGCCGAGGATTTCAGGAAACCTTCCCAAGTTTATTAATAAGGTTTTTATGGAAAACGATTCTGATAATTCTGTGCACTAGTGTTCTATTTTAATCATAGAATTAGTTAGGTTTTTCAGGAATAAACGTAAATCCTTCCTTCGGTTGTGACGCGGATTTCTGGCGATTACATCGCATTGACAGTAGCGCTGTTTTCGTTCCTTTTTGATGGGATTTTCGACAAAAGTTCTATAACTAGTTAATGTGTTGAATTTGTGTTCCAAGTATAAATTGCATCATTTTGTAACGGAAGTAAAAACTCGGAACTTATTCACGTAATATCGATTCTACAAGGCACCGTCAAAAAGAATCCGGTGAATCCGCTACCGCCGCCGCTTGTGGCTTGCGGCACCATAGTCCATTGTAGCATTGTTAAGTCGGTAAGTCGCGGATATATCTCCATTACGACTCAATTCATTTGGGCGTATTGTGGCGGCAGCGGCGGGCGGGAGTGATTCCGAATTTACTGGAAATATGTAGTCGAGTCGAAAGTCTTCAATTGGAATAAACGACCGCACGATGTCATCCCATTTACGGTATTAATCTTATTTATAAGTATTAATGGGGTTGAATCTAGACGTTATAACTTCGTCATTGTGTTTTATGGTCATAGACACGAACGCAAAGAGTTAGCATTACCGTTGGGTCAGTAAGTTAACGTAAGAGCTTCTGTATTGATGACTAAGATGGTCCAATGACTAAGATTTATTCCCCTTTTTGATGAAGGTCTAGGCTACGGTTAAGGCTTACTTACTTTGCAAATCATGAAAAATGTGTGAAATTCTTAATTTCCAATTTAATATCCGCATATTCTGTAGGTTTCCTCAATATAACCTTCTAACAGGCACAAAAGAAGTCCAACTTAGATAAGTAGCTTAACTTTCGAACCACTATGCCACCACTGAACAACACAAAAAACATTAAATAACAATAACGCATCAAAAGCAAACCAATTTGGGCGGTGCTTCCCCACAATCCCATCACGGGGGACGCGCGGACACGTAATAGAACGGAAGAAAGAATAACAAAGTCGGTCATTAGAGATATTATATGATAATTTAACGAACGGTGCCCGGGCGGCAGCGGAGCGGCAACGGAGCGGTAACAGTGTCGCGGCGGGGCGCCGGGAACGCGTCTCGTTAGGCGGCGGACACACGGAGGCACGTGGCGACTCTGTAATCGGCAATTATGTCGTTGGGGCCGCGGTACGGTGCACGGTGGAGCTTCGTGCTTGGGCACGTTTGCGACAGTGGGCGATTGCTTCGCTCGGCGGTCATCAAGAGTGGTCGATTGGGTGCTTGTTTGGAAGACTTTTTTCAGATTCACTTTTGCCCGCGCGGTGAAATTCACTGTGCATTCGCTGTACGTTACGTCATGTGTTGTCTAGCTTTAAGCTTCTCTTATGTATCCGACATTTGTGGTGTCTCTAAATCATGGATGGAACGAGAAAAAAAACGATCACGCTTATTTTTAAAATGAGTTGTGCGTAAACAGCTTTGCTAAAGACAGGAATATCAAATCATTTTAATCAAATGTTATGTAACCAAAAACATATCCCAAATGACCAAAAACAGCAGGTCATTGATAATACCTAATTACTTATTTTAAAAATAAAATATTTGAAAGTGACAACTACATTTTTTACAAGTAAAATAAATAATTAGTCAGACTGCTGAGCTAGTGCGTGTGTCATTAGCGGTGGATCAGTGGGGATCAGTGGGGTTCAGTGGCGGGGGTGGCGGCGCGCGTGTGCGGCGGGCACTTGCTCGGGCGGGATAATAGCTCCGGACTTTGGTGGATACTTGGCCTGTTATTGTATACAACTTAATGCTTCAACAACACAACAACAGCAAGCAGTGATAGCCGTGTGGTTGAACTTTGGACTGCCGAAACGGAGGGTCCGGGTTCAAACCCCGCACGCACCACTAATTTTCAAAAATTATGTGCGTATTAATATTTAATTATCACTTGCTTCGGTGAAGGAAAACATCGTGAGGAAACCTGCACACCTGGGAGTTCTCCATAGTGTTCTCAAAGGTGTGTGAAGTCTACCAATCCGCACTTGGCCAGCGTGCTGGACTATGGCCTATACCCCTCACACTTTGAGAGGAGACCGGTGCCCAGCAGTGGGACAGTTACGGGTTGTGATAATGATGATGAATGCTTCAACAAGGTTCTACATTTTTAACTTGTTCTTTATGTTTGGTGGGGTGCAAACGTTAGGGATTCAATGAAGGACATCGGCTGTCTCGCATAGTCAAGAATTGTCTTTGCCCTACAATTATTGGTTTGATTAAAATAAGTTGTTAAATTGTTGTTATCTATATAACTTTTATATTTCTTACTTTTGAAAATTTTAAACTTTAATGATAATGAAAAGCGGGATTTTGAAACTTCCTAAGTTGACCCCCCAATGAACTCCATCAATACTCAGCTAATAGTATTAAAATATTACAAAGTATTTAAATGTTATTTTAAACTAGATTTCCCCCTCAACTTCGCCCGCCAATTTCAAAAAATCCTTTGTTAGGGCTCACGTTTGCGTCACTTGAGGAACCGGATAACCTAACCTAACCTAACCGTCATTCAAGACGTGAATCCATTGAAGAAATAAAAAGTATCAGTTTATCCCCTTTTATATCCCATATAAGGGGGGGGGGGGGATCTCTTAGTGCTCCCCTACACTCCCCAAGGAACATACATGCCAAATTTCAGCTTCTTGCATTCAGTAGTTTCGGCTTTGCTACATTGTCTGTGAGTCACTCAGTAACGCAAGAGTTTTATATAATTATATTGATCGATGAGGATTATCAATGACCTTTCAATGACATTATTTACCTACTATAGGGACATATAACATCAAATTCCGAGACTTTGTAAGGAAAATAATGTGTTAACATCGGAAGTGTTCGTAGCGTGTTTACGTCGAGACTACCCCCATAAACTGTAGCCACATAGACAGGCTTCATCAGAGGGCGGCCGCGAGCTGCAGCCAGAGCCAGACGGACCCCTGCCGCTCGAAGGCTCCCTTCGCCTTCTCTCATATTGTTATCGTATTTCATGCTTTAAATTCCTGAACTCCTTGTCTACAGTTTACAAAATTTGCGTCTGATACTTTTATAATGAGCGACATTTTGCAACTGTTCACTATACATGATAAGTGGGTATCTCTTCGGGTGGAATGTGATTACTATTTATACGATGAGAAAAATAATTCAGTCAGTTAGCGGTCTTATCCAGACTTTATAATCATATGAACATTAAAAAAATATGACTAACTATGTGTGCTAACCCTAATCTATCCGAGAATGCATAATTATACCTGCAACAGTCAAAATAATATTTTCAACCAAAAAAACAATTTAATTATTATACAAGTAGTTAGTTACAAGTTCGAGCGTTCATTTCCCATTTTAAAAATCATGACTCAGACCTTACCAACTGCCTTTTTAACGTAAATAAATGACGACAAGTAAATTTTCACTGACACTTTGTAACTGACTTCATGGAATCGAATTAAACTTTTAAAAACATAACGCATTTAAAATTCGATTTGTAAGCACTCGTAACGTTGAATACGTCAACACAATTATCCCCCCTGTATAATAATATTGCACGGCATAATGGTATGTAACGTTCATACATAAAGATGATAATTGTATGTATCCTAGAGGGATGTTATTAAAGTTTGCGTTGCAGGGGGTACGATAATGAATATTAATAGTAGACATTATGGGACAGTGCAGACGACAAGTCGTACAGACGACACGCGTGAGTTAAATGTTTATGGATATAAAGAGTCGTGTTTTGCTTACTCGATGTACGGTCGAGGGAGCTAGCAGCTAGCGGCCAGTAAATCATGTTTGGTCTTTTTAACAATGATTTCGAATCAATAAACATCGTAAGAAAAGAAAAATATTGATAGCTTGTTGGCATTCGGTAAATTAGTCTCGGTTGCCAAGAATATTGCAGAGCTGAAGATAAATCTAGATTCGCAATCTCTTATGTTAAAAATTGTCACATATTTTATCTTTATTATGATGTGGTAGCGATTTTGTTAATAAACGCAAGGTGTGGGGTTCGATATTTATGTGTATAGGTTAATTCTTAGGGTACGATTGTTTGTAATGCTATAATTGTTAATTTCAGGTAATTCAAGTGTGTGCAAATTTGTATCTACATGACTTTAGAACTTTTTGTGAATTACACTTCATTAAATGAACGTTTTTGTCCCGTGACTGTATTGTAATCTAATAATATAATATGTGAATATTCGGCGTAGTTCTCACATTAACGATTAGCGAGGGAGTCGAGTTCTCCCTTAAGAGCGTTTATGGTAATTATAGTCATTGTGAACGAGGTCGCAAATGATCGTGATTAATAGATTTGCCAAACAAGTGTTTGGGGGAGGGAATTAAACTTTTGTTTACAACTACCGTTGGTCACAAACGTTTTGAGGGAAATTAAATAATGCATTTTTTAATTCCACATTGGAAAAACATCACTGCACTTTTTTTTTACTTTTTTTAAGTAAATGCTTGACTACAATCCCACCTGAAGGTACTCGTAAGTCTTGTAGCGATGAAGTCCAAGATGTTGAACTTTCACTTCTCGTTAAAAGTACCTACGAATATTCATTTAGAATGTTTTCGTTCATTGGGATGAAAATCGATTAAATCAAAGTAATTATTTTAATTAAAATTAAATATCTTTGTATTTGACGACTATCTTTTATCGAAAATGAGGTCCTGTCGACTAAGTATTTTAAGTTTTCGTTTTTTTTTTTATGTAAGAACAAGTTTGAACAAAGAACGGGTTTAATACGTGGTGGCGGTAATTCAGTCGATAACAATAACCTATAACAGTTGTAAGTAATAAATATGGGTATTTACAAGAAACTTTTATTCCTATTCCTGAGAATATAATATTAAAAAGAAGAGTGGAGAAAATTGTAATAGCTACACTCACAATACAAAAGACCGAGTTATTTTTTCAAAAAGATAATTTTAGATAAACAAATAAGTTTGAGGCACTGGACCAGTCATTATTACACGTTTGGGATAACGGACCGCGGGGAGGATCCCGCGAGGGTGGTTTACAGTGCGAACAAGAGATTATAGCGCTTATTATATCGAAATAAGGTGGTTCGGGCCCGCAAGTCAGTGCTCCGGCGTTGTCATTTATAGTTCATCACATAAATTGATTATTACACATGGAGTACGGGGATAAATCAGCTGTAATCGGATTAGGGGGCTGGTACACCCGGCGCGGCGCGCGGCGCGCGGTTGCGGTCCTTATTAAATTGCTTTTGTACATTTTTATGCGATGATCAGTGGCTCGGCGCGCGTCGTTCGTCTTTATAATGTCTGTGCGCTTCGCTGAGGTTACGTCATTATGTTAACTGTGATTTATGGTTATTTGGTTTTATTTTGTTAATAAACATACTTATAAGTTATTTAGGCTTGCGGTATCTCTGTAATTGTCACCCAATAATATTTTTTTCACTCTAAACACCCTTATAAAGCGTTAACCATAAATTACATTACATGTTTTTGTTTACTATACATATAAAATCGTTGGTTGCCCTCTAGCCATTAATGCAGGAGACAAGTCTCTCCTCTTTATTGAGGGCATACTTCCAAATGCTTCTCCACTGCGGATTGGTGGAGGGTTTAGTGGCTAACCCAAGTGTGGGAAGTTTGTATGCTGACCGAAACCTCCGACATGGCCTAACGACTGCTAAGATTACACCCAAAACACGAAAACGCTCAAGAAATTTTGTCAAAATCAGTTACAACTCCAACTATCGACCTCGTCTAATGTTGCTCAAGTCATTCGATCATTGGTTACTTGGTAATAAAAATAATTTCTTCGGAATGTATTTAGGTACATTCATTTCCTTACAATAAGTAGTTGAAATTCTATTTTATTATGTTTTTAGTACTAACCATCTGTGTCGAAGTCCCCAAACGTTGACATACGGCTTTTTAATCAAAATGGCACTCGAGTCGGGCGATACCCTATAATCCGACGAGAGGGGATTACAACGCATCCTCTAACAGCTCTAACTGGTAAACAACCCCATTAACTTGTAAATTCTTCTTAACAATACTCTTCATTCAGTGACTAAGTAGGTATTATAAGTATTGATGAATTATTTAATAATTAGAAGGTATTAAACTCTTTAATCGAATACAACACTACCTACTATCGTACTTAGAGTATAAAACTCTTTGCGTAAGTTTAGACACCTTGTTTTCTAACTAGAGCAGCATAATTATATCTTTTTTAATATCTTTACTCTTTATCTTTTCTGATTAGTATTCTGGACTACCTCTGTCTATCGTCACTAGGTAAGTATAACTACTCAGGAAGCCTACTTGGACTTATATTATTCAAACTAAAAGTAAAGAAACTATCTACAGTTGGTACATATATTATCACATTACATGTACCTATGTAACATATTTATTTTCTTATAAGAAATGCTATACCTATTGACGTAATTATAATATTTCTGATCTCAGACGTAGTCATAACTCTATTTAAGTAGGACTATTAGAATAATTAGTTATCTAATAGATGTCAATACTTACCTAAATGTGTAAACTCCGCATAAAAAAATCGAATATTGCAAGGAAATATAAGGTTTACATCGCCGAATCTATCATGTTCTTTAAAAGTGAAAGATTTACCTACCATGGGTTTTATTATTTTTCCTATTTAAACAGATTGTTTATCTATTTTCTAATATTATTACGAAATCATTAATATTATTATAATATAAAATTATAAGTTAATGCTTGATTGCAATATTTGCAATCCTACCTGTTGGTAAATTGTGATGTAGAGTTTCATATTCTAGTCCTCTTTGTAAGATTATGTTCCTACATCCGATTTATTTAAATTGTAATAATTATGTAGGTATGTGCGTAGCCATTATTGAACCTCACGCGAGTCTGGCTGTCGCACAGTTTTTTCTGAATTGGTAGCATTTTCTGCCAGTCAATCTAAGGCAGGAGAAGAATGACACGGCGATTGCAAAAAAGTAACAGAGGGCAGAAAAGGAGAATTAATGATCATGTTATATCGAGATATGTATTTTATTTGTTCTTTTTTATTTCATTGGCGCCAACGCGTCAGTGAAACCTTAGGTGTCACTGACGTCGGTGACATGGACCAGCATGATAGAGTGGCTCGTCTACACGTACGTCTCAAAATAATGCATTTGAGACCCGCACCGATATCGCGTCAGGCGGCTAAATGCATTTCCGCGGAGCACATTGCTTGCCTGACTGCACAGCACACAGACAGTATCCATCGCCGCCAGCCGTGTAATTGGCGAGAAATATGATCATCGCCGCTATTACCGACGGCGTCGGTACCTCGGGACGGATGTAGGTACCTACCTATACCTACACGTCGGTCGGATGGGCGTTCAGCTACAGTGATTAACATTACGAGGCACGATGATACGGTTCAACTTAATGGATGGTGAGGAAACAATGAGACATCTGTATAGATTCTCCATAATGTTAACTAGAGGACATGGGTCTTGTGCTGTGCTGTTGTTTGGATGATGAAGGGATTTAAAGCATTAAGAAAACGTCCACAGCAGACGAAGCAAGACAAGGACACCCGACCTGGGTAAATTATTTTATGGATTACAAATGAATAGGATTTTTTACCTTCAAAAGAGTCACGATTCTATTTTGAATACTTAAATATTAAGGTACTTAAATATATTAAACTCTAAAAACCTTGTAGATACCTACCTAGGTAATATTTAATAAACAAAAGTGACGATCTTAAATGAAATAATGAAGTACCTACCTAATACTTCCTTATTATTAATAAGTAGGTATCCTATATATAGAAGCGCTCATAGCCCGGCGGCTTGCGTCGATCTCAAGTGATCGACAAAGTTAAGCAACAGCGGGCGCGGTCGGTAGTTGGATGGGTGACCGCTAGTGGCAAAATTTCTTGAGCGCTTCCGTGCGTCGGAGGGCACGTAAAGCCGTCGGTCCCGGTTGTTACCATATGGTAGCAGTCGTTAAGCCATGTCGGATACCTTCGGGCGGCTTAAAAATATCCGACACTTGGGTTGGCCACTAACCCCTCCACCAATCCGCGCTGGAGCAGCGTGGTGGAGTATGCTCTAAGCCTCCTCAGGTATGAGGAGAGACCCGTGCTCAGTAGTGGGCCATCAATGGGTTGAAGCCAGCCAAGCCAGGTATCCTATGTTTAGATATTAAAGAGTTTATTTAATTTGTAGCGTTTGACAGCAAAACAATTATTTATAGGTTCGTATTATTTTGTTTAGGTACTGGGAAAAAACTTCATTAACACCAATTATTATTGTCCAGAATAAAAAAAGATAATAATTATAAAGCTTCAAGACATTAATGTTACAAATATTGGACCGCGCAAAGACTCTACATCTTCAAGTTATTACTTACGTCGACTTCTGGTAACTTTCAATGGGTTATTTTAACGCTTTCCTTATTAGATATATCTATAATCAAAAGTAAGTATTAGCCAACAAACGGTTACGAAATCAGTGCTGCCGTGGTGGGCTGAAATAAAGTTTTTTCCATTTTTTTAAACAGATCATTATGTAAACGAGTTGAACGTGGACTTCGGAAGTTGTTTGCCGAGGCTCGGCGGTCGGCTCAGGTATACCTATAGGTACGATGTAGGAAACAGTAGATGGTACTAATGTCTTCCTGTCTTTGTCGCACTTGATGTGGTCGTCATCGATCATTGCCCTTTCGTCTTCCAGTCCGTAGGTAATCATCATAAACGACTCTATCACAATCAAATTCAGCATAAATGGCTCTACTGCTCATTTACCTATGCTGAATTTGATTAGGAGGTAATGATACCTCCCTTATTAATATTAATAATAAAATATAAACTTTCGATGTACGTTCCCTTTCATATAACGAAGATAATTGGGTACCTGCTACCTCAGTTTGTATTTAAGGTAGGTATGTAAGTATTAGGTAGGCAGATCCTAATTTTTCGTAATATTCAAATTTAAATAATGTTGCTTATTCTCAACAAATACCTACTTATCTACCAAACTTGAAGGCTTTGTAAGCGCAAGTTTTCAGTAGGTAGGTACCTGCCTTGGCTACCCATATTCTGAGATAATATTATGGACCTACCATCGTCCAATACTACGCGATACCGGTAAAGTAATCGCTATACAAATATGCACCATCTTCTGTCCGCGTCGTGTAAATAAAATTAGCACTCGTATGGAGGATAAATTATATTGTGTGCTCAGCTCAGACTCAAAACGGGAGCAAACAAAGCGGACGCAAAAAGACGACCGAGACAGCGGCCGCCATGCCGGGGGGGCGGGGCTAATAAAACGATCGCTCACCACACGACTATAACCGCTCGCTGCTAACCAACTAAATTAAACTCTAATTTGAATGACCTAGGTCCCGGATTTGAGTGGCTACTCGCGGCGCTTATGTTGTTTCGTCTCGTGCAGTGATTGCAGAAGTGGCCAATCAGCGCGCGTCGCCGCCGCGCCTGTTTGCTAGCGAGCGCGATAGATGGCGTTGATTGTATTTGTTTGGAAAATTATTTCAGTAGTATGGTAATAAAATTTCACGGTTTATTTAGTAATAATATAAATGAACATAACAGAAAAAAAGTTGTAAAATTAAATTTTAAAAAATGCTGTTATTATCTTATTCTGGTAAAAACAAGCCCCAATTTTTACTGGCACATACCTTCAAGAGATTTAATAACATACTAATTCCGCTTCAAAGGCTTATGTTTAATTGATGAAATGCATCGTTTATGCAAGCGAAGCCGCGGCGACGCAGCAGTGACACGGGCTGATTGCATAATAATCCGTTTATTGCAACGTCTCACGAATTGCGCCCGGAATTGAGGAAACCTAATCTCCAGAAAGCCATTATACCGAAAATTCAACGAGCATCACTCATAACCGCTAAACAAACCCCGAAAGCGACTTTAAACTTACGTCAACAGATTTCATTTTGGAGTGGCGTAACCTGCAAATTTGTTTGCTGACAAAATTAAGTGGTAATAAACTCTACGCGGTTAGATTAGGGTTTAGTTTGGACTGTGGCGCGTTGGAGTTTGGAAATGAAATTTTCATAAATGCGTAAAGGGGCGAGGGGCGACCGCGGGGTGGGGGAGGCGGGGGTGTATTTGTGTTTCCCCGCAGGTTCTGAGGGAAGGCGATACTTGAGCGCTGTGTAACTTGGAAACGGAAAAACTATTAATAATAATTACAGTTCTAGTAGCGAGTAATTATTGTAGGTATACATGGCCAGGTTAGGTACGGCGCGGGCGCGGGCGGGACGGCCGTGGTGCCGTCTCGCTCGCTCGGCCACGTCAGTCACCACCGCACCACTGTACTCTACTAATTAAAGATCACACATCAACTTTACAATTGCATTTGGAAACAATCTTTTGAATAGGTTCTCATTAAAATTGCTAACAGATCTAGACCAGATGTACTTATGTAGTACCTTTGCAAGTGCATTTTGGTGACTACAGTAAGAATAAGCTGCGAGGACCATTTGAAGAACGAAAACCCTAGTGAAATAAGTGTAACATCGAAATTTAACACAAGTTCGTAATAATTCTCGTATTAATTGTCGAAAACGCCTGACAATTTTCAACTTATGTGTTGTTCAAATATCTCTATCACGTCCTAGACAGACAGAAAAAATATGTCTCTTGTTACCTACTCTACATTTTACGTAATTTATGTATTGTGTTGTAAGATATATATTGTGTGATGTTATTGTGTTGAAGGTTTCATAGGTTTATTCACTATGACTATTCACGATCGCCACAGTTTACCTGTATAATTATTGTATACCTAAGTATTTTTGCTAGATAGAGCCTATTAACTGAGACCTATACCTATTAAGAACTGTATAATTTTTACCAAAGCGTATTAGTCGACGGCGCAGTGTGTACTTAGGTACTGTTAAACTCGAAAGAGTTGGGATGTTATTTATTTATTAGGTATATTTATATATAATTATTATTGAAGTACCTATGTATATGATTACCGTCTCTACTCGGGTATACCTCCTCTCCTAATCTGTTATCCATTATCTGTTGTTATGTCAAACTGTCCTAAGTCGGCCAAAGATTTGCTAAGAATAAGCATAAGATTATGGCATAAGAAGGCCAGGACGCAGTTTGCAAAAGGGCTATACCATACACATACCTACGTATATCTAACTTACAATTTGAAATTCGGATGGAAATCTATCGGACAAGTGATCAGTGTTTTTATTATAGAATTTAAGATGGCAAACGTGCATGCATTAGGGCACCCTTCCGCTGCCTTCCATGATAACTATCAACTACGACGGAAACAGAATAAGACTCGAATCGGGACGAGGATGGTTAGGGCAACTGCCCTAACCAGCACGTAAGCCATTTGCTAACTAGCAGAGGGTGTTATTAACAGCGTTAGTTGGTTAGTTCGTCGATATGGGGACTAGGACTGGAACGGTAAGTGATATTTAGTCCTGTTAGTTGTTGTTAGTAATAGTCCAATTCATAATTGTTAGTACATTTCGTTCTAATTCGGACACAGATGTATTGCTCCCCTTGAGTACTAAGAAGAGGCCTCTAAAAGAGTGTAACGAATAAAATCGCATAAAACCTCAATATAGCCAAAACAATCTTTATGGGATCAACGTTTCACACTGGACATGTTCAATCATGCCTACACCCGTCGTGTTCAACCATCAACCGCACGTCGTTGTGGTAGTCGCTAAACGGTAGAAAAAGCGAACAATTGCGGAACTTCCTTCCGCGAAGGTCGATCCCGTGTCGCCGCGCGGCTGCGCTCGCCCTCTTGTTGCGCAAAGTATCGTGTTGCGGTGTCGGGTTCGGCGCAACCGACGACACTACCGTAAGGTGGCCATGTCGACGGTTCGACTAGGACTTTCTAGCGATTCATTTATTGTTTATACACCGATTTTTATTTTCAGACTTTTCGATACTGAATAATTGTATGATTGTAGTCAAGCATTAACTTATAATTAATAAAAATAAGATTAGTGTACTCTACACATAACTATAATAATTAATGTCTACATTCTTGATTCTGAACTTGCCACAATCCCTAATGTGATTTATATTGCATTAAATTATAAAAAATCACGTAATATCTTGCTTAGATAGAATGAGTATTTAATCCATTCTGAGCTAAGTCTTTGTTATTGCAGGTATGACTTTGACCTGTTAATGGGGTGCTGTGAGTTCCTCCATTGAATTATGTTCGGTGACCCAAAAACGCGTCTAAGTCGTCAAAAACCTCATTGTTCAAGTTATTTACATCAAGCTTACTATAAATTTAGCAGTCAAAAATGTAGTGACAACGATGTGATAGGAAGAACCTTTAGTAGTTTCGTGTCAGGCGAAATAGCTGCATCCCTCTCCTAACTAGCTCCTAACTCCTTTTAGCCAACAATGCGTCGGAGATACCTTTAATCTTTCGAATAACCATGACTGATCTGTTAGATACTGACATAAATAATGCAATGTCAATAATATTCAACGAAAAGCTTAATAAAATTTTACCATGCTAAAAGTCTCGCATAATTCATCGAGCGCAGTCATTTAGCATTAGTGAGGCAACCGACTCTCAATGGAGTGGTACCGAGACCCGTGCAAAATATCGAAAATAGAGTGTCGTGTTACAATCGATGCCAATTGACGTATTAATAGACGTTGGGCGTTTTTGTTGTGGCGACACCCGATACCGGGTTTTTTAATCCAATTATCGGATTTGTGAGAAGCAATCGTCCGTGAGTAATATGTTTTCTAATGTGGGATTCGTTGGTGAGTGAATTTCATTTGTAGAAATTTAAGTAGAAATTTAGGGACTCATTTATTGTTTTGAGATTGATTGAGAGAATAATGTTGGTTATGTTTGACATTGACATTATAATGGTATCATATTACTTTGAAACTTTTAACAAAAGTAAGTACATTTTTCTATTGTATTATCATGCATATAAGTAGGTATGTTAACGGATTCAACCCATTAATGGTCCACTACAGGCACGGGTCTCTCTCTCCTTATAGCTGATGAGGTGGCCTAGATTATACCACGCTGCTCTAGTACGGACAGGTGGAGATATTACTAAAAGACTTTATGTTAATAGATAAAGCAGCAAACGAACAATGTCTCACAAGAAGTGGACGAAGTTGTTCAGCTAACAAAGCAAGTGAATTAGCGAAATAAGCTACCTATCTTTAATTTCAGGAAAATCTTCAGATACGTACCTATAATTAATATTTCAATAATTTTGTAGAGAAGGAACTAGCACAAAACAATCAGTAGGTACCCTAAAGCTGTCTCTTAACAAGTTTACAGCGAGAAAGAGATGAAACATGCATTATTTAAAAAGATATGTGCTCAATATATGTCAATGTGCTCAATTAATAGATTTTAAAACAACGTCAACAATATATTTTTTTGCTGTAATATTAATACAATTCACAATACTTAGGCATGGATGGCAAATACAATCGGGTCTAAAATTTAATTCGTTTGACTAAAACATGATACTTGGTACAAAATATACTTAAACTTCTTTTTGGCAGATTTTTTTTATTACTAGGACGTATAAAAAATTTTTGCAAAAATATAATCGATTACAATGAGGAGCTGGTTTTACAATGCCAATAACAAATCTTTACCTACTTTTCAATTACTCCGATCTATTGAGAGTTATGTCACTTATATAACCCTTCATCATATTTTACTTTGCAAGTCAAATGCTTGATTTTTTGCTGAAAATACGTAACTTTCTATTTGTACCTACGCCTATGATAGGTATTTTAAGGAGTTCTCTACAACTTATCTCAATTCCTCAAGGTTCGCATCATCAGAAGTGAATTTAAAACATTAAATCATGCTCAAAGTAAATAATATGTCTTTTCAAATGAAAAAGAATTTTCTTAAACCATAAAAGGCAGAATTCTGAAAAAAACAACCGAATTGGAAAACTTCTCCTTTTTTAAAGTCGGTTAATAACGGAAGGGAGCTTTTAGTTATCTAATATAAGTAATAACTACTCGTATTTGTATTTGTGACTTATTTCCTAACACCTATTTTTGATATGAAAAAAAAACTCAACTCACCTGTATCCTGTCTTCAGGAAGGTCTGTTTTGAGGGAGAGCATCTCGCGCGCATACACGTCGGGATAGTGGGCGTCTTTGAAAGCCTTTTCCAGCTCATCTAGCTGGTAGGATGTGAAGATCGTCCGGCTGCAGCAAAAGAGGACTTATGTTACTCTAGGATAGAAACGTACGGGGCTGAAGCCATAGATGAACTCATGTAATTGCCCATTATAGAAATGACCTCCGAAATCTGAAAGCGTCGAGCTAAGACATGGTTGGTTTATCACGGTTTAGAGATGAATAACGAATAAAGAAGCGATCCATATTGTGTGTTAATCAAGTCGGTTGTCTCACACAAGAGCTTTTTAATAGTTAAGTTACCTGTGTCTGCGTTTCTTCTTCTTCTTCTTTCCATTGTAGCCCGTTAATCCATCTACAGTGAAGTCTTTCGCAGCCTCCAGAGATGAGACACCTGTTGACAATAACATTAGAGGTTAACGTAACTTCACTTAACTGTCAATCTAAATAGCAATCATTCAAAATAATTGGAAATGTAGAATGATGGTAACATAAATGGAAAAGGTCGGAGTAATCACGAGCAAATCAACCTATTAACCTTTTCAGGTCAAACAACTTAACGAGATAATCCGGCCACTATCTTAATTCGCGAAATCAACGAGCGTCGCGCCCCCTGGATCCAAAAACAGTTTGTCGCAGCTCCGAGGGATTTGTCACATAATTACCGAATGTGATTGCCGAATGAATTAGTAAACAGTCGAGCGGTAGGTTAACAGAATAGATCGGGCGTCCCCGGAGACGTTGGGTGGGGGTAGCCGGGCGACGCGGGCGCGGGGTGGGGGGCGAGCCCTCCGGGACGCCGGGTAATTGAATTTGGTGCCAATGAATACGACAATGAATTATTAAATTTAGAGCGGGTAAGGGAACCGCCGTAAATTCCCTGGCGTTATCCACTTAGCGGGTCGACGATCGGCCCCATGCAATGTACATTACTGCGGTAATGCTACGTCCTAGTAGTTTTCGGGAGCGGTACGTGCCATGAATGTGTCACTGTTTAAACGTCCGTTGTCAGCGCGCGCCTGGTGCCAGTCGGTGTGGCGAATGGTGAGCTATGACCGAGGGTGCGATCTGTTGATGGTGACGAGGTCGAAGTTAATGTTGATGGTTTGTTGTTACAAGTCATTGAGCTTGTAATAAATCTATTTTCGTGAAAATTCATCGGAAATTATGGACTAATAGTAGGTATATGTTCGTTCGTTCAGATCTCTCTTTCTGGAGGTCGCTGGGCTCTGTACGACGCAGTGTAATCCTGATGGTATTCATGCCGGAGGAAGAGTTTATCCACCTGGCTAGTTATTTTTACCATCTTCATGACATTTCTCAAGGCACAGTCATGACAACCAGTTTTATGTAATGATTGAAATGTTGCGATCTATAATTTGATTTAAAAATACCTGGACTACTAATGCAATTCTTAATTAAAAGAAATATATTTTAAATAAGTTTTTACGACGTTATTTAATATTGTTCCTATATAAACCAACTGTTTCTCTTTAATGGTATAAATAAGAAAAAAAAAATTTGAAAATAACCGGTCTTAACGAGCACTTACCTACTACGTAATATTTTAAAATTCAAAAATAGAAAAAATAATAAAACATGTACAAGGTAGCGTTCGAAACGTTCGAATGCAGCGATCGTTAGTCCGATAGTGTTGCACGTGTTGCGTGGTGTCGGCGCGGCGCGGCCAATCGGGACGGTCCGGCCAATCGATTGGTCACGCTACGATTGTACCGCGCGCGATATGTCGAGCTCCTTCGCTTACAACTTAATCTTAATGTTTGTCGTAGATTCTTTTGCATGTTTTTAGTTTGATGAGTTTAGTTTGATGAAACCTTTAATTAAGTCAATTTATTTGTTAGTAGGTCAAATTATTTTGCAGGTATTATCAAAGTATTAAAAACTGATAACTTTACGTCTTTGCATATCTATTTCTATAGAAAAATGTTCTTAAATACATACTTACAAGACATAAATAAAAAAATGCATTAGGAGTTAGCGACAACAAACGCACAGAGTACCTGTCAAAAACTATAAAATTATAGGTTCAGACATGATCAGAATATGTACAAATTCAAAAATAGGAATTGCGGCATACTAAATTAAAATCTATATCAGCTTCTCACTATTTTGGAAAAGATTTTAAGGGTTTCTGAAAGAACATCTATAAACTAGGGCCAGTTTGGCCGTGAGTATCGGGGGCAATGTGAGCCCGTCTGAATAGAGACTTATTTAGAATAGAGAACAATCCAGTGTCCTTCGTGAGGTAAGTGTTGGATGGGGATGGAGGGTCGTGTTATCGACGTTGCGATGGAGAAAGATGTGTAGTTGGAACCTACTACGTTCTGTCTCTTAAGGTGGCGCGAAGGTACCTAATCCATCACATGTCAAGAGCCAAGTCTCCGGGCCACGAAGAACTCGTCGTACAGCACTTAGTTACATTACTAGCGTGCACCTATCCTCAATTCTGATTCACTCTATTTGTTATTATGAAAAACATTTTGATTCAGCTATTCTTCTTTCCATGGACTTGTCGAAGGTTTTCGACCTTCCATCGTACAGCGCTTATGGAATAAGGTCTTCATACGCCAGACCCAGTACGCTCAGGGAGATAGTCTATCTACTCAAATATATGAACACGAACCCAGAGCCCGAGTGGGCTGCTTGGCCAATGGACAATATGTGAATAATATTAACAATGCAGGTGACATTTCATCTGGTTCTGCTGATCCCATCAGACGGAACTCTTTAGGTTTTTGTTGGAATTTGTGAGAAGATTAGGTAGGTTTATTATAGTCCGAAAACGAATAAATGTTTGTAATATGAATATGACCCAACATTACCAGTAAATTAATAAATAAATAATTAATAAATAAGTCAAGAATTACATACTTTTTGTCCACTTTAGATGTCGCTTTACTTGCTTTCAGTGGGATTAACATAAGTGTTAAAAGTCTAGAAATAACACTTACAATAATCGTAAATATACGTTAAATTACCACCACTCTACTCCACCAATCCGCACCGGGGCAACGTGGTGGAGTATGCTCAAGGCTCCTCGGTTATGAGAAGAGACCCGAGCTCAGTACCTAGCTTGGGCTATTAATAAGTCATACGTTAAAATGAGTAGTTCATCATTAGAACCATAGCGACAAGCAGTACGTTGGCAGTCTAAATCGCCCTCGACTTGTGCTTCCAACGGCACTATTTCTATTTAGTGGCGCAAGCATTGTTCCAGGTTGAATGTTGGCAACAAGCGAGCCGGGCCGTCCCCGCGGCGCCGTCCCCGGGGACGCAAGAGTGTATTGCTGCCAGCGCCGTAAGTGATTGCCTCGTCGAACGCCGATATAGATCCTAACTTTAAGAAATTTCACTACTTCATTAAGTGTCTCCCGATCGATGACTGAGGCTCTATACCTACTTTATTAAAAACATGTCAATGTAAAATATTGAGTCACTGTTTGAATGTTGTTGTTGGTTACGTTAATTGGGGTCATTCAAGGACCGTTTAATTTAAGAGTTTTCACGTTCCGATTATAATGTGGGTGTCTTCAAATCAAGAGTGTACAGGCCATTACTAAGTTAGTGCGCTTTACCATCCGAGAGTACATCACCACTAACCGTCAGGAAGGATTGTAGCCAAGCATTAAAATTTATTAAAAAAGGACCCATCGTGCCTTTCGTTTCCGTTGTACCGATGCAATTTGATCAAAGCCGGTGCTAAGGTATTTCTGATCAAGACTTCTGCGAAGTCAAGTGTCCTGCATCAACAAAACCCATATTAGTTCCACTGCTTGGGTCTCCTCCCACACTCGGAAGGGCTATAAGATCATAGTCTTCTGTGCTAGTCAAGTATCTATTAGTGTTTATATTTATCTATTTATATAAGTAATATACTAATAGACTAGTAAACCCGCCCTCGCCTCGCTTCGGGAAACCTGTCCTTTAGTCCCAAGACCAAAATTGTTAAACGTAACCAGCGCATGAATTTATTTTCACGCGCGTTATTTTTCATTTTGCGAAAAACTTTAATTTATTATACATATAAACTTTCCTCTTGAATCATTCTATCTATTAAAAAATTCTCCATCAAAATCCGTTGCGTAGTTTTAAAGATATATGCATACATAGGGACAGAGAAAGCGACTTTGTTTTATACTACTTATGTAGTGATAATATAAGGAAGAAGATCCGTAATGCAAGATTATCGGGCTTCACTTTTCATCCTTCCTTTCCACCCGAAAACATTATTCAAAACTCTGCAGGTTTCGTCACAATGTTTTATTTTTTAATTTATATTTAGTTTTAATCTCATTCACACACAAACACACACACACACACACACTCGTCACAAAGTAACAATATAATTGCCACCACTAAATATCGAAATGTCAGGATATGTCATATGGGGTCAAATTTATGCCAATTAGATGGTAAATACCAATGACATTATAAGTGTAATATATCATTGGTAAATACTCATATTTTCATTTAAATACATCCATGTAAGGAAGGACTCAAAATCTTTACATAAATTATAATCGATAAACAAGTTAAAAACTCTAATGTATGCGATCTCACGACTTATTCTTAAAACATCCAATAGTCTTTATTACATTGACATAAGGGTAAAATTGGTCTGTAACAGTTTTAATAGATACGCTAGGGGGTGCGCACAAGGGGTATGAGTCAGGACGAGCCTCGGAAAAGAAAGCTACTTCTGGCGGAGACACAACATTATGCACTTATATTGTTGGTATATGCGGCTTGCGTCATGTATCGCGGCTTTCAGGACGAGGGCCGCTTAGTTCCGGGGTAACTACGATGTCCTTTTGATAGAGGCTTAAAGCACTTAGTGAGAGAAAGGAGGTGGGAGGACGAAACTGCAGCCGTTTCTAGTACCTATAGCAAGTTCTTACTACTTTTTACTAGATTTTAATTTTTGGTTGTTGTTTAGATAACCTAATTGTTAACACTGGTTGAGAACTGGCAAATGCTTTGCTGGCATTTCCTATCGAAGGTTCACTCTGATGGTAGACCATGACTCACAAATGACCCTTAGCAACCCACCTATCGCATACGCACAACCAACTTTAAATGACACCTCTCAAAACTCAAACTCAACTCAAACTCAAATCATTTATTTCACGTAGGTATTTTGCATACACTTGTGAACGTCATTTTTTACATTTACCATTTACCACCGTTTCGCTAAGGTGCCTTTAAATTTTAAAATCTTGGAGGAGAAAAAGAAACGGCGAAAGAAAACTCCTCGGCACATCTTTTAAAAATAGTGCTTCAAAAACGAATTACAATATTTTTGCTAGGTACTACCATTTTATACCTAAATACTAACTAGAGCGGAACTGGTTGCGGATGTCTATTACCAAGCATCCTTGTCATTAATATACTCATCAATAGTATAATAACTTTTCTCTATAAGCCGTGTTTTAACACGTTTCTTAAATATTTGTAAGGGGAGGTCAATGATTGACTTGGGCAATTTATTATAAAAGCGTACACCGAGCCCCACAAAAGATCGCTGAACCTTACGCAGGCGATATGAGGAGGTAACTAATTGGTGCATATGTCTAGTTTGCCGATTGGTAACATCGCATTTTTGTTTGTATAAACTCATATTTTTCCGAATAAACATCAAATTGCTATAAATGTATTGTGAAGCTACTGTTAGTACATCTATTTCTTTAAATTTGCCACGCAGTGATTCGCGTGTTTTTAATTTATAAACTGTCCTAATAGCTCTCTTCTGTAACACAAAAATTGTATCGATATCTGCCGATTTACCCCAAAGTAAAATACCATAGGACATAATGCTATGAAAGTAGGCAAAATAAACGAGCCTTGCTGTGTCAACGTCAGTAAATTGTCTTATTTTCCTTATAGCATAAACAGCCTTACTAAGTTTACCCGCAAGCGTCGCTATATGGGATCCCCACTGGAGCTTAAAGTCCAAAGTTATTCCTAAAAATACTGTAGATCTTTCCATATTTAATATTTCGTTATTCAATTTAATAGCCGTATTTCCGCTTTTAACATTTGGCAAAACAAATTCTACACATTTAGTTTTATTTGCATTTAGAACCAAATTATTAATAGAAAACCAGTATGAGATATAGTTGAGAGTACTGTTTACATCGTCAAAGTTTATTTTATCTCTTTTTGTTTTAAATATAAGTGACGTATCATCTGCAAACAGTACTATATCAGCATACTTACTAATATGATATGGAAGATCGTTAATATATATTAAGAAAAGAAAAGGCCCTAAAATTGAGCCCTGAGGGACACCGATCAAAACCGGGGATCCTGACGACTTAGCTTCGTTTATACAGACACTCTGAACTCTACGATTTAAGTAAGCTGATACTAGATTAAGTGCCTTTTCGGTAAGGCCATAATGACCTAATTTGCGAAGTAATGTTTTATGTTCTACACAGTCAAACGCTTTCGAAAGATCACAAAATACACCTATAGCGTTCTGTGATGCTTCCCAGGCTTCATATATATGTTTTAAGAGCCTAGCACCTGCATCAACTGTACTACGACCTTTGATAAATCCATACTGCTCAGTATGAAGCAGATTATTGTCAGAGAAATGAGTAATCATTTGATTTAGCATTATTTTCTCAAAAACCTTACTGAGTGTTGGTAAAATTGCAATTGGTCTGTAATTGTTTATGTCTGTTTTATCTCCGGACTTAAAAAGAGGTATTACCTTGCTACATTTCATCAGATCGGGAAAAGTACCCAAATCTACACAATTATTAAAAATTACAGCTAGGTGAGGGGCTAAAACATCTATTATATTATTAATTATTTTTACTGATATTCCCCATAAATCACCTGTTCTTTTATTTTTTAAAGAATGGAAGGTTTTAATGGAGAAGGCAAAAGGGTCAAAATATTACTATCAAATACACCTAAAATCCGAGCTTAGGTCATATACATTACATAACTTTTTATTTCACTTCAATACATGCAGTATTTCCGAAGTTATAAAGACGAGAAGTTCAAGCCCTTTTTTGAATTTCCGCGCTTACGCTATGACGTCACGACGTGGCTCGGCCGCGAGCATGATACGGCGCAAGTATAGAAAATATGGGTCTATGCAGTTCAAAAATCTATAACTTTCTTATTTCTATAGATACAGACTTGAAATTTTGCATAGATGTAGTAGATAGTATGTGAATTATATATGTTATTTTATTATTGATAACTAAGGTTTGCTCGCGGCTTTACTTGAGTTTAAATTAACATTTCGGTCAAAAATCCCTATCAACTACGCGCGACTACTGAGAGATGACGTCATCGAGTAGTGACCGCCCGCCTGCGTTTTTAAAAAAACCAACGGCCGTAAATACGCACTTTGATCGTTAATATCTCAGCCATTTATTGAGATATGGAAAAAGTAAAAACACAGTTTTTCTTGTAATTTTTTATAGATTTATTTGACGTGTCAAAAAAAATTCGTTTGCCTGGTCCATTATCTCTGTCGTCGTAGTATGTTTAAATTCGAACAGAACACTACATTTATCGACGACCTCTTCTAAGAGAGTACATGCCGTTGCCGGAGAAGACCGAAGAGAGTTTGTTAAGGAAATTGGTATATTTCGGAAGTAATCTTCAAACTCTCACATGAGTAAGTAGGTCTGAACTATGAAATTCATTTATAGTATTTATAGTAGGTACTTAATATTATAAGTTGACTGAGAAAGCGTAGATCGAACTCTACCATTTTTTTAAATAAGTATTAGGGGAAAACCGGGTAATGCCGGTCACCTAAGCAAAATCAAATGTAAATTAGTGAAAATCAACCTTTTATTTAAAAACTATTCGGCAAACAGAACTTCAACTATTATTCTACGATAATCACAAAAAATAAGATCAATAGTCATAATAAATTGGGCACAATAAACATTTAAAAAAAAAGTGTCTTTGACCGCCATTGCCCGACATGGAGGGTAATGCCGGTCAGCAGGATGGACAATACCGGTCAGGCTATTAACGACACAAATCGCATATGTAACCTACTGGTAATTCACAGTCCGAACACTCAGCATGAGCTCAAAGCCCCCACTGAACACACCTGTACCTTACCAATGTTTATTGTGCTAGCCATAATCGTTGCATAGCATACACTTGTTCTCAAGATCTTTAATGGTGTCTTCATCGTCATAAGGTACGTCTATCATGTCAATTTCGGAGTTCGACGAGCTTTCATTATTACTTTCTTCAAACATTCTCTTTTTCAACTTTTTTATAGATTTTTCGCTGGGGATATAATCGTTGAGAAGCGATGGTGAATCCGGTACTAATATGTTGTGCCCTGCTTAATGGGGTTCCATCATCAGATCATGACCTGATGAAAAAATTACCATGTCGGGAGCATACCTTTCACATAAAAAAATAATTATAAAAATAGTTTCGCATTTGACGAAGATATACGTAGTTGAACACACTTAAAAAATATAATCTACTTGTATACGTGACTTGCAGGTAATACCGGTCAGGGTTGACCGGCATTAGCCACCTGTGCACTTTTGAAGTTAAAAATAATAATAAAAAAAACTTGTTGCAAATTACTTGAAATCTTCAATGAAATAGATAGTCAGATAACTAATTGGCCAAAAATATTATAGACAATAAATGAAATCGAAATATTATTATACTCACCTCTTAAATTCTGCGGCCAAAAAGTTATAAGAGAATTGCGTGAAAAAAACACAAGTCTCTTTTTCGGTGGCGCGTGGTCGGAACTGAACTGAGGTTGGTGCATCGGAGCGGGGAGCAATCAGTACTCCCTTTATGCATTTTTGAGTGCGCGTAAACAAAGTATTTTGTAAGATAATTGGGTGACCGGTATTGTCGCCTGACCGGGATTACCCGGTTTTCCCCTATATATATCTCAATAACTCATTCCATAATGTAGGTTACTCGTTACATGTAGGTTAATGTAGGTTACTGGTTACTCGTTACAATAATGATACAGAAATTCCGTTAAGAATTTTAGGAATTTGCCGCAGACCACTGGAAAACTAGTCCGGCGTGCGAGTGTGTAAGCATTTGTTTATCTATATCTTACTCATAAATCTAAACAAATCAAATGAGTTATTGAATTTTGCACGGAAAATAGTATCGTCGTGCTTGTAGCGCGACGTGCCGTGACTCGAGCGCCGACGCGCGGCGTCGACAAATCTAATCTCCTGCTGATGTCACGCAAATTGGCAATAAGACGCGGCCAATTCTCGCGATTGGCCCAATGTGTGCCCGTGCGCGAACCTCTCAGCGACGCGATATATTTTATCATATTTGAGAGCTGAAGAGAGTCCTTTGTGCGCCAATTTTCACACTCTATATTTGCTTATTTGCAGGCCTTTTGCTGACGGATCTACCTGCGAATCGTTATTTGTCACCCCTGTAATATCCCTATCCATTTTCCCGATTTTCCACTGACACTGTGTTATAATGTTTTTTTCCCAAATTGGACAATTTCGTGTAAATGCATGTCACTATGCGTATAATTCTAACACTTCTCAATTGTAGTAGGTATTATTATTATTATGTATAAACGAAAATCCTATGAGTATTAATGATAAAATTACTAAAATACCACCATCACAATGGTGGAGATCACCAGGTAAATCAACTTAAATAATTATGTAGTAAGGCTGTACAAAAATAACAATACTAACAGAGTTTACCAAATGGAATTAAATGTATGAAGTAACGAAATGTTTACCAAACGCAACTTTTTAGTAGGTACAGTTTGAAGTTTACCAAATGGGAAGTTTACCAAATGGGAAGTAGCCGGGTAATCTGACCGAGGTATACCTACTAGGTAAGGTTGAATGACAGTTATTTTCATATGACTAGGTAAGATATCCGCGACCCAAGAAAGAGAGTCAAACTCTTTGCTATTATCTTTCGTGCGATTTTCGGGGGAATAAAATATACATAGACAACGATATATGTATATCTGGAGAGGGAAATTTGGCAGTTATGGAACGAGAGAGATATAAGGCTGCCTTGCTGGCTATCGCATCAGGATGGACCGACTTTACGCACTTTTCAAACCAGCTTTCTTCGTAATTTATCTAGCACCTGGGCTACTATAATTAAGTGGAGAATGTATGTAATATGTAATTCGGGCAGTGTACTGGGACAATAGAGAATGTTGACATCGCCACCAGGGTCACACATCCTAGTTTCATTGCATCCGCTGTTACAACATAATATACATTCGTGTCTTCAAGTCAACAGCGAATGTTGTTAGCATAAATGTGAGCAGTGACGTAATTGTAAATTAGTGCGCTTTACCAGCCAAGTCTTACTCACCGTCAGGTGCGATTGTACTCCAGCATGAATTCATAAAATTAATAAAAAAACCGTAACTAAGCTGTAAAAATATTATCTTGTGTAGGTCCTAAATTAATCTACTCGTCGCAGCGTCAAATGAGGCATCCCTCAGGGTATTACGCGAGCTAATTTGGAATCTCGATCTCCGATATGAGCGAACGGCAGCCATTAAAAAACCAATTTGGCAATTCGTATGGCACGCCAACACGCCAGTCGGTGTACAATTAACGGTGCGAGTCAAAGAAATTGCCAATTTTCTTGCAAGAAGCCAATTTGAGAACCGCCGCGCGGTATATTTGATTTGCCATCCGCCACCGTCACCGCCACCGGCTACGCGGCTCCTGCTACGTCACATGAGTGGATTTACCGGGGCGAGGTATTTTCCGTTTATACGATAATATTGAAGCATATTACCTTAGAAACTGATCGCCGGTCGGGCAGAAACAACGTATACAATCATTACTACGCTTGCGATAAATTTTGATGACCTTACATAAATATTATCCAACTAACTAATTTATTAAACAATGGAAAAATTAATCATCACATTTATTATTGTGTCAGCGATATACTGTGCAGGCGTAAAATTAGTTCGCGTTACGTCCACTCGGTCGCTAGATGGCGCTGGTTGTTAGAAAGGCCGGCGGCGCCCCAGCCGCGGTTCACACCGTCACACTCATACCGCACGCCACGGTAATTAAAGATTGAGTAGTGATTTAATAATATTGTCAAAGGTACGGTGTGAGCCTTTAATCATTAGGTATAAACGTAAGGCTTTTGACGGGAAAGCTTCAATTGGAATATTTTTATGATAAAAAGAAATGAGGTGGTTCGGTTGTAGTATTTAAATACCTACCTACTAGTTCTTTTCAACGTCCATGCAACTGGATGAAATATCGGCAATTATAATTAATCAAAAATCGTGAGGACCGTTACAATTAAATATTGTCTCTAGTGATTTAAGGTATAAGGTATTTACTTAATTCAATACCTATGCACTAATATCTATCCTTTCCTATTTAACAAATTATTTATTATTTTACTGATAGGTACCTACACGTTATTTATTTCTAGTGACTAGGTAGGAACCATATATGTCAATGGTAGGAACAGATATTTTTGAAAAGACAGATATTTAATTTAGAGTGATACCTACCTATAATATTTTTTGATATCAAAAAAATATTACTAGCTTTACAAAAAAAACTAAATGTCGGAAACAAAATAGAGATATGCCTAAAGAGAGAAAAATATTTTTTGTAATAAAACCAAACAAAAGTATTAAAATCAAATTTACCTGAGTGAAAAAAATTACCTGAGTACAGTTGTCGCACCGCTACAAGGTACATGAAACAAAAACGACACAAGTTATAAATGCAAACAAATAAAAACAAAAATTAAGCAGACATTCGTACACACGAGACACAAGTAGGTACGTACACCTGACCGCAAATGTTATACAAACAGCACTGAAGATTAACCAATAAATTAATGAATTGTGTATGTGTACCTATTTGGCATGGAAAAGTTTATAGGTAGGTACATAAAATATTGTCTAGTCCAAGGATGAGCAATCCGCGGCCCGTTAACATGCTTATGAAACAGGCAGACGGACGTCTGTCTGTGTTTCTTTGAGTTAACCTCTGGAATAGGTGGATCAATTTTGATGGGACTTTCACTGACAGATTGCTGATGTCATAAGAAGTAACTTCGGCTACTTTTATTTTAGATTTATTTTTTGTTTAATTTCGCACAGAAGCTTCTTGTCAGTGAAGTGATTTGTAACGCCTTGTGTGTTGTGACGCCTTTGGGCAAATAAGGTAGGGGCAAAACGGGTACCCGATTTGTCCATAATATCCACTTTGCCCTGGTACATTATCCACATATAAAATTTAAGCGACAATACTGCAGAGATGGTATCTCACCAAATACCATGAATCTATCAAAGTACTCACTAATATTATACCAGTGGGTATAACATTAGTGAGTACTTAAAAAACAGTAATCAAGAACATACAGGACATGATTAATACATGAGATAGGCGCGAGGCATGCATTGCAAGTTAATGCGGTGTGTCGAAACCAGCGATATTAGCGATACAGCTTTAGCTCGCAAAGCATCCCATCCACATACGACTACGACTGCCGCAGGCAAATTAACGGTTTTGTTCGTTTTATCCTTCCGTTGAACCGTGATTACACGTCTTGAACACATTATCATTCCTACTACTGAATCGATGCAACGAGTAATTAACTTAAGAGACTCCATTTCACGTAAAAAAAGATTAAAACCTTCATTAGTTTTAAATTAGTTACGACATTTATAAAACATATAATTTCTCACTGATAAATTTTGCAAGGAAGACATTTAATTTACGAAATTATACTAAGTAGGTACAAGTTAACACAAAAATATAATTTATGGTTAATAATGCATTTCAATTAAGCAGTTCACGCTAAACTATTTGTCTTGCTACAAGACGAAACGAAAGATCCCATCATCACAACAAACGAGACGCACACAAGACAGGGTTGCGGCGAGCTCGGGTCTATCCTGGCAGGCAACCGGCGAGACGTAGGTACCTAAGTAGGGCGGTATTGTGCGCGAGTAGTATTTTGAGATATCAAAACTAAAGGAGTGGTACAAAAAGCGTCGAGTCCGGTATCGTGTTACGTTCACACGGCGCGGGTGTTAACAAAAATGGAGCAAGAGGCCGAACAAAACGAGCCGATTGTGGATGTAGCTGTGGACGTGTCGACGTGTCGGCCACTCGCGGCCGTGTTTTGTGCGATATTGTGATCTCGCTTTTTGCTCGCTCCCGTGAGTCCTGTCTCTCCGGTCCCCGGCGGCCCCGGCCCGGTGCGGCCAACCGGGCGACCAACCGCCGGGCAACCGTTCGACCGTTTACTTCGATATTACAATTTACTGCTTTGTCTGTGACATTGGTCGTGAACTTTTTATGACAATGCTTGAATTTTACTGAAGAGGATAAAGTTTTAAGAAAAGATTTATTTATGAAAAGTTTTATCATATTATATTTTATTACCTAAATCAGTCTTTAATCTCAACTATAAACATATTCTTCGTTAGAAGACATTTTGTTACTTCTTATTTTAATAAAATTTTGGAATAAATCAGCAATATTTTTAACATTGCATAGGTATTATAATCGATGGATTTATCAATTGGCCTCTGACGCCAATTTTGAGTAATTTTATTCTAAAATTATTCTTCTTCGAATTCTTCTTTCAAGGCTTGGTGTTCATATCAATAAATTATTTTAGTATTGTGTTACCAACCGACTGAAATGGCACGAGGACAAAAGTTGTTCTAATTTACCAAAGTGCCACTACCAGTGCGGTGTTGTGTCGTCAAATCGGTCGCCTTGTTTGTATTCAGTAAACACAGTTGTTACAAAATTAACGATTATTCGAAAATCCTTTCATTGTTATTAATTCACAATTGAACATTGAATGTAATAATTAGAGCCATTTTATTATTTGTTATGTTTAAGACACAATATAGCTCAATTATAATCAAGCGCTGAGAGTAGGTACCTACCTACACGCGTCGAGCGATCTGGTTGTGAAACAACATGGCCGTGTAATTACGTATTGTTTCATGAAGCTATCACTGGGTGTTATCTAATTATTACAGCTGTTTCTCGTTAGCTGTTTGTATTCTATACGCCTATTTACGTAGTTCTACCGATTATCGTCATTACTTTTATTATCAAGAAAGCATTGTGGTTACGTAATTACCCCAATACCTAAATATGTGCGAGCGTTATAAGTGGAAGGGTTACATGGGCATGTTAGCTTACTTGAACTTATGAAAATGACATGTCTTAACGACCAACATAGTCTGGTAAGTAAAGACTTTTATTATTAACAATGCCCAAAAATGTAAACAACAATGGCCGCCCTAAATTGTCTTTGGTTGCAGTGACGCCCGCGTAGTATGAATCCTTAGGTCATGAGAAAAATTGAAAATAATATTTTCTTCAAACAATCATCATTAACAACAAATGATTAATTGTAATATTAAAAACTATTATAATAGGTACTCGTATAACTAAAATAAAGCACATACCATCATATCCCAACATTTTTAAAGTACAATGTAATAAATAAAACAAAAAAAAAATATTTCTTTCTCAGACCAAAATTATATTGGTTATATTTATATCATCATTGTCATATTTTGTCTTCACTGACATGAAATACTTAGGTATTCAGGATTTTGTGCATTCAGTGGCCAATTCGAAAATGATTATTTACTCACATAAATTTAATAATGATTAACATAAGAAGGTATCAAAATTAAGAACTGAACAACATTCCACATCCAGCCAGGCTCGTGAACAGTGCGGCGGCGGTCGGTGGCAGTGGTGAGAGACGACAGAATTTAAACGGAGGGCATTTGCGTTACGCTTTTTAAAATAGTTTCGTAACCAACTCACCTATTTCACTCCACGTTAATTTCCAAATTGCTTTTGTAGTGTGTAAGACGATTATAACATTATCGTGTATTTAGCTAGAGAGCGTGACGCAAGCGGGGTCGGGCTGTGGGGCTCTTGGGGCTCGGGGCCGGGGCTCGGGGCTCGGGGCTCGGGGCTCGGGGCTCGGGTCGACCTCGATGAGCTCGAGGGCGTGCCTTTTTTTGAAAATGATATTGTTGTAGGGCCGCGATAATGATGTAAGGATGTACTTGGATTTGTATTACGCTATCCAATTTGGGGTGAGTGTAGTTTTAATGATTCCATTGTGGGGGGATGCCGCCTATTATATTTAATGCGACGTCTTGAACTTTTCTTGATTGTTGCCTGCAGTTGGGAGGTTGGCGAATGTGCTTCACGTTTATGGAATGTTTTATAAGGCCTTTGCCCTTTTCAGCCTATTCCTTATTGGCACGGGTCCAACTACCTATATGATACCTATTTCGTGTTTTAAAAAATTACATTATTTAAAACATTGAAACAATTCACTGGGAACTAGGTTATCATGCGGACTTGGTAACATCAAATAAATACCAATATCGTATTTATTTAAATTGGACAAAATTATGTTGTAGATCCTAGTACCTAGGCAATAAATAGGTAGGTATACTTATTTGACGTTACTTAATCGAGTAAATCTTTTATATCTTAAAAAAATAACAAGAAGAAATGAAATGAGAATGCGTCCAAAACAGTAGGTACTTAATACTTGCAAAGTAGATTTTATGAGCAAATTTACAAATGCACAAACAATACCTTTCGGACGCATTGAGCGACGGAGACGAATTATTTAAGAAAGCTATAATCAAGCAATACAGTGTGACATGTTTCATTAAATATTCGCGCTCGGATGCTCGCAGACAGCTCTCAAAGACTCGAAACGTTTTTTAAATTTTTGTGTGTTCACTGGATGTACCCTTCAATGGTGTTGGGCTTATGAGCAACCTTGGACGCTTTCTTCCACGTTGGTACTTACCACTGATTAAAATAGGTATATAAATAAACTGGCTGACCCCGGGAACGCGCGTTGTTCCGCCATAATTATAGATTAGGTAGGTACTTGTAGTGAATGAATAAAAAAAGCGCGATTTAAATTGGAGGGGCGCGGGTAGGGAAGTGAAAATTTGGGATAAAAAAAATAACCATAAAAAAATTTGTCCAGAAAATGAAAAAAAAATTAGGATGGACAATCCTTAACATTTAGAGTAAGAAAAATAGATGTTGGTCGATTCTCAGACCTACTCGATTTGCACACAAAATTTCATGAGAATCGGTCGAGCCGTTTCGGAGGAGTATGGTAACTAACATTGTGACACGCGAATTTTATATAAATAAATATATAAAATATCAATTGTAGAGTTCATAACATAATAAGATTTTTAATACGGATAACGGCTTTTTTTAATTTTACACCTAGTCGCCAAATATGTTAGCAGAAATACAGTCATGTCCAAAGTATAAACTGTGCGCTAAACTAAGCCACTCGTACCTACACCTATCAATTAGGTACCCCATACCTATCATGCCTAATGATACCAATTCATAAATAGGTTCCCCTAATAATAGTTATAACTAATAAAAGTTAACTTTGTTTCTCACTGAGGTAGGTACATGTTTAACAAAAGAAGTTTATTATTGTAAAATATTGATAAAATGACGTAAAGGAGGTAGAAAGTGAACGGAGGAGGCATTAGGAGCCGGGCCGGAGTGCGACGAGCCGAGGAAATATAATGGCCGGGCAATAACATTATAGCTCTCTCGGAGGCGGAGCCGCCGCGGCCGCACTACATCAACACCTTTCTTTTTCTATCGTAATAAAGCAGGACCAACTGCCAGGTTCTGCACACCCGCACATTACATATCAAACATAATACGAAACATAAATAAAAGCAACATACGTACGAGATCCATGCCTATACGCAACAGATATCAATAGTGCCACAAAAAGTTATTTAGTATTCGTACCTCTGTATAAATGTAAGTAAGTAGTTTAGAAAAGTGCGTAGGACATTTTGTAGTATTTTCTGTCCCTCAATATTATCATTGTTTTGTTTTCTATTTGAAACTATGGATAATAACGTGCCTAAGGGTATTGATAAAATATCTAACTACACCATTAATGATGTGGTAGGTGGTAGGTAAAAGGAAGGTAGGGTTCAAGTATTGCGTCATTCATTCATGTATTGATTAGGGAATCAAACCAAAAGTTAGATGAAGATTCCAATCCAAAGATCAACTAGTTATTTGGAAATATCAATTCTATAATAAAAATAATAATTATGATAAAGCATATCAAAATAACCACAATAATTTCTAATCCAAGATTCCAGCTATGTCTAGATACAGAAACACCAGATACTTCTCCACAGTCTGTTCAAGGTGGGAGAAACGAGCTAATCGATAAGAAACACAATTCCATTAATTGATTCCCAACGTATATAACAAGCCAACAATAATATTTTATGATTAGAGCCAGCCACCCGCAGCAGTGGCCCGTTCTCTAACGCCGCCTACCACCCACCACCCACCACTCTAGGCCACTGATCGTATAATGAATTAAGTACCGATAAAACCACCTTAATATTGCCCGCGCGTCGAACAAAATTGAACCTTATCCGGTTAGTTTAGGGAGAACGAAGAGATTCAATTACCTCGGTGAAGGCGTTCTCCGAAATATCAAAGAGAAGCGTGGAGCCATTAGCAATTATAATGGCTACTGTCCGTCTTAAGTGCCTGCTCATTATGTGTTGACTCCCGACGCTTGGAGCTTCTTTCAGGAGAGCGTTTTCAATGAGTGACTCCCGGAACGCCTTCGGAGGTTTTCATTTTTTAGGCCTGTTTACCTGTTCGTGCCAGTTTTACGGAGCTAAAAGCTGATTAACGATTCGCCTAGCAAGCAGCCTTGTCACAGCTGTATTTATGTCAACAAATACAATCAATTGTGTCACAAGTAAACATGTCGCCTCTTTGCTTCAATTCGTGTTATCTTGAAAGCAAAGAAGCGATGTTTTGTATTTACATAGGTACCTATTGAATGATATTGAATTATGATGTTGCTATAATATCAAATACATGTACCTACCTATGCATTTAGATCGAAGTATTTGGAAGTACCTAAAGCTCATAATGTTGTTTTGAGTGTGAAATATATTCCGTTCATATTTTTTGGCCATTGCAATTATATCTTTGCCTTTATGCCATTATTTTTGATTAATTTGAACAATCACAAATTGATGATTTGTCGTGGGAGTCGGTTCACGGAGTCGAAATGGCGTTTAGAAGCGTTTTCATCGTTTCGGTGCGTGTCTAGGGACCGATCTGATTGGGGTAGATAATTCGCAATTTTGCTGCCGACGCTGCTGAATCTATTTTCTGGCATTTTCCTGAAACTTCAATGCAGCAATTCGGGACGAGTCACTCCCAGGTTGATGCAAAAATGGTTGCCAATTTATTATTTCCTCAACTTGCAAATTGCAGAATTCTCAACCGCTCGTGGCTCGTGCCATCCTCCAGCGTAATAAACTTCATTATGAAATGAATTGCTTGAGATTGTAACGTTGGATAAAACACTTAACTTATTTTGAAGGAACGCAATTTGAGGGATTTACAATGAAATTACCTTTAGACCGGACTAGTAGGTAAATATTTAGTCCGCTATAAAGGGTTTCCGGGAAATTTGACCTGATGTACAAACTCTTGAATACTATTACAAACTGTATTTTTCTTTATACTTAAGTACTTGATACATTTGTAACAAATTATGAAACTCTATTTTTATTCTGAAGGGAAATGGTTTTATCGTAATAATAATTATGCCGTCCTGGTTTGATTTATCTAACTTACCAGATAACAAATAACACCAAAACCACAAAATAATATCAAAGGCAATTTACTCGTACCAGATGGAAGTTCCCATCACGGCTAATCTGTGAAGTATTTTGGCGAGTAGATATGATTCCTCATCAGACTTGTTCAATGTCTTGAAATATACCTACATATCTGTCACCGTCGACAGAGAATTAAAACTTTGTACTTAGTTACTTCAGAACGGTTACACAAGCTAAAGGAATGAGAGAAAATGATATCAGCGGAACTAATCAAGAAGTTTAGATTTACAGAACAGGACCAGTTGAAGTGGTGTCAGTTGGAGGAGACCTATCAAACAGTGGCCTTTTTAACGGTGGAATTTGGAGTGGTCTTTTCTGCACCTATCGTTCTTAGAAACGAATGATTGCAAGTTAACTTTTCGCTAATGTAATTATCCCAGCAGCAAACCGATTACTGCATTCAAAAAATTGCGAACACAAAAGACAGTTTTGCGACAAAAATGATTTGTAAAACGGCAGACAAACAGCGTAGTAGCTTTAAATTTGACTCGCTGAGATATTTCGCCGTTTAAAGGCTAATGGTAATTGCTCCGCCCATGGCTCTCCAGAAACAAAGCCAAGCTGGGCGCCCTCCGACCCGCTCCGACCGGCTCCGGCCGTTCGCAGCCGACAGATACAATTAAAACATTACAACGAACTGATTTTATACGAGTTGCACATTATCTAACGAATTCGGCAGCAACTCGAGAAAGTAGCTCCCAGTACCTACGTGACACTTCGTTGGCGTTTTATTTATTATCGTATATTTATTTTCAGTGACCTTGAGTCGTCATTATGGCATCTCTTTTGCTTACTACCTACGTAGGTAGGTACTTATATGCTTATATCTTTTATGTTCATAGCCGACAAAAGATGGTTGAATGGATGAAGTCGTCATGGACATCAGGATGCATTGAAGAAATAGTTTCTTTCAAATCATTAATTGAAATGTCTCCTGCAATAATGAGTTGATATAAAAGCACGATGAGTTATATTTATAAAAGCACGTTGATACGAAGATGATGGCATCATGATCACCTCATCAATCACGTTTGTTACCTATATGTAAGAAAGTGACGTCAACATAGTTTTAAGAACTAATTGTTTCTTCATCATACGTGGAATTGAAACGGCATAATTTTCAGATATATATAATACCTCTTTTTGTAACTAGTTCGAGTGTATTGGATCGCAGAACTGAAAGGATCATATTAGCAACTAGATCCTCGGCGAGTCTAATTGAATCTGTAACGTGATGCCGCGCCACTCGACCACTCGACTGCCCGCGATTCATGTTTGCACATCACTTGAAGCCAACCGGTATTAAGTAGAACACCATTCGATGTATTTACTACGTTAGTGAAACCGTTAAACTTAGTTCCTGGAATGGCTGCACTACTAGGCAGAAGAGAACCACTAAGGCTAGTGGTTCTGTTCTGTGTAGTTCTATCAACTACATCAAAAGGTCTAGTACCTACACAGGTTTTCTACAAGATTTTGCTGAAACTATACCGTATACAATTGAATTGATAAAGGTTAACTATTTATGGTGGTGGTGGAGTATTAATGGCAATAAGGAAATCTAAAACGTGACTTGAAAAAATTCAGAAGTCGAAGATCAAAATACTGATACAGTATGAATAGATGATATAGAACGCTCTAGCAATAGAATTAGTGTAAGCAGCAACCGCCCTTCCCCGGTCTAATTGAATCGTAACGTGACGCCGACGCCGCGTCACGAGTCCGCTGCGCATGTATTTGCACGCCACTCCAGACCCATCACTAATTAGTCCACTAGTTTGGGTATTCCTTTACACATGTCTGATATTGATGCATTCGCGTCTCGTGTCAATGCGATTGGTAATTTTGAATGTCAATTTTGGGTAGTTTAATGAGTATTTTGATAGATACAGGATTCCACTGCTTTCAAACTATTGTCGTATTTAGGCCCATTAACTACGGGTTTTATTCGATTTTGATGTCTTTAACCGACTATTAAAAACAAGAGTGTAACACTATTTTTCTTTTTATTGAATTGTTAAGTTAGAAGCAATTTTTAAGTTTTGGCAGAAAGTACGCGATAATTTCTTCTTTGTTAACTACTAGTACCTACCTAGTAGTTGCCTACAATTTCTCCAAATCGTTTATCGTCACGTGATAAAGAATCATTCTGCAATAACCCGATATGTTCAAAATTGATAAAAAATATCAAAAATTGCCGTACCTATATTGATACGACACGTCAATGCGATATTTATGTACCTATATGGGAAGTCGAGCGTATCGTATGCCCAAAATATCGTAAGTGCTCTATCGATATTACGATATATCTTATGCCCAATAGGGCATCCCTACGTCCAGGAATTACTCAACCACATTGGTCAAGTGTGGATTGGTAGACTTCACACACCTTTGAGACCTCTATGAAGAATATGATTGATGATTTTGTCGCATAAGAGAATCCTAGAGATAAAATGGGATAGTATTGGCATAAGACCAGACCGACAAGACCGAGATAGGTGGAATCTTATGCTATGCTAAATTTATGCCTCGTCTGTTGTTCAGCAGGATGCACCAAGAGTAGGGAACGTTGTCATGGTCTCAAGGATGTATAAAGCCCCTTACACCTCACGATTATTTGCAGTATGTTTGGAATCTAAGTAAAGCCTTGCCAAACTAGGTTAGGATACCTAACCGAGTAGGAAGATTATTCTGAAGACAATAGTTCGGAAGGTGGAACTTCCAAAAGACTGAAAGGTTAATGGGCATGAAGAGTTGGACGTACCTATACAAAGTAAACTGGTCTGAAAATAAATCGGGAAACGATGAGTAAACCCGCGCTCAGCCAGTAGTTAAAAGAACGGAATCCGATACACGAAGTGGCCGCAGCGGTGAATATTAACACGTTGTTATTGTTACTGTCGCCACTTAGCGAAACTGCGGCGCCTCTGTCACCCGATACCAGCCGGTAACGAGACGCGGCCCGCGCCGATATCGCCCCTCACACCGCGGAACAAGGCACAAAGTTGTACGAAGCGCTCACCAGCAGAAGTTCGTCACCTAAAGATTGACAGAAAAAAACCTCATTTCCTTCAGCGAGTTGGGAGAAATCGAGAAGCTTGTAGACGTTCTAGTTAATAATGTGTTAATTTTCACGAACTGTATCCAATGTTTAGGAACACATCTGGGGCTTTGGATTTCGTTTGAGAAGCTCCGAACGGAACCGCTCAAAGGATGTTTGCTTTTAAAGCGGCAACACTTGGAACATTGAAACACTGAATGTAAATACGAGAGGATACTGTTTCATGGATTAACCAGTAGCGTTTTAAGCAGAACCAATTATCAAAAGAGTATACTTATCATCGGGATATTAACAGATTCGATGAAATTATTGACGAGACATATGATTTTTTTTCCCAAAGCCCAGTTACGAGTGAATCTGCTGCCTAATCAATAAGTTCTGGATACATTCTGGATTATATAGATACATTCGGGACTTCAATGTTTGTTGTGTCTTAGTTATGTCTATTAATGTATATGCATGGATTGTGTGGTTAATTTCCATATCCATTAAACATAACGTAGCACCTTCTTATACAATATTCGGTCAAGCACATAAAATATTGATGTTTGTTTATATAATAATGGTTGCTCGCAGCGAAATATTGTGGGGATGAATAATTTATAACTTGTTGGCAATTCGCTTTTATTTCCGTTATATAACAACAACGACCCAACCCCTAATTTTCAAATTAAAAATGGCGTCGGTCTAAACAATGGAAGGCGAAACGACCATCGGCGTGCATTGTTTTAAAAACAATAAAATGGCGCGGCCATGATGGTGAAAATGTCAAATCTACACGCGAATTCCACCCCGCGGCGTTCCAAATATGAAATTCCCGCGCAGAAATGGCGGCGAAGGCAATTTTTACAAATGGCTGCCGGGTCCCGCCAGTCAGGTGGTTTGTTTTGGCTTTCAGACGCGGGTTCGCACCACTGCGCTTAGTACTCGCAGAGTCAGTGGCGCCACGGCTCAGTAGCGCAGTTAGTGCACGATGCCACTGCGAGCCACGCAACGCACTCCCTGCAGACAAACAGTCGAGCTCACGCACGATGCCGCACGTCACCCGTGCTCAGAATGAATTACTTACGAGTAAGGTATTCCGTCCACTGTTATAATTTCCATGTCGACCTCTCTAATTTGCATTTAGCGGAATAATTTCTAAAACCTCACGTTTTACCTAAGCAAATATATCGCCGCGTGTCGAAGAGGTGCCATGTCGCTGGGGAGCGAGCGGGAAACTGTGTTTAGTGGAGTGGGTTAAAAGGTCGAGTTTCCGTTGGGTTTCGGAGCGGCATATGATTTATGTCATCCGCTGGATGGAGCCTGCGCGGTGACGTTTGGCGTTTGGCGGATTCATTACTGAGACAATGGCGGCGCGGGGGACGCGGGGGAGGCGGAGGGGGCCCGGGGGTCCGGAGGGTCCCGCGCCCCGACCACCAGCCACTTTCTAAATCACCGACATGTATTGTTCGATATTAGGTTCTAGACGCTGAGACTATGTTTTCATTTTGAAATGCGCCGTTCGTCATTTCACGAAATTGCCCTCAAATGTGTTCGAAAGCTGCACGCTTTCGTGAACAAGTGTGAAAAGACAACCATTGTCTTGAAGGAGCAACCGCACCCAAATTTAGGCTCAACTATTTATTATTCTACTTTTCTGACTAGGTATTTACTTTAAAATAAGAAAGGTGTGCTGCAATGGTGTGCGGCAATGAAATGAACATGATAAGCGTCTCCAACGGTCGGGTCGCCATAGGTAACTTGTTACTGCTGAGAATGTTACGTTGGTTATATGAGTGGAAATCGCAATTATATCTAGGTATAATAAATTGCAACTGATCGATGTCTGTACAGTGAAAATATTTGAAAGAATCTATTACTGACTTTAGAACTTTTTTAGTTTAACAAATGGTATCTTCTGCACCTGAATATATATTTTTGATAATATTATGTACGTTAAAAAATACTATGACAGTTTCCTTAAGAAGAGTGATGGTCACATAATTAATACTAGGAACAAGGCTAAACTGTACCAAATTTCAGACTCAGCAAAACTTGTGGCTCGTTCATGGGTAGATGTATTAAAATCTATAATAAAATTCCGTTAGAATTGACAGAAATTCCACACTGTAAATTTCAAATTCTTCTTGGAAGCTTCTTGGAAGTTTCTTGCCGCTTCTTCTTCCAAGACTACTCATGGTAGGGATTTGTTGAAGCGATGGCGTAGTTTGACTTCCGAAAAGTGTTTTTAAAAAACCAACTTCGAATAAACTTTATTTTATTTTATTCCTGGTTCGACTGGGAAACCAACTTGGTTAGCACAATTTGCTATTTGTGTAGCGTAAGATAACGACTATGGGTTGGATCGTTAACTGCTTAGGCGATCCTCTGAACCCCCAGAAGTTGAACAAATCTAAGATCAATTTCAATTAGGGCACATGCATTTGTGGTTGCATTTAAAATTATATAGTACTAAGTACCTGTGATTCAACGGCCTCTGGGCTTCAGTTATCATAAGTTGGAGGTAATATTCATATCCAAGTATTTAGTCATTCTATAATATGAGTATCACGATCATAAGGTTAAGTGCGACCTCCAAATCAGTATTCACAGTAATTATAACGAAACACCCAGTAGATCTAACCGGAATAAACCCTTCCGCGCTGTCCCTTCATTTCGTTTTATTTTCCTTGCGCCGTCTTTCACTGCAGACAGCGGGCTTTTCAGGAATGCGGCTTTAGGGTTAATTAAAACGTTGTCCGAACGAATACCACGTTTTTAATTAGGTTCAGAAGTATTTCACCGGAAACAATATAAAGCAGAGCTGAACAGTTGACCGATGTGATTGAGTTGATAAACGCGGTTCGCTAGTTAATGCAATTCAGATCGTGAAGTCAATTGTCTTAAGGTATTTTGCGTTGCACATGTACCTAATCTGATATTTTGGTCATAACATTATGCTATACTAATATTATAGCTCAAGAGTTTGTTTGAACGGGCTAATCAAGAACTACTGGTTCCAATTGAAAAAAAATTGTGTCTACCAGATCTCTCTATGCCACTGAAACCTGACAACAAATAATGTGACAAACATGTGCAAAATCATTTCACGGCCGACTCTAGGCGAGGAGAGGCCTAGCAAATTAAGAATTTAGAAATTAGTTTAATTAAGAATCTTATTTTTTCCAGGTCTACCGGGATTACTGGGCGGCACACCGCCCCGCAAAATACAACATGGAAAACACCTACTATAATTGGTTGAATTTCAGTCTTTTTCAGATATTTATATTAATGCTAATCATAAAGTGCTAGTAGCAATGATATAAATAAAAAAGAAGAATGATGATAAGTAAAAAGAAGTAGATATATCACTAGCGTGGGCAAAATGGGACGTTCGAACTATGGTAATTGTCTTACTTTTCATGTAGCTATCTCTTTCTGGCTCATGATTTCGGTGATTATTTTTCGCATCAGAACACCAGCACCCAAAGGGCACAGTAGATACTTCTACCTATTTTCGTATGACATGAAGTGTGTCAATGTATCAGTAGGTACATAGTTAAGTGACGTTGGCGTATCTAGCTCCAGCTGTACCTGGGTTTGAACACTTTGAACCATGATATCTTGCCGCATTGCTGACCGCTATTTCTTGTTGCACGGAAGCTTTTATTTAGGGATATATTTTCGTGGTCCAGTCCAGTGGTCCATCATCTTGTGTCACTCCACGTGGTATTGTAGACGTACTTTAAGACGAAACATCTTTTTTTGTTGAACTGAGCTACTTTACTCGTAAATATAATTAAGTATGTTTTTTTTCACCGTGAATATATAAGTTTTCAATGTAACATTAGCAACACCTTAAAATGTTTACAATACAATTCCAACATAACTATGTTGATTGACCGTGGATGTCGGTGGCCATTTATCATGGGGCCAGCGAGCGTTGGCCTGATAAAAGTTAAAAGATAAATGAATCGTGCTTACCTGTGAGGTGCGACTGTCCCGAGGGGCTGTAGGGCGACTTGATTTGTGGAAAACCTGCAACAAACAGTCGTGTTAATTAAGCACAACCAGCGTTTTCCAAGTAATTCCATTTGGAGCGGATTTGTTTACGGAATCAATCACAGTTTAGTTGTAGGAGGCTATATTGATTTATTAAATTGGAAATATCAAAATAAAACTAAGATATGATTAAGGAGTGCAACGAGCTCTTTCTAATGTTAAGTGTAAGCCAACCTGCCCTGCACGACTTGGCTTTCTGCTAAACGATCTACTTAATGTAGGGTCGAGGCAAAGGAGCCAGATCCTCGCTCTCGGAGTTCCACCATTAGGTGTACCTATCATGTAATCGACGATTATACTTTAATATAGTTGTGCGAAAATTTAAATAATGACCACATGACCAGACTAATGTGCCGAATTAAAGAAAAATTTCATATCGATAAAAAACTTGATACGTACCTAGTTTATATCTAATTGTAAATGACATGACTAAAACGATAATTTTATAACTCATCTTTGGTTGAGCGTGCTTAAAACAACGCCATATTCAGAAAATTATAGAGAGCGCACAACTTAACAGATAATTATTTCATGTAGAACCACTGGCGTCATTTACAGTCTGCCTTTGGCAACAATAAAATATTTAGTAAATGATACAATTGTTAACTCCCTCCTTTTTCCGAAATAATGGGATTAATTGGTCCTCGGTACACGGTACTCGTGCCTAATAAGGACACATTGACATTCTCTCTAATATAATGTACAATTAAACACAAGTTGTTAATGACGAGTTCAAAAGGTGTGATTTACAGATTCCGCGGGCTCTTACGAAGCAGAATTAATTTCTGCCGACGTGTGGCAAAAACGTATATTTTCTGTAGTATGTAATATTCAAATGTAATAATTGTTGGGACCCCTATTTGCTCAAACTACCCCTATTTTTGAGTAATTTGCGGGGTGTTTCGTGAAGAGCCCTAAGCCAAAAAAGTGAGCATGCTATGTTCGTCGCCATATACCTACCTGCCAATAAATTTTCTGTTTATTAATTGAGGCTAAAAAACTATGACCATCTATACCTAACTAATATAGATTAATGGTCATTTATAATGAGTGTTTTCTTAGAAAGCAGCTAAAAACTGTAGGTAGGTACTTTATAAGCCCTCATGTCTGTACTTTTAGTCTTCCAAAAACTGAATACCCAGATAAGTAGATAATCCAGGTAAGTATAGTAGTATCTACATAAAATATATTCACGAATATTTTTTATTTATTTCATATTTATTCTATTCAAATTTATTTCATTCAGAATCTGTAGGTACATACATCGACCATAACACTAACTCTGTATTGTAGGTAAATTATGAAAATTACTAAAACCCTTAGAATAATAACACTATAGAAAGACAGTCTTCATACAAGCGCTCTGTCTAAAGTGAAGCACTAAACCGAAACTTTTCCGAACTTCGGCTGCGGATAATCATATGTTTTTAGCAATAATACATAAATAGCTTTTCAGATATTTTGTGACACAATTTAACTGGACAAATCGTCATAATTCTTTTTTTTTTGTGAGTCACGTTTGGCGTGCGTTGACATTGAACACTACGGAGCTGCCCGGTGTTTGGAGTCATTTCTGACTCCAATTAAGGTGCTTCAAAATGGCCGCGCGGACTTGGTTTGTATACCTAGTAATTATTCTAAGCCTTAGAATAATGACATATTCTAAGCTAAAACCCTACTATAGACATTTTAGTAAATTTCTTAAATTAAATCAAATTGTACTGTAGGTCTGTGCGGAAATGTAAAATTAATCTTGAAATGACAAAAGCAGCTCTACCTATCTCCAACCAATTTTAGAAGTAATTCACTAAGATTTAGATTCGAAGGGCTATCAGATTCCACTCGGGATTATACAAAAACACGTGCGCAGAAAAGGCGCGTAATCGTATCGGGACAGACTAAATCGAATTTCGCGAGCATAGACAATGAGGCGAAACAATCGGGCGAAGACAGCGGTGCATTCAGCCGGGTCTATTATTTTTTTGGAACACCCGAGCTAAGCCGATTGTCGTCCAATTTTAACGATATTAAGAAAAAAAGCACAAAGGCGCGAGTTAAAGACTTCCTCAATTATGTGGTGGCAGGAAAATAAATAAGTGAATTGGTGCGTGTAATACTAATACTACCGCGCGCCGCCGCCGCCATTGTGCGCCCCCGGTCCGCCCGGTCGTCGGACGCGCCTGACCGTTCTGCTTTCACGTTGCGCGTAATGGACAGCTTAATTCTTGTACAAAACAGTTCATGACGTTGTGGAACTAAATAAACACAATGAGGTGTTAAGATAACACTGTAACCGCAGCTATTGTGTTTGTGGTGTGGTTCAAAATTATAAATTGCATTATAGATGTGTAAGTATATGAGCTGTTTGTAGTGAAACAATGTGTAATCAAAAACATTTAAGTACTTATTTACCCATTTTATTTAATTATCTGTATTTAAATACTAAATAGTTACAATTTTTATTTCTTTCGATAATAATAAAGACATTATTAGGCAAAGACTTATTCAGAGACATTGAGTGTAGAGTAATTTTTGCCGGCGAAAAATCATAAAAACTATTGACAGGTTTCATTAGGTTACCTACTTACCTACTTTAAGTAATTTTAAGTAGGTATACAATTAAACGTAATAAAAAGTTACCCTTAAAGTTTATGGTGTCTTTGGCTAAGTGTAGTAACGACAACGTCGTGTTAAGAAAAAAAAGTTTATGGTTACGTATGATAACTGAACTAAGTAACCCTCTTAGAATAATTACAGTATAGAAACGAAGTCCGCGCGGCCGTTTTGAAGCACCTTAATTGGAGTTAGAAATGACTCCAAACACCGGGCAGGTCATGTCAACGCACGCCAAACGTGTCTCGCGAAAAAAAAAAGAATTATGGCGATTTGTCCAGTTAAATTGTGTCACAAAATATCTGAAAAGCTATTTGTGTATTATTGCTAAAAACATATGATTAATTAATTAAAGCTTCGGTTTAGTGCTTCACTTTAGACAGAGCGCTTGTATGAAGACTGTCTTTCAATAGTGTTATTATTCTAAGTCTTTCTATAGTGTTATTATTCTAAGTCTTTCTATAGTGTTATTATTCTTCTCTATTAAATTTTCAAATTTCACTTTACAAAAGTATACAATTTGTAACACGTACGTAGCAATCTATGAAAGTACCTACTTCTTAGCGATTAGGTACGTTATTTTTCAAAAAGGAAAATGTTTGCCTGCCGTAGTTTACCTACAAAAAGGCTAATAGTGTGGTGAACGGTTAATCCGGCCAAACCCGCTATCCGGACGAAGTGAACTTGACGTATCGAGTGGGCCAATGTCACGACGCATGGAGTGCTCCTCACTAGTCCGCTTTGTTTAGTGAAACCCGAGCCGATACTCTATTGTTGAGTTTTTTCTTCACAATTGCCGCTTAGAAGAGGTGAGACAAAATCGGTTAAGTGGCGAGGCTTGGCACCAGTTCCCCGCTCGCCGCCCGTCGCTCGCCCAGATCCCCGTAGTAGCTTTCGACACGATGATAATGACGCCAACTTTGTTAATGTCTCCATTTACTGTATGGATTTAAATTAACAAGGGAGGAATAGATCAGTTGTCCTTTGAATACATGACTAACTTTTTGGAATACCAAGCATACCTACAATTTTAACACAGCTTTAATAGACCATGTTGGAAAAGTCTGTATTTAGATTTTATATTTTATTGATGCCAATAATTCTTCTATTCGCATTTCAATAAATAGGTAGATACTTTTCGGTTAAATACGTATCGATCTAAATCCTGTTAGTGTGAATAGGGTGTAGATAGAGACCCATCGTTGAACTCATGTCCTCCAATGCTCGTGAAGCACCCTAGTGCACTAAGAGGCGGGGTTTTCTTTTTTCCTTTTCTATATTTCCGGCAACGCGGTGATGCGTTTGGTGTGATGTCCATGTTTGACAGTGTACACTTACCATCGGGTGGCTGTTTGCTCGTTTGTCAGCTATTAAGTAATATACATACAGGTACTCGTAACGCTTTATGTGTAACTAATACGAGGTGGTGACACATTGTCTGGGGAGCGCACTCGTGCAGCGCGCTAATATGGACCCCAGTCCTTAGAATAATTACAGTAAGTATAGAAACGAAGTCCGCGCGGCCGTTTTGAAGCACCTTAATTGGAGTCAGAAATGACTCCAAACACCGGGCAGCTCATGTAAACGCACGCCAAATGTGTCTCGCGAAAAAAAAAAGAATTATGACGATTTGTCCAGTTACATTGTGTCACAAAGTATCTGAAAACCTATTTATGTATTATTGCTAAAAATATATGATTATCCGCAGCCGAATCATTCCCCGCTTTCGGGAAAGTTTCGGTTTAGTGCTTCACTTTAGACAGAGCGCTTGTATGAAGACTGTCTTTCTATAGTGTTATTATTCTAAGCCCCAGTCTATAATATGCGGTAAAGGTGCGGTAATCCCGCACGCATTAACCACATTTAGCCGTTCCGTTACGTATTGTTTGATATTTTCAGCGTTACTTACACCCGGTAGCAATATTGTAGTGATGCTACTCTGCGGAGAACGACCTTTTAGTATTTATTTATTACGTCGGGGTCACCAGTTATGGAAAAGTTATAGAAGAATGTTCGACACATCACCAAACACGCTCATTCAAATGATTTAAATGATAATGATAGTAAAGAATGTCTCAATTAGTTGTCATGACGTTGATGGAGGCGCGCGACTGTGTGTGTGTGTGTGCCCACAGAGATCCGGTACCCGTGCCCAACTCGTGCCTAATGAGGCCCAATCGCATTGTCAATTCGTATCAAATTCCACTCGCCAGTCAATTCCTTTGTAATTAATAGAAATGTTGTCAAAATGGCACTGAACATGGGGACATACGGGACGATATTCTGCTTTCATTACATGATGATTAAGAGAAATAGTCGATTAAAAGAATTCTGTCTGAAGAATTAATAATCAAATGCCTCCTGGTCTCCACTAAGATATGTATGACAATGGTATACCGAACAATATAAAGACAGGAAGAAATATTTATTTCACCTTATTACAACGTTATAAAACCTTAAAACTATAACATAATACATGTTTAGATAGGTGAAAAGGGTTCACGCTCAGCATATTACTATGATCGCGGAGGAACCGAAACATCAATGTAAAACGGACCGCTTTCGATAGAAACCATTGCGTTAGAGCTGTAACAGCGATAGAGTAGCTAGTTTACAAAGTAGTTTCACTTTTACAGCTATAACGTAAATTAAACGGACGGACGGCCACGGCATCATCCATTATCGACCGCTCTGTCCCATTTTGTGCCCGTACATTTCACGGGCCCTAGAGTAGGGTGCTCTAACAAGACGGAGATCCGAAGAAATAATGCATCATCACCGGCCCCGGCCCCACTGATTGATAATTAATTTTCAATTAAACGATTGGTAATTTTTATCAGTTCCTTAAGTTACACATTACGCTTATTATGATTGAGATCATCACCTTAAATACAATTATTGTCAAACAATTTTATTATCATTGTTTATAAATGCACGATATTACCACTACCAATAATATAATACAACAACTGGCGCATCGATGATCGATGATAAGTCGATGATTAACCGCCAATATTCAAATTTCGAACACAACATCGACCAGAAATTGATCGAATTCTAATTTCAAAAACTGTAAACCATTCGCCTGAGAATTACTATCACCAATTCAGCGTCACATCACATCCCCCTTATTATGTAAAATCGTTGTCACGTTAACGAGGCTATCGAGCTCGTTAATCGCGGGCCTGTTGGCGCGCACACGGCGCGGCGCGGCGGCGGCCATCTTGGGACAAACGTCACATTTAAATTCACGACACGTTCGCGACACTCGCTCTTGTTATTGCACGTAATGCTTGTACCGCTTTGAGAAACGCACTATGTACTGCTGGGTGTGTTTGTCTGTCGTCTCTTGCAAGAGGCGTGTTCCTTCTCATTCAAACGTATCATGAGTTGGGAGTACCTATACTGAAGAAGTCAGCTGATTATGAGAACAGCGTTTATGTTATGCGGAAGGTACCCAGTTATGTACCTGAATTAGCCGCTGGTTGCTACAATCCGAGATCGTAAAACTGAGCTCTAACACTGTTGGAGCTCAGCTCAGTTCAATTCGGTTTGGTGGTATACCTAACTATACCACCATGTTTAATTAAATAATATTGCCTTGTATGGAGCCATGTTCCTTGCAAGGCCGTTAAAAATAGCTTAATAAACGTTAAGTTTAATGAATAGTGAATCTTACATCTAGAATAAAAAATAGTTATTAATCTTAATATAGGTATAAGTAGCCATATAATTCGAGTGTGAGTGTGTATGAGAGTGAACTCGTCCTAAACGGCTTGACCGATTTGGTTGAAATTTTTTGTGTGTGTTCAAGGGGATTTGGGAATGGTTTAGATTCACAATTTGACCCGGTAGGTGGCGTTGCTGTCGATATATCACCAAAAAATTTTTTAACGACTGGACCGATTTGGATGAAATTTTTTGTGTGTGTTCAAGGGGATCTGGGAATGGTTTAGATTCACAATTGGACCCGATAGTTACACAATAAAACAAAGTGGTAATTAATAATTTTTTTCTGTCATGTAGCCAGTAGGTAACTGAAGTAAGAAAAACTGTTTATTCGTTACAGTGGCCTTCCATGGTCCACCCACGTTAGTACCTAGTGTTAGTAGGCAAATTATGAAATATCCTTTCCAATGGTATTGAAAATCTTATCAATAAAAAGGTAAAATTAAGGATAAAAATTGGTTTGAAAATCTGCTTCTATGAAAAGTTGTGTTTGACTTTCTTATTAGGAAAAATGAAAAATCCTTTAAACATTTTTGGTAATATAAGAGCTAAGAGGGGAAAAACTAGGGATGAAAGTAGACGTATTGTTTCAAATTGTAAAATTTTTCAGAAATTTTTAAATCAAGAAAATATTACGGTTTAGCTATCTAGTTAGGTAATCGCGTCAAGGTTTTTGCAAAATCAACCCCTCACGGTAAAAAAATAAGATTCACTACTCATTAAACTTATACGAAAGTTAGTTTGAAAAAGAACTGTCTCCTCTGAATAGAAATACCCTGCTCTACCAGCACGGAATTGGGGTTACTATTCTAACCCTTAATACGCCAAAAATCCTCTCCTGAGTGTTCAGCAACACCATGCTATCAATACCTGAACCATTTAAGGCCTAACGTCAAAGAGTTGCAGTGTCCACTAAAACAAGACGGATAAAAAGTACCATAGCTATCTTTTTATCTATGAGCACCACTTCAGTCAAAACAGGACAACTATTGTAGTCAAAATCCTTACACATTTCATCTCTTTAGATAGATAGCAAGGCTTTGTATAAACGGCATCCACATTCAGTCAATATAATGGAGTTGAAATGCATTTTTGTAAAATACAAAATGTTCGACGACTCACGCTGGTCCTTGGCCTATTTCACACAGAACAATTGGCAGTGTCGTCATCAGGTGTTTCTATCACACGCCCAATGTTCCAAAACAAAAGGCAACAAAAATCGCTTCATAGCAACAGACAAATACCCTAACGTCAACATCATTAAGTTACGAAACGCTTGGACTTGGAATATTGAATTGAACTCTAAATTAAAAAGCAAATTCAAATTAAAACCCTCAACAATCGACTGAAGGAATGTTCGGCTCGAAAGTGCGAAACATATGAGAGCAATAAATTAATATTCAATCGTATTGCGGGGTGGTTAATTGAACCGAGCGCTGTCACACTAAACGTGTAATCCGATAGGAATGCGCCTGGTGTAGTAGCGTGGCGCGCCGACCAGCGTGGCGAGACCCTCGACGGCTCTCAAACTTACCCCGCGTAGTTCGCGCGCGGGTCGCTCGGGAGGGGGCGCGCGGCTCGGCTGGGGGTGGTCGAGGTAATGCTTTCTAATACCGGCCGCTTTTGCAATTACCACGACCCCCGGCTTCCAGCTAATCCAGCAACAAAGGCCTCTTATAATTCGAGATGCAAGCGAGTCGGCGGTCGGAGGTAATTGAAATTTTATTGCGGATTTCTCGAGACCAATAAATTGTGGGTGTCCCTTCGAGCGTCTGTCACTCGTCCTCTTTCGAAATCGTTTATTTCTTCATCTTACAAAAATACCTTCGTAACGGATATTTTGTTAAACCCAAAATCGTAAAGCTACAACATATTAAATAACATACCTAACTAATACTCAATTTCTTATAATTTTGTTGTCTTTTGTAAATATTTTTTCAGCAATCATTTTGAATAGTGAAGATGTGAAAATATGACGGCGACCTAGAGCATTGTAGTTTGTTTATTGATGGCTGTGCCTTGGGAGCACTAGTAGCCTATACAAACAATGTTTCCGTGAACGGCGTTGCAAAAACTTGTCAAAATACTTACAATTAATCGCCACTCATAACGGCAGCTAAAAGTGTTTTTATAAGTACCTACTTGAGAGGTGAGATTTCTTCAAACATGATTTTTTCGAAACGCATTAAATAAACATTTTTAATACGATCACAGAATCTATTCAAAACGAACATCACAAATGGGATTAGAACACCGTTATAAAGATAAAAAATCAATCTCATTTTTATTTTCATACAAAGAATTAGTAATTTAGGAAGGGGTATCACAGATTAACTAGGAAACAGACCCATGACACTTACAATTTAAATCGTCGAAATGCCCGTACAGGTACACTTTTTCTATCTTGAATGACCCATTGACTACGGTCCTCTATTGTGTACATCAGTGGACAATGATGATCGCTTAAATATATCAATAGGCGTAGCTGGCGCGTGAAAAAAGGCAACAAAGCGGCGTGTTTACCTTAAGCTTCTATTTAAACTAAATCAGGTGATTAATTCCTTTCAGAGGCACAAAACTCCTTTGATAAAGCTGTAGCCACAATCGGCGCCGGGATCGTATCAATGGAAGACATCGGCATTGTGGCCGGAGGAAGTGCTACACGTACACGCTAGGATCCCCTGCGCGTTCACTCAATAGTCGTAGACGTAGAGGCGTGACCGTTGTCAAAATATTGTGACGGAATGAATAATTTAACAGCAGCGACAATGGGCCGCCGCGCAAGGGTTAAACAGCACGTTGTTGCAGAAACCGCCTCCTTGGCGCTTTGTGTGCCGCCGGATCTATACTTATTGCAATTATCAATTCATCTGAAACTTTTTCGTCAGATTAAAAGGTGTGTTAAGTTTTGACGCTGCGAGCTAATCTCGAGTCTAACGTCTCGCTATAGATGCCGCTATCGCGTGGCGCAGGTTAGATGTGTGGCGGAATTTAGTAGGCGACTAGTTTACTGTGCGCTCTTTGTGATGGAAAACCTCTCAGCTTTGTTTGAGCGCGCCTCGTACGTGGCTCTCTGCATGCTAAAAGTTTTGGATTTGGCGCGCCTCATGACTCCGGGAATTGGCTGCCGAGGGAATTTTTTATTAGCATCTAGTGTTTAGCATATTACGGACCGAGTGGAAATATCTAGTTCAGTTACGACATTACTAACCTAACCCTTGTAAATTAAACCTTGTGCCATTTTTTTTCTCTAAAGGAAATTTTATTCCGACTGTACCCAAATTAGTTGTAATTGGTTATTTCCGCGCCATGATTTTATTTGAAAAGTTTTATGCAGGACACTTATGAACTTTTTGAGAGTCGGCACCAGATTTCACACTTCTGCCACCGAAATCATCATCCAAAATCGGTAGAACGTCACATGTAAATTTGAATCTTATACGATCCATATTTAAAGCACAATTTAGTTTCAAGCTGCGAGCGTGAAATAATAATCCTTAAAAATTAAGGCATTTTAAGTCTTATGGCGTAAAGTTTAAGTTTAATTTAAATTGAACATTGAAATAAAGGAATCGCACGCTGCGTGTACTTACTAGTGATGCGATATCGGTTTATGAAGTTCAGTTTATTGTTGTAAGTAATAAATTAACCAAATTAGTATTCTTAGTTATCACCATACAGATTTAATAATTAACCCTAATCAGAATTTATCTCGCAGATTCTTCCTGCAGGAAAACAAAGAAAATTTAACAAACTAAACGTTTGCTCGAGACTATTTTATGACTTTGGATATAATATTAAATAAATCTAAATATTTTTTACAAAATACGCTTTTATGTGATATACTTACATAAAAAATAATTGTTTATAGACTAAAAACACGCTTGTATAATGCTAAGTTGCTATAATATAAATACAAAGCAGTAAATTAGGAAGTAGCCATTAAAGGTTGAGGAGTTCCCTTCCCTTGTCCAGAGCCAGCCCGGACCGGAGACAATCTTGTCATCACATTGCATTGTCATCGGAACTAAATCAATATGCAAAATTTCAATTTCGTACAGCGCGCAAGATTTGAACCGAACATTTCTAAATACATCATTTAATTAAAAGCTTCTAAAAAATTGGTTGCTTGTTGATACTCGTAGATAGGTGATATGTTTGTAGTAACTTCAATACATTTAATATAGCAAATAATATTACACATGATATACAGTGCATAATAATAATATCATATTATAGGGAGACATACAGACGGTCGCAGGTACGCCGTCCGCTACTGAACCCCAACTGCTACCAACGCTGAAACCAGCGCCAGTAAAATATTCATGTGAGCCTTCAGTCGATCGCCCTCACGCCCTCACGCCCTCGCCCAACCATATCAAAGTGTGTACAGGAGGTACATGTCACTCACTACTACTAAAACGGGATGTAATTAAATAAATACGTTTACATCGAGTTACATCACTACCCGGGAGTGAGGGGGGGGGGGGGAATGTTAATAGCAGGCAGTTAGGGCGCTTTGTAGTACGTGTGAAGTGAGCACTAGGGCACATGAGGCCTGTTCCGAGCCGCCAGACTCGCTCAACCCTCCACTCCTCCCCCATCTCGAACAAACACCGGCGGCGCGGGGTGACGGCGGCGGCCGCGACGGCTCAACATACTCTGGACGCATGAAAGTGCGAAACCTGTTTAGCGCGACCTACCCCGTTTCCTGCGTTGTGGGCTCGTTTACCCCGTCTCTATCATTTCCACACGTCTGCGCGCTCACCTCGAGCTAATATGACTCTTGAGTGTTGAGGTTAGAGATGATAACAGCTCGGAGCCGGCTCGTAGTTTGTGGACGCACCGAGAGGGAGGTTGTACGTACATGTGTGTACAGTTATCCGCTCCAAGGTGACGGAGCCGCGAGCGGATCCGGGGGAGGCGATTGTTTCGTCGGATTTGTTTAGTCACGCCACGGGAAACGTGTTGCGGGCACGTGGTGCGAGCCCAAATTCAAATGACGCTCACAACCCTACCAGATTTTTAAATTTAGAATTAGAGTTAAATTATCGCGAGTGCGAAATTCACGATGATTTAACTCTGACTTTGCAAAGATTTTCTTTATTAAATTTTATCTGTGATTAACAAGATACATGATTCGTTGCTCTGTATGACATGATAAGTGCCCCATTCTCTATTGTTGACAAAAAATATAATGAAATGAACATAGATGAACAACCAATAATAAGTAACAAAGTAACTGATAATTAACTTCTGTGATAAAGGTAAGATTTTTAGGTTTAGAAGAAAAGTTAAGAATTTAGGTAAGAAACATACTTACTTATCCAATTAATCTAAGATTTTTCCCTAAATGCTAAAACGGATTTTTTTAAATCAGCATATTATTATCTTTTTCATTTGCGAACTCTATTTCAGTAAAAGAACCACTAAACATACAAATGCTAAAAAGCATTGCAATAGGATATAAAATAAAAAGATATAATTAGGTATTTTGATTCCAAGTCAACATTAATAGTTAACTAACAGAATGATTATCATCAAGAGCCAAGAATCGAATTTTCTTGAACTAAAATATTTATCTATTCTAAATTGAGGAAAACAAGCGAGTGAACCCTAGTCGCGATCTCGACTCACAAATTAGCTCACTTGTGCGATTCTATTATCAATGTTTTAATTGAGCTAGATAGCTGTCCCCCGGTCGGAGTGGCGCTGCAGCGCTGTAGCGGTGTGTAGCGGCTTGTAGCGGCTTGTAGCGGCTTGTAGCGATGCCGATGCCGGGAGCACTGTCTATGTCTAGTAGTACTCGGCTAATAAATTCGCCCTTGACCGGCTTGTTAGGTGCTGCAGAACAACCGTACCACCTTCGATGACGTCAGACGACGTCACCACTCCCGATTGCAGTGCGATAATTAACATGTTATGTTATTGAACACTACTAATATCCGATATTAGTTTTTATTGAATATTCATTAATTAAATAGTTTTTTTTTACATATAATATTTGGCCAGTGTAGTTGGCTTCGCAGGCAGGATCACTATCCTGTCTGTTCCTTGTTTATTTGACACATACCTACTTACTGTGGGGGTACAAGTATGTTAGTGTACCTATATGTACTATACTTATATGTACCTACATATATGTACTATAGTGTACCTACCTATACGTGTTAATTTTTTTTTAATGACAAATAATGGAATTACTTACCTAGGTACTTGTTGTCAGAAAACTAACTACCTATGTAAAACAGACGTGTTTGTGTTAAAAAATAGGACGGGTTAGCAGGTGAGGGTGATCTCTTGAGAACATGTTGAGACCTCTCAGGTATGCAGATTTAGTCGTGGCGACAGAAGGCGATAATTAATTAGGTTCCATTACGTGCAAGTCGGGCCGCTGGTCGATTTCCGCGTCTTCCCACGGTACAATGTACGAAAATATAGGCCGTAAATAGGCCGAAATAAATATTATAAAACATTACCTCTCAATAGGGCTGCCATCCGTTTAGAACTTTTCGGATAGCCTGCTTAGAGACACCCGAATAATTGAATAATGAGCATAAATATAAAGCCAAAAATTAACATGAATCTCAGCTAAAAGTGAAATGTAATTCGCAAAAAAAAATTTTTTTTGAAAATAATTAAATGTGGTGTCGTGGGACACCAGGTAGGAACGAAGTTCCTTCGGCTAATGAAGGCAACGGCGAACGAAAAGAAAGAGGGAGAAAGAGAAAGGTAGAGAAAGGTAAAGAGAAAGGTAAAGAAAATACACTACTCGCTTGTGTATGCGACTGTCGAGCCTGCGCACGTCTCATTTAACGCTTTTATTCCACGCATTTTTTCTTACGGTTTTACTATCACATATTTTTCAGTTCGGTCGCCGCAGCAAAACCTATCCCCTCCAAGCCTGCCGTAAGGAACTTCGTTCCAAAAATTTTTTTGGTGATTTTCTTCCCCAAAATAATCCCCAAAAGAATTTTCTTGATGCATGTAGACAAAATACACTCAGCATATTATTGGGTATGCAAAAACGCACATATTCGTTATTCTTTCATTCAAAAAAAAATGGAATTGCTAGGTATACCTACACATAAGTTTCAAAATACAAAATGTAAAATTTTAATCTTGATCCTCTAACTATCCAAAACACTGCGCACCGACTGACACCAACACATATCAAGGTAACAATTTCGTAGTCTTTGCTGGAACGCAAAAATTTGGATAAGTTCCAAAAATTTAAAATCCGAATGGGAAAATGTTTCCATTGGTGAGCGGTGAGCGGGGAGCGGGGAGCGGGGTGCAGTGAGCGGCGAACACAATGGCCGGCAATTACCAGCCTTATTGCGTGCAATTAATCTATTAGTGGAAGCGCCGGCAAGCACTTTTGTATCTCGCGGGAAGCTCATTAAACGCTGGATTGCCTCAGTTTCGCACTTAATAAGAAAATGCGACTTCATACGGAGACGGAATGAAACGATTTCGCTCAGGGCGGGGGCACACCGCGCCCTGCATTCTTTATTCATTGTAGAACATTTTGCATAGAAACATTTTCTCTAGACATTATTAAACAGTAATTAAAAGATGTTTTACAATCAATTGAAAATATTTCAATGGATTGAAATAATTATTTATAATTATAATAAAAAAACCATGTAACGTAGGCAAGGTTACATTTCATGTGAACATCTAAAATCATTTTAATCCCGAAAAATAGACCTGCAGGATAGAAGATAAAAGTTATAATTTTTCCCAACTATAAGAGTAAATTAAAATGTTTCCAAGTTTAAGAAATAACAAAATCAAATAAGTATACATAAGGGATAGAAACTAAATAAAAATTTTCAACATTCGTTTTAGTGCAGGAAAGTTTTAGAAACAAAGTAGGTAACGAATATTGTAATATTGTACGTATTTTATGTTTTATGTTACTCTTAACTGTACCGAGTATTATGATAAATTTAAAATACTAATTTGCCAACATCGAAACAACCGCACAATCTCCCGGTGCGCCCCGGGCCGCGAGCAGCGATTGTCAAGCAGCGGGCCGCAAAGTTAATTTACAATGAGTCGCGGCCCGCGGCCTCCCCCCGCCCGCGCGCCGCCGCCCCGCGCGCGCCCTCCCGCGCGGGCCCGCCAGCGCCACAACGACCCATTTATGTGGTACAGGAAATCACTTTACGCCGGAGCCTTCGCTTACATATACATAATTCTACCTTTACCTTTTAACTTGAGACAAAGTAACCGAGACACTTTTGATCAGCAAAGTTGTAGAGACAGAACTCGATGATCTTCTTGCCCGAGCAGGACCCTCGAACCCTAGGGTGGTATTTAATCTTTGGTCTGGGACCAAACTTTGAAGTTTGAATGTCTCTAATATTTTTTGCGTATTTCAGCAAACGCCATACTGACGCCCTGTAAAGAAGTTATTGAGTACCTATTGTTCAGAGTCTCGGTGAATGATAATGGAATTAACTGTAAATAATAAAGTTATGGATAGAGGTGTTAGGAAATGTTTATTTAGGCAAAGCTCACTACAATGCGTCACCTTCAAAATGAACAAAAAAATCGTTACATCTACAAATTAACAAAAAATTTAAAAATCGTTATGGGACCTATTGCGTTGGCAAATACCCCGACATTGTACCCTCAATATGGCCTATCTCGTATCTTCGAAACCAAATCCTTACTGACAGTCTTAAAAAAAAATTAAAGAGTAAATAATTCAATATTCCATCTTGAGCGATATTGGCGTCTTCATATATACCATTCAAAACACATACACACTCATTCTTTCCTTGGATGCCTTCGGTGTTACCGACGGCCGCGGCCGCTGTCGACCACCTACCATCAGGTGGCGCGGCTGCTCGCTTGTGCTAGGAACATAAAAAGTATTCGCAATCTATCGCAATCGCAATCGCAAGTAGTCGCAATCTCCGCCATCAGCGCCGCCACACGAGCGTCTCACGTCGAAGCGACACTCGTCACCAAAACACAAAACCACCAACTCGGCTCGTAATTAAGCCCTCGTAGCAAGCGGGGGACAGCGGATGTCCCCTCCAGCGCCGTCCGTCCGCTCCGGCACCGTACACTTTTGTTCCTAAATTTTCTTTGACGACGAAATATTAAAATCTTAGCTAGAGTATTAATTTTTTATGGAATTAAGGTGGCAAACGAGCATGCAGCACCACCTTCCGCTGCCACCCGTGACAACTGACTGACCTAGAACAAGACTCGAATGGGGACTAGGCTAGTTAGTCCGGTTAGGATAAAATTATAGTGTATTAGGATGTCAGTATCTCTTCAGAAGACCAACACGTGTTGTGTCATTAACGAACACAGACGTTAGGCGACAGCCCTACGCTACGCGACGTTCACCTTAATACCAATCTTCGATTAAAATTTTCCCCACTGTTACAAAAATCTATCTTAATAATCTGTCTTACTATCCACCTATTTCGATAATCAAGTAAATCACTTATTGGCCAACAATATTTAAGTTATGCTTTTTTATTACACCTTCACCTGTAGCAAACATCGAATAAATAAAAAAATACGAAACCTATTACTTTCAGTATCAGCCCTGTAGCAAGGGTAGGTACGAGTATAATGCCGTACATATAAACACGGTAGAGTCGACGGTATTGTCCGCGTGTCCGAACCGGAACGTAAACGCTAATCTCCGAGCCCGCGCCGACCCTCTAATGGAGTTTTTAAGATACAAAATAACGGTATGAAGAAAATTAAGCCATCTTGGGCTAAAAAGTCGACGAGCACGAGGGTGGGGCGGCCCGGGGTGGTATGGATTTTTCGGGGCCGCTTCAACGCTGCGAAAATAAGTGTTTAGAAGCTATGTTATGTATAACTAGGCCGTGTATTAGTAACACGAATTAGAACAGCGGTGCAATGGAGTCAAATTGGACTAGTACATTTTAAGTATTTAAAGTAAATGAAGTTTACTACATAATGCATTTTATGATCTGCTGTTCTGATATTGTATCAGAACAAAATATTACGTTTTATTATTATGTATAAGAGTTTACTTATCTACTTTGTGATAGGAGATTAATTAATAAGCGATTCCTGATATATATCACACTAACGACTGTAAAAAATCAAACAAATATTCTTAGTTACGATATCTGTCTTCAGACTAGATAATTATGTACGAGTAATTTAATTCACAAACTGAAAAAGATATTTAAAATAACAGTGGTATTATACTGGAGCGAGCGTTGTAGGCGTAGGCGACCCCCTCATTATTGAATCCTTCATAACTAACTAGATATGTAAAAGGGCATTAAGCGCTGGAATAACTACATCGCTCTCCATAAACGTTAATAAAATTTCCATAATAAGATCATGCAGCGTTCGCATTAAATAACTCATTGTAAATAAGCGCCCAATTTATATTCAGCCCGGGGGAGAATTATCATAATCGGCTGGCTCTCCCCGCGCCGACAGGGACGCCCTGCGCCCAAGGCTCGGGACAGAGCGAGACGGCAGCCAAGTCTCCTTCAAATCGCCAAGATGTTTGCCAAAACTTGACTTTTATTAGAGTCGTCGCCGACGTCTAATGAGGCTCGACTTAATTAAAATATGACTTAGATTAAATCAACGCTCCCGACGGTCCTGCAGTCCATTGGACCTCTGCTCCACGGACCGATTGTACCTTCGAACCCCCTAATACGCTTAGAATTTGAGGGTTAAATCGTCGCTCTCAGCCGGAGCGACCCTCGCAGGAGGTAATAACTCGGGAGTCATTGTTACATCTGTTAATTAAAATGTCCCTTAATTCGCGCCCTCATTATCAAAATACTTTCCAAATAGCTGGTCGCGGAGCGGCTCGCGCGAAGAAACCCCTCGTCATCAAAGACAGTCGTGACAAAGTTACTTGGCCTTTACAAGATCTGTTTTTCGATCCGGCGCGGCTGTCTCTGTCAGCTTTTGGAATAACCGATTTACTAAAGTCAATTCTTTGGAATAGCGGCCGAGGATGCTACTGAGACACGCATCAGTAAGTTTTTATTGTAAATTATTTTATGTCCCAGATATTCACAATTTCAATAATCTTATAAAAAATGTCGACTCATTGAGACTAGAGACAAAATATACTAGTATGTTCGCTTTATAGGAAATGTACAGTAAAGTATTTAATTCATACATTATACATAGTTCACAGACTTCTATATAATTATGTACATAATAGGCAACATAACACCAGGACAGTTCAGTTTGAAACCGTTGCAAAGAAGAGGCACACCCTGCACACCGTCACCAGCAGGCGCGAACTATTCCGCGACTCCACGTTCGTTTGGCGCCCAACTCTGACACGTCCCTTTGACACGCGTCTCCGCGGACCAGCCTTTCAATACAGCCTTTGCTTCTTTTTGGTTACAATTTGGTATCTTTTTGGAGCGACGCGACTTTAATTAGGAGACTGACCGCCGCGGCTGAAACGGCCGCACGGTTATTTTTACTTTGAGAAAATTAACTCAGCTGGAGGCAACATCTTGAGGCCTGCTACCGCTGCGCAGCGGAATCACATTTTATGATGAAGAATACGAATTGCACATAAAACGAATTGTACATAAAAGGCGAATCAAATTAGTCATCAGGAATACCAACGAATCTATAGGATCGTCTTCGAAACCCATACCAGCAGTAGACTGCAGACTCTTCAGATTTTGTAAAACATTTTTTCTCGAAACTTGGTAATTTTCATTGAGTTTAAAGTATGAAGCAGGTGTTGGCCGCTGAAGAGCCCCAGCGGCACCGGTCGAAGTGATAGTATGCACCTTCAGCTCCCAGAGCTGTCCCAACTGCAAATCCACACCGAGCCGACCGCATGTTTATACTCACAACACAAGCCCAAAGTACCCACAGTGGCACTTAAAGAAAAAAGTAAAATCCGCGGGAAATCTCGCGACACCGAGAGGTCGAGTGTCCTCTATTATTGTTACTTCGACACCGAACGAAAACAAATCTAACATCCAGGAAATAGAGCTCACATTCGAAGATCGACGAGATAGTTTCGTTTTCAGGCTAATTAGAGGCGAGGGAGTCGCTGCGGCGCGCTAAACGAATTCGAGCTCTAATGCGGGGCACTTGGGCTGTAAGTTAGTGCTCAGTGGGTATGAAAGTGACGTGCCGACGACTACAAGGAAATTAAGTCGGTCTGTTTGTATCGGCAAAGGAATTACAAAAACGGGATTAACGAACCGATTCCCTTTGTCCTTTACATGACTTACACCGCACTACATACATCCGCTTGAGGAGGTGGGGCTCAGGCGGAGTGCGGGAGAAAACTTTTTATTATAATTTACACGAGTGCCGGGTTTTCGGGCCGCAAGGAAGCCAATTTGGACCCAGTGGCGTCGACTGCGGATAACACTAAGACAAGTACAATATTTGGGTGCCCCAAAAACAAAATTAAATTGATCATCTGTTATGAAAACAACGTAATGATTGGTTCAAGTAATTAATTTACAATGGTTTGCATAATGTTGTTGTAGAATGGATGATGGAAGCTGTATTATATTTTACCTATCGATGACATACATAAATAGTGTATATTGTAGTTAGTTGTGTGTAACGTTGTCTGTGAAGACAGACTACTACCTAAGTATACAATAATTACGTATTGTCAAATTAATTTATACCAAGATTTTGGGTCATGATGTTCCTATATTATGTAGTTACCTACTACAACGAAATCCTTATTTATATTTATTCCTAAGTTAAAATTCCTCGGTATAATTTTTAATTCTTCTGCTATAACCTAATAAAAAACCTTGTATCAATTAATTTTATGATATAGGTATCTGCAACTTCCCGTAAAATATAGGTATCTAGCTAAGAAAATTTCTATTTCTTCTCGTAGTAAAAACTCGTATAAAACACACATAATACAAGCACAGTTTAGTAATATTTTACTTATCTACTTTGGGATAATACTAATTAAAATGCACAGTAACTATTCCTACTCCGTACAAGAGTAAAAGCTTTAAAAGATTCAGGCGGCGTTGCTGGCAAAAGAGGGTCTTTTACGACCCCATGGCAAGTAAAACTTTTTACCTTACTTTTGGTGCTACCATTACTTTTTTGGCAAATACTAACTTCCGGTTTCCTGGGAATCCTGTCAGAAAATATGTCAATGATACGTTCGACATCACCCAATTCCATTTTAATATAAAAAAAATCACAAATAATTAACGTGATAATGAAATAACTCGGCAAGCATCGTCAGGTGGCGCAGTAGAGAAGCGAAACTAGCTATTACCAGGCGGCGCTTTGTGCGGAGGTGTCGAAGCGAGCCCCCCCCCTCCCCCACCTCCCCGCCGCCCCGCGCGCGCCCCCCCGCCCGATACAGGGCCGCCACCGAGTAATTGCTGAAAAATATCAACACACGTTGTCTAACATAGAGCCTTGTTCGACACCGACCACGCAAACACGTCTCACTTTGCAACACAAAGTGTTGTCTTGTTCATTCCTTAATTACTAACTGATTAATTTTCCTCAATACAACTTTCCAAGTATTGTTGTCGTTGGTATTTTTAAGTGATGAAGTATATTATGATATATCCCCTACTACAATATTCCCTGTTAGGTTATCGATAGATGTAAGTAGTTATCTACATCGTGAAAAGTTTTGTTTTTACAAAATCCTAAAATCCTGAAACGAGAAAATTAGGCCAAATAACTTAAAAACTATCTGGTCTTAAAATTGGGCCATTAATTTTCACACACTGGACTTCACAATTGAGTTAGTATTCGTAAGTAAGTCATGTTAGTGTATTCGCTATGATCGCCCCCATTGTCGGCGCGCACCGTTCAATAGTGGCCTCCATCGGCTGCAGCCCTGCCCTCGTCGCGGCAGTGCTGGGAGTGGTTCCGAACAACACGTCTAATATGTCCGCACTCGCTTCACACCTCCGAAGCACTCCCTACATTCTTGCCGTGGTACAAGTTATAGGCGATAGCGATTTTATTATTGTATTTGTATCATGGTGGCATTGGTTATATCTGTGTTAGGAAGCATTGATAAAGCCAATGCCGCTCTTTGCAATAGCTGGGAGCCTGTACTTCGCTATACCTACTTTTTATAGCAGTTTTAAAATATAGGATAAATCTGGGGACCAGCTAAGATAAGCTTTTTGCCGCTTTAAGAAGGCACCATTGTGCTTATACTAGAATTAACTTTGTGCTTTGAGTGGTTTTTATCGAATCTATCATAATCTGATTGTCTACAGAGTAGGTACAAAAAAGTCAAGCCAAGTCATTACATGTAACTTAGCCGAAACCTCCACACTAACCGCAACATTCAACTACAATAGCTTTGTAATGATCCGCCCACGATCTATAAATATGACCGCAGCAATACACGGATTAGACAATTAAAAATTCTATAACTTCTTGCATTTCAATGCGATAGGGAACGTAGATCGGAACAAAATATTGCTATAATAAAAGACTTTTATAAAGTTTGTTGTCTAAAATATATGTACTCAACCCAGTTCTCTGTTACTAATACGTAAAGTAATAACTAATTGGCTGAGTATAGGTAATCGATACGTAAAATATCTAGTGGTAATAATTACCAATATACGCGTAAACATGTAGGTAAACTCTGTACCACTTCAGACGCGTCTACATACATAATTATATTCAAGAGTGAAAGCGTTTAATTTCAAGTCTACATTGTAACATTATCTTTTGAGAGTTATTCAATACAAGTTAATGATTGTCTGGAGGTTCAGTGCGAGATACCTTTGAACAAACTTACCTACCTATTATAATAATACATTTTACTGGTTTAAGTTTTTACTTAAGCGTTATTTGTATTTAGTTTTATACATTTAGATGGTTAAGTTATGATAATGTTTTTTATCCGGTTTTTAACAATAACAATTCTATATACCTAGAGGAGAGAGACAGAGAGAGAGGCAGACAGACAGATAGGCAGAGAGGGAACGCTCTCCAAATTGCCACAAATATAAAATAAATGTAAATTAAGTTTGTGTAATTAGTGGCATTGTAGAGCTGTGTATTACATTGCTTTCCAACAGAAGTTTATTTGTAGTACTTCATAATAATGTTTTAATAGCCTGAAGGACTGATGAAAATGGATGTAGGCAGGCCATCTCACAGTAAGTGGGTGTTTGGGTACCTTCACTAATGGACACGAGTAATAACAGGAGGTCAGTAATGGAACGCGAACCCTGAACGAGAATTTCTCTTACATCTTCTAATTGTTTTTAGTTGTGGAGTGCGTAGTCCATTTAGTCTCCACTATCACCTATATGATCAATAGATCACAACACATGTACACCCAAGAAATTGATCAGTATCAGCTTTACACTTCATTCGTTACACAGGTTGACATGCTTAACCATCAGGTCTAAGAAGTCCACCACCATTGACACCTGTAACACTAACAGCATCAGCGATTCATTGCTTGTAAAAAAAAATTGGTTGTCTGTAAAGTCGGTTTACTGACGATAGTTGAACGTGACAACGTCTTAAGAAAATACTGATGGAATGGTAGCATTTTTCAAAAGAAAATTTTAATTTCATTTGTTTAATAGATTTGTCAATGTCAATTATAGCATAACCTACAATCGCTGCACTAGCGGACCGATGCTATTCATTTTAATGATGAAAGCACGAATACCTATTCGACAATATATCACTGAATATATAATTAATATCGAAAGAATCATTACCTTTATCGCTGTAATTATCGTTGCTATAAACAATTGACACCACATTCACTTTTCAATGCACTTGATACTCGATCAAAACATATAAATGTACTATAGTATAGCAGCTGTCCACGCAGACGCATCGCTCACTCAAGTAGGAGAGAGACGGATGTCGGACGCTGCCGAACGCTGCCGAACGCAAAGGCCGATTGCTACGCCGTTACGGTAACGACGGTAACGCAGGAGTCATGTTTTTTCATGTGTGCCACCGAATTATAAGACGTTGTCACGTCAATAAGTAACAAGAAAGAAAGAGAGAACTAGCTCATAAGCTCTCAGCAGAAACACGACAAGTCGTTCGACGAGTGACTCGAGAAAGTTTTAATTCGATCAGAATTTTATTATACGTTCTAGAACCATACTTTAAATTGCACTGAAGCACGACCGCGCAACACAAGCAGCAAACAAACAGCGCACTCAGCGCGACCGAGTAATCGGCAATAAGTGCCTCTAACTATGACCTATCGACAGAACAAACTATTCCCTATCCCCAATCGCAGAACTTGGGCCGCCGCCGCCGAGCGCGTTCCTCATTAACCGACGAACAATACAACAAAGAAATACATTTGTCAACGCCGACAAATAAAAATGCAAATAATATTCCGCGCGGAGTGCAGTGGCACTCGGTTCACACCTCCCAGCCATCGTCGCCCGCGATTATAGCGGCGCCGGCCACGAGCGCCGGCGGGTTGCACGCTAGTACTATTATAAAAGTTTTATTAAGTGCAATTTCCAGAGTAAATGTTCGATAGGTTCTCTATTTGCACTTCAGTTTAACACGCAGTGCAAATTATGGGCGATGACAACGATATTATTATGGTTATTAGTGAGACACAACAAAGCAATCCTTTTATCAAATAGTTCCATCGTCATTTTTTATTAGGTTTATGTCTTTATAGATAGATATCCCTTTTAGTTGATCTGAGTTTGAATCATGCAAGATAACTATTATATCATACTTAACATTGATTTTAACAATTGTTTTGTTAAATTTAGGTAAGTAATACCTTAACTCAATAAATAATAGTCACTCGCCGCACCTCCAACCTTCCTTCAACAACCTTTTCTTCCGACCTTAAATACAAAAGAAGTCACAACCTAAAATACCACAGAATACGACGTAAGCATTCGACGACGTAAGTAATTCGCATATTGACGAGTGGCTAATTTAGGCTAGCATAAAAACTACAGCGGTGTCACATTTCCGTCGTCAGCCGCCGTCAGCTACCGTCAGCTACCGTCAGCCGCATTCACAGCACAATGCGCGACATTCTAGCGCTGTAAGTTTAGTTGTTCTGTTCTGTGACAAACCGTGTCGCACTCGCTTCACGCCTTCGCGAGAGCACTCCCCGCTTCGGCGGCCGATGCCTTAAGTGATAAGAAGCAGCGAGCCGGCATTTTTTTGTATTATTATTAGTTGAGTTTTATAAAGCTTGGTTTTTAAGGTCTTATGTGTTAAAAAATCAATTATGACGGTTAGGAAAGCAGAGACGTGAATTTATTTTTAAAGTTTTTATTGATAAAAAAGCAAGTGTTCTTGGAGTCGGGCTTGTGTCAAATGCTCACAGCTTATGCTTATGCTTATGCTTATGCTTATGCTTATGCTTATGCTTATGCTTATGCTCCAGTCTATGAATATTCATACAAGTTACATGTTAGGACGATTTTAAAAAACTGAAACTCAAGGCATTCAAACCTTTTTAATATAACATTAGATGTTAAAATAAAATAACGTAGTGTATTTTTTTACGTCTTATGTTTTTAATAACTGTCATCTATTACTCACTATTAGGTATGTTTATTTAATTACTAGGTTAAATGATTTGAATTTTCAAAAAAATGCTCAATCGCTTCCGCCCGTACCGTACACCAGCGCACAATAAACTGGTTCCACGTCGAAGGGTTAACTGCACACATGAACACCGGCCGTATGTGTGTGTGTGTGTGTCGACGTGCGCGGCCACAGACCAACAAGCGACGGCCCTTTGGGTAAAGACTGGTGTCCACTGCAAGCTACCCACTGCAAATTATGATAGGTAATTATATATTTTCTACAATGTTACTAGATAACACAGTAGTGAACTGACTGAGTAATACGTAAAAACATATTTGGGTTACACCACACCATTCCAATTAACTGTTCGAAATTCGAATATTAAAAAATTAAATCAAGATCATTGTACAGTTGGTGGACAAATATTAGGGTCAGCAACACATTATAGGTACATTATGATAATGTCAGTCGGTCGTGACCTTCATTTTATTTAATACCTTAGTATATAGATTTGTAATTTGATTAATTTCAAAAAATAAGTTAAAAAATAATTTTATTTGGATGTTCTTCTTACTCAATAACATGCACTCCTTAAACCCTTATTTTATTGCACTAACAGTTTGTAATGTCAAGAAATATCTTATGGCGAAGGGTATTACAAACTAGACGATTACTTCAAGAATGAAACTGCTTCTATATGAGTTGAAATATAGAATTAGGAAGTAGGTAATAAGTGTTGTCTATAACTGTGAAAAGGAAAAAACTTCTTGGGAGTTTCTTGCCGCATCTTCTTCTAAGACCACTCACGGTAAGGATTTGTTGAAACGATGGCGTAGTTTAAGCTTAGAAAAGTTTTTGTAAAAGCAAATAAAAACTATTTAATTTCAATAAAATTAAAATAAAAAACTAATTTCACAACTATTAACCCGGGAAACTTATTTTTTTATTATATAAATGGTCAATATGGTTCTTTTTTTCTTTCAATAGGTATATGTAAATATTAACACGGGATTTAAGAGCGCATTTTTTAAATTGTGAATTGATTGAAATAGGACAATCACTATACATAATATGTTACCACTAGCTTACAACACAACAACCGCGCATATCAAAAATGAAAAACTCATTGTAAAGGGATCTACTAGGTTTAATTAATATTGTGTCCCAATATTTGTTTAGTTTTAGACATTTGGTCTCGTTTTGACATCATAAGTAAGTACCTAACGCTATACACTCATAGATTCACGCATAGTATTCACTAGGATTCCCTGTGTCGTGGGTGCCATGAACACACACAAAACAAGAACTTACACACAGACCAAGAACGAAAATTTAAACTCATCATTCAAATTTCCGCCACACTAATCGAACCCAGGACCCTTGGAACGGCGATTCGACACGTTAACTACTGCGCCATACGGTTCGCGATTGTCGTTGATATGACAGCGCTAAAAGCGTTAGGGCGCGTTCACATAGGACGTCCGTTTTACTGGATCCGTTATAACAGGTCAGTATTTCCGTTGTGTGTGGTATTTTTTACTGGATCCGATATACTGGATTCTGTGTGAAATCGCTCATACAACTACATACGCTACTATTAGCATCCAGTATTCCGGATCCAGTAAAACGGACGTTCTATATGAACGCGCCCTTAGGGTGTGTGTTTCGTGGCCCAGCCATAACAGTCAATTTAGAAACATTCCAAACATATCGTGTTGTGTGCAGCGGACGAGTGGACGAGCGGACGAGCGGACGAGCGGCCCGCGCAGGGGTCCGCGGCCCGCTAATAACCCCGCTAATGTCCTCGTCCAATTTGTTACGTTCCGGAATGCGATCGATACGGAACCCTTCCAATAACATATGGAAACATCGGCGCAACACCCGCTACAAACATTCTCGCTACATCTAATGGGATTGTGCATCTTGCGCGGTTCTCCGTTCGATTCCTGACACCTAAGGTGGGTGGACCATGGAAGGCCACTGTAACGAATAAACAGTTTTTCTTACTTCATTTACTTACTGGATAAATGAGAGTTATAATATATCAATTACTACATTTTTTTATTGTGTAACATATAGTAAATTACTTTTTTTATTCTAGATGTAATCACTATTATTAAACTTAACTTTTGTGAAGCTCTTCCAAACGGCCTTGCAAGGAACAGGGCTCCATGCAAGGCCAATACTGCCGTCAGAAGGAAAAAGGCCACAACTAACATTTTTTTCGAAAAATAGTTACGTAGGTACATATTATTATTTGTAATCAAGATTTTTCCTGATTCCAAATATGTATGTAACTCAATTTCGAAAAAAAAGTTAGTTGTGCCCTTTTGCTTCTGATGGCTGAATATTAGTAATTAATCGTCGTTCAAGTTAAAACTAGAGTTGTATTAATAAAAGTAAAATATCCGATTCTACTAAAACTACATAAAAGCTCTTTCATTTAAACGAAACATTAAATGATTAACATAATAAAATTATAATATTCTTTAAAAAATTCAACAAACAGTAACAATGAATTTTTATAGTTGGCCTTCAAAGGAGCATGGCCTTTCATGGCCCACCTACCTTATTTACGTTGCAATTAAATTTTGATGTGTAAATAAATGTAGTGTACCTAAATAAAATTTGATCGTGTAATATGTGTAGGATGTTATTTTAGTAACATTTATTTACAAGTAGAAATACCTACATACCTATAATATTAAAAGTATTTAAAATATAAACTTTTGTAAGATACGTTTTGATAAAACGTTATTACCTAAGTATTGCCGTTGGATATATGGATACATATGGTTGGATATATATGCCGTATGGGATACTCTCTATACGACTATAATTATGTACCTGATTAAAGTAACTTTGTGTATGTCGTGTTAGTAGTAGATATAAACTCATAGTAAAAATGAGGCACCAGAGTGTTCGTTGGGAAAACAAATGGATAAACTATAGGTAAGTAGGTATTTTTACCTCTGGTCAAAAGTCAATTCAAAGCGGGTCAATATTAGTGTATTCGCTTCAAAAATACCAATTATAATTCTATTAATAGCCCGCTACAGGACACGGGTCTCTCCTCATAACTGTGGAGGCCTAGTCCCTGCGCCATCCTGCTCCAATAGGGCAAGAGGGGGTAGTGACCAACCTACGTCTCGGAAAGTTGCCACGCCACCTGAAAGCCATGGACATGGCCTAGCGACTGCAGTACTAACCACCAAGTCCCGCAGCTTTACGTGCTCTCCGAAGCACGGAAGCGCTCAAGAAATATTGCCAACAGCGGTAATCCATCCTCCTAACGACCACGTCGGTTATTGTTTAATTCAAGCGATCACAGGTGGCCATATGAACGCTATGAACGCTCCAAATAGTTAACTCTACATAATGTGGAGTAGGTACATAATTAATTTAACAGACTTCATAGTTCCCTAATAAATAATTACTTAGTAAACAATTTTATAATAGATTTTCATGCAACATTTTTTAAACATTAAAGATATGCCTTTACCTTGGGGTATAGAGGGCTCCGTCCATTTCTCGAGTCCAGGACAAGCTCTCCGGCGTGGAGCAACTACTGAACAACGGAGGGTGGTCTGGGTAGCTACCCCGACGGGTATCAAACGCTACCAAAATACATGATTACCTACAGTGAGAATTAAACAGAGAGCCGAACAGCCTCAACCAGGAGACTGGACTGGATCTAAGGCCGTGGCCTCGTCCGTGGTGCAACATACCTATTCCTACTTCTAATTTGGTTATTTAATTAATACACGTACAGTAATTATTGTTGCTCCTTTGACTTTCTGATGCAATCACGCCATAATAATGTTGCACGCCAACGATATAGTGATTCATATGAGTAGCTGGAATTATGTTAATACGCACCCACTATACAAACATACCCACTGTTGTCGCATAAAGTTCGGACGCACGCAGTAGACACCTAGGTATGTATTTACAATGATATGTGAGTGTACGTCATTTCAATTTATTACCTACGTGTTTCATATGACAATGCTAATTAATTATAGTGAAATAATTACCAATATATTCCAATTACCTACATGGATAGGTTATACTATAATTTTATATTTCAAATGCAAAAGGGAAGAAGCACGATTTTGAAATTGTTGTACCAACATTGATCCAGTTAAATGGATCATGGTCGCGGTGAGACTAAATTTTTAAAGTTTTTTATTTACCAATAATAATAGTTGCAATTTAATAAACAAGTAGATACAGTGACCACGCATGCGACCAGCAGCAGAGACCAGTGACCACCGTTACTCGCCGTCATTCTGGACGTACAAAACATGGAATCTAAGAGGCAGCTGAATGCCCTAACCCAGTGACCACTAATTCAATGGTGTTGTTGGATATCAACTAACCCTTTATCTTCGAAAATCTTCAGACAAATGGCTCTTTATTCGTCGTCCTTTGTGCGCGACAAAGGCCCTTTCTGCGAGGTGTGAGCCCTCGGCCGGGCCCGGACGGGCACAAAGCGAGTTTTTGTGGCCCCACTTTGTGAGGTGTCGTCGATTGTGTGCTCCTCATTATGACGCTTTACTAATTTGATGACGCATCGCGATCAACAGATAGACAGCTTGTGTTTCATCATCGCGCGGCGTTCAGCGGTTCACCTGGGGGCCTTGGACGCGCTGACGCCACTTGAAACATCAACATTCTACTCAGAATAACATCGAGAAGTTATAGGCTTTTTAATTGCCTAGATTTTACGTGACGACATGCGTAGTTTTGTCACGGGGAATGCCGAGTCCTCTGTTGTATAAGTGAGAAGAACTGGACTCTATTTAGGTATATACATACGTAATGTATTAATACAATCCTCTCTATCAGCTCAGAAGTGTGTGACGATACCAATTGATTGCCAATGTTTATATGTAATCTATATGCATGTTGTACCATACCTACCTACGCGCGTGTTAGGAATTTACGATCATAGCCTGCTTCAAACGTGCATGTTATTTAGGACAGAAAGATTATGGGTTAGTGGTACAAGAGCAGCGGAACGGGTTATTCTGTAACTGCGTATAGAATGGTTGCCGCTAAAGATACCATGATGAAATTTAAGCCAAACAATAGCAACACGTTTCTTGTAGCTTTATCAAACCACGTTAAATAAAATTAAAGTGTTGCGTTCGTGTAGTACATAATTATAGGAAGATGACACACTCGGATGTTAATATCTAATTAAAATTTACATTTATTTGCAGTATTGTACATGTACAACAAGTGATTGAAGAACACGTTATATCGTGTTACACTTACTGAACGTATAACAAGTAATTCAATACCAGTGATTCAATTAAGTCATTGATTCAATTAAATTGATTAATTACTCTTCTAATTAAAATGCTTATGAAACTATTTAGGCCAATTCATATTTAAGCTTTGATTTCGGTGTCCAAATGCAAATTGTCAAACATTACAGACCTTTCAAATAAGTATTTGAAATTCTCAGGTTTTCTAAACTCTATAGTTTTTTTATAGATTTATTAATAAGCATGAAGTATTTCAGAGGATAAGTACCTAGGTATCTGTAATTTTACCTAATTCATGACCTATTTTCATAATAATAATAATTGTAATGTAGGTAGGTACCTACCTATTGTATAGTAGGTATGTAATAAAAAAATAGTGTAGTAGCCGGTGAAAATATTTTTTATCTTATAAAATTAATAATATCTGAATATCTGAATTCAATGTATTATTTTATCAGAAACACTGGTTTAACACGAAGTACAAGAACACCTTAGTACTTACATATGTACCTACCTACCTATAAAAGAGAAATATTGACTCTATGTTAGTAATATACTATAGGTACTTATTCCTTTAAATTATAGTTTCATTAAAAAGTAATAATAATATTTATATAACATATTGTCTAGTAAAAACACTTTTAACAACAAAAAATAAAGTGCTGGTTACTCTTGACTTACTTATAGGTAATCGGTTGGTAATACCTATTTAGTAACGGGGTATACAATCATTGTAAACGTTGTATTGTGTGATTTTAGACAATCATGTATTAGATAATGTGTTAATAATTGCCAGAAGGTAAATTACTTCTGCCTTGGGAGCATCCGTGCCGGCGCGGCGGCGGGACGCGACACACACAGGGATTATGCCCTCTTATCTCCACATTGTTTATCCTAATTCAAATTAATATCAAGGTAATCACACTAAATAATAAGCACTTAAATATTATATTTTCCATATTATTTTTAATTTACAGTTGGTACAAGACTATGTACCTATGTAATCTACTCAATAAGAACACGGGGACGGCGTTAATCATAGCTTCTGCGTTAGAGAATTTTAAAGAGTCTTAACTTACAACATGTCTGTTTCAAAATCTAGATAATTAATTTGCTATACAGTCGATGTAGACCGGTAAGTTACAGTCACAGACAATCTGTAACACATCATTACATATGTATATTGAAATCTCTATTCTGTCCCTGTGCTTCTAGACCGGCGTGAATAAGATATTAAAATTGATGTCAACAAAATAATTAAGAGCAAGCTGAGGGCTGCTAAAACACCTAGCACAAGGTGATAAAAAATATTAGAATAATCCAATACAATTCAAAACATTGTATTCAACGTGAATAGTGGCTTAAGAGAAGATAGAGAACTCTACCATAAAGTGAAATAACGTAGAGTAAGAACATCATTAGTTCTAACATGATTTTTTTTAAATTGCAATCTAAAGGTTGTAAAATTGAGCACAATTACATGTGTGAAGGCTAGTGCCAGTTCTTGGGGCGTTTCGACCTAAGAGCAAAGTTATTACTAAGCTGCATTCATTGTTGTCAACAAACAGTGGTTGTGCAGCCCATTCTCGACCTCAGCAAAGTACCTCCACCCTCCAACACTACTGAGAAGGTAAACATGAAAGGTCATAGCCAACCGGAACGGCCAAAGTTCCAAACCAAAATAATGCAACGAGCGAGCTGCTTCGAGGATATTACGCAGGACAATTAAAGCTCCCTCCGTCGGACACTCCTGTCACAAATAGAGATTGATAAATCTTTCTAAGACTCAATTAATGAATATGACCTAAATGATGTTAAATATATCGATCGACGGAGCGTGCAGCCGCGCGGGCGACGGGCGGCGGCGCACAGTGGGACGAAAATCAGCTTTCATAGACATAGGAATGTTAATTCATAAATATCGCTGTTTTTGTTGGATATGGCTTTTGTTTACAGTAACTAAGCCTACATATGTAAAAAAAAGTAATTGGGCATTTATGCGAATGATTTATATTGTTTTCGAGAAAAAATTGTATGGAGCTTTCTTGAAAAATCCGATTTTCTACGGACCTGCAAGTCAAACCGTAATATCCTTCTAGGGAGTGTTACTACTAATTATTTGTAATTTTTTGACATATCACATACAACGGTTACTTCTGCAGAATTTTTTTTAAAAATCGATATGTGTGATCCTTTTTTTATTTAATTTTATTGCATTGAGTTTTTTAAACACTAAGTACTAATTACATTTTATTACCTTTCTGGTGTGAATAAGTGATATTAACTAAGTAAACAATTATATTTTCTAATAGAACATACCAAAAAAAATTGTTATTGTTATTTTATTCTGAAAAGTGATTAGGTAATTAGGTAGGTTATTCTGAAAAGTGATTGGCTAATTAGGAATGAATTCTAGTAATAATAAAGAAGTAAAGATATGAGCACTAATTAACTATTATTAAAGAGAGTAATTAAGAAATCGTCAATTTGCTAATCATTTAAAATCAGTCCTATAACAACTATAAATGAACAATATTTTTAACACATAATTCAGTTTATTTCAAACTTTTGTGCTGTTAACATTAAATCGTAATCCCGAACTGTGAAATATTTAAAATGGAAAGTCTGCGTACCAATTTAGACTTGTTTGTTGTGCTGAGAAGGGAAGGTACTTCATTCGATTATGAAGTATTGTTTAGTGCAGTTGTAAATCGACTTGGTGATAGCATTTCGGACGAAGATCGGGTGACACTTAAGGAATTTTGTCGAAGATTCACACGTGCTGCATCACAAAGATGGCAGAAATCTCACCGCATTCTGGATACATTCAGAAAGCAGTACGAAAATTGGCTTCAGTCTAATGTCGATTGGCCAAGTTGCGTGCCAATCAGTATGGTCATGCCACAATCCAGTGAAGAAGAACAGCCAGGACCTAGTGCACTTTCAATCTGTCCAGGACCATCGACATCATCTATTGGGACAATGACAAAAACATCAAGGAAAGCATTTGAAGATCTTGGAAGCAAACAAAAGAAGAGAAGGTCTGATGATCACAAAAATGAAAATCCAAATGAATTGGCATATTCCGCTGCAGTTCTTTTAAAGGAAGAAGGTCGTGAAGATATCGCATCTGTTATCGAATATATGTTGAAGAATCCAGAAGCAGCAACAAAATTTAACGAAATGATTAACAAACCAGTTAAAAAAGTTATCTTTACTCCAGAAAAAGCACTAGGATTGCTTCTTTCGCTGAAATTGTCAAAGTGGCAATATATGACGCTGAGAGAGACTACCATCCGAGAGGGTGCAACTGACATTTATCCGTCATATTATAAAGTACAGCAAGTAAAAAAACAGTGTTACCCTAGTAAGCAATCAGTGACTGTAACGGATTCATCAGCAAGAATTACGCTTCAAGCATTGCTTGACATCACAGTGAAGAGGATCCTGGAAAGTCTTCCTGAAAGTGTGCAAAATAAGGACTTAAAGTTAATATCCAAGTGGGGCTTTGATGGTGCTTCGAACCAAAGTCGTTATAAACAGAAAATGGATGGACAACAAGAAGATTCAAGCATATTTATGACGTCCTTGGTGCCATTAAGCCTGACTGATGGAGACGAAATTTTGTGGTTGAATCCCAAGCCATGCTCAGCGTTATATTGTCGTCCAGTGCAGTTCACATTTATTAAGGAAAGTGAAGAAGTGGTCATCAGTCACAAAAAGCAAATGGACGACGAAATTAAGTTGCTTATCCCCACTGATTGCAACAGAAACAAGGTGAGCCATCAACTTAAGATGACAATGATTGATGCTAAAATTTGTACGTATCTTTCGGAAGCCAGATCGAATGCATCGTGTTATCTCTGCTTAGCTAAGCCTACAGAGATGAACCGCTTGGATATTGCAACGTCAAAAACAGTGAACAGTGATGTATACGAATTTGGACTATCATCGTTACACGCTCGTATAAATACGATGGAATGCCTTTTACATATTGCATACAGACTGGACTTCAAAAAGTGGGCTGCACGAGGACAAGAGCACAAGGATTTGCTAGAGAATCGAAAAAGAATAATTCAAAATAAATTCAAAGATGAACTCAATCTATTGATTGATATTGTGAAACAAGGCTCAGGGACAACAAATGACGGGAATACAGCAAGAAGGTTCTTCGAGTTCCCCGATATAACTGCAGCCATCACTGGGTTGGATGAAGAGCTAGTCAGAAGATTTGCTGTTATTCTTCAAGCAATAACATCTGGAGAGGTAATTGAGCTAATGAAATTTAAAGAATATGCACGTAAAACTGCAGAAAGATACGTGGAGTTATATGATTGGTACCATATGTCATCGACCGTTCATAAGCTGCTGATACATGGTGCAGACATAATCGCCAATAATAACATTGTTCCGATAGGTAAGCTTTCAGAAGAAGCCTCAGAGGCCCGCAACAAAGACTTTAGGAGATTTCGGGAACATAATTCGCGAAAAATGTCCAGGCAAGCTTCAAATGCCGATATATTAAATATGCTGATTCTTTCGTCTGATCCATTAATCTCTTCTCAAAGACCGAAATTGGAAACTAAGAAAGGTAAGGATTTCTTCGCTGAAACTTTAGAATTGATCAAGTTTCCAGAATCTCCATTTGAAGTTGTAGATATGTCTAATTTGGAACCTGATTCTGAATTGGGATCAGATGAAAGCGATTTTGATTAATTAGTAGATAAGTGCTTGTTGTATTTTTATTTTATTTTTTATACATTTTTTTATCATTTAAGGAAATTTTTTATTGCCCTGTACAAATTTTTCTGATCACAAAACATGGGGTCTGTTGACTTGCATCAGCTCCCCTCCCACAAACTTTAGTTAGTAATGTTATTTTTTTCTTTTGTAACTCTAGTCTTTAAGAGGCCTTGTTTGTAGAGATAAATAGACATTTTTATTTATTTATTTCTTGTATTGTTTTGTATAGTATTATCATACATAAGTAGTGTGTAGTAGGAGAGTTTAATTTTTTATTAATAGTTCTTTATTTTTATTTGAATATTATATAGGAAAATGTTATATAGTATACATTTTTTCATTTTTTTAATCAAGTGTTTTTGATATTTTTTGTCATAGTATTTGATATTTAAGCTCATTTAAATAATTTAATAAGCTAGCAACAATAAATATATGATATTTATAAATGAACAAAAGTATAATTATTTACTGCCCTCACTTCTCATAACTTATTAACTCTACAACGTGTCTGGGTTGCATGCTCTTACAAAATGATAATACACAATTTTTATCACTCATTTAGAGAATATTTAGAGTGGATGCCGAAAAATTAAGCTTTAAACTAAATAAAAAATGTACATTATACTTAACGATTTTTAAAAAAAATTCTGCAGCTGTAACCGTTGTATGTGATATGTCAAAAAATTACAAATAATTAGTAGTAACACTCCCTAGAAGGATATTACGGTTTGACTTGCAGGTCCGTAGAAAATCGGATTTTTCAAGAAAGCTCTATACAATTTTTTCTCGAAAACAATATAAATCATTCGCATAAATGCCCAATTACTTTTTTTTACATATGTAGGCTTAGTTACTGTAAACAAAAGCCATATCCAACAGAAACAGCGATATTTAAGAATTAACATTCCTATGTCTATGAAAGCTGATTTTCGTCCCACTGTGCGGCGCGGCGTAACCCGAGCCGCAGCCGCGGCCGCACAAAGCCGCCATTGTCTGTCGCACTAAAGACGCTAATTATTAAATAAAAAACCCTAATTAAACCCCGCCGGGCACAAAGCTACGCCCGACGCGACCGTTGCACTACATTTAAACTTAGGCCGCCTGCCGTCGACCTAAACTATTGTTCAAAGGCAAACTTCTGTTCTCTACTTTGAAACTTTTTACTAGGTATAACTTAGAAACAATGTTATTCACTTATAAACTGTATTACCTATGGCTTAGAAACTATTTGTCAATTATCTATGTAACGGGAAACGAACTGAAATCACTATAATATTTACCTATTTATAATTATAATAATGTATAACTTATTCATCGCCTATTGATGTGAGCTGTTTAGCTTAGCCTATTAGAATCATATTGAGTGCGCGAAATATTAGCAGGTAGACCGTACCTACTGCCTGCTATCGATAGTGTGTTTTTTACTTTATCATTGAATAGTATCGTATTATATCCTCAACTACCAACTTGGAACAACAAATCTCTCTGAATTGATTAATTAATGTTCGTTTTAACGTCCTATGTAAATGTGATATTGTAGATAATTTCTTCTACAAGAAGTGGGACCAGTCTATTGACATCAATATTTGGTTACTAACTTTCAACCACTTACAATGTGATAACACGAAAATAATAATTGAAGTATAAACCGTGACCATTATGTTCCAACAAAATATAACAGTTGCTACTGGTAAACGTTTATTAATAACGTAAGTATACCAAACAAAACGACTTGGATTTTTGTACGCATAGGTAATGACTAGTTATTCGTATATTATCCCGATTAAACTGGGATACCTGCCTACATAATAGGTAATATAATTAGGTATGTAGGTGCGTTACAAGGAACACTTGTAAATTGTAGGTACCTGGCGGTCAATAGTAGAACATAGATACATAATTATGTATCTATATATTCTGATTGCACTAATTTATACGATTTGTTGTTTAGTTAAACTGAAGGCTTCGTTAGCACAACAGGCCTAAGTGGTCAGCATCGGTTTCTTACTATTTAGAAAACCGAGAAAAACATTAAATGTAGGTTCTCCAGTTATCGCACAGTATGCAAGGAACGAAACCTAGCTATTCGGAGGGTACTGACCTGGCGGGGGGTGCAGCAGCGGAGGCCCCGGGAGGAAGGCGGCGGCGACGGCGGCCTGCGCGTTGAAGGCGGCGGCGTAGGCCACGCGGGAGGCCATGGACGCGGGCAGCGGGAACTGCGGCGCGTAGCCCCGCGGCTCGCGCCCGTCCGACAGGTTCAGCACGCGGTCCCCGTCGCGGCCTTCGAAGTAGCGCTCGCGGCCGTCGCGGCTGTCCGACAGCCCCAGCAGCTCCTGGATGGCGAAGGGCGAGCGCTGCGGCGCGCGCGGCGGCCCCGCGTTGGCGCTCATCGCTTGCATCGTCAGACCCTGGCGGCGGCGAGCATTGGGCCCCGAGCGCTGCCGACCCCGCCCGCACTGACGGTCGAACTCGAACGAACACTGCAACCGCCCGAGCGATGCTCGATTACGCCGACGATTTTTAAGTTCGAAATTTTTACGAAGTTTGAAATTTTCCGGAGCGGCAGAAAATCGCGAATTTTTCAAGATCGCGGGTTTTCGACACGAAACGAGCGCTCGCCTCGGCGTCCGGAGCGCGTCTGGCCGCGGCGCCGCCCGGTGCGGTGTAAAAACGAGAGAACCCCCCTCCGCCGAGCTTTCGCTCACGAAAAATCTTAATTCACCACCCTGCGAGTATCGCGCGGGACCTTTCGGAACTGCGCGGGCTGCGGCGCCGGCCGGAACGCCAGCGCGGAGCGGCGCGCGCGGGCGGGGCCTACTAATAGCCAATACGGATATTTTGTTACCGCACTCTATTGGCCAGATTTCTTCGCGGGACACGCCTACTCAGCGCGGTGTCGTATGAATCGCGACTGTAGAGTGGGCGCAGTAAATTCTGAAATGGATCGCGCGGTCGGAGGTTGATTTAATTTTGATTAATTGTAAGAAATGAATAGGTTCGCGGGGCGCGGGCGGCGCGCGGTGCGGGGCGCGGGCGGCGGCGGCGGGGTGGGGCGCGGGGGGGAGGCGGCAGGTCCGCGGCAGGTGGCTCGGCGCGTAATTTCCCGCGAGTGTGTCCTCCGCCTTATTTAGTTGTCTCAATGGCCTAGAGGGAGTATTAATTTACCTGCAGCGCGGCCCCGGCGCGGGCGGTTGGCCCCGGCGCGGCCCCGGCGCGGCCCCGGCGCGGCCCCGGTGCGGCCCCGGCGCGGCCCGCCGACCGCCGCCCGCGCCGCTGCGTTCCCACACGAGAGCATAATGCCCCATTATCAATCATTACCCCGCGCGGTATAATTTCGGCGCGGCCCGCCATTACCCCGGCACAGCCGCACATACCTACCTACACCAAACAACAAACAATTTTTGAAGAAACTTTTCTAGAGCTACACCTACCTGTGGCCTAAAGTCTGCTAGTTTATAATATTTGTTAGAATTATTTGACACACTTGTCAACTAGATAAAATAAATTAGCATATTGGGGGTGTGTGCTGGAGTGTAAGAGGTCCATCTATCCGGAGTCCGCGCCGAGATTGCACCCGCCGACCAGCGGACGAGGGACGGTCTGCACCCACAAGGTGGTGGTATTTCCCGCTCGGTTGCTACCCGTTTCCTGCTAGACTCGATCTTGAAAAGTTTTAAAGTTTTAACAGCGCTGGAAATAGTGCTGGTCTTCCGCGACGGCAGGCAATACAGTGGGCTCAGATGGCACAATGGTGCCGTGTGAATGGTTGATTCGTTGTCCATTACGGTCTAGGTTCGATTTCCAGCGAGGCGGAAATTTGAATGATGAGTTTAAGTATTACCTATCTGTTTCTCTGTCTGGGTGTGTTGTTGCCTCTATTTGATATCCGTTTCACCTCCGAGCCCACGACACGGGGGCCCTAGTGTGGGGCCTTGAGCGTGTAGGTACCTACGTAGACTATTTAATGTTGTTATTATTATAAAGTCCCAAAGTCAATAGGTAGGTAGGTAAAGTGACTTGCCAGTAGAATTGTTTAAGACGAAATCGCATCTCGTAAGACATGGGTTAGTACATAATATTAAGTATTTAAATGACTAAGTAAGATGCATGGAAATAACCAGCTCTGCAACCTGTTCCGCTAAGATTAGCGTATACCTACATAATGTATATCTGTATTAAAGATATAATATTGTGTTTTACTTTTATTTCCAAAGATGTGCTGAGGAGTTTTTTTTAGCTGTTTCTCCTCCTCCATTACAAAACGTTTAGAGCACCTAGCAAAACAGGTACTTACCTTAGGTACTTACGGTAAGGCTACCTACCTAACTCAGGTAGGTAAATGAAATATGTCTGCAACAGAATCTGTGATCAATGTCATCATATCTTGGATCTCCAGGACTTGCAACGTCCCATAGTCCTGGATGTTTCCAGGTGGTCCTGATGGTCCTGATGTGCCCTCCAAACACGACAGCATGAAACAATGGGACCTGGTATATTAAAAGTTTCTACAACAAATTACTTACGTTACCTAAAAAACAACTAGGTAAGTACCAACCACTGGATTGAGGAGCCAGGATCAAGGGCCCACACCAGGATTCCCTGTGCGGTGGATGACATGAACAACACACCCAGACGGAGAACGGAAATTTAAACCTATTTAAGAGTGAACGGATCCGCCTCGCTGGAAATCGAACCCAAAACCCATCGAACGGCAGTCCTGCGTGGTAAAATTTGTGAGTGTCTAATAAATCACAGTCCCTGAAGAGCGGGTGTTGTCTAGTACCTACTTAACTTATATTCTATAGTCATAACAAAAGTAAGTAAAATACTTTTGAAACATTTTAGGTAGGTAAATGTTAAGGAATTTTTGATATTGACTGTTTATATTATAGCAATAACAAAAAATATATAGATAGGCATGGCTTACCTACTTACTTTTTCTTTTAATTTGTGTAAAATTATTAATTGTTACTAGACCCCATATTACAGGGGACCCTAGTATGAGGCCTAGACCTAAATTTATTGTAGGTAGGTACCAACTACAGAGGTACATTTTGATTTCAAGAAAACATTCACTTAATTGTCGAAACATAGCTGACAACGTAACCCTTTGTGAAACGTTCTTTCGATAGCCTTCATCATCTCTCCGATCATTGTTATTATGAAGTCAGTTGACATCTAAACATCGCCATCACTTACTAACAGTGTTCTGGAGAGTTCCCGTCTCCTCGCACAAGGAGAAGACCTGTGTCTGTAAATCATACTTATCAAGTTTTTAAACCAAAAAAATGTCACACGAACTTCTAGACTTCGAACCTCTGAAAACTACCTCTTATAATGTAGGTAAGTTCATTATAAAGAATTCTCTGATATTTTTCTTTTCTTTTAATGTTATATTTTGCGAAAGCAAATTCTATTTAAAATACATAGATACATAAAATGTGTTCGAAAGACATTATAATATCTAGGTACCATAACCAACCACAAGACCTATGTAGTCGTAGTTCAAATTGACTTCGCTCGCAATGTAAACCTCACATAAGTAAGCAGTTATTTATTTCAGAGACAGAGACACACATCATTTTGTTAACATAGATTACACATCTATTGGTAATGAGCACAGATAAGGCATAAATTTATATTAGAACACTTTAACAAGGGTTGTCACACAGCACCGTCACAGGCCCCTGTGGCCAGCGTCACCCCGACGCGTCGGGTAGAGCGCGGCGTGACAGCGGACCTTCGACCCTGCAGGTGCGCGAACATCCATCTCTGCCCTGAAAGCGACACCTTACCAAAATACTGGGAAAAAGAGCCAACACTTTTTTCTCCTATCCACCAAAACAGATTCGCTATCAAATTCGATGTACCTACCGGCACAACAGGGGCATTGTCAGCGGACGTGTGAACGGCGTGCAGCGCGGCGCGGGCGGACAATGGCCGCGGGACCTGCCTTTGTGGCGGTAACCCGAGCCAGGGCTCCAGCTTTGTGCTCCGCGTGTTTGGATTGAAATGGACTCTCGGAAGGTGACTCCTCTTTTTGGAGGAAAACTGGCCGCAGTGGTTGTTTTTAGTTTGCCTCTGGTGTTAGGTTTGAATTGTCCTTTTATTAAACATGTTATGTGGCCCCCCTCCGGACATGTTCAGAAAAATGGCACAAGTCCGCCTACACTACACCATAGCATTAGATTTAGAACCAACACTTATCACAGCATAATATTAGAAATAAATATTAATTTTTGGTACTACAAACTTACAATTTATCTTTGATCTGAAGCTTTATAGGAAGGTATTATTAATATAATAAAATAAATTTAAAGGTCAAATGCCGATATAAAACTTGTAACAATTCAATTATCGCTACCGTAATAAAATCGATACTATTTTGTGACCGATTATTGTTTCGTTTTGTTACTTTTTTATACGGCATAAGTTTGTGCTTGACAACAATCCCACCTGGTGGTAAGTGGCGATGAAGTCCAAAAGAAAATAAGTTAGCCTATCTAATAAATAATTGCCTACCTGTTTTTTGAAAACAGGATTATATTTTCTTATCTACCAATAACTAATCGCTTGTTTTTGGTATAAAAACGAATTTAACATCCGTAAAACAACATAACATTGAAATAAAATAATTTAACATTGATACATATTAGGGATAGCTGATAGCGAAGTGGCCACTGCAACTAAATCCCCAGGGACTCCGCCCCGTTGGACCGCCAGGTTGGACGTGGACGACTGGACGCCTCATTTGCACCCGAATATTAGCGGCGCCTCTCATCAAAACAACATAAGGGAAAGCTTGAAGAAACTATCTTTTTGGGTTCACCGTTTGGGTTGTAAGAATAAAGAAGTTCTGCCAGGAGGTTCATCCAGGAGATCTCTCTGGTATAGTTGTCCACAGGTGGTCCGACGTCCAAAGTCAATAGAATTAAAATAGAATAAATTGTGAAATATTGTGGGTATGACAAAAAGAATCAGTTATTATTGTAGTGTATGGTTCCACCTATCCCTGATTCCAAGCCGACGTGCCCTGCTCGTGGGGCACCCATTGCCGCCATTCTCATTGGGTTGCAGTGGCATTTAATGGTCCTGAACAAGTAGAATCGAATTCCCCCCTCTGCTATTTCCAATCTCATATTTTACCATGAAAAACTACTGGATGCAACCACTCATTACTTCCCTACTGCTGCTCTTGTTGTAAAAGAGATGGTCTTACCATAATCCCAGAGCATATTCAATAAAGTAATGCCTACGAAATTAATTTAAAGGTTTTTTATTTATTATTTTTTTCACTCTTTATTGAAAAACCTATAGCTAGGAATTACAATGGGCGGACCTAATGCCTAATGGCATTCTCTACCAGTCAACCAGTTAACGTGTGATGTTTTTTTTCCTTCAAGAACAAATCATGGCTGTCATCGCGTCGGTTATGCTCTGAGTGTTGGTGATATTCACCACTTACCAACCATCAGGCGACTCTTCTGCTCCTTTGTCGGTGATTAACATAGGAAAAAAAAGTTTATGAAAGTGTGCACCAAAACCGAGGAGTATTTAGTTAAGAGCGCAGTAGTTATAACTAAAGCGACGCGGTAGAAGGCTCTCGGAACTGAAGCTGGTTATTACCACTCGCGGCTCGAGAGCAATCCGCGAACAACAAGCGACTTGTTCTTTACGCTGTTCACTGTTCTACAACAATGCTCGGCGCAGGCCAACACGACTTGTGCACTCTCCGCCTAAGGCCGAGTGCTCACATTGCTCATTCACCCCGAAGGCCCACATGCTCCAGTGTGCACGGCAAGTTATCGAATACTTCTAAATTTTCACATCAAATAAACCTTTCATACACATCATTATAAGAACCTTAAATTTAATTTAGAATGTCTGAGTCTGAAATCAAACTTTGAATGTCAGTTAGCAAATTTGCAATCAGAACTCTTTCAAAATGTGTTTGAGATGTCAGTGAGTTACATGTTAAGTAATTAGATATGGCAGTTTTAGTAAAAATACGTTAAAAAGAAGGCATTATTTGAATCTCTGAAGTGATCCGCGACGAGGTGACACTCGCGCTACCGACCGCGCTAGTAAGGAACTCTCCGAATAAAATTCACTTAGTGTGAAAGTTTTTGTGGTTCAGTTACCAAATGTACTTATTTATTATAACAATTTTATGTAAAATAATGATTGTATGGGTACCTACTATTAAGCGCTTATAGCCCAAGTAGGTAGGTATAGCTTATAGCCCACCTTATAGCCCATTGAGTCGATGAGATCGACAAAGCTTAGCACCGTATTAAAGCTTGGGTAATAATCATAAATGATAATGGGGTAATGTTAAAATTAATAATTTTGAAAATTTAGTGCCATAGCAAATGGAGTTTAAAGCAGGTAATTTACAATACTTTCTATAATATGTGTCAGCTATATATAGGACTGAGTCTCTATGCGACACTGACTTCGAAAAAATTACGAACAAATTAAATTTTTGTAGAGATTTTTTTCCTTTATCCACCAACTAATGTTCTAACACCGTCTCCTAACCGGACCGGACACAGTAGCGGGCAGCCGAAGAGTGGTGCTGCATGCTCGTTTGCTTATTATTATAAATATCATGTGTAGGTACTATTCTTTGGTTAGGTTCTATTTTTAAAGTAATATTTGAAGAGTGTTGACACTTGACACCAACATATTCTATCCCGGGGTGTACGTTATAATTTGATAGGTACATTTTGAACGCTATTTGGTACATTTTGAACACTAAAATGAAGGTCTCTACAACAATTCAAACATTTCGAAGTTTTAATTCAATTTCATTATTTCTTGTGCATTTAGAGAAGTTGTTTTCAATGTCCTGTCGTATTGCATCACTCCACTATCCACTACTAATCACCTATCAACTGTAATATACCTAAGTGTGCGAGAAAACCTGTTAGGTAGCTACCTGTGCCGACAGCGTAATGCCCAGTGGAATAGGATGTCATCATTTATACGATCTTCATCGGAGCACAGTCCACGTCTAATGACGTCCGCTCCGTTGACAACTAGCAAACGCTACCCTCGTGATATACCTACGCAATACCTATCTATATCCTGGGTAGGTTTTCAAAATCTATATCTACTCGTACTAAAGTTCAAGAGTTTGTCTGATTGTTTGAACGAGCCATTCTCAGGAACTACTGTTTCGGATTGAAAAAAATATTTTTGTGTTGGATAGTCCATTTATCGAGAAAGGCTATATAACATCACCATACGACCAATAGGAGCGGAAAGAAAAATGGAAAAATATTTAATATTTGCAAACGTGATGAACAAGTTTCCCGAAGCGAAGTGAGGGCAGGTCCCTAGTATCAAAATAAATCTATAACTTGCCGCACCACATTGACATTCTTTTTGGATTTAAACAATATAATTATGGTTAAGTTATGTAATTACCCCTAAAATTTCCCTGTTTTAGAAAATGTTCCGGAAATGATAAGTGGAAGCCCTTATGTATGTAGCTATGTTTGTTTGCCACTGCAAAAAAACTTCAGATTCTCCGAAATTATTTGTCAGATTGTGACCATTTCTTTTTTTCATAAGTTTAGGGAACAGTAAAGATTTCCTAAAAAAACGTAACTGTTAATCATGGTATGAACCTTGAGCTAAGCCGTACACAGTCATGTTACAGTCTGACTTACTCATGCGAATAACGGATGAGAGAGATAACTACTTAAACATTGATCATTTTCCAGTGCGAGTAACTGAAAATTGCCAAAAAAATTTATCAATTTAAGTAAACATTCATCACAATGTATGATTATCCCACTGATGGGGTCGGGCCTTTTCCCACAATGTGAGGCGTATAGCCCATAGCCCACAGTCCACCACGAATGACTTAATGCGGATTGGCATAGGTACAAGAAAAAATTACAAATCAAAATAGTATCTTATTAAAAAAATCGCTTAAAATATTACCTAGGTACCTACCTAAAATTATAAATTAAACGACAATAATATATTTAAGGGTGGCTGCGGTCACCGACACCAAAGAAATAGCCGGTCTCTACTTTAATATTTTCTTAATTTTTATTATTTGAAGAACTTTAGTGTTACTATATTAAACACGCACTTAACAAAGAATAAACTATAATGGTAAATTAAACTCGAAAGTAGAAATATTAACCTGCCAACCGACCAAATGAAGGTGCGGAAACTGCCCGCGCCCGCTCATCCGCCCACACTGTAGGTACCACACGGCCAGTTGGTCACGTTGTAGATAATATCAATCAAACCCGTAACAAGGCGGCCATTGTTCCCGCCCGCGCCCGCGCCGTCCTACGCGCTGACAGACAGACAGACGAGCTCACAATAGCCGTGACGTAGCGATACACCGCGTCATGCTTCCACTAACAACTTTAACTAATGACGAATTGAAAATATCGTAGCATTTCACGATTAAAGTTCTTTAAATTTTTGAATTGACATTCTAATAATTCATTGTTTATCGCTATCATTGAATTATAAAAACACGATTGCAAAGTGCAGAAAATCCAAAAAAGTAGTTTTAAATTATGATTTCATGTATAAATAGGTAGGTATGTGTTAATTTATTAAGTTTAAATGCAATAAAATCTTTACTTTCACTCTACAATTAGGTAAGTTACTATTGACATAATCGTTCTTTGTGCACAAAGTGTTTGCCTTCGTAGCACACGACCACAATGAACATCACAATCACCGACATGTCGTCAATATTTAAATTACTTAGATAAGCCCTTTGATTAGACGCTCGACGCGACAATTTCCAAATAAAAAATATATTTAATTTTATGTCTTTCACAGACCAGCGGACGCTCAACGCTTCCAGTGGATAGGTAGGAACCTCATTGTAGTTGATTATGATTTAGATTTTTGGAAATTCTGCGTGAACAAATGAACATACATACCAACTCGTAAATAATACACATACATACGCACTGATAATATATGATAACCCTCTTTGACTTCACCGTAGTCGGGGGAAAGATACAGGAACTTAAATTCGTAAAAGTTAGATACGATTTGAACAACGGTCGTCATCGGAGCTTCACGTTCACCCCTCGAAATTGATTTTCAAACGTTTTCCCATTGAATGTTTGTGTTGAAAGCTGCGGTTTCTTTACAATATTGTGCGGCGTGTGTATTTCTTGTTCTGTAGGAGTGTCATATCATTCTCGTCAACACGTAAAGTAAAAAATATCAGCCAAATAACTTTCCATTGGTTGGACGTTGATAACCGATAGTGCTTAAACTAGTAGGTACCTAGCTAAATCCACCCAACAACTCATAAAGAATAAAAAATTAAATATCTGTTTAAAAACCAATTAAAGTTATTTACATGAAGCTCATGACATTATCTAAATCATATAGTTTTAATGTGTTTCCATTTCGTCATCATAGACAATAGGTAGGTATATGATTTAGACGCGAGTAGATTACTGGTGCAAACCACGTTAAGGAACTTTATTTGTAACTTTGTCTACAACAGTATTCGTCACTCGTCATCACTTAATTACCGTTTAATAGCCTACGTAATGTATACACAAGAAAGAGTAGGTATTCATAAATAAATAACTTTGATTTAAACTCGGTCACACACGCTCGACAGTAGTCGTCCCGAGCACCGCGCTGGGCCGCGCGACGGCCGCGCGCCAGTCAGCGCCCCGCAGCCGACGCAGCAATCATTATTTATATTCAGCATAGTGCACATAACAACAAGTTTACACACTAACGCGAACCGATTTAAATCCACCCGTGAACCTAGGTAACGCAGGTTCACAGGTGGACTAGGCACTCTAAGACTTTGCATTCCTTGAAACGCGCACTGTAAAATAACAAGTTCAAAGAAACTTTGGTTTGAAAATAACAAGCAGGCTGTATGTAATTATTACAATTTCGTGGCGAGCGCGCTCCGGTGCGCGACGGTGCGCGACGGTGCGTGGCGGTGCCCGGCCGTGCTCGGTGGGGCTCACCGAACAAATTATATTTTTCTGAAATGTGAGTACATTTGATAGGAGAACTTCTCCAGTGTAGCAACTCGATGATACATCATTCGTGACATGATTGCCCCAACTCAGAAGAGAAGATTGTATCGATGCGATTGAACAACCTGTAGATTAATTACCTGTTGATAATTGCTGCAGCCACTAGCAATCGCATACAGTCGTAGAAGATCTTAGTCCAGGAAACATATTGTTGTGTCATGTATTTGGTGGAGGGAAGTTATTCTAGAGTCAGACTTGTATTGTATAATATATAGGGTAGATTAGAACGAAATACCTATTAGATTACATTCTAACAACAATGAGCCGACATATCTCAAAGAATTAGCCGGCTGAAGTGGCAATGGGCTGGCCATATAGCTCGGAGGACCGATAACCCCTGGGGAAGAAAGGTCCTCGAGTGGAGATCACGTCTCGGAAAAAGGAGCATAAGACGCCCCCCGACCAGGTGGGCTGACGACCTGAAGAATACTTAGCTTAGGCTTAGGACCGGTCAGAGTGGCGTGGATGGTTGGATGGATCATTAGATAACATTAGGATTACTGAATTAGGAAGGCCATGACTCTCAATCAGTTTAACTCTCTCTAAATTAAAATGTTTTAGCATGCTTATGTGTAGTAATATTAGACAGGCATTAATAAGAGTGCTTCTACATGATTGTTGGCAATCTTCGTGCCTTTAGGGACATGAACATCCATGACTGCCCGTAAATTCTTGACAATAGAGAGAAGCACCGGCTCATCGTCGGCTGTTCACATAAATATAATTGTTATTCATTGAATTAACGTTTATCACGAGCACGGGTATCATAAACTCAAGTAACGTCCCAGCTCAACTCCACTAGTAACTAAGTATCTGCGAGCTACTTAGTTACTTGCTACATGTTAGTGAATAACACATGATATTTAAAACATCTGTGTATTACACAGATCAAATTACTCCAACTATGGGATGGAAGGATATCACGTAATCTTTAAATGCACCTCCACTTGCATCGACCATGAAATGATTATGTGGCAATAATACTCTAACCTCACACGACTCTCCTCACGATGTTACTGAATGGATTATGTTCAGAATTATAACAAAAAAGAGATAATATTATGAGGTTAACATCACTGCGTTTCCGCTCTAAAGATGATGGCGGCGCAGATCCGCGGAGATCCGCTGCAGCTACCGACATCCTATTTCTATTTACGTAAACCGCGTTCATTATATTCTGTAGTGGACTTCATGAGGATCCACCTGAATGGGCCCCACTCGTTCTAACAAAGTTTCGTTTGGGAAAATCATTTTCCATTATCACAAAGAAATCAAAGGAAATAAAGAGGCTCAAACATAATTATGTTTCTGTTATTGTGAACCGATTTATGATACGCAGCGTCGAGTGCCGCAGCCGAGCCGAGTTCTGTCTGTGTTCATGTTGTAACAATATTTTGCTAACGTTAAATTTATTGACTATTTATTTTAAAAGACACAATCACGAGATACGGTAACAGATATCGTTTCTTTTTGTATTTATGGGATCAAAACTGCGAAATAAATTGACGTTGTCGGTAAATTTAAAACTGTTGGTAAACCGTTGAGTACATAATGTGTGAAAGGCCATGGGTGGGTCCTCGGCAGCTACTGGCACGTAGGATACAATAGGCCACAATGAGCGCATCGAGCAACGAAACGGCCGCAAACAAAGGAAGTAATCCGAGGTGCGGTAAACAAAATAATTGCGTTTCGCTTTGCGTACATTTACGTCTGGTGCAATTTCGCACTTGTTAGGAAAACCAACACTCGGGCAGCCCTAGCGAGGACTCGGCCCGCCGCGAATTCGCGCTACACTTTTTTATTGAGAGGGGGGTGGACGCCCCTCGGGCCCCCCGCGTCCCCCGCGCCCCCCACGCCCCGGAGGGTGCATAATTGCGCGCGGGTGCACCTCTATGCGACCTGTGACGGAGCAAACCGAGTTACAGGCATTTTGCGGGTCCGCGACGCATTGTGTGCGCGCCGCTCGCCCGCCAACTCGACGCGCTGCGAGTTATTAGTCTGCTACTGAATTCACCTGAACAGCGCTTAGACGCTTTGTGAATTTCAAAAGTTTCATGTATTGCACCTTGGAGCGGGTACCTCACGGTACCTGGCATGGATTGAGATATAGGAATGTAGGTATGTACTGGTAACAGGGATATTTCTCAAACGAATAACTTTCTTATTTGGGAGGACAGACATGCCATCCAAAATGAACATTGAATGTTTTACTTTCTTGTCCCGTGATTCATTTTCGTTGATTCATATACGTGAAAAGCAGATCCTTCATCACACACACACACACACACACACACACACACACACACACACACATCAGTATTTATACTTAGTGAATCTGATCATAAATTATGAAAATTTTAGGTGGTAGAGCTTTTGCCAGGTGACATAAATTATTTTAACGTTAGGAAACAAAGTTGGATTGATTGGAAATTGTATAGATACGGGCAATGTACGACACATTGCCCGTACACAACACACAAATAGACCCTTACAATTATATTTTTATGGAATTACGATAGCTAACGAGTATACAGCGCCACCTTTCCGCTGCCGCCCATGCCAACTGTGACCGACCTAGCACAAGACTCAATTTGGACTAGGATGGTTAGTTCGGTTAGGAGACGGTGTAAGAACTTGTAGAGTTGATTAGTTTGTTAGGAAGTATGAGGACTGGGACAAGGACTCTTACTTCTGTTAGTTGTTGTCAGTAATAGTCCATGTGTGTATAGTATAATGTAATCAGAGTGCATAACTTATCGATGAACAGTATAGAATGAAAAGATATCAGTCTATACTAACTGCAAGGCGCAGCGCACTGTTCTCTATCGTCAAGAGTAGCGACACATTAGTGCCAAATCTCAAAAGGTACATAAGAGGACGAATGTTACGAATATTATACACCGTTACTAACTGACTAACCATCCTATTCCCAATTTGAGTATTATTCTAGGTCGGTCACAGTTGTCACGGGCGGCAGCGGTAGGGTGGTGCTGCATGCTCGTTTGCTATCTGCCATAAAAATATACTACTAATACTATACTACCTAATAAAACAAGGAGCGAAGTTGCTAAAATTGTTTAACCAAGAATATGAAATCGATCAGTTAACGAATGTTATACATAAATGCTCTCGAAGGTGTTTCTTTAAGGAGAACATTAAGAGCGTTTCTTAAGAGTTCCACAGTAGTGTCTGTGTATTCAACAAGTAATGGAAATACTGCTAAAGAACATCGGCTCTAACGACCGAAGCATTGTATCGGAAGTAGTGAAGAGATACTAATTAATTCCTAGAATTAAACAAGGAAATTGATAACGGCGAGATGTTTATGCTCAGTTCTACTCCATTTTAAATATAACGAACATCTCCATTATGCTAACAGCCACTTTAACTAATTCTGATAACAAATATAATCGTAAAATCGCATTTTGTAGAGACTACTCGCGTTTCTCCTCCGCTCCACGTAGTTTTTAGTCCTCCTCAAGGTGTTCTCAACGCAACACGGCTGTTACCTACTTTTCAGTAAAATGAAAAAACGCGTGACAGTAAGACTCGGCGTGACGAGTGACGAGTGACGAGCGTGGCTCTTGTGAAAGCAACAAATTGCAAACCGGTGACATGTCACGGCGCCGTGACGCGCCGGCCACTCTCTTGCGACATCTTTCCCTCGACTAATGTGTGTGTTTTGAAGTCTTTCACACATAATGTGCAGTCGAGTATTTCAACAAACGTCCATACTTCATGCTGTTGTGTTCGTGACGCGAGTGTCAGTTTTGTACAACACTCTTTGTTAAATACCGCTGCATCGAATGCTTATTTTGGATTATTTTAAGGTTCTACTTATTCTAAATTGGTTTATAAGTACTTATTAATCGCGATTATTAATTACGAGTCGTTAAAAAACCTACTTATAATAGGTCCTAGATACTAAACTGGGTTATAATTGGAATTTATTAAGTTGTGAGAATAAACATCTATTGGTTATGTTAAATTACATTTAGTACCTACCTACTTCTAATACCTATTTATCTAATTATTATAATATAGAGAAGAGGAAGTTAATAAAAACGACGCCAACGACGACGCCGACGACGGTTTGAGACACAAGATTCTCACAAGTATCTCTGATCTGAGTCTGATCTCCCTTCAGAGGAGTTGTAAAATACTTCTACCGCTCAATATATTATTTTGTATACATACTTCATTTCATTCCGTACACTTGGTATCGCAATGATATCTATGCAGTTTATATCAATACAATTTATGAATTATTCTTGTATTACGTAGAGCTCAGAGGTAGAGTTCGTTTGTATAAAGTAAACAACTTAAAAATTATGTCAGTCACAAAATTTATAAAAACAGTGTAATTACATAAACTTACGAAACAAGGATCCTACTGATTTAATCGTACTTTTATTTTATTTATTTTTAGTACCTACTCTAGTGGGTCCCCATGTACCGGACTGGCTATAGGTAGACGTATGTGGATCGAAAACCAAAATAAAATATAAAAAAATCAGACCCAACTTCTTCAATCGTGACGGTTTAAATATACTTCCATATTTAACTTTAAACTAAAACATTGCATGCGTATTGCCATTTTATAAAATTCATGATTTTTCCGTCAATATTATCTGTCTAATTAATGAGGCGATGCCAAATATTCGAATTCCCATTCCCAGCCCCCAGGACAACAACAGCGACCCCAAACTCCCCCGGTGCCAGTGTGTCACCGCAGCAGTCGGGACCGTCGAGCGGCTACGTACAGCGCGCCGCAGAAGTGCGGCCGCAGCCAGTAGCGCAGTGCACGCGGCGGCCGCGCGCGCTCGCTACCCACCTCGCTATAGGTATGCGTCCGCACTCCATTATGCGGAGTACGGAATACTAATGATAGAGGGCGGTTGATTAAAAAACCTAAGTTGAAGGCGTGGTAGCCGCCACCCGCCGCCCCGCGCTCCCCGCCGCGCCACCCGCCACCCGCCACCCCGCGCTCCCCGCGGGCCGCAGGGCTGCCACCCGGGAGTCATCGCTGTAATTATATTACACGTTTTATAATCACCTCACCTTTGATATCGACGAGGACCGATCGAGTCTTTACGATATCTATAATCCGCGTCCGATCTCGCTGCGGCGGCGCGGCGGGAGCCAGCGATGATCGCCGCGACCCGCGCCGGTAATTGGGAGCGGGTAATGAGCAATTACACACCTCTAGTCTGTTTGTACGTGCCGCAGATATCATTTTAATTATGAGGCTCTGTGGTTTAATTGGAAGATCGTTATTGGAATGAATATTTTGTATCTCCCTGCCGGCCGCTCGCCCGACTTTATTTTTGACTGACGTTTGATGGTCTTCACCGCTCTAGTTTTGTGAGATTCCTTTTGTTACATGTATATTAATTCGTTTTTGTTATGTTTCACCCGTCTTGAATATTCATTTATAAGTTACATTTAAATTGATTTATTGGAAAGTCAATCATAATTTTTTTACACACTTCTGTGTGGAATTTGTTTATTTCATTTTGCAAAGGAGTAGATTTGTAGAAAAATATTGATACGTATTAACTTAATGAGTTGTTTATATTGTTGATTATATACCTATATAGGCAAATTCTTAATATCCTATTGGTATTAGCAAAGAGTCATCCAGAAAATCTGTGTGCTCAAAATAATACTAATAAGTACCTACTTACTGTTTTGTCATAATTAAGATCATCAATGTTAATAAAGTAAAACAAAATAATTACAAGTTCACTACAGTTACAGCAATAATTACATAGCACCCTAATCAATAACAAAACAGTAGGTACTTATATCATAAGTAAACTAAGCAGTAATACTGTAATAACACTCAGATATTATACCTAGTTTTTTACGTTGATGTATGATTATATAGCCATTGTAACACACGAACTCGAAAGTAATACAAATATGTGTAACACAAACAGTGTATTTTTTAAAGTATAAAATGTGGACCCAGTGTATGACACAGTCGGTTCATTCTCGCACTTAGTGACTGACATTGGACAGCGGTGTCGCTACCATTTAGAGATTCCTACGGGCACCAATCGGACGCACTGTCGGACAAGAATGCGAAGGAATTCCGTATGTTAACTAGGCTGCCTCTGGAAGTTGCGACCACATAATCTTACAAAAATTGCTGTCAATATTAGGTCACTGAATTGAAATGAATGTAACGTACTGTGACATTGGACACAAAGTTTGTGGTGACATCCACCACAAACTTTGTGTCTTTCAATAAAAGTGCCCGGTATGGTCCCGCATGTCATTCAGCTGGCTCCAGGTGTACCGAACTGTACCACCACTTTGTAAGTATTAAAAGTGAAAAACTTGAAAAAATATATTTTTGCACCACTACAGATAAAGAATTCTACTACCTACTATCCTCGACAGCTGGCCTTTTTCAGTATTTTATTGTATCAAATGAAAAAAATATGTTGTTCGGTGTTCTTGATCGGCACGTTATTTTTTTTATGAATCTTGTTAAATAAATCGTAAAAAATGTCTTTGCTTTGCTGAAATCAAGATTAATGTCTTTGATTATAATCAAAGATTAATGTTATATTTAATTTTATAACGCCACCCACTCATAGCCCCACACTGGGATTCCCTGCGTCGTAGGTGCCACGGACAAGGCACAAAGACAATAACATATACTCAGACCAAGAATTGAAATTTAAACTCATCAAACCTAGATCCCATCGAATGTTACCTATTGCGCCATACAGTTCGTTACTCAGTTAAGTTAAATAATCGCCACCAACTTCAAGCAAACGCCTAAAGTTGTTAAATTCTCCGAAAAATGTTTCGACTAAAGTGGTCGAAAATCTAATAATACAAGTTAGTAGCGATTCGGATAATTCTAACATATGTAGAGTCTGGTGCTAAGTAATCTAGACCTTTTGAAATAATTTGCCATTTATTTGTAATTACCTCCAATATTTGTTTTGGCCATACAAATATTGCTTCTTTCGATCGTAGTACCTCGATATTTAAAAAATAGCAAAACCTTGCAACTCTTAAACGTCACATTACTCTACGGATTAATAAAATAAACACAATTGACCACAAGCAAAAATATTTACATTAGACATCAGAAACAATTTGTTGATATTTATTCTAAAAATAAATTAGTACCTATTGATTATTAATATTATTATAACTCGTTAAAATATAACCGTTTGGTATAGATTTATCAATACAAAGTACATTAAGCTTTCTCGCTGACCACTTCTGTATGGCGTTACCTGTCCTGAGCCGGCAGTGTAAATGTCAGTGTTGTCAACTCGATTTACACTTGTATGCTCTGTGACATCGATATTTATTGGATAAAAAAAGCCAGTTGATAAATACAATATACTTATTTAAGACTTTACAATAAATTTGCATATTTTTTTATGTGACCGCCTTCGTTGTTTCTCCAATGCCCAAAGTTTGACTGGCACTGGCAGAGAATGCTTTTAGTATTAAGTCGGCCTTTTGTTGTTATACTTAGTATGATACAAAAAAGTCTCATCACAACCCATAACTGTCCTACTGCTGGGCACGGGTCTCCTCTCACAGTGCGAGGGGTATAGGCCATAGTCCACCACGCTGGCCAAATGCGGATTGGTGGACTTCACACACCTTTGAGAACATTATGGAGAACTCTCAGGTGTGCAGGTTTCCTCACGATGTTTTCCTTCACCGAAGCAAGTGATAATTAAATTTTTTTAATACGCACATAATTTTTGAAAATTAGTGGTGCGTGCGGGGTTTGAACCCCGAACCTCCGGTTCGGCAGTCCAACGTTCAACCACACGGCTATCACTGCTTAAAAAAAAGTCTAAATAAATAAAAATATAAAACTCTTCCGTTACTTAGTGCACTCAGTAACGAAAGAGTCAATGTTTCAAGAATTCAACATCTCGTAATGTGTTGAGTAAATCACCTTCAACAAAGACTCCGTGAGAAAAACAGAGTTTCTAAATATTGCACGATTTCCTCGTCATCATCTGATAAATAAGTCATGATCATTATGTAAAGATAAATCCATTTTTACAAATTAAAAGAAAGAAACAATTAAGCAGTATTATCGTGTTGTCACTAAAATCGAGATTTAACATCTTTAAACTGACAAAAAAGGCGATTAGCGTTTGACGTTTATTTAAATCGAGATTTAAGCATCGAGATATAAGTACTAACGTACATCTCGATGGATTTAAGCTAAATCCATGATGTGCAAGACAATCTAGATTTAAAGCATTGCTGCAAGTGGCCCTTACTTATTAAACACGAAATCTTAAAACCCACTGGACCTATGATTATGGAATTTGGCGGCAAAACCAAGTTTAACATAAGTTCAGTCAACTTAGGTACCTACTTAATTTTTTACTGCTCACTACACATTAGAACGAGTTGTTAATATACTACTTACTAAAAACTATTCGTAGGTAAGTAGGTATCTATGTGTCTAGGCACGAAGAGAAAACCTGTGAAGAATTTTTTTGTTATGTAAAAATACCAAAATTAGGTAAACGAGCAAGTAAACGTTGTAAAGACACATCACAGACAAGGGCTGCATCCATCTTGAAGCCAAGGCGACCTCGCCTGCTCGGAACCGGGAGACTGTGGCACTAGGTCCCTCGTGTTGGAGGTCCCTGGGTTTTGTACCACCCAGTTAAATCCAACTGATATCTTCTCATAAATAGCCTTAGAGTTTTTTACGCATCTGGCTAGCTGTTAGCTATACCTACCATCGTTCTTTTAGAACCGACCGAGGTGTTTTTGGTGCGCTTAACGGTTGCAGTGTGGGAGAACTAATGCAAAGCTTAGGCTTATTTTCTGACCGACGACGTATCGCGACCGCTCGCCACCAATTACAGTGGGCTTGTCTGCATGTTTGTTGCTCTTTACATTGAAACATTTAATGTAAATAATCTTTATCTAGGTAGGTATATAGTCCATTCCAAATTGGCTATAGAAATTATTTTACCTTCACATAACTTCCGATGGACTTTTTATTTTATGGAAGGGGTCTGTACGATGTTTCAGATAGTTTTTTATACATAAATTTTATTAGTACCTATATTGAGATTACTCGCGAGCTTTTACAATAAGTCTTTGCTTTCGTATCTATAAACCACATAATTAAATTCATAAATCTCAATCAATACGCAAGGATCATTAATTTGTAAAATGTACAAACCAAAAACAAAGAGCATTCTCATTCAATGTAAGTAGGTAGGTACGCGTAGCCATCTAACCAGTGTCTGGTTATTGATTCAATGTCTAAAAGTTATTTTAAAGTTGCGCGACTTATGCTAAACAGCACGATTAATTTCCTCTAAAACAACCGAAGCACAATCAGGCATGAGGCACAATCATTTGTATTGTGTCTACTCGTACGTTTGTACCAAGAGAGGAATTGTCAGGCTCGTGGACGAAACCACAAGCTTTGAGTTAAGCGACTTGAACATTTTACTAACTACAGTTTATTGATGACGGCCCCGTGAGCCTGACCCGAGACCTGGTAGTGGCTCTGCCTGCCAGGCGACGGTTCTCGAGTTCGAGTTAGCATAGGTAGTATAAATACATAATGAATAAACGATTTCGAATTCAAAGTTATTCGCTGGGAATGCAATCACAGCAATAACTAAAATTTTCTCTCAAGTTCTAAATTAAAAGAAAGTTTCCTTACTAAGTATATGTATGAGTCTAGCAGAGGAGTCGGATTCTATCTGCGAGCGAGTCAGGCTTGCATGTGGCACACGAACAATTACATTGTTCTCAGAACTGGCAGGTTGGTGCGCGATGTGTGGTGTGTGGTGTATACACGGGGCAATGATACAAAGATCTTTGTCTCGAGAACACGCGCCACCCGCGCTCGCGGCGCGGGGGATCTTAGGATTACCTAAACGTGTATAATAGGGAGGTACACCAGTTATGAAACATGTATTTTTAGAACATCTTGTGGTGTATAAGCCAACCCTAGCGGCCCAGTGCATAGAGCCGAATAATTAAGGGCCCCTAAAGTTTATAGCAAATAGGTAATATGTATATGGCATGGTATTTTGAGTTTTGTTACACAATTGACGTGATTCGTTGAACGTTTGACACATGTCATGAAGTAAGTCAGTCAAATCAGATAGAGATTATATTTTCTTTGGTTTCACCCAATGATATTAGGTATACATTACAACAGGGTTTCAGCCCGTTTAGCTCAGTTAATAGTTAAAAGAATACCCACTTCCTGCGATCTCATGGGTATATAAAATAAATATTAAGTCTAGCAGTTTTAGTAATTATTTAGTGAAACATGTCAGTATGGAAACCGTTATGATTATTTAATTGAAGTCAGTAGAATTAAAGTGACAATAAAAACAAGATAACATTTACTAATTCATTAAAGTTTGGGCTTCTTCCACTTGGAGTACCTGGTCTACTACCTGACCTCCCCGCTCGTGGTGCTCGCTGGACAAGGGGCGCGGCTGCGGCCCCAGGTCCCTCCCGCTAGAGGTCGCTGGACTCTGCCGCCATTTTAATCTCGACGGTATTCAAGCATGGCAGTAGAGGCTATTACCCGCCGGTCTATCTTCCACATTCCATTTAAACTCGACCGCGTAAAGTTGTTTACGTGTTTCGATTGTAGAGACATCAGTAATGCCTTTTGTGTTACTGTCCGTGGGCGACGGTAATCCCACCATCAAGTGACTCGTTTGCTTGTTTGATGACTATTTATGTAGGTAAGTATATAAAGAAAATATTGCATAGGAGAGTAATCGACGTAGACAAAGGTATGATCTCCTCACATTGGTATATAGAGCAAGTAAATAAATCATTAATTACTTAAATATTTTTGTGTAGATAACTACATTTAAATAAGTAGATAGGTACATTAAAAAAACATTAACTCAATTTTGGCCATGATATTGTTGTTAAAATTGGGTCTTTAAAATGCAACTCATTAAAATTGAATTTCGCGTTGGCAAGCTTTAAGTATCTACATTAAAAATAAAAACAAGAAAGCTTACCCCATCCAGACTCCTTCGATAATTGACTTCCACACATTTTTTTCCAAAATGGAATAAGCATAAAAATCTTTATAACTAATTCAATAACATCGTTAACCAGCACCAGCACCCAACATCCACCATAGCGAGCGCGGCCATTACAACTGACTGTTTGACTCCTAACCGTTAAACATTTCAAACAATAGATCTCGACCCGCCATATTAGCGTTCGACAATTAAATCGGCCGATTGTTTTACTTCGGCCAATAATTAGGCGCGGGGCCGCGCGGGGCCAATCGGCGGGCCGCGTCGGTCACGCGCTCCGGCCAATCACTACATTCGACGGAGAAAACGCTGCCAACATTCGAATTTCCGAATTTTGACACCCTTTGCTTAATTAATGCAACGTTATGATTGAATAATAGATTACAATACTGTCAATAGCTGAGCAAGCACTGCACAACGGTATTGATTTTTGGGACGACCATTTTGTACCTATAAAAACTTTGTAAAATTTGTTGTTGCATAAGAACAAAGTTAGATTAGTTATTACCCTGTTATTACGATTACACCGTCCAGTCTCTCTCTGACATCATTATTTAACCTACGACATCAGCGTAGCTACAATTATTACGGTATGCGGTAAGATTGTTATTGCTAACTTAGAAAAATTTAATATAGGCACATAAAAATAACTGGAAATCTTCGTTTTTAACCGTATTCTCACGGAATAAATGAATCTCGCATCAAAGAATATTTCGATCTTTCTAAGCATTGGATTAGGATCACAGATATGTTTTATAAATATCCTAAATGTGAAAGTAAAGTCCACAATTCTCTCTTATTTTTGATCATTTGTAAAACACGGCTTGGCCCAGGAAGTAATGATCTGAAAACATTACGGGTTTTGTAGAAACCTTTTCTTTAGTGTCGTAATTGTAACCTGATATGTACTTACGCTTAATATCGTTGGCTGACAGGTGGTACCTATATTATGTAAAAATAGTCACAGAAAAATAAAATAAGGTTATAGCTAATACATAAGAAAAGAGTTTAAAATATTTGTAGAGTTTTCACTCCGGCGAGTCCGGCGTAATACGACGTCACACAACATCGGTAGTTCAAATACTTACGAGGTTACACCTCGCAAATTATGTTTTCACTGACTTCCGAGAAGGTTATCTCAATGCGTAAAATATTGTTCAGTCAGCCTGCTATAATCGAAAGTATCGCATACTGTTTTACGTCGACGCAACAGTCAACGCAAATGTTACGGTTGCAGCGGTTGTTGCTGGCTTGCTCATGGCTAATTCTTTATACCTACCTATTTGTTCTAACGCAAATGTTAACAAGTCTATTAGCCACAGCCTTTATAGCCACAATCAAATTTAAATATAACCTCCTTTTTAATTCTAAACACCTGAAATGAAATTCATGGTAGGTATCTATCTACCAATAAAAAGATTAAAAAAATTGCACACAGCAATCTTTTGGTATTAGTCTTTAGCCGCCGAGGTTCACAATGGCAAAGGACAATGATCATTAAAGTATGGGGAAATGGCCTACAATGGCTTCATAATTATATAATTTGATCAGCTTAGTTAATAAAATTGTTTACCAAGTCACGTTAGTATTTTTCAAAGGTAAACCGGGGTTAGAAATATATTTATGTTATTAAGATATTAACAGTTCAACATACCTTCTCGTAATATATGACAACACTCATGATAACTAAGATTTTAAATCTAAATCACGTGCAAAAATGTAATAAATACTGTATAACGTTTGGTGGTATTTAGGTATTTTTGGCGGGCGAAGCCGCGGTTGTAGGCTTGTCTTTAATAAATCCCCTGTTCAAAATACTGATTCTAATGCTTAGACAAAGGTTATATGTATTAAAAACTAATACCTAATAATGGTGCTGGACTTCATCTGAAGTGTGAGAAAAGTGCCGGCTTAAATAATCATTCTCCTTTGTCTTGTTTGTATACAAGAAACCTATTTTTATTACTGTCTGTCTAATAATTCCCCCCCTCCTCCCCAAAATTACCCCATTTGATGGTAATAAAATGGTATACTTATATCGCATCCTCATACCTACCACATTTTTTCTGTCTCCAATAGGGTATTTGACACCTTTTAGAAAAATAACTCAAATTGTTCAATATAACATAATACATTTTGCAGTTTGCTTAATTCTTTGTAAATATCTCTATTTTCTATGAAAATCACCATCAAAGTTTAAATGAACAAAAAAGCCGCCAAAACGCTAATACGCCATTTTAACCAGGTGATGACGTCACCTGGTCAAATAACCATACTAAGCTGTCAATGCTGTCATTGCGTATAGTAAGCAGTACTAGCAAGTGACGTCATTCAGCCAAACCGCGTGTTTTCGATCACGTGATCAAACACGAAAAATTCATTATTTTATTATCGATTTTTAATAAAAATCCAAATAATTTTAAAATGATGTGTAGGCTAAATTGGTTTAAAAAAATGTATACTTTTAAGCTAACAACAGTTTGATCTATATTTTCATTGTAGTCAAATACCCTGTTAAATTCATAATTTGTCATTTTACATTATTTTAAATGTAAGTATCATCATATCGAAAACAAATTTGCATCAACAACACTTAATTGTAATCTTTGGCTACAACGTTTTGTCATAAATCGTAATAAACCATTCGAGTGGATCGTCACGTTCTCTTTCCCAATTTTATTTCTTGTCATTACCGGCCGAACCGCCTCGGGCTACGTCGTTTTGGTAAGGATAATTCGGTTCGCGCGTGACGCTAATGCTCATTACCGCGTCACGGCGTCACCGCGTCACGGCGTCACGGCGCGGGCGTCACGGCGTGCAGTAACAAGCGCCGGTTGTGCCAGCCTCCGGACTACACCGCCAATCAAACGACACAGGGTGATCCTGTTAACGATCGTATTGTTAGTGATTAATCATTATACGGGAATAAAAATGATTTTAACCATTTGTACCATCATATAGGTACATAATTTATTTATTAGATATTCTCTTTAGGTGATAGCCGAGTGGTAGAACGCTGGACTCGCGAACCGGGGGCCCACATTCGAAACCCGCACGCACCTCTAATTTTGAATTTAATTATCACTTGCTTCGATGCAGAAAAACATCGCGAGGAACTTGCAAACCTGAAGAGTTCTCCATAATGTTCTCAAATTTGTGTGAACTTCTCCAAACCACACTAGGATAGTGTGGTGGACTGTGGCCTATACCCTTCACATTGTGAGAGGAGACCCGTGCCCAGCACTGGGACAGTCTGTTATGGGTTGTGAATACAACATTCATGATGGTGATGCTGTTTCTACGACGTGTCTCGTGCAGGATAACTGTGGTCGCCAATGACATTTGGAAATTACCTTTACTCCTCTATCTATACCTAGTCCTCAGCGGCCTCAGCCTATCTCTTACATCGTCCACGTTATGAACAACTCTAACACAACCCTCTTCCGAGAAGCTCCAATTTAAAGCTCTTCAGAGCTTTAATTCTCACATCCGATACGCTGAATTTCTCTATTCCTAGAATAGATAGATAGATAGGTACATTTTGTATAAATTTCAGTACTTTGTGTCCATTAAAAACTTACTGCAACGTTAGTACCACTTTTCACGTACCTACAAGGGTGGTAAAGTGAAAAAATGTAACAGCCTCCTCAGTGATGGGAAGAGACCCGTGCTCTGTAGCGGACCATTAATGCGTTAAAGCCAGGTGTGTTACAACATAGAAAAGGAGCACCCTGTACACGAGGGCAGATCTAGCAAATGATCGAACACATTACGATATAGAATAATTCGCGGGCCGCGCGGCGGTCGAACGGCACGATCTCACGTACCGCCGCCCGCGCCGCCCGCGCCGCGCCGGCCCAGGGCTGCCAGCACACTGTCCAACAAACTGTTTTAATGGTGGTAGAAGCAAAACTAACTTGCATAACTGTTTTGGATACCTAATGAATAGTCTGAGGGTGTAAAGCTCTTGAAGTGTAGATCGGCTGCATGAGAAATTATAGTGTTGATGTATTGTTTAAAGCCAACATAGGCGTAGACAAGACATCTGATGATAAGTGGTCACCTTTGCCCATGAACATCAGCAACATCAAAAGGCATCACCGATGCGTTGCCGGCCAAGCAAAATTTATTATGGGGAGAAAATTGCAGTAAGAGACGGTAAGAACAGATTCAGAAGAGTGTGCAAGATCAGAGCTGCAACGACCTTCACATTTGTCCTCGTAGCTTTTTTTGTGTTTGTTTGTTGGTACAATTAGTTACTGACTACACTACCACGTTTCCGCATAGCATAGCATAGATAAGTCAATAATTTTCAGCAACTGGGGTTCCTAAACTGGTCCTCTAACAATGGCTTATAACAAATACATTGTTTAGGAAGCAGTCAGCCCTACTCTCATTGAATTAGTTAGCAACGAGCGAGTCAATCGCGGCATTCGGGATGGCACGAAGCGAGGGCCGAGGGGTGGGGCGAGGCGGAGGGGGGAGGGGGGCCGGGAGCGGTGTCAACTTATAACGAGTTTGGACAAGTTGCTAATGAGTGGAGCGGGTGTCACGCACGGCCACTCGGCTAACGAGGCCTGTCGCCGGCAGTGTGACACCGGCTTTATAGATTGGCTGCGAACTGCGATCGGTGGTGGAGTGTGACAGAGGCTTTATGATTGGCCGGGTGAGCGCGCGAGTGACTGGCGGCGCGAGAAGATACACTTTGTCAAGTTATTCGCGCTGTTTTCACCTATCTCCATTGACATATGATATTACTATGGACGCACGGTCCGCGCTAAAAAATGTCCGAGCCAACTCAACAACAATACGCAAGTAGAACAACAATGAAGCGTTAGTCACTTTTTGACCGTGCTGTCAACAACACATCAACGATGCCGTATTGTATTTTGAAATCGTGTAAAAACTACGCAAGTAAAGTGAAAAAAGCCGATGGTATATCATATTTTCGGTAAGTAAAACATTGTTTTATCTTTTAAAGTATTGGTTTGCTACGAATACACACTATTTTATTTTAAATCGAATTAATTTCGTAAATAAATCTCAGAATCACTCAAAAGAATCAAAAATATATCTTTGTCTTTGTCTTCTCACTATACAGACTGTAGTCAGAAAGAGATAAACATATCCATTACTTTAGTTTAAATTATTTTGCACGATTTCACGATTGCACAATATTAAACGAATAAATGCAAGATATAGAACAAAAGTTTCCATAGAGTCGCTGTTGATGTTATATAAATAGATTATGTTTAAATTTTTTTTAGTACAATAAAATATATTTCTTCTAGATTTCCTTTAGACCCAATACGTTGTTAAGCATGAAGAAGTATTATTGCTACATCGCGAGAGGAAGAATATTTTATGCCGAAAGCAGCCCACGTTGTATGCTCGAATCATTTTAAAGAAGATGACATGTACATAACTGGCAAAGGCATAAGAAGAATAAAAAACACAGCTGTGCCAACATTGCAAGTAAATACCACTTGGTTTATACCTTACTCTTCACCTTATTGGGCTTTATGGTTTACAAAAAATAACGTGTATGTTTCTACTTAATATTTCAACCGTAATTATTTGTTTCTTTATAGTTAACTGATGATGCTAATAGAGCGACTGTCACTGACCTATCAAATGAAAATGAAATTACAAGTATAGATGATGATAATGCGGTAAGATAATTACAAAATAGCCTGTAGGAACGAATATATTAATAGAAAAACCATTAAGACAGATATGTAATTTTTGATAATGTTATCAAATGTACTTTACAAACAAATGTACAAATGTACGTTAAAAATACTATGACAGTTTCCTTAAGAAGAGTGATGTTCACGTGATTAATACTAGGAACAAGGCTAAACTTCAGACTTAGACTGGTGGTTAAACTGGTGGCTCGTTCATGGGTAGATGTATTAAAATCTATAATAAAATTCCGTTCGAATTGACGGAAATGCCATACTGTAAATTTCATGTCAAAAATTCATGTCAAAGTCATACTTATGACGAAAGGTTATTACAAACTTGATTACAAACTATATTTTAAAGATAAAAATGCTTGGACATGAGTCTGATATTCTAGCTAGTAAGTAGTAGTAAGTGCTATCTGTAATGTGAGTAGCAAAAAAAAGCTTCTTGGAAGTTTCTTGCCGCTTCTTCTTCCAAGACTACTCACGGTAGGGATTTGTTAAAGCGATGGCGTAGATTGATTTTCGAAAAGTGTTTGTAAAAAACCAACTTCGAATAAATTTCATTATATTTCATTTCATAAGTTGTATCTTTTTCATTACTCTTTTTTGTTTCATTGAATCCAATTCATAACGTTCCGAAAAAAGTTTCAGTTAAAAAATGTAATTAATGTGTAATAAAAATAAAAATAAATAATGTATTATTTTAAATAAACACTACTCTATTACTTTATTAGTCGCGTTTTATTTCACTATGAGCTGCATATGGTGATTAAGGTGTGTTGAGCACTCGAAGTATCATAAGGTGTCATTGATGTATCAGTGTTTGTTGCAATCGAAATGAAACCGTGATATAATGATTTTAGTGCTTAAATTACCTTGTAAACATTTAAATTCTTGTGATGTCAAACTGGGACATTATTTTCGCGATTTTAGTAGGAGACCCTAAGTCCATAGTATTTATGTCAATGCCTATCTCGTATATTTTCGACAGATCTCCGTCTGAGCCGTTTGCAAATATTGACAAATTTTTATTCGCATCTCTAGGCAACGAGACTCTCTACGGTCTACGCTACATAGCGCCTATCTTACACAACCACACAGTATATCAGTGCGATTTTTTTTTAATTATCTTACACACACCTGCTTATGTATATCTGTAACCCAAGTTGTGTTGCCAATGTAGCAGTGTTTCACTACTCGAGGACGAAAGCTACCCTCGTAACAAAGAGCAAACAACCCATAAACGACCAGCTGAGCCATGGTAAATTTTTTCCACTGTAACGTTACAGCACTCATGTACCGTAATAACAATGGCATAAGCGATGCGTTGCTGACCAAAATTATAGCGGGGAATTTAATTCCTAGCATTTGTAAGAGGTAAATATTTCGGAGATACTCGTAAATATTTAGAAGGTTGTTGGTAAACCTGACTGATAAAATAACCCCACCATCATGTAGGAGTACAAGCGGGATTAAAATGAGTGGAATCGTTGGTCTCGTGTCTCTCTTATATCTGGCTTCTCCAGCCGGGTGCGCCACGAGCAGAGGTCGTTGGATTTGGCTTGAAGATTAAGGTGCCCTTTGCATAAGTATCATTGAAATTTAAGTGAGTTGACAGAGAGATGCCTAGATGGAACCAATTAGTCCTTTCAGCACTTTCAGCAATCGATAAAAGAAGATTTTCATGATTAATTATACCGCTATTCATTTTTAGATATCCTTATACTTGGGTCTTTAATAGAATCATTTGGTTGTTATTTTTGTGTTAGTTACCAAACTAGCGATGTAATTATTGTTATTTATCAAAGCCCGAAATTCTGCCTATTTTCGGATACTTACCATTCACATGCTTACAATAATTCTCTACCGTTTATAATTAGAAATGATAAAATGAAGTTGGTAGAAATTTTCACTATTATTCATACCTATTTAATTTTCAGCTCAAAATCTTAGTCTATAATAATTGTTCAAATCTTTATATAAGTAATATTAACGATAAGTAAGATATGTTCTTGAGACCGCATTTTTTGTAAAAAGTCGGTATATTACAAACACAGTAGTTCAAAGGGTCAAAGCGAACCCTATTAAAATATGCCTCTACCGCCCGACTGTCACAGGGCTCTATCTCTTGAATGGAAGTGGGCAGACACCTGAAACTTTCACATAATGCGTGTTATTGTGGCCGCTTTCACAACAAATAACAATTAAATGTGGCACTCGGACACTGCCGCGGTAAAGCTATTGCATAGCATTTTTATCAACTTATGCAATTATAATTATTAGAAGTTATATAGTTATATCAGAACAGCGCCATCTAGTTTGTAGAAAACATACGTACCATACCTTAGTATTAAGGTACTAGATGGCGCTGATTGGGGGTGTTAGGTTTTTTTCGTTACGGAATTTCTGGATTCGGTCCCCACGCTCAAGGCCCGCGATAAAAGCTATGCAATAGCTTAAAAAGTACAAAAGGTAGATCTCAAAGGGGGCTCCCATACAAATAGTCCTAAAAATGGGGTTTCCTTCATTCTGCGTTGTTATCGATCAAAAAATTTGAGTTATTATCGCTCGGTGGTGCGCAACTTCACTCCTAGTTGACCAGTTTTCTACATCTTTTATAATCAGTTCTTTTGAAACAGACAATAAAATTATTTCCATTACTCGTACCTATTAGGTATTAATTACTTATTCTCAGAAGTTACACTGTGACTTATCTACATCATTTTTGTTGTATTTAATTAACCTGTAGGAGGTTCTTGTGTGTTTGCTGTTTTTGTGTAACTGTGTTTTTTTATTAAAGCATTTGTCTTAATTTCCCAAGTTATCAATTACCTCACCTTCATTTACCGTCAACGAGACGAAAGGGAGTTGCGTTACAAATAGTACAATATTGTTTAGCGTCACAGTTGCAGGTAATTCGTCAAAGATAAGGAAACTAGCTCAATGACTCCTAAACTTTATTTTTTAATATCTCAAAATCCATCATCGGTATACAATATAAGATATAGATACCCTATACGGGAGAAGCACAGAACAGCGGGTGGCCTTAATATTACTCGCAGATAGGGAATTATTACTAACATCCCAAACAAAGCGTAGGAAAACAAAAGCGTGCTGCAAGGGTACACGTGTAGTGTAGGTATGTATGTAGGTACAACCACTTGCGTTTCACGGGGTTCTGTACTATAAAAATTATCTACTATCTATTTTTTTCTATTTAGGTTTAAGGAATTGAGTTTTTTTTATGTGAAACTTCTTTAAAATCACACCGAAACGTAAAATGGACGATAACAAAAAGACCTATTCTCTTAATCTTGCTTTGATAATTTAGTTCATAATTGTTCGTGTTCATAATTGATGCTTGGCTTCAACTCATTACTGGCCCACTACTGAGCCCGGGTCTCTCCTCATACCTGAGGAGGCCTAGAGCGTTCTCTATGGATCGATCCAATTAGTGACTCATAATAATAAATAGTCCAATAATAATTGTTAATTACTAACAACGACTAACTGGACTAATTATGACCCTGCACAAGTCTTCATGCCTATTAACACACTAACCAACTAACGTTCTAACATCATTTGACTAACCATCCTAGTCCCGATTTGGGTATTAACTATTCTGTATTGGTTATAGTTGTCATGGGCGGCAGCGCGAGGGTGGTGCTGCATGTTCGTTTGCTACCTTAATTCCATAAAAAATAATAGTTTTAGTCGCGGATGGGCACGTTCAAATTCAAATTTAAAATCATTTATTCAGATAGGTATCACTGATACATTTATGCACGTAATTTTTTCATTTTATCGCTGACAAGGAAGAGGATGTTATACCTAAGTAAGCCCCTGTCTGCGCTCGGACCAACTGAAACTAGACGAGCCTTTGAACCACCGACCACACAGCCAATAGACTCCTAATGTTTGATTTTCCATATTGAAAACATTCAGACCACTAGCTGAGGTAAAAAGAAGCGGGGTGACTGGCTAATTCAACGCTGTGATTGGCTAATTCAATGCCACACGAAACGTTGGATAAAAATAGATTAATTTAAGCAACGGGAAAGTATGAGACGGCACGAATTTATATCAGTACTATAAGCCAGATGTGTTGTTTGAAACCATTCGCCTGTTATTAGGAGTCTATTGGATGTGTGGTCGGTGCTGTGAACACACAGGTACCATCTGTACCCCAGTGTTTGTGATGTGATGTGTGATCTGTACCCCTATTTATGATATTTAAGCTTACTGTTCAGTTTTTTTTTTCTTTTCCACCGTGTATATTATTACTAAGTATATGACATGTGTACCTTACCATCTAAGTACTATTTCGATAACCAAAATTCCTAACCAGAGGTGGTGCGGCAGAGACCACTGTTTAGCCATAAGACCGCCTGTTATAAAATGCTCACTAACATTTTCTCTCTTTGTTACTTTCTATGTGCAAAATAAAAACCATTTGTATTGTGATTGCCAGTTTGAAACGATACGAGAACTCCTAAACCGCTGACTGATTTATTATAAACAGAAGGGTGTCGGAAAAATAAAAACATAAAATCAATTGAAGACGCCTCAGTTTGTTCTGTGATGATAGAAGATGGCTAATCGGATTAATGTTCAGGTGTCAGTGTTCAGGGGATCTGCAACCCAGCACTCCGATGAGACTCAGCGAACATACATACCTAAGTACAATAGCTACGAATGATGATGGTGCAATTAAAATTAGATACCTAATCGCTACTATTATTATATTTTGTAAGCTTTCAGTTAGTAATTTAAAACAGTATCTACCTAAGTACGTACCGCCTACAATTATTCCGCACTGCAGGAAGAGTAACGTTAAAACGCCGTATAAGTGTGAAAGAAGGTTTAATAGGCGCATCCGCCGTTACTGCAACAAAAGGCGAGGCCCTGAACGGCCATTGTGGAGAAATAATGAGTTTGCGTCACGAGACGTTACTGCAAATGAAAATAGATGAAGCGAAACTGCTTAGAGGTAAACGCTCTGTAATTATTATCAAACCCCGCGCTCGGCGCCCGGCGCGGCGCTGCGCCGTGACGCGCTACTGGCGGCCGGCGAGGCTCGGCTTGTTATATGTTGATACGCCTATAGAGCTAGCAAACGGACATCCAGTATGCCCAGAATAAAAAATGCTTGCACACTCCTGTTTTCAGGATTCAGAGTCAGTCATTAGTTTATAGAGTCGTAAAATAAAGTGAACATTGAGACAATGATATCAATAAGCGGTAGCGGTCAGAAGCGCAGTATCAACCCGAAAAGGATACCAACTCATCAAGAACCAATCGCACTTATATAATTATAACTATTGTCACAGGAGTGGGTAAGGGACAGGAAAGGAATAAGTCCGGTTTCAATAGCTGGCGTTTTATGTAGGTACACCGCAAGGTAACACTCGCGACACTGTTATTGCGACAACACTGTTCACTATTCGCACTTCACTCTACTATTCGCTGCTCTTCTTTATTTATCTTCTTTCTTCTTCTTCTATTCCTCCTTTTGGATTCCCTTACGTTCCTGAACTCCCCGTCCTGTGTTTCAGATAGCCTTATATACGCCTAATTTCGAACACCAACATTCCAAATGTCTCGTCTCGATTCATAAGTACATTCTAGAGGTTCTATTATTAAATTTCTTCTATCCTGCTCGCACATTTTCTTTACTGTACTCTCTTTCCTATGCTTTCGAGAACTTTCTAGATAATCCATCTTTAAATTTCTTTTATCCTGCTCGCACATTTTCTCTCTCATCGTAATTTGTCAAAAGATAAATCTACGTGACAATAATAATATATTTGTGTTATATAAATACCTATTTACATCACATAAATTATTGGCTTAAAAATTACATAAACTATATATTAACTTAAATTTTATAAACTAAAACCTATACTTCGGCCGTCCTCCGTAAAGAATGTTTACCAACAGTTGTTGCCTAGCAACCGATAACAGGCAGATGCGAATAACCTTTTTTTCGTCAGCACATTTATGAACGTTTTAAAATAAATTATTTTCTATGTATAATTCTTTTACTTCTTTAAATTAAGTTTTGTGAATCTATATTGGTCCTTGACTTTTTGTTTTAGGGTTTAATTGACCTTGCAAAATATAATTCTAAATTGCACTTTAACGCGTAGTTAGTAAAAATTACATGAATTTTTACTGACTACGCGTTGTAATGTTACGTAGAAATCTATTTATGATAATAACAAATAGCAAGTTTGAGTATTTCTTTAGGTGTCCAACATAACCTATAAATATAATCACGATTATATTATAAATTACTTGATTTACCGTAGCGCGTAAGTAGCGTATGTTTAATTTACTTTTAGTCTGATAGTTGCGTAACATCGTAAGACATTCGAAATTGTAAGGAAATGTGTGTAAACTTTGTTTTTGGGATTCTCTTAACTTGGCAAAATCAGACAAAATGTTATAAAGACCTGAATTTAGCTTACTTTAAGGGCTGTGAGTTACTAACTGATAGGGATATTTTATGAAATTTTGTATAGACGCAATAATATAAACATTTTGGAAGTGATTAGAGTGTATTGTGCCATAGAAATAAGCGATAGTATACAAATTGCATGTTATTCTTAGAAATGATGTTGAAAACACGAAAATTAGTAGATTTCACAGTGCCAGAATTTTGATGACCCTAATATCGGTTTGTTTACATAGTTTCTTTTCGGAGCGTGGCCGAAGTATAAGTAATCTAATTTAAATGACGAACTTACTTTAATAAATATAACAAGCTTTCCGCCCACGACTTCCCCCCCCCCCCCCCCCCCTTTGTGAAATTATTTTATATCGCGCCTTTCAATGAACTCGACAGCGCTTTTTCTTCTGACTTTCCAAAAATCATTTTTTAGTGCTCACTTGCGTCACTTAAGGAACCTACACATACATACTCGTAAAGTTTCAAGTGAATCCATTGAAGAAATATAAAGTTTCAGTTTATCCCCTTAATGTTCCAAAAATCCTCCGTTACTGCTCTCCTACACTACATCATTGTATTGTTACATAAGTAATTAAGTATTGGAAATTAGAGCAGTTACTAGTTAGCGTGGTTGCCCACATCGACAAAAGAATTGAAATCTAATGGGTGCCAAGTTTTGTAGGTACATAATCCTTAAATTTAAGTTACACGAATATACAATATTCCAAAATTTATTATAAAAATTCTTGTTTCTACAGCAATATTAGGTAGCTGCTTTTGGGTATATTTAATTCCTTAATTTTAACAGTTTCTTATATTTAAACAAAGCATTTATTTAACTTGGATATATGTCTCATGTCTTGCGACTGAGGCAGCCAAGATTTTAGCAACGTACTATGTATTTGATTGATGTATCTAGTTTGTTTAATTCACTTTCCATCGGCCTGCAGATCAATATTTATATTACTAGATTATGCATGCAATTCCGCCCTCGACAATTTAATAATCCCTCTTCCTTTAATCCATCCAGCACGATGTCGCATTGCAGATCAAGTTGGAACTTCGGCCCTATCCAACCGACTGTGAAAGGTATACCAAGCGGTGTATGACAGTTTTAAGTTTATTTATAGACATTGCAATATTGGACGTTTTTGAGGTATATTTATCACTATTTATCGTCACACTGATAAAATAAAAAAATAGATTGGCTATAAAGTCGGTTTACGGACGATAGTTTTACGTGATAACGTCATAAAGAAACATTGATGAAAACACGTTGTCGCGTATTCAACATTTGTTTTAAATAATGACTTCCGTCTTGGTGGGCGGAGGTTACTGTAAAAGTTTTCGAAGAAGCTCGCGTGGCGGTGTTCCAGTAGCAGAACGGTACACATTTTCGTGCGCGCTGCCAGTGTTCATCAATTTATAAGACGTTATCGCGTCAAAAACGTACCTAAATGACGAAGTAGAGTTCATGTCATAAGTCTGTGCTATACTGTTTGTTTACAAGTTTGGTATGGAGATTGTTTGATAAGGATAGGAATAGGATAGTTTTTATCCCGGAAATCACCATCAAAAGGGGTGCAAATGGGGGTGCAAGTTTGTATAGGGAATCAATCTCAAGCAAGGGATATAAAATTAATATTATTGTAAGATTTTGATAAAATTAGGCCATTTTGACAGGAGTAGAGCATGGCCTGCACTGCGACATACGATGACTTTATTGCCCTTGAGATAATTGAATATAATTTGAACATTATCTTTATTCACTATGCTTATTTATGGGACATTGTTCAATGATACATTTTAAACATTTCAAGTTGAATCCGTTGCCAAAACTCGGAAGCAAATAATGCTTTCACTACAAGATTTATTTACAAGAAGTCTATATACTGAATTTCAGATTTCTCGGAATACGGGATGTAGATGTGCAGAAAAGATGTGCCAAGGAGTTTTCTTTCGTCGTTTCTTTTTCTCCTCAAAGATTTAAAATTTAAAAATTCAATATTTAATTTACAGGCACCTTAGAGAAACGGCGGCGGTAAGTGCAAAAAAAATACGTTCATAAGTGTATTAAAAAATAAGTACATGAAATAAGTGATTTGAGTTTGAGTTTGTAGGTACCCTAGAAGGTTTGAAAGGTGCATGAGTGAGCGATTCGATGGCCAAATCGATATAGCAAGTAAAGTGCATATCACAAGTAAGTATTAAGCCTCTACGTCATTAAGCTCTGGGATTTCGGACTACTTATATGGTTTAGCTAAGTATTATTAATCGAACTCCATTTTCTTAAAATTAACTGACTGCTGACATACTATGTCACTGTCAGAAAATACAGTGATGTTCAAGAACATGATTGAATGATTGAAAAACTACTGGAATATAATATGTATATATTAACGCAGGCTACCCTTGATAATCTGAACCGATATCTCTATAAGCAAACAATGGGGTACGTCTCAAACAGTCCACTTCCGCATTTAACAGCGACCGTACCTACACACCAAGACTACTTCTGGCTTGTTTAATGCATAACAGAAAGTGACTTACACGTACCTACAGCATTAAAGCAGAAAGATAGATATCGCATTTAAAAATACTGAAACACAACAATTTAAACGCCTCCCGGTAGGTACTCGTTGAACAACAATTTCAATCTGAACAACAACACAACAGTACTTACACCAGACCCTGCTCGCGTGCTAAGCAAACATGGCTTTTAGAAATCGATGATTAAGTACCTACTTAACAAAACTCCAGTAACTTGGCTCAACGCAACCTTTTAAAGTCGGTTTTATATTACCTAAAATCAGAGATTATTTCGTTATACGTACATTGCTGTATTACCTAAAAACTCAGTTGTATGAATCTACAGCTGACTCTGGCAGGCCGTCTATTAAACTTTATCTGTATCTAGAATGATAGAGTATCGCTGAGGGTAGCTACACTAACACATTACCTACACACATTACATGTTAAAACAGAATTACAATAAACTTGTATACCTAGTTGTATGCTCTACAAAAATTAATGTCGCCGTGCACGATACAGTAGAAATTATTGTGTAGCAGAGTCTCTACATATTAGATGGTGGTAAACAAAGTAATGTATTTACAAGCATATAATCAGTGCATCATGCATTGCCGATCCCGAATTCTAGTTGGTACTGCTTGCAAAGCGAGGGGTATTGGGTTCAATTCCCGGCCGGGGAAGATGTATATGTAACAAATAAATGTTTGTTCACAGGTCGTCGGCGTTGTTGATGTATTGTGTTATTTTTGTTGTCCATGCCACCCGCGACACAAAAAATCCTAGTGTGCGCGTACCTCGCGTGTGTTAGCGTTTACTTATTTACTATTTACATTGTAATAATGTAAATGGTTGTGGCATCAGCAACCAGTTTAGTGTGTCCTACGCCCAGAAACACCTGAAAACAGATGCAGTAAGTCTGTCCAGCTTGTCGACAGCAGTTGACAGCGCCAGATCCGGAAACGGATTTGTTCGTGCGGTTTAACCGATTAAAGTTAGCTTCGAATAGGAACCTACTTATAAGGTTCAGTTAGCCGAAGCGGAACGAACGTGGGTTACTGGTTGGTACACACACTATCATTCCAAAAGCCGCAACACATACACACGTACAACACAACGACACAGTCGTACTTCCATGGGAGGTAGTGGCAACTTATCCATCATCCTAATCTTTACTGAAAATAAAATAAAATATGGCTGGCTTCAACCCATTAATGGCCCACTACTGAGCACGGGTCTCTCCTCATACCTGAAGACGCCAAGAGCATACTCCACCACGCTGCTCCAGTGCGGATTGGTGGAGGAAAATAAATATTTTTAATTATTATTAGGTATGTACTGTGTTGAAGCGCTTTGTGGATAAGTACCTATGCTCATATTCCAGGCCAAAAAGCTTAAGGCTTATGCTGCCCCCCCCCCCCCACTCCCTCCTCTGTACTTGTAGCGCACAGTGTACAACCCGGCAACTTGTTACGTCACTGTACAAAGTTTTCAAACAAAGCAAAAGGAACAAGGGTAAGAGAACTCGACACGACGCGATTACCAGCCCCGCGCGGAACTGCTTCACGTGAGCGAGCAACGGAAGGCTCCGCTCGGAGCACCCTTCACACCAGTAGCTCTCACTTACAAACCCTTTGCCACCGAACTATAATCCCTCTTCTGCTGACGGTACACTCAAAATGGCGGCCGTATTTACCCGATTTCATATCCCCTGGAGCGGCCCTTCTATGTAAACATTCCGAATAAAAATGCGCCATTACTATTTGCATTCATATCTAAAGAAAACATACATGCTAAATAATGGAACTTCAACATCACCTATGTTGTTTTCGGGCGAATTTAGACCTTAAGTATTTGGCTTAAAACTCAAAACACCCTACTAGCACGTTAACGCGCGTGGAATTGTGCTCGCAATGTGGTTGAATGCGTGTGTTCCATCTCGCTTCCTCTTAGCGCAAAGTTCGGTAGGGTTGACGCCGTCCCGCTCTTTGGGTAAGTACAAGGTGGGATGATTGAGACGTAACTGCCAACTGCCACTGGGCCCATTATACCCCGAGAACTGTAAACAGGGCGTGATGAGCCCTGCCATGTCGATAAATTGGTCTTATGACGTGCTCTTTGACAGCGTTCGTTCTGAGACTTACTATAGACTGGCTGGAATAAAGGTGACTAGTTTGTAGATTATTATTTTGTCACGTATTTTTTACCATATTATGGTTCGTTCTTTATTTACTATCAAATAATGGATAGCTTGGTAGGCTAGTAAATAATCGATAATAATAATCGATCTTTATAAGATCGATCATTTAAATATATCTGGTATCAACTCCACGAAATAATATTCTTGGTCCAGGCACGGCAATAGTATCATACCGTAGTGTGACTCGGCCCTGTCCTTGAAATAAATGCCTACTGCCCCGCGTGCTAGGGCCGCCTCTTTCTAATTGTAGTGAATGTAAGTGGGTAGGTATTACGCACGCTTCCTGATTACAAACCCACACTTTCGATCGTCCCTCTGGCGCTTCTGTGGCTGTTGTATACTTAATGTCTACTAAACTCCGAGGCGCGTAGGTATGATTCGCGTTCCGACCGTTTGTATGAAGATGGAACACTGTATGACATTTTTACCGTGGTACAGGTATACATTACAAAATTACTAGGCCTGTAGGTACTTCGTGCGAGTATATGGAACTAATCCAAATAATTTTACTAAAATTCTAATTGTGAGGTTTGCTGAAGTATGTACCAATGTCGACACAAATTTTTGTTATTCTTTTTCCACGATAACCCCCGGGGCGTCGCGGTGTCACATATATCGATAAGTGATTTTATCGACATGCCGCTCGTCCCTAGCTCTCGCGCTCCAGGCGGACTCATCCAACCATAACTAATAGTCGTGAATAAATCACCGACTCGCACAAAGCCATATTTTTCCTGCGCTCGACCAATCGCGGCCCTCCGCTGCAAGCCGCCTCCGCCAATCGCAGTGCGGGATTTTAGAAAAGAATCTCAAAAATTAAGCTCGCCTCAACTAGCAGCATGTTTTCACTGGGCTCGCGGTTTTTCGCGCCAATTGCGAGATTCTGATCCAATTTGGACCCTGTGCGGAGCTCGGAAGGGCATTTGGGATCGCGGCGCGGTGACGTCACGCTCTGCTGAAGGGTGGATGCTATAATTGTAATTGCGATTGCAAATGGCGGCGGAACTCGTACGGTTAATCGAATGGCCAAATTGATTGAGAGTGGTTTTTATTGAATCTCGAATGTTGGAAAAGCCGGCTAAATTCGAATGGGAATTTATATAATTATTTGAAATTCGACTAAAATTCTTATTTAATATTATTAATTTTTTTAAAGATTGTTGTTTGTAAGTTAAAAATCATTGTTTTAATATTATTTTAATCCCTTTTTTTGACTTTCATTCTCCGTTACAACACTTATGACTCATTTTGACCGATACAAAAATTTTTTTTTTACGTGGAACCTCAGAATTTATCAAACAAATTAAAAAACATTATTAAAAACCCGCTAAGAAAATTGTACATTTTCAAAAATAGAGAAATTCGAGTTTAGGGAAGTTATTCGATATATTATCTGTATGCATGTGTGAGAGATGTGTGTTTGTGTGTTTAACATAACTTTTGAACGGCTAGACCAGTCGAAACACGGCTGACAGCATTCCGAAGAGGTTTAAAAATTAAAAAAAACGAAATAAGAAGTTGAAAAAACGATATTTTTATTAAATAACTTTCAAGCTACTATATCCATCAGTTCCATAATCTAATCAGCTCTTCTACCCAAAAAACGGCGTCGAATTCTTTTCAATATTTTATGACCACTTACCTGCATATGAAACAAAATTATTTATGGTAGTGATGAGTAGTCTCAGTGATGAGATGTATGATGTATGTATGATGTATGATGATGAGATGAGTAGTGAATAGTGATGAGTAGTCTTCCAAAAAAGACAGTGGTCACTGACACTAGGTACCTAAATCATTATCTCGCTGCTGCTGTTTTCACGAGCGCGCCCAAGAGATACCTACTCCACGTTTCGCCAGATCACAGCTACAATAGTTATTATATCTTTGGGTGCAAGTTATTTTCCTATAACACCTTCGAGGTAAAACTTCAAATTTAAACAATTATTGAAAAACACAGAGAAACAATGAGAGGAAACCTGTGTTCAGTAAGTGATCTCCGAAATTTGATAGTTGTAGATATGTTGTGGAAAGGTGATTAAATATAATTCATCGTTTTCGGTCCAGGTAATCAACAAACTTTCCCTAAAATGGCAATAATGGGGCCCTTATAACAATCGAGGTAACTAAAATATGTGTAAATTTTTCATTATTCGATTAATGTTTCTGCTTTAAATCTCAAACGTTAGTGAAACCATCATTGTCAATTAAATATCAAAACATCACAATAGACTCAGGTGACATTTTCTAGTGTGATTTGTGATGGGCTTTAGAATCCCGGCTTTGATCGCGTTCAGACAACAACCACCTCCTAGACATTGTGTCCAACAAAACCAATTGTGTGCGCGTGAGTTGCACTTCACATTGACGGACAGTCTCCGCGACAGCTATCGTGGGAGACGCGCAAAAAAAGCGCAAATTTGTAAGCTTTTTGCGTGTCTATTATGAAATTGACCACAATAGCTTACCCGCTGAAGTGGAACTGTATAATAACAAAGTGAATAAGATTTGTAATACGTCGGTCAACATGTATATTTTTAAATTTTTAAAGTTTACTCGTATTTTTTAACATGTGCATTAAAAGATTAAATGTCCGCAAAACAAAATATGTAAAGCTCATTAGTCATAAAAAAATCATAACATGAAATCCATCGAACGGGATCATTAGTGAATTAATAACAACACTGATCCAAGATAACGAGTTCCCAATTATAGAACAAACTGAATATAATTGAATCAATAAATAAATATGGAACACAACGCGTTTACCTGGCGGACGCGCGACGGCTCGCAGCTGCGCAGATACCCGTACCTTTGTGTTGTGCCAATAATTGTATTGTTACCGACGCTCGGCCCATTGTGCGGCGTGTTATCGGCCGTCAGCCGCGGCCATTGTCCCCCACGCTGACACGCTGACACGCCAGTCTGTTGTGACAGCTCTCTAATTGACACGTCGCGCTATCCACGAGCATTTGAAACTCTGAGCCGCGGGAATCTTTAATAATTGTGTTAAGTTCGAAGTGGATACTTATGTAGTACCATTTTTTTCAGGTATCTGTAGTTTGTGATTTATCTTAAGCAAGTAAACCCGCCCTCGCTTTACTTCGGGAAATCTGTCCCTCGCTCCAAAATATTTTCAGGTATATTTACAGGGTTGTTTTCCATCCATACATACACATATCCATACATACACGTATCCGCATCCATATATCATACATACATCCATACATCCTTGGTGTTGTGGTTGGGTCCACGACAACATCAACAGTTCTGTCAGACGTGTGGTCTGCAAACGTTTTGCTGATGTAAAGGCTGACTGCACCGCTTACCATCAAGTAGTACGTTTGGTCGTATGTCGATTAGACAAAACAAAAAGGCAAAGTTCATTCATAAACCCAATCAATTTATATCCACAGTCCACAGCATCGGTATCGAGTGACGAGTGACGCTCACACGACACTTCCCGCGTTTTGTTTTGATCGATCGATCGATCCCATTCACCTCACTGTCGGATCGGATTACTTATCGATTGTTTGCACAACAAATCGGTTCGCATTTATTGAACTCACCGGATCTTGTTAACGAAGGTTAATCATTCCAATTGCCGTCTACGTTTCAGATCCTGTGTTTTGTTGAATTACTTTAATTCATTAAAGGTTGATAAATGAGTTAAAGGATCTCAACAGGTAAACTAAACAATGGTAATAATATTGGATATCGCTCTAACGTTACGTTCCTGTGTTTTGATAGAGATTAGTGGAACGTTCGCATCGAGAGGTCGCGTTGTCGCGCCGATCAATTCAGCGTTTTGATTTGAACAGGGTGCTAAAAAAATAACGAAGACAATAAATTGTCTTGAAAAACATCAAGCAGTAGTTGTGTTATTGTAGAATCAATCGACCACCAAGCACATTTATTGTCGACCTGATATTTTGTGGTAACTGCTGCCCAATACAACCAAATTGATCTCAAATTCTCTGATATAAATGGCCGCTTCACTGTAAGAGTGACTCTGTCTGTTTTAATATCACTAAAAGAGACATATTTTCACGAATCTACACGCCGTCAATAAATGTTACAGTTGGAAAACGAATCTACGGTAGCTTTCGTGGCTTTTTTGGATAAAACCAGGATAATATTGAACATGGTTCATTTACAAATTGTTCGCGGTGTAGCGTGTGTATAAAATTAGCGATTATAACATATTATCCATATATTATTCCTGCTATTCTATTTGCCATTTTTGATAAGTGCATATCACAATAGCTTAAGAACACTAAGAAATGAGCTAAAATAAACATACTTATAGTCATTAACTACTATAAAGTCTTTCAAAACTCATACATTTTGCAGAACAAGTCCAGCAGAGTACCCACCCGAATACGACCCATACACCCGTACCGACCGTCAAATTGTACCGACGTTTTACCATTTGAAGCTGCAATATTGATGCAAAGGCCCGTATTTACCGATTAATTGGTCGATAAAAAGCGTTCCCTGACGTCTGTTATGACGTCCATAAAAGGTTTATCAGCGATCTGCGCGGCGCGGAGGTAACGACGCACCTTCCGCCGCCCCTCGAGTGTATTAACATACGAGGGGGCCTCACAATGGGAACGCGATAAGCATTTTAATAATTTACAGTGAAAGGGCCACATGTTGATAGTGATTGCTAGTTACGAGCGAAGGGACGGAGGTCGGTAGTGTCGGTACCTCCGCGCTTGCATTATATAACATCACAATATGACTAACGATTGCTAACGTATCTATTGTGTTCACGGCGGCTTATTGAATGGAAGGTCGATTATTTTATTGCAATAAATACATATTGTGTTGAATTAAGGTGCATAATTACAAAGTTCTTTATTCATTCAACCAGCTGCTACTTATTTTTGTATACATAGGTAAGTGTATTTTAATCGTTATGTATTTCCTGGTTGGGATGAAAATATTTAAGCTCGTTTTGTTTTAGACCTGCTGTTTTTAGTGAAAACCATTACATGAACTTAACTACCGTTCACTATACGTCAAAATCAGCGAACAATACATTATATCTCGTTGGTCAAAATCAAATACGTATCTACGTTCAGCGTTAAAATTGAAAGTACAGGCCTTGTCGTCAAACCGTTGCTTATCCCAGCCAAACTAACATTTTAGAAAAGAAATAATAAGAGTTTAACTACTAATACTAAATATTAATTATAAATAATAATGAAAGAAAACAAAATTATAAAAATAATAATAATAATAAATTAATACATAATTTTATTTTTACAGGTGAATTAAAGACTAACCGACACTCATGATGTGTATAGATAAAACTGTACCTATAAATATAAAGACATCTGAGAAAATCTATTAGCAGTGGATTCCTTAAAAATGATTTTTGAAAAATCCCGCAGCCAGTGCCGAAGAACAAGCGTCGTAGGCGCGCTACGTGCGGCGCTACGCGGCTACGGTGCGCGGCCGCTTCACTTGCGTTTTCATGAACAAACTACTTACTATACGAATATTTTAAAAATATTGCAATGAACAATTATTAAATTATTAATGAACAATTGTTACGTTTGCGAAAATGTATATAAAGTATTTATTCGATATATTTTATATGAGTAGGTACCTACTGTGGTTGAATGTTCAGAAGGAAGGTGAAAGAAAAAATGTAGCTCTCGCTTGTATCCCCGTACCATAGTAACACAAGTGTATATTAGAATAAATCTGCAAGTCTGTATAACTAAAACAAACGGAGGGCGAGCACAGAACAAATGGCGAGTCCACGGCTGAGATGCATAGACGATACTTAGCCTTAGCTCAGACTTTACTTACGAAAAACTTGACTTTACAAAGACTGCGATTTGGTATTTATAGACATGTCACGCTGAGATTGTTCTTATCATAAGCTAAAACCGCTAATGCCATAATTGATTGCTGTCATCTATCGGTTTGTTAATACGAAAAATTTTAATGTCTTAGAAACCGACTAATATCAAGGTTCATTTCGGACCATTATTTTTGTTCGGATAATAGCCAAAGTTTTTGTAAGTCGTCTATTTCATGAACTTATTAGACTTTGCTCAGCTCGTACTCAGCCAAATTAAAGATCACTTTATAAATACGAACGCTGTCTTAAGTCAGAGTAAAGTCTGAGCCAGTGGCGGCTCGTGAATTTTTTTTGTGGGTGTTCACTAAAGAAAATAGAACTTTATTACTTACCATTATTTATAAACATCATATATGTATAACACATAAACGTTTTAACGTTGTAATACATTTTTGATTAAGTGCAATTCCGGGTCGTGGTGGTCCCTTTGCTTTTAATTCGAGGCGCATTTCGAGTGTCTTCTCACAGTTTTTAATAAAAGAAACACTATATTGTTCCATTTTAGCACAAATGCATGCACTTAAACTATTTTTAATACTTACTAATTACTACGAGTATTACCTAATTAAAATTGCAAAGCGCGCGTTTCCGACCAATAGCCCAAGAGCCCGTGAAGCCCAGACCTTCGTTATTTTATAAAAGCTGAAAGTTTGTCAGCGGATGCTCCCAACACAGGTAAGAACGATGGGCCATTATGGAGTTTGGGTTATGGTGGCTTTGGCAGGTAAACGGTACTAAAGGTGTGTAAAATACCGACCTAATTACGTCAAATAATAAAGTGCAATTTTTCGGTATTACCTTCAGAATATTATTAAAAATCACGTTGTTCATTGCCAGACACTTAACATGGTGGCAACCCCTTGCCAGACACCCTTAATGTTCATGAAATTATAATTTTACTTACGTTATAGTATAAAAGCTGATTTTTATATATATAATACTTGGGTAATAAGTAGATGATGTTTCCTCATTAGCCAGACACTTTTGATAGTTCCAACCCCTTGCCAGACAAGCATGTAAGGTAGCATGTAATTTTACTTACGTTATAGTATAAAAGCTGATTTTTATATATAATACTTGAGTAAGAAGTAGATGATGTTTCCTCATTAGCCAGACACTTTTGATAGTTACAACCCCTCGCCAGACAAACATTGAAAATCGTAAGAAGAGATTCGTGATTAGATTGACTTATGCAAAGAAAAGACATTCGATGCTACAACTTTTACTTTTAGAAAACCTCATAGGTGCTCATGCTCATTTGACGACTCGAAAAAGGGGCGAAGTATGAGAAGAGAAATGCACACTGATCGACCGACAAATAAATAAATATCCCACTTACATACTGCGTACTTAATAATAGCGGTATACACTAAAAATGATGTGTCGGTCAGCTCTTAGGTTGAACACAACAATTCTGATCTGTTTCTTGATGTCTATTCTCAGGGGTGCTCGGCACCCACTGTTTATTTCTCATGGGTGCTCGAGCCCCCGAGCACCCACGGAGTCGACGCCCCTGGCTACAACTACCTTAAATTCAATAACAGATTAAGTCAGTCAATAACAGATTAAAAAAAAGCAAAATAAAATATTCCTCAAATGACTTTTAATAGACTGGTGGAAGATGGTGGTGACAGAATATAACCCAGACGAGGCCGATACATACCACAGAACGAGCAACAAACTACGTCATCATGGATGCTTCAGACCTTAAATGGGGTGCGATAGTGAACAACAAAAATATTTACAGGGAATGGAAACATCATCAAAAGAGATGGCATTGCAATTTGAAAGAAATGTATGCGGTGATGGCGACATTGACAACGGACGCTGCTGTGCTCAGGAAATCGACAGTCTTTGTTCAAATCCACAACAAGACCGTTGTATCCTACATAAGTAACGAGGGAGGGACGAAGTCACTTCCTCTATTATAGTTGACCAGACAACTCTTGGGTCTGGCGGACGAACTAGATGTTGTACTCATTCCTCACTACCTCCCCGGAATATACAACATAGAGGCAGACGGCCTGTCGCGTGGGCAAGCTGCCTCCGAATGGCATCTGAAGCAGGAGGGGTCTCAAAAAATTTTCGACCTTTGGGGAATCCCCGAAATAGATCTGTTTGCCTCAAAACATGCTCACGTGGTTTCTAATTATGTTACCAGGGACTTACTAGACGCGAACGCGTGCTATCACGACGCGTTCAACAGGTCCTGGAAATACGGTCTGGCTTGGATTTGCATATGCATACTGCCTCGCGCTCTCCTACAGCTACCTTACATGCTTGTCTGGTAAGGGGTTGGAACTATCAAAAGTGTCTGGCTAATGAGGAAACATCATCTACTTATTACCCAAGTATTATATATAAAAATCAGCTTTTATACTATAACGTAAGTAAAATTATAATTTCATGAACATTAAGGGTGTCTGGCAAGGGGTTGCCACCATGTTAAGTGTCTGGCAATGAACAACGTGATTTTTAATAATATTCTGAAGGTAATACCGAAAAATTGCACTTTATTATTTGACGTAATTAGGTCGGTATTTTACACACCTTTAGTACCGTTTACCTGCCAAAGCCACCATAACCCAAACTCCATAATGGCCCATCGTTCTTACCTGTGTTGGGAGCATCCGCTGACAAACTTTCAGCTTTTATAAAATAACGAAGGTCTGGGCTTCATGGGCTCTTGCTCTACAATTTGTTTGTTTACATGGGATCGACTACCTATAAATTAAAATACATCGGAGCCAACGCTGGCGCAGCGAGTAAGTACAGCGCAGCGCATAACTCCCCCGCGTTGCCGCTCCGAATTGTCACACCGAAATTTGGCATTGGCATCAAATTGGCAACGCCGCGCTTGATCGGCGCTCCAAATTCGATTAACTTTTCATACGAAATCTTCTGTTTCAACCGTTGATACTTCTCTTTCGCACTCATTGAAATTAGTTCTAGGAATTGTATTAAACTTATTTTTCATAGGAGCGCAATCTCTGGGCTCTCCACTCGATACATCTTGAAAGTAAATCTTGATAAGAAAATTTAAACTTGGTATGTACTTATGTAGGTAATTTTTATAACTTTATACTATAGTAAACAACTGTTACGAGTGTTTATTGATAGTACAGGGTAATAAAAAATATACAATATGTTTGTAGTTTATGTGGGATGATATACATTTATTTTGTGGGAGTGCACTGCTCCAGCGCTCCTTAGGACGAGCCGCCACTGGTCTGAGCTAAGGATAAGTATCGTCTATAAATCTCAGCCCAAGTCTCCTCCGCGTGTCGTCACATACCTAAACGAAAACGAAAATATTGATGTCCTACTCTTTGACTTGCACCCTGAAGTACGACATGAAATATTATCTTTCCTTATCACCTCACCCACCACACCACCATGGTACTTAACGTCCTCTATCACTATAATGATGATTGACAATAATAAACTATAATACATGATTGATTTCAAGAACATATTATTAAAAAAATAGGAATTAATGTATTTGGTCGTTTATTTATTTTATTGTTAAATTTCCATATTCATGAATAAGACACGTAGCCGGCCCTGTTATAATAATATGTGTGACGTGTGACCCAATAAATTGACGTTGAGAGCGGGGACAATGAGCCATTGTGACGGCGCTTTGCATGTCACGTCGGTTGAACATCAGCATTTATATACCTACGTTGTCACGCCGTCTGTCACCGCGATGCGAAAAAATGTCACGCGCGAAACCCTTTTCAAATGGATTGACAACCTACCTCCACACCATGACATACCGCAAATTCTATAATGTGCCCTACAACTATAAAACAACCTACTGTGTACCACACAAGGTGTAATTTTGTAGAAAACTGTCTAGTATGGTAATATCTAGTCAATTGTTCATCTAAACAAATTTCGACATGTAGGTACAATGACGTATGCGTTCGGTTGAGAGGTAATATTTGAATTATCAATTGTTGTTTGAAGAATTCATTCATCATAAAATTAATAAAAGTATGTACAAAAAATATACAGATGTAAATGTTCTGTAATATATTATTGCTATTATTAAAATAAATAAAATAACCCTTTATTTCTTTCGCATAAGCATTGCGGGACAGACGATATAAGTACCTCTACTGCTTACACGGAAAGACTGTATTTTGCATCAACGAAGATTATGTTATAACTTGATTTGCTCGTTAGTGTTCAACCTGGCTAGCAAATTCTAAGTGGAAGGTGACCAGTAGCTTCAACCCATTAGCCACCCACTGCTGGACACGGACATCTCCTTGTGTGTAAGGAACCATGGAGCGTAGGTAATCTACCAACATGCTCTGAAGTGATTTATTCACTAGTCTAGTTAACATTATTTGTAAATTCATAAGCCTCTAAAAATGATTCCACAATTATCTAATTCGGTCAGTCATTCATTAACTGACATAAATTGTCACGCCATGTGCGTTACAGGCTGACGAATATGTACAATATAATGGGATTCTGGATTCAAATTTTTATTTACTGCTGACTGGTGTTATCCCCACACGTTACGCGAGGAGAGCTCGTGGCGCGTCTTGCGGCGGGCGGTGCGGTTGGCAATCAGCGCTCATCCAGTTACCAGCCCTCATCCCGCAGTGATTGAAGAGAATCGGATGCGATTTTCGCTGCGTAAGTTTTCCAATTTTCTACGCGTGAAACATTTATAAAGGCCTCCAAACGGCTTCTCTGTCGACTATTTTATTGGTAATGTTCATTGTAAACTAAGTATTAAAACTAAAACAATGAACGTTTCTTCTACGAACAATGAGCCTTAGTACGAACTTATAACTTTGAATTTTAATTGTAAAACCAAATTTGATGATTTGACGGATTGAATATATTTATTGCGCCAGACTGAATAATAAATTATTTTTTATTTTATTGACGTAAACATTAAATTCTGAGTCTGAAATAAAACAATACCTATCTATACTATTTTTCTGTTCTGTACAGTTTTCTGATCATACGAGATCAAGACTGAATAAGTTATTGCTGAATTTGTGACATTATGTAGGTAATACATATGGACAAAAATTTTTGGTGTCTAGTTTAAAATTAATATGTACTGTAACTAATAAACTAGTAAAATTAATACATTTTGCCACACGGCCTACGTTTTATAAGTATTTTTCATTGTTTATTATACCTATGTTCAGACCGAATGAGAAAGCTCCTTCGCGGCATATTCGTAGTGAATTGAAATCCCTTTTGATTTTTATGAATATACGTCTGGTAAGGTATGTATGTACACGATCAGCGAGGGTGGCTTATTGCAATTCGTTAGAGTGGATTGGCAATCAAAAATCTTATCGAGTCCCGCCACCCTCGGGCGCTCACGTCCCGCACTCACGCACTTAATGCCAATGTTCCCGATGTTTCACTTTCACTTGCTACTCACACATAACCTAACGTCAAAAATATTTACTACCTACGTACGTATATAGTATGTAAGATGACAGTGATTGTAGACACGGCTTCCCTGTTTCCATTAACAACACGTTAGTTACGCCCATGGAACCAGCTACCATCGTGTGGCTTTGCACGTGAACGTTTATAATAACAAACCATATCTCTACGATATCGCTTTGCAAATTTCGGGTCGTCAGTCGTCGAAAAGGGTATTTCCTCACCTTCACAAACCGACATCTAATCGCTTAAAATGTATTTGCTACTTCTGCCTCAATTTAAAATTATAAAGTTATGCGGAATAAAATTTCCACCTTTAAACCGCTGCATCAAATATAAGAAATTATTAAAATTATTCCTTACTAGCAATTACTTGAAAATATAATAAATGCGTCCTGGCACCGTCTTCGGTCGGAAGTACCCTCCAGACTCTGTATTGGAAAATCGGATTCAACTAAAATTCACTTGACGGCGTGAACTCGTTCTTATCGGAACGCGCCGGTCGGGCGGCCGCGGCGTACCTCGAAATAGCTTTTCAAAGAGCGTTACCTCAAACAATGGTTAACGAAAGATATAAAGCCCAAATATACATTACAGTAATAAGTTACTCATTGATAGGCACCAGACGACAGGAGACACTAAAGCATAGCTAAGCAATTTTCCTAAACTATGTGTTCCTTCATCAAAGAATCGTTCGTCGTCTTAGTAAACCACATAACAACATACCAAGACTCAAAACCGAGTTGGGTTCAACAAGCTCAATTTTACCTCAGTAAACAATCTACCTTACACGACCTATGTATGAATGTAGTACACACACGCGACTAAACGGTTGACGGCTGCGGAAGACGTGGGCGATTAAAGAACTCTCCACGGCTCCTTGGGCCGAGTGTGTGGGGAGGGGGCGCGGGGGGAGCGGGGGGGGTGCACGGTTACGTGAAGTGCCCTCGAGGGCGAGGACTCTTTGGGAATCGCAAATCGTCCGACGCGTCGAGTGCGATGCGCCGGCTCGCAACGAGCCAAGAAAACGTTGTGTTCCCCAAGAATTAATCTATTTTATTGGAAATCTTAACAAGGACGGTAGTGCTCTTAACAATCACTTCTCGAATCATTTAATCATAGATTTCACAGCGGTAAAGTAGCGAAGAATGTCTAGTCTTCCGCAGTGAATATTTTAGACGTCGATAGATTTAAGGTAAGATTAGCGTCAGAAGCTCGCAGTACTGCAGATTGCAGCAACGTGGAGGTCCACACACAGCGGCGAGAAGTTCATTTTTTTTAACTTAGATAAATCTACTTTCCACAGTACAGTCAATATTAACCTACAATACCAATACATAACTTTTATTAGTATGACCCGAGAAAAAACATTTATCTGTCACATAAATTATCTGCTCCGGCCGAGAATCGAACTCGAGACCCTTGCTTCGCAGGCCACCACCAACTAGGGTGTAAAACATTCATAACCAATAATAGTCTTATCAATTCGATTACCTACCTATAAAAGACTCGCTGTTAGGGTATGATTGTCGAAGAAAACAAACACCTTACCAACGAGGCCACTATCTAAACGCGGGAAACCAGGTACCATTAAAACTAAGAGTGAAACTTTACTTGAAACAATTTGTTATATTCCGCGCTGTTAGCCACCGACAATGATGGTATAAACATGAACAGTTACCGCCGCGCGTTCCGCATCCCCGACCCCACACTACAATAAAGCAATTACTACGACATACTTGTTACTCTACTTACCCCGTCATATTGTCTTAACGGAACCTCACAATTTGGGTTATTTAGAGCAGAAGGTAAAGTGCTTGCAATATTCTTTTATACTCGTAGCAGCAATATAATAATACATACACCGGATGTATTATTATAATTATTGTTTGGAGCCTTAGCCCATTAATGGGTTACGGAGCACGAATCTCTTCCCTGAGGAAGCCTGGTGCAAATACATAATACCGTCACACTGCTTAAAATTAACGGAACTTTTTGTGCTGCCCAAAAGCCTACGAAACGGCTTAACGACTACCGCTTATCTAATGACGTCAGCTGGGACCGACGGCTTTACTTGCCCTCCCAAGCACTGTAGCATTCAAGAAAATTTTGCGACTACCCGCTGTTGCTTAACTTATTCGATCACTTAGGATCATCGCGAGGCGCCGCATAATATTGCTTACAGTATTATTTATATGCTATTTATTAAGCAGTATATAACGCAGAACTCGAGCCGTGCAAGTTATCGCAACAAATCTAATAACATAAATGGTGCATTTAAAGAGGCGTGACGTGCGTGACATGTGTGTACACTGTACACAATGGGGACACAGGGGTGGCTGGGCCGCGGCTGCTGCAAGAGGACACCTTTGTTTGTTTGCAGTACTAGTGCCCGCCGGCGGCGATGTCTACACACACTGTATCTGAGTGACACTTCATTTTGCTGTATGGTGCGCATGAGTAAATAATAGACCGAACTTTATCCTGATTTTGTTTTCTTAGGTTAAAAAATTATTTCTTCTCTTAGTTACATTATAAATGATTTATTACTCTATGTTAAGCCTTTCGAAGTCCACTGCTGGACATAGGCCTCCCTAATTCCCTAATTTTTAAGTAGCTTCTAAAAATAAATATAAAAGTATATGATATATTGCATTATCTATACTAATATTATAAAGCTAAAGCATTTGTTTGTTTAAACGGGCTAATCTCAGGTTCGAATTGAAAAAATCTTTTGGAACGAAGTTCCTTACGGCAGGCTTGGAGGGGATAAGTTTTGCTACGGCGACCGAACTGAAAAATATGTGATAGTAAAACCGTAAGAAAAAAAATGCGTGGAATAAAAGCGTTGAATGAGACGTGCGCATGCGCGACAGTCGCATACACAAGCGAGTAGTGTATAATACCTTTCTCTTTCTCCCTGTTTCATTTCGTTCGCCGTTGCCTTCATTAGTTTTCATTTAATTTCAAATCGTCAAAACAATAATAAATATAGTAAATAAATATAGTAACAATGGCAAGTGAACCAACAAGTGACTTGAATGCAATTGACAGTGATAATAGTGGGAAATTATTCAGTGCAAAAGAATTAAATACGTAAGTATTAGTTTATTCTTTATTAATAAATATATATTTATAAATATAATATATTTTACATTGGATAAGTAAGTAGAGTTTGCGAGATCTGTCAGAAAACGGAGAATGATTAAGTCAATGTTGAGTTCCCGCGGAAAAAGTTATGAAAGTTGTCTTAAGTCGCGGAGTCTCTTCAAGTTGTTGATGAAGTTATAATAAATAAAATGTGATATCGCGGATAGAGCGAGTGGTTAAATCGATAAAATCAACATTGAATATCGCTGAGTAAATCAAATATTATGTCGTAAACGAAGTTTTGCGTAAATAGCCAAAGTAAGAGCGTTTATACGGGACAGTAATCAGAGAATAAATGGTTCTTCATGTGTTGGTCCCGAATCCTGTATTTTATTTGAAATCCTAAGCTGAAGTCCTGACATGAAATAAGCCCACAACGGAGGTTATGTGAAGAATACCTACTTTCATGAAAATACATGCTAAACAGAGTAGAATCGACTGGAAAACCATACAAACACCCACACCCGGCCTACCTGACACCGATATCAAAAGCTGGGATAAAGAATCCGTAAGAAACTAGCTACTGAGAAAGCTTGGATGTCAATATGAACTGGCAAGTAAGGCTGCGATGCTTTGAGATGACTATGAAGTACAAGATGTCATCTGGATATCATGGTATACAAGTATTAAGTGAGGATGTTACATGAGGTCAAAGAGAGCTGCATAACTGAGAGTTACATTAGTCTGCATCACCTGTATCCAGGAGTCGCTATCCACAAGTCCACGCTGAAGGATTTGTCAGGTATGACCAAGTACTTTTTGAGTTTGAGTTGCTATTCATTAGTTATGAAATAGAATAACATCAAAATAATAAAATGATAATCTAGACACAATGGAACTAAATTATCAAGAAAATGAGTTTTTGAAGTTAAATATTGAGTTCTAATTATGACATTGATAAAGTTAATAACTTTTTGGTAATTTTGTGGTAATATGGTACTAGGAGTATAACATTTGAAGTACCTACCCATCTTTGGTTTTATCACACAGGGATTACTGGTGATATAGGTAGTCTAGATACTTAGAGACGGTCACATAATTAATTATTGACAGTTACAGTTAAATGGTTAGTTAATAGTTAAAAAGAAAATAGGGTTGTAACATATGGAGTTATTTATGATATGGCTTAGTAAGTTAGCCAGACTGATTGATGATTCATTCACTGTAATGAGATTTCTTTTGTTTTTGAAAATTTAATAAAATTCAGCCATCTTGTCGAACGTAACTCATTGAAATTATTATTTGATCATTGTTATTTTTGTACAATGCATAGCCCTTATAAGACACTAGAGAGAGGTGCTCAGTTCTGTTATTGGAGAGTGCCAATGGACAGTTGTATCGGGATGGACGATACATATGAGAGCTATGTATACAGGTTAGATGTAATTATTCTTAGTCTTGTTTTAAGAGACTTTTAATTGAGTGACGTTCGATGAGCCTATTCGTTTTGGAAAAGTTTACTCATTTTGAGAAAAGCCAACTTGTTTGAGAAAAGCTAACTTATTTTGAGAATAAATGAGTTGTTTTGGAAAAACTTAATTAAACATTATTTGAGTAAAATTGTTAAAAAATAGAACAATCAGATAGTGATACATCTTATACTCCCTCTGTAACTTTCACAGAATCATCAATATCTTTTCAAATGGAGTCTTCTTCAGATTGTAGTGATGATACAGGATGACAAAAGACGAGAAAATTTAAATGCCTTAGAGTGTACCTTGAATAAAATTAAAAAAAGCCCCCGTTCTTATATTGGCAATCCTTTAACTTGTTATTATTTAGTTAACTTGATTCAAGAACAGACAAATATGCCATTTAATCATATTTTTACTATAGCTTGTGATTTGATTAATATACAAGATTCTCTAATTAAATAAAACACAAATGAAATTTATGCATTTTTATTTTCTATTCTATACTTTTATATAACAATGGATACACATGGGTTTTATATTATTGTTTTATATATTATATTTTATATTATTTTATATTATTTCCTGAAATACTGAATTTCCTAAATACTTTCTTGTACTTAAATAAAAACTAATCAGCAAAATTTAAGAGAAAAATCAAGAAAACCTACATAAAATTGAGCACGATTTTTTTTGCAATTTGTGTCTATTCTACATTAGCCGAAGGAACTTCGTTCCTACCTGGTGTCCCACGACACCACATCATTTTTTGTGTTGTATCCAACACACCATCATCATCCATACACATCCATCACACCATCCATCACACCATCGATACCCAATCGGGGCAGATAATTATTTCAAAAATAATACTTATTCTCGAATTTTGTTGTATGCGGTTTCTGAAATTTGTAGTCCAAACTGCACAGGCAATCCTAGCGCGAATGTGTAAATTAAGAATATTAAATAAAATATGACGTTGGACTTTTACGTCTTAAACTAAAAACATTTTGAACCCACCTATGTTAAACAACACAAACCAAAAGATAAGTGTAAACACGCATCCGCTCAAATAACAGACGAGATACGATCTGATACAACAACACAACAATAAACTAGACGTTGACAGGTCCTTTCACAAACTTGAAACTCAGAATTAAAATTTACTCGTTATAAATCGTCGCCGCGGATCGAGAGGAGGCTCGGGTTGCAAAGACGAAGTTACACGACTTTAAAGATCGGACAATGAGCGGCCGTCGTTATCAGGATACTATTACACACTTTAAAAGATTATTATGACAAAGCGTGGATTGTCCCAGACGGCCCGACGTCCTCGCCGCCGTCACACCGCCACGCTGTCACACCGTCACACTGTCACACCGCCACCACTCTCTTTGTTGTCGTGTTATAACGTTGCAGATTCCCGCCCACCGACATGCGGGAACGCAAACTACTCGTATGCGGTTGAGAAAAAATTATTGGAACTCAACGTGCGTATTATTAGGTATGTGTCGTATCTTCATCAAAGTAATGTCACCAACCGCGGGGCATGCGGGGTTATTCAGGACTAAAAGAAGAATAAGTTATTCAAACTTTAGTTCAATATCTCTTTCGTTAGGTTTCGTTGAATCTCTCTTATAATTATGATAAAACATCTTTTCGAGACCGTGGTAGGAGCAAAAATGACGATCACAAGTGTATCAACGATACTTTCTTTATTAAGTAATTAATAGACATTATTTGTTCTCCGGCTCGTAAACACAAAAAATAGGTTGATAGAATTATACTCGGTCCCATTTTGAAGACGGGACGGGACGAAATATTTAATTTGGATGCAATACACGCACACAACGAGACAAACAGACAGAAAAAGTTCAATCATCATGATGAATCTTTGTTGTAATATCGGTTCATATAACAGTACCCTGGGCGACCCTCTCAGAAAAAATTAAAGAGCACTAGATAAGTTGCGTGTTGAGACGTAGAAAGTGATTGCTAAAATTTTGTTACTGCTGGACATTGTCGACCTTCCACGGAGCTCTTTAGATAAAGGAAATATAATTATGCAGGTTAACCTTAACTTAAGATCGAAAACAAAAAAAATCATTGAAATACTAGCTGTACCCGCGACTTAGTCCACGTGGAATTTTAATTGTTACGGGGAGATTTCTAAAATAAAAGTAGTACTCCTTATTACCTTATGTCTTAAATGATGCTGACGTCCACGACCGACAGTGGACATTTACCATAAAGGAGCACACGGCTCGTGGTCGGGTAAAACTTAGAAATAAAGTAAATAATAATCTGTTTAACTGTTAAATTTGAAAGTTTCCAAACAATGTTGTTACTGACAATTAGCGGGACGGTAACCACTAACCATCAGGTGGCCCTCGAGGCCCCGAAGAAACGAGTAAGTAGATCTTACTCGTTTTCTCGATTATATAAAATAATAGAACCAGCCCGTCGCCCGGCCAGCCCGCGGGGATACATGACCGAGCTTGTACATAAAATGGCCGGAGCTCGTTCCATTTCCCGAGCCGCGAGTACGACAATATATTTTTCCGATGTTTAGAAAGCTGATTGGAGTGGATCGGATTCTTTGATGTTTTCATTTCGCATTTCCATATTATTTTGTTTGGGGCGGGCCCCCGGCGGGCCCCGCCGGGCGCTCTAACGAACGAGCTTTCAAAGAAAGCCTTTCAGAGCTCGCTTTGAAATTGGAAGTCGTCATTACTTTGTCGTGCGCTAGGTGGCGCCGCCGTCGCCGGCCGCGGCCCACTCCGCGGATAATGATCCCCTCTTGCCATTGATAGCGTCCTTCTTATTTACTTATAAACAAAGTAGATACCTATCTCTTTAAGTTGATCTCTCGACGACAAACGCGCCATCAACTATACGTTGCGCTTATGAAACGGATATTGTGGATTAAACTCGCTGTTGTTGTACTAGTTGAAATTAAAGGTAAAAAGTCGTATTTATTTCTCAACTAACTGTGACCGCGACTTCGTCCGCGTGAATTTAATTTTAAATATTAAATTCCCCGCGGACGCTTATCTATTTTGTTTGTTACCTTTTATTTCACACTACAATAATAAGACACGGAAAGCATTTTTTTTGCAATTTATTTTGTTGTGTACAAAAAACTTAACAGCGATTTGTTCCAGGTAATTTATTTAACATTTCAGAACAAGAAGTAACTAGGCCATTGTTGCGTTATAATGAATAATAATACATTAACATTATTATTAGATACATAGTATTTATGTCGTTAAGTATTTGCAAATAATTGTAGTTTTATAAAGGTGTCAAATACCTACCTACTGGACATCTGCGTTGATGTCTTTTGCAGGCAGTTGTACTATTGTCTCCGACATCAGTAATACACGTCACAAACTGTCCCAATTATTATTACAATTAATTGTTTATTATTTTTACTTAATTGAAAATTGCACACTAATATCCTTGGAAACAGTCCCCTGTCGATGGTGACGACAATTTATCGATGCAATATATTTTGTCGTGCTGCACGCATGCATCTGCACGCACTCTGTCGAGTATACCGTTGTAATATGAAAAATAAATCTTACGTGTTGTCACAGAATTAAGTAAGGGATAGGAAAGGAATAGGGCCGGTTTAAATAGATGGTGTTTTTATTCACTCCACGGGGTAACACTCGTGATACTGTTACTGCGACACGACCAGTGAACACTTCACTATTCACTTTACTACTCTTCTTAACAATAATTCTTCTTCTTTTTCTTCGCGTCCTCCTACCGGATTCGCTTTCGTAACTGAACTGCTCATGCCGTGTGTCCGATCGACCTATACAGGGTGTAATCGTTAAGTGTGCACAGGCGATTATTCCGTAATTATTACAGATATCAAAAAACTTTAAACTGATATCGAAAGCACTTTACCTAATGAGTAAATTTACAATAATAATTTATTAAAAATAAAACGAGAAATATCCAAAAAAATTTCATTAAACTCTCCCATACATTTAGTATGAGATAGTAGAAAGGTTTTACTTTCTTTATTTAAAGTGGAATAGTAGGTACCTACTCCCGCGATAAAGAATTTGAATTTAGAACGAACACCAAAGAGTATCTTTCTTTTTGTTTTTATTTAGTATGTTGCTTTTCAGCCAGTTCAAATCAATACGATATTGAAACAAGGTTTATTATTAATTTGAAGTGGTAAAATAATTAATCTACACGTGTGTATCTACTTGAAATTCATCAATATCATATCATACATAATTATAAAATGATAAGGGTAAAATGAGTAGGTACTATTCCACTTTAAATAAAGAAAGTAAAACCTTTCTACTATCTCATACTAAATGTATGGGAGAGTTTAATGTAATTTTTTTGGATATTTCTCGTTTTTATTTTAATAAATTATTATTGTAATTTTACTCATTAGGTAAAGTGCTTTCGATATCAGTTTAAAGCTTTTTGATATCTGTAATAGTTACGGAATAATCGCCTGTGCACACTTAACGATTACACCCTGTATACATACCCCTAATTTCGAACACCAACATTCCAAATTTAAACATTGTTTTAAATTTCTTGTCTCGATTCATCAAGAACAATCTAGAAATTCTACATTTAAATTCCTTCTATCCTGCTAGCACATTTTCTTTACTTTTCTATTTCATCGATTTATAAATTTATTTTATCCTGATCACACATTTTTAACGAAGATATGACGGCGTTGACATACGCGTCGAAATTTGTTAACAGATGACTCTACGCGACAACATAAACGACCGTTTAGTTAGTTTGGTTAGTAGAACCTTTAGTTAGTTATCCTCATTACGGGCTCATTACGAGTTTTACAAGGCGACGAAACAGTTCAAGGATTGATTTAAACGTTAAATTTTGTGACAGCTATACACCTCTCATTGTGTCTGTGTGTACTATTTTGTGCGGGATGTATCTTCGATACCACGCTGTGAGCTGCTATAGCGAGCTGCCGTTCTCAAAGAATATGAAATAAATCTATCCTTAATCCTTAAATCAGTTGCCTAGCAACCATAAAAAGTCACAAGATTATAGTGTTCGTTGTTATTACTTCGCCAAGTAATGAATTCATCCAAACAATATATTATGGAGAAATAGATTTTTTGAAAATGGCCATTAGAGAGTAAAAAGCTGCGTTTTCTACAACTAGAGGTATAATGATTCCACATCCTAACGTCTTTCGTAGGCGAGTGATAAAGCGTTAGAATATAAAGTTACCGTATAAAATTTAAACTTGAATATCTATAAAACGTGGAAGGAAGACGTTTACATTTAAGTTTATTATGCAACACTTTCCACCAGCGACGTCGGGAGCCGCCGAGAGCCGCCGGGAGTCGCCGGGAGTCACTGGGCGGCGCTGGCAGCGCTCCCCAGGGGACTGATTTATTATGTAGACGACGATCACACAACAAGTTCATGGGAATATGGAATAACTTGCCGCCTGATTTCTTTTATGCATGCGCACTCCGTTAGGGTTGCTTCACGAACTTGTTGTGGATTTTGGCGTTTTATCTTTTTAGTCGCGATCATTGAGCTGGCTCTTGTTTAACTACGGCGTGAAGTGACACCACGTGTGTTTGGATGCGAAGCAGTTACTGTAACTAATTGTGTACCGAGGCACCGTTGGACAGAGGTTATCTAAAGAGGCGTTGTATTTAAGTCCTCAAGACACAACCTATCCTAAGAATAGTTTCTGCTTTAGACAAATTCGTAATATCTCAAGACAAATCTGCCCCATTAGTCAATTTAAATTAATCGCTTAAAGGAAAATACATTAATACAAGTCGGAAGGCTTCCATGTGGTTAGTTCCGTGTATTTTAAGGGTAATTTGCGACGATAATTTTAGTAGGCCGATGCCTAAGAAGAAGTTTAAGGCCCCCTGTCTTGAAACTTTGGTGCCATCATTGAAAAGTAATGATATGGGTCATGGGTGGTGACAACCACAAGTTTTGATAGCAGCATGATAGCAGTTTTTCATAAATACATGGTTACGTTCATGTGTTGAACCGGCTGTATATAAATGGACGATATATAAATAACCGTTTAAAATGCGCTCCTCCACGCGCGCCGCCGCCGCCGCGCCGTCCACACCTCGCCTCACACGGTGAATATTTGTAATATCTTAACGCGCACCACTCGAGGGGACGAGTTACGATCCCCTTAGGGACTCATTTACATAATGGTTTCCTTCAACTAACGGATATTCTCTATAGGGGCTACATAGAACTACTGCTAGTGCTGGAGTCATTGTTTGCGCGGGCGAGGGGCCGCGGGTGGGGGGGCGAGGGGGGGTAGTCATTACCGGGAGGACATCGTTACGGGGCGGAACTGCGTCGTTACCCGGAGACAAAGCCTGCGCTATGTGCCCGGCCATTTTTGTACGCTGTGGTCCGGGAGCTATGTACCGCTAAAACATACCGTACCTACGTGCTACGACCAATCTTGAGCTATTTACCTTCATATACATAATGTTGGATTATAACTGTAGGTATTGACTACAGTTAATTAATTCCCAGTCTTACCTGTGGCACCTTTACGAGCAGACAAGCCTGATGCTACGTTCTACGCGGTCTCCATGGTCGCCGTGGTCTTCGCAATTACGAGAAGACTATTCGTCCCTCTTCGTTATTTTCACCGCTTCGGGAATGTGAGAGCTTACCGCATCTTTACCTTATCATCCACAGCATTGTCGGGGTATTCACTAAACATTCTGAAACTTTCTCGTTTTCATGAAATAAATCGCCAAATGATGAACTATTCGGTCTAATACCCGCGGTTAACTTCCAACAACACCAGGATACCTGGCAAGTGTAAGTGTCAGTTTGATTTTCACGTCATTTCCTCCCACGTACAAGCAATTTGGGCAAGGAACTTCCTTCAACAAGCGGGACCATCGCTTCTCTCTCGGCCGGCAACACGTCGACGACGCGCCCGGTGCTGCCGGTGACCGCTCACCATCGGGTGGCTTGTCTACTCGTCTAGCAGCTATTAATATAATTATGACAATATTATTACGCAAACGGAATATAACCTGACGCAGCGTCACTGATTGACGTCTGCCGCTCGTGCGTCTCCAACACTACCTACACGTGAAATTTAATCCAAAACAAGACTTCCTAAATCAGTAGACCATTGAACATCACACACACTGGATTCCAAGTGGATTGATGTGATGTGCCCATGTAGAGCCATTTACGTATTTCCCTCGGCTGGAACACGGAGCGTTTAAAAATATGTGCTTAAAATATGATGTGTTATCAAGTCGTCGCTCCTGCTCCGGGGAGCCGCTGGCGAGACTCATCTCGTTCGTTAGTAAATGCATTCAGTAATGAACGTTTTGTCGCAAATGTAAAAATATATAAAATGCACTATCAAGTAATGCAGGAGCGAGCGGCGGCCAAGCACTACACGACGCGTTCGACACGCTACGACGCATGTTGATTTGTTCGATCGTTGCCGTCATTTACGAAAGAAGCCGGTGCTAACGATACCTACCGATATCACGATTCATCGTCATGTAAATTTTTCACTTATATAAATTATCCCCTCCTCATAACATTATGGGTAAACTACACACTATGCATACTTTCTCGTAAACGGTAACGACGATGCTCGTCAGAAGTTCCGATCATTGCTAAGACAGCGAATCGACGGTTCGAGGCGATAATTCTTATCGCGGCGAGCGGTCGCGCGCTAGCCCACGTCATCTTCATTAAGAACGTCGTAATCAAGCGCCTCCCACACACCTCGCGCGCGGGCGGCGGCGGCGGCGGCGGCGGCGGGCACCAGCCACCAGTATGTGCATTACGCCATAATTATGTCAACCCATGTGGTACTCCCGCGGGATAATACCCCGCGTAGGCTTTTATTTACATCGTGGATGAGATCCGTATTATGTAATTCGTCGGTGTGCCTGTCGCTTGGAAAATGTACATATCAGTTTTTTAATGACTGAAGCATTGTGTTAGGGAGAGCACACTTCGTGTAATGATGAGGGACTCGTGTTTACCTGCTGCTTACGTATATAGTTATGACGATCCAATTGTTAGGTATACATACACACACATTCAATGGCATTTGTTTTAATTACATAGTGAGTAGGGAAGTATTAAACTTTAATATAGCTCGACTTAGAATTTTGTAGCCGTAGCCGAAGGTAGTCTACGGGGCGGAACACTGGACACAACATTAAAAACTTTAACGTTGATTGACAAATCTTTTAAATTTTACTATAACATACTCGTACGACATGAAACAGTTGGCTAGGTATTTTATGTACCATCGTGGGTAAATTACATTTAAAATCTTTTGGATTTGTAAAGGATACAAAATGATGAATGAGTAAATTAAAAACGATATGTATTTATAGCAAATTTTACGACTTGCTAACGAATTTCTAAACTTTAAACGATCGAAGACGTTTACATACATATGTAGTTGTTCTAACTACATATTCTCCAAATGCTCGTACCAAAATAATAACAGTCTAGTATCCTTATGTTACTTTCTTTAATTTATATACTTACTTTCACACATACTTCAGCTACACTTGCGTGTGTGTCTGCGTGTTCCAATGCGCCCGCATGTCATCGAAACCGCGCTGCTCGTGACTGAACCATTTGACTTACAAACTGGCACTCGATCCCGGGACCTCGCGGCTCGAGTGTCCTTACTAGGTTACTTAGAATCAATTTCCAAGTTCATGACAATAGCTCCAGCATAATCACTTGTAAGCCAGTTCGCTTATGGCTTCGCTTTACCCGCATGAGGTTTCGTCTCTATAACACATAACCCATATGAGTCTAAGAAATAAATAAGTTCAATATCTCAAGTAGTCCTCCGCTCGCCTCGCCGAGTACATGCGAATGTTTTCCGCACGAACAATCAAAGCGTTCTTGTTTTCATCGTTAAATGAAAAATTTTGTCAAAGGCCCTGAATTTAAATTATAATCCAATCGCAAATTGCTAAATCTCTAATAAAGTATTGTCCGGGGAGCCTCCCTTGGTTCATATTTCACGGTAAAGGAGAAAAATTATACATAATTGATGGGCAGAGGGTGGGTCGCTCCGTCGTGGGGCTCTGCTGGTAGGATGGAACAATGGTGAACTAAATATGTATTATTTTTGTTTTATTGATTGTTAGTAGTAAAATACCACCCATTTGACAGTAGCTGACAATATGTGCATTGAGACAAGCCCATCTATTAGAATGTTAAAACAATTAGGCTCAATGCGGGGTTCAAGACTCCTAATACGAGTAGGTAAGTGAGAAAGTGTTAAACATAGTCACTCTACGCCAGCATCGTTAGAACCCAATCAGAGCTTACGAAGCCTGAAGTTCTTCAATTAAATTTGGCACCTTTTAATCTGCGCATCCATTTTCCGCTCTTGATCAGAGACTGACACCAACAATTGTGCTAACAATGATCCGATTCCTTCCGTCTCGACCGACAACGCATCGGTGATGGCTCCGCAGTGTCCGGGGCCCTGGCGACGGTGACATCTCAGAGGCAGGTGTTCTCTCTCTCGCTTGCTCGTTTGCAGGCTATTAACATAAAGAACACTGAATTCAAACGATCCATTAACTGACGAGACTGAATTTTTTTCATCGGTTTATGCGATGTTCTCGGTCCCAGTCAACAATTGGTCTGTTTGGCAGCCATAATACCTAACTGTATGGTCATTTATCATTTAATTTTTCAAAATTTGAGCTGCAATCTAAACTACAATAACAGCATCGCGTTTGTCGTGAAATGTTGTGAACTTAACCATAACCATAAAACAAAGGATGTTGGTACGTATACAAATATTTTGACTGTGAAATATAGCGGGAGTAGGTATATAATGCTCAAGCTATGCCAGTAAATAAAGCACACAAATAAGAACAACACATAATATTTAGTTAACACCTAATATGAAATTAAATCCCCAGCGACAAAACGTACACAAAGCGTGTACGAGTACACAATACAATCCACGTGAGGTTAATCATATTTTGGCCCCTAAATAATTCACAACTCCAAAATGGCTGACATCTGAAAGTTCCGGAGCCAGGAGCCCCATCTGCCACTTTCATGATTGGATAACAAGCCGAGGGTTCTGTACAAAATGGCGGACTCCAATTATTATTGAGTTATACGTGGTAAATGTGCCCTGTCGCCGGCCTAACCTAATAACTACATCAACTGGGACATTGCCGCGTTAAGGTGTTAGAGCAAATGCTGGTGTTTTATTAAAAAATACTTCATTTATTAAGTGCTACTTCAAACATTATTATTATTCAAGCATTATTGATTTTTGACAATATAACAGTTACGAAGAAACCAGTACCGGAAAGTAAATGACCATCCAAAAAGTGTGTTCCGGCCGAGAATCGAACTTGATACTGGTTCGATGACTCGTTTGATCCACGCCTTTCTGAAACGGCTGTACATTTGAGTATAGCAGCGATACCCGTGTCAATAAATTATTTTGAATTTGACATGTTACATCCCAAAACTGGTATATTTCGTTGACATTATCGAATAAAAATAATCCTGCTATTTAAAGTTAGTGACAATTTGACTTCTAATACAAGAATTGCTATCACTAGGAGCTATTCCGGCGGCATGATTGGGTAACAATGGGCGAATTGCGCGGGCTTCGGCGGCGGCAACATGGCGGCGCGAATTATCGAATTACCCGCGAACAAGGAGCCCTAATACTGTAAGTGACGGTCAGGGGTGATGCTGGACGGAAAGGTTACCTACTAAATTTTATATAACTTTATTTTTATTCTAGCTACAACTAATTGCGGAGCGTGTCTTGTGTCATTAGCTGGCGAGGAGTATATTTGGTTTACTCCCAACGGCCACCACTAAAACAGCCACCAGTGGTGGCCGTTAGATCAGATTTTAGATGTTAGATTAGTTGCGTAGTGAGGTCGACATGCCGTTCACCGGTGCTGTGTAGTGTGAGTGCTGGTAGCATAGTCTACGCAGGTAGGATGTCTGTGTGCTCGTATTTAACTATGGAAGCACGTAAAGGTATGCATCTAAACCGTATGTTCACCGTAGTGACTGTAGTCAAATATGACTCCATTAGTAGAATGGCTGTGGGAAACGGTGAAACATCTCGGTTGGCTGCAAGACAATGCCTTGGCCTTTTCAACTGTACTAATTAATTTCACTTCAGAATCAGCATCGCGCGATGGTCTCGTGTTGGATTTAAATGTGCTGCTAAGAGACAAATAAACTTTGCCAACAAAATAATGGTTCTCGGACAATTTCCACTGCACTGACGTGAATTAGTAATTATACCTACCGTACTTTTCCACGATTAGATCAACCAAATCTTATAATTAGTTTTATCCAGCTGATACGTAACTTCTGATTGTATCTAGACTTTCATCCATTATGTAGGAATTAGGATGGTAAAAACATAAACTCTGCTTCCATAATATACATTTTATTATTAGTTATTACCTTTGTTATATCATAGATATTACCTTTATTATAACAGTGCCAATACATCGCAGTTGCAGCTGAAATAAGAAAAACTTCGAAAGTAAAATTATCATTATGAATGATATTGTACCAACGGTAGGCGGGGCGTACCTAACTGCCTGCGTGTCCTGGGTATGCCCGAAATTCGTTCAGCGACACTCTGGTGTTTAAATTCTTAGTATAACGAACAATATAATATGTGTAGCTACGTAAGTATTAGCTTACAATATAAAGCGTGTTTAATAAAATTACACAAGTGACGACCCTAGCAAAAGTTAACCAAATATGAAGCAATTTACGCCTTCACGGCCCTATTTTGGCTAGCCACAAACCTCGCATATCTTCTCCATAAGCTCTATGTTGTATCTCATAAGGTTCACAATCTCTTGCACAAACGTTACAAGGTCTAAATAGGACGAGGAGAATTACATAGATTATTTGATGGGAGAGGAAAAATTCAGAGGTCGATGTGATTCCTGTTATTACATTGACGCTAAACGAATCTGCGAAAGAAGTTGCTTTTGACGACGATCCTGTTTCTGCTGAGAACTGCAGATTAACTTAACGGTTGGAAGGGTAACGGGCATTACAAAACGACTCTTATATACTCTGCACATATTTTGTCGTCATGAACACTAAACATTTGTTTAGTTTGCAAGTAAACAACGAAGATGTTTTTAATTATATGTACTGTGTGTGTAATTCAATTAGATATTCGTTAGATGTCAACTAACGTGTTCTGTGTTCATCTAACGAATACCTAGATATTGCATGTCTACGTTAAATATTACAGTTCAATAATTATCTTGATATCAATTTTAATTATAAAATTTAATTGTATTGTAGTATGCAGTCTTTTTAACCCCCAACCATTGACTTATTATAACTATATAATTAGTTATAAGAAGTCAATGCCCCCAACCCAACGCAAATTGAAAGGTTCTATAAGGTGCCTGTCTGTGGCCGTAGCTCTTAAGCCGATAAATCGATTTCGATATCATTTTTTTTAAGTTGACTACACCAAGAGTGTTTTCAGCTGTGACTGAAAAACCCGATCAGCTATTTAATGATCATCAGCTTTTCTAGTTTTTGAAGGGATATGTGCAACTTGTATTAGTCTGTTTGATTTCAAATTCAATATCCTGTTACTTGTTTGATACATAATCTTCACAATCACATTTGTTAACGTTGATCTGACCTCACGGTAACACCTGGTGTCAGCAGGATACTCAACTCCACAACAACTTACAGCAGAGCTTCCGTATTTGTGCTTTTTGGAATTATATCAATGAATAGGAAAACTTTTTTACTATAACTTTCAAGCTTTCTTTTCAATATAAAATGTATACTTACGATTCTGTAGGTATAATTATTTTCGTAATTTTATATACCTATGACAAAATCACTTTAATATACGTGTTAGTCGAAGAATTAAACAACAGAATAATGTGACCAAAACAAATAAAAACGATATTAGCGTTAGAGGTACCTACGGGGGAGACACGCGGGACATGACGCACACATGCGGACGCGTTCGGCGCTTCTTCATTCTCGTACGTAGCGTCAGCAACAAACGTTTTATTTTTATTATTGCTGAACTTCACGTCTTTAACTGTAATTCGAAAATACCTAAGTTATAGAAATCGTGAGGGTACTCATGATTATTATAACTTAAGTATTTTATTAAGAGGTATGACGTACTTAGTTGGTTGACTGGTAGCTCCATGTTAGGTAAGCAGCGTTACCACCATGCGGGAATGTTGTCAGGATGTACCTAGGTACGTACGGCGCGCAGCGACCTCCGACTCGCTCTCCGGGTGAGGGCGGTTGGCTCAACTAACAATTCAATTCAAGCATATTCTTAACTCCAATTACCGAATTTCAAATAATGTGAACATATATCTAGTACGTAACAATTACGAACATTATAGGCAATCACTTCCTCCCTGCCAATTTACATTTTCTTGGGTCGATAGTTTTCGAGATTTCCTGTTAATCAATATGTGAGTGAGTATTCTTTCGTTTTAATATAACAGATACTGATGCGATTTCTTTTCTCCTGTTATAGAATGCTTTTACAAAACAGTAGATATTAATAATTGGGACCTACTTAAGTGTATTAAAAAATACGTAAGCCACTAATTTATGTTGAGACAAAATTTTAGTAGAGTAGTTAAAGCCATTCAAACTAATGACAGTGTATCACACACACATTTTAATCTCATTATTGTGTCGCTGCACTGGCCCACGCTGGAAGGAGCTGTAAAAGTTCTATTAAGATTACAGTTGGTATTATCAATTGCGGTAGAGTTTATAAAATATTTTAAATTAGCTGAAGCAGGAAATACTTTCCTACCTATAGGTACGTTTTTTATATTTTCAGAGCCAGTGCTGTTACAATACACTAAGGACTGTTACTTTGTAACAATTTAGTAAGTAAGTGTCCGTACTTGCCATGGAATACAAAGAGGTTCTATTAGATGCAATGGGTTTGGAATTAGCTAGTAATAATAAGTCAATGCAATAATGTCATTGAATGCAGTGAATATCTAATTACAATAGAAGTCAACGAACAACTTCAATCTCTGTAAATGCAGCCGTGCTATTCCATGATTCTTCTCGAACACCGTAATCCTACCATATCTATCGTTTATTCGATCAACGCGTCAAGTTTTGTAGAGAAAGTGTACCTTTTTAGAATCACTTCTAGCGATGATAAAATAAAAAACACAATTTTCAATTTATAAATTAAATGATCTCTTTTGTAAATAATATTTTCCCGTATTGAATACTTAAATACCGATTTCGAATAATAAGGTATAAATAAATCTTTAAATAAGCAATTACCGATAAGGCTGTTGCGTCTTTAGTATACCCCGTATTGAATACTTCATCATGATCACAAGCCATAACTGTCCCACTGCTGGGATTGAGTCTCTCTACACAGTGAGAGAAGGGACAGACTCTCACGATATTTTCCTTCACCGACGCAAGTGAAATTAATTTATGATACGCACTAGATTTTGAAAATCAGAGTCCGAGGCCCTGTATTTGTGAGTAGACGGCTCAGACCACTTGCCTATCGCTGCTTAAAATAACACTTGATTAAGCACTAATTTCCTATGATTAATTATAAGTGTTTATATGTGGTTATTAATTACCAACAAGGTTTTTCCGACTTATACATTACCAGCTCCTCGCTTCTTCAAAGTTTTCAAGCATTCTTCATGTCCGAAAGCACAAAGCAATGTGTTGGTAGGTAACTGATCCATTCCAGGCCTCGTTCGCGGCGAGAAGAAGCTTGTTTGCTGCGGTATGCCACTTTCCTGTACCCATCCTTTCGTGTATTGCAGTCAGGGCTGTAGCTAGAGTCGAATTTGAGGTAGGGCGTCGTTGGTTAGAGGTAGGGCAGAAGTAATTTTTTTTATCTCAAACTGAACAAACAATTTAATTATAATAAATTATCTTAGTTTTTGGTATTTTTAAGATAGGGCAATGGGATTTTAAGGTAGGGCATTGCCCCACAATGCCCTCCCCCCCCTAGCTACGGCCATGATTGCAGTGTGTACGTCCGGGCGCATAACTTTTATTGACCCAGTGTACAAGACTTTGTGTTTTTCATCTTTTTATGTTTTCAATTCACCAAGAGCACGTGCGCTATATAGCTCAATTGTGAGGTATTCATTGATGCGCCACAATAAGCCGTCACACCAGCCTATGTAGTATACGCGTAATGTACAATATACCAGCGGCCCATCCACATATATTCGTACAGCTGGATATATAATGTAGGTTGATAATTATATTTACGCACCGACCGCCATGGCAGCCGCGTCCTCATTAAACCGCGCCCACTCCGCCTTTCATCCTACTGTTTAATGCTCCGAGCTCGTATATAAACAAAGGCTGGCTGGCACACCGCGTGATGCCATCTCAGTGTACGCCTCTCTTGTAATTACTACATCTCGCAGACTTATATGTATATACTTAACGGTTCACTACAAAAGAATGATATTCGATTTCAGTTTAATAGGTACTTCATAGGATCTTTTCGCCATCTAGTTAGTGAGTACAGTAAAATTCTATGGCATTTTCATGTTATAACAAAGACATGCATGCAACATAAAGTCTCTGATATCAATTACCAACTGCAACGAGAAGGAATGCCTCGTTTGTAAGTGTTAGCGATACCATTCAAAGTGAAGGTGCTTGAAGACACTTGTTTCACGTCAGGAACGGGCGGATTTGGCCGACACGAATTTATACCACACCATCTAAATATTGACTAAATAATTTCTAGTAAATTTCATAATAGTTTCAGATTTATTACCAAGAAGTCTAAAAACACTAAACGAGTTTCCGAGTCTGAGGAATAATAAAAGAAGAGGTCATCCTTAACATCACATCTACGCCTACATTATTGAAAAAAAAATCTGTGGTAAACAGTATCAAATACCTACGTACAATTTTGCTTGTACTTTTCAAGACAGTTTTGAAATTTAAAAAATTATACATTCGTACATACATTTATCGAAGTTTATTAGCATTTTAGCCACCGATTCATCCCAGCCTTAAATAGAATTAGCAATGTGATGGGCTCAATCGATTTTGACCGTGAAATGTTTATACTGTGTCGCTCGCAATGTCCGAGAGCCAGGAGTAATGCGTCGGTGACGCCGGTGGTACGGACGGCCGGGTGACGACGGCTACCACCAAGTTGATCATCTGCTTAAGTAAGTGGTCGGATGACCATCGTTCATGGACATTCGTAACACCACGAACATCGCCAGTCCGTTGGAGCCTAGCGACACCATCACTCTCCTTTAAACTCCTTCCTACATCCGAAACACTTCACGTTTATTTTTGTTTGAAGGAGGAGTCTAGTCGAGGAATTCAAAAATTTACGTCTATACGACGTACAGTTAATCATTCGCTACTTTGTTATTCATTGCAGCAGTAGTGTTTTTTGAGCAAAGAAGTTTTTTTACGAGCAGACGAGCCACCTGGTGGTAAGTGGTCACGATCGCGGACATCTGTAACACCGAATGCATCACCGAAATGTTGTCGGACAAGAGAGAAGGAAGCGGAAAGACGGAGATGACTTCACTCACGGACGGACAGTCACAAAATTATGAATATTTTGCTACCGATGCCTGCCAAGCTAAGGTTTGCAAATTAATTTTCGTGTATTATACAATTTAAATTATAAAATCAGGATATGGATTTGATTTTTAATAGTGATTGGTACTATATTCATGTACTTATACTCTTCAATCCTTGACCTGCTACGCATCAATTAAGCCTCTGGTGTTGCAGAATAAATAGATTTTACCGTCATGGGACCCAACGGTCGTTGACCGAATGTATAATGATATTGTCAACTTCTATACTTACATGACATGTAATAAATCTGCAACTGATCACTGTGAAAAAAATAAGTAAGTACCTATATGAGAATAAAAATATATGGAAAAAAAGATTGCTGGGGGTTTTATTATCGCAGTAGAACCAAAACCAATGATTTTTATTTATTTATTTAAGCTTTATTGACCAAAATAAAATAATATTACGGTACAAATGGCGAGCGTAATGCTTATTAGTGCATTCTCTACCAGCTAACCATTAGGCCAAACTCAATTAGAACTACGCCCTCTGATTCTAGGGAGTTGAAATTGTATAATTTTATTGCTTAGGTGACAAGCGTTTACTTATTTAATTATAATAGCCCGTTCTGAGTACAATGATGATGATGATAACCATGGCTAACTATTTGCCAGTAACTTTGGCTTCAAAAAGAAGAACTCCTCAACGGTGAACATCTCTTAATTTTTTTATGTAAATATAAAGTATGTTTTAGTTTTAAAACTAATAATTTTTTGTCCAATATTTATAATGTTCATCTTGATGTCCATCTGTGAAATAACCAATGGATGATTGTTTGTCGCTAGTCACTAACGCGCTGCTACCCCTGAAAACTCAGTTGAATGTCCAAACACCTTTGACTCAGAAACAGAGTGACTTGAAGCTTTGGTGACAGCTGATGTTATTGCGTTAGTCTCAAGGTTTCCACCTAAGTACATATTGATTGCGTCACAGTCAAAGTAAATAAAACTAGGTGTCGATAACTCACTAATCACAACTGCAGGGTCCGCTAAAGTTCACAATAGAACCTTCCTATATAATTTCTTGTATAATTTAAAACATTTATACTTAGAAATAATACTGCATATTGCTAAACCGCCGTTTGTTACTTGTAACTAAAACTACATTTAAAACAAAAAATATTTCCACAAAACTTTCAATTAAAATACGTTTCGCTAACAGCAAAGAAAATGAATTTACAATATATAGCGCGTAAAGTACCCTCGAAGCCTCAGGAGCGGCTAGGTGCTCTGCGGTACATAAGTAAGCAAGATTAAAGCCAGGCTTCAAAGAGAGTGCCGTGGACTCCACAATATTATAATCCAAAAGAGCCTCCTCGTCAGGGAGGCACCACCCTCTCCATCCCTCTCTGTCGCACGCGGCCGCTCGCACGCGAGCTCGTCTCGGTCGCACGCACGAAAAAAAGAAATCATTTATAGTAGGAAAAGGTGTAGTATATCATTAACTTAAATAATTATGTAGGCGAACAAGTTCGTACCCGTGAGTCCGGACGGCGCCGCGCCGCGTTTGCGTCCCCGGCGGGCGCGCGCGGAGCGGACGCGGAACGTTAACGCGCGCGTTCGACTCAGACCGCGCTCGGTGGTAACGCTCACGGGATAGTTCTATGATTACAGTTTCGCATAATGGAGCGTGGAGTGGAGCGACTCGGCTTTAATCATTGGGGAAATATTCGTCGTTGCTTAAAACGCGAATTATTTTCATGCATTTTCTCCGGTTCGGGGTCCCCGGTACATGGCGCAAACGAACCGCAGTACATAGTGATTAAAACCTCGTTGAATCTGATTATTCCCGCCTTCAGTAATGCCCCGCTAAGTGCGGAGTCTGAAAACGCGAGCGCTTTGTTTGAGACAATTTCTCGGCTTCGTTCTCTTGCCATTTAAAAATCATTCCGCCAAAGCTTCCTGGTACTTTAGCTTTGAGTGTTTATTTACAATTTACACGGCGGCTCGCTCGTTACGAAAAACGCACCTACGACTTACGAGAGAGAGGCCCATATTTCTATACGATTTACATCGCGAACAGTTACAGCGACCGGCGACCAAAGTGCATACTTAACTGCGTCGCATAATAACGCGCTGCTTACCTTCATTAAACTCCTCCTCGTGGTCGAGAAAATAAATAATCACCACGACATAATGAACGGGGAAAACTTCACCGTGCAGAACGTACGGCCCTTGTAGTGTAACGCGAATGAAAGTGAAGGTACAACGATTGCTACACCAGCTGATTTATTTTAATTGTACCATAACGAAATACAACTATGTTCTAATAATTCTTATTTATACTAAAGTCTTGTGCCGATAGATAGCCATCTGTAAAACAAATGGCTTGGTTCTTCTTCTCTCGGAATCAATCCGTGGAAATTGTTGCATGTTGAAGGGACGACATAGCTTTACTTATGAGTCAAAAGCAACTTCGTTTAAAGTATCAATTTACTTCAGTAGGTCAGTTTAGGGTATAGTACTAACCACATGTATACTGAAATAAACAAGAGGAACGCTCAACGTTCAGAAAGTGGAGGTAACTATAATAATAATATAATTTTACAAACTCTAAGTACGCTACGTAGAGACAACATTGTTATATATCTTTGTATAGTATTTAATGATATTTAATGGATCGCAGTGATGGCCGAATGGGGGCTGGGTTCGAAATTTTCGAATCCTGCATGCACTTCTAATTTTCAAAATTTATGCGTATTAGAGATCAAAATTGATCACTTGCTTCGGTAAAGGGATACATCGTATGGAAACCTGCACACCTGAGAGATATCGATTACGTTCTCAAAGCCTTTACCCTCACACTGACAGATAAGGCCCGTGCCCAGCAGTGGGACAGCTATGGGTGGCGATCATGATATTTATGATGGTAGTGTTGTTTTATAATTACATATTATATTTATTAGATTACCATCATAATGTTATGACTAACACTTTAATATGTTGGTCTGCATGTCAGTTTGGAGTTATATGTAGGTACATACACACTTACGTTTATATTGAAGTACAAGGAGTCTGTTAGGTTTGTGTTATGGGCTTGTTTACCTAAAGTGAACATGTTCTTAAATACTCGTATTGCATGTTATTTCAGGTGGTACAAAGATGAAGCGTACAGACTCCGTAACCTCCGTAACTACAAATGGTACCAGTTCTAGTATGGAACTTACTGTAATACGGGCAACTGATGAGTGCAACAAACAAAATAAACAAAAATATTTCTTAAACGGTTTGGTTACACCTACTTACTCCAACATCATTCTTAAAATACATGAAACAGGAAGTTTTTAAACAAAAAACCATGACCTAAATAGCCCCCAACTTGTCATTTTCATCGAAATCTTTAGAGAGCATTTTGTGCATTTAATTAGGTACATAATTACTTACTTTACAAAATTCCGTTTTTATCTATATGAAAAGAAATTAAATATTTAAATTAAAGAACATGTATTTCTTTACTATTCATATTGATACACAGTTGATCTTTTTCAATACATCATTGCATGTAGAGTTTGAATGTTCGTCTGTTTCTAAGTTGGGTTGAATTATTCTTATGCTGGGGCCACACTAACGGGAAACGCCGATAATTATCGCGATGACGGACGTTTAACGTTGGTGTGGCCATTACTTAACGCGATAATTTTACAACGGCATTCACATTCCCGTTTGCCGTTGGGCGATAGTTCGAATGTTGGGGCCACACTTGTCAAGTATAGCCACTCACTTTATCGCATTAATTTTATCGCAATAATTATCGCGATGTTCGGCATTGACGTTGACGTTGACGTTTTCGTTAGTGTGGCCCCAACATTAGGAATTGATAGCTCACAAACGAATGACCCGATCAATGAAAAAAAAGAAACATTACCTACTTATATTGTTATGCGCCGCAAGAAAAAATCGGGAGTAATAATACTCCCGGTGCTGCTCTTTTTATAGCAGGTCAATTGTTACAAATATAATTTGGAGTGTGACTCTGATTGTGAAATAAATGTTATCATGAACAATTCTATTAATAGCCGGAGAATCGTTATAATACTGGGCTGAGCGGTATGAGAGGGGGTGGCTATGTACATAATACCGGCGGTGGTCGGCTGGATCCTGTTTTGTACGTACAGTCAGCACAATAATCTATATTTTTGATAAACATAAAATAGTGTACATAAGACAAAAAGAAAAGGAAATAAGATTATTAATATTCTCACAATATATTGACGGCACGCTGGGGATCTAAACCTAGATCATGCTATCATTACCCACCACGTAGCCTAGTTGGTAGTGTAATGACCCTGCCTGCGAAGCGAAGGGTCCCGGGTTCGATTCCCGGCCGGGGTAGTTTTTTATGTGACAGATATGTTTGTCTTCGAGTCATGGATATTAGTGATGTGTAATTTGTATTGTCTATGTCACTCGCCACACAGGGAATCCTAGTGCTGGGTATGAGTGTGTTAACGTTTATCATTATTTTATTATACCATCAGACTCACCACCTATATACATACATAATTATAAACAGTATATTTGTAATGTAATTTATAATGTTTGTGAATAAACAAGTGTTGTATGTATACTTATAATTATGTATACAGCGAGGAAATGCTGCCAGCGTCTTTGATACTGCAGTTATTTAAATTTACAATTTCTTTTTGTGTTTATACATATGTATGGTATTCACACTAGTGTTATTATCTCCATAAATAAAAAGAAATATAATTTTTCTTAGTATATTCCATTTTTTATCTTACTAGCTGACCTGGCAAACGTTGTTTTGCAACATATTTTATATTGTAACCGAGTTAGTATGGTACGTTAATATTCCACCTGAGTTACTCCAGACTTATAATGTTTATGTTTATATGTTTTTGAACCTTTAGGATGTGCTCATTAAATGCAATAATCTTTGTCTTTGTTTTTAATCGGTAACGAAATATTTCGGTATTGTATTAGTTTGTTCTGTGATTAATTAAGGTCTTTAGCCCGGACTTTCAGAGTTGGTCAATGATAGACTGATTTTATATAAATTTCAATTTACCAACTACAAATATATTTAAACACCGTTTTACTCTTCCTAATTATATACAAAGATAGTTTATAAACTATCCCTATCTCTATTTGTGCCGAGTTTCATCTAAATTCGTTCAGCCGGTTTTACGTAATTGAGTCGCAAACATCCGAACATTTAAACATTTACATTTATAATATTAATGCGGGCGCGTCTCATCAAACAGGATTTGTATGTTAATAGGCTTAATAGCCAAGAAACGAGCAGACCAACCACCTGATATGCGGTGGTGACCGACGCCCGGACGACAGTTACACCGATAGCATCACCGATACTTTGATCAAAGTATTAGGTACAATGAGTTACTAGCTACTTAGCACGATACGGTGTGAGATGTCCTGACACATTAATTAACAATTCGAACAAACCCTTCACTCTCCTTACCGAGCCGCTCGCGGCGTGATTAATCAATGACGATACTCATTATCATATCGAGGCCCGCTCCCCCGACCCCCCGACCCCCCGACCCCCAGCCGTCGAGTCGCCGGTGACCTTAAGATCACTTCAGCGAAGGGATCTCGATACTTCAAAGTTCAATGTTCAAGCCAACTCTTTCGTAATCGAGGGCTCCGCGGGGCAGTCTAAGTTTACTAAGTCTTTGTATTTATATAAGTATCTGGTAAGATACTCGGCATAACTCCATTAAATATAATAATGGACTAGGTACCGCAGTAGCTTATAACTCAATTATTTTTGCGTATTAGCATACGCATAGAAAACCTTAATAATTTATTTATGAGTGTTTTAATAGATCCTTATCTAATTTAATATGAAAGTAGTTAACATGCGTCATCTCCCAACAAGATCTAGTGTCTCAAGGCAATTCTTGGAGTGCTCCTGTTACATGTATCTAACATATGTAGGTATACATTAGCATTTTTTTTACAATTGGCCTATCAGTCCCAACATTCAATGTGTAACAGAAATCACATACAAACAAAATCACATACAAAAAAAGCCTACCTACGAATGATTTGGATAGTCCGGTTATTTCGTAGGCCATGGCCAATTTTTTTTTATTAAGTGTATAATATTACACTATATAATATAGGAAGTGCAGCAGTTAAAACTACCTACGACGTCCTTAAGCTACAACTATCACTAATGCGACACAATATATAAGCTTTATAATTTTCTGTTTTCATAAGGCTTTTAGGCCTTATTACATTAGTTACATAAGGAATGACAAGTCTCTATTTATGAATTTTCTATTTTGTAACTAATAAATTGATAATTATTTTCGACATATTAATTTTGACATTTAGTACAATAATTAGGCAAGTACATACAATTTATATATCTTAACAACTATTCCTTGTTACGTAGTACAAGTCTTCTTCGTTTTAAGATGCTTCGCTGAAAGGTAATGAAATATAAGCGATGACACAGTACCAGAGCGGGGGCTCCCGTCGCGGCTCGCTGCACGCCCCGGAGCCCCTGAAGAGCTCTCCTGCACGACCCGCCGCGCGCTTAATCAAGCCCCGATTACGACATAAGGAACCGAGCGCTCCCCGTAAGTAGGCGACACTGCGATATGCAAACAGTACTGAATAATTACATGCGATGGATGGCGATAACGATGTTCTTAGTGACATAGCGCCGGTTAGTCTTCAATTTGTTGATGAGCGTCTTCACAAGCGAAATTGTCCCAGGGCGAGCTTTAGCTTCAAATTTTCTCGGCTTGTAATAAAAATATAGCAAATGTACTTATATTATAATACTTAATTACTTACTCCACTGGCGCAGAGACCCCAAGTGAGTCTTGGCCTCCGACAAGAAAACTCGGCACTCGTCCCTGATCTGCGCAGTCTTATATTATAATAAGATAGCATATCAGATATTTTAACAATTATTGCATATTAACAATTTCACGATACTGGTCTCATTACACGAAGTCTTTATAAATTGTAGCCTTTATATTACTGTAAAGTTTATCTAAATCCGTTCAGTAGTTTTTGAAAGAAGAACAAACATACATCCTCAATATTAGTATGACTTCAAAGCAAAAGAACAGTTATTTAACTGTAAAAAGTACCGCCTTCGACCCTCTTCAACCTTCCAACTAAATGTTTTCGAATATTTATATCAATCCTATAATTCCAAATTTATATCAAATCATTTTTACAATTTTTGTCTGTAGGATGTCTGTCTGTCTGTTTGTTTGAGCTAATCTCTGGAACGGCTGGACCGATTTTGACGGGACTTTCACTGGCAGATAGCTGATGTCATAAGGAGTAACTTAGGCTACTTATAATTTAGATTTTTTTGTTAAATTCCACGCGGACGAAGTAGCAGGCACAGCTCGTATTACCTACAAGTAATGCCTCCATCTATTGGTGAAAAACACATAAAATCCGTTTAGTAATTTTTGAGTTCACCGCGCACAGACAGACAGACGCGGCGGAGTGACTTTTTCTTATTATGTTAAGATATTAGTCGGAACAAAATAAAAATATAACTACCTATATAACCTACCTACATATAACTCCTACAGTTTGAACTATTTGCCTCTTAAATTTAATATTCATAACTTTCCGAGTGTTTTGGGGTGTAAAAGGCTCGATCCATCTCTGAGTCCAAGCCAGCTCCCCTGCTCGTGGTATACTTTGTTCAGCAACGCACGAGGTGGCCGGGTTCCGCCGTCCGGCCCTTCGCATAGTTCGCGGAACGTTGCACCATCCAGTTTAATCTCGAAGGTTGTTGTTTGTTGTTGTTGTGGTTGTTGTTTGTTGTTGTTGTTGCTCGTTGTTAGAGTCGAAGCGCGGCCGGTAGATAACACTCGCTTTAGTGCCCGCAGTCGCCAAACGACACGCCGGCGCCGAGTTCCGGTTTGGGAGCCAGTATTTTTTTTCTTTCGTCCTTCTTTGTTGTCCAACAATACATCGGTTGCTAATGTCCAATGGCGACGATGGCCACTGACCGTCAGGTAACCCTGATAACCATCGTTTGAATACTTGCCGCATAAAAACTGAACTAAGTCTATTCGCAGGAATTTGACGCGTACGCAAAATTTTTGCACGGTAGTATTATAAGTAGGTATTAGTGTTTATCAAGTTAGTAAGTATTAGAACTACCTGGACGGACCTCCTAGTGCGTCTTAATAAGATTAATAATTATCTACTTGGTACAAACAGTGATAGCCGTGTGGTTGAACGTTGGACTGCCGAACCGGAGGGTCCGGGTTCAAACCCCGCACGCACCACTAATTTTCAAAAAGTATTTGCGTATTAAAATTTAATTATCACTTGCTTCGGTGAAGGAAAACATCGTGAGGAAACCTGCACACCTGAGAGTTCTTCATAATGTTCTCAAAGGTGTGTAAAGTCCACCAATCCGCACTTGGCCAGCGTGGTGGACTATGGCCTATACCCCTCACATTGTGAGAGGAGACCCGTGCCCAGCAGTAGGAGAGTTATGGGTTGTGATGATGATGGTACAAGTCAACTTGCACGGCAAAGCTATATTGGTGTGAGTCGGCACCTTGAGTAAAATTACATTATATCTAATATACCGACGACGACTCAATTAAATTCAATTAAAAGCACACATACTGCTATTTCCGTCGTGAAATAATTAAATTTTAATTGTTTAGTAGTCACCACTAGCTTTCACATTACCTTTTTAATTTCAAATTCGCGCAATGGTTGCCCAAATCTTTGATGATCCAAGACTCCCGGAATTAAAGGATCAATTTTATCATGTGATTATTTTATCATCGTGCAATCACTTTGGTGTTATTGATGTCCTTTGGCGATGGTGGTAATGTGGTAATAACCTTCGTCATCATTACATTATAGTATTGGCCTGTGGAAGTGTCAACCACCCGATAGCATAGGATACGTTTTACTTTTGTGGTCATCGACGACGTGCTTGACACAGTTTAACTGTGTCCACTTAGTAAAGCTTGTAGGTAAAGGGTACTTTAGTATCTATAGATGCATTAATTATGTACTTAAATGACAGGGACGACCGTAAGCAGCAGTGCCGCTTCCAGTTCTATGTAGGTTACAAATTGTATGGGTAGCTGTACATGTTTTGTACTTATTAGTTAAAAGATTTGCTGTGGAGTTTCTCTTTCCCTTTATTTAGCACTAATTAAAGTGCCTTTTTTATGGAATTAAGGTAGCAAACGAGCATGCAGCATCACCTTCCACTGCCGCCAATGACAACTGCGACCTACTTATTATAAAAAGATTCAAACTATATTTCATTAACTACATTACATACCTACACTACTACATGGGATTATTATGCACCTACAAGCACCTTAAAATTTGACTAACTACGATCATAAACGCAAATTCATACATACAAAGAATACAAAGTCGAGAAAAAATATAAATTCACAATATTTGATTCAAATAATACAAAGTATGTACCTTAAGTACCTACGTAATGTCGAATAGAACAGGAAATATCAATGCACAAGAATTTTAATTTTACATTACAGAATTTTATTTTCATTTTTTTTATTAGGTAGGTAGTAGAGCCTAGATAGAGTTCACCCGGGGTAGTAATACCGCCCGCCACGGTACCTACTTAGTTAACTTAGTACCATTTCTACCGTGTAATAATTGTTTTAACAGCAATTGTGTTCCGGATAGAAAGGTGTAGGGCCGGCTACACTTTTTAGAGGCGACCATCTCAGTCCTCAAGGGTAGCGCCTTTAACATCAACTTAAACCACCTTTTCGAAACGATGGTAAAATAAAAAAGTGGTAAGTATGTATTTACAAAATAATTTTAAATTTTAATTAGAATTTAGCAATGAGACGGTGGACGGTGGACTACTAATAGAGAGTAACGAGCGCTTTACACAATACGCAAGCGACATTGTGGCTCGCGAGGCCGCTTCCAAATGGACTTCATTACACGCTAAACGTCTCGTTCCCGCGCCGTCGCGTCGTCGCCGGCTGTGTGCGAATTATGCAATTTCATTTCAATTTGCGGCCGCAAAGACTCGCGGCGGGCGCGGGGACGGCGCTCCCGCCTATTAAGGCGGCTGCACACACGACCGCACGCTTTTTTTCGCCACCCTTCAGCTCGCGCTGCAGCCGAAACTGCACCCTAACGCGACCGCCGAGGATCGAAAGCGCAAGCCGAGCCGCTGATTAAATTATTTCTCCATTATTTGATTCGCCACCTCTTTCAAAATGGCGACAAAAATTTCTGCGAATGTGACCGAGAGGACGTCGAACCGTAAACACCTCTCCGGCACGCCGAGCCCTTTCGTTGCGAGCGAAGCCATTACGTCATCAATCGACGTTAGCCGCTTTGATCCGAGCTCAGTCATTATCATCTCGTAACGAAATTGCGGAATATTTCACGTAACTCTCTGCTGATGCTCCACTAGCGCACGGAATGTAGGCCACCCGCAGGCAGTCGCTCGGGCCCTCGTCAGCATCGCGAATTCGCGACTGAGAAGTATTCTCGTGGTTAGATTGCAAACAATTGATTCTAAAACGAAGGATAGTCGAGGGGAAACAGTATGGCTAAATAATGCCTCATAATATGGTTCGCTTGTGGCAGAGCTCCCTACGTGCTACTGGTACAGTTTTCAACCCAAGTGCATCCTGGTAGCAGTTGTTCCTGATAACAAAAAAATGTTGATTAGTCTAGGGGTGTCAGTTTTAGAACGTTAAGTTGTAGGGGTGTATTTGTATAATAATATAATAAATATATTTGTATTATTTATTAATATTTGTGACAGGCAATATAACCATTAGATACAATATACCTAATATGTACATTTTACGATAAAATTGCTATTAATGATTAACTCCTTTTCAAAAAGTGACTTTTGTTGCACACATTGTCACTTGAGTTTGAATGAATTTCAATGGAGATCTTTAACTACTTATTATAGTAATTACTCCTGCTTCTATAAGGTTCACAAATTTGCTAACGTTATAATTTTAATTAAATTAATTATCTATTCAGAGGATAGTCTTATTGACCGTGACCCGTGTATTTAGTTGTCACATAAAAAACTTATACCTAGATAATGCCATGATCAAATAGCTAAGGACCAAAACGAAAAAGCTTAGCTTTGCCATCACGATTTATAGGTATATTTTATCAAACAACAAGTGCACTCTAGCCGACAGCAGGCGGCGAGACGGCGACACGACGCGGCGACGCGCGGACCGACACGACGCCTTCGCGCCATTCAACCGGAGATAGCGTGTAATGGATCCGGAAGAGGCCGGCCGTGTTTGGACAGCGGCACAATGGCCACAATACGGCGGATGCGAGCCGAGCTCCTTTGCAGAGCATTAAAAGCTTTGAGGAGTCCCGCGGAGCCCCTAATGACGTAAATCGAGCCACAACTCTTTTGTTTCGTTTCCGATAAGCGCTCGCAATCCGTTCTTATTGGGTTACCGCCTTTAATCATTGACGCGTCTGTAATCGAGAATGCGCCCTAACGACCCCTCAATCAATAGCACCTCCGCTCCGATCTTGTAATCAATACGCCTTTGATTTGAGAATAAAAAACGAGTAAGTATTTTGAAAACTTCTCGACAGATTCTCATTTCCTGGGGAAATTGGCGCCGCCGCCCCTAACGAGCTCGGTAACCCGACGCCGCATCGCTCGCCCGACCGACCCCGCGCCCGCAATCATCATCACGGCCTGAGCCACTCATCACACTCTCTAGGTCCCAGGACAACACTCCTCGCAACTAACTCCATTCACTTCTCGCTTCTGTCTACATTTACTTATTCAGTAACTGCCTTCGCATCTATTCATAAAACCTAGGACTAAGATCACTAAATGACATTTATAAAACAAAATAAATATTACCTCAATACACCACTGACTGCATCCAAATCGTTAAGCCATTTCATTAATTTAAAGATTCAAAAATAAAATTGTTAGGGGATCTATTGCCTTACGTAACTACCTACCTATTTATGAATCAAAATGTTTGCTGAATGTGATGCTTATTTGAAAGGAAGGTTATTAATTTTAACTTGGCAAAAGCCCAAGCGTTAACTTGGCAAAGCGTTTTCAAAAATGATGTGCGTATGAGAATTCTATCAGGTATCACTAGTTCCGCTGAAAGAAAATATCGTGAGGAAACCTGAATATTTGAGAGTTCTCTATAATGTCCTCAAAGGTGTGTAAAGTCCGCCAATCCGCACTTGGCCAGCGTGGTGCACTTTTGTCTGTACCCCAGACATTGCGAGAGAAGACCCGTGCCCAGCAGTGGGACACTTATGGTTTGCAATGTTGGGCTAAACCTGTTGGGCACAGAATAGAGAGTCGAGAACATTTTAGCCGATGGGCCACACAAACACTCGAATCACTTCCAAAACATGAATATTATTCCGTAAAACGTTAAAATAAATAACCTCCTTATCAGTTTGTAAGTGATAGCCCTTAAAGTTACCTACACTCAGGTTTTAAGAACATTTTCACTGTTTTCGTTCTTAATTTTTTGTTACTCCAAAATACAATAATTATCAATAATTTAATTTATTATATACTTACCGCCAATCAGCGTGGTGAAGTACACTCCACGTATAAAAAGATTCGAACTATAGGTATTTCATACAAGGATTAAAATTTGACTAACTACGATCTTAAAAATTCATACACACAAAGAATACAAAGTCGAGAAAAAATAAAAATTCACAATATTTGATTCAAATAATACAAAGTATGTACCTTAAGTACCTACGTAATGTCGAATAGAACTGGAAATATCGATGGAAAATAATTTTAATTTTACACCGGCATGGTTTCTTCAAGAAGTTCATAATTATAATGATTGTGCAGACGAAAAAAAGGTTACTCGTATCTGCCTGTTATCGGTTGCTAGGCAACGACTGTTGTATTTCAAACTTTGCTAAAGTTAACATAACATAATTATTTCTGACTCGAATTCAGTTCCCATAAATGATAAATCTACTTGTGAATAACAACTAGAGTAGTCGGACGGGCAAAACACGTTTCCTACTTATTCTAATGCCATCTAGTGGCAAAGCTTAACATAAATAACTTTCCTCACCCGACCTCCCCCGACCGCATACGGTAAAAAATAACAATTTAAAATTACTTAAATAAAAACCAACTAGGTATTGCGTAGCTTAGATTTTACTTGAATAAAAAATGCGATCTCCTTCGATATTATTTAATTGCAGCAAAATGTGTGTAAGACGGTGAATGGAAATTTTTACAGCGAACAAAGAAGCGTGAGATCCAAAACCCTTCAACAATGATATATTACACTAGATACGCCACCAACGCTCCTAACGCGTGCAGTGGAAACGACCCTACGTGAGACCGTTGCAATCAGTCGAGCTGTCGGCTGTCATTGTGAGCGCACGTGTCGACTACATACTAAAAAAAGGTAAAATGCCTTCTTGTGCATTTCGAAAGTGCAACAATTATGATAGAAAGGTAAAAAAAGAGGACGGTATATCATATGACAGGTAAATGTATAAAAATATTGAAATTTTAAATATATTAATTTATAATTTGTAATTTTAATGAATCACAGCTTGTTTCCAAACGATAAAAGAGATAGAACATTGCTTCATCACAGGTGTAACAAAGATAGCACATACGCTAAGATCATAGATTAGAGGCAACAATGCAGACAGTAGGTACAATAGGTAGACAAGAAATTGTTATTGTAACGATGAGATTTTTTAATGAATTTAGGCTGAATTCTTTTGTTTCTACGTTACCTACCTATACTAATTCTTTGTCCAAGGTAGCTGCCAGATCTTCGGTCTCCTGTGACGTCGACTAACCTTTTTGTTATTTCCATAAAAAGCTAATTCATAATTGTATGTATCCTACATGAAATAAATGATTTGAGTTTGAGTTTATAAAATTGCTGTTTTTCCCTCTCGCAGTAATTAGTTTCTAATTTAATTTAATTTGTTTTTATTTAATTTTTTGTTTACTGTAAATTAAATTTAATGTTCTTTTTTGCTTATGATCCCTAATCTTAAATGTTAATATTATGTACTTCCAAGAGTCATAGCAGTTTTAGGCATAAATCATTCTAAGAATAAATGTCTCGTCTGTTACTTTTATCTATGACACTTATGGTTAACGTCAATAGACGTCAGTGCAATATTTCGGTTGCGTTTGTCAGGTTCATTTTTCATATAAGTTTGATAAATTAAAACACACAGGTAGACTTACTCGTTTATTTGTTTAATCCGGTGATCCGACACTCAATACCATTATTATATTCTAATTAAATTTTAATCTACAACAAGTAATATTCACATAGTCCGATCTAGACAACCGCTCGAAACGGAGATCAGCACTAGAATGACCGCTTAAGACCACTGACATGTAGCACGTGGACAACGGCAAGGGAAAACGGAAAGAGGGCGCTTTGATCGGTCACGTGTGCCACACGTCACTGTCAGTATTGCTACATTAAATTTAATCATGAATTAATACATTTACCTCTAAATAGCTAATTAATTAATAAAATAAAATATAAGTTAACAAAATTAATTACACAAATAATTGTAAAATTCTAAAAATCATCACATTCGGCCATCCGCGTGAGTGCTACCTCCCGGTGCACTCTCTACTTTTACAACATAATTATTTAGTATAGAAAAAGAGCAAAAGTTTTTACTAGTGCGAGAGGATTTTAGTTTTGTATTGCATGTTTTTTTTTTTTGCCCTGACTACCGTAAACTACCACTGCTTCCAAGTGTCGCTATGGAGAAGAAGCAGCGGAACAAACTCCATAACATTACAACACTGTTTTAACAAAATTACCAATTAACTATTTGCGCGATTGTTTTAACTTTTATTCGGTACGTCATTTCCGCAAAACTACTCGCTCCGGCATCTCGTCCTCAGTAACGCTCTACCAGCGGCAAAACGTATTACCTAAGCATTGAAAATTACCTGTAACAACAAACACATACGCGAGTATCCCTCCAAGCTCGGCCCTTCCTTGCCCTCGGCCTTCCATCGGCCCTCGGCTCGGGTCTTGTATAACCAAAAAAAATATATATTCTAAAACATTGAGTTAATATCAACCCAATGTCTACATTACTTCAAATTCCAATTCCAAACAGTATTTAAACAATTTGTCACAGTTCAACTATTAACAGAAATGGCTGAATGGCATTTAATTCAACCTTAAACTTTTCTGGTCTACAATATCATCACATTCGTTATTTAAATAATAATTATAAAAAAATTATTAAAAGGAGTAATTATGAAAAGAATAATTGTTCGGTAAAACGATAAGAAAACAAAATGATTTAGATCACCATTGCATTATACTCGTAGTTGTAACCCATGATACCAGAGGTGCGAGAAATGGTGTCCTGGCCTCCCTCGCCAGTATCATTGCCAGCACGTGGCAGTTGATGCGGTCCCACATGATAGGCGGCTGTTTAACCGTTCCCCATATACATAGTTATCGCAGTGTCCGTGTCCTTACATGTAGAATAATGTAATTTTGCCAATGACCTGTACTTCTTCAAAAGCTTAACTGGAACACAAAATCATATAAGCATTGCATCGCGATATGAGCCGACATGCGAGATAAAAACACGTTGGCATCATAAGGTAAATAAGGATTTATTTATTTATAACAGTGATAACATATTCAAGCTTATACATCTTATTTCCCACACTAGGATACCCTGTGTTGTGGGTAACTACACTCTTCCAACTGATTTATATGAAAAGAGAAACAATAAGAAGAAAACAAACCTAAACATCGGTAAAACAATGTAGTTAAATAAATGGAAGAAAGAAAATAATAATAAGAATAAGCCAAGAAATTAATAAAAGTTTAAACACAATGCGAAGCAGATTACCAGCAGTATATATTAATCTTTGCAAATAATAGCAAATATATTTTAATCTTTGTAATTTCATACTATCTATATATTATAATAAATATAAAGTAATTAAAAATATATTATTTTATTGTATGTGTACCACCTTATAAAAATATTATGTCTAAGAGATTAAATAAAATAATTGTATTGCACTAGTAGTACATCACTTCATTGAAGTTATCATCACACATACCACTAACTGAAGAGTTACAAATGGTTAGTAACTTTAATTTGTAACTTCTTACAAATGTTTAAACGATTCCAGCACACTAGCCAATTCATTTCGCCATGTGAAATACCTGCTCAAACTGGGCACAAATAATAGTAAAAGTTGCATCGATCATGATTATCATCTTCATCAGATCCCAGATACAGGATGTTTTCGCAACCGCGTTCTGCAACGCACCGTACTGGATAGATCACCGTATGACGGTCGCTACGCTGTTAGACGAAAAGTTACAGAAAACCTTGGGACAAGTACATTCGATACACATCCGCCAGACAAAAATATTGTACGAAGTTTAAATACACATAAATCAGCAGGTGTAGCTGGAATCAAAACTGTAAGTTGCACTTACGGCGTTTTTCACCTTATAGCGAATACGTCAAAAATCACTCCGATTTCATACAGATGTCACGGAATTCATCTATACGTACATAAAAGGACTGACGGAAGAAGAAGATGACTGACTGACATCAACGCAGGGCCCAAACTGTAAGGGTAGAACTCAAATTTTGCACAGCAGTTCCTTTCACAAAGTAGGGGAGACTAAGGGGGGGAATAAGAAAGGATTCTTGGAAATCCACCCCCCTTAATGGGGCAAAACGGGGTGCAAAGTTAGCATGAAACCTTGCCGTTTTTGAAGTCATTCGAATAAAATTCAGTATGAATTTTTCATTGGAATTCGTGAAACATGTATAAAATATTTTCATGTAGAAATCATTCCTTAAGGGGTAAAAGGGGAGGTGTAAAATTTGTAAGGAAGTTCTCTGATTCTATCAACTTTCATATGTTAAGGGACTTTTGGCGGGCGAAGACGCGGGGAAAAGCTAGTATATTATAAATCACAAGTTGTCCCGGCGTACTTCGTACCGCTCTATAATTAAATAATGTTTTGGTGATATATCGACAGCAACGCCACCCATCGGGTCCAATTGTGAATCTAAACCATTCCCAGATCCCCTTGAACACACACAACAAATTTCATCCAAATCGGTCAAGCCGTCTAGGGGAAGTTCACCCTCATACACACTCACACTCGAATTATATATATTAAGATTATTTTAGCTGATTTAAAATAACAAAAGTGTCGAATAAGAGTGTCCGGTGTGTAATGTTATGACTCGATTACCATTATCGACAGATTCTTTTGGAATAGAGTGAAAACGTAGATCTAACGGCATGCTTCTAGTATGCCCCACTAGAAGATAGACGATGACATAAGCATTGGGTTCGTGGAATCACGAAAGACAGGGAAAGGATATGTAACGTGAATACTAAAACATCTTTTTACTCGTTCAGACCGCCTAGGTGCCCGGATCTAAACCTGATCGAAAATTGATGGAGTGTGACGGTAAATTGTGGACCACAAAAACGAGAGGATACAGGAAGCACTTGAGACATTGTAACGAAATTTGAAATCTGAATAGAGAGGAGAACTAACTGCTGTTATTATATTGTTGAAAGCTACTGTGCTTAAAGTAGTTTTTAGATAAATATTTTAATTGTATTATTCAATAAATTTATCATTATTATAATTTCTATTTTATTTTTATTTATTCTATAACCTTGTCTCGTGTGTGCAATATCTGCTAATGTGCGGAAATCAGCTAGGATGCAGAATGACTTGGAAGGAAGGAATTAATGGTGGGTGTGAAATCACAAAAACACGTCTCAATGCCGTCCAATTACGATTCTACCAGTTTGCTGCTAACACCTGTATAGTCATTGCAGATAAGGATATAAACGTGGCCCAAAAATTGCTTCAGGACTTTAGGTTATTGTCAAAGGTCTCAGGGTGCTGGATTGGTGCTAAACACAGATAAAACGAATAAGCTAAAAAAATTAAACAGACGAACATAGAACCTCCTCCCTTTTTTTTTTGACGTCGGTTAAAAATAGACGACAAATTATTGATTAAGGCACACAGTCAGAACCTCGGGGCCATTATAGATAGATACAAACCCATAATGACCCGCCCTCGCCTCGCTTCGGGAAACCCATTTCCGTAAACCGTTTGCTAAGATTTTGTTGTATATTTTGGATAGTTTACACTATATCTTTATAAATTATAGCCCATATGTTATCCTCATGAGTAAGCTACATTATTGTAAAGTTTCATCAAAATCCATTCAGTAGCTTTCGTTTGTCTGTAGGTCTGTCTGTTTGTTTGGGGGATAACCTCTGGAACGGCTAGACCTATTCTGACTGGACTTTTTGGTTTTCGCTGGGGACAGCGGAAGAGACAGCTTAAAAGTCACAATGATCTATGTAGCAACCATATATATAAAACATATACATATACAACATAAATAACATCACAATTAATAAACTAAACCAATAAAAATTATTATAGCATAAAATGTATGTAAAAATAAATTCTCAAGCAAACCCCGGTTGAGAGCGTTGTTTAGCAAGCGTAGCAACATCCAACCTTATATCGCCTTATAATGGTGTTTTCACACCTCTTTGCGCTTGGGCTCAAACTGTCAATATTCAATTAAACGTATAGCTATTATAATTATTATATGGACACATACATATTGGAGAAAAGAAATGTTTTAAATAATAAAGTTAATAGAAGTTCAAGCTGAATAATATTTATCTAGTATAGATCGTTCAACCTACTCACTCTTAACAATATGAAATAGTTAGGCTCAAAAAAATAAAAATTATTTATAACCATCAAAATATATGTATTTTCTATCATTCAAACAAAAGTCCGAATAAAGGTGGACAATGTGACAATTTATCATTATTATTATAATGGATTTCCTTGATATTAATTCATCGCTTATTAATAACATTATTATAGCTTGGGTATTACGGGTACACGTACATAGTTTCTTTTGTCGTTATAAGTCAGGTATATAAGTCATGTATAGGTCGGGTAAGTATAAGTCAGGAACGTACATAGTTCCTGTTGTCGTTATAAGTCAGGTATATAAGTTATGTATGTATAAGTCAGGAACGTACATAATTCCTTTTGTAGTTATAAGTCAGGTATATAAGTCATGTATAAGTCAGGTAAGTATAAGTCAGGAACGTACATAGTTCCCATTGGCGTACATAGCCCAGTATAAGTCAGGAACGTACATAGTTCCTATTGGCGTACATAGCCAAGTATAAGTGATATATAAGTCAGGTAAGTATAAATCAGGAACGTACATAGTTCCTCTTGGCGTACATAGCCACATTCGACCCTGAAACATACATAGCTCCAGGTTATATATTACTACTCTAGGCACACGTGGCCTACCTTATCTCTTCCAAATACACGTAATTCTACTTTTCATACTGCATGAAATCACGTAGTTTCTATCACGAAATAAATAAAACCTGATTCAATATATTCTTTTTAATTTCCTATGCCATACCACGCCATACACGATCAATAGTGACTTGTGATTAACGCGGAACAGCAGAGTGTTAAATAGTTTAAGATAAGCGCCTGCAAGTCAATTAATAGCAACGTTACGCAATCAATTTACAGTATTTTCTAAACGATTATTATTTAATATACTTATTTATTATACTGAATGATTTTTAATTCCCTTGAGATACTCGAGGACATGAAAGAATATAGTCATAGGTAAAGATTAAAAATATAAAGTCAGAATTCTACACGATAATTATTTCAAAAATGGCAATCAAAATTATCTAAAAATACACGGAATGTATGGTGAACAGCTGTGTAGGTACTAAGACCGCCGGGTTATGACCTTGTTTATACCGCGCGGTCAGTATGTCTACATACTCTACATTATCGGTTTGTAATGGAGAATTTCGTCAAATTTTAAGCACCCTTTTTAATTCAATATTTGGAATGAGAATCAAATAATGAGGACTCCCCTTTTAATATCGCAAGTGTCCAACAAATCACCTTGTATATTATTTTAAAGTCGGTATGTTGTTAAAATGATCTTAATTGTTTCACATTGGCTATTATTTCAATTTAAATTTACCCACTTTGTATATATTACTTTTATATTTTTCTTGCTATTCTAACAAAGATAATAATTAATAGTTTGAAAAACTGAAAACACGCTTTTATAATGCTATCTATAATGCTACGTACAATTTTATTATGAGATATCTAATAATTTTATCAAATTAGTGTATTGTCATCGGTCCTCAATAACTCTACAAAGTTTGAACGAAATCTGGCCGTTTAAAGTGGGTCAAAATCGCGCCCAAAGAAGTCGGTTACAAACAAACATACAGGTGAAGCTAATATAAAGCGTGTAAAAAGACTGCTGATTCGCACTTCTTAGAATAAACAGTGTTTCAATTCAGGTTGGTGTTTGCCTTATTTATTAAAACTTGACACAAGGCTAGTGGTTTTCAAAATAAATTAACATCAATTGAAGATAAAATCAAAAGCATCCCTTGTCAAATAGGCACAACAGTAAATTTTGATTTTCAAAGATAAGTTTATAATTTAATCATTATCAGAATTTAATTATTAGCACAAGTCACATCCGCTTTGACTATAAAAAATCACAAATGGTTTGGCAAGGAAGAGGAAGATAAAATAATTTTAACCGATATATATTTTTTTTTTTTTTTTAGACTAAAATAATAGTTCAATAATAACATACCTGGTGGGCGGTAGATCCCGCACTTCTGAGTTTTGATAAATTAAAACACACAGGTAGACTTACTCGTTTATTTGTTTAATCCGGTGATCCGACACTCAATACCATTATTATATTCTAATTAAATTTTAATCTACAACAAGTAATATTCACATAGTCCGATCTAGACAACCGCTCGAAACGGAGATCAGCACTAGAATGACCGCTTAAGACCACTGACATGTAGCACGTGGACAACGGCAAGGGAAAACGGAAAGAGGGCGCTTTGATCGGTCACGTGTGCCACACGTCACTGTCAGTATTGCTACATTAAATTTAATCATGAATTAATACATTTACCTCTAAATAGCTAATTAATTAATAAAATAAAATATAAGTTAACAAAATTAATTACACAAATAATTGTAAAATTCTAAAAATCATCACATAAGTAACATGTCTACCTCTTTTTACTTATAATGTCATTGCCCTTCAAGCGATTTTTTGATTCACATTTTTTGATTTCACACAATAAGTATCGCTATCTAACTTTATTTTCGTAGTGTTAAAATTTTAACGGTAAACACAGGTCACTTTGGTAACGTTAACAACTAATGTTAAAAGTATCGGTAATTTTATCGCTACTTAATTCGTTGTTGGCCCTGAAGAAAGGGACCGTTCAAGTATTACGTAAGTAACCAGATTTTTTGCAATCTTACACCTTCCCCGTCCCCCGTCCCTCTTGTCAGCAAAAGTAAGAAAATCTCTTACCCCTGCCCCCCCCTCATGCTTACGTAAACATTGGTAACCTTATCATTTACCGTTAAATCTTCGATAACGTTAACTTAGTTTAACGGTAAAAGTATCGTTACCATGCTTAACGTTACCTTTGTTTTTAACGTTACCATCGAATCATGAAAGTAACGATAGCATTTTTAGGCATAACATACTGTGCCTGAGCCTGAGATGTGTCACAATTAGAAATAAATTAAACTTGTCATTCCGACAACTGTCAGTTACACTTACTGACGTTGTGACGTTAGCGTTACTGTCATTATTCTCACAATCACAAATTCACAATAGACAAAAAAAATGAAAATATAACCTCAATACTATTTTCAATTTCAAGTTAAAACTTGTAATTCACATTAAAATGTTTAGGACTGTTCTTAGTAAGTTGAGCCCTAGTGGCTTAATTTGCGGACTCCACACAACAGCTTGCTTGAATGAAGTGCGACTACTTACTCGGCTGAGGGTTGTGGACAACTCGGAGATCGGTAAACGCGCTATGGCTGAGGGCAAACCGCCTAAAGTTATCTGCGTTTATAACAAGAAACGTAAGTAACAACCTACTTTGCAAGTTATAAGTATGCTTTGTATTTTATTGTAGGTAATGCAAATGTAGGCATGTTCTACGGGCCATGTAAATCTAGAAACAGATGTATTATAAGGGCTGTATTGGGGTGGCCTAGCATTCTGCACACAATCTGAAGCTGAAGCCCGCCTCGCTAGTTACCATCCTCGTGTTTTAGCCGACCGTGATAAGACTTGGCGTGTTCCAGCTAGGAGCTGTGTAGCTTGAGAGCCAATACTTCAGTCTCTCCTCTTGGCCAGCAACATCTTAGTGTTACCAATGTCCGGGAAACAGTGACCACTGATCATCAGGTGGCTCATCAAATGTTAGATATTGGTGGCTAATATTTTTGTTAGTTCATTAAAAATATTTGTAGAAAACTGCTTACTGATTCTCAAATGTATAATGTTTCATGAGTAGCAGTAATAATGACCCAGATTTACCTGAACACAAGAGGCTGAAATTTGGCATATTTCCCCCCTGAGGGATTAAACTGAAAGCTTTTATTTCTCCAATGGATTCACTTTGTATTGGTTTCTCAAGTGACACAAGTGAGAAATAAGAAAGTATTTTTGGAAATAAAGATAAAATGCGGGCAAAATTATATTTGTATTGTAGTGGCCATCTTGTATTCTAAAAATCAGGTGTGAAAAGAGTTGAATAAGGCTTAATTAAATGTTAATCAGTGGCTGTAGAAATTCTAAATATATAAGTAATGTATCTATTGTTTGTACTTTCAGGTGTCGGCTACATAGGTGACAGGGTGATGGTAGCCATCAAGGGACAAAAGAAGAAGGGCATTCTGGTTGGTTTGAAGCAGAAGCAAAATATCAAAGTACCCAAGTTTGACAGCAACAATGTAGTTCTTATAGACGACAACGGCACCCCCCTCGGCACGAGGATCCATGTCCCCATACCTACCATCCTGCGCACCATACTCAAAGAAAGGACTCATTCCAAGGGAGCAGACTATACCAAATTATTAGGAATAGCTACCAGATTTGTTTAGCTTTTGTGTAACATTAGAATGTAAATATAAGAATTTTAGTTTCTTTAAATTGTTGTTAATAAAATTATATACATCAAAGTCCATTGTTTGTAGACCATCATCATGAAGGTGAAGGTAATTCAAAAACAGTATCAGACTTTATTCACTAACTAACTGGGATCATTCACTAGTCAGTACACACTTATTGGACTAGTAACAATTATATAAAACTGACTTAACAAACTAAATTTCTCCACCTAGTAGAACCAAGGGGAAGGTAACAAAAACACAAGTTGAAATTTGAAAATTTAATAAAACTTATAACTTAGTTCCAGTTGAGAACAGACTTATAGGACACGCTACCTATGAGACGCATCTACGATGGAGATGAGCGGACGACACGTGTACCACGACAACCAGTCAATGTCCGGCGCGACCTCGCTGGCGGGGCCCCGCGGGCCGCGGCGACGGAACCCCCGGCGCCGGGCGACCGTGTGCCGGCCCTAGCACGTCTAGGGTTTAGCGGTACGACATACACCAACAGTGCAGCTCTGATGGAAGCATAAATACCGCTAATTGTTGAACTGCTACATCACACGTCAGGTTTGTCATTCAGTCTCTAAAGCTCCTCGCAGACCTTAATGCCAATCACAGATGCAAAGTTAGTGTTCGTTCAGCTTCTACAATATTTTATTGGCGAATTACTACTAAACGAATTCGATTCATATTCGAAAGTAGATACCTAGGTATTCCTCAAGACACTATTTGAATTAGTCTTTAGGAGGGTACGTCGTAAATTCGCTCTAATGAACCCTTAAGTTCTCCAAGACCGCTGGAACCGGTGTAGTATAATGGTGTCCAGTAAGCTAGCTCCGCACACGATCCGCCCCGGGCCAAGTTCAATATGTATAATAAAGCCTGAATTTCTTGCAATTGACACACAAGCAAGGTCTAGCAAATAGAGACAGAAAAGAATAAGTCAATGCAGAAAAGTTATAATCCATCTATGCATACACAATACACAGTATTATCTTAAGAGAAGGCGATCCACTTAAATGTAAGAATATTCTATGCATCGTCACATTACATTTTGTGCATATATCAATTATCTAGCATAAGTATATAATTATAATATTATACAATTAACATCAAGTAAGTAAACGCTACTACAGATACAGCAAGACATAAAGAGGCACATCGTCTTCTAACATTAGTTAACGTTGTCCGAGTCGCCCGGCCCCGGCCGACGTGTCGGCGAGCGCGGGGCACCCCCGACGGTCGATATACCATGGCGATAGCGGTAGCTTGTTACACGGCAGAAATCGACAATCCAATTATTTGATGGTAAATTGTTATTTATGAGTAGGTACATATCTCCCGTTCAGGAGGGCCGCCACGTGCCAAACAAATCGTACATTTCCGATAGCGTACAGAACTGTCGTCCATAGACGCAACGTGTATAACAGTTTACTGCACAACAACCGTGACTAGATAGTTAAGATTCAGTGCTCGCAACCGATGCATCGTGGGGCGTCGCCGACCGACCGCCGGCCGACGGTACTGCGATACACTTGTATTCTCTAAAGATTTCGTTAAGTACGCATGTGATGTTATGATCAAATAACGTTAATTACGCGAAACATTGCAAAAGTGACGCGACAAATCTAAGAATCCAACTTTCGGCGAACGTATGTTGACACCAATGGGACTAGTTTCAAACGCCGAGCGGATTCAGAGCTCGTTCCGCATTGCTTGGTCGCACCGACTCCACCTGTACGTCATCGTCAGACTAGACATTGCTCCGATGCCATACCGCGTCACTCTAGTGCATGGTTATGGTACACTACCGTTTGTAACTGGAGTTCGCGAGCCGGCCGGCCGCCGACGCAGCCCTCTTTACATTAATATTGGATTCAATTAGATACGACTTATACGTGAAATATTGTAAATAGTTTCGAACAACTACAGAAGATTGTACGTGCATGAAATACTTTTTACAAGTTTTATGATATTAGCATATTATTGACTCGGCGGATATATCGCATCTCGGAAGAATTGTAAACGAAGCCACTCGCGGCATGCCCGACCAATGAGACTAGGCTAGATATTGCACCCGTCCCGTACGATGCTCTCCCCGAGATTCAATCTCGCACAATACTCTTATATTCGATATTGTAGTTGTGAATTCGGTGCACGACTTATACGGTGCCGTGCGCCGCACCCGCAACAATGTAATAACTACACGATATTTTTGAAATAGAAACAGATCTATCAATATTGAATATTAATTTTATCCGTAACAATAAAAAGATTCAAAAAGTTAAGAGCGATAATAATTATTAAACTTTAATATTATTAGGGAGAGAACAGATAAATAAATACTTCGCTTTATCCAAATCACACCTGTAAACACATTGGCTACTCTGGAGCAGAACGTACACGTACACGTTACACGGAGACGCTCTTCGCGACGCGTCTGGCGTTCGTAACGTAACGTAACGTAACATACACGAACATTTTAAGGCATACGAGTCGGGCATATTTAAAATGTAAGTTACAACACAAACCAACACAGAGCAAACACGCGAAAGGTGCGGTTGCACACTGGACACGGGCACGTCCGCAATGCGCAGCACTGCTGTAGCCACTGTTCAACCAGTGCAAACGGCGCAAACGCGCGTGTATCGTTGGAACTTAGCAAGATTATACGCGCCGCAAATGTACCCAATATTTAACCGCACTTACTGCTACGAAGACTGTTATTGGACACAACATTAATATTATCAATAATAAAATAATATAACATATAAACGACAACTTATTTACGAATATATTAATTACTTTATTTGTACAATGTTAGCGTTGCTTCAACACCCGCTTATATAAAAAACATGGTGCATAAATCCTGGGCGACCATCGGTGCTGTACCTACTCGTGGGTACACCTTCGGGGTCCGAGACTACCTCCGAACTGATATGTGACTCCGGCAACGGTGCTCAGAATTAATATTAATGTCTTTTATAGTGTTTGAATATAAACGGATGTTATCTGGCCCTATGAATGTAACATTGGGTGGCGGCTGGGAGGGGCTAGGAGGTGTCACTTGAGGGCGGTTAGGACCTGGGGAAAGGACGGGAAATTAATATCGTTCTAACAAAATACTAAACGTTAATGGTTTTTGTTGTTTTACAATGGTTTTCGTAGACCAATGAAAAAGTAATTATGACTTTAGTTAGGAGGATGTTTCGCCATGTCCCTACAATCTGTATCACACCTTTTATCATAAGCCAGAATTAACATCCCTAGCGCGGCCGTCCAATGCAGGTATAAAAAATTAAGTACACACATGAGTTTAACTTGTGTTTTCGGTGTTTTGTGTCATTATATACCTACTATTTTTTTACTTGTAGGACAAAGGGCGTGTAGGACAAAAATTTTAATTTGATATCTAATCTGGTGCATTAAGGTATAGGTGGGATTGGCGTTTGGTGATATTATTAGGATAGAAATCATTACAAATTCGATTATAGTGATGACAACATTGTCAAGTCGAACCCCCGAGGAACATCGTGAAACTGCTGCCGTGCTACCCACAGAACAATATTATTAGAGTAGTATCAGTAATACCTACTATCGAGAACAGTGCAACATATGGCAATAATTACGGCAGCCAACATTTTAATTTTAACCTTAATGTCGACAACAACAAAAAGGACTTACGGTACCGATGTAACCGTATCCCAGCTCATGGGAAACATGAACAAAAAAAGTGAAGCTTAATTTAAAATAACTTAATGAAATAATATGCTATGACGGATAGACCTAGAGTGAGATTACGTAAATACGAAGCATGAACTATATAAAATTACGTTATGGCACTACAGTTAGAACACTAATGCTACGATGATAAATATGACGAAACGGAAACGACACACAAAATTATACTACCGGCCATTATTTGTAACTAAAGTCTTTTCATTGATATGAAGCCGTCCGTACTCCGTAATCAGCTTCAAAGAGACTGCTATCCTACTCGAAAACCAGAGGTTCAGTATCCCTTGCCCTTAATCTGGTGTATCGGCCCGAAGATATAGTAACGCCAGTAATATTGTGAGGCAGACTTCAATAATAGCATAACAGCACTTGCACGCGTCCCGTGCACGAGGAACGACATTGGCTCGACCGTGATCTACGACTACCCCCACTGTGATGATACCGACACCTTAACGATGTGTATAAAATAAAACACTAAATAACAATACCGATTAAAACTACCACAACAAAATAATAAAAAAAATACAATTCATTTGACTACGATAAAAGTTCTAACGTCGTATAACTAGAATAAAAGTAAATAAATGTATTTTGTCTTAATGTTAAGTAGTTATGGATGAATCATGACAAGAGAGCGAGCGGCGATTGCTGCCAGGGCGGGTGCGTTGTAGTACTGTTGGGCTTGGGATTTTCAATTCATAATAACAAGTTTAAAAAGTAAAAAAAATAGTTGATGACGAGTACGTCTTCATGTGAATTGTACTATAATTATGTTATTATATGCATCCATAACAAAGAAGGTCACGGGGCAACTACAATTGAATGGTCTCAGGCGGGAATTTACGCTCCACTCACACGCCATTAAAATTTAAGTCATTCGTAGCTTGTAATAAGACGGATAATCGCTGGCAACCTCGAATTTTTTAGTTTCATTCTACAAGGCTGCCAGTGTATTACTAAGGCAATTATTCGAGCCATTGCTTTACATTACAACAGTCACGTTTGCGAACAATGAAAATGTCGTGCTGGTGGAAATTTTCTTTAACAGCGCTTTAGTTTCACAATACCGCGAGACAATTCAACATATTCTGTACCTGCAAATATCCCTTTTTAATATAAGTTTTACTCATATTATAATTTTAGTCTCTAAAATTGAAGCAAATTATGATAAATTTCTCTATGATACGTCATTGTATGTATTAGACACGAATCTACTAAAATAAAAACTTGTTTGTATCGAAAATAATAAATAAGGCCCCTATTATTGCTTTGACATAAAGCTACCACGACAAAGATCAGTGGACCTAAAACGGCGCCCTGGGAGCACCCGCCGCACGATTTGAATAGTGTTCTAGCTAGAGCGAGAGGGCCGACGGAAGATGCCGGCCTAAACGTCAACAACCATCTTCTTATGAATGTCGGTATTGCCCACCACGTTGCAGAACTCCTCGAATGAGATCTTTCCGTCCTCGTCTTTATCAGCGAATAAGATTGTTTTATCGACGATTTGCTGCAGTTGCGTGTCTTTTAAGTTGTTGCCGACCATCATCTTGAGAACCTGGAACGATAGAGGTTATTTTCATGTGGCTACATTGATGCAAATTTATTCTAATATTATTGAATATTGGTAAGCGTAAAACTCGAGAATGACTCGACCAATTCGGCTAATTTTTTTTCGTATGTTCCTTAAGGCTTTAATAAAGGTTTTAATAAAAGGCAACGGAAGGTTTTAATAAAAGTGCGTGTTAGTGACCGCAGCAGATACATATTAGTTATTCGCAGGAAGACGCTGCTGCCCATCTCCTGGAGTATCCTATTAGTCGCCTTTTACTACATCCCAGGAAAAGGTGGGAGTGGTGCTATTCTACGAAAGTGACCCGGCACCACACGGGTGTTATAGTAATATATAATTTGTGTTGTCCATGGCTCCATACCAACCGCAATACAGGTAATCCTAGTACGGGGGGATGTGTTAACATTTATTAAAAAAAAAGAATTAAAGGTTAAGGCAACTGCCATAAGTCCTCAATCTTAGTCATTAAAACGGGCCTCATCTAAAGGGCCTGACTACAAAGCTTGAACTACTAAAATACCTGAAAGAGCTCCCCATTGGAGATGAAACCATCGTTGTCCATGTCGTAGATACGAAAGGCGAAACGTAGCTTGGACAGCTTGTCACCCTTCACGCTGAACTGAGAAACTCCCTGGATAAACTCCTTGAAGTCCACCTGGAAAACCAAAATAAACATACTATTATAATGCCTCACGAAGCCAAACACAAACTATCTTATGTTTTACAACAGAAATACAGTGACAACAGAAACAAATAGCAGTAAAACCTACTGGTCACACCACAAAAAACTATGTTATTTTAAACAACGCATAACAATAACAATAAAGTTTAGACTATGAGACAATTGGCAGTCGTCCACAAATAGATTTATGGGGCACTTTCTACCGCGTACGTGAAGTTTTCCCCGCGTGACATTTCTAGTGGAAAATACTCTGCAAATTATTCCGAATGGCTATGTATAATTGCTAACATACTACACCTCGACAAAAATGTAATGTTAGAGTTACCTGTATGTATAATGTATTATTACCTCGCCGTTTCCATCAGCGTCGAATATATCGATGACTCGTTGCACCAACGGGTTCTGCTGCAGCTCCGGCAGCGACATAAACTCGTCGATGGACAGCGCACCCGAGTTGTCCAAGTCCAGCTTGCGGAACCGCTTGCCCAGCCGCCGGATCTCATCCGCGTCGACTGCCCCATCATAACAATCACCACATTGCCCATTGGGAAAACGCGGACGGCAAACATGATAGATTGGATCTCATGTACAGCTGGGCATATACTAACATTGTACACGTAGCTCAGATTACGACCAGGGCAGATAATTATTCTTACTTTCATAGGCTCAAAAATTATGCGCTCCATAAACAGCTGGCATTAGAGTGGATTAATTAACCACATACATATGTAATTTACAAAATTCAAGTCTTCATTTGATTTTCACGCAAAATTACCTTTAAGTTATTAAACTTATCCATATTAAACCATACCTCTACCTCTTGTGAAACTTTGTGCCGATGGGTATTGTAACTTTCTATTTGTTAATAAATATGTTATTTGAATCAGCAATCGAAGGGTCCAATCCATGCATCCTTGCCGTTCGTTTATAAGGTATCTAATATATAAGTATACCGTCGTAACTCGAGCCGCGGTTTCAGTTCATTCATTTAACGTGTCAGGTCACGGCAAACGTTTCCGGTAACTTAAGTGACACGTGACAAAATTGATTAGTCTTTGAGAAAATATGATACTTATGTATATGTGTAAGTAATAATAATTTCGTAACTTCCATGGTATACCTGACGATATTCATGAGGAATCCTTGTCAGCATAAAACATGAGGCAGCCAAATAATGACCTGCAAACGCGACTTGAATATTACAACGGTTTCCTTGGAAGTGGCCCTGGCACGAGTCTGATTACTAAATACATACATATATAACTAGAGTTCGCTAGACCATGAAACAAGGCTGCAACTCACAAATATACTCTTAGTCGTGCAAACAGTGATAACGCTAATCTCGCTCGAGTCGCCTAACATTTACCAGTAACGATCTGCCATACTTAACTTAATTATCCCATTTCCATACGCGCCTGTTTTGTAGGCACTCCAATGAATTCAACGCGTCATCGCTTTGTTGGTAAATCAAATATATACCCGAATAGAACAAGCTTCTCACAATGAGTGTCATTTGACGTTCAATTACTTTAGCGAATTACAAATGCGGAGGCCGTAAGCTCATGTCCGGCCGAATACCTAATGTGTAGTCGACGCTATCGACGCGGAGCTATTCACAGCGAGGTGCTGGGAGCCTGGGAGGAGTGATACTATATAGTATACAGCTATGGCCTAATTACCGCAGCTCGCTATATTTCTGACAATAAATCGAGCGTAATTTAAAACGGCAATATACGTTGCATTTTTACATGTGCCATAAATTATATTTTTTTACAGTGATAACGTACACAATGAAATTCATAATTAGTCTGGAGGTTCGCACGGTGAGCGCGGAGTCACGCGGTACCTACGACCTACGAGAGGCTATAATTAAACATACAAAGCGATCTACCGGCCGAGTGCAGAGACCGTCAGGGCCCTCCGCCACCCACTAGGGGTGCACAAGAAGGGACCAACACAAATCTAAAAGCCAGGGGAGGTCAGGCGTAATGCAGATAAAAGAGAAGGCTTTTCTGTACAATGATAATTTTTATCTACTTTGTATCCAGTGCGGTCACGTTTGTGCGCAATATGAAAACGCATTAATAGATTCTCGTTGATACGTAACCAAAATCTATTCCAAATATACCACAAAACTAAATAACAAAATCCATGGAGTTTTCATATAAAGGCGCCCACACGGAGGCATTCGCCTGTAATGCAACAGCTCAGATTCAATTATTACATCAACGAGAGGAGAACAGAGCTGCATTAGTGTGCAACTACTAAAAATACAATATCAACGTAATATTCAAAGCATACCCTCGCCAGGAGCATTCCTGTGTATTGAAACAGTTCGGATTCGAGCATTTGTGACATCAAGCAAATTGGATTGTTACATTACAGGCAAACACTGATCAGTCAGTGAGCCAATATTGTATTGACTCACAAATCTTAGATTTCTACTCGTTATTCAGTGAGGTAGTAATGTAAATTGTAATGCTCAAACTGGAATCTTACATTGATTTGTTAGGAGCTTATGCTCGTCAGCCAGTGAGACAGTATTGTACTATAAAGTTCAAACTCAAATCCTGGATTTTTATGTTACAGGCGAATGCTCTTTGTGAGAGAGCACTACACAAACAAAATAACATGCCTTCCTCCTTTCTGCCTGACCTCCACCATACACAAACATTCCTCACACAATTAAGAGTAAGAGGTGGTTGCTGCTGAGACCTGATGTTAATAATCTTAATAATTATGGAATGCAGTCAAGCAAAAATCTTCCTTATGTGTGATTTATATACAGTTATGCCCAAAATCACATAAACAAAAATATAAGAGTGGCATAATATTCCACGATCTTGTATCTACTAACTTATATTTTTTTTATACAGCATGTATACATTAGTGCAAGTACTGCTCTGCTGCATGTATTAGCACTACAACTCCACCTGCCATACAGGTTCTACTAAGTTGGCCCAAGAGACAGGGACAGCAGCAATCCACATCACTCGCAAGCCTACGAACTGATCTACAGAACAATCTAACCATCGTAACAAACATTCACAATGTAACATGATGACGCTCTCTAGAGGCGCGTGTGACGCGGATGCACTAGCCAACCAGCCCATGTACTATGTACATCCAGAACAATTTTTTTATAACAAAAAATGCGAGAAAAAATATACAACACAAAGCGAAACATCAAAAAAATGACAGAATAACATAAAATAATAAAAAATAACGCAAGAGGACTCTATGTTGTCATATGAATGAAGAATAATCTATCTTCCAGAATTGTTAGTAATATTTAAATACAGACAAACTAGTCACATCTATTTGTGATTGTGTTGTGTTATATAGACACCGTAGCAAGTGTATCTCGGGCCCAACCAACATCTGGTTGACAGCAATGGGCCAAGCTCAGCACAGTCATCAGAGATTTTATTTAAAATTGTTTTTTTTTTATATAAGATACGGCTTCCAATACAATATGTAGTCTGATATATATACAATCAGTTGAATGTCCATTAAAACCCATGTTACTTTAGCAACTAATTGTTCAAGCAGTGTCTATGGTTATAAAAATCTTTAGTATTTTGTCTGCTCAGTGTTGTAAAAAATTGTTCTGGATATGTGGTGTGTACGTGCAATGTGTCAACATGAATATGGCATCGGAGGCGAGTGACTCTACGACACTCACAGTTCTCCACCTTAAAATCAATGCAGTTAACACGCGCTGAAACAAATGTCTTGTTATGCTTCATTCACACTTTGCTCCACACATTGTTACACGTCCACTAGTTCTTAAGGAAAACGACTCTAATAAAACAATACAGGGAAATGGTAAGTAATAAAAATACTTACAAGTAAACGAAAATGAAATATAACACAAAATCAAGTTATTAGAAAGTTGATAGTTATTTGCGGTTAATAGAGGTGTAATGCTAAGTCATAAGAGGATTCACAAGTTGCCATGATTTATAAAAAGAAACAAATCTGGCCAGCCAGATAAAGAAATACGATTTTGCGACTTGTTCGCCGTCTGCCGTCTGCCATGCGACATAATATGTTACACTCAAAAGAAAAATAATTCAGAGGTCGTGGCTATACTCACAATTCGAACATAGCTCCATAGGAATTGAGTTTTCATTGCCCTGGAAAATTAAATTATAAATTATTATAATTCAGCTACAATCTTACAGATCACTTTATAATTTTACAACTACTGATTGATTAAATATATCGAATTATACTAATTATGGAAATAATAACTGATACTCTGGTCAACACCCAGCAGCGCTGCAGTATTCTTGCCAAATTCTGCAATTCGCAAATAGGTTTATAAACGTTCAAAGAATACGTACCATTTTGCTTTTTATTAATTAAACCACAGCAGAAGTAATTTACAGCAACACTAATAAGCCAATTCTTTATAGAAATCAATTGCAAATGAAATTTTATTGTTGCAAGCCGATCATTCAGAACGAACACACCAGACCACCATCGATCTAAATAAATTTTAACTAACAAACAGATTATAAAGGGACAACACAGCCACAAAAGCACATGAAGCACAGAGGCGAGAGCATAGATAATACAATTATATAGAGAGCAGAGACCGAGAGAGGCCTCGCACTATTTTATTCTCATGCCTTAATATTCTGCTATTCAGGACACCTTCCCGGAACCCCTTCTTTATGGTATGGTAATAAAGTTCAAATTGATTTTTTATTATTATTACGAATATTTTGTATGGCAATATAGAAAAGTGTTGTTTATAGACTTTTTAGGCAACTTTTTAAATTTTTCTCTCCGTAACTACCGTCCTCGTACTATAAGGAATATTACAAAAAAAGAATTATGGAAATCGGTTCAGCTATTCTCGATATTTCCGCTTACCAACAAAATCAGCGATTCATCTTCTATGTAAAATTCTCGTGTCACAATGTTAGTTACCATACTCCTCCGAAACGGCTCGACCGATTCTCATGAAATTTTGTGCCCTACCCCTGCACTACCTCTAAATGTTAAGGGTTGTCCACCCTAGATTTTTTTTTCATTTTATGGTCAAATTTTTGGTTATTTTTTTATGGTGTGGCATAAAAAATACACATGATCCCAAATTTTGACTTTCCTACCCCCGCCCCACAAATTTTAATCGCGCTTTAATCATTCACAATCTATATGGTGGAACAAGGTTCGCTGGGTCAGCTAGTTTTTATGTATTATTAAATGAGATGTTGAATACGCGACCAACGTCGTTATCACGTAAAACTATCGAGTATCGTCCGTAAACCGACTTTACAGACAACCGATTTTTTTCGTTTCTTAATGAAACTGCAAAAATCATAGAAAAATTGAAAGGGAGTCGATTGTCGTGGTATGGGCAGCGGCAGCATGTGATGAGGCGAGAGGAAGTCAGGAAGACGAGATTGAGTGATTGATATGAATGTGGATGGACCCCAAATAAAATTGGGAAATGGGCAGGAACCAGGAAGATGATGATGATGATGATGATTGAAAATAATTTTTGATGATTGGAGAAATAGACAAATATGATGTAAAAAAGTTTTTTAATATAATTTAGGGATTTCCTATCAGTAATGTACGTATGACATGGATCTTTTAAAACCCAAACGACCGTCAATGTCACGTACCTACTTGTCGAAATCTGTCATCTGTCATTCTATCCCTTCCCCTGCTGCCCCTTTTTCTTTCTCTTTCCGTAAAACTCAACCATGGCGGCCGGGGTAGGTAAAATTTAATTAAGAATAATCTTGATAATCCAGCAATTGTTTTCTCATTGATGAATAAAACAGCTGTATAATTTCGTATATTAGTATAGAATATGTTTATTTTCCCCAGGTCCTTTACACTTATCCAGAAAACTTCAGAGCCTATAAGGCGTTGATCGCCGCACAGTACTCTGGAGCCGACGTGAAAGTAGCCCCTAACTTTGTGTTCGGAGAAACTAACAAGTCCGAAGAGTTTCTAAAGAAATTCCCAGCCGGCAAAGTGAGTGATATGCAAGCTAGTGATACGTTTCCAGTGTAGTGGCAAAGTTGATAGCACAGATGTTTTCGGAGGTGACGTGTAATACTTGCGATTATTTTAGGTGCCAGCTTACGAAAGTGCCGATGGGAAGGTGCTGCTGACGGAGAGCAATGCTATTGCTTACTACGGTGAGTACTTACTTTTCTGCACTACGACAAACCTTTGACAAAACTAACCTTAATGTCATTGAACTGAAGTTCGTTACACCATGTTGTGATGTATGACCGTGAATAAGGTTGAAGTATTGTGATTATGATGATAACAGAACTACAGCTACATTACTTCAACAGCTGATGTCCCCTGTAGTTCAAACTTGTTATACACGAATATTGTGACAAAATCAGCTGTAACTGAATTATTTTGTTTACATGTCGATAGAACCCCGCCTCGCGGGGTCCCTTTTTTCGCGTAAAAATACCTAGCCTAACCTAACCCACCGGTCCCTCTATAGCAGTGTTTCCCAACTTGGGGCGTACGCCCCATAGGTGGTCAATTTGATAGCTGGAGGGGGGTAATTCAAAATCTGATAATAATATGACACAACTTTAACCTTTTCTCACTGGAATATTTAAATGCAACGTTATATAACGGTGCTAAATTTTACATGTTTACATATTATTAAATGCTACAGCATTACCAATTGATGAGAAACAATAGAAAAAAATTTGGAGCACTTTCAAGGTGGAGCCGTGATTCGACAAATTTACCATAAATTCTAAATACACGTCAAACTTATATGATAAAAATCATAAAATACAAAATCTGTGATGTCACATAATTATGGCTTGCTTGTGCTAGTATAGACGTAACTGACCCCCTGTAAGTTTTTAGCTTTGAGGTTAGAATAGTTTTTTCGGTTAACTCAAAAACTGCATTGCTGAGCATTAAGGGTGGTATAGTTGTAATCAGGATCGAATGGTAACGAATGTAAATGCAAAAAATGATGTTCATAAGTGTATTGACAATACCTACATGAAATCAATGATTTGAGTTTGAGCCTCTTACCCTTTACTTGCGTTTTTAGTGCTTGATTGTATTATAGGTGTTTTACTACTGTTCAGTCTAAGGTAGCGTCCCTTTCCTTCCTCCCCACCTACACCCAATCCCCGGTCGTGGGGTACTATTTTAAACCCGACCCTATTATCTTTTTAAAAACTTCTTTCTTCAGCTTCTTTAAAATCCTGAAATTGTTATTTCAGTTTCAAATGCAGCCCTCCGAGGTGGAGACCTGCCAACCCAGGCTCTGGTCTGGCAGTGGGCCTCCTGGGCCGACAGTGAGCTGCTCCCGGCCTCTTGTGCTTGGGTCTTCCCATATCTGGGCATAATGCAGTTCAATAAACAGGTAAAATTCTGAAAACCTCATTTTTCTATGCAATTGGTGTGGAGTGATTGAACTAGTGCTTGCTGCAATCAAATACTTTGATTATATCATTGATATCATTATTGAACACTTTGATTGGTATATTAATGATTTCTCATTTTAATACACATATTAAAATAAAAAGTTTCAACTGCCATGCATTAATTTATTAAGTTACTGCTTTTACAAAATAAACATTAATATGTGTGTACATATTTCGAACTGAACGGAACAAACCCTTCAGCTTTATAATATGTAATTTGGGTGTAAAGTGTAATAGTGTTGTGTGATATGGTACGGTAGAACGTGGAGCGCGCGAAGACCGACCTGCTGGCGGCGCTGCGGCTGCTGGACGCGCACCTGCTGACGCGCACCTTCCTCGTGGGCGAGCGCGTCACGCTGGCCGACATCGTCGTCTTCACCACGCTGCTGCACGCCTTCCAGGTACCTCACTAATGACCATTTGCAATGTTCTATGTATCCGTAGTTTGGATAAGTTAGTATGTAAAGTAATATCAATTAGACTTTAGAGTATAATTTGATTGTGAATTTTGACAGTTGCCATATATGTATACCGTATTATTTTAAAGTAAATGAATACATGACTGTAATGTCAAGTGCCAAGATATAAAGATAGCTGAAGTCACTGTTAATAACCTACTTCATAATGAGCAGTACGGGTTCACCAAAGGTCGTAGTACAATTGATGCGGGTGCTAGGCTCTTGAATCATATATATGAGGCCTGGGAAGCATCACAGAACGCTATAGGTGTATTTTGTGATCTTTCAAAAGCGTTTGATTGTGTAGAGCATGAAACACTAGTTTTGAAATTGGGTCATTATGGCCTTAAAAATAAAGCACTTGAACTAATAACGTCCTACTTGAATCGTAGGGTTCAAAGTGTTTGTATAAACGGAGCTAAATCACCAGGATCACCAGTTTCAATTGGTGTCCCTCAGGGATCCATTTTGGGCCCATTCCTTTTTTTAATATACATAAATGATCTTCCATTCCATATTAGTAAGTATGCTGATATTGTACTGTTTGCAGTTGATACTTCACTCATATTTAAAACTAATAGAGGTAAAATAAATTTTGACGATGTGAACAGTACTCTCGCCCATATCTCATACTGGTTTTCTGTTAATAACTTAGTGCTTAATGCCAATAAAACGAAATGTGTTGAATTTGCATTGCCAAATGTTAAAAGCAGTAATAAGGACATTAAATTAAATAAGGAAATATTAAATATGGAAAGTTGTACAGTATTTCTGGGGATAACTTTAGACTGTAAGCTCCAGTGGGGGCCCCATATAGCGACACTTGCGGGTAAACTTAGTAAGGCTGTTTATGCTATAAGAAAAATAAGGCAATTTACGGACGTTGAAACAGCAAGGCTTGTCTACTTTGCCTACTTTCATAGTATTATGTCTTATGGTATTTTACTATGGGGTAAATCTGCGGAAATTAAAATAATCTTTGTGTTACAGAAAAGAGCCGTTAGGGCAATTTATAAATTAAAATCACGCGAATCATTGCGTGAAAAATTCAAAGAAATAGATGTATTAACTGTAGCTTCCCAATATGTTTATAGCAATTTAATTTTTATTAAGAAAAATTTGAGTTGTTATAAACAAAAATCCGATATTACCGATCGGCAAACTAGAAATATGCACCATTTAGTGACTTCCTCGTACCGCCTTCGTAGGGTCCAGCGGTCATTTGTGGGGCTCGGTGTACGCTTTTTTAATAAGTTACCAAAGTCTGTTATTGATTTGCCCTTACAAATATTTAAGAAACATGTAAAAACACGACTATTAGAGAAAGGTTATTATACAGTAGATGAATATATTAATGACAAAGATGCTTGGACATAGACATCTGCGACCAGTTCTACTCATGTTAGTATGTATTTATCTGTATGTAGGTATAAAATTTGTAATCTAGCATTATTATTTTATTTTTTTAAAAGATGTGCCGAGGAGTTTCTTTCGCCGTTTCTTTTTCTCCTCAAAGATTAAAAAAAATCAATACATATTTAAAGGCACCTTAGTGAAACGGTGGTAAATGCAAAAAATTGACGTTCATAAGTGTATGCATCATACCTACATGAAATAAATGATTTGAGTTTGAGTTTGAGTTTGAGTTTGAAGTATTTTTGGAACAATCACTCTAGGCAAAGTCATTTAAAATGAAAAAATAAAGATAACTCTTAGTTTTGGGTGCAGGTTCTGATCATACTGATTAATATATTGTTTAATAATAAGATTGTATGTTTGCGGCCAGTCTAAAAGTAATGTGACGACACACGGTGACGTAACGTTAAAAACGAATCATGCTATGAAAATGTATACAACTTCCGAACACGACGTCACGACGCACGTCCGCTCATGAGGCATTTTGTACCGTCCCGACGAAATATCTTCTTTCGCTAAAGTAACATAGTGTTCGGTGGTCGCAGCACGTGCTGGAGCCGGCGGTGCGCGAGACGCTGGTGAACGTGCAGCGCTGGTTCCTGACGGTGGCGCACCAGCCGCCGGTGGCCGCGGTGGTGGGCGCCGTCGCGCTCTGCGACCGTCCGCCCACTTTCGACCCCAAGAAGTACCAGGAGCTCACACAGAACAAGAAGGTTTGGATTTGGATATACCCTGCATATACTGGTTTCCTTTTATCTTTATTCTATCTTGAGCGACAGTGGACAGCGGAAGGTGGTACTGCATGCTCGTTTGCTGCCTTAAATCAATTAAAAAAAAGTCTGGTTTGGTGTTACTCATGTCCACGAGCCAGTGACCGCTTACCATTGGATAGTAGTTTGCTTGTTTGTTGGCTGTTTACACAAAGAGCACAAATTGTGTAGTGTCACTCAAGCAAATGCAAGGGGGAGGGTTATTTTGGAAGTTATTGTCACTAAATGAATGTCAGTTCATTGGGGAATACTAGATATTAAAGAGCTGATGTTAATCACAATTCATGATATATTATGTTAACGAAATTGAGCCACACTGGACGAGGTGGTTTCTTCCTTTGAAACTAAACCCACAACTTCAGCAGGGTGGAGAGAAGAAGGAGAAGAAGTCAGAAAAGAAAGAACAAGCTCCAAAGAAGAAAGAGCCGCAGGCCCCGGCCGAGCTGCCCGATGAATTTGACGAAAAGCCCAAGGAATCCAAAGATCCCTTTGATTCACTACCTAAAGGGTATGCAACATTCATGACCCCGCTCTAGATTTTGGACTACTAAACTGCGTAATTTACTAATTTAGCAAAACATAATCATTGAAAACTTAAGTCACAGTCAGCTACGCGAATTTATTCATACCGACAAGTGCATTGATAGATAGTACAGATGCTTCAATCCCAGCTTTAATATTGTAATGTATTAAGTTATAAACAAGGGTAATTTATATTTTATTTTTTAAGGTTCCAAACGAAACTGACTTTATTACCATAAAATGTCGGTAGTTAGCAAAATAAAATATAAACTTCCCTCGTTTATCTTAATACATTACAATTATTACAAGCGAATATTCACGAGAGAGCATCTCAACAGCTAGTACGAAAATAGGATAGATACGGATACGAAAAAACACATAGATACCTTACTACAGATAACAATCTGTTTTTAGTGCTATTCAATTACTACAACAGACCTGCAGAACTATTGTGAATAGCAATGGTACGAAATGCACCAGTGTCCAATGCCATAAAAAAAGTGTTCACCATGCTATGCCGCATAATGAGATTAGGACAATAGAAAGTAGATTTGTGTTTGCCACGTAACTATTTGTGGTGGCCACGAGGATGTTTACTAGTAGTAAAATTAAATATTATTATAGGGGGAAGTCAACTTATAACATAATTATAATGATATTTAAAAACGACAAAATTTGCAACTAATATGTAAATTTAATACACCTAAAACAATACATAATCTGCTAGTGCTCACGGGTTCAATTTTTTTTTATAAATCAATAATTATAGTGTATCTGATGAACATTCCAGCACATTCAACATGGATGACTTCAAGCGGTGCTACTCCAATGAGGATGAAGCCAAGTCCATACCCTACTTCTGGGAGAAGTTTGACCCCGAGAACTACTCTATCTGGTACGCTGAGTACAAGTACCCTGAGGAGCTGGCCAAGGTGTTCATGAGCTGCAATCTCATCACAGGTCAGTGCTCGTGCAAATATTATACATAATACAAATTATAATACTCTTTACATGCAACATATTTGAGAAAAACGATTAGTAGGGATATTTATTTATCAACGCACTTGTACTTAACAGTGATTTATATTATTTTTGTTGGTTTGACTGTGTGTATGCTACGCTCCCTCTATCTCAGAAACGGCTTACCGATTTGGATGCAATTGTCAATGATGTATTTTAGTCAGCTTATGTTATTGACATTTCTTGTTTTTTTCCTGTTATACAAGTAAAAAAGATAATATGTCAATTGGAAGAATCCCGTTTAAATACTTAGTGTAGGTAACTAAAGCATAGACACTCGAAGCTATTTGAAGGCAGTGTTCATCAATATTTACGATTTATGTTCTTTTTCATATATCATCAGCACTTAGATCTGATTGTCAACTCTCCGAACTCTCAGCTCAACAATTTTATTTACATAAGTCAGGGGAGTGATAATAGTATCGCCTCGCTTCCAATTGGAATATTTCTGCCGTGTTCGTCCTTCGCGAGGTCACGGTAATAGTATCATACAGTATTGTGACTCGGCCCGGTCCTTGAAATAAACGCCTACTGCCCCACGCGCTAGGGCCGCGTCTTTGTAGTTGTAGTGAATGTAAGTAGGTACGTAAATCGCACGCTTCCTGATTACAAACCCACACGTTCGTTCGTCCCTACGGCGCATTTGTGGCGGTTGCGTCCCTAGTGTGTACCAACTCCGAGGCGCGTAGGTATGATTCACGTTCCGACCGTTTGCACGAAGATGGAACACTGTATGATATTATTACCGTGGGGTGTGCGGCAGGCATGTTCCAGCGGCTGGACAAGATGCGCAAGCAGGCGTTCGCGTCGGTGTGCCTGTTCGGGCAGGACAACGACTCCAGCATCAGCGGCGTGTGGGTGTGGCGCGGCCAGCAGCTCGCCTTCCCGCTCTCGCCCGACTGGCAGGTACTACCCGTTTTCAACGCAATCTCTCTAACTGTCAATCAGTCTGTAACCGCTCCGGTCCTAAGGTTTGATTTTCCGTATGGAGAACATTCAGACCACTAGCTGAGGTAAGACAAGCGGAGGGACTGGCTAATTCAACGCTGTGATTGGCTAATTCAAGGCCACACGAAACGTTTGAAAGAAATAGATTAATTTAAACAATGGAAAGAACGAGACGGCACGAATTTATATCAGTAGGTACTATAAGCCAGATGTGTTGTTTGAAACCATTCGTCTGTTATTAGGAGTCTAGTGGCTGTGTGGTCGGTGGGCCCGACCGACAGTCGGTTCGTTGTTGTACGTGTTGTACGTGTTCACCGACGCTCGCGCAATTATTAATGACAACAAATAATTAACAATAAATTTTGATGAACCCAGTACCTTGCTTTGTTTCTTTTTTTATGTATGACGCGAGTAAATATAATAAATAGCTGCGTATTTTTCAACGTCCATCTTGGAAATGAGTCGATCCAACCGCAAACGACGACGGTTACTCATACTGCACTGTCCGGCTAACCGCATAGTGCGTACGTAGCGTAACTCATAATGTGAACTCTAAACCACTTGTTGTAGATCGACTACGAGTCGTATGAGTGGAGGAAGCTGGACCCCAGCAGCGAGGAGACCAAGAAGCTGGTGCAGGACTACTTCTCGTGGTCGGGCACGGACCGGCAGGGGCGCAAGTTCAACCAGGGCAAGATCTTCAAGTGAGCGGCGGGGCCTTCCGCGAATATACCTCGGAACATATTTTTTTACAATAACCAAACGTCCACAAGATGTACTCTAGCTTTTATATTTCATTATGCATTATCAATTGAAAGGTTTAGTTGTGACCCGCGGACCGAGCGAGACCGCCGGCCGCGCGGGTTGCGGGGGGCCCCGCCCCTCGAGCCCTATTTATAGATTTATACTGTAAAATTATTACTGCATTTATAAACACTCAACTTGTTTAAACTGATCATTTCATCGTTTGTACTAAAGCCGACAAAAATATAATTGTTTTTTATTTAAACAGATTTTTATTTTCGATATTCAACGCCCCCGTTCCCAGCGGTCGAAGGGTGGCCGGTGGCGGCGTCGCCGCGGACTGAGATAATTTGATTATTGAAATAAAAGGCGGAAAGGAAAGCAAAAAATTTTATTCATATTTTATTTAATATTTTCAGACTTTTACCTAAACTGTAGAAGTTGTTTAACATTGGTACATACACTCTTAAATATTATTGCGTCTCCGATAAACTAAGGTGACGAGAACTCCCCGCCGCGCGCGTCCCGGCCTCCCGGCGCACGTCAGTCGCCGCGTGTATTATGTGACAAGTTCCGTTTCCGGTGCCCCTATATATTGATATTGATAGCAATGATTAAATATTAGATTTATATAATTAAACATAATTATTATATTCACTAGTGGATTAATAAGAATAATCGCAATATTAAGATTCCTTCAAATTAATTAAAGAGTAATGTATTTGCTACATAAAAATATGTACTGACGGCGGCCATGTTGAAATAGAGGAATAAAAGCGGGCTTGACGTGCTGAACGCTTATTTCATTGATAGTTATTAAATACTCGTGTGATAATTATTCTATCCGTTCATCGTGTAGGCGCGCTCCGATCAGTGCACGGCTGCACGCTCAAAACGCCTACAAGCGATCCGTTTGGCACTCACGATCGTTTCGGTCGCGGCGAAAACGTCATAGATGACGTCATCGTTTTCGTCCACGCTTAGCTCACAACGACAAATGTGATAACGCTGTCCAATTTGGCGCGCTTTTCAAACATGTAAGATGGCGACTGAAAAAATATTTTGTTATTCCGAAAAAGGGGTCGCTTGTTTCTGGAGCATTACAGCGATTTATCAAAAAATATACAATTGTTGTAAGATATTTAAACGTTAATTAGGTAAACAATCTACTAAAAATGAATATAAAACCAATAGTTGAGTTAACCAATAGTAATTAAGGTTAATCAATACGACTTTTCAATTGTAACCTAATCGCTTTATTGTTGAAGCCCGCCATTTGTAATGTTTACATCAACGCCAAAATACATTCCTCTTGGCTTTAAAACTGTAATCGTTGTGATTGCTTACAAATAATTGTGACTTCGACAGTTAGAAACTGTCAAAACTTTGTAACTATAGAGACTAGCCTGTGACCTGTGTGGTCGGTGCCTGTAATTAACCGATCTAAACGAATTTTGTGCAGACTTTAATCTTGCCGTATAAGATGTTATGGGACATGACGCCGTATTTGACGTGTCGCGGGACGCGGCGGCGACGCACACTGCCCGGTGCCGAAGCGTTACGTCAACATAAACGTGAAAACATTCAGATAAAAGATAAATGCGCTCTGATTGTAGCGTACACCCAACGGTAACATCATAAACTTTACGTACAGTACGAGTACAATATATTTATTTCAATATCCGTAACTATTTTACAATATTTGTAATCTATAAGCATGCAACGAACACAAGTTACGTATTGCCACGTGTAACCATTTAGAAGTATGTAACACAATTCAAAGATCATAAGACACAAGATCAGGAATGAGTAGGTACAAAATTCTCACCTCACAGCACACTTCACGACACGTCTCGATTAGCAGATCACCCGCGCATTCCAGACCATTCCAGACCATTCTCGCTAGCTACCACGGCTACCAAATACCAACTACATCAGCTCACTCTAGCTCACTAGTCTGCTGTTTAATCCTGTACTGCCTTGATATTTTATATTGTAACATACCACCATAATTTAATATTTTTCAATACAACTGTTCTAAAAGTTTTATCCGGGATAACTTAAAAATACGAAGTACTCGTAGGTAAAAGAAATTAAAAATAAAAGACAACTATACTAACTTCTAAAAAAATTGTCACTTCTATGAAGTCATTTGAAAGCTATGTATTTAAACGATACAGTAGGTATTACCTATTTACCTAAGGATTAATATCCTTAAATAGGTTAGTCACCTAAAAGTAAAAGCTTAACATTTCGTACACATTGTGATAACCCTATAAATGAATATTTTAGGAGTTATAGCAAAATGAACACTATCGCGCGTGAAAATAAAATCGTGCGCGGGTTACATCTAACAATTTTGGAGTGACAGTATTAAGGGACAGATTTCCTGAACTATCCAATTTGATAAAGTTCGGCGATTCATTATATCCGGATTCTTCGAAACATAAAAAAAGTAACATTAATTTTGCATAATGGATTTAGTGCTTGTCATACTTGTGTACAGGACTAAATAACAGACTTTAGCTGAAACACTTGCGTTTTGCGGCAAGCGGACGACGGCCGAGCACAGACATCACCGACGGCCTCGCCAATTGAGCAATCTCCTCAGAAGCAGTGAATCAACATTGTTTTGCAGCTGCTGCAGCGACGCAGATCTCAGCTACACCGTGCAGAATAACTTAGTATATATTCGTTAACTTTACCTACCGATAATATAATTATAATGATTGGTTCAGGGCGGTCATAAGGTAATTCGCAATGCCCCTTCTGCATAAGCGCTAATTTCTCTATCTAACTCACATAATACGCCATTAGCTCCATCTTTTATACTCCATATGATCCATTCATATCACAACAAGGACTAGTTACATTTAACCGACTATATAAAAAACACGTAAAACTTATTAAATGTTTTGACATACCGACCTATTTTTAGTGTAGCTAAGATCTCGCTCGACGGCGACTTCACTCTGACTATACAGAGGTACGTAACGGTCAGTTGTAAGGTACATATCACAACACCATACCATAGGTCCGTACTCCGTACGAGACTGTCCGTGACCGAATACAAATGTACAGATACAGGTACAGGTCGAACAGTTCAATAAAGATCAAAAAATGCAAAGATCAACGGTGGCTAGTATGAGAGTTACAAACGACGCTATAAAGATATACCTAAAAGGTAAATTTACATCTCAAAAATGATAACTTCTCGCTTCGAATCGATAGAGAATATAATATACTATAAAAGATTAAAGTCGCAGGCGGGGGCGGTCGCGCTGGCGCGGGGTCATTGCGGCCGGCTCTGTGGGGCAAACCAAACGTCGATTACATTACACGCCTGTTCACAAACAGTAGGCAACATTATAATAGGTACCTACTCGTACCTAGGATTTGTAGTAGGTACCTACACGACTGACTGTGTTAGGTAATATCCTACTGCTGCTGCTGAGCTCCCGCGCTCGGGTCTCCCCGGCTGTCAGACAAGGCCCCATTTACGTTAACTTGATGAATTTATTAATAATAATACTCATTACATAGGATCCCCCGTGTTGCGGTTGGCCTGGACAACACATATTATAAGGAATTACTAAACACCAACGACACACAAATGTCTCCCCGCCCGGGAATCGAACCCGGAACCATATCCATTGGCGCGGTCGCCTGCTAGTGAGGCGACGAGCTGGCTAGACATAGTGAAGTCGGGACGCTCACCGCGTCGGGCGAGGTGGCGGCGGGCCGCAGCGGCAGGTCGGCGGTGAAGGGCGCCACGTGCACGCGCAGCGACACGCGCGCCTCGCACTCCGGCGACGACGAGCTGCGGACACGACACACACAACTGAGTCACAGCCGGTTCGGGATCCGGATACTAAGAGAACAACTTCACTTGAAGACAACTACTTTGTAATCGAACGGAAATACCGACGATACCGATTGTTCCAGTCCTTCGCGGTACGTATGATAAATGACGAAGCAAAGCGTGACGTCCGTACCGGAGGGATGTTAACGACGAAGGGATGGATGGTCGGGTCGTTCGATGGTGGAAAGGGGATCATGTAGAACACCTGTAGAACCATGGAGAACGCCTAAGAGGCTGGCATCTCTGCGTCTGTGCTCGAGAGCTTTGGTGTTTTTGAGACCGATCCCCAATTTAAGGTCACCATTAAGCTTCATGGCACGCCTCTCCATTGAATCTAATGCTGATAGGTGACATTTCGCAGCACCAGCCCAAATGTGACAGCAGTACTCCACACACAGCCGAACCTGTGCTTTATATAGGAGTAGAAGCTGCTGCGATGTGAAGTACTGCCGCACCTTCGCTAGGACACCAAGCTTGGAACCAAACGAAGCGGGTAACCTTGTGTCAACTGGCGCTATACTCTACATGCGGCACAGATTAATCATTCCATCGGATGATAGTAACGGTCAGGCGAATAAGGCAGATGTACCTACTCGGGTAATTATTTTGGTGCATAGATCTCTAATGTTCGGTTCAACTGGTCTTAGGGTTTATTATACCAGTAAATTTTTATTGGAAAAAGGTTAATGCGGGCACTAGCGGCGGTGACACCGCTCCCGTGGCTACGCCGTACCTGATCTGCAGGGTCTGTCCGTCGTCGGTGAGCAGCGGCAGCTCGTCGTCTCGCCGCGCGTGGCACTCGCAGCGGCACTCCTCGGGCTCCACGTAGTTGAACATCACGTCGCGCTCCTCGCCCGCGCCGTCCCGCGCCGCCGCGCCCCCCGAGCTCGCCGGCAGAGTCTGAATGCGCTTCGGCTGCTTCCTCCTCTCAGGGACGTCCTCGAAATCGATCCACTCGGACTTCACCCTAGCCTCGCCTCCCACTGAAATCGAAATACTATCATCGTCAGTTGAGTGCGAAAATTAGTCGGCTGCGTGCAAAAATAATGTAGTTTGAACTTAATGTAGGTAATGTAAGTTAATGGTGTACTAACGGTCGCCTCCGCTGCGTGTCCGCGGGCGGTCGCGGCGCGCCGGGCCCGAGGCGGAGGCGGCGCGCGCGCGGCGCGGTAGCTGAATGCGGATGCGGTCCTCGGCGGGGGGTGGGGGGCGCGCGGCGGCGGGGGGCGGCGCGCGCGGCGCAGGGGGCACGGCCGGGGGCGCGCGCGCGGCGCGGGGCCGCTGCAGCGCCGCCACGCGCACGCCCGCGCGCTCGCGCACCGGCACCATGGGCAGCGCCACCGACCGCTCCTGCGGCAGCGTCGTCGGCACGTACGGCAACTCCTCCTCGAACGACTCCTGCTGTTTGGTTTGATACCATTACTATTTTTCTCATCGAACGACGTTATAGCGCTGTACACGTTCGAAATAAATTGACTATACTATTTCCATTTCTTTATTTTCTCGATGACAGTTCTGTAGTAGTGTTGTGACCAAATAAGTAATGATATCGATCGCATATATTTATTATATTAAATTCATCAGATTTTGATTAAAATAAATAAACAGTTTCATTGTCGAGTACCTACCTATACCTACTTACTTATTTTACAATATCTTCGAAAATTTTAAAGTAATTGGCATTATCAATCAAGAATAAATACGTGTAACATCTTGTAATAAAATATAATATTAGTTAATAAATTTGTACAAAAATATCCGGCAGTAGTTTAAGTTTCTTACATTTTGTAAAAAAATATCGGGTCTGTTATCGTGTTACGTTTATCGATATAGCCCATCCCTATCAGTTTCTCCGAATCAGGTATAACCTTGTACGTGTGTAAACGTCATATTTTTATAAAATAATGCATACATAATGTAAAAAAGACGCTCGTTCAAGTTTTCACAGGACCTGTCAAATAGAAAGTAAAGAAATGGAAATAGTATAGCGGATTCACCTACCGCATGCATTTTGGCCAACAACTACTCAGGTAGTTGTAGATGTTAGGTAGTTGTAGTTGTCCATGTCATGACGAGCTGTGGACTACCTGAGTAGTTGTTCCTGGTCAGCACCAGGATCACTTAAGTCGGCCAGGACTTACTTTTCGAAGTACCTTTTACGGCCGTATACGAGCGAATTCAGTGATAAACAGAAGCGCAGCAGTTTTAAAAAAATATCATGTATGTATTTAATTTTATAAATTTATTTTACCTGAACTACGAGACCCCGTCTTTCAACGTCGTTGCCGGTGCGCGTCGGCGCCGCGTCCGAACTGGCCTCGGACTCGGACGAGTCGCGCTCGCGGCTGTCCCGCAGCGCGTCGTGCGGCTCCCCCGGCGGCGTCCCGGCCGACCCTGCGCCCGCGTCCCGCTCCGGCTCGGATGCTATGCGGGTGTCCCGCAGCACGGGCGCCGCGGTGGGGGCGGCGGGGGGCCGCGCGTCGTCGTTCTCGTAGAAGCTAGGTATAGATTCCGAGATCTCGCTCGTGACGCTCGGAGTCTTCGTTATACTGAATTGCGTGCTAAAAACTTGCTCCTTGCTGCCAACGTGAGTGGTGAATATGATTCGCTCCTTTTTACGGGGCCGCTCTGCCTCCCCAGCTTCCCGTTGAGTGGCAACGGGCGCGACATCGGCGGGGACAATTTTCATCGGGCGCTGCTCCGTGGAACTGGCCTCGGATCCCTCGTCCATGCTTCTGTCGAGAGTCGTTCGATCTTCCCTCTCTCCCGAAGATATGCTCGGTCCGCGCTCCGGCGTAGGTTCGACGCTGGACATTGACGCGCATTCTGCGGACTTTTCGGTCGGGGAATGTAATGGAATGATGATGCTGCCGTCCGGGAGGACCGTCCGTTGGGTCGGCTTGGAAGGCAGCGACGGCGTGACGGAGGCCGGTCGCTCGGGGAGCGAGCGTGGCTGCGGCGCCGAGGCCGGCCGGACGATGTCACGGGTCGAAATCTTTTCTTCTGTATCGTGTTTCTTACCTATTTCCTCGGGTGGTGTGCGCAAGGGTATATGTATGATTCCATCCTTAGTGTCTTCGTAGTATTTCAGCTTTTCGCCCCGTGGAGGTGGAATGGAGGGTTGCACAAACTGTCGTTGCGGTTGTATCACTGGGGAACCATCTCTTGAGCTCGGTGATGGCGATGTAGCACTTTTTCTGGGGGTTTTAAATAGTGATAACACGGAACCCTTCATTTTACCGGCCGAACTCGGAGTCGTCGACCGATCTCTGCTCTTGCTGCGCGATCGACCTTCATTCAGACTCTTTTTTCTCCGCAATGCACCAGAAGGTGAATCGGGAGAAGCTATAGTTTCGCGTGACTTAAATAAGGAGCAAAACGAAGATTTTCGTGAAACCGGAACCCCCGCCGGGGACGGCGTGCGACTGTCGCGTTGACGGCGATGTGCCGCGAGCGGACTGAGAGGCGCCGGTTCGATAATTCGCGCGGGCTTGATACACGTTTCGGACAACTCGAGCGACACGGGCTTGCGGGCCGGCTCGCCCGTCATGAGCGTGTGATCGCTTTCATCGTCGTCATCGTCGTACTCGTTATCAGGTTTTAATCGAATGCGAATAATGTCTTTCGAACGATTTCTCGTTTTATACACTTCAGGCTGCGACGGTTCTCGACGTTCCCGCGATCTAGCTCTTCGCTCCTCAGCTTTCGCTCGATTTCTTGTTTCTTTTTGTAACTTATCTTCGTCTTGGGTGATAGTTATTTGAGCAGATGTAGTTATCGTTGTACTCAGTTGAGGTAATGTTGGTTCTACTCTATTAACACTTGCAGTCCTCGACCTCGCGCTTTCTACTGTTGCTTCGGTGCGCACCTCGCGACGGTCCCGCGCGTCCACCGGGACGGGAGTCGGCGGGGGAGCCGACGTGGGAGTGGTGGTCGACGGTTGTTCGGGCTTTTCGCCGTTAGCTAGTTTCGCAATTTCTAGAAGTCGTTCCTCTACTGCAGCGGCGCATATTTCTGGATCAGTTTCTATGGGTTTTGGTCCGCAAAACGATGTCTCGAGTAACATTTTATGGGGGGAGGGCGAACGTGACGTTCCTGAAACTACTGAGAGTCGAGATACACGACTCGTGTGGCTGAAGCCCGAGAGCGCCGAGTGAGCGGAGCACTGCGAGCCGACGCTCGAGAGGCGACTGGTTCGCCCCGACACCCCCAGCAACGCCGCCTCCGACCCCTGGCTGTCCTTGCGGGAGTGGCGGCGGGACAGCGGCGCGGCGGGCGGCGCCGAGCGAGGCTCGCCACTGCCGCCCGAGGCTCCCGGTGCCCCCTCCAGGAATGCGAGCTCCTCCGTCGAAGATCGCAAATCGAGAGCGCCGTCCTCCCGAAACCCTAGCTCTAGGCGATTGCGCGTGTCGTCTCCACCGCCCGCAAACAGAGCTAGCTCGGGTGAACTGTCCCGGGAGTCCTGGTGGCTAGAGCTGGACGCGCGGGAAATGTCGATGCGCGGCGCGGCGGGGGTCTGCAGGCCGGGCGCGGGCCCGGGGCCCGGCGCGGCGGAGTGCACGGCGGGCGAGGAGTGCGAGCGCGCGCGCTGCTCGGGCGGCGCGAGGCCGTCCACTTCGGAAGCTGTTTCCGCGCCAGGTGTTACGCCGGTCCCCGCAACCGCTGGGTCCTCGCGAATTTCCGGAAGGCGAAAGGATTGCTTCGTTTCTGGACTTGACTGAAAATCGATGATGAAAATTATATTAGCCATTAAGCAGCTGTGTAGTGTAGATGCACGGTTGCACCATACAAGTAGTCTGTCTGATTAATAGTAACTCCGAACTCATTTATTAGTAGATACGTAGATATTTGTTCCTTCAACTTAAAAAGAAAATCCTCAACGCAAAAATGTTAAACTAACATAAGTAGGTAATAATGCGAAGTAAGTTTGTAAGATAGGTACTTATTTTTTCGTGAATATTATAGTGTTATAATATTCAGTCATTATGTCAATGTATTCAGTACAAAATAAGTACATAAACCTAAACGCAAGTAATCTCAATGTAGGCATACCTACCCATATATTGAGCCCCTTGACATTCCATTTAAAAATCCGCTATGTCACCCTTTAATTTAGAAAAAGTTCTAATAACCCTATTGTTTATCATAAATATTGCAGCAAGTACCTCCCATTTCTGAGGCAGCATGTTGCGGTGTAGTTACCTCGTCCGAGACGTCGTGGTCGAAGGAGGCGATGGGCGCGGGCCCGCGGCGCCGGCCGCTGGCCGCCATGCGCCCTGCTCACCGCCTACACCTGCCATCATCACAGCACTTCTAAAAGGGCGCCCTTGTTGTTTATTACCAATAGAATATTTAATTTTAAATTCCGAACGCTTTGTCCTGATATTTTTTTTATTTACTGGCAGACCTATAGTAGCTATAGTAAAGCCAACGAAACGAGATAAAACAAATAAAAAAATCAAAATGTGTGCAATTCAGACGTGGTAGAAGTGAAACTTCAAAAAACGAATACTGTCAGTTCAAATATTGAAGTTTTGCTTTGCTTACGTAAGCCGCCATTTTGGCGTTAAGGGTATTGCTTTAGGACCCCGACCTTGGAGCACGCAAGCGGTTATAACATTATTTTAACAAAAAGACTAATATAAGCGTTGCTACCGTAAAACGGAACATTCATGGTAGTACCTAGTATCTTTAAATAGCTATCTGTGCATTGGAACTGTGACTTGACATTGACATTACATAATTACGTCAATAACAAGGTTTTGCGTTTCATTTCCGTTTCATCGAATTTCAAATCACAACAATACTATAGAAGCTTTCACTTCAAAGAAACTTCAGCGGTTTAAATATTTTTTATCAGAATCAACAGAACTACAAATAAAATCTATCATCAATATCTGTAGGATAGACTATGCTCTATATTTATAGACTAATATATTCATCTTACTAATAAACCCGCCCTCGCTTCGCTTCGGGAAACATGTCCCTTAGTATGCACGTTCTTAGGGGGTTCTCTTATTGTTAGGCGTGAATATATTTTAAACGTGGCATAACTTTTTTATTTATGAATTGATTAAAATAAAATAAACAGTAAATGTTAAGTGAAGCTTTCAAGCTTAGTGAAAACCGCCCCCTAATCGGTTAAGCCGTTTCTGAGAGTAGCGCGTACTAAACACTTAACTTTGTCAAGCCGCCGGCGCCGGGCTATGAGCGCTTCAGTCACATGAGTGCGAGCAGTTAATATATAATTACTTAGTTAAAAACCCCACCAAAACCGGCGCTAGAGTAGCCAAGGTGTATGATATGAAGTAAAGAATGCAGTAAGAGAGTGATAGAGTGAACTGTGCTCCGAGTGCAAAAATATTATAATATTGGTAACTAGTACTTAACAAAACTGCTGTAAACTCCACTATACACGTATGTAGTTCATTCTGCAAGTCAATTCAGTAAATAACCTCAAAAAGTGTTAAATTTACACTCTTGCTACAGTAGCGCCATCCTTATTTCGTCGGACAGTTTTTGACGATTTTGACGGAAGACTGACGGAATCGTGGTACCTCCTAAACTAAATCGTTGTGTCCTCGGATATAATCCAGCATCAGATAGAATAATCACTCTCAAGCTGAACTAAACACTAGACAATGTGCGCTAAATATTGTGCAGATCTACGCACCTACTTCACAATTGATCAGGCGAGGAGATGGACAATTTATATGGAACACTCGGGGACACTCTGAATATACTACCTAACCGGAAAGTTAGTTTGATTTTCCTCAGTGGATGAGCGGGGTACCCAGTAGCATGGGATCTCAACCCAGGACAGGGGCCCTTACGACTTGTTTGTGTCATCATCATCATCACAACCCATAACTGTCCCACTGCTTGGCACGGGTCTCCTCTCACAGTGTGTGGGATATAGGCCATAGTCCACCACGCTGGCCAAGTGCGGATTGGTGGACTTCACACACCTTTGAGAACATTATGGAGAACTCTCAGGTGTGCAGGTTTCCTCACGATGTTTTCCTTCACCGAAGCAAGTGATAATTAAATATTAATACGCACACAGTGCGTCAATATAATACTTGTTTGTGTACTCATGTTATAATCAATAAAAACATTTTTATTTATTTTATTCTTGGAGACTGGAATGCTAAAGTCGGAAACACAGAAGCCGACGACGATCTGAGACAAGTTGTTGGCGCATGGACTTGGTGAAAGAAATGAGCGTGGGACAAGATTTCTAGAATTTTGTATTGACAGGATAGGTTTGTATCTATCCTGAACGCATTCTTTCAACACCATCCAAGACGTCTATATACGTGGAAATCATCAAGCGATAGATTCAGAAACTAAATCGACTATGTACTGATTAATACCCGCTGGAAAACATCTGGCACTAATGCAAAGACGGCTGGTGCGGAGTGTAGTCGAAGTCAAATAAGCATTACGCGCGGATAACTCAAAAAGCAGTCACATTAAAATGGGACATGATAAGCACCAGTTGTCAAATATAAACAAAGTAGGTATACCCAGCAGTAAAAAGTTAGTATTACTGTATTTTTTTATGTGTGTTACATTAAAAATACAGTTGAATTGAGAACCAACCTCCTCTTTTTTCTGTCGGTCAATGTCCAATTTTTGAAGTTGTTATTTTTGTGATAAATTATGATTGGTTTTGTTTGAATTAATCTTTAAATTGATTTGAACATTTTGTATGAATAAATAATTAACAGGTTGCCTTAAGAATATTTTTCTTTTATTGCAAAACACTCTAAGCACACTTATTCCCCCAGGTTCGCACCTCTTGCAGAAGGGGATCAAGTCTCCACTTAACGAATGACCCCTTTTTTTTTATTCCTAATTTATCCCGCTCGATCGTCGGCCCTGGACGCAACAACGCGTCGCTCGCCGCGTGTATTGCGAAGCTTAACTTGACTTACCCGTGCATTGCCTCGCCACTACTTAACGATATCCACATCTAAAGGGTAGCTCGAGCTACACGGTACACTACGGGATGACTACGATAACACTATCGGGGCACTACGTTTGTTCGAACGGGGGAACGGGGGCAGTGAACTGTTTTTTACTGTTCGAACTCTAATTGATAATATTGAGGCGTGCGTCAATATAATACAGCCGTGTATACTATAGGTACTACATTATCGTCCTCGACAGTCGATGCACTCACGAGCTAGCGATAGTCACCACTGGCCTCTAGGGAGCGGGCAGCGGACACTAAGTGCCTAGTGCTCAGGGTTATTATCTTTATGTCACCTGTGTTTAAAAAAATCGAATCCTGCCATTATTTACTGTCATAGTGCTCAAAGTGGGGAGTGGAGAGACATCGGTCTTTACGCATCGGGAGCGCGGGTTCGGGGGCGGCGGCGGTACGGCTCGGGTCGGTACGGCTCGTCCAGCTCGTCCTACTCGTACGTACGTCGTCATGTGCTCCTTATGTCACTATCGATCTCCGAGCGGTCGGGGCGCACACTGCGGCCTGCTGGGCGGCGGGCGCGAGCCGGGACCGGAGCGAGGCCGAGGGTCGCGCGAACCCAGGGGGACTCGGAGCGCCGAGGGCGGGCGGCGGCCGCGCGGCGGAGCGGCGAGCCGGACCTGACCCTCGCCCGCGCGCCCCGCCGCGCACGCCGCGCGCCGCGCACGCGCGGTCCTCGCGCACGCGCGCTCCCACTCGAGGAAGCATGTCGTACAGAGAAGACTTCACTCGACCACTGAACCCCTCGCACATTAGTACACACATTGCGACCCGATTCAGTAGACCACCCAACAGGACCGTCCGGAGACGTTCACGACACGGTTTATCTGCGACAGAGAACCGGATCGGTCCGCTGTTGTACCGGTCCACTACCTATCTATTTATGGCTGTGTGCACAAATCAGAGTTCGCTGAAATCGAGGAGCGTATGTAGGTCATGATTAATATCAATAACTGGAATTTATAGTTGAATTGTATTTATTGATATATACAAGGTGTTAGGGGCTCAAACAGAAACCTTGTAACCACGCTTTCGGACCGTGATTAAGTAATACTACATTGAAAAAAAAATCGATGCATTTTTTGTAACATATAATTTTTTTAACAATTTTTTATTCCTAAATTTTAAAATAATTATGTCATAATTATTCCGACCCCTCCTAGCTATAGTGAATGAATTTTACTATTCTATTCAGTAACAGTACAATAATTTGGGTGCCGACTTTGACATCTATGTGTAGGACTGTATCACGGTCCGAAAGCTTGGTTACAAGGTTTCTGTTTGAGCCGCTAGCACCCTGTATAAATGTATTTATAAATCCAGTAGGTACTAGAAACAGCAGAAACCCGTCCTCTTTTCTCTTTGCGAATCTTATTCTCGAAATTCTCGTGTTCATTTCATACTGTATTCTGTCTAATCTGTGCGATCATACAGCTAAAAAGCATTTTTTATCGTTTTAAGTACCTACCTTTCCAAAAATAGTCAACATGCCAATTAACAGACATAAGTATTAGAACTTAAATGAAGTAGTAAGTATAGCATGTCGTATTGATTATTGTATTGTCGTTTTGAAATATTACGCGACTTACAAAAAATATTATTCGATGAGACAATAAAAGCATGTCTTAACGCCTAACAAAAACCAAAAGTTGTTTTTTTATTGACAAATAATAATTATACTCACTGTTATAGCTGCGCCACAAGACCAGTCGTTAGACCCTTTTTAACGCTTCAAGCGTCGCCGTCGTGTCAACGTTAATATCAATCTCGTAAATTCAAATACTATCACTACAATTTGTGGCATAATATAATGTCGAACACATACCTACATTGTTTTTAACGTTCGATGGTGACGATGACGCGACGGCGGTTGCAGTGTAGTGGTGTATTTCTTGGCGACGCCTGCACCGAATCTAACGCTGTGTGATATTTTAATCTCTGTCAACATTTCTCTATAATTATAATACTAGTTGTCCCAGCGAACTTCGTACCGCTTTATTCTAAGTTGTTGTTTTTACTATATTCTAAGCATTTTTTAAATTTGCTTAAGGGAAGGTTTTAAAGCCTTCCTTGGACTTCCACAAATAATTCAAACCCAAAATTAGCCAAATCAGTCCAGCCGTTCTTGAGTTTTAGCGTCACTAACGAACAGTAATTCATTTATATTTATAAATAATATAGGTATATAGTTTGTACTGTAACATAATATAGTGTATTTATTTAGCGTTCACTGCAGCTTAAGAGCTTTCTACACGTTTCTTTGTGTCATTTCTACACTGACCCCCTTATTTCTCATATCTTCTCTCCCATAATTTGTCCATCCTTTCTTCGACCGTCCTTATCACGTTCGATTACCACATCACTCTTCTCGTCTTGCGTTTATGATCCGCACATCATGCCACCTATGAACCTACCTATATTATGAAATGTAAGAGTAGGTAAATATTTTATTTTATTCATTTTGATGTAGAACATAATCTAGAATTTTGGTAAGTACTTAAATGAAACAACATTTGACATTTGCAATAACTTTATTGACAACAAAACATAGGATGACCCGCACGCGAAGGCTCGGTACGGCACGGCACGACTTGCAGAGCGCCCTCCGAGCTGCGGGTAATTCGATTATACTTTGTAATGCCGGGAACGGTTACAATACAGGTAGGTACAACAATCCATATAACTCCTATTTATTCAAATATAGCTTTTTACAACTAACATAATTATATGCGTATCTTAAGGTAACGATATAGTTCTTAGCTGTTGCATAATATTTTTCTAAAGATATTATCGTTTGCAAAGGAAGATTGAGACTTTGAACAGTAAACGACTTACATTCGATAGATTAGATACATACGTATATAGAGCACTAACCCGAGTTCAACCTGGCGTATCTCGGTGAAGTTCGATCGCACTGTCGAACGCCACATGATATTATGCGTGGTATCGATCGCCGCGGCGCGGGGCGCAGGGCGCGGGGCGCGGGGCGCGCGGGATCGCTATCTACCGGGTCCCGATCACGCCAGTCTGAACGCGGCCGTACCAGCTACATATTTAAATATTTTATGTAACGTTGTCACAAAAGGCAATCCGAATAAATATCGCAAGCGGCGGCACGTCATGACGTCATTACGAGTTTGTGCTCGACGTACCGCTTCCACGTGGTCTCCAATAAACGTACAGAGTAATGATATCCGCAAGGCGAAACTGAGTAATATTGCTAATGATACTATGCTTAATGTATCCTACACAAGATCAACAACAATGGAAATGATATCACATGCGCTGACAGAGCCCCCCCCCCCCCCACACAAGCAGTAACGATCTAACTTGCCGATGCTACCATAGTTAGAAAACTTTTAATAGATACAATTATTGATTTTAGCGTTATTAATTTTTTATATTCGTAAATATTTTTTTACCATTTACTTGAGGGTTCGCTGTAACAATGGCTATATTTATAAAATGTTTACAGAAACCGAGAAAAGGGAACTTTATTTTCTAGATTGGCGTCGCGGCGAAGCCCGGGACACGATACAGCTCTCAGCGAGGAGCGCCCGGCGCGCCGGCTGCGGCACCAGCGCCGCTTATTGAAAGCTTGATTAAAACGGCAGGACGATTTTTAAACTATCACAAATTACAGAGTAATGGTACGTACACACTAAAATAATACGTATCCGCTATTGAATAAGTATTGTCATCAACGTTACTGCTGGGGTCGACGGGTACAACTCATACTGAGCCACTGGTGCGTGGTGGAAGGAAATGATCGCGAGGAACGACTCGCTTACATGAAACTAGAAGAACACCGAAAACATAATTATATTAAGGTTATAGAGCTCTCCAGCTATCGTAATAACACTAATAACAGAAGACACGGCTCGACATATCGGTGGAGCTTCGTCCGACACTTTACACTAAGGTTAGATAAATATATTTATGTACTTATACATATATTTAAATTTAGTATTGTCTATGTACAATGCACGTCCGCTAAGCATCTACTCATGCTCCTCACAAACTTTGGGTAATGAAGTGAGGAAAACAGTTGAATCGTGACGTGTAATGTGTCGTGAGTCAACAGCGTCAACACACTGAGTGCGGCGGCCACGTGACGCGGCCGGCCCATTAACCTACGAGGAATGATATTATACATTTATAGTGTCATTGCTTACGAGTATTCTATGTAACAACATTATTATTCTTATATTTTGATGATTATTATTAAATATTTGTCCAACAACGTCGTTCGCACCACAATCGCCATCTACTACACATTGGGCAAAAATATCTTCTCTCATGCGGCTACGTTCTACAGCCTACGAGCTACGGCTACGGCCTACGAGCTACGACCACGGCGATATTTACAACTCCTACGCGGGCCTCGACACTATTTGGCTACAAGCTTAAAATTATACGTCACAATATAATTATTATTATTATACCATATGAGTATTAATAATATCTTGATGTGATTACATATTAACACCAATAATGTTATCAACGCGATACCCGCTTCTATTGACACTCTTAACATCTAAATGTTGCAGATATATGTACGTATATATGATGAATTACAATTGGTTTACTATATCTACCACTGAGATTATCATAATTATTATTTTTCCTTCATTCGGTCGATCCTGCCGAAAATATATTTTATCCGCTAGTTTAAGAAAAAAATTGTACTTTGCTCCTTCAAATACATGTGCAATGATGTACACGGATGACCATCCATTACTGTATCTTTCCTACATATATTTGATAATTGGACGACGAATAGGATCTCGAATATTGCTTGTTATAACTTTTTGATGTCCGCCGATGTCGTTCAAACTATCTGCGCTGGGATGATGCCTCTAGTCGGTTCCGACCTCGCGGTTCTTGTCCCGGCATCGACACGTTTTAGGCTCACTCGTCGGGCGTCGTGGGGACGACGGACGCCACCGAAAAAATAATATATGTTGAGGTTACAGCTTCCACGATATACGACTCAAGGTGAATGTCATCGGTCCAGGGACTTAGTCGGAGTCGGAGTCGGAGGAGGGCGGGCGCGGTGCGGCGGGCGCTGCGGGGGCTTCGGGCGCGGCGGCCGGGCGCTCCGTCGTGGCCGCGAGCGAGTACGCCGGCGCCGACTGCCCCGACGTGCGCTCGATGCCCACACTGTATTAAAACAATTAAATGTTTTCAGTGCTTGCTATATGAATACAGTAATATGTGGGAAAGCTGGTTTGATGATAAACGAAGACTTGTCGAAACCTGATGCCGACATTGGCATCCAGAGAGAAGAAAGAAGAAGATTTCTTATTTTTTTTTGTATTAATATATTTATATATGTTATACTGAGATAATCGTAACTGTTCTTGTCCATAAGAAGCGAGCATTACCCGTGTTGGAGTAGTCAAACGACTAACTTGACGACTGCGTAACCTTGTTCGTAGTGACCGTGCGTGCAAAACAAGATGTCGCGGATTGGGTGCTGCCCGGAGCAGACATTTACGTGACAGATATATGTGCTAGTATTGCGTTATTTGTGTTGTCCATTCCATACCACCCGCGACTCATAGTGCTGTTAGTAATAGTGTAGTGCGTTACTGAGTGACTGACAGACAACGCACAGCCGAAACTCCTGAACGCAAGAAGCTGAAATTTGGCTTAGGTATATATTCTTTGGGGAGTGTAGGGGAGCACTAAGAGAGGATTTTTGTAAATTCCCCGCTTGTCTATATACATATGATACTCACATGTACTCGTGCCTGGCCAGGTAGCGCACGTACTTCTCTGGCGGGTCGGCGTCGTGGTTCTGCAGCGAGACGGAGCGCACGGTGGTGTGCGACACCTGCGTGGCCGGCATCGTGAACTCCACGTGCGCCCAGCGCGCCAGCTCCGCCGGCACCTGGTCGTACGACGTCAGCGCCATGCGGCACACCAGGTTGTGCGTCGTGTACGCGCCTGCCGACACCCAACACACCCGTACACACCTCATACCTCACGAATACCTTCCACTCCACAGTACGCCTGCCCCCGAGGCTGTAGATTCATTTGTACACGGACTTAAGCGTTCCCTTGGAACAATCTAGATCCGTCAGACATTTAATGTGTTCAAGATACAGTTGGGTCAGTTGGCTATTGATTGACTGTCTATTGTATGGCACTTCACACTCGAAGAACCACAAGCTCAATCATAACATTGTAGCCCGATTGGTGTGAACAGATTTCGATCCCGGCTGGAGTACCTACACTTAGCTGAAATAAACAGTAGGTAGTGTACCCGCTCGTCACGCTGCTGCGCGTGATGTGGCGGTACGTTATCTATATGCGCTTATTGGATGGATTATTCAAGATCCAATCGATAACTGTCAGAACTCAGTTGCGCAATTTAAAGCAAAAAAGAAGTGCAGCAAATAGAGTGTAACAGTGACGATGACGAGCGTTGCGGGCGCATAACATGGTAATGTGTAGGGGGAAAGGCAACCTTGTCCCTCCTTGGGCAGGCGCGGCATGCGCCACACGATGGCGCGGTGCTGGTGCTCGTACTTGGCCTGGCCCGACGTCACCTCGATGAGCGACTCTTGCAGCGTGTCCACGGCGCCCAGGAACCGCTCGATGCCCTTGATTTTGCCCGTGCGTCTGCGGACATCGGACCGACGGTCACTACTCCTGTACCGATCGCCTCCCGGTACCAGTCCAAGGAGTAACAAGGAGTAGGTAATATGAATTGTACATACAATACCTGCAGTACAGCGAACGATACTGACCTCAATCACATGCTGTTTTGATTAAACTATAGTTACGTCACCTGTGTTTGTTTATATTTTAGGTAATTTAATGGATAAAACGGCCTTTGAGGAAATTTTAATTCTAATTCAAAACGAGTAAAATAATGTCTTATCATTACTTTTCATTTTATGACAATGCAATTATGTCATCTAGCCAAGTACAATAGAGCCGAAGGCAGCGGAATACTTATTTTAGATTGTATGATAGTTAACTATGAAGCTATTTTTCTTTTTTTCACTTTTGTGATCGGCTCGCGGAACAATCATGAATAGCACTCAGTAGCGGCGCGGTCAGGTACGGTCGTGGGCGCGCGGACCAACTTCATTTTATATTTATTCAGGTCGAGGGTTAAAAGTTGATTCGTGGGGCTACATTGTTTAGTTTTGTAATAACTAAATCTATTTCAAAATTTCTTCACGGATGGACTTTAATATATGGGTACATAGTATTAAAACAATTAACTCTAGCTTTACTATAAGGTTAAAGGGGGGAACCTTTATAGAATAGTAGGTAGTCATTAGTCATTTAGGTGACCGCATAATTATATGTTGAAAAAACTAAAGATATAATTAGGTATAACAAACACCTACGAAAATGTGTCAACATTCTATTGTTCACAATTCTTCAAAAAAATCAGTGAACGTTTTTATTTCGCGTTCGCCGTAATCTGAACAGCTGTGGTGGTACAGTCGGCGGTTACCTGTGAGCGGACTTGACGGAGCCGTAGCGGAAGTGCTTCTCGACGCGGAACAGGTAGATCCAGCACTCGGGGATGGGGAAGCGCGCCGCCACGTCCTCGCACGGCACCTGCCCCAGCGCGCGCGACGCGAACCCCGGCACCAGCACGTCGGCGCGCAGCTCCACCTATATATATTTTTATCTTCTAAAAGTCCAATCAAGCTTTCAGTTCTACTCCGTTCCACAAACGAATTGGCCTATTCAGCCAGAAGATATATTCATACAATTATTGCATTGCAGCTAAGTCAATACCACTCTGGCATGTCCACATTTGGCGACTGGCCAGACTTCTGGCGGCGTTCATATCAAATATTGCCCAAAAATATGTCAACGAAACTAGACGAGCTCCAGCAAAGCATATTAATGCATCCATTCCGTTGCCAAGGAGAACATACCTACAAATATGTCGCTTACACAGCCATTATAAGCACATAGATTTATCTACTTCCTTCATTGTAAGAGTCAGCAGTCGAACAGTTCCATAGCTACTTGGTACATACTATATTTTACTGTAGGTATCTATTAGTCTAGTGACAGCTTTGGTAGATTAGTCGTAGTGACTGTAGCTATATGACGTAAGCGGAGGAGCCAAGTACGGGTGGTCGGACCTTGTTGCCGGTGACGCACCAGACGGCCTTGAGCTGCAGCGGCAGCTCGCGGTTGCGCGGCGGCCGCACGCGGAACCGCATCAGCTCGATGTAGCACGCGTCCGGCGGCTTGAACCTGCCGACATCGTTTAACGTTGCTGGCACCACCTGATGCTCTGGTTTGTGTCCTCATATTTGTGCGAGGAAGATTAGAAACGTAATGCTTAAAAACACTAGTTCCACATGCTTTAAATAAATGACACTGTCAGGTTGCTTCCTGGAAGGATTTATGTACAGTGGACGTCAACCAGACCCAATGGATTACCTTGCCAAGCTCCCCCAGGTAACTGTCAGCAACTAAAGTGACCTCGTGACATCGTCACCGCAGGTAATCTTGGAATCTCGCAATCGGCCTCAATGTCAAAAATAATTTTAAAAAGATGTTTTACCTAGTAGAGTTGCATTACATGATGCATCCTGATATTCACTAGGTGATTGTTCAATGAATCTTACTTGATGATCTGCGACTCGTCGAAGGCCTCGGGCTGTACGCAGGCGTGGAACTCGGCTTCCTCGACGCGGATCCACTCCTCGGTGGCCACGGGGATGATGTCGTGGCGGCCCACCACCTCGCGCCCTTGCCGCCGCAGGTCGTTCACCCCCAGCTCCACGTCCGGCATTCCTACACATCATAAGTGTACCGTGAAAACACTACTTAAATGCAAAAAATACGAATTTAAAAGGGCAAGTAATTCCCTCTTCCTTCGGTATTCTAAGACTAAAAACTGGAAAGCGGGTTAGTTACATAACTCTCAGTGGGTAAGAGGATTCTGTATGTAAAAAATATTATTATACTAGTCCACGTCTGTATAAGACCAAGTGTCTCCACTCTTGAGCTGTCGAACCATAAGCTGACGCCACAATTAAACAAATATAACTCGTAAATAACTAAATATTTTTATCCGCACTATTATTTTACCTTATTGCGGATTATGTAATGAAATACGAAAACAGGATAACTCTTACATACTCTGGCTAGGTCGCGATTGTCCGACACTTGTTTGCTACGGAGTGGAGTCCAAGCTACTCACCGCTGAGGAAGCCGAGGAAGAAGACCCGCACGCGCGCGATCTGCTTGGTGACGGAGCCCTCCGCGTCCTGCTCCACGTACAGCTCGTCCACCGCCGTCACTTGCACCTGGACGCAACGACTCCATCCTCAGCTTACGTGGCTCAAGGTTTACTTTTTGACAAAATGTCATTACGTTTTTGTTGTGAGCTAACATTAACATAATTGTCCCAAAATTAGGATGGCGATGGTAAATGTAATAAAATTAGATAAGCCTTTTACTTAAAAAAAGAAATAGCACTTAGCCTTTGAGTAGTAGCCTGGTAGTAGCACGGTGACGAGTTACGTAACTTGCATGGCAATAGTATTAAGATCACCTCCTCCATTTTGTAGGTGAGCGCACGGTCTCTGTGCGCCGACAGCCGGAACAGCGCCTCCTCCACGCAGCACGAGAACTGCTTCACGTCCTCGTACGTCAGCGAGCCCACCTTGAACAGCTGCGACACCTGTGCACCACAACGCCACACTTCAACATTTACCTTTCATCACATATATACACTATAGACATATTATTTACTTAAGTTTTACTTATTTTGAATTCCTCATTGAAGTTTACTCAGGATAGGAACTATAGGAAGGGAGAAATAACAAATTTAGTGTTGTATAAATGAAGATACAATAACATGTTGCCAGAGTGTCATCAATCAAACATAAGCAGCAAATGTACTATGGTGCAATGTAATAGAGGAGTTACCTGTGGGGCATGTTCAACAGGAAGCCCCAACTTCCGCAAGTCGCTCCCGAACTCTTTGACCCCCTGGTAGTCTCCCTGGATGGCGTAGGCGGCGAACTGCGATAGCTTGTTGGTAATTCGCTCCGCCTTTGTCACTTGACCTGGCCTGCGGTCAAAAAGTTCCTTTGAAGGGTTCTTCAAGTAAGCTATTATCCGAATTCCAATGTAGTTTATAATACATACCGAAAGACCGTTATAGAATACATACCGGACACCCGGGCGTTCCTTATAGAACACGTACTGCAGCTTGACGGTGAAGATCTTGCCGAACTGGTCGAACTGCTGCGCGCCCACCTCGGAGACGGAGTAACAGGCCTGCAGCGGCAGCTCCTGGAACGGCTCCTTGTCCGTTGCGGAGTTCAGCAGCTGCACCACTGGGTTGTCGCCCTGGTACGTCAGCCGCACGAAGATCTTCTTCCAGAACCTTTTCAATCACCGCACCAAAACATTACTTGCTTTAAGAGTAAAATATTAACTTCTCATGAAGGAATAGTCGAAGAATGAACATGAAGTCAGTTGCTTCATCATATCCGCTCCCCTTTGTCGCATTGTGCGAAAGCTTTGCTGCTAGAACAATTTACAGCTTTGCTTATTAATTTTGAACATACTTAAAATTACTGCTAGAAAATTGATGAATTGTCGCATGACTAATAACCGCCCCTTGCTTCGCATCAGGACACAATAAGAATACTACTATTACTAAGGAGCCGCCCTGGTTTCGTGCAGATGCAATGTAGGTAAAGGTATACAATAAAAATATATCCTATATTACTCAGGGATAATGTATAATACCATTGTAATGGTGAAATAGTTTTTGAATTAATCATCATAACTATAATTAGGTGTTTTAATGATGTACAATATGTTGTTTTTTGAATAATATTATTTAATATCGTCGCCAAAAAGCGTAAATGCCATAAAGAATACGGTGTTTTGAACAGCTCAATAATATTCTAAATAATTTCTTTACCTTTGTCCAGTAATTTTCTTTTTATTAGGTTGCCGCAAATGCATTTCCCACCCAGGGCCCGTGTACTTGGTGCGCGGAAACTCTTCCAACGGAACAGAAACGTCGTCATCAAATAATGGCGTTGGGGGCGTCTCCCCGCCGCTACCGGTCCGCCGGCGGGAGTCGTCTACTGTGGTAAACAGGAAACTTCTGTTTGATAATCTCCTCGACATCGTTATAAGATAAGATGTTCTGAAATACCTTCAAAAATAGGAACAAAAATATTTTTACTTTGTTTTTAAAGTAACTTCATAGCTTTCATACCTTGCACAGGCTCATCTCGTGTTGGCATCTGCTCGAAACCACTTTTATCGAAAGGATTGACTCGAGGGGACTCCGGCAACGCTTGTGGACGAGGTGGCGGAGCCAATACGGGAACGGCCGCGTCTTGTACTCCCGAATCATACTCCTTAGGCCTAAGCACACATAAAACAAATATGTTAGACTACCAATTTCTATGCTACTAAACCTTAGATAAATCGACTTAAAAAGTTATAATCTATGTACCTGATGCACACAGAGAAAGTATCATCAGTGGAGTCCCGAGATCCCTGATGATCCAACCGCGGTGTAGCGGCGGGAGGGGGTGGTGCTCCCATGCTCAAAAACGGGTCAAATACCTCTGCTTCGAATCCTCCTGCACCAATGTCAGAGGCTGCATCATCTCCCCACGCATCTATAACAGTATGAATCAGGTTGTAAATGTCTGAATAACTTTTAAGTGCATTGTATGTAATTTCTTGTTAGGCTTCATTTTACCTGTAGCCATGTGGTTAACTGGAGCAGAATCAAATTTAGCAGAAAAAGCATCAAAAGCATCTTGAGACTCTGGAAATGCATCCTGGGCCATTGCTTCACCAGTATCCCAATCCAAATCTGATGTTTGTGTTCCAGAATATTCTATTTGATTCGTATCGAATATGTTATTAACTTGGGATGTCTCTAAAGATTCCAAGGGCGTATTGATAAAAGTGTCCATTTGAGATGCCTCAGGATTAGGTACTGAGCTATCATTTTGAGAATTGACTTGAGAGTTTGTCTCAGACGCCATGAATGTATCATTGGATGTTATTCCAAATATGTTTTGGTTGTCAAGCATTGGAACATTGTCGTCGATTTCAGCACTTTCAAATGGATTTTTTTCACTTTCAACTGTTTGCGAAGTTGGGAAGGTGACATCTGTATCTTCAGCAAATGGTGAAGCGGCTGTAGATGCAGCAGGTAATTCTGCTGGAGGTTCTGTGCAATCCATTGGGGCACTTAAATCCTGCGCGGAGTCCATTGCACTTGAGAAAATAGTATCCACTGCGCTAGTTTGGTTTACGACTGCTGTTGTCGTAACTGGTGTCTCGTTGAAAAGTGATATTGTTGATTCATTAGTTACCGAAGTTCTAACCGAAGTCATAACATTAGAAGGCTGCATATCAGTATCTTCTAAAATATCTTCACTAAGGAAATCTCTCGGTTGCTCTTCCTTTTTAGGCGCAGAATATAGACTTAATATCGCTTCTTTGGTCGGTTTTACTAACACAGGGGCGGGTGCATCAAAAAGGTTAATATCATCTGCTGGTGCTTGCGGTTTAACTTGCGGCAGGGCTTGCGGCCGTGGTGGTGGAGCTTGGGGTGGAGCGGGCCGTGGGGGCCGCGCAGGTGGTGGTCTCGCTGGTGCTGACTTATTTTTATTAACATCGGTATTTTCGACCGATACTGGTTCGTCAAATAAGTCAGGTTCAGGTGTAGGACTTGGTGAATGTATATCTCTTACTGATACGGGACTGGGTGTACGAGTTGGTGGAATGCGATCAAGTAAATGAGAGCTAGTAAATTCCATTTGACCCGTAACACTTAAAATCAAATTTTGGGTTTCTTGTGGTAATGGGCGAGCCAGTGCTTGAGGTTCATGTGTTTCTTCTTCTTGAATAAAATCAGAGTCAACCAAAGTTGACACTAGTTCCAGATCGGTTGGTTTTGTAAGTTTTTCATTTTCTGGTTGTAGTTGATTATCAAATACATTTAATGAGGATGATTCTTCAAATTGTTTTGCACCCATACCTGCAGGATCAGCTGTTCCAAATATATCAATTGGCACTGTATCCCCGGCCGTTGGCTCAAACCCTCCCCCAAAGAAAGGATTGCTTGCAGCAAACGGATTATCACCTGTAAAAACTTCGGCAGACTCAGTATCTGTCATCATGAATGGATTGAGTACATCTGTGGTGACAGGTGCTGCTTGTTCATTCATACTTAGAAAAGGATTAAAAGCCATGGTGTTAGTTTGTTTCCTGTTCTTAGTTTAAAAACTCTGACTCCAATAACTTGAGTTCAGTTCGACCTGGATTAAGATTTCCTGCAAAAGAAGTATCAAATGGATCAAAATCTTCTTCTGCGATTCGATTAGCTTCAGAAGGTTCTGGAGTAAGAGCTTTAACTTGAAAAATGTCGTCTGAAGGCTCTAGAAAGTCTGGATCCCCGTCTGGCTGTTGAAGTTCTTTTGACTCCTCACAGGAAAACTCTTTCGCCAACAATTTTAATTCAGTTTTACTAGGTTCAATATTAGTCGCAAAAGACGTATCAAATGGATCAGTTTCCAAAGCTTCCAAGCTTTCTTGAGTAGGCAAAGGTCCTGAAGGTGTCAAAACTTTTACAGATATGTCATTGTTTTCACCATGCAGAAGATCACAGGCTCTCAAATTAACTTTAATATGACCAGGCTGTGGATGCTCCGAATGTCTCCTTTTGTTTTGAACTGAAGTATTTGTTGTAAAATCTTCGTCAGACCGAGTTCTGGTAATAGTATCTTGTACTTTGTCTGTAGTTTCAACTTCTTCGCTAATGTCTTCAGTAATTGATACTTCACGAGTATAATATGGTGTCAATGGTTTTGAAGGTTTTGTTTTAATGTCTAACTCAGAGTTTTCAGTACCGTTGATATTAAAAACTACACTCTTACTGACTATGAGATTTTCAGGTCGAGATGGCCGCCTTTCTGATTTTTTTGGTTCGTCAGCGCGTGGGTCGAAGTCAGGATCACTGGGAACCCTGAAAATAGGAACCGGTGCAGGTTTTGGCTCGATCAGCTCTTGCTCTAATAGTTTTAACTCAACCTTTCCTGGGGCTACGATCTTATCAACTATAGTCGTGTCAAATGGATCAATTTCACCACTATTTATATCAAGAGGATCTAACGGTGAATCACCTAATTGCGTTAAATCAGTAGTACTTCCACCAAGTAAGTCTCGTGCCGGATGATTATCATCTCGTTCAACAATATCGTCCGATGTAATCGATTCTCTCACACCAGAAGGATCAGTTAAATGTATCCGAACAGATGACCTTCTTCTATTATTTAATCTAATTTGCACTTCGTCTGCACGCGGATCAAAATCCTCATCATCCTCTAGTATTACAGCTTCTTGTTTAATATTTTTTAAGTCTGTAGAAGGAACGACTGCGTCTGCAAAACTGGTATCAAAAGGATCGTCTTGATCAATGTAAGGATCTACCACATCAAATTGATCTTCAGCAATACAGTCTGCAAAAACAGTTTCGTTTTTGTCTGCTTCAAATGCTGACCAAGATTCTTGTATCACCGGTTCTATTTTAATTTCACTTTCTTCTATTTTAAGTACTTCTGCTTTTGTTTCCAACGATTCTGCAGCTAGTAAAGTAAATTCGTCTACTTCTTCCTCTTCTGCAGCAACTTCATCTGATTTTGTGACAACACCTAAATCTTCTTCTTCGTTTTTTTTGGTCTGTTGCAGTAAGGTGGTATGTAAAGATATACTCAGATCTATAGGATTAGTTATAGGTATATCCTCATCCACATCCAAGATACTTTTTTCAACAGGTTCAGGCACAGTTACTTTTCCAATAACGGGTTGTTCTGCTTCTACACTTTCAAGTAGCAAATCACCCGGTATTACCCTTTTTGATCGTTTTGTAGTTACAGTCACATTGTCTATTCTCCCCGTAAGAACTTCGACGGCTACTCCAATATCTAATGTTTTTTTACCTTTGGAACTTTTACCTTCCTGACCTTTAATTAAAGCATCAACATGGGAGGTGTCAAAAATGTCATCATCCTGGAAAGCCTCGGGTGAATCAGGAACATACGCAAGTTTCACTTCACCGCGTTCAACTGCATCCACGTAAGACGTGTCAAAAATATCGTCTTGTTCGTCTTCTTCGGACTCGTCGTCAGTCACTCCGTATTCACTACGATCGTCGTCTGCTTCGGCTGCGGCGGCTTGCGCTAGATGCGGAAAGTCAGCTTCTGTGATTTCAACAACCGGCTTTTGTGGTTTTTCTTTTTCAACTTTTTCAACTTTTTTAGCTCCTGCAGGAATACGTTGAAAAAATGAAGTTGATTTAATCCGATCTAAGTCACCTTGAGTTTTTTTAAGTACAGAATCAACTCCCGTTGTCAAATCCTTGAACTTAGACCATTCCTCATTTTCCTTAGACGCTCCTTCCCCGTTTGCTGCTTTTTGTTGCTGATGTTCTCTCCTGTATTTTTCTAGTTCTTCTTCAGTAAATAGTTCTTCTTCTTTACGCTTAGATTTTTTTCCTTTTTTCTTCTTTTTAAGACCTTTTGGTAGCTTTAGCATTATACGACTTTGTCAACTGCTGTTTGCGTTGCTGAAACAAAAATTCTATGTTGTACTAGATGTAAGGGATTCTATTAATGATAACTTCTCCTAAATAATTATGGTGGACTTAGCCAACAAACGGAGGAGCTATTTGAGCCAAGTTTTTCCAGTTGAAGGTCACTTGGCTCAAGACCAACAAATTTATCCTGACAATATTCGTGCATTCGAAAATTGATTGACTAACATGTAATATTTGTAGTATTACTTAGATTAAGTTAATAAAGGAGCCACTTTTTCTTCGGTAGCAACGCCACGACATGCCCCTGGCGGTACGATGACCATAGGCAGTGGTGACCACTTGTTGCCCCTTACCTTACAAGAGCAATTATTTTTAATGCAAATCACTCACAGCCCAAATGTCTAACGATTTTTAACGCTCTTACAAAATATTGGGATAGTTTTTTTCAGGACAATGTTATTATCTATTGGATACAGTTACTTATAATTATTTTTTGATTTTACGGGGAAATGAATTTAAATCGGTTTAAAAGGTGCAGTGAACGTACGAATAATTAGAAGGCAGTGCTAGAGCTAACACATAATTGAGGGTTGAACAGATCAGCGCACGTCTGAGGTATTTTCGACAGGTTTGTAATAATTACACCGAGATTTTTAAATACCTTTTTGTTTCACATAAAAATAATTATTTTAATACATATAATGTATAAGCAAAGTTAGCTTCTGAATTCGTAATAACCCCAAGTCTTACTATTAACAAAGGTTGGTTTTAATGTATATTTTTAGTAAATTTGAAAGTATTACCTACTTCAGCTGATAAAAGTACAGCTTAAGCACATAATATTCTTCCCATTGACTATATATTCTTTACTGCAAGTTGTTCAGCACGTACCTAGTTTCACAATATTATTATATTTTGTAATATATTACAAGTAACTTGAATTCAATCCCATAAATTCCCATGGCGATCCATTATGTAGTTACTAAACTAATATTACTCTTGATTTGAAGACACCCACCCATTTTGTAATCGAACGGCAACGCTTTGGCGTGGTTATTATCTATCGTTAGATATTTTATACTTAGTGGCCTTTGGTAACTTAATCTTTACCCACTGAACCAACTATATAAATATAGTATAGGTAAGTATTTAGTACAATTTTATACCAAAAGGGCGATTTCCGGGCTATTTCAATAATAGAACGATATATTTTAAAGCGCTTCCTCGGAATAGATAAAAGTAACTCGGTTTAGACGTAGAAATATACCTACACCCATTCAATACCTACCCACTAACCGACTGCCCTTAAAAACCCAAAGTAGAGTTAAGGCCCATTCACGAGCTACGCGAGTTCCGCCCCCGCTTTATGTTATTGATCGGGCCGAGTCCCTGCTGCAAGTTCAGACTTGAGCGATTTGCGCTCACTATGCTTGACTAAATACATAAAGAATTACGGTCTGTCGCCTTAAAAGATACAACGATGATTACTATCTACGTTTGAACTGAATATGCGCAACACGATGATGTAAAACATGGCGAACGATGGTTTTCGATCGTCACGAGAGGGTAATGTTGGGTAAAGCGATGGTGAGTCTGTGAACGACCGCCGGCCGGCTGTTCCGTGTGGATGTGGCGACGAGCATGCAGAAGGTGGGAGAACGAGCGAGAGACCGCGGACGGGGATGACGTCGGAGGGGCGAGGCCCCGGACGGCGCCGGCGGCGGACACACACAGCTAGCGAGCACACGTACCGGGACCGCCGCCGCAGCTACCTACAGCTAATCATAATCTAGCGCGCTACGGAGGGAGGGCTTCTATACCTTCATCGCAACACACGGGTAGTCGCGGGCTCGGTATCGGTATGTGCGGTGCGCTCGGGGCGCCTGCTGCTCGGCACTGCCGCTGGCGGCGGCCGGGCGGAGGGGTATCGATCCCGCGGCGGAGCCCTGCGCGCGCACGCGCCCTCCGCCGTCCGCGCCCCCGCCGCGCCGATACAACTTCAAGTGTGACCGCTCACCGATGGCCTGGCTCTGTGGGACACTTGTTACGTAACGTGATGAACGATGCCATCCGTATCTATTGGTACATAAACTATAAATAGATACTTAATGACGAGTCCGTGATATTGATCTCTTAATCGCATGTATTGGCATTTTATTTGCGAATATTTCCTTTGCTACTCCCAACTTACGTGGAGTTGTTAGAGATATGAATCATTATTTTGTATCTATGTTATCCCAGAATACTTAAATCAATAAACACCTAACACCTACTGGCCGATGTAAAAATAAAATGGTTGTTGAATCAGATGAATTCAATTGCGATCCTGCAATCTCTTCTCTAACTCTGGCCCATCCTTATAACTACCTACGCTGATGTTTACTATTTTCAATTTGAGAACAACATCAGAATATTTGCAAACTACTTAATATTCATATTTTGGGCTACGTCAATATGACCTCGTTTCCGTTTAAAACTTGAGCGCCTCCCCTCTCTATCTGCTCCGTCGGGATACTTAGTTATTCAGATTGCATATCTAGGTATAAACCTACTATTGAATCACACTTACTACCCCTACTTAAAACAACTAAGTATTTATTTACATCTGTCAAACACATGACCTTTTGATTTTCTGCCTATCTTTGTTTTATTACGTAGGTACCTAGGTATATCATAACAAATAATATTAACCGACTTCAAAAAACCTTCGTTGTAGGGTTTCGTACCAAAATAGTAAAAAACCCCTGGAACACTATTAATTTGCTTCCGATGTCTGTCTGTCTGTGTGGCCGTCTGTCACACACGGGGCTCTATCTCTTGAACGGAAGTAGGTAGAGTGGTAGACACCTGAATACGTGTTACTGTGGCCCCTATAACAACAAATTATTAAAAAAAAGTCATAATTATAAGCAACCTTAAAAAAGGGGTTGTTGTTTTATCACTTAAACCGTTAGTGATAGACACGTGAAATTTCCATAAAGTAAGTACGTGATGTCATTATTCCCAGGGAGGGCTCCCATACAAGAAACTTAAAGCAATTCTTCGAACTTCGCACTGTATAGGAATAAATTAAAACAAAAAAATGTAGTTTTCAAGAAAATGTTCTAACTGTTAAAAAGCAAAAATTTTTAACAATAAAATATTTTTACAAAAAAATCGAAATTAAACCCCAAGACAAACGAACAAAGAACTACTTCCTAGTGGGCGTAAAAAATAATTTATTCAATCTATCGCACTTCTGATCTTGGATATCAGAAGATAATTTGATTTTTTTAAAAGAAAACCCGAAAATAACCCAACATCTATTTTTAATAGCAAAATCACATTACAAATTTAAATAATTAGAGTCACTGTCTCTCGGAGACAGTCAGTCAGTCAGTCAAGTCAAGTCAAAGACAGTCAAGAGTCAGTGTCTGTACTCTGTAGGATGTGAGAGACACGTCTGTCACATCCGAGCACCCGAGCAAAAGTGAATGAAAAGTGAACTGAAAGTGAGTGAGTCAGCGGGCCGGTCTGCCGCTGCCTCTGCCCTGTAAGGGCCGTAAGGCCCGGCGCCCACTATCGGTAGGCATCGGTGCGGCTCGGTACAGCTCGAGCGCCTTACGCCGGCTTCGAGCGCTTTACATCGGTTCTGGGCGCCCTAAGGCGTCTTAGAGCTGCGTCGGGCGGCTTCACCCGCCTGAGAGCTGCCTCGGCAGTCGTAAGCACACTCAGAATAGTTCGGGCGGCAGAAACATCGCAGATCAGTCGTAAAGTTACATGAAAACAGTTGTGTGTGTGTGTATTTATAATGGTAGATTGGGACTTAGTTCTCATTGTTCATCTTGCTGAAGAAGAAGAAGAAGAGAAACTTGGAGCCTTAAGGCAAAGAAGAAGATTTTGGGTGAATAAGCTTTGGAAGCAAAGATGTACTTTCGGTGAATTTCTCTTGTTTAATGACTTACGATATGACGTTCGCAAATTTTACGACTACTATAGAATGGATTATGAAAACTTCGAAGCCTTGGTTGCTCTGCTCCGTCCTTACATAATGAAAAAACCATCCACTTTCCGTTCATGTATATCTGTTGAAGAAAGATTATCTGTGTGCTTAAGGTAAATAATAATATTTTTTTTTTTACTTAGATTTAATTATTTATTCAGCTTTAATCAACAACACTTTTAATTCTGCTTATTGTCAGCTTGAATGAGCGCTTTTCCATTTTTTTCGATCTATCAAACCATAACGTATTGTCAATTGTAAATATTAGTATTAACTAGTCACAATTGGAGCTGGAAAAACGATCATTATTTTAATTATAGATAATATGCATGTATTATTATAACATTTCACAGGTAAAAATTAAATTTGTACATCTTCTCATAATAATCATATTCACACTTTTAATTATATTAATTGTAGATAATAAGCATATTAGCACAGGTAAAAAAAATCTTTATAGATTCTCATAATCAAATTCACTCCCTTCGAGACCTTCTTCTTCGACTTCATGGTTTCTAGATATGGGTGTAGGTGTATATGTCAGTGGTGACCGTGATCTTGTAGATGTTGATGTTGATGGATAGTTTGCTTGATTAAGAAGAGGAGAATTTGTTGATGTTGATGGTTCATACATATATCCTCTTGCTGTTGACTGTTGTTCCGATAGCATGATCCCTGTAGTTCCCTGATTTGTGTTACTTAAATAGGCTATTTCAGCTTCATTAACAATTCGTAAAACATTTTGTTTTACTTCAGCCTGAATGCGTAATGGTAATGTTTTTAAGGTGACAGCCATGGATTTAAAAAATATATCGACGGGATGCTCCTCTTCATTTTTTTTAGAGTCTATGTATTCTTTTAAAATATCAGCTGTTGTACTTCTTTGTGATTGTGGATGTGATTTTTGTGATCGTGAAAGCGCCTTTTGTGTTTTTCGTTGTGGCATTTGTAATTCTGAATGTGAAGACACTTGTGAATCCGGACGTGATGGAGGAGGTGAATTAGTAAAAGAATCTTGTGTGTCATCCGTAGGTGAATCTAAATTGGATATTTGAGATCTATTTTCTAAAAATGAATTTAAGAATTGGAGTTCCTTTTCAAATTTTATTGGCCGCTGATTTGTTGCTGCATCGCCACTTTTGTATGTTCTATTTTTTAGTGATTTTCTGTAATTGCTTCGGATTTTCGTCCACATCTTTAGACATTCGCCAGCTGAAAAAAAAATTGTGTGTTCTAGATTATCACGGGCGGTTGCTAGTTAAAGAAATAAAAATATTTACGAATGTTGGTAGTTCTGGACAATTAATCCTTAATATGGTAAACGTTATTATATGTATTAGAATATTTATGTATTTAGAAATATACTCATAAGTATGTTTATCAGTTGTCTAGTACCCATAAGAAAGAGGTGGGAGGTCTGTTCCTCGTCAGTGTTCATGTTATATTATTATAATTAATCTTTTTACTTTCAGGTTTCTAATTACAGGATCCAGTTTCAAGACTTTAGCCTTCAATTACCGGATGGGATTTACTACAGTTCGTCGTATAATCCACGAAACCTGCTCAATAATATGGAAAGTTTTGGGTCGTATTGTTCTCCCAAAACCAACAACAGCCCAATGGAAGATAATTGCTAAAGACTTTGAAAGAATATGGAATTTTCCAAACTGTATCGGTGCCATGGATGGCAAACATTTTAGAATACGAGCTCCAAATAAAAGTGGCAGTTTATATTTTAATTATAAGAAATATTTTAGTATCGTTTTACTAGCGGTAGCAGACGCTAAATACAGATTTGTGATTGTTGACGTAGGTGCTTACGGCAAAAATAGCGATGGCGGTATATTACAACATTCAAAATTGGGTTCAAAACTACAAAGTGACACCTTAAATATACCTCCAAATGAATATTTACCAGATACAACTCAAAAATTACCCTATGTTTTTGTTGCCGATGAAGCCTTCCCCCTTACAAATAATATAATGCGACCATACCCTGCGAATCAACTGGTAGATCAAGAAAAAAGAGTTTTTAATTATAGACTTAGTCGAGCAAGGCGTATTGTGGAGAATGCATTTGGCATCCTTCAGTTAAGATTTGAAATATTTCAAAGAAGAATACAAGTCCAAGCTAATTACATCGATAATATTATTTTAGCCTGCACTTGTTTACACAATTACATAATTAACAATAGTACAAGCTCGATGGAGCAAACGAACGTTTTAGAAAATACCATCAGGCATGATAACGAAGTTGGTGATTACGATAACATTGTACAGACAGAGGGGATGGCCATTAGAGATCAATTCAAACAATATTTTAACTCGGAAAATGGCGCAGTTTATTGGCAGAACGACATTATCAATAGATCTTAATAGTACCTACATAATAAAATTGATTCTGAAAATAATAATTACTTACGAGTTTTATTCATCTCCCTGCTTATTTCGCTCCATGCATTCTGTTTAATTTGTTGATCACTATAGTATCGCGATGTTATGTCATACAAACATTCGTGAGCTTGCACAAGAATAATCAACTTTTCTTCTGTCATTCTCAAATAAAACAAACTGAAAATACGATAATAGAGGCGCGTGCGGTGATCGAAATGACTGTTCTGAGACGTGTCTGATTCGAAAATGCCACCCGAGCAACCCGAAGACCGCCTCGGCATCCTTACGGCTGCCTATGCCGCCCGACGCCGCACTCAGACGCCCGATGACGCCCGAAGGCGCCCGAAGGCTCCCGAAGCCGGCGTAAAGCGCTCGAGCTGTACCGAGCCGCACCGATGCCTACCGATAGTGGGCGCCGGGCTTTAAGAGTAACAGAGAGGAGATGCGCGCCATCTGTTGAGGGTTGCTATTATCACTCAAATAAAGTTTCACGTCGAATGTTAATTCACCAATGAAACAAGGAAACGATACGTCGGCAGCATGTTTTTAATAATTTAATAGGTGTTATTAAGGATAATTATTATAATTACATTATATTATGCCCCTATAACTTTTTCTTATTTTAAGTAACTATATAAAACCGGTAACAGTCATGTCACTTTTCTATTACGGACATTGAACATAGAAAAGTATGAAAAATAATGAAGCGCCAATGGCTTTCTTTCATATTTTCAATAATTTAATCCATAATTACCACATTAGTGTAAGTTTAAACTTCCCGCATTCCGCTAGAAATCAGTGCAGAGCCTACTAGCATCGCAAGTTGCCAGATTCAACAGAATTTACCGGCGTTCTTGCCTGGAATCGCTGGTCACCATTGAAAAACGTGGAAGCGGGCAGCTATGGGCATCTTAAGATTCGTGTTTAGTAGGTTACATATACCCTAAGCACAGGTGTTTTGTCAAGCGGATTCGGTTTTTCAACCTAGAACCTAGGCATTTCGAATACCGCATCAGTCATTAAGTGTTGGGTCAATTCCATTACTTCCATTAGTATTTATTTCAATGGTCAATTCGCATTTTTCGGGTGCATAATCCACTATTTACTCACCCCCCTCCCCCAAATAATTTCACTATAATTATGAACATAATTAAAAGAGTTATAAAAACTTAAAGGACGACTACACCGGTTTAATATAAAGTGCCATAGATATCATTCTTCCTAATAGGTATTCATATTTAAATAAAATACAGTATTTAATTTTAATAAAACATATTAGTTAGATTCAAATAATATCGAAGAGTACAAATCGATATCGATGCGCTTTGATACACTAAAATAGCGATTATTACCACATCTAGTAAATTGAATAGGTACTTCCAACTCTATGCACTGTCAGTGTCTAAATTGACGTTACCATGAATGACGTTCCAAGTCGGCCATAGTTGTACATAAATCACTTATTTACTGCTTTCGCCAGGGCTAGAGAAATTGATGTATCAACATTGTAGTATTTTAAAATAAAAACGCCACCTTATAATAATTATATTCTCTATTCTCGGTCTTTTTTTCTGAGGCTGAGAATCACAGAGTAACTTATACCTATGGAAATGAGATTCTATACTTAATAAACATAGAAGCTCAACCTTGCTTAGGTCATCTGCACACACTCGGCGAACATCACGATGAAACAATCATCTCGCTTGCATCGTCCGTCGTTCGCCATCTCTTCAACGGAAACCCATTTTTTACGCAACAATTTCTAGGTCTGAGATGAATGATATGCAATTACGTATTTATACTGTTGCGAGTGTGCATAAGGTGTACTATAACTATAAATTTTCAAAGCCCTGATGTTCGCCGAAAGTGTACAGATGACATTACATTTAAAGAAACGGGAACTTTTGATATTATTATTTTAATTTATCGTAATATTAAACCACTTTTACAACCTTTGATTGTCCTGAATAAAATGTTATGATTTTTTGTACCATTGTTTAAATTACATTTATTTATTACATATTTTGTAAGTCATAAACAAAAACACCACTCACACACCTTTAACAAACACTAATTACACGTTATTTAATAATTATTTAGCACTACGGAAAACGGACAAATGTTCTGTTCTGTGTTTACTACAGAATAATGTGTGGTGTTTGTGTAACAAAATCTCTCCCTTTACTTTACTGTGTCAACTGCGTGGTAAGAAGGTACCTTAGTATCTTATATCTGGTAAGAACGAACGCAGGAACGTGAAGGAATATATTAGTTATTCTTATTCATTATGTATATCACGTTTCTATACTGTAATTATTCTAAGGTATATCATTATAATTTTATTCTATTCCAGTCCATTATTTTATGGATAAATTATCTCTATGTCGGTGATGATGGTAAATCGAAGGTACAGATTAGTCTATGATACGCGTGAATCGATGGTATTGGTTGTCTATGGTTCGTGAAGATCGCGAGGTCTGTCAAGTTGTAATCTGTTGTGGAACGTCAAGCTGACAGTAGTGACAGCTTGGCGAGGTGACGTCATGCTCTGGGGTGAAGTGTCAAGATTTGGCACTTGTAGTCTTGTACAGAACGATTGCAGAAATCGCGGGAAAAGGATTGAGGGCTTGAAGGCTCGGGAAAAATACCAAAAACAGAGCTTGTATGTCAACTCGTCGGCATTTCATAACAGAAGGGCTGTTTGCGTGATTATTGTGACCTGCGAGACACTCCTGATTCGTTATCAGGCGTGGGATAAAAGCCCATACCCACAAATTCCACAAACGCTACGCAGTGTTTGAACTTGAAGTGCCTACCTGACAAAAGTGATTTATTGGCTCAGTTCGGTGTGAATAAGTTTTCCGGGAATAATTCCGGTTCACGAGCTAAAAGGGAAGAATTCCGGCGAGTTTGGTATCCAGGAAATTTACAGTTGAAGATTCCAATTCGACTACGTCATAATGATCGATCACGTTCAACTTGATGATAGCTTGTGCTAGCAAGTGAGCCAAGTGGCAGTGCATCCAAAAGTGCCTACTCACGTACTCACAGCACAGATACATGCTGAAGGATTTATCAGGTATCTCTGTATTGTCTTTGTTTTTATGTTTAGGTATTTGAATACCTATATCGAGGTTTGGTTAAGACAGAATAGTCAGTACCTCAGTAAGTATAATATTGCGTCCGGAACCAACATTAAATTGAATTGCAATTTTAAAAAGAAAAGATTGTTATTGAGGTATGACAACAGGGTAAAGTACTTTTAGCAGGAAGTCATGATGAATATAGTTCTTTGATATTATGATAACTATCACTATTGTATGTCATTTTGCAGCAATATGTAATGTATTGACTTACCTTATGTGTGTTATGTTAAAGTGTAAGGTAAAGTGCTTAATTATCGGAACTTAAAGAAATATTTGGTTTAAAAACAAAGTTTGTGAATATCAGTTCAATTTAATTAATCTGTTCACTATTGACGACCCCATAGCTTAATTGATGGTGGCCCTGCGTGCGAAGCGGGGGGTCCCGGGTTCGATTCCCGGCCGGGGCAGATGTTTTCTGTGTTGTGACAGATAAATGGTGTTCTCGGGACATGGGTGTTAGTGATGTGTGGTCCATGCTACCAGCGACATGGGGAGTCTTAGTGCGGGGTTTTGTGTGTGTATTTATATTGTGATGTGATATGTTCCAGCATATTGACCAGCAAAAGTGGAGATGGACTGGGCTCATGATGCGCTACAGAAAAGGAAAATGGTATAAGGCGGTTACGGATTGGTATCCTAGGGATGGAAAGAGAAGCTGTGGTAGACAGCACATTAGATGGGAGGATGAGATCAGGTTGACTACTGGCCCAAGATGGAGATGAGTGACTCAGGATAGAACACAGTGGAAACTGCTAGAGGAGGCCTATGCCGGGGGGCGTACTGGGATTGGTGACATCCTATAAGACGTGATGCTGGCGGGTATTCCGTCCCTGATCTCAGAATAAAGGGCTTATTGTTGTTGTTTTTATTGTGTGTGTTTAGTATAGTATCGCCTATTAGTTATTAAGTATATTATTACGTTACTTATTTGGTTATATTTAAAATTTTGGTTATTTTACTCAGCGCCTGATGCATCTTAATGGCATCTTTATGTTTACGCGTCGCATCGTACTCGGCGAACAATTAGCATTAAGTACCGTTTATGTTCTTACCGACATTAATGAATATTACATTACAACTCTTTACCGTGAACTGTGTGGTGGTTTTATTTTGCCTTGACGAAGATTTTAATTGCTATAATACCTAAACTACAGCGGCAACATTGGTCACTTCGGCTGGATTATTTACGAATAATTTGTGGTGATAAATTATTCGCGTGTTGGATTAATAAATCTGGAAGTTAAAGTTTAACTAGAGGTCATTGGAAGGTTAACCGCGTGGATGGAAGAAGATAAATTTGAAGAAAAGGCCAAAAAGTTGAACTTATTATGGTACTAGTGTTCCATTGATTTCCACCCAACACTCTGTTATGGTATTATAAGTATTTTGTAAGTATAAAAGCTTCGATTGTGAACAAGGTTGGTGAATACTTACTTTGATTACTTTTAACTATTAGTCATGATCAGTTAATTTATTGTAAAAGTTAGAAGTGATTAGTAATTAATAATTTAGTTAGTTACTTTCAAGTAAATATTGCCTTTAATAATTATCTACACAGTTTCTTTAATTAATTTGTAAAGATTGTTAAGTTAGCATTCAAATCATAATTTATTCAATTTCTTAATAACATTGTGTAAAAATAGTTCAAGTAAGTGTTAAAATCATAATTAGATTATTAAAGTTTGGTCATAAATTGAAATTACATTGTTGTTTCTAATTTTTATTATTCGTACTTAAGTATTACAGTACATAGGAACATCATTGTTAAACACACATTAAGACGTTTTTATAAACTAGCTATTATTACATCAATTCCAGGTTGATTACATACCAGCCTCGCAAGATGACGCAAGAGGTAAAACTTATTCGTCAACGTGCAGCCTACAAGGGACAATTAACGTCATTTTCAAGTTACATCGATGACTTGGATGCTGCTTCTCTAAACACCTTCGAAGTTGACGAGTTGCAGTTACGTATCGCGCGGATGGAAAAAATGTTTGATCGTTTTGAAGAGGTACAGTTGTCTTTAGAGTGCCTAGTAGATGAGGCTGAATCTCACCTACTAGAGCGTAGGGAATTTGAAAAATTATATTATAAATTACTTTCACAAGCACGTAAAATTCTCAATGATTGTAGGAGGGCCGAGAGTGTTGCGACTGAGGTAAGTGTACGTCGCTCGTGCGCCCACAACAACATTAAGTTGCCTACCATTCAATTGCCAAAATTTAGCGGCTCCTACGACAACTGGTTGGAGTTTCATGACACCTTTTCCAGCCTCATTCACGATAATGACGATATAGACAATATTAATAAATTCCATTATTTGAGGGCTTCGTTGGAGGGATCTGCTGCGGTAGTTATTCAATCCATTGAGTTCTCATCTGCCAACTATTCATTAGCCTGGCAGATACTATGCGATCGCTATGAAAACAAAAGACTGTTAATTCACAATCACGTCTCTGCTATATTTAATTTAGATGTCATCACAAGAGAGTCGTCAGCTAATTTAAAACGCCTTTTAGATCAAACTAATAAACACTTACGAGCTTTAGAATCCCTAGGAGAACCAACTAAACACTGGGACACGCTTCTCATTTATATAATTACACACAAACTTGACAGCAAGACATATCGGGAATGGGAGCAGTCTATAAAGCAAGATAGAAAAATAACATTTAACATATTTCTGTCATTTATTAAAAATAGGGCTGACTTATTAGAAACCATAGAATTGTCTACATCTTCAAATAAAAGTCATAATAATTTATGTTCACCTAACATCAACAAGTCTACCAATAAGATAAAAACTTTGGTTTCTGTTTCTGATAATAATTGCAGTAATAAAAATAGTTCATTTTCTAAACGTTGTCCTAAGTGTAATAATGATCATAAATTAATTAATTGCCCTCATTTCTTATCGCTCACTAATGAATCGCGACTAAAATTACTGCCCGAGTACAAGGTGTGTTTTAACTGCTTACAGTCCGGACATTACGCTAATAATTGCAAGAAGCCAGGCTGCAAGGTTTGTCGGCGTAAACACAATACACTGGTGCATGTCTTGGATCGTAATAACAAACCGGTTTCTGCGATTAAGGGTGCGACACATCATAACTCGGATAATAACAACATCATGCATCCCATTGCGCATACGCAGCTACCGACACAGCAGCCGCCCGAGTTGAGTGCTCGCTTATCACTGTCGGCAAGTGTCGCTGCGCTGCCGCACACTCAAAACGGAGATGTGTTATTGTCCACTGCGTTAATTAAAGTATTCGGTAAGAACGGTAAACAACATGTCGCTCGTGCGTTGTTAGACAGCGGTAGTACGACGTGTTTAATGACCGAGGCACTGCATGAGAAACTAGGGCTGCCTATTATTAGGATAAATAACTCCATTTTAGGGATCAATAATATTACGTCACAAATTAATAAATCATGTCGCTTACAAATAAAATCGTTAGACGACAGTTATTCGACGAATATACATTGTTTTATTTTGCCTTCAATTACCAATAATACACCATGCAAACAGATAGATTTGTCTGTTATAAACATTCCGTCTGATATGTGTCTTGCGGATCCACACTTTCATATGCCGGCCGCTATCGATATATTGATCGGCGCGGACATATTTTGGGACATTTTAGGTACTCAAAGGCTTACGTTAGGAGACGGACTACCGATACTCTGTGATACGAAACTGGGTTGGCTCGTATCAGGTCCCATTAAAGGTGGCCATGTATCATCGTCTCAAGCCTTGTGTAACTTTGCGAAGTTAAATGTCCAGTGTGATGAGGATGTTCATGACATTCAAAACCAATTAACAAAATTTTGGCAGCTCGAGGAGGTAAGTACAGACTTTGAGTACTCTCCGGAGGAAAGGGCTTGTGAAAACCATTTTATAAAAAACACCACTCGCTTAGATAACGGTCGATTTTGTGTTAGAATCCCACTCAAGCAGTCACCTGAGTTACTAGGGGATTCTTTGTCACGAGCGAAGCAGTGTTTTCTTTCCCTAGAGAGAAAACTTAACGCAAAGCCTAAACTCTTGGAGATGTACAAGGATTTCATGTTGGAATATGAATCCTTAGGTCATATGACTCAATGTCATAGCATTATTTCAAACCCTAATGTGCATTACATTCCTCATCACGGGGTTTTACGTGAATGTAGTTCCACTACAAAGCTGCGAGTAGTTTTTAACGCAAGCAGTCCTACTACCACTGGCGTTTCGTTCAACCAAATCCAAATGGTTGGGCCAGTGGTGCAAGACGACTTGCTATCCATTCTGCTGCGGTTCAGACAACACAAATATGTTATCGCAGCAGACGTGGAGAAAATGTATCGTCAGGTGTACGTTCATCCAGATGATCGAAAACTACAACAAATTATCTGGCGCCATAGTCCGTCGGATCCTCTTAAAGCTTACCAGCTTAACACCGTCACTTACGGTACGGCAAGCGCTCCGTATCTAGCAACAAGATGCATGAAGCAGCTAGGACTGGAGGCTTCCGACAAGAAAGTTGCCGATGCTATTATCCATGACTGTTATGTTGACGATTTGTTAACTGGTGGGGACGACTTAGAAGAAGTCATTAATTTACGTGACGGGGTCACTTCCACATTAGCTTCTGCTCAAATGAATTTGAGAAAGTGGAAGTCTAACGAGCCTCGGGTACTTCCTAAGCCTGAATCTCCACAGTCATCAGTGAATTTAAACATCGGCACTTCCGAGCCTAGTAAAACGTTAGGACTTGGGTGGTTACCAAATTCTGATCAGTTGTGTTTTCCAAGTGGCTTGGTTGCCGGTGGAAACACTAAACGCGATATTTTGTCAGTAATCGCACAGATTTTTGACCCGCTTGGTTTGCTAGCTCCTTGTGTTATTGTTATGAAGATGTTGCTTCAACAACTTTGGTTGGAAAAGTTGTCCTGGGATGAACAACTACCACCTGAAATAAATAAATTGTGGGTTGAGATAGTCGTAAATCTACCTTGTTTAAATGATATTTATGCCCCGCGGCGTGTTATTTGCGACTCACCGAAATCCGTTGAATTCCATATTTTTTCTGACGCATCTGAACGTGCGTATGGCGCATGTCTATATGTTCGTAGTGTCAACGATGATGGTGAGGTGGTAGTGCGCCTGCTACTTGCTAAGAGTCGTGTAACTCCACTTAGGTTAACCACTATACCGAGACTCGAATTGTGTAGCGCGTTAATAGGTACCCGTCTTTATAAAAAGGCTATCGCCTCATTACGGCTGGAGAATGTTCGCACTGTATTCTGGACGGATTCTACTATTGTCTTAGGGTGGTTGAGAACGTTGCCTAGTAAGTTGCAACCCTTTGTTCGTAACAGGGTGGCAGACATTTTAGACAAGACATCTAACTGTCAGTGGAGGCACGTAGGTACCAAAGACAATCCTGCAGATTACATTTCCCGCGGAGTAGATATAAAATCTATAGCGACTTTAAACAAGTGGTGGTCAGGTCCATCTTTTCTTTATGAGGACGCCTCACTATGGCCATCGAATCATTTATCTATTAATAACGACACCTTACCAGAATTGAAGTCTAGTAATATTTCTTTATATAGTGATATAGCTAATAATAAAATTTATAATAATGAATTCATTGATTTTAATAGATTTTCAAATTTCTTAAGGCTCAATCGTACTGTGGCATTTATATTAAGGTTTATTAAACGTTGTAGAAAGCAGTCCTGTTCTGGTCCTCTGTGTACCGACGAACTGCAATCTGCATTAAATGTAATTATCAGGCAATCACAATACGAAACTTTTCCTGAGTATAAACTACTCATTAATAATAAAGAATTACCTAAGAAAAGTCCTTTATTGAAATTTAATGTTTTCCTGGATGACAATAAAATAATGCGTGTGGGAGGCCGTTTGTCTAATTCTGACTATTTATATGAAAAGAAACATCCAATTTTATTACAGTCCACTCATAAGTTCACTAAATTATTATTTGATTATGAACACCGACGGTTACTGCACGCCGGGCCACAATTATTATTGTCTTCCATTAGAGAAACGTATTGGCCGATCAGAGGTCGCAATTTAGCAAGGCATTGCTGTCGACTTTGCATCAAGTGTTGCCGAATGAAAGGGCAAACTGTATCACCTATTATGGGTAACTTGCCGCAGCATCGCCTTCTAGCAGGTTTTCCTTTCCAAAATATCGGGTTAGACTATGCAGGCCCTATTCAGTCTGCTTCCCGCCAAGGTCGTGGGTGTAAATTAGTTAAAGTCTATATCGCCATTTTTGTGTGCTTCGCAACAAAGGCCATTCATTTGGAATTGGTAGGCGACTTAACGAGTAACACCTTCTTAATGGCATTGCGTAGATTTATATCACGCAGAGGAAAACCTACAAACATTTATTCCGACAACGGTACCTCATTCGTTGGCGCGTATAACGATATTTCCAAATTTTTAAAGAACAACTGCGATTCGTTAACTGAAGTTATGGCTAATGACGGTATTAAATTTCATTTTATACCAGCATATTCTCCTCATTTTGCTGGTCTTGCGGAGGCTGGTGTGAAGTCAACAAAGTATCATTTAGTTAGAGTGTTGGGCAATTGTCATTTAACGTACGAGGAACTTTCCACAACGCTAGTTCAAATCGAGGCCATATTGAACTCCCGGCCACTAACGCCTCTCTCTTCAGACCCTGAAGATTTGATGCCCTTGACTCCTGGACATTTTATAATTGGACGTCCATTGACCTCTCTGCCTGCACCGGACTATCTCGACCGCTCCACAAGCATGTTGACCAGGTTCCAGCGTATTGAACAGTTACGCCAGCACTTTTGGATCCGGTGGAGCAAGGAGTATGTGTCAGAACTCCAAGTACGCACGAAATGGCGCTCCAGCAAAGGTGCAACATTGAAGCTAAATGCTTTAGTTCTTCTAAAAGAAGAAAATGTGCCACCATTGAAGTGGAAGTTGGGTCGGATCATTGCGGTGTACCCGGGCACGGATGGCATCACCAGGGTTGCGGATGTGAAGACTTCGAATGGTGTACTTCGGAGATCATTTAGCAAGATTTGTCCCCTACCTGAAATTGATGATTTGGGTTGAAAGCGAGGCTTTCAACGCCCGGGGGCATGTTTAGTATAGTATCGCCTATTAGTTATTAAGTATATTATTACGTTACTTATTTTATCATTTTTAAAATTTTGGTTATTTTACTCAGCGCCTGATGCATCTTAATGGCATCTTTATGTTTACGCGTCGCATCGTACTCGGCGAACAATTAGCATTAAGTACCGTTTATGTTCTTACCGACATTAATGAATATTACATTACAACTCTTTACCGTGAACTGTGTGGTGGTTTTATTTTGCCTTGACGAAGATTTTAATTGCTATAATACCTAAACTACAGCGGCAACAGTGTGTGTTATCCTTTAATGTTTAATGTTGATTGTACTGAACCAGGTACTTTTGAGTTGTTATGCACAAAGTAGATGTTGGTTTGATATTATTAACAGAATGATACAAAATTAATAATGACAAAATCAGAGTTGACGACGTGATGAATATTGTTGATATAAGGTATTGAAAAATACAAAGTAATAGTTTTATGGGAGTAAAACTTATTGGTTCTTGATAACATTGTAGTTAAGAAGTAAGTACCAGGAGTTTAATAAAATTAAACTTGAAGCTAAGTACATACAAAGAATAAGCTGTTGAGGTACCTGTGTAATCTGTGGTTTTATCACACAGGGATTACTGATGATGTAGGTGGCAGATAAATATGATGGTATTAGCTTTACTTGCTATTACTAACTGCTAGGTTAATACAATCTATAAGATGGGAATATAATTGTAATTGTGTCATATGATTATGATATGGGTTAGTAAATTAGTATCATTAATGATGATTAATTAACCATACTGAATTCATGGTAAACCTGTGTTATTGTTATGTGCCTGTTTTTGGTGCATTTTTGGCATTTTGACACCTAGAATGAAAAGGGAGACCCAAGCGTATAATTATTTAGAAAAAGGGTTTAGTAATTAATCTGTGTTCATGTCACTAATTGTTATGGTGAAACATACTTACACTGAGGTACTTATTATTGGTATTCATAAATAGCTTGATGAGTGGAGTATTGGAGTATTGAATATTGGATGATGGAGGAGTATTATTATTATTCTTAATGTATAACCAGCTTGGCACTGATTTGAATATTAGTCAATATCTATTTTAACTAAGTATACACCTGTTCAGGAATAATGAATTGCAATTGACACTACCTATGGATTATGATGTGTTATAGTTATGCAGTGTTTATTTAATAATAGTTCTTTTGTATTGAAAAGATTATTAAAATTTAGCAAACATGTGAACGAAACGTTTTGAAATGATTATTTGATCATTGTTGTTATTGTACAATGCATAGCCCTTAAACAACACTTGAGAGAGGTGTTTAGTAATTCTGTTTTTAGAGGGTGTTAGGGAACTAAGAGTTAGTGTGTTAACTAGTGAGTAAGCTATAAGTTGGCTATGTTTATATCAGGATAGACGATACATGTAAGCTACCAATAATCTTTTACTGGTCAGAAGTATTATCATATCAGATAGAGATGTTCTGTACAGGTCAGATAGTTGAATGTTCGGATTGAGTTCATCAGCTTAATTAACGTGAGTAATCTAGTTATTGGATGGAAATTACTGGCATTGAGTAATTGGATGGTAATTACTGGCTGTTCTTGTATCTTGTACTGCGTAAGTACTAAGATTGATGTAACGGGACTGTTATTGTACCGCATGAGTACTACGAGTGTTGTAACGGGATAGATGTTATCAGACAGATTAGCCTTGTGGCCAATTGTTATAATTATGGTCTTACCAGAGGGAGGCGAGAAGAATAGACGATTTGTGGTGGTATAGATGTCACATGGATAGTCTTGTATCAGACTATGTAACTATTAAACTACTACGGAGACTAGGTAACTAGACAGAAGTTACCAGAGTGAACTGTGGGGCAATGGATGACACATGTTAGGTCCTTTACTGTAGTTATTAAGACTTTTGGTAACTGTTAAGTCGGGGTGTCACAAATAAGAGCTATGTATATGGAGCTAGGTAAATGAGTTGAACTCTGGTTTTTGTAAGAATATTTCAAGATATGTTTATGTGGGTGTTGTTTCAAAAGCTGTATTATTTTTATTTTGAGATGGACTACTTACTTTGTTTTGGTTTAAGAAAAGATACCTTGTGTTGATGAAAAGTACCTAATTTAATTTAATGAAAAGACAATTGTTTAGGTTTTAGAATCTAAAAGCTATGACAGTGTTATGACATGGGGTCCTTCAAGAAGTGGGTCTTTGGCTTCCTTCGTGGCTGGCAACGCGTTGGTGACGCCCCTGGTGTTACCAATGTCCATGGGCAACGGTGATCATGGTGACCCGTCCGCTCGTTTGCCTGCTTAGGCCAAAAAAAAGGGAGCCCTATTGTGGTCAAAAACTCTTTTAAAGCGAAGTTGCTTTGAGAACAATCTAGTTGTTTTGGTAAAAAAAAAAGGGTAACTTGTCATGAACAAAAGCTAACTTTTTATGTGAAATAAAATTGAATTGGAAAATGTTAAATTATTGTAAGAAAAGTCAATTTGTTATGAGAAATCCTAGCTTTTCATAAGAAAAACCAACTTGTTTGAGACGAGCTAACTTATTTTGTGAAAAATTAAGTTGTTTTGAGAAAAGTTAATTTAATTTTGGTTACAAGAGTTCAGAGTGACAAGTAAGTTGTTTGGAGATAATCTATAGTGACCAATTAATTTAATTGAGTACAAGCCATTAAGTTTTGAATTGGTGTACCTAAATTAAAAGTTATGTGAGAAATTGCACAAGGTAATTTGATATGAGCAGTACCTATTGTTTAACCAGTATGTTTGTTTGACCTTATAACTCTTAATAACCTAGTTGGGTTTGATGAAGGATTTTGTTAGCCGTGATTTTGATGATGAAAGTGCCGATTCAACAATAACAACTTGACCTTCAGTCAAGTTGTTATTGTTGAATCGATGTAACATTGAGTAGGTAACGAGGTAAATAAAGGCAGATGGGCCTAGTGATCAACACAGTGCTCAGTTGATGGGAAAGGTCCCTTGTGATTGTGCTTGCCTAAGGCACTGATGTTATAGCTGGATAGAGGCTATGTTTTGTGAGCAAAGTGGTGATGATGTGTTGTTACCGGTATGAGGTAACAATGACCAGGTCGGACAGACTAGATTTTTGAGATTGCCTTTATTGGTCAGAAAGGGCCGAGCTTGGAGAGAAACAACAAAACACCAACTGGTGTTTTGTTGTTACCGGTATGAGGTGACTCGAATGTCAAATAAGTGTTGCCGCTGGTAGAGTGTTCTTGAGGATGGATCAAGGAGACATCTAACCGAATGGAGTTTTGGCAATTGATTGAATTGATAAGAAAATTGCGGACAGAGCAATTGTGATGGAAGTACATACATGAAGTCACACAAGAGACGTGTGACAGGCCAGAGATGGCCGTGTCGGTGATGATGGTAAATCGAAGGTACAGATTAGTCTATGATACGCGTGAATCGATGGTATTGGTTGTCTATGGTTCGTGAAGATCGCGAGGTCTGTCAAGTTGTAATCTGTTGTGGAACGTCAAGCTGACAGTAGTGACAGCTTGGCGAGGTGACGTCATGCTCTGGGGTGAAGTGTCAAGATTTGGCACTTGTAGTCTTGTACAGAACGATTGCAGAAATCGCGGGAAAAGGATTGAGGGCTTGAAGGCTCGGGAAAAATACCAAAAACAGAGCTTGTATGTCAACTCGTCGGCATTTCATAACAGAAGGGCTGTTTGCGTGATTATTGTGACCTGCGAGACACTCCTGATTCGTTATCTATCTTATTTTCAAAATATAAGATAGTTAAACTTGAAATAAATAGTTACTTACAGTTATAAAGTTTACAAAACCATTATTATATTAGTTGCAAATTTGCAATCAAATGACATTAAAAACGAATTTTAAATAATTATCTACTTAATGTACTAATTTATTCTTAGGGCGTAGAATGCAAAATAAAACAACAAAAAACGGAACGTAGCAAAAAAACATGATACGATACAACGCCATTTATTCACCTAGCGGCAGACATATGGCACTAATTTGTCAAAATAGGTTATTAGCCAACTAAATTAAAAGGTCACACTTGCAACTCGAATTACTCGGACTTCTCTTTCGCACTTGAGTCAAATCCAGTGCATAGAAACACATCCATTCTTTAGCAAAGAGCACATTCAAAAATCATCATATCATTACCGCGAGGCTACGTCGCTAATCTGTGTGTGTCGTTTCCAAAGGCGGAAAAACGTTGAATTCCGTGTATTATTACGATCCAAAAGTGAAAAATGATCGGTATTAACGGCGACAGTGCGATTCAGCATAGGTGAAACACGCACTATACGTCGCAGGTAGAAACGTGGTGGTGGTGTGGCGGACGGTGCGACTGTGGTGATTTGTTATCAAACAGGTCGTAAGCGTGAGGGCCATGGCGGAGGCGGCGCCGGGCAACATCGTGAAGGAGGGCTGGCTGCTGAAGCGTGGGGAGCACATCCGCAACTGGCGCGACCGCTACTTCATCCTGTTCGACAATGGAGATCTGGTGGGGTTCAAGGCGCAGCCCGAGCGCAACAACTACCGTGACCCGCTCAACAAGTTCACCGTGCGCGACTGCCAGATCATGGCCGTGGACAAGCCACGGCCCTACGTGTTCACCATCCGTGGCCTCCAGTGGACCACCGTCATAGAACGCAATTTCGCCGTCTACACCGAGAAAGAGCGGTGAGTCACCTTCGCTAAGGGCATCACGCCCATTGCATTACTTCCCCACACAAACAAACACCGTTCAGTTCCCACCGTTCAGTAAACATGTCATTATTAGGTCACTCGTTTGTTTACATTTTAATTTCGTAACTCATAATCCAGGGTGTTCAATCAAATTGTTATATTTTTGTTAATTTTATTTATGTAGACATATTGTTGACAAATAGTATAAATATGTTATCAGTCACTTTTACATTCTTATATTGTTTACAGGACTAAAATTTCATATTTTGTCCTTTACACTATTCCTTTCACTGTCCAATTTTAGATTTAGGTTACCTCAGTAGGTTACAAACAAGTTCACTTAGTGCTATAAGTTTGTCTGAGTGTTTATGTGTCAAAGATAAGGGTTCCCACTTGTTTTTCTGTTATGGATACCACATACACTGTATAATATGAAGTTTGTTATTGAAAATCATATAGCTCTGTGTTATGGGTAAGTACATTATATTTTTCCGAACAGTGCATTCACATTGTGTGGGGTTTGTTGGTTTACAATGTTGCTGAATACCTGTCTGTAGTTTGCAGTGCCACAAGCACAGAGAGTGGAAGGTTGATTTTGCCCTTCTAAAACCTCTATAAGTGAGAAACAGAACCTGTATAAGTGACAGTCGTTTTTCATGCGTGAAGCTCTTTAAGTGAAATTGCTACTTGCCTATATCTCTACAGCTCTCGTAGCGACAGTTTACTTTTGCTATTTCATGACTCATTCTTAAATTTCAAGGAACTTTTTTTATTTGAATGACCAAATGTGCGCCTGTTTATTGTTTTCTATAGTTCTAGGGACTCACAAATGCCAAGTAAGTCTTAATTATTTTATTATTGTTCGTGGAACTCACATTCTATACAGAAAGCCAAATGTGCGGCACCGACTTGTTTGTCAACCTTATTAAAGTCGGTTCATAAAAGTGGTTGTGAAGTTGCGAAGAAAGGTCTTGTACTATGTCCTAATGTCTAAACAAAACTCAACATTTTCTTTAAATGATAAACTTAAAATTGTAATTGCAGTTCATCAAACCATATTTAATAAAATTTATGAACTTGAAAAACATACACAAAATATAAAAACAGTATCGCAAAACAAATTAACAGATTTTTTCAAGTAGGTAAATGTTTTTATAAGATTATGTAGATTGAACATTAATTATATGTATTTAGCTATTATTTCAATAAATATTTAATGATGTAATATATTTTGTTTCTAATTACGACATATTTACCGTATTTTTTTTCCCTTTTATTTATAGACCTCAATAAGTGTGACCTGTAATGTAACTCTGTAAGCTAGAAACTCGGGTTAGTGAGAAACCTCTATAAGAGAAAAACAGATTGCGGTCCCTTGAGCTCTCACTTATCCATGTTTGACTGTAAATTATTTACGTTGGGCATTTAATGTACCTACATAAAATATGGTCTTTACGGCTTGATTTTTTCCGACGTTCTCAACTGTTATATAAAATGCTCGTGTCACAATGTTAGTTACCATACTCCTCCGAAACGGCTCGATTGATTTTTATGAAAGATCTGAGAATCGACCAACATCTATTTTTATACCCCTAAATGTTGTGTTGTCCACCCTAATGGTTTTTTAAATTTTTGGGACAATTTTTTTTATGGTTATCTTTTTATGGTGTGGCATAAAAAGATACACATGATCCCAAATTTTCACTTCCCTACCCCCCTCAAATTTAAATCGCGCTCTTTGTATTTTTGTATGAAAAATGTATATGGCGGAACAACGTTCGCGGGGTCAGCTAGTCATCATATATATTTCAACCAATTTACACAAAACTTTAATATATTATACATATAAACCTTCTTGAATCATTTTATCTATTAAAAAACCGCATCAAAGTCCGTTGCGTACTTTCAAAGAACTAAGCATACATAGGGACAGACAGTTTTTTTATACTATGTTAAGTAGATGGTTTTATTGATTGACTGATCTAAATTAAAAATCCTTATTGATCGATTTAAAACAACAACATGATAATTTGTGAAAAATGTGGCATGTAAAAATTGTCTAGGTAAGTAGAATGCCTTTCTAGAATGTTGTAACTTTGACCCAGTTTGCCCCAATCATTGTTTGTTTTCCGTCTCTTGCTGAGTGAATAACAAACTTGTTGGGGTTTCCCCAAACACACTGTTCAAACATTCCTCACTATACTCGTTTGCGTTATTTTATTTTGTTATCAATGCAAACCGTCTAAATATGCATATCAGACATCCTGTTATTCATTTTCTTATTTTTATGAAATCTATTTTTATTAAAAATTCATTATAGCCATTCAATTGATTAGGTCTTTAACTACAAGACCAATGACATTGAAAACATTTTTTTAGAAAATAACATTTATTATTTATTTCAGACACTTATAACTGGCATAACAGGTCTCCTGAATGTGCTAGTTAGTAGTTACATTAATAATATTTAAGAAAATTCATTTATATTTACTATTGCAGAATCTAATTTAACTTAATGAATTAAAATAAAAAATTCAGTCAGATTTAAAAACTCAGACAAAGTCATTGATAAATTATATCATTGATAAATACATGTTTAGCTAAGCACCATTGTTATTGAAGCACTATTTCATGAGAAGTCCCTTTGATTAATTTTGCTAGTTGAAACGTTTTTTAACTGACCTCAAAAAGAAGGTAATAATAGATAGGTAATAGTTTCATCCAATAATATTGGATCTGCAAAAACATAATGATAATAATCTGTAGTCTTCCATATACACACAACACATATAATACAAAATTTAATTTGTGTTCCTATTTAATTACATGAGTATGTTGGTCCATAGATTTCTCCGAAGTTAGTGATAACATTTTGACCATTCTTTTTTTATTGACTTACAATTACTTTGCCTTAAGAAATTTAATCAAAATCAGTTCATCAGTTTTTAAACTTTGGACAAAAAGGTCGGTACCAGTAGAATAGTCCTTAAACAAAACCGCACCGACCTATACAACAATTATTGTAGGACACTGATTTATTATATCATAATTTTAATAATGTTACTTTTTCAAGTCGATAGTATTATTTTTATTTTTTTTATAGCCGGAATTGCTTATTTTCTTAACAAGTAGTTGTTTATGTTCGGATAAACGTGATCTCGGTGGGAGCGAGGTTTGGGGAGTGCGAAGTGCAATACCGCGGGGCGCGGGGGAGTTGGGGAACGACAGCACGGCTATCTGATCTGACGCGCGCCGTGCGGTCGATCGCGGTCCTGACGACCATTATAGTCTTGCCCGACTCGAAGAAGTACACCAACAGAGATTCACGAAACATTCACCCCCATGTTCATTATCGTACAGAATCCATTTTTGATCGCAATGTTTGACGAATCTATTCAGATCCCCTTCCCCCACCACCCTCATCGCTGTGGCCGGATGACTCACGGAAGGCAGCGCGTGCTGCTCCGTGTGATGGAGCAACACACGGGGAAAACAACGCGATTGTTTAACTTTCCTTAATCGTAAACAGAATGAATGACATCGACCAAAATCAAATGAGATAAATATATTAGTCTACCCATAAATATATATAAATGTGCATTTATATATTTGGTATATTAGGTACTAGCGACCCGCCCTCGCTTCGCTTCCGGAAACTTATTCCTTCGGTTTGCAAAGATTTAGTTATATATTTTGGATAATTCACACTATATCTTTATAAATTATAGCCTATTTGTTATTCTGATGTGTAAGCTATATTATTGTAATGTTTCAGCACAATCCATTCGTAGTTTTTGCGTGAAAGAGTACCAATCATTCATACATCCATACAAACTTTCCCATTTATAATAGTAATAGGATATCATGTCTTACGTAGGTTAAACTATTATTTTTATTGTTTATCTCTCTTTAAATATTTTTAATATCAAAAAAACAGACTTTGGAACGTAACTGAGGGCGGGTTACTTGCAAGTATGTAATAAGAATAATAACTTATCAGTATTACAATAACGACACAGTGTGTGGAGTTGTTCTAAGTGATCAGTTCATAACCGCCGAACAACCCGCGCGACACACTGAGTTGGTATTATAATAGTGAAACATGCGACCACTTAATGTTGTAGAACCCCCGTGAACTCGGAGAGTGAGCCCAATTAATACCTTACGTATATGTACCTACCTACTACCTAGCCAATGAGCCGGTGCAGTGTCGAGTGTCTAGACTTCTAGAGTCTAGACGGACCTCCAGACTACATACATCTACATTAGCATAATTTATTGCTCTGTTTTCGAATCCAAATTGGATCATTGCAACAAGTTTCTATTTATTTTTTTATCTTGCAAGTGAATTATCTGTAGTAACTTGTACCAAGTCTATACTTCCTTACTTCGGGGTATTCATACATTACGGCACACGGATTTTATGATTTTCTACTCCCTCTGCAGTCCTCGTAACACATTACAAATGTGTGACTCCTACCTTGTTGTGACATCATGAGCTCTTTCAACAACAACAACAACAACAAGTGCGTGTCCCCCTTTCCCTGTTAAACGTTGTGACACTTTGTGGACCCCCCTTTAACGTTAAATGTAAGTAATGGATGGGTTATCATTACAACATGACTGTACTCCTGTGTCCAGGGAGGAGTGGATGGCGGCCATACGGTACGTGTCGTCGCAGCTGAGCTCGGCGGGCGGCGCGGCGGGGGGTGCGGGGGGCGCGGGGGGCGGCAGCGGCAGCGCGGGGGTCGCGGGGGGCGCGCCGCCCGACGGGGACGACCTGGACATCGCGCAGCTCGGGACCAGCTTCCGCGACCCTCGCCGTATCGTAAGTCGACTGGATACACTTTGACACTACAGTTGTAATCATAATTATTATTACTAGTACTGTAGTAGTAATTGCACCGTGTACGTTATTATTGGTATTGTCATGTATCCGTGTGGCCTGCCTGCCTAGCACCAGGCTCTCTTGGACGGTAATCGGTAACGCACTAAACTGCAAATAAAAATGTATTACCGAAGTCCTGGAACGCCCACACCATACCACATACCAACGGGTGGCTGGTCTGCTTGTCGGTCGGCTATTTACAATATTATTTAACATCTTTATACTAATAATAAAATTGTAACCGTGTCCAATCTAAACATATTTACTTACAGTAGGCACGTTGTGCAACTATTGCAATAATTAATTTATTATCCTTCTAATGTACAAAATAACAAGATTGGTAAACATAATATTTAATTTATAGTGCCTAAAATAAATAGCAATATTTCACTCCCGCCAAACACCAAGCTATGCAGTACATTACCGTACATTAAAACCTTTGTAAACAAGGTATTTATTGGTTTTGATTTGGAATGTTTAGGTACGGCTGGGCTGTGCAACTCGGCGGGGGCACTTCCTTGCCCCCGGATTGCATAATTAATTATTAATCGAATAAAGTTTTAAAGCGGCAGCCGCATTTGTAGGTAATTATACATTGTAATTGCGTCAGCCTGCGGCTTACGAAGGATTTCAACAGTATCGAATAACTCCCTACTTATTACTTAAAAACAAAAGTGCTACAAAACAAAATTTTCCAAAATTACTTTTATTTAAAAAATATTGCACAAAGACACTCGTCAAAATCGGTCTTTCAATCACAAATTTCGCCCTTTTGGCATTTTTCCATATTGGTGGCTGGCTAAGTTTGATTTTTGATTGTGATTTGATTAAGTTCAGAGCAAAGCGGCCGTCTTTTTAGTTTTTTGCATTGTGCAGTTGCAGTAGTGTTTTGCAACTGTGACGCTAGATGGCGTTTGCACATATTCGTCGAATTATGAATTATGTCATAGGTCGCCAGTAAGCGACCAATAATGTTGCATGACGCGTCCAGCTCCACGCCATCAAGATAAGCAGTTAAAGATAACGATAAAACATCAAAAGCTAAAAATGACGTGATCAACTCATCACTGAAATATATGTAGGTACGTAAATAGATAAGTTTCGTTTTGAATGGGAGGTCAACCACCTCCACGTGAATGATGCGTGATGATAGCACTCAGTGAGATGTCTCGCCCGTCTCGTTGCAGACCTTGGAGAAGTTCGAGTTCGTGAAGGTGCTGGGCAAGGGCACGTTCGGCAAGGTGGTGTTGAGCCGCGAGAAGGGCACGGGCAAGCTGTACGCCATGAAGATCCTCAAGAAGAACCTGATCATCCAGAAGGACGAGGTGGCGCACACCATCACGGAGAACCACGTGCTGAAAAAGACGAAGCACCCCTTCCTGACGGCGCTGCGCTACTCGTTCCAGACGGCGGACCGCGTGTGCTTCGTGATGGAGTACGCCAACGGCGGCGAGCTGTTCTTCCACCTGTCGCGCGAGCGCTCCTTCTCGGAGGAGCGCACGCGCTTCTACGGCGCCGAGATCGTGTCGGCGCTCGGCTACCTGCACGCCGAGGGCATCATCTACCGCGACCTCAAGCTCGAGAACCTGCTGCTCGACAAGGACGGCCACATTAAGATCGCCGACTTCGGCCTCTGCAAGGTAACGACCACCCGAGGTCAATCTGATAATATAATAAATCTGTAAATGATCGCAATATTATCGCAATAAAACCCAAAACAATGACTTTTAGAATTTTTGTCTCTTTGTGAATGGTTTTGTGGGCGCTAATCTCAGAAACGGCTTAACCAATTTGGGTGTAAGTTCAGTTAACATTAATCGTTTGTTTTATTTCAATCATTTCATAATTTAGAAAGTTGTATCAGTTTAAAGAATGAAGCGTAACAATTGAGCAATGTGGATAGTAAGTGACAGGTGTCGGGTTGACTAGTACACTAGTAATATATTGAAGGGTGTGTGTACCGCGGCAGGTGAACATCACGTACGGGCGCACCACCAAGACGTTCTGCGGCACGCCCGAGTACCTCGCGCCGGAGGTGCTCGAGGACACCGACTACGGGCCCGCCGTCGATTGGTAAATATTCACTCGATCAATGAGACGATCACTTATAGTCCAGCGCGCTGGCCAAGTGTCAATTACCGGACTTCACACACCTTTAAAACATTTTGGGGAACTCTCCGTTGTGCAGGTTTCCTCACTATGTTCCCTTCACCGAAACAGAGTGATTATAGCCCACTGTACTCATTCAGTAATAATATAATTATTGTTCCTGTCAAGCCATTTGTACTACCTACATCGAACTACTATGAAAGCTTAGACAATACACTTTAGGTAGGATTTTTGTATTGTATATGTATTGTATAGTATATGGTGCATGGCTTCAACCCATTAATGGCCCCCGAAAGGGCCCGGGCTTCCTTATATCTGAGGAGGTCTAGAGCATCCTCCACCTCGCTGCTCCAGAGCGGATTGATGGTGAGGTTATTGACCAACCCAAGTGTTAGAAGTTTTTATGCCAAATGGCATGCATGGCTCAACGACTGCCATCTACTACATATCAACTGAGTCCTTCAAAGTACTGACGCGATCAAGACATTTTTGTCCTAACTGTCATCCATCCAATGTTTAGGTGCATAATATTATTTATTAATTAATTAATGACTAAATGACACGTAAAGGATACTGGGATAATACTGTGTGTGTGTGCAGGTGGGGCACGGGCGTGGTGCTGTACGAGATGGCGTGCGGGCGGCTGCCCTTCTACAACCGCGACCACGAGGTGCTGTTCTCGCTCATCCTCGAGGAGGAGGTCAGTCGACAAACACACTCACTGTTATACTGATAGCGTAACCTCTGTTTTGAGAAGTGCATCTTTAATAATTGGCCTACCTACTCATTTGTGTTCTATTAAAATATTATCTTGTATATAAATTTCATAGAGATTGAGTAAATAACTTTGGCGAGATTTGCCATTTTGAACATACTAAACTTTATATAACACATATTACTATGTTTGTACATAGGTTTTATTTATGGCATAAGCAGGCAAACTGGCAGACGGGCCACCCGATGGTAAGTGGCAACAAGTAGTACATAGTGTGGGCGCGCAGGTGCGGTTCCCGCGCACGCTGTCGGCGGCGTGCCGCGCGCTGCTGGCGGCGCTGCTCACCAAGGAGCCGGCGGCGCGGCTCGGCGCGGGGCCCGACGACGCGCTCGACATCATGCACCACCCGTTCTTTGCGGCGATCAACTGGGCGGACCTCGTCGCCAAGAAGATCCCGCCGCCGTTCAAGCCGCAGGTCCGTTTCACTGGATATGTAGTTGTATGAGCGTGTTCACACAGAGTCCAGTATACCGGATCCAGGACAAAATCCCACACGCAACGGAAATACTGACCCGTGAAAAAGGATCCAGTAAAACGGACGTCCTATGTGAACGCGCCCTTAAAAGGAACAGAGGTGTACTACCTCTCTTAAGCCTAGTGTACTGGTGTACTGGTGACTGAACATAGGGTGAGCGGGCAGGTAATCTGACTCTGTTACATTTATTCCAAAACAATAAATTGGTTATTTAAACATTGATTTATGTATATACTTCGTAGTGATTATTTTGAACTAGTAAACCCGCCCTCGCTTCGCTTCGGGAAACCTGTCCCTTAGTACCCAAGTCCAAAATTGTTAAACGTTACCAGCGCACGAATTTATTTTCACGCGCGTTATTTTTCATTTTGCGAAAAACTTTAATATATTATACATATAAACTTTCCTCTTGAATAATTATATCTATTTAAAAAAAAACCCTTCAAATTCCGTTGCGTATTTTAAAGATCTAAGCATACATAGGGATAGAGAAAGCGACTTTGTTTTATACTATGTAGAACTATGTATGTGTATGTAGACTATGTATGATGAATATCGAGAGCGACAGTAACGACAATGAGCACTGACTGTGTCCGCCGGGCGCGCAGGTGCTGGACGACACGGACACGCGCTACTTCGACTCGGAGTTCACCGGCGAGTCGGTGGAGCTGACGCCGCCCGAGAACGACTCCAGCCTCCAGCGCATCCAGGAGGAGCACTTCCCGCAGTTCTCGTACCAGGTCAGTGTCACGCTGTCACTGATACTTGGACAGATTCATTGTTGGTAAGAGTCTCGTTCTGATTCGGTCACAGATGTGTAAGCATTCGCCTTGTTCGTCTCCATGTCATATTTTTCAGCTAACTTAACTTGTTATTTGTGTTATTACGCATTGAAGAAACATAACATATTAAAGTTAATAATTCTTTATTAAATATGAATAGCCATAGATAAATACTAACGACCTTACACGTGTTTGATAATGGATAGTATTTCAATATAGTACGATACGTGCGTCATATAACAATTTGACGACTCATTGTCAAAAGTCGTGCGTTCTATCTTAGTGCGTGGACCAATAGAGCATCGCAAGTCGTAACAGTTCTTATTAAAATTAAAAATTAAAACATTATTTGCGGCTAAATATCTCGTTAACCGGTGACAAAATAAAATAATTTGTGAATAATACATACATACTTTCATTGAACCTTTTCCGAAAGAAAGGTTACCACCAGCGAAAAAAATAGATCGTAGGTTATTATAACTATAATACTGGTTTCTCTTTCTTTTCCTGTTGTCTGTTTGTTTTCCTTCGTATATACCAATTGATTGTTGAAATGTGTGTATGTGTGTGTTGCAGGACATCTGTTCGTCCGCGCACTCGGCGCTGTCGCACCTCTCGCAGCACTCCGCCTCCGCGCACACCGACCGCCGCCAGTAGCCGGCCCCCGGCCCCCCGCGCCCGCGGCCCGCCGGCCCCCCGCGCCCGCGGCCCGCCGGCCCCCCGCGCCCCGCCGGCGGGGTACACCGGTGCATATATAACGTGTACTCCGCCCCGAGAGTCGGCCCACTCGCGGCGGGGGTCAGTCGGGCGCCGGTACGATACTATCGCAGTGCTGTATTATTGAACGAATTGCAAACGAGAATAATGAAAGCGCAATCCGCCGGGAGGGCGGCGGCTACGTGAACGTCGCTCCTACGTTTTTGTTTTAATTCGTGGCGTGAAAGGATTCACATTATGTTAAATTAAAACAAATTATTCAACATGTTTCAATCGCGAATAGCAGGCCGGAGGAGATCGTGTTACTGAGTTCGTGCGCCGCTCCCCGCCGCTCCCCGCCGCGCCCGCGATGCGTTAAATGTACATTGAAAGTTTTGTGCATGAAATCGATTGACTATATTTTGCATTTATAACGAATGAAATAAGTAACTAAATTTATGCACATGTAAAAAGTTGTAAGAATAAATGTTGGTCGAGCGCAACCGCCCCGCCCCTCCCCGCGCCCGCCGGCCCTCCTGCTACTAGATCGACAAATGAATTGTATATTTTAAAATTGTTTAGTCAGGTATGGAGTGTATTAACTTATAAATATAATGAAATGGCTTGTCGAGGTAGCGGCCCGGGCCCCGAGCCCCGGACTGCCCGGTGACGTCACTCCCCTGTACATAACTAATCACCGAGGTGTACAATATGTCGTCACCACTAACATCTCGACGTTATTTTCTCATTGAGTGTTAATTACGGTTTTGTTAATCTTCACGTGTGTCCCATAAATTATCGTAAGCCTGGCCGTCAGAGCGAGGGGTTGCGTCACGTTACGACGACGGTTCAAGTGTTTGACACGATTTATATTTTATTATACTGTATTGTTTGTGTAAAAGTTAAAAAATTATGTTTTTTTTCAAAGAGTGTATTTAATATCATCTGTGAACGACGATGCCGCGATGTGAACTTGTGACGTGACGAGGGCGCGCGGCCGGCGCGGGCGCGGGCTGCGTCGCCGCTCCCTGCGGGAACTAGCGTTTGTCAAGGGTTTTATGCGCATCCATCACTACAATGCTGTCAGGAAGTTCATTATTTACAAAGTAAAATTTCAAATCAAAAGATGTGATAGTATTTTAGAAAAAAATTCCATAAACTATACATTGTGAATTGGATAATTGATGCAAAGTATCTAGCACTGTCTGTCGCGCTGTAACATGTCATGGCCATGTGACCATATCTCTCCTGACGTCCTGCGGTGCGGCGGCGGCGGCGGCGCGGGCGGGGGGCGGGGGGCCATTTCCTTTTGTATATATTAAAGTTAGGATTAAACGACGTGTTTTATTTCCTCGGCGGGCTCCCAGTCTAATCGTACACCGAAATGAGGTTACATTATAGTTGGAAAGGTGTTCACTCTCTTTATCATATAGAACCAAAAGTTAGAATCAGAACCTCTATATTATCTAGCGATATGTAGTTATACACAATACAGTTTTTTAGCCAATAAACGAGCTGATGGGCCATCCGATGGGAAGTGGTCTCCGTCACTGATGGACAAGAGTAACAGTGTGACACATGTCAACATAATTATTCCTATTGAGTAACAGTGTGATAAATGTCTACATAATTATTCTCATTGAGTAACAGTGTGACACATGTCTTACATAATTATTCTCATACAGTGTCACACATGTCTATATAATTATTCTCATTAAGTAACAGTGTCACACATATCTATATAATTATTCTCATTGAGTAACAGTGTCACACATGTCTATATAATTATTCTCATTGAGTAACAGTGTCACACATGTCTATATAATTATTCGGCTTAAATTGGTCTTACCGGTCCACCGCTAGGTGGCGATGCTATATATCAATCGACTCAACTTTTGATTCTGAGTCGATCGGCATGACCTTCAGCGTCCGGAAAGGTCAAATAAAAAAGTTGCTAGAAAACGGTTTTCTCGATAGATGGCGCATGTTTCATCGGTTTCTCATGTCAGCGCATGCTCAGCCACTCCTCCCAATAATAGGTCCGAAAAATAGGTTCAAGGTTATTTTTTTTATGATGAGTACCTCGAACTGCGCGCAAAGTGAAAAATAGGTTCAAGGTTATTTTTTTTTTATGATGAGTACCCCGAACTGCGCGCAAAGTGAAAAATAGGTTCAAGGTTATTTTTTTTATGATGAGTACCCCGAACTGCGCGCAAAGTGAAAAATAGGTTCAAGGTTATTTTTTTTTATGATGAGTACCCCGAACTGCGCGCAAAGTGAAAAATAGGTTCAAGGTTATTTTTTTTATGATGAGTACCCCGAACTGCGCGCAAAGTGAAAAATAGGTTCAAGGTTATTTTTTTTTTATGATGAGTACCCCGAACTGCGCGCAAAGTGAAAAATAGGTTCAAGGTTATTTTTTTTTTATGATGAGTACCCCGAACTGCGCGCAAAGTGAAAAATAGGTTCAAGGTTATTTTTTTTATGATGAGTACCCCGAACTGCGCGCAAAGTGAAAAATAGGTTCAAGGTTATTTTTTTTTTATGATGAGTACCCCGAACTGCGCGCAAAGTGAAAAATAGGTTCAAGGTTATTTTTTTTTTATGATGAGTACCCCGAACTGCGCGCAAAGTGAAAAATAGGTTCAAGGTTATTTTTTTTTATGATGAGTACCCCGAACTGCGCGCAAAGTGAAATATGTATAGTATCGCCCCCTAGCGGTGGACCGCTAAGACAAATTTTTACCAATTATTCTCATTAAGTAACAGTGTCACACATATCTATATAATTATTCTCATTGAGTAACAGTGTCACACATGTCTATATAATTATTCTCATTGAGTAACAGTGTGACACATGTCAACATAATTATTCCTATTGAGTAACAGTGTGATAAATGTCTACATAATTATTCTCATTGAGTAGCAGTGTGACACATGTCTTACATAATTATTCTCATACAGTGTCACACATGTCTATATAATTATTCTCATTAAGTAACAGTGTCACACATATCTATATAATTATTCTCATTGAGTAACAGTGTCACACATGTCTATATAATTATTCTCATTGAGTAACACTCACGTGTACATAATTACTGCCGACGGGGATGGATATACGTACCCTCAGAAAGCCGGAAATGCTACTAGCGGTCAACCATCCAAATACCGACCGCGCCTGCTGTGGCTTAATTCGGCCGGATGCCGCCGCGCTTCAGAATTCAAGGCTCACAGTCTCGTATAAAATCGGGATTGGGCAGATTAATTCTGGGCTATCAATAATTGTACAGTCATAAATCTCGTAGGATTCTAAAGAGAATTCATTTTTTATGGAGTGTGCACTGAAAAATCGCGTTACGCGATTATGTTATCGTAACTCCTCTCAGAACCTACTACGATCGCTTGTAAAGAGATGCAGGCGAGGTGAACATGCTTCGATGCTGGTTTCACGTTCCTCTGGATTCCCGAGACGCCTGAATTGATTATGTAAGTACCTACGCGAGAACGCTAAGCAAATCGCAAAATTTTTCAATCTGTAAGTTTATACCTCTCTATAGTCTTCACCAGACCTTTTCAAAACATCAAATAGAAGACTTAAACAATACAGAATAAGGGTAAATATACTGATTACGTAGCGTACCGTATACGCAGGCTGTGCGGTGCCGTGTACTAGGCAGGAAGGTAGGTAATGCAATTAGAGTAAGATTACATTTACCTACATGATGCCTCGCTCATGTTCGGTGCCACTCGCCCCTGCCAACATGTAGGTAGATAGGTCGGTGCATATTATCATTTTCGATGCATGTAATTGTTAGTTATACATACATAAAGCTTCGGGAGGTGATTTATTCGTTGTGGCGTATTTTCAGATGAGCAACCTGATAGTAAGTGGTTACCGTCGCCCATGGACATGTGGAGCACCGCAGTCCGCAGGCATCCCCGATGCGTTGCTAGTCAAGAAATAAAAATGAGGAAAGAAAGTAGCTTGGCAACGGGTTACAAGTACAACCCCGCCACCAAACGGACGGACTGTCGCCTCCGCCGGCGCGCGGCGCGGGGCTGGCGATGGCCCGACGGCAATAAGGCCTAAACGTGTTGGGTCGGTAAGTGCATTGCTGCATCTTTTGCTGATGACGTCACGCACGTTTGACAGTAGCCTTGTGCTGGTAGCGTAGTAGGTGCAAAACAGCTTATTTTAATAGGTGTCTTTTTACTTAACTTTACTGCACGTTCATAAAATATATCAAATGCACATAGGTACGTAATCTTGAAATCAGTCATTCTGTCGTTAAATTGAGTTAACATCTTGGACTCATGGTCCTTCGAGCCGGACTCGACTGCGCGCACGGAAATGCGCTAATCATGACGTGTGTGGTGTACGAGAAATCTGAATGAAACTACGTGTTCCTAGTAACATAGTACGAACATACCTATGTATCTGCTTGTGGACTCGCCAGATTCTCTGGAATCCCGAACGCTAGGGGCGGGAGAGGTTTAGAGAAGTATTGGAATGGTACGGGTCAGCAATAAAACACAGCATAATTTGTCATGTCAATATAATTATTAATAAAAAGTAAGTAGGAGCTGCAGTATAGCTTTGGGCGTGGGGCCGCGGGCGCCCGCCGCGCGCGGTTGTATTAATTGACGTCGCGGCACCGCCAGCGCCGGCGCCGCCCGCGGCCACCGATCCCGATAAACTTTAAAAACGTTAACAATAAACAATTTGGTAACCAACAGGCGCTGCGGACGGCGGTCGTCCGACGGGTTGCACATTGTACAAAGCGTAAGTACCGTTGTTCTACGTAGGTATGTTACTTATACTTGTTATTATAATATATACTGCGCCGTTTCTCGTAGATATGTATAACCGAATCTGACTCGGTGGTCACAGATAAACGTTTATAAATAAGGTAAGACTTTCTAAATAAACTCTGCATTTGGTAACATTCTTTAAAATCAGAGTAAATAGGTAATAATCGGTATAGATACATAATGTAGGTATATACAGTTTTGGTTCGCCTACATAGGTAAATTCAATTAGGTATCATAAGTAGGTAGGTCGGCTCGAAGCGTACAAAATATTTATAGAATCGTTAAACTGCACGTACAATGTACTCGCTCGTAAGAAAATAGGTAGGTACTTGGTCGTTTGTGTAATGACGGCGTAGGAGTAGTGACACAAATGTGAGGAATAAGATGCGCACACGTTCAATTATTATTTACAACGTCCTATCACGTAACGATAATTACAATCTACATGCATGGGCAGTGGAGCCGGACACGCCGCTTCGCCCTCCTCCTCGGTGGCTACCTACCCCGTGTACCCCTTTTTGCTTTTGAAAGTCATTCATGAAAGACGTTAGACCTCTCCATTACCGAAGCGGAAATTGTTAGGCGTGATTCTTTAAACTGTCTGTGGTTTCTCCGTCAAAAATTCTAAAAATCATTGTTTTGGGTTCAATTCCGTTAATAAAGACCCACAGTAAAAGTTTTGCTCATTCTTATCTTGTATGTACAGACAGCGACCAGTTACAGATTTATTATGAATAGTAGATAATTATAGATTTATAAGTGAGTGCTGAGCGTTAGCACATTGCGATCGGCGAGTGAGGGCGACGAAGCGGAGGCGCGGGGGGGGGGAGGCGGAGAATGCGCTTATGACGTAACTTCCTATACTAGGCTCTCGGCGACGTCACTTCATCAGGGGGTTTCGACGAGACGTCTCAGCACCATAGATTTTCGTATTCGCAATAACGTTTGTCGTGACGTCACTATGCTAGCAGTGTTTCGGCGTCCGCTATAGTTCCGATCTAAATTAGATTTATCTAACGCAGTCACACGACGCCGCTCCGAGCGGGCGAGTAAAGACCCCCGAAAGTCCTCAGCTATCGGACGTTTTCTTTGACGCTTCGCACTGAACGAGGCATTTCACTAAATGTCCTGGCGGGGGCGGTCACGGCAGCGGCGCGCCGCCCGCCGCCGCCGCGCGCTACACGAACTCGCGCCGCCGCGCCGCCGCACCGCTCGCCGCGCCGCTCCCTCCAGGGGGGCTGCCGGGGGACTCGCCCGGGGTCGTGGGCGTCGGCGCTTGAGGCGCCGTGCCCTTGATGCTTCGGCCCTGTGTATTTATGTTAGTAGCAGATAAACGAGCAGACAAGATACGGCAAGCTGCCACTGCTTGTCCACTGCTTGTCGGACAAGAAAGACTAACGAAAGAGGAAAGAAAAAACACTGAATCTCAAGCACGATAATAATAGATAGATAATAGATGGGGGGGGGGGGGGGGGATTGTGGGGCATTGCCCTACCTTGAAATCACAATGACCTACCTTAAAAATACCAAATAAGTACTTACTAAGATAAATTACTATAATTACATTGTTTGTTCATAGTTTGAGATAAAAAAAATGGAGCAATACCCATCTAAGCCTAGAGGATGTACGTCATGGTGATTGATTTGGGAGCCCGTGCTTCGAGAGCAGATCAATCATGATAAAGTTTTTATACTTCCGCGCTACCTGTAACCAATGCTGCCCTACCTCAAATTCGACTCTAGCTACATCCCTGATATCAAGCCCCGGCCGGAACACGAAGCAAGCAAGCGAGGCGGTGGTAGCTCGCCACGCAGACTTCACGGAAAGATAATAATTACCTACATATTAATAATAATATAATATTTATGACTCAATTTAAGTACTTAACCCTAACGCGAAGTTCCACCACCATACGGGCTGGCTGATGTCGCTTTTTGATACTTACCCTGTTTTGTCGATTAAGGAATGTTCTCAGGTGCAAATCAAATTGTCTGAAATGTCTACAGATGAGTCGAAATTTATTGTTACATAATCATCTACTATTCTTGGGTACCTACATTTTAAGGCGGATCTCGGAAAATCTAGGCAGTTGTGAACAGATCGTGGTGGTGATCAAAATAAGAATAAAAAAAGTATTGAGAACGGTAGGTACCTTAGACCTCCGTTTCCTGGATCCGGCGCTGGCGGTGTCGCGCTCTCCGGGCGGGTCGGCCTCCGGGGGCTCTGCCCCCAGCCGCGCCGCCAGCAGAGTCAGAAGTTCCTCCACGCGGCCCAACTGCAACACAATCACAATACTGTATCAGCCAAGTCAGAGTCACCACATAATTATTATCACTAGAACAGGCGCAACCTATTGAAGCCATTTCGATAATAATAATAACAATATCTCATGTATAATGTATGCTCATGCAAGAGACTTAATTGTCCAGCCCATTTAAAATTTTCATTTGCGTCAGGGAATTATTAAAAACCGTTATACCTAATAGTCTGGCGTTTTACAAGTATTTTCGATATTAATTAACAATGAAAATATGCTATAATAATTTTAGACTGCTTAATAATATACAAGTGCTTAAATTTTGCCGTAATTATCCATTACAATCCCATAATGTGGACAAACTGAGCGCACGCACATTAAACTACTCGGCCCCGCCGAAGCGCAGACAGCTGTTGACCATACATATTTTTAGATAACTGATTGCCATTTTGACTTTGTATTTTTAATCATTTATTTATTGCTTCAAACATGGTTAGGTACAGCGGATGTTATAAATAAATTTGTTCTACATGTTTGGCTTTTATGAGCATGCAACATTAGGTTATAAAATAGTATGCAACATTAGTATTAAAAATCACTAAAATCATAAATTAAAATCAATAAAATCAAATCATAAATTAAAATAGACAAAATCAAATCATAAACTAAAATCAATAATATCAATGTCAGTTCAATTCAAAATAATATACCTAATACTAAATTCATACCAAATACCATTAGGTACCTAAGTACCTAGTAGCTAGTACCTAGTAGTACCTAGTAGTAGGACCATGTTGTTTAATATCCTCGAGTACCTACCTATGTCAAATTAATTAAAAATCACCCAGTACAATTTTTCTAATAATTACTTATTATAAAAAAAAACATTTGCAAGAGTCAGGTTATAGGGACTTTAAAAAAATAAACTGCTCGTCTGCGATTTTTATTTCTGGATTACGAATTTTTTTGTTTTAGGTACCTACATCCTACAAAATGTCTGATATAGAAGTTTCACTTCAAAAATATTTTACCTTTTGTTGCAGTCTTTGTACTTCAGTGCGGACGTCGCGCCGTAACTCCGCGAGCGCAGCGTCGTGCGACGCGGCGGCGGTGGCGGCGGCAGCGGCGGCGCTGGCGGCGGGCGCGGGGGGAGGGGGTAGCGCGGGGGGCGCGGCGGGCGCGGGGGACGGAGCTGCGGCGGGGGCGGGCGCGGGGGGGCCCTCCTCGTCGATGGCCTCGCGCCGCATCGCCACGCCGAGCACGCTGGCGGCGCGACCGCGAGAAAATGCAGTCTACAAAAATAACAATAAATTAAATGCTATCGTTGATACTTACTCACATTTTGTCTTATAATAAATATAGGTATTCAAACTTATAATTCAAAATTTATAATTAGCAGGTCTGTACCTAATTATAATTGGCAATTATAATTATGTAATTATCTATATTTAACTGCCAATTATAATTACTTAGGTACCTACTACAAAATAAGTACCTATAAAAAGCTGATTTTATGTGAATAGCCGACAAACGAGTCAACTGATAGCAAGTGGTCACCGTTGCCCATTGATATGGTATCACCGAAGCGTTATTGACCAGGAAAAAATGGTTGTCTATAAAGACAGTTTACGGATGACGGTTACGTTCTGCGCTCTCGCTTGCACGCACAGGCTCAGGTGGAACGGGACACTTTTTCGTGCGCGCCGCCGGTGTTCATCAATTTATAAGACGTTATCACGTCAAAAAGAGAGAAGAAAGAAAGAAACGCAGGGTCTAACTCTCAAGCCCCGCCGGACCACGACGAGTCGTTTGGCGGCTGATTCAAACAGGTTGGTTAGCCAATAACCAGGCAGGCGTATACCAGGCATAATAAATAGGTACGTCGATTATTAGATAAGTACGCAAAGCTCAACCATCAAGCGAAAGGGCAGCATTCGGTCGCCTCTTGATCGATCACAGCCTGGGCTGCCGGCATGCGATTGGGCTCAAAATTACAGGAAGGAAAACACAATTCAGTCAAAAAACACAAGGCAGGGTTAATCACCTTGAACGGTAAGGCGGGCTGCGGCGAGGGCGCGGAGCCTTCCGCGGGGAGCGCGGCGGCGGCCACTGCGGGGAGCGCGGAGCCCGGCCGGTCGCGCGCCGACAGCGAGCGCGAGAACGCGGCGCGCGGCGCGTCGCCCGCGTCCAGCGACCCGCCCGCCAGCATGCGGCCCCACTTGCCGCGCGCTGCCGCCAGCCCGCCGCCGCCGCCGCCGCCGCCGCCCCCCGCGCCCGCGCCGGGCTTGCCCTCCTCGGCGGCGCTCTCCCCGCGCTCGGCGTCGGCCGGCGCGGCGGCGGCGCGCGGCGCGGGCGGCGGCGCGGCGGCCACGCTGCGCTCGCGCCGGAACCGCGAGATGATCTTTCGCACGAGGTGGTCCTGCGCCTGCTCCACCTGCGGCTCCCGCTTGCGCCGCTCCATCAGCTCGCGCTCGCGCCTCACGTCCGCCACCTGCCGCCGTCCGGATCACAAGTCATCATTATGCCTACCATCGGGGCGAGACTGACGAGCACCGAGACGATACATCCCGAGTGTGGGGAATCGACGGAAGATCTACGCGAACGTATAAGTGCCTACCTATGGTCGCGGCACGATTTGATTTGGTATATAATGATATATATGTGAATAGTATCGAAAAGTAGGGCTGAGTAACCTTGCGGAAGATGAGCCGGTGCCGCAGGTTGTAGGTGAGAGTGAGGTTGCGCGCGAAGCTGTTGGCGAAGGCCTGGTAGAAGTCTAGCACCTCCAGCAGGCGGTCGCGCTTGATGGTGTGCAGGTCGCAGTAGGTGAGTGCGCGCACGTTGGCCGCCGACTGCCCCACCGCGCTGTCCTTCCAGAAAGAGTCTCCGAACACGTCGCCCTTGCCTGCAACCACACAAATGTACTGAATATTGACGATCAAATTAAGCTAGCGGGCAATATTTTATTGAATACAGCCGTGCGTGCCCTCACCAAGTATCGCGACGACCTCGTCGTCCTGGATGACCTCGAGGCTGCCGGTGACGATGAAGCAGAGCGAGTCGATGGATTCGCCCGTGTGGTAGAGCAGGTCGCCGGGCGCCGAGTGCGACATCTGGAAGTGCATGGCAAGCGCGCGCAGGCAGCCGTCCGACGCCAGTCGGAACGCCGGGTGCTCGTTGAACACCTTGCGGTTCAGGTGCACGCAGATGTCCGCTTTCATGTCCTTGGGGCAGTAGTTCAGCACCTGCCGACAGGTAGGGTGGGTTACGCGGACGACGCGCGCCGCTCGGTCGGTGATCGCCTATGAACACTAGCAACACCAGAGGAGATCGTAAATACCTAGCGGGATCGAGAGACGATACGCGGTCGATACCTATCATTGAAGAGATCCATGTCGTCATGCCGAGGGATCGCTCCGGAAGCGATCTCATGCCGGGCGAAGACTGCGCATGTCAGTATTCTGATCGTACCTACTAATCACTCACTATGACGCACACAACTAGACACTAAACAAAACTAAGTAGTATAAAACTACCCGACAACACTCTGCGAGCAAGAGTCTGAGTCGATTAGAAGCCGACGCTGCCGCCTCGCTAGCCTCGAAGGCGATTAAAAATTTTAAAATTGCTTTCAGATTGTTGCATCATTTAATGATTAAAACACGTAACATTGGCTTGGAATAATTGATCTACGGACAACGGACACAATGGCAACAGGAGAGAGCTCACTAAGCGACCGCCTCACTGCTTACGTTGTCTCTGTTGAAGCTCCTGACCACGACGGACCGACCGCCGGCCACCTCCACCTGGAGGTGGAGACGGCTCAGTCCGTGAAATTGTAGATTTAACGATCGCATTTAATAATCACATTTGACGCATAAAGAATTACAAATAAAATCAGGGTGCATGAGCGGCGGGTCGGGGGCGGCGGCGGCGTACCTTGTCGGTGTCGAGTCCCTTGGTCATGGCCCAAGTGGACACCACGTAGTCCATGACGCGCTCGCTCAGCGCCTTCGGCACCTCGTGCAGCTTCATGAACTCGCGCACATTGTTCAGCATGTCGTGGTACTTAGCCGTTGCCGACGTCATCTGCTGGATGATGGTGGTCACGTGCCCGAATATCGTCGCGTACAGCAGGGCTGCGAACATTACCAGGCTACACGGTTAGCGACATCCTACGTACGGTGCATGGCTGTTGATTTACCTGGTGAGAGATGCGGCATCTTGGAAAAAATCTTGAGATGAATATTTGCAACCTGACCTAAGATTTCCTGAAGCACACGTCCACACACCATGCTCTAATGAAAATCGACACTTCGTGGGCCTGCACGGGGGTTTTGGAAGGGATTGCAAAAAATAAAGAACTCACTAAGATAAATAACGCCATAAAATTTGTAGTCAATATTAGAGATTTGGCTGTTAGCGCCAACAACATGGCTGTTGCTTAGTGGTCTTCTTAACTTCAGCCTTACCTACGAGCATAATAAACCAAATTAAAAGAAAAGGAGAGAGAAAGCACAAGGGACCTTGGGGGAATGGGCGCGGCGTCCCGGGCAGCGGTCTGCGGGGAGGTCGCGCCGTGCTCCGGCTAATAAGAGAAGAATTCCGGCACCTGCGACTATCATCATGCAGATGGTGAAGATCTTCTCGTTATCGGTCTCGGCGGCGACGTTGCCGAAGCCCACGGAGGTCATGCAAGTCATGGTGAAGTAGAGCGCGGTCACGTACATGGTCTTGCGCGACGGGCCGTTGACGAGCTCGGGCCCGTCGGACTCGTTGGACCACACGTACGAGTAGGGGCTCTGGGTGACGTTGGCGAGCTTCCACAGCCACGAGTATTGCAGGCCGGAGTCGGCGTCGGAGCGGCCGATGCTGTACCACACGCAGGCCAGCCAGTGCGCCACGAGCATGTAGAAGCACAGCAACAGGATAAGCATGGCGGCGCCGTACTCCAGGTAGCGGTCCAGTTTGCGCACCACGCGGCCCAGCCGCAGCAGCCGGACCACCTTCAGCGCGCTGAACAGGCTGCCGATGCCCTGCAGGTGAGCAAACCGGCGTCATTACCTCCGTACTGGGTGATTTTAAATTATAATTATGATAGTCCACCGGATACTTTACTTTAATATTCTATCTTTCTATCTATCAGCCTTTTGAAGTCCATTGCTGGACATAGCTGGACTTTAATATTACGATTATTTATTTACTTAGGACCGCTGTTTTGTGGACAATCAGTATCAATATTTATGAATTTAATCTTTTGCAAGAAATAAATACCGTAACACATAACCTCCGATTACGGTATTATAAATACTAAGTGTTCGGTAACGATACAAAATTGGCTTACATCTTCGTCGTGATCGAACGCGTTGAAGACGTCGTAGGGGAGACAGGACAGGAGGTCGATGAGGAACCACGACTTGAAGTAGTTCTTGCGGATGACCTTGGGGTCGCTGACCACTTCCCCGCCGGGGCCCACGAACGTGGTGTGGAAGTTGAGCACGATGTCGATGAAAAACACTACGTCGACGATGGAGTCGATGACGAGCAGCGACACGTCCTCACTCGTCTTGTTCTTAAAGGCCACGTTGTAGGGCACCATGATGGCTGTGTAGAATGTGAGGCACAGGATGATCCAGTCCCAGATGGCCTTGAACGCGCAGTAGTGTAGCAGGATGTGTGGCGGCGTCTTGGGCGCCTCCTGCCGGTACTGCGGCAGCACGTCGCCCGACAGCGACATCACCTGCCGACAACTCGCTGCACTTCACTACGCACACTACACCCGCACGCACTGCGCGCCCGCAACCCTCCGTCCGACCGCGGGCAGGCCGGCACGCGGGCGGACGGGGGGGGTGCGACCGTGCGACTCCCGACTACTTACCTGACGCGACCGCCACTACGGTGTTGGTCGTGGCTCGCGTCTTTGCCGATCGTTACTTAATAATGCCATGCTCGATGTTCCAGTATATAGCAAAAGTTAATTGAGCGGTGTAGTTGTCGAAAGCACATTCATTGGTGAGTTCTGCAATTCCACGCGATGCAATTAGTACGCGACGTATTTAAATAACAATAAAACCAAAAATATAGCTAAAACTCGTATAAGATGCATAAAGAGTGAAGTGTTCCTCGAGGGAAGGCGTGGCGCCGAGCCGGCCGCGCCAGTCGGACGGGTGCGTTCGGTGTCGTGCTTGCTCGTACGGGACAAGGAGGAATTAGCGAAGTGAAAGTGCTTCAAAACTTACTAAGTAAGTACATACATTTAGCGTTCAAACATGCTTTCAAGCCTTCGAAATGTATGTGAGCTGCATTTCCATTCAGTGAATCGAATCATTCAATTAGCTGCGCATCGTACAATCGAGAAAACAAGAGCGATAGCTCTCTGGGATGTGGGATGGCTCTCACCCTGCAAATCGAGTGGAATCGCATCTGAAAGTTTCAAAATGTATCTGATTCAGGCAAATCGGACGAATACTTAGGAGTAATAAATAATATCTTATGCTAGGAATGGACCGAAAATCGAAACACATGCTTCATCGACAAGAAAAGTAGGTAAATAATTTTGAAATGGTTCAGTGCCAGCCCGCCGGCGCCACCCGGCGACCACACGCCCACACCCGGATCGTCACGCGACCGTCATCTACCACCATTTAAATAATGTCTGATTAGGTACTCCGTCAGTCCGTGCTCAGATGCTCTGCAGAATGATAAAGTAACGACCGCGAGTTGTTGCCCATCGTCAACACTGCTGCGGTAGTAACCGGTTCGCGCCGGTTCGCGCCGGCTCGATTGCGGTTACTACGGGCTTTCGCTCACGCGTATCTAACTTTTACTTGGCGGAGGTTCGACCGAATATAAAAGTTTGAATAAAAATATTTTTTTGGAACGAAGTTCTTTAACGCGGCTTACGGGTAGTGTGATTTAGTAGAAATCGTAACGTCACAAAATGCCGATCGTCACGTAACGAAATGTTGTATTGTATGCTGTGTGTGTGTGCGTTTAATAGTGGTGAATTCCATCTACAGTATTATTTTGTAACTAGATGCCACAGTACAGCGCTGCTTTACAATGTATTATATTAGTTCAGATGAGAATGCGTAGATGGCGTTGTTGCAAAAAATATTTTTAATTAAAATATTTGTTTATATACTGATACTTCTAGTTTCTTGAATTTCACTTCTATCTTCTTCTTAGTTTCTTGCCGCTTCTTCTTCCAAGACTACTCACGGTAGGAATTTGTCGAAGCGATGGCGTAGATTGACTTTCGAAAAGTGTTTGTAAAAAACCAACTTCGAATAAATTTCATTTCATTTCATTTCATTTCATTTTTATCGTATTGCACACGATTTTTTTTATTATACAAGGTGATTCGCAAGATCTTGCGATATTAATATGGGGTACTCAGTATTCGATTCTCATTCCAAATAATATAATGTACTTGATTAAAAGGGTGCTTAAAATTTGACGTACCTAATTATCCATTGCATACATACTGACCGCGCGGTATTACAAGCAATGTCATTAAACCGGACGCTAAGCCGCCGGCGGGTCGGTCGTAGTACCTACACAGCTGGTCGCCATACATTCCGTGCATTTTTAGATAATTTTGATTGCCATTTTTAAAAAAGTTATCGTGTAGGTAGAATTTTGACCTTATATTTTTAATCATTACCTATGACGATGTTCTTTCCTGTCCTCGAGTAGGTATGTCAAGTGAATTAAAAATCACCCAGTATTACCTTAACTCACGGTTGTACAGTTTTTAAGTACCTAAGTACATACAACCTAAGAGTTGAAGAAAAAACGTAGGAACTTACTTAAGGAACTTCTTTCCTGACGGGGGTCCACCGACCGCACATTTTTTTTATTAGATTTTAATTGTAGGTACTACACAAAAAAGGTACCTACTACTTATTATGTGTTATTATGCTAAAAATATTAACTTTCCAAAAAAATCAATCCCAATTGACGTGTAGGTCTAGGATTTAATTTAACCACCTTGTCGGCATGATAAATATGTATAGGTACTACCTATGCCAATTTATAGTTTTCAAGATCCTCCCTAACTTTTAAATATGAGATGGGAAATTTGAAGTTTTGTGACTTTCGAAAATATTTTTTAGATGAGGTGGGTGGTCGGGGCGCGGGCGGGTCGCGGGAACAGATTGTCGGTCCAGGGGCGTAGGGTAAGAAGAGAGAGCGTGCGTGTTTACATGGTGGGCGTTGGTACTGACATGCGCCAGCTGGCTCTGCCGCGCCGGCTCCTTGAGCGCCGGCAGCGCCGACACCAGCACCGAGCGCGAGCGCGTCACGCTGCGCGCCAGCTTCGCGAACTTCGACAGCCCTGCTGCAGCCCACACAACACGACACCATTACCACCCGTTACACACACCACATCACACGTGATGCTGTTCTACATTATTTAGTGTAGGTGGCACTTGGCAGGCGCTACTTCTACTTTGCCACAACCCTCGACCAAAAGTATGATCATACCCAATTTTGTACCATCATCAGGGTAATTTGATTCTATGAGCCTATAGCGTCGAGGTATATGTACCTACCTATATACATTGTTTGTATTCAACTCAAATTTTTGAAAAATCAGATGTTGCATCATATTAGCTCAAACATGACATTACTCAAAGGTCTCAAAGCATACAACATTAACGTGTATGTTATTGTGACGGACGACGGGCGGTCTACTCGCAATAGGTAGTTCGGTCGTTAGTCCTGTTGACCGGACTGCGACATTCATTTTGGTGGAGGTGTGTAAAGGTGTGTGTGGGAAGGTGCGATGGAAAAGGCGTGACACTTGCCTCCCTTGGGGTCGTCGGCGTCGATGGGCTGCTTGAGCGCGGTGATGTCGCGGAAGGTGAGCAGGAACAGCACCACCAGCTCGCGCTCGTTGCGGATGGGCGCCACGTGCACCAGCAGCCACAGCGGCGTGCCTGCAGCCACACACACCCTGTCATTGACCCTCGCCAACGCCTCGCCGCCCCATCGGTATATTTGTATATACGAGCTAGTGTTTTACTAAGCTTGGCTAGTTAACAACCTTCTTTTAGAATCCACGGAGAGTCAAGAAGGTCATGTAAGACGACGAGCTCCCGCTTCCTACATGACCGGCAACGCTTCAATGACGTGTCTAGTGCTCCACTAGCTAGGGTATCGGCTCGTTAGCCCAGTATTGACATTAAATTTTGACATGAACAAATATTTGACATAGACATAACATAGTGTAGGTACCTATTACCTACTCTTATACAAATGCGACACCCAATAATTTATTAAATCTACTACCGGCTCTTCGGTGTTCGATGGTGTCCGCGGGGTGGACGGGGACTGCCGTTTGGGGGGAGGGTCGTTAGCAGCCGGAAGCCACTCGTGTTACTCGTAACCGCATCCGCCGACCCTCATTCCGTTTTATTTTATACGCTACCCACCAACATGCTCGCAACAATCCGAAATGACCATTGATAACACACGAGCTTCAGAGCTGCTGCGAACGAATTTAATTAACATGCATTGCACCCGGCGCGGCGCGGCCGCTGTCGCCTCGTATACGACGCTCCGGTCTTAGTCACGCCTATCTGCCTGCATCAGATCGGGGTCGATATTCTAACTTACAACTTCTAAGCGAATTCAACCTCAACCACAATACGACCGCAAAGTGTCCTTAACTTTAAGAACTGCACCAAGTGTTTGGCGACACGCAGTTGAACCCCAGTGAAAGGATGCGAATGTCAAAAACAATTTTCCTTCTATTTTTGTGTATTGACTTTGAGTTTATAATATTAGTGCGACGAGGGCGTTCGGTACTCACGGTTCTTCTTGTAGAGCAGGATCTCGAACTGGTCGGCCAGGTGGTGGTCGAGCGCGCGGTCCACCCGCTCCACCGCCTCCTTCTCCGTCAGCTCGCCGTACATCCAGGTGCACCTGCCACACACCACACCGCACTGAGCCAAGTGTCACACCTCACCACCTCCCCGACACCAAGTAAGACAAGTGTTGAGGATTATAGTGGCACAATGCGTTAAAAAATAAATACACCAGTCTAATATTTTGCAATGTATCAGTGGGGCCTATTACTGAGAATATACTTTCTCAGGTACCGACACCGAATGCTGTCCAGCCCTGGAGCGGGAGCCCCGCGGGACTAAAATTATCGACGTGGAAAGAATTGAATCTAATATAAGTATTTATTATGTATAATACTATGAGGTTCCGATCCGGCGCAAACAAAACAGCTTTTGATTGAATAACAGCAAAATGATTTGACTTGATTGCATTCGGATTCGCAATGTTGAACTCATAAATTGTCTCAAACTGACAAAAACAAACTCGGTACCTAGTTGTTGATTTTTGGTTTTTTGTTATCAAAAAACCTATGTCGGAAACTGTTATGTTATAACTAAATCTACCTGCATGACTTTTGCATGACCTCTGCTCTGTTGTAGCCGCTCATCTTGCAGAAGGTCTCGTTGCAGTACACGATGGGGTAGTCCACGATCTGCGCGTTGGCCAGCAGGAAGCTGCTGTCCGCTGTACACACACACACAAACAATTTTTAGAAACGAGAATATTCTGAATGAAACATCTTTTACAAAATGCGGTTATTCGTCGAGTTTGGATATTTTCATAAGATGGACTAATTAAGTTAAAATAACATGAAGGTAATAATTTAACGTTTCTCCGTCACAGTCACACGAATTATTTAAACACCTCTCATTTTCAAAATCTTCTCTACAGTTCAACTATACATAGTATACTCGTACATACCGGAGAGTTGTCCATGATTTGTTACAGAGTGTGCGAAGCCTCCACAGAATGGTGGACTGTGACGTTGCCTTTATCCTTCACGCGGTCGTGATGGAAGAAGCCGAGCCCAGTGCCCACTGCGGCGGTCGTGAGTATTGATCATGCTGACCTAATTAATGCATTTCGACACCTCCCACTTGTAAGGTCGCATGTCTAATTATGTATGTATGTAGCATTTATATCAATAGGGTAACTTTTATAATATTCTATTTTAGTTACTGGCTGTAATTATAGTTAAGGCGAGGGTGGGTCCACTAGTTGTAAATAAAATAAATGATATTATAAACATTTTCCATATTCAAAAGATGTTAAATCCTTGCGATGTTGTGGCTAATCGTAGCACATTTATTTTTATGCGACCGCATATTATTATGTGGGGAATTAATTAACTGCTAAAGATCTTATTTAATTATGACAATTCATACTATACTATAATATTATAAATGCGAAAGTTCAAAAGTTTAAAAGTGATCACGATGAGATTGAAGATCATGTGACAGACCAAATTCCGCGCGGGCGAAGCCGCGGGCAAATGCTAGTGTTTAAATAATTCATTCAAGGACATGTACCTATTTGTCAAATATTGGTTAAAAGTTAGGTAACGACAAATATCATTTTCTAAAACACAAACGTTTGTGTAGGAGATGTCGATTTGTTGATGAAGATGACTGTCGATGAGAGGTGATGGTGGGGTGGGGTGGTGGTGTGGTGGTGGTATACTGACGCTGCGAGGAGGAGCGGCGGATGATGTTCTCGAGGAAGGTGTTCTGCGGGGCGACGAGCCCCCGGCGGCCGCCCGGCATGCCGCCGCCCGCCGCGCGCTGCCTGCAACCGACAACCTCTGCTCACTGATCACATCTACCCCTGCACGCATACACGCAACTTCGCAGATAATCATTATAATGGATCCATATAATTATGTTAATCAAACTTCTTATTTACCAATGTGTCAAACAAAAAGCCCTATACATTGGGGAAAAAGCCAGATAAAAATTAAATTTAAATCATTTATTTCGTCTTACGAACTGACAGCTTACTTAACGAAAGTCAAAATTTACCAAAACATTAACCATTTAAATAATATTATACCTACATATTAATTTAAAGGTACTACATTAAAATTAATTACTGATTTAGAAATCAGTTGTTAATCTTGTTGTACCTAATATCTCGATAAACCGTTCCTACTCAACACTACTACTAAAAAAAAAGTCAGGGTCCGCCGCCGACAGACACAAAAGCGGGAGCACAACACTCACTCTCTACTATTCTACTTAAAACTAATACAAAGAGATATAGCGATAGCCTGGTGGGAGTCTATTGGGATTCACCCAAGCTTTTTTATTTTATCTAAACTCTCGTTATCTCGGCGATGCGGGCTAATAAGTTGGCCATTGATAGGTTTAAGCCAAAAATGGTAAAACGCTTTTCTGCATAATGTTTGTTGACGTGATAACGTTTTATAAATTGATGCCGCTCCGACAGGAGGCATTCTCGAAAAGTTGTCACAGAGCCGGTCACGTCCAGTCACGTCCGCCGTCCGGTCACGTAACGGCGCGCGCGCGCGCGACATTCGAGAAAGAGGCTCGCTGGCCCGCTCTCTCTCTCTCCCACTCAAGCGGAATCGGTTCGCATAAATGACAGTGTAAGAGAAATGACTGAATCTTCATTTAATCCTTTGTCCTTATAGACTTATACTACATATAAAACGTTATCACGGAAATTTCGATCGTAAACCGTCTTTACAGACAACCAATGAGTTTTTTAATAGTTAGTTCTTTTGAATCTTTGCTAAGATTGAACCGCAGCCGGAACTTTGTTGAAAATTCTAACAGACATTCCATTAAATGAATGAACTTTTTATTTAGCCATCACTTACTTAGCTAAGTACCTAACTCTTATTTGTGGCTGTTCCTAGTTTGAATACAACTCGGGTCATAATGATCCATCATAGTTGCAATACTTACTATGTCTATATTTATGAATGTGCGTAGGTACTACTACTACATAATATTTTCGTAGATATTGTGCAAAGGTATAACTAGTATAGAAGGTTTATATCACTTAATTTATCACTCAAACTTCTTACTTAATATACCTACCTGTAGCTGTAGGTACCTGTACCGGTTCATTAATTATTGCGAGCAAATTGAAACGTTCTGTGGGTCATTTCATGTTTTCTCTTTTATTTTTAACGTGGAAATGCTGATGTGCCCCTCGGCGCAGTTGCTCGTTTTGGAAGACTTCACATGAGCATATTTATATCAATCGTGGCATGCAAGTATATTTCAAATTCAAGATAAATGACGAACGTGTACTTAGTTACGAACGAGCATTAAATTCGATTGTATTTATAACCAAAATGGTGACTGCACACAAACATGTTTCTGCTTTGATTTTACAGAGAAGAGAGTGAGCACTTGCGGTTTGTAAATTTTCAAGTCTGCATTAAAAATACGTAATAACATTATCGTGAAACTCTGTCATAGGTAATTATATGAAAGCAATTTGACGCTGTTAGTCCGGAGTTAAATCACATAACAGCTTGAACGCGCTACGATTGATTCGAAGACGCCCACCGGCAACATCGCACTTGGCCAATAGTAGGTATTGAAAGGAATTTCAAGAAAAATATGGCATCCATGTATATTATAATTATATAATACATAAGTACCAGGGTACCTATATATTATATAGCTCAGGAGCTGAATACCATACAAATGCCGTGAAAGTTTGATTTCACGGCTCACACTCACGACGGCGACGACGGGTCGGCGAACTTGAATTGATAATATATTGTTTGTTTTAAAATAAATTAAATTAAAAAGGTTAGGTTATATTATTATAAGTGCACTATACTTAATTATTACCTATTATTTTACTGTTGGACCACTCGTCGAAGATAGAAGATATATCCACATCGATGGGAGGGGAGAATCTCCACGCTCCTATTCTCACGACCCATTTTGCTTTAAAATTTACGGTTCTTTAAAATGATTTCCTTCAGAACCGACTGTTCAGGGCGACTTTTTGTGTTACTCATAATTATGCATGCGACGGTGACCACTTACTATTAGGTAATTGGCCCCTCTGCTTTTATGTCAGCCTATACAAAGATATCGCATCTAACTGGCGCCAGTGATACAGCGTCCGAACACACTACTTTTACAGTTCACTACAGTTCTATGCAACGTAACGACAAGCTTCGTCGGTCGCTGTCCCACTCTGAGAACAAGAGCTATCCCGAATTTCTGACGCATACCTAATTATACGACAGCAAGTCGCTGTGCAGTCAGGGCTGGGCAGATGAATGTAGGTATTTGTACGTATTTTGAAGCCTGAAGTAATTGAAATACAAATACCAAATACGTATTTGTATTTCGATTACGTATTTTAAGTAATTCAAATACTGCCCAACCCTGTCTGCAGTAACTGTATTGTTATACAATGTGTGTAATGTACGTGTGCGGCGCGTACGGTCGCTCGCCCCGAAGGCCGGAAACCCTGCAGCGCCGCGCACACTCGCACATGCACTCACACAGCGCCGCTAACATCGTTACGGTAAGAACAAGAAACGTACATAAATCGTACGTCGCTGAGTGTGCCACTTGCGAGCGACTTGCACTGCGGCGGTGCACCGGACCGCCCGACCGCCCGGCCGCCGCCGCCGCCGCCGCCGCCGCCGCCGTTACAAACGAACACCGAGCCTGTATCAGTGCCCTGTGCATCCTATCAAACTATCTAAAACGAATAGCATACACAGAAATAAGATCCGAGACGACTAAAGATAAAGAAACAAACAACCCATCTTTTTTCTTTCTAGGAGTAGAGCTCGTAAAACTAGTTCCCACAACTATGTCCTTGCTTTGAGCGACAGCCGGAGTGGTGTTGTAGTGTCAAATGCCGTGATAACGTCCTCGTTCCCAAGTTCCTAAAACCGCCCGAACTCAACTAAGTACCTACAACTAGATAGTAAAATCAGTGGCGTAACTGTTTATATCTTGAGACGTCAATATGGCGAGGTGTAAAACCTATGTGTGGACGTCACATACTGAGGTACATCTGAAGTTTCAGTTAAAGTGGTACGTAGTAAGTATATCGTACACAATTTAATTTTAATATCTTAAGTAATAATAGATTTTTCATTACGAAAGTGGGGAACGAGGAATCCGGTAAATTATACATTAAAAAAATTAAAATTAAATAAAATTGAATTAAGTAAATTAAATAAATATATAGTATACTGACTTGACACTTGAAATATTACGAATACTGAGGTAGTATTCGATTCTAGTTCCAAATATGTAATTAAAAAGGGTGCTTAAAATTTGACCCAATTATCCATTAGAAACCCAAAGTGTGGACAAACTGAAAAGGCAGTAAATAAATAATAAATAAATAAATAAACGTTAATGTTAACGTTAGGATTTCCTGTGTCGCGGGCGGCATGGACAACACAAATTACTCATCACACATGACCCGAGAACAAACATTTATCTCTCACATAAACATCTGCCTCGGCCGGGAATCGAACCCGGGACCCCTCGCTTCGCAAGCAGGGTCACTACCAAATAGGCTACGAGGTCGTATAAAGACTTCCGGCATTTTGTATTTTCTTTGAACGAACTTTGAACTTTTAATTTTGATTACCATTTTTGAAATAATTATCGTATAGAAATTTCACTTTATATTTTTAATCATTACCTATGACCATGTTCTTTCATGTCCTCGAGTACGTAAAGTGAAGAAACCTCACTTTGCAAATATTTTTTTTCTTACTTATACAAGGTGATTTTTAATTAACTTGCTATACTCGAGGACATGAAAGAACATGGTCATAGGTAATGATTAAAAATATAAAGTCAAAATTCTACACGATAATTATTTCAAAAGTGGCAATCAAGGTTATCTAAAAATACGCGGAATATATGGCGAACAGCTGTGTAGGTACTAAACCGGCCTGCCGGCGGCTCAGCGGCCGGGTTAATGACCTTGTTTATACCGCGCGGTCGAGTATGTCTACATTATCGGTTTGTAATGGATAATTACGTCAAAATTTAAGCACCCTTTTTTATTACATATTTGGAACGAGAATCGAATACTGATTACCCCCTATTAATATTCTAACTGACTAAAAAATCACCTTGTATATAAAATTCTCGTGTCACAATGTTAGTTACCATTTTCCTCCGAAACGGCTTGACCGATTTTTATGATATTTTATATGCATATTCAGTAGGTCTGAGAATCGGCTATTATCTATTTTTCATACCCCTAGGTAAGCGTGGCTCACTAACTAATGTATATCGTCCCCCAGGACGATCGTCATGCCAAGAAAGCGTATCTTGGAATCCCAAGTGTCCGCTACCTGTGGGCCGGCCCAGATATCGCTGGAAGGACGCTGTGGAAGCAGATTTACGAGGACTGCGAGTTGCAGACTGGCAAGAGGTGGCTCAAGACCGGCGAAGATGGCATTCTCTTGTTACGGAGGTCAAGACTCACTTCAGATCGCTGCGTCAAAGGAGTAAGTAAGTTTTATAACTAATATTGTTACTAACATAGTATCTATGGACTCCTGTTCTGAATTAAAGAAATATTATTATTATTATTATTAAAAACAGTGTGGTACGCACGGAACAACAAAGTATGAAAGGTAAAAAAGATTACATACATTACAAATGTGCTCCACCTAGTGCACTCGGTGCATAATCGGCGGAAATTATTGTTCAGAAGTAGGAATTAGATAATGTCTGCGCTTAAAAAACTTACTTTGCGATACCAAAGCCATAAACAAAAATAAAGTAATTAACCTTTCACGGAAATAATAATTAATATACAATTTCAGTCCCCTCATAGTTTTATAATAAGCAAAGTAAAGAATTATTACCATTTTCAAAATGGGGTCACTGAATGCCACGTTACCAGCGCCCGTCGCACGGACGCGTAGCGCCGCGTAGAAGTGATACGACTCCGCTTAGAAGCGATATGCTACGCAGAGTGCTACGCGGCGCTACGGGCGGGATCGATCGTCACGTAGTACGTTATAATAATAATTCATTCAAGATTACGTGCACGAGTTGGATATAACTGAAATTGCGATTTGCGATTCAGACCGAACTCTTGGTATCTTAGAACACTCGCTTCAAAGAGAGCACCGTCCGCTATATTATGGAGTAATGAGTGTTATTTACAGTAATACACGGTAGCAGGTTCTAAGGAACATATAAGAAAATATAAAACATATAACATATAAGAACCATTTACATAATTATATAATTGCTGTAGATCTCAGTAAACACTTTGAAGGGGAGGAGGATTTGAGAGTTTTTGAGATATGATATTTTCAAAAACCGCAACTTAGCCATTTATACGATTACTATGAAAAACCAAGTAATTTTTGCTGCGACGAATGTATTTTGACCAGGTTTTGGTCTGATCTATGCTTGCTACTTTGGCAAAGGGAGTTCTCCCGCCGGGCATGACGACATGCCTGCGGGGCGGCCAAGCCCCAAATGATCTTTGTTGGAACTTGTATATATGGGAGCGGTGTAGAAAACTTCGATAGCGTGATTCGGGCTGCGAGACGTCAAAGTGGGGCATGTGTGCGATGTCACCACATCGGTAAATTCGAAATATTTGAAATTCCTAACTTGGAGATAATACCTACTTGGTAAATATCTACTTTGTAACACGGTAACTTTGTAACTGTAACAAAGTATAATGACCACAGGTGCCGTGATATTTGACATGAAAACTTATGTTAAGTAGGTAGGTATCTCTCAGTGTCGGTTTCTATTTATATAAAACAAGCATTCTGTTCACGGCTTCGCCCGCGTGAAATTCGGTTACATCACCTTTTAATGAACTTGACAGTGCTTTTTCTTCTGACTTTCCAAAAATCATTTCTCAGTGCTCACTTGCGTCGCTTGAGGAACCTACACATACATACCTACTCGAAAAGTTTCATGTGAATCAATTGAAGAAATAATAAGTTTTAGTTTATCCCCTTTTTATCACCTTAGGGGTGGAATTTCCAAAATCCTCTCTTAGTGCATGCATACATGCCAAATTTTCAGCTTCTTGCGTTCAGTAGTTAGAAAGAAGATTAGCGAATAATAACAAAGGCCAAAATGGCATAATACGAAATAATAGAGCATGAAATGCCAAGAGGGTTTACTTAGATTTTGGCAAATACATTGTGATTACCGCTGTTCTTCATAGCGCGCTAACCCCCTCGCTGCCGACATAATTTAAATAAAAACGTCTCGCAGTCCATCGCCCGGCAAGGACACACGAGTGCGTCATTCTCGTGCCCTCTAATTACCCGCGAGAGTGCATTTTATATTGCACGGAACCATGACACGAGGTCGTGCAGGCAGCAGCAGCGGATCGATTCACTGGAGTGACATGCAGCCTGCTGCAGTCCGCGCCGCATGGCAGTATCGGACAGGTAGTGGGTATAGAAGAAGTTGGCAAAGTTGGTTCATAAACATAACATACGTACGTGATTGAGTCGTTGTTACCGGGGTACTGCCGGGTCGCTGGGGCTTTTCAAAATAAAAAGGATCCTGTTTTGGTCGTCGCTACCAGCCCCCACATAACGCTGAGTCTCCATTTCCCGACATTATCATTTGACCCAGCTAGCTCGATTTCTTTTCGAATAAAGTATCTACTTACACTTACACGTGAGCTAGGTAAATTACGACTTTCTCAGTATCTTGTTAGATTGTGGAAACCAATGATATTTGTAATTATGTAAAGATGATTGGAACTTTTAGAACTGAAAGAGATCAGAGACCGCAGGGGATGCTTATCGCGCAGTTATCGGGGCTCCTCTCGGCGGTACGAGAGGCTACTCGAGGCTCTCTCCGCGCCCTCACGAGCGCGCCGCATTAAGTATTTAGATAGCTCGCGACAGGAGAGCCATCGACGGAGAGCGACTTCTAGACTCTTAAGGCTGGCGACAAACGAACGTCATTTTATGAGTTGTGAATCTACTTACACACGTGGGCGTGTGGTACGATCAGGGATTTTGTATGAAATTGTATGCAGCACTAATTACCGACGCGGCTTACAACTCAGAAAATTAGGGCTCAGAACTAATTAGTGTAGTAACTAAGTAGTGTATTGATTATTTCCATACGATACGGTCAAATGTCATTGTAGTCTTAGAATTGAGAAATACTTTGGTCACGTGTGCACACATTTACATAATGTAGCTCAGAGGCGGATTAAATGTCGAGAGCGCTCTAGGCAAACACCTCATTGGCGCCCGTCTAGCGGCCAAATATTATAATTTTTTACAAATAATTAAGTACTTACCACCTTAAGGAAAGTAGGAAAATTGAATAAAACTTCAATAAAATATTAAATGTTTAATTAAACTGTTAAATCATCTAATAAAATACTTTTTGACAATCAATATACTTGAAAAGCGTAAAGAAATATTATCAGTCCATGCTAAAAAAGGCTATCGTTAGCTAAACTGATTTTTCATCAAAAAAATCCTCCTTACATTCTATGACTTTTTTTACAAGTGTCGGCATACGGGCAATCAATTTGTTGATAGTGTCTTGTGATATATTGGTCCAACCTTCGAAAAGCAATTCCACATTTCTTCTCTCTCTCTGAGTAGGCCAAACCGTATTTTTTAACACCCCTTGTGCCTCTTTCTCTTCCAAATATCTTCTGCATATTTTTGAGCTATGCTTAGGATAATGATCCTAAGCATAGCTAGTCCTGTTGGAAAATGAATCCATCTCCAATTAATCGCAGCCCCGAAGGAACGGCATTTTGTTCTAAAAATTTTTGTACTGTTCATTTTCAAAATTCCGTCAATTTTGATCAAATCGCCAGTACCTTGGATAGAAAAGCAACCCCAGAACATAATTGAGCCTCTCACTCTCAGTCGCCGTTTTATTGTATAGTTAATGAGAAAGGTTTAACTCGGGTTTTGTTTACTTCAACGCCGATTTCTGGTGCCGTTAAGCGTCTATTTCGCTTGCTGGTAACAACAATGAAATAATCTTCATTTGACGTGGTAGCTGTCGGCCTTCCCGAGCGTGGATGATGAAAACTGCCTGTCTCGATGTGTAGAGTTACTGTGCCACGAACACAAGTCTTCGATAACTTCAATTGTAAAGCAATCTCACGTTCGGATTTCCCTTCATTATGTAAAACAACGATGGCAGAACGCACTTCACTGCTAATTTTGCGTGCTTTTCCCATTTTAAGACGTCTTCACTGTGGAAAGCACAAGTTTAGACTAATTGAGATTGTTTGTGAACAAACCCATGTAACCTCATGTAATAATAAATCGGAAACACGTGTTTTTAAAAGCTAAATAATCCTAATTATTGACCAATGGGAAAAAAAGCAAAGCAATAAGTTAATACCCCATAATAAAAATATTATTACGACTCTACCACCTGGCTCAATCACAGCGTTTGTCGGTGTTTGAAAACAATACATGTTTATTGTCAATAACTTGAAAGTAAATAAAATAATGACTTCTTTAGATATTCGATATTAGCAATAGAATATGCAGGTGTACATTTCTTTTATTTATCTTATGTAGGTATATTAAGTGTGGTCTCAAACTTTTGACCGGTACTTAGTGTACTACAGAAGTATGATGTATCTACATCAGAAAATGGGGGAAACTAGACAATTTTTTATGGACATAAACAAAAAATCCTTGCGCGCGCCCCCTTACAGGCTCGCGTCCCTCTAGGTATGGACATGCCTAGTTTGCCTTAGGGATAACCGCAACTGATGTCTGTAATGTGGTTGGTTGGTTTTACATGACTCATTTTGAACACAATAATAACGATTTTAAATAGGATCAGTTTCAAAATATATACTCAACCTACGCATTAATAGAAGTACCTAGATGATGGTGATTTAACTATACAAAGCTTCCGCTGCTCCTAGGCAAGAGGATATATTTTGATCTGATCATTAACATCACGCTATTTACAAAGGCACCTTAATCTCTTCACGATAAACTTGGTTCCGATAGTGACTTCAATTCTCCCACGTATGTACCTATAGCAGAGACACGGAGCCACAATTAGTCCAGGGGTCAGCGATTCGTCGGATATACGTGACAGCAGGTGCTCCCCGCGCCCGGCAGTCGGTGGTCCCCGACGACGATTGCTCTCATTATGTTTCAGATGTTGGCTACAATTCGATGATTCAATAGGAACCTTCAAATATTCACCCCCATTTTCAAGCATCATCGTCGTTTTAAGCACGACGTAGAAGATACTTATTCGTTCTGTTACGGTTCGTCACTGCAACGCATTGACTTGCAGAACACTAGCGGCTGTACATAATTTATGCATTATTGAGCCGTAGTTCGCTCCGATTTCAAATATTTGGGATTTGTCTTTTATATTTAGCGGATATTTCTAACAGTAGGTAGTTAGGTACACCGTCCAATGTTGTCGATTGTGACACGTAACAAAGGTAAGAAGGATTGGCCAGATGATTCCAATCGTAGAAGTAATTAACAAATCATACGTCACCCACCTACGTTTCCCGAACGACGTATCCTAGGGCTCGGTGCGACGGCGAAAGGCACTCGGCATTACCGAAACCTGAACTCATTAAGTCAATTCACGGCATCGCCACAATAACTACGAGCGAAGGATACTTTACGGTCCCCGTCGCTGGGGTCGGTCGCGGTGCGACAAGCGCGGCGCGGCCGAACGCGCGCGGCTGCGGCCACTCGGTCGCATGGCGTGCGGCGCGCGGCGTGCGGCGTGTGGCGTGCGGCCCGTGCGGCCCACCGCTCGGTCGATAGTGTTTACGCGCGAGGCTCCACGCCGGCTGCCGCGTTACGTAAGGCTCTCGGGCTGCGCGGTCGCTGCGAGTGGGCGCGCGGTAGGGGCGACGCGGCACACTACGGCCCCCGCGGCGACTAGCCCCCGCCGCCGCTCCCCGAGCCCCGCCCTCGCCCCCGCCGGCGCGCGCACGCGCTCCGCTTAGCGCTGCGCCGCAGTACGATATTATGTATGTTGTTGCCCTTCACTCGCTCGCGCATCGCCGAGCTGTCTCTCGACGTCCGAGTAAGATTACAATATTGTGAATTTACCCCTTGTAGGCTAATTATTTAAGGAAAGTTCCAAGTGATCGCAGAATAGTGAGACGATGCGATTAACTAGAAGCATGTCAGCAGGTTGCAGGGGATGGCGATTCTAGGCGTGCCAGTTGCGCAAGCCATGCAGTCGTTCCGTCGCAGGTCGCGGGTCAGAGCAGCCGTGGTCACCGCCAGCTCGCACACACATTCCACGTCTCACATATGATTTAGTTATTACTTATTAACGAGCAGACCACACATACTGTCATTATAAGAATTTACTTTGTGATGACGTGCGTAGGCTCGGCTTTAATGAAAGAAGTGTTAACCCTCCGAAATCTTTATTGGTTTTCTTTTATAATAACTAAATGCTTAACCTAACCTACACTAAGGTGTATCCGCTACACGCTACAGCGTTAAAAACCAATGAATCATGGTGCAGTACTGTTAAAGTACCGCAGGGCTCGATCTAGCGTGCTTTACTATTCCTCCTGATTACTTACAAAATAAATATAGAACGGACATTGTATTGGGTAAGCAGATGACACTTCATTAATATTTCAAAATAAAGCTAATTTTGTCAATACAATGGTGCCGTCCCAAGTATTCCGGATAAACTTCCGTGTTCAAGGTCAAAAAATCGAATTTTTCGACATTCTTTTTGTAGTAATTATTAATAATTCACGACACATATTTGAACCTATTTTTCACTTTGCGCGCAGTTCGGGGTACTCATCATAAAAAAAATAACCTTAAACCTATTTTTCACTTTGCGCGCAGTTCGGGGTACTCATAAAAAAAAAATAACCTTGAACCTATTTTTCACTTTGCGCGCAGTTCGGGGTACTCATCATAAAAAAAATAACCTTGAACCTATTTTTCACTTTGCGCGCAGTTCGGGGTACTCATCATAAAAAAAATAACCTTGAACCTATTTTTCACTTTGCGCGCAGTTCGGGGTACTCATCATAAAAAAAAATAACCTTGAACCTATTTTTCACTTTGCGCGCAGTTCGGGGTACTCATCATAAAAAAAATAACCTTGAACCTATTTTTCACTTTGCGCGCAGTTCGGGGTACTGTGACCAAACCTAACCTAACCTAACCGATAAATTTATCACTTTAACCTCGACTTTCGGTAATTATTAATAATAATAGATAATTATTAATAATCTTCAATTATTCACTCTTACCGTAACATATAGAACAAATATATATTTACGGCAATACATGCGAAAAATGTCGAAAAATTAGATTTTTTGCCCTTTTGACCTTGAACATCAAATTTGCGGGTATTTTGACTATGATATTCTTGATCAGCACGTCAAAATACATAAGTATACCAAATTCCAGATCGATCGGAGGTATGTTCTATACGGAAGTACACCCAGTATTCCTTATTAAGTAGCACAAAATGGAGGCCCCGATGACACATTAAAATAGTGACGTGAAATATGTTAATCGATAAATTTTTGAAGTAATAAGTAGTAACTATTTAAACGTTGTCATAAAATGATTATATAAAGGATTACATAATGTATTAGAATAGTTAATAATAAGTATTTAACGTCAACGGGGCCTTCGTTTCGTGCCTCGGCTATAGTTGGCTCGCCGTGCTGCGAGCTGGCAGCCGGCCGCCCGAGCGCCCGACCTCTCCGCAACGCCGGATTCATCACTTACGCAGGGTTAGCTCGATTGAAACCAACTTGGTAAAGACAATATTTTATTGGTTATAAAATAATTTTGGTTGGTTCTCTTAATCTAAAAGTAAAACAGCGCGGCGCGGTCAGAGACGTGGTCAGGAATGCTGTCAAAAGCGCGACGCGGGGCGCCGTCAGGAGCGCGGCGAGGGGCGCCGTCAGGAGCGCGGCGAGGGGCGCCGTCAGGAGCGCGGCGAGGGGCGCCGTCAGGAGCGCGGCGAGGGGCGCGGCAGGCGGCCGCGGCGCTTTGCCACTATCACGCGCGTGTAGCGGATGCCGCCGCCCTGCGAACAACGCCACATCTCTAGTACACCGAACAGGTCGACAAATAGAGATGCTGACCTTTCCGAAACGACGGTACAGGCACCAAACTTATTAGAGGCTGATGAAGGACTCACCCGCGCGCCGCCGCTGGTCACCGTCACCGGCTTCTCCACCGCGCCCCCCGCGACCGCATCTGATGACAAACGACCGCTCAGTACCATCGACAACTATTACATGGTCCGTTTGGCGAGCCAGCTGCCGATTTATCCTTTAGATCTGGTTTTAAATTAATCAAAACCGATCAGAATTAATAATATCGGATATCGCCGACCGACCTGAACTGCGAGCGACGCCAGGATGCAAGGGAATAAATACCAATCTTAACATATTTATTATAAAACAAAGTTCGGAATGAGAATCGAATACTGAGTATATAATTATATATAAGCTAAGCACTGTTAAAAAAAAAATGGTTGTCTGTAAAGTCGGTTTACTGACGATAGTTGAACGTGACAACGTCTTAAGAAAATAATTTCTTTTGAATGAGTAGGCATGCATAATAAAAGAACACTTTTTCAATACAAGTTAAGTCATTTATTAAAAATGAATGCTGGATACTTATACATCCTACACTACATCGTGATTCAGAATTATAGCGCCCCACTTCTCAACGCCATCTAGTGTACTGCGAGTGAACTACCAGCTCAGCCAGCCTTCCTCCATCGATAAATGGACCCAATCGAACTTAATGAATAATTGTTCACTGCACAATACATAGATGGCGCTGGCAGACGCATCGCTCACTCAAGTAGGAGAGAGACAGATGTCGGACGCTGCCGAACGCTGCCGAACGCAAAGGCCGATTGATACGCCGTTAAGGTAACGCATGAGTCATGTTAACTCATGTTTTTTCATGCGTGCCACCGAATTATAAGACGTTGTCACGTCAAAAATACAGTTTACATTTTTTATTCTAAACAACACAACATGCTAGCCAGGCTAGGCAGCTAAGCATCGACATAATTATTATGCAAGAAATAATGACGTTGCCTATGACACTGTGCTTGCGATTATTGAAAACAGTCGGATACAAATAACTAAGTATCAAGTAAGTGATATTACCTGAGTAAGAGAGCGAGGTGTGGGGAGCGAGCGGCGCGAGGGCGGGGGGCTCGTCGTCCGCGAACACGATGGGCAGCTGCATGATGTCGGCGGCGGCCAGCGCGGCGGGCGGGGCGGGCGCGGCGGGCGGGGCGGGCGGGGCCGGGGCGGGCGGGGCGGGCGCGCGCCGCGGCGTCAGCAGCAGCGGCGTGCTGCCCGACACGCGCGTCACCACGCGGCCCTCTGTTGGCGCGCCCACAACTTCGTTATAATTAGAGTTCGTCCTAGAACTGCCCGAACGTGGAAGGTGCGAGGGGCATCGAGCGTCCTCCCGGCGGTGCAGCGGCGTCCGCTCTTTCTGCTGATTGTGGAACCAAGTTCCTTAACGCGCGTGGCTTACGGGTAGTCCTATTTAGTAGAAATCGTCACGTAACGAAATGCCGTATGCTGTGTGTGTATCGAGCCTACTCTAAGCAAATGAGCACACGAGCAAGAGCGAGCAAGGTGTGCAACACTCTCTCTCTCTCTCACTCTCTCTCTCTCTCTCTCTCTCTATGTCCTTGTCTCTTATCATCATATAACCTCAACACACTTTGCACACACACACAACACGTGTAAATTTCGTGAAAACGTATTTTGTTATTTGTGTTGTTTTAGATAGATAGATCAGTCGTGAACATTTTACTTAAGTTTAAATGTAACGACCTTCGTTCCCGACGGGGGTCCCCCGACCGCACAATTAATTTTTTTTTTGTTTCAAAACCCAACTGATAATAAGTAGGTGTTCCGTTTCTTTCTAGCCCGGCAACGCGTCGGCGCGTCAAGCACCTAAGGAAGTCATGTCGCGTATCGGGCCCATTACCAAGTACCTCTAAAGTACATATAAACGCAGAGCACGGTTCGCTCGCAATGCGGTCACCCAGTCAAAGCGAATCTGTTAACATTAAAACAAGCTTACCGGCGAATTCAATGCCCCTGTCCCTGCTCCTGGAACAATATATTGAACGCGTCAACGATAAACGTAAAAAGCCACTAACACACTCAAGCATACTAATTGATCATGTAACGCAATGAAAGTCATCTGTGAGGCTGCATACTAACCCGCGCAGGTCGCGGCGCGCTGTTATCGACGATAGAAAAACAAATTACCTACAATATGTTGTTACAATGTGTTTGTTCGTTACGTTATTTCATCATTATATTTTTTGACCGTAAGCACCATTTAGTAGTAGGAAGATGTAATGCACGTACCCGACGGCCGGCGCGGACGGAGCTGGCGTGGGGCCGGCGGGCGCGGCGACGGGGGCGGGCGCAGGCGCGGGGGGCGCGAGCGGGGCGAGGGGGGTGAGGGGCGCAAGCGTCGGCAGGTGCGCATACTCGTCCACGTCGAGCGGCGCCTGCGAGTCCGCCAGCCGCCGGCACCAGCGGACCATCTCCTCCTGCGCGACCACCGACCACACCGCACCGATTACAATTGAACATTTGAAGAGGCCCGGGCCACTGCGCTTCACAAATATCTTAAAACGAAAGTTGTATTACGAGTATCTTAAAAACCATTCAGCTACTAAGTTGCACCTGAATCTATTCGGTTTAATTTAGAAATTAATAGACAATAGTCTCACCACGAGCGCGGCGTCGAGCGCCGCCTGCGGCAGGCGCAGCAGCCGGCGCGCGCGCGGCGCCAGGCGCAGCGCCGCGTCCGCGCCCGCCACGGCCAGCACGCGCCGCGCGCCGCCCGCCAGCGCGCCCGCGCCCGCGCCGCCGCACACCGCCAGCACGGGCACGCCCACCTGTGCGCACGCCCGCCACTCCGTTACATCATGTCATTCAAATCAACATGGCGTCGTCTCCGCAATCACCTGCGCCAGTCAAATGGAAGATAAATATGTTAGAGTTGGCTTTTCTTATAGATGCAGATACCCCCGGTTCGCTTAGGTCCACCAAAATCTGGAACGTAGTCGCACGATGTTCTGCTTTGTCATGGCAGCATTTTCTAATTGTCCCAACAAAGTGACGTTTTGGAACAAAGTCTGTTTAATATGTCGAAAATAAATGGTAGAAAATGGAATTGTGTTCAAGATTTTTCTACCAAATCTGATCCCCATTGTGTAGCAAGAAAACGAAATATGTGTAGCGATATATTATGTATGTAACACGAGCCGACTTGCACCTGCGCTACCCCCTCTCGGGCAGTCGTGTCTATCTCTAGCACCTCGCGCGTGCGCTTGTTCTGTACGCATTGTATCGGATTCATTTAAACCAATAAACAGTGTTTCGCAATTATTAACTTTCAATTAGAGGTACTTGATGTAGGTACGTCCCAACTCACACAATATAGACAGCGACCTGCACATATGAAATGGAGGTATTGAAATATGAAAGATTTTTCGAATGCATTGAACAATCTGTCCGCCCAGGCCCATATCTGATGTTCTCCTTTTTGTACCTTTACATCATCTTATATATATCGCAAAGATCCAATGGGTCTGACTATCGCAGGAGGCGCGTGAGTACCTCGTGCAGCACGTCGTCGGGCAGGTCGCGCGGGCCCTCGGCCGTGCGCGGCGCCGGCGCCACCAGCAGCGCGCCGCGCACCGCCGCGCCGCCCGCCGCCAGCGCCGCCGCCATGCCCGCGCCCGCGCCCGCGCCGCCCACGATCACCGCGCGCTCCCTGCCCAACCAACACACATACACCGGCTGGCTCTATACGTACTTATGCGACAGATAAAACATGATCGTTTTTCGGGCGATTCGAAAACTATCTTGTGATCTTTTGCGACCATAAATACTGTCACTAAGTTTTTATTAAATGTTATTTGTTATTTACATTGATATGGGAGGAGAGTCGAAACCGGCAGGGGGCCGGTCTTACCCAGCGTCCTGTATGACGTCGGCGAGCGCCAGTTTGGCGGCGTGCAGCGCGGCGGCGGCCCAGCGGTCGGGCGGCGCGGCGGCGACGGGTGCGTCCAGCGCCAGCGCGCGCGTGTGCAGCGCCGCGCGCAGGCGCCGCTCCCAGCGCTCGTCCTCGCGCCCGCAGCCGCAGCGCACCCACGCCAGCCACGGGCCGGGCTCGGCCGCGCCGCGCACCGCGCCCTCTGCAACACGCGCGGACATATCACGACTAGCCACACTCCCCCGGCATACTCAATCAATCAAGTGTCAAACAAGTTGCACGTATAAAGTTAGCTCGAATAAAGAAATAGTAAATGGTGGTAAAGAGATTAGTGTTGGTGCAAAAAATTATTAAGAACCTCTGTATTTTAGTGCTTTATACGCAGTGTATATATATTTTGGTGATTACTCGCTGTATTTCATATGAAAACAACGAAAACTATACAAGGTTGATTTGTCAAGTCTGATACATTGTTTAATTGTTACCATGTGTAAGTGTTGTATAACTTTTTGCCTTCTTAATAAAAATCTTAATATTAAAAGATTTTTGGTATAATTCATAGTCCTATCCACAAATATTTTATTAAAATCTTGACCTATCACACTAAGTTGGCTTGAGCGCCTGTAGAAATGTAATAGCATTACGCCAATTACATTATACTCATTGCATTGCATTTGTTATTACCTATAATATATACTCAATAAGTAACTTATAAATGTGTAATTTCCTGTATTGCACAATAAAGAATACTTTTTTCTTCATTCTTTCTACCTACATTATATTTTTTTAGACAGATGTTGTGTTCACTATTTTTGAGAATGAACAGTGTAAACTATACTATTATATATTCGGTACATATATGTAAGATTCTAACTGTTACATTTAGTTTGTGAACCAAAAATACTTCGCGCTTCCTGACTGACTGACTGACCTTTGTCCGGAGCGAGAGGGTCGTCGGCGGGCGGCGGCAGGCGCGCGGCGCCGAGGCGGTCGGCGAGCCGCGGCACGGCGCGGCGCAGCTCCGCCAGCATGTCCTCGTACAGCGGGCGGTGCGAGGCGGGCAGGTGCGCGTCCAGCTGCGCGTGCAGCCACGCGGGCGGCCGCAGCGCCGGCGGCCCCCCGCGCGCCCACAGCGGCGCCAGCGCGGCGCGCAGCCGGCCCGCCGCCACCCGCGCCCGCTCCCGGCGCGCGGCGCGGCCCCCCGGGCCCGCCAGCCGAGCGAGGCGCGCATCGCTGAGCACCTCGAGCGCAGCGTGGGCGAGCTTCGCGTGCGTCTGGGACGGCGGGTTCGCCACGACGCGCTCCTCCCAGTCGTCCTCTGAATCCATGCGATCTGTCGCGTCGTCGTCGTCGTCGTCGTCATCGTCGTCGTCGTCGTCGAAGGGCAGCGCCGGTGGGTCGCGCGGCATGCAAGTGACGTCGACGGGGTCGGCGGGCGCGGGGACACGGCCGGCGGGTGGGTCCAGCATCACGCACACGCTGGCGGAGGGCGCGCCGCAGCGGCCGCGCGCGTACGAGTGCTCGCTCCACACGCCGGTCCGCTGCTCTCGCAACTACGATGAAATATAACACGAGAAATGAAATAGATACACATGTCATCATTTACATTTTATTTTGTTTAGTAAGGGAGTAAAAAGTAGGTCGAGTGTTTTGCAAAGTTTTTTTGGTTTATTACATTTTATTAGGATAAATGGTCACTGTTACCCACAAACATCAGTAAAACTAAAAGAAGAAAGAGGAGAGGAAAGGGAAACAATGTTATGAGATGTGACGATAGCGTATCTCTACGTGTTTAACTCTATTAGTATTGACTAATAGAGTTAAACACGTAGAGATAAGATTAAGTATTGTCGATTAAGTCAATAGTAAGATAATGTAAGAACTAGTCAATAAGCAGGTAATTAGTATTATAGAAAGTTGCTTCATAATTATGAACAATACACAGTTTATATGTAGAACTTATGTCTATCACTGCTCAGGGGGTTACCCTAACCCCTGGCCGACCTCTTGCCGCCTCTCCATTGAGTCCTCATGGGTCTAGCATACAAGCCCACATCACATGGCGACCCTGCTATGCACCCCGAGTCACTGTTAAACTTTGTGAAAATTTAATTTGTGTATAGATTATTTTGTAACTCTTTTCATGTACTATTTGTTGATCTAAATTAAGTGAAAAACACAAATGGGACAGGTAGATGAGCCCAAGAATATTTTATAGCATCTTTGTTCCAAATTTATTGCATATCTGTTGAAGAGAATATTGTATAATACTGCAACAGATGGAAGAAAGGACTGGAATAATTGAATGCAACAAAAATGAATTTCCCTTTTAACATTTATGTTCCTAGAATTATATTTTTAGATACTTCTCAAGTTGATTTGATGATTTGGGCAGTACTTACCATAACTCCTGAGACTGCATCGGTGTAGGCGACGAGCTGGTCGTGCAGCGACGCTCCGCGCGGCACGTCCGGCGCCTCCTGCCACACCGGCTCATATAGTATTGCCGACCCAACCAGATTACAGATTGGCGCAATTGGCAACACTTGATAATTGTTAGTTATTTGTGTTGCACAGCTTGTACTGTTTTATATTAACTTGTAATGTAATTATGCTCTTTTGGTAAGAAAATTTGTATAAATCTCGGTTTTCGACTACATCAAATAATTTCTGACATCATACACATTCTTGGCCGCAAGACAAAGAGAACATTCACTAGCATTGTAAAGCTAAGAAACTGAGTGGCAAGGGAAACTAATGTGAATACTTAAGCACTATAATAAATACATGGTGTTAGTGAAATAAGTTTCATGACACTAGTACAGTATCCTGCAACATAGTTTTTTTTTACTTCTTATAAGTGCTTAACGACAATCCCACCTGATGGTAAGTGGCGATGAAGAACTTGAATCACCACTTAAAGCAGCACAACACATTAAGAAGTATTAATCATACTTATATAGATATAAATCTCAAAATCCTGCAATAGTATAATAGGATAGAATATGAAACCAAAATGTATTTATTACGAATATTATCCTATACACTTCAAACAATTATTTTACATAGCTTACCTCCGCTACAGCAGAGTGCACGGTCCCGCCCAGCGCCATAATGTTACTTCTACTTTACTTCGAGATCTATTGACTGAGTTATATACAGAACCTCCGAAAATTTCACACTCAGAAGACCACTACAACACCACTCTACTCAAGGGTACTCCAAGCCACTCTTGTTTCCTCTCCACTAAGTGGCTAAGTGGAGTCCAATCCAGTGAGTCCAGCAAGCCAGTCCAGGAGTCCACTCCACTATAATTCACTTTATTTAATCTATGTTAGTCTCGATGTCTCCCAACCATAGAGAAAAGTAATACACTGGAAACTCCCAACTCAATTCTCCCACTGATATGATTCTGATCCCATCCCAATAATTCCCATCCCATCCCATCCCACTTCCCACTGCCCAATGCTAGTGTTGCCGATCGATAGTCGACTATCGATGATTAATCGATAGTCAATCGATAGCCAACCAATCGTAAGACTATCGATCGGCCTATCGATAGTATCGATACAATCGATAGTATCGATACTATCGATAGCACAGAACAAGGCAATACTGTCGAATGAAAGCAATACTATCGATACTATCGATAGTATTGTACTTCATTAATAACAAACTATCGATAATATCGATAGTATCGATACTGTCGATTTTATTTGCAACGATACTATCGATAGTATCGATACTATACTCCAAGGCCCAATATGTAAATTTTTGCATGTCAAATTGTCAATAATGTCAATTGTCAATATCAAATTGTCAACTACATTTGCTAGCGTTTCCAACAATAACATGGACGTATTATAGTAGGGACACGACATATTGTTCTATACGTACTACTACTACTACTACCTAATGAGGCCGAAAATCCGCCATGTTTACCGACCCAAATGTCATTGTCAATCAGGTCAGCCGGTACTTGTCTTTTCAATAAGTCGTGGTCAAACTCAAATCAGCCATCTTTAACCATACACAGGTATGCTATAAATAACATTAAAAATATTGGTTATTGTTAATGTTGCCGGGAAAATAAACGAAGATTTACATTATAATTAGCAAGGTTCATATCGATACCTCCTAAGTCAACTGATTTTTGTTTTTAAACATTGACATATGATATTACTATGGACGCACGGTCCGCGCTAAAAAATGTCCGAGCCAACTCAACAACAATACGCAAGTAGAACAACAATGCCCCGTTAGTCACTTTTTGACCGTGCTGACAACTAGACATCAATGATGCCGTATTGTATTTTGAAATCGTGTAAAAACTACGCAAGTAAAGTGAAAAAAGCCGATGGTATATCATATTTTCGGTAAGTAAAATATTGTTTTATCTTTTAAAGTATTGGTTTGCTACGAATACACACTATTTTATTTTAAATCGAATTAATTTCGTAAATAAATCTCAGAATCACTCAAAAGAATCAAAAATATATCTTTGTCTTTGTCTTCTCGCTATACAGACTGTAGTCAGAAAGAGATAAACATATCCATTACTTTAGTTTAAATTATTTTGCACGATTTCACGATTGCACAATAGTAAACGAATAAATGCAAGATATAGAACAAAAGTTTCCATAGAGTCGCTGTTGATGTTATATAAATAGATTATGTTTAAATTTTTTTTAGTACAATAAAATATATTTCTTCTAGATTTCCTTTAGACCCAATACGTTGTTAAGCATGGAGAAGTATTATTGCTACATCGCGAGAGGAAGAATATTTTATGCCGAAAGCAGCCTACGTTGTATGCTCGGATCATTTTAAAGAAGATGACATGTACATAACTGGCAAAGGCATAAGAAGAATAAAAACACAGCTGTGCCAAGCTTCTTGGAAGTTTCTTGCCGCTTCTTCTTCCAAGACTACTCACGGTAGGGATTTGTTAAAGCGATGGCGTAGATTGACTTTCGAAAAGTGTTTGTAAAAAACCAACTTCGAATAAATTTCATTTCATTTCATTTCATTTCATTTCATTTCATTTCATTTCATTTCATTTCATTTCATTTCATTTCATAAGTTGTATCTTTTTCATTACTCTTTTTCGTTTCATTGAATCCAATTCATAACGTTCCGAAAAAAGTTTCAGTTAAAAAATGTAATTAATGTGTAATAAAAATAAAAATAAATAATGTATTATTTTAAATAAACACTACTCTATTACTTTATTAGTCGCGTTTTATTTCACTATGAGCTGCATATGGTGATTATGGTGTGTTGAGCACTCGAAGTATCATAAGGTGTCATTGATGTATCAGTGTTTGTTGCAATCGAAATGAAACCGTGATGTAATGATTTTAGTGCTTAAATTACCTTGTAAACATTTAAATTCTTGTGATGTCAAACTGGGACATTATTTTCGCGATTTTAGTAGGAGACCCTAAGTCCATAGTATTTATGTCAATGTTTTTAAATGACATTTTATGTACATAACTGGGTTTACGCCGGCGGGACTTAGGGTGAGGTTTTTGGTCAAGATGCATGTGGCGTTGCACAATGCCTTTTTTAACCCTCGTCAAAAGTAACGCCGGTCAATGGGGCTGCCATGACAATTATGACACCCTTCCCGGTTTTTTGAGTTTGTTTTGTGTGGAAGATATTTTGTACTAGCAACATTGTGCTAAAATGTCGTACGACTCTTGTCAAATTGACAGTGCGGGCAGCTTTTCATCTGTCAATGCTGTCATTAGGTGCTAAACTCAATGGTCATTACTGTTTGTACTTTGTTGATTTGTTCTTCGATCGATCATCGCTAAATAAAGGTTGATTTTCGTAATATTATCAAAGTTAAATAGGTACCGTAATCATTAAAAAGGAATTCAAATCAACTTTAATATGGACAGTTCAGTAAAGTGAGTACCTACGTTTCTTCTTGTTAATTTATTGTCATCTTGGTTGTAATGTACCTACATCTTTTACTTTACTGTGTGTAGTAATTCAATGACTTCATTTTCAGATAAAGATCGTCCAATTTTTCAGCCGATGAAATAGAAAAATTGAAACTGTTAATTGACAAACATAAGGAAGAAGAAGGGAAGGGATTCGCTAAGAAATCTATTTAAAGAAATAAATATATTAAATGTAGTTTCACAATATATTGTTGATAATTTATATGTACGTTATTAAAAATACTAGTATGACAGTTTCCTTAAGAAGAGTGATGTTCACATGATTAATACTAGGAACAAAGCTAAACTGATTGCACCAAATTTCAGACTCAGCAAAACTGGTGGTTCGTTCATGGGTAGATAGATGTATTAAAATCTATAATAAAATTCCGTTCGTTTCATTGTTCGTTTACATTTTATATAATCCTGTAAACAGTAGATTTATGTACACCTTTGTATCACCGACACATCTTTGGAAAGATACTGATGCATAAAATTGTAAGGCCAGTAGTATTTGATCAGTTACGGATACTGCATGGTTTCTGAAATAAATAATTAGTTTTAGTAAATAGAATTCATATTAATATACATAATTTTACTGGACCATTGCAATAAGTGCTTACCTGTTTGTATTACTTTTTTGTGTCATTTCCAATATACAAATGAAATACCTAGCTACACGCGTAGATAGCCTAAAACGCGCCACAAAGTCCACCTCATCCCAGAGAAAATGATCAATTCTTGTCCTGAAGAAGTTTGTTTTTCTTGCCGTAATGTAGGTATTCGATGATAAGGTCGTCATTGGATGAAGTATCTTCATCAATTATACATAGATCGAAGCACTCTACTGCTTTGAAACATTGTAACCGATTTTCAATTACGTAAAAACAATAATTTATCAATTAATATCAAAATATTATCGGAAATGTATACAGACATATGTCAAACAAAGTCAATTTTAAGGTTAACTTTGACGTTGACCGATCACATTCGGACGGTTACGGTTAGGGTTAAATTTTAGTCAAAATTTAACGAGGGTTAGTTGATGCAACCCAGTTTTATTTATTTATTTATTTATTTATATATACCAACTTACACTAACATTACAGGACAAGCCTAATGCATTAGCGTAGGAATGTTTGACAATTATTATTTAAATGTTATGCACTAAATTCCATATGTCCAAAAAAATAATAATAATTAACAATAAATCACATTAATAATAATAAATTCAATATACAGTAAAAAAATTATCATCATTCAATTAAATAATAATTAAAATATCCGTCATAGGTTTAATAATAATATTTCATTGGTCCCTTAAGATCTAATTATAGTCACATACCTCGTTCCAGAACATAAAAAACTGCCTTTGTGAACTCGTTCAGAGTACAGCTGAAAAGATCGATACGCTCAGCTACCGCGTTAAGAGTGCGTAGCCCGCGGGTAATCGGCGCGCAACGCAGCAGGTTGGTCCGCGCGTGCGGCAGCACCAGTAGGGGCGGGGTTCGCCTTCGTTCCACGCTGTTGTTTGGTACGCATAGCCTAAGTTTTTCTAGGACGGCTGGGTTATCCTTACTGCCTCGCAATACCATAAAAAGATACTTGGCAAGCGTCATGTCCCGTCTCGTTTCCAGTCTACTATATCCCACCATACCCAAGACGAATAAAGTGGGATACAGCAACGGGTAACCAGGATATACCCCATACAATTTTAAATAAAGGTATCTAGCGAATTTGTTCTGGATCCGCTCTATCATCTGGCTCTTTCTTTCGGCTGTTAAATTTTACTTTAACCGACATGTACCTATAACCTTACTTTAACCACGTGATATGCAACCCACCCTTAATAGTAGAATGGTTTAACTACCAGTTATATGCCAGTTATACTACCAGTTATACACCAAAATATTATGAAATATTATGATTGTAATTTTAATAATATTATCTTACTTTTGGTCGTTCTCGGGATTTACTGTCTCATTTAGTAATAAAATGTTGAATTTACATCACTTGACTCATTATACTAGGAAAGTACTTAGCTATGTTAGCATTTGAAACCGCAACGTATACTGGAGTAATATAATTTACTGAGGCTTTTTATTTACTCATTTTTACGATTATGATGTGGGCTTAATATAGGCTAGGAAGAAAAAGAAGAATCTTAAACAAAAACAACGCATATCTTAAAAGTATAGGCAATTGTAATGCTTAAAAATAGAAATAAGGTGTACCAAAATAAATAAGAATATTGAAGGTTTAACCAATAAAAATCTCTCTGAATAGCTGTCATCAGCTCCATTAGAGTTAGTTGAAATAAAATTATTAAAAAATCAATGGTACTCCTTAGGAATCACCAGCGTCTTACAAAGGTCCATGAAGTCTTTGTTGTGCTTATTTTGGTCATGCTTATTAAAGGAATGGATTTCTGATAAGCTAAATAAATATTATCTATATAAATATTCAACTCTCTTCGATTTCGTGTAGCTTTAGGTTTCTTCACACAATCTATCCACAACTTGTAAGCATCATCTTGGTAACTCGTTTTATAAAACACCCTAAATGGAGTTTCTGCTCTAGTTACTTTTTTCCAAGGCATTTTAGACACATCATTAGTAGCTATTGTCCAGTTGTTCATAAGTTTAAGCTTCGATTTGAAGTCTTCGATTAAATCCTGAGACACTTCGATAACTTCGTATGGCATTTAATCGGATTTGGCAAATCTAAAAGCTATACATATACCATTGATCAGGCGTATAAAGCATTTTATCTTTCGTCTGTCTTTCAATTAAAAAGTGAACTGATACTGTTGCCTTCATTTTGAGTGTGACCCACTATTAGAAAGCGATGGCTAATATCTATCTATACCTACTACATTTCCAACTAACTATCATATACATTAAGAAAACAATTCTATTTCTGTTTTGGCCACAGTTGTCTGACCAGAACAATAAACTTGGTGAGTTTAATGTGGATATTCTTATACAGACGTCCATAACGGTCAGGTTGCTGGACTTATTTAAGTGTTTCAATTTGATTCCACTTTTCACTGAACCCACTAGAATAACTGCCACATCAGCTACATGTTTAGATAATATATTCTGTAATTGCTCAATTTTAGGAAAAGAAATAATCAACAATTTAAGGTCCGATCACTGTGGACAAAAATTTTCTATTTTTGACCAGCTTAGCAAAACCAATAAATCAATAAAATGCAGACCGATAACCAAAAATAAACTGTTAATTTTTAAAGACCGAATATCTTCGAAAATTACTCATCCGTCTGCTTTCAACCAAAGTGATCCTTCATATCACTATAACAGTTTATTCAAAAATATTAACGAGGAATTTAACAGAGTTTTTAAATTTAAGTCCGTTCACGTAAATAAAGAAAGTAATTTTAATGATTGGGCTACTAAAGGCATTTTCAAAAGTAGGAACAAGCTTTACGACCTATATGATGAAAAGCAATATAATCATAGTACGGCGTTCCGCGAACATGTAAGAACTTATTCTAAAATATTTAAAGCCGTTTGCATACAGGCTAAGTCGCTATATATTAAAGACAAAATTATAAACTCCGACAATAAAATAAAAGCTACTTGGGAGGTCATTAGTGATGAAACCGGTACCACTAAATCACGTGACCATAATTTTGAACTGATTATTAACGACAACAAAATCACCTCTGATAACGAGGTAGCAAACGCTTTTGAAGATCACTTCCGAAATATACCACTCTCATTAACTAACTCTCTTCAATCTTCTCCGGCAACAGCATATACTCTCTTAAAAGGGCTCGTTAGTAAATGTAGTGTTCTGTTCGAATTCAAACATACTACGACGACAGAGATAACTAAAACCTTCCAATCTTTGAAAAACAAAAGAACAGGTGACTTGTGGGGGATATCTGTACAAGTAATAAATAATATAATAGATGTTGTAGCCCCTCACCTAGCTGTAATCTTTAATAATTATGTAGATCTGGGTACTTTTCCCGATCTTATGAAATATAGTAAAATAATACCACTTCTTAAGTCCGGAGATAGAACAGATGTTAATAATTACAGACCAGTTGCTATTTTGCCGACACTCAGCAAGGTTTTTGAAAAAATTATGTTAAATCAAATGATTACTCATTTCTCTGTTAATAATCTACTTCATAAAGAGCAGTACGGGTTCACTAAAGGTCGTAGTACAATTTGATGCAGGTGCTAGGCTCTTAAATCATATATATGAGGCCTGGGAAGCATCTCAGAACGCTATTGGTGTATTTTGTAATCTCTCGAAAGCGTTTGATTGTGTAGAACATGAAACACTAATTTTTAAATTGGGTCATTATGGCCTTAAAAACAAAGCACTTGAACTTATATCGTCCTACTTAAATCGTAGGGTTCAAAGTGTTTGTATAAACGGAGCTAAATCATCAGGAGCACCAGTCTCGATTGGTGTCCCTCAGGGTTCAATTTTAGGTCCATTCCTTTTTTTAGTATATATAAATGATCTTCCATTTCATATTAGTAAGTATGCAGATATTGTACTGTTTGCAGATGATACTTCACTCATATTTAAAACTAATAGAGATAAAGTAAATTTTGACGATGTGAACAGTACTCTCGCCCACATCTCATACTGGTTTTCTGTAAATAACTTACTTCTTAATGCTAATAAAACGAAATGTGTTGAATTTGCATTGCCAAATGTTAAAAGCGTTCATAAGGACATTAAATTGAATAAGGAAATATTAAATATGGAAAGTCGTACAGTATTTTTGGGGATAACTTTAGACTGTAAGCTCCAGTGGGGGACACATATAGTGACACTTGCGGGTAAACTTAGTAAGGCTGTTTATGCTATAAGAAAAATAAGACAGTTTACTGACGTTGAAACAGCAAGGCTTGTCTATTTTGCCTACTTTCATAGTATTATGTCATATGGTATTTTACTTTGGGGTAAATCAGCGGATATTGATACAATCTTTGTCTTACAGAAAAGAGCTATTAGGGCAATTTATAAATTAAAATCACGCGAATCATTGCGTGACAAATTCAAAGAAATAGGTGTACTAACTGTAGCTTCTCAATATGTTTATAGCAATTTAATATTTATTAAGAAAAATTTGAGTTGTTATAAACAAAAATCCGATATTACTAATCGGCAAACTAGAAATATGCACCATTTAGTGACTTCCTCGTACCGCCTTCGTAGGGTCCAGCGGTCATTTGTGGGGCTCGGGGTACGCTTTTTTAATAAAGTACCGAAGTCTATTATTGATTTGCCCATGCAAATATTTAAGAAACATGTTAAAACACGACTCATAGAGAAAGGGTATTATACAGTCGATGAATATATTAATGACAAAGATGCTTGGCAATAGACATCCGCGACCGGTTCTGCTCATGTTAGTATGTATGAATGTATTTGTATGTAGGTATAAAATCAGTTAAGTAGTTAAGTAATTGTAAGCATTTCCTTTTTTTTTCAAAAGATGTGCCGAGGAGTTTCTTTCGCCGTTTCTTCTCCTTAAAGATTTAAAATTTAAAGGCACCTTAGCGAAACGGTGGTAGATGCAAAAATGACGTTCATAAGTGTATTGAAAAATACCTACATGAAATAAATGATTTGAGTTTGAGTTTGAGTTTTGAGATCCCAGATTGAATATCGTGAAATTACACAAAGAAAGTTTCCGTTTATAATAAAAAGTACCTACTCACGTTCCCGTGAGGTACATTAAGGCTAATTTACTCAATGACAATAAATATTGGTACCATTAATTAATAAATCATTGGTACCATTTACATTGTCATTGAGTAAATCTAAAATGTTTCGCGCCCTATTTGACTGCATTCTGGCACTGATATTAATTATATACTTATTATTATATAAAACAATATATGACAAATACGTCCACATTTACTTTATTCACTAATTTCACGAAAAAAATGTTAGCTAAAATTGCATTTACCCTCGCCGCCATTTATCGAATACTGAGCCGCAATAAACTTGTATCAAAGCGTCCCCCCTCACGCCCCGCGTACACTGGTACAATGTTATTTGCAACAGTATACAATGTACGATTTTAACTAATGTTGAAATTGATTTAGTATACGTCAAATTATCTCGGTCATAATTGTTCTTTTTTATTTATTTTTAATACTAACATTAAGATTTTGGTTTATTATGTACGTTGATATAAAAATACTAAAATACCTAAATTTGTTAGATGACTCAGTATACTTAGGAGGTATCGATATGTGCAGTTATAGGTCATGAGTAGTTGATGTCATGATTTATAGGTCAGCACTAAAGCCGCCATGTTTGGTGGCCAGATGACGTAACAGTGGCACGCATTTTTTGTTACATGCCATTTCAATAGGTTTCATACTTCCATGAACAATAAATAAACCAACTGCCTGCCAAAGTCAAGAAATTATACTTTATTCTATGTAGCTAAAGCTAAGTGGTTAAATGTCAAAGTTTCAAAATTCAAAATAGCAACTGATTATAAATTAAACATGTGTCCGTGTGGCACTCGGAGACTGCCGCAGTAAAGCTATTGCATAGCATTTTTTATCAACTTATGCAATTATAATTATTAGAAGTTATATAGTTATATCAGAACAGCGCCATCTAGTTTGTAGAAAACATACGTAGCATACCTTAGTATTAGGGTACTAGATGGCGCTGATTGGGGGTGGTGCATTATTATCCCCTAACAGCGCCATCTACGTAATGTGCAGTGAACAATTATTCATTAGGTTAGATGGGTCCATTTATCGATGGAGGAAGGCTGGCTGAGCCGGTAGTTCACTCGCAGTATATTAGATGGCGCTGAGTACTGAATCACGCTGGTGAGGTTTTTTGTAATATCTATAAGTATCCAGCATTAACATTCAATAAATGACTTGACTTGACTTGTACTGAAGAAGTGTTTCTTTAATCTTTATTGTGCTTGCCTACTCGTTCAACGAAACTACTCTTGGGACCGCCGAGTGGTCGGTAATTTATTCAGGGGGTGTTAGGTTTTTTTCGTTACGGAATTTCTGGATTCGGTCCCCACTCTCAAGGCCTGCGATAGAAGCTATGCAATAGCTTAAAAATTATGAACGTAATTTTTTTGCATTTACCACCGTTCCGCTAAGGTGCCTTTAAATATTGAATTTTTAATCTTTGAGGAGAAATAGAAACGGCGAAAGAAACTCCTCGGCACATCTTTAAAAAAGAAATGCTTACAACTACATTACAAAGGAGAATGATTATTTTGTCCTGCAATTTTCTCACACTTCAGATGAACTTCAGAACCATAAAATTAGTTTTTAATCTAACCGTCGTCTAAGTATTAGAATCAGCAATTTGGATTGAAACAGGGGATTTTATTATAAAGATATTATAAGTAAGAAAATATTATATAAAAAATTAAAACAAAATATTATGGTATAAGTGAAATATGTTTTTGATGCAGCACGTGATTTAGATGTAAAATCATGGTTATCATGAGTATAATGAATTAAGTTGTCATCTATGTCAAACCTTTTCTTGACGTATATTTGCCTTCATTTTTAAAGTGGTTACTACAAATCCTACTATAATTTGAAGGCATTAAATAATATTCACATTTTTGTCTCCGCACAACAGTTATCCAATTTTGTTGATTAACCTTGTTGGTAGGAAATCTACGGAACATTAAAAAATAACGGTTTACTTAACGTAGAAACAAAAGAATTCAGCCTAAATTCATAAAAAATCTCATCGTTACACTAACAATTTCTTGTCTACCTATTGTACCTACTGTCTGCATTGTTGCCTCTAATCTATGATCTTAGCGTATGTGCTATCTTTGTTACACCTGTGAGTGAAGCAATGCTCTATCTCTTTTATCATTTGGAAACAAGCTGTGATTCATTAAAATTACAAATTATAAATTAATCTATTCAAATTTTCAATATGTTTATACACTTACCTATGATATGATATACCGTCCTCTTTCTTTACCTTTCTATCATAATTGTTGCACTTTCGAAATGCACAAGAAGGCATTTTACCTTTTTTTTAGTATGTAGTCGACACGTGCGCTCACAATGACAGCCGACAGCTCGACTGATTGCAACGGCCCGACCTCGGGCCGTTTTAACTCCACGCGTTAGGAGCGTTGGTGGCGTATCTAGTGTAATAAATCATTGTGTACAACCTATACAACCTAATACATTGGGGAAACTAGCAATCTTATAAAATTCAAACTTCACACTGTGATGTTCTTGCTCGCTGGTTGGAAACTATCAATTCTTCTCGTAAAGTCCCAAAAGATTCTGAAACCCTTTTTATGATGCGGCTGCATGTAGTGATGCTAATCCCTCCTATATCAGCTACTGTCTGTAAGCCTTCTGGTGGCATAAAATCTTAGAGCACACAGTAACTGAATGATGGGTGAGACAGATTTATTCCTGAAGACAAACAAAGTAAAATCATTGTTTTCATTTATTTCTGGTGTAGGTACAAATAAAGAGTTTATGTATACAGGGTGTTAGGGCTTAGACCAGAAACCTCGTAACCACGCTTTCGGACCGTGATTCTAAGTAATACTACATCGAGAAAAAAAAAATCAGTGCCCTTTTTTATTCCATATAAAATAAATTTTTTTTTTTCTTAAATATTGAAATATGACACTATTCTTGCGGCCCATCCGAGCTACAGTGAATGAAAATTACTATTCCCATTCAGTCCTACACGTAGACCTCAAGGTAGCGCTCTAATTTGTCACGGTTCGAATTGTCTTGGTACTTGATTTTAAATCAATCTTATTCTGCGATGAAAATGTTAGAATTATTTAATGTAACTTACATAATTATCTTCGTAGTGAACATTACGACTAATGTTATACCTACAACCTTAAAATGATTAGACGAAAGTTATGGTAGAGTTTGATACCTAACGAATCACACTGCCCAGCTCAAAAGCGCTTAGCAAAAGCGGTAGGTAGGTAGGTAGGTAGGTAGGTAGGTAGGTAGGTAGGTAGGTAGGTAGGTAGGTAGGTAGGTAGGTAGGTAGGTAGGTAGGTAGGAAGGTAGGTAGGTAGGTAGGTAGGTAGGTAGGTAGGTAGGTAGGTAGGTAGGTAGGTAGGTAGGTAGGTAGGTAGGTAGGTAGGTAGGTAGGTAGGTAGGTAGGTAGGTAGGTAGGTAGGTAGGTAGGTAGGTAGGTAGGTAGGTAGGTAGGTAGGTAGGTAGGTAGGTAGGTAGGTAGGTAGGTAGGTAGGTAGGTAGGTAGGTAGGTTAGGTTAGGTTAGGTTAGGTTAGGTTAGGTTAGGTTAGGTTAGGTTAGGTTAGGTTAGGTTAGGTTAGGTTAGGTTAGGTTGGGGGGCCCCCCACAAGTACGTTCTCGCTCGTGCCCCCTGTTGCGCTCTGGTGTTCCGCCGCCCTACTAACGGTAACGCAGTTAGTAGGTGTGTGCCCACTGCGAATAGTGCGACTAGCTATCGGATGCTTTCGGATTTTCACAGTGTGACCAGAGTTACCAAAGCTTGTGGATTGTAGGTGAGGCCTGCTGCGTATCGCGCGGCCCCTACGGGAGCGTTGCTCCATTTTTGGGTTATTTTGGCTCAGTTGCGTTTTGTGTGGATTGTCATGGAGAAGATGACTTATTGGAGGCCTCAGGAGGAGGTGGAGATAGAGTATGATGCTTCTGCATCCAGTCGACCGGCGTCTGTCGTTAGTCGGTCGAGCGGTGGCCGTTCAAGCTGCCGCTTTTTTGGGTCTTGCGACTCTTCTGGCGGAGAGGACGAAGTCGTGTCTGATGCCGAAAGTCGCTCTTCTTACCTGAAAAGGAAGTCCAAGGACAGTGCGGGTTCCGCTTCTGAGAAAGAAGGAGTTCAAACCCGTCGGTCTCTTGCAGCCAAACGTGGGCGTAAACCCGCGACCGGCCACAAAGTTGGTTTGGCTAAAGCTCAGAAGGAGCTGAACGCCCTTAATAGGGAGGAAGCGCAGATCGAGTTGGAGAAGCGCGCGATGGAACGTGAGCGTCATGCTCGCGCTGCCCGTACTAAGTCGGGGTATGGGGTATCCTTGGACCCCAAATATGAGGAAAAGACGGTGTCTGAGCTCGAGAGAATGGTGGATTCGGACACTGAAGCCATAATTGAGATAGCGGTGAAGTCATCTCAAATGAAGGGGACGCTCCAAAAGGGGATTAAAGATAGGGCAAAGAGCCTAAAAGGGATCTTCGCGGAGCTCATTAAACGCTCCGTGTCGGAGGAGACACAAAGACTGCAAGCGACCAACGATCGTCTGCAGGCTGAGGTCGGTCATCTCAACCAGCAGATCGCTGAATTGAGAAAGGATCTGGAGAGCCTGAACATTGGGAGAGCCTCTGCGCCTACGCCTGCGCCTGCGCCTGCGCCTGCGCCTGTACCTGCTGTTGGGTCGGTGGCTGCATCGGCTCCTATAAGTATGGACACGGATGCCCCATCACAGGGTAATCTTAACGCTCCCACGGACATTGAGGCGATAATCGCTAAGGTTATCGCCCAAGAGCGTAATTTTATTAGGGACTGCTTTGCGGGCATAGAGGATCGTCTTCTGCCTGAAACGCGGGTACGTCCTCCGCTTGCAGCGGACAGAAGGAGAGACGCTGATCCCCCGTTGCCCGAACCCCTCAAACCCTCCAAGGGGAAAAAGGGAAAGCAGGCTCCGGTCCCGGTAGCTGGGCCTTCGGGGGAAAATACCGTGCCGGTTTCTGTACCGGCTCCTGCGTCGACACAGGATCCGATGCTCCCGTCGACCACTCCCGCCAATGAGGGATGGACGACGGTGAAAAGGGGGAAAAAGAAAGGCAAGGCGTCCGCAACGCCATCCGCGGTACCTGCTTCCGCTTTTTCCGCCCCAGTGGGCAAATCCAAGGCTAAGGCCACAAAACCCAAGCCTGGAGTTAGGGGCCAAAGGGCTAAGAAAAAAGAGGTTAGACTGTCGCCACCCAAGTCGGCGGCGGTCGTCCTGACTTTGACGTCAGAGGCGGTGGCTGGGGGAGCCACCTACCAGTCTGTTCTGGTGAAAGCGAGGGAGTCTGTCAATCCCGCTGAACTTGGGATTGACAAAATTACAAGTCGCGCCACCCAAACGGGGGCGCGCATTTTCGAGTTTCCCGGTGCGAAAGGCGCCGAAAACGCTAGGGCGTTCGCCACCAAAATGGCAGAGGCAGTTTCGGAGGCGGCTACGATCAGCGTTCCGACCAAGCTGGCCAGCCTGGAGATTGCGCGCTTGGACGACTCAGTTTCCAAGGCGGAGGTAGTGGAGGCCATCTCTAAGCTGGGGAGTTGCCCCCCTGGATCCATCAAGGCCGGGGAAATTCGTCCTGGTCGCAATGGCGTGTTAACCATGCGGCTGCAGTGTCCAGTTGCTGCAGCCAAAATAGCAGTTGCCAAAGGGACATTGCAATTGGGATTCAGCTCGGGCGTGATCCGGGCGCTCGAAGAACCACCACTTAGGTGTTTCAAGTGTTTCCACCTTGGACACGTCCGAGCTCGTTGTCCGGTTGACGTGGAACGCGCGGGTCTTTGTCACCGCTGCGGGCAGGAGGGCCACAGCTCCGGCGTTTGTGGGAATAAAATGCGTTGCCTGGTATGTGCCGATTCAGGCAAGTCTTCGGGACATATTATGGGAGGGAAGTATTGCAACCCTCCCGCAAAGAAAGGAAAGGCGCAGGCCTCGATCCCGCCTGCTGCCCCTGCCGCCGAGGCTCATGAGGGTGGGGAGGATGGTACGATGTCCGAATGATGTCTCAAGTTCGGCAACGTACCATCTTACAGTCAAACCTCAACCATTGCCGGTCGGCCCAAGACTTAATGTCCCAAGCCATGGCCGAGCAGATGGCTGAGGTGGCCATCGTCGCTGAACCCCATTCAGTGGCGCCGCGAAACTGGTTGGGCGACCTGGATGGTCTAGTCGCAGTTGTACAGCGGCCTACCACAGACTCCACCTCACTCTCGCTAATTGAGAGTGGCCACGGATATGTGGTCGTCGCTTGGGGGAATATTGTTCTCGTAGGAGTCTACATATCCCCAAACCGCCCTATCAGGGACTTTGATAATTTTTTGGAAGTCCTGGCGGTAGTCGTTAGGCGTCTGGCACCTCGGGAGATTATTTTATTAGGGGACCTCAACGCGAAATCCACAGCTTGGGGTAATCCAGCCACGGATCGAAGAGGAAGTACCGTTGAAAGTTGGTCAGTGTCGTTGGGTCTTTCGCTGGTCAACAGGGGTTCTGTTCACACGTGCGTGCGGCAGCAGGGAGGATCAGTGGTGGACGTCACATTCGCCACCCCTGCACTTGCAGCCCGCATAAGAAATTGGAGGGTCATGTTCAACGAAACACTTTCTGACCATAGACACATAGCCTTTGAGATTGTGGACAGATTGTCTCAGGGAGATACGAGTAGCCGGGGTGGTCAGCCTCATTTTCCACGGTGGGCTCTTTCCAAAATGGACAGGGAGATGGCCAGTGAGTCGGCCTTCGTTCAGGCGTGGTTTGCCCCCCCTGTCCAGGGAGACGTCGACGCTGCGGCGTCGAATTTACGGAATGCTTTGACCGAGGTATGTAATTCCTGCATGCCTCGGTCCCGGAGGGCACCTGCCAGGAAAGCAGTCTACTGGTGGTCGGAGCACCTTGCCAGTCTCCGAGCCGCCTGCACCAGGGCCCGAAGGGAATATACCCGCAGTCGGCGCCGAAGCAGGAGGGACCTGCAAAATGAGGCCAGGCTTTATTCGGCCTATCAGGAGGCCAAAACGGTTTTGAGGGCGGCAATGGCCGAAGCCAAAGACGCGGCCAGAGCTGAAATGTTGGAGGCACTGGACGCCGATCCATGGGGGAGACCGTATAGGGCGGCGAGGAACAAGTTGCGCTGCATCGGTCCCCCACTAACGGAGTCCCTAGAGGAAAACCTCCTGGTCGGAGTGGTTCGGGCACTTTTCCCAACGAGGCCCGAATTCACCCCTCCAACGATGGACCCCCCTCACAATCCAGGAATCCAAACTGAGGGTTTTCCCCCCCTTACTGCGGAGGAATTGGACGTGGCCGCTCTTCGTTTGCGTGGGAAGAAGACGGCCCCTGGACCAGACGGGGTGCCGGGAAAGGTTTTGGGTGTTGCTCTAAAGCACATGGCAGAGCAAATACGCGTCCTGTTTGAGGGTTGCTTCTTGGTCGGGAAGTTTCCACGGCCGTGGAAGGAGGGCCAGCTGGTCCTGTTGCGGAAGGAAGGACGCCCGGCGGATTCCCCATCAGGCTACAGGCCTATTGTGCTTTTAGATGAGGTGGGGAAGTTGTTTGAGAGAGTGGTGGCTTCCCGCATCAACGAACATCTAGGATCCGTCGGGCCGGACTTGGCGGACTCCCAGTTTGGGTTTCGGGCGGAGCGTTCTACTATAGACGCTCTGTCCCGTCTGCAGCGCCTAACTTCTCAGGCAGCCGAGAATGGGGAGGTGGTTGTGACGGTATCCTTTGATATTGCAAATGCTTTTAATAGCATCCCCCACTCCACCATACTCGAGGGGCTCCGCTATCATAGAGTCCCTCAGTATTTATGGCTCCTCATAAAGGACTATCTCTCAGGACGCGAGGTCCTTTTTGTGGCGAGTAACGGCGATTTGCGTCGTCACCCAGCCGAGACTGGGGTTCCGCAGGGGTCAGTTTTAGGGCCGCTTCTGTGGAATCTGGGATATAACTGGCTCCTGCGGGGTGCTCTCCTCCGTGGCACTGAGGTGCTGTGTTATGCTGATGACACCCTCCTCACTGCCCGGGGGAGAGATTTTCGGGAGGCGATTCGGCGTGCCACCGCAGGCAGCTCCCTAATCATCGAGAGGATCCGTAGCCTCGGTCTGAAGGTGGCGTTAGAGAAAACCGAGGCCATGTATTTCCATGGACCTCGACGGCGCCCACCTGCCGGAACCAATGTGGTTGTCGGGGGTCACCCAGTCCCTGTCAAGACCCAGATGAAGTATCTGGGTCTTATTATTGACAGTCGGTGGCAGTTTGGGCCGCACTTTCGCACGCTGGCACCACGGCTGCTCAAAGCAGCCGACTCTTTGGGGTGGCTCCTCCCGAATTTGGGGGGTCCAAATGCCAAGTGCCGGCGCCTTTATGCCGGCATTCTGCGCTCCATGGCGCTGTACGGGGCGCCCATATGGGCCGGTACCCTCAATCGGGAGGAAAACTTGACGCTAATCCGCAGGCCCCAACGGGCCATCGCACAGCGGGTAGGAAGGGCCTACCGCACAGTTAGCTTTGCAGCTGCCTGTGCGGTAGCAAGTACCCCTCCGTGGGAGCTTGAGGCGGTTGTCTTATCCGCTGTCTATCATTGGACAGCGGAACGGAGGGCGAGGGATGAACGATCGACTCTTCAACAACGGGAAGCTGTTCGCGCTGAAGCGCAGAGGTCGCTCGTTCACCAGTGGGCAAACAATTTGGCGGGTACGGTTTTCGGCCGACGGACGCTTGATGCCGTCGGTCCGGTCTTGGAGGGCTGGTTAGAGAGGCCCCAAGGGTTTTTCCTGACATACAGGATGGTACAGGTACTGACGGGTCATGGGTGTTTTGGGTCGTACCTGTACCGAATTCGGAGGGAGGAGTCTCCGCTGTGCCATCATTGCCAAATGACAGATGACACACCGGAACATACCTTGGCGGTGTGCCCGGCCTGGGCGCAGGAGCGCCACGAGTTGGTGGCAGAAGTTGGGACAGATCTTTCCCTCCCAAGCATCATCTACAAGATGCTGGGGAGCGAAACAACCTGGAGATCGGTGGCCTCCTTCTGTGAGAAAGTCATCTTGCAGAAGGAGGAAGCGGAGCGTGAAAGGGAGGCGGATCCATCCGCACCTTTGCTTCGCCGTAGGAAGAGGGGGGGGAGAAGGAGACTCTTTAACCTCCAAAACCCTCCTGATGGAGGTCGGCTGACGATCGGTGTGGGGACACCGTCGACGGCATTGCACCGACCTCCATCTCCTTCGGGCAGGGGTGGCCAAGTTCTCCCGGCCGCCCCTGCAGACCCCGCTGATGGGGGTCCGTTTGGGGCTCACAGTTAAGTGAGCAGTTCGCCGGAGAGGTCTCGGTAGTCAAGGCTACGCTGTTTCCCGAGTCCTCTCCACTCAGGCGTTTGGGAGAACCCAGGGGTTTTTAGTGGGTAGACGGGGGTCCTCCCCCCGGAGTCCCACATAACCCATCCCGCACCCCACGGGTGGGTATGCATAAAGCATTTTCCCCTGGTCCAAAAAAAAAAAAAAAAAGGTTAGGTTAGGTTAGGTTAGGTTAGGTTAGGTTAGGTTAGGTTAGGTTAGGTTGGGGGGCCCCCCACAAGTACGTTCTCGCTCGTGCCCCCTGTTGCGCTCTGGTGTTCCGCCGCCCTACTAACGGTAACGCAGTTAGTAGGTGTGTGCCCACTGCGATTAGTGCGACTTGCGATCGGATGCTGTCGGACTTTCACAGTGTGACCAGGGTTACCAAAGCTTGTGGAGTGTAGGTGAGGCCTGCTGCGTATCGCGCGGCCCCTACAGGAGCGTTGCTCCATTGTTGGAGCATTTTAGCTCGAACTCGTACAGTCTCGAACGCATTTGAAATGGACTCTGAGATAGGACGAGAATTGGACGATAAAGGTGAGAAGCCGAAAGGAGTGGAATTGAATAAGGAGCCTGTTGTTCAACTAACAAGGACTCCTATGGTCGAGGTTTTAGTGGCTGGAGAAGGCACCGCCTCAGGTTCACTAGTAACCGAACATTATCAAGTTGCTAATGAAGCTGGCCAGTTCGCTCAAGAAGAAAAGGTGACTGAGATAATGAAGGGAGAAGGGCTGAATCGGGTTGTAACACGCAGCAGATCAGCATCAACGAGGAGTGCCACTGGCAAGGTGTCCGAGTCAGACTCATCGCAGACTATGGTCACGGTCAACCCGGGACGCTCCTCCGCGCGTCTCTGGAAGACATTGCCAAGTGATCAGGGCAGCTGCTCTGGCAGTGGCTCAGAGGATGAGGAGCAAGGCGCTCCAGGGTCTAGCGACACCCTTAAGGGTAGTGGTGAACAATCCCTCACTGTTAGGAAGTATCTTGGCACATCTAGGGCCAGGGCTGAATTTCTGAGGGCTCACAGGGAACAAACACTTGTAGATACGGAAAAAGAGGTTGAAAAGCTGACCACAAAAACACGCTCAAGACGAACGCCAATTGTTCATGTAGAGGCCCTGAATGTTGAGGAAGAAACGGCCTCTGCTCTGGGGAAGTTGATTGAGGACAACCTTGCTGTAGTGGAGCAAGTTGCTAAGGCCTCCAAAGGTCTCAAAGGTACACTCCAGCGTGCATTGAGGGAGTCAGCTGCTGCCATCCGGGAGGCAATGGAAGCAATCTCAAAGCGCACTGAGTCAGATGAATGCAGAAGACTACAGAGAGCCAATAAACAACAACGTTTTGAAATCGACGAGCTGCGTAAGGAAGTAGCTGAGTTACGCACTGAACTCCGCAAAACTTTGGACAGACCACTGACGGAGCAGGCGACGTCAACCACAATCGTTGCACCCGCTCAGGATATGACGGAGATATTATCTCAGATGGAGTCAAGGATTGAGGCTAGACTTATTGCGCTGGAGGGGAAACTACTGCATTCAAGGGGTGCCCCAGCTGGAACGTCGTCTACAGCTTCATTTGCTTCGGTAACGGCGATGCCAACATCTTCAGCCATAAGACAGGAGGAGCTGGACTTAACCCCACCAGTAGCAGCCGCTTCTAATCCTGTAGCTCCTGCTTTGGAGAAGAAGTCTAAGACGAAAAAGAAGGGGAAAGGGAAGAATGCCAACTTTCCTCCTCTTCCGGCCACTGCTCCTGCGGTGTTGCCCCCGACGATAATGCAAGCTCCCGCCCAGGGAGAACCTTCGCAGAACAAGTGGACGACAGTTACACGCAGGCGTAACAGTCAGCGTGGGCGTCAGCGTGAGCAGCCTGCCATTTCCCGGGGGCAGTCGTTGGCAAAAGAACCACCCAAGACGACACCAAAGGCAAATCCAAAGCTTCGTGGCTCGCCCCGAACAGAAGCAGTTGTTATTACACTGCTGCCGAAGGGGGAAGAGACTGGCCATTCTTATAGGAAAATATTATCTGAGGCAAAGGATAAAATAGACCTGGTAGCCCTAGGCATCCCGCCTATTAAATTAAGGGCAGCGGCGACTGGAGCCCGAGTATTAGAGGTTACCGGAGAAGGAAGGGCTAAAGCCGCTGACATGCTAGCACAAAAGCTTAAAGAGCTGTTTAGGGCTGAAGAAGTATCGATAACCAGGCCAACTATTAACGTGGAGATACGAATCACTGGTATTGATGACTCGGTTACTACTGATGGGCTAGCTGCTGCTGTTGCAAAAGCAGGGGAGTGCCCAGAAGACTGTGTCAAAGCTGGAAACATCAAACCTGGGCCAGGAGGCATGGGCTCCGCTTTCGTCAGCTGCCCATTAGTGGCGGCTAAGAGGATCGTAGCAGCGGGTCGTCTTCTTGTAGGTTGGGTAGCGGTCCAATTTAAGGTCCTAGAATCGCGCCCAAAGCGGTGCTATAAATGCTTAGCGGAGGGTCATGTTAAGGCCAAATGTACATCTGAGGTTGACCGCAGTGATGATTGTCACCGCTGTGGGAAGCCTGGCCACATATCCAAGAATTGTTCTGCGGCTCCGCACTGCTCGATCTGCGCTACTGCTGGCAAACCGGCAGAACACCTCTTCGGGGGCAAGGAATGCACCAAGCCCCCGACAAAAAGAGACGCGCGAAGGAGACCTGAGGCTGAGGCAAAAGCCAAGCCTCAGGGGACTCGCTCAGAAACTGAGCAAGGGACGAATATACCGGCGGATACTTAAATAGATGGCCATCTCACGGTATTTACAGGCGAATATCAACCACTCTGCCAGAGCACAAGATTTACTGCTCCAGAGTATGGCAGAGAGGTTGATAAGTGTTGCAGTAGTAGCGGAACCCTATAAAATTCCAGCAAGATTGGACTGGGCGGGAGATATGGATAGCTTGGTGGCTATAACAACCCAGTCTGCAGGAAGGTCTGCGCCTATCGAGTGTGTGTCCAAAGGCAGAGGATGTGTTGCGGCACTGGTTGGAGGAGTTGTTGTCATTGGCGTTTATTTCTCCCCAAACAGGACCCTCGCCGAGTTTGAGCTCTTCTTAAATGAGGTGGAACGATTGATGAGGCAATATGACCCACGCCCCTTTTTAGTTTTGGGCGATCTGAACGCCAAGGCTACGCTGTGGGGATCTGCAAGAACTGACCGTCGGGGAGAAGTTCTCGAAGAATGGGTAGTGCAGCTGGGACTAGCAGTTCTCAATCGAGGAACGGAGAATACTTGCGTGAGGCGCTGCGGAGGATCAGTGGTCGATGTCTCCTTCGCCTCACCGGAGGTCGCTTGCAATGTCCATGACTGGGAAGTTCTCGTGGGGGAGGAGACACTGTCTGACCACCTTTATATTTGCTTCAACCTAGTGACTAATGCTATGGGATCGAGTATGACTGAGGCCAATAGATCTGAGGTTGGCCCGCGCTGGGCAATAAAGCGTATGGACAAGGACTTGCTTTATGAAGCTGCACTGGTGCAGGCATGGCATCCTGGACCCCCGCATTCTGGAGAGGTAAAAGAGGAAGTAAACGCTATATGTAGCGCTATGAGGGAAGTATGTGACGCTGCTATGCCACGCATAAAACCATCGAACGGCATTAGAAATCGGCTTTACTGGTGGACTGAGGAAATCGAACAGCTTAGACGAACATGTGTAGCAAAACGGCGTATATACCAAAGGTGTCGCAGAAGAAGGCGTCGTGAATCTGGGGAGGAGGATCGTCTGTACGCAGAATACTTAGAGGCTGCGAGGGCACTGCGTGTCGCGGTGAGCGATTCCAAGAATGCGGCTTGGAACGAGCTATTAGAGTCATTAGACAGAGACCCATGGGGGAAGCCATACAGAATGGTGAAACAAAAGCTTACTCCCCGAGCGCCTCCTACTACCAGCTCGCTCTCACCGCAGATCCTGGCTCAAGTAGTAGATGGACTCTTTCCCGACCGATCTGCGAGTAACTTTCGTCCGCCGGTAATGTCTTCTGAGGAGTCTGATATTGAGACAATGTCGGAAGTCTCAGAGTCGGAGTTGGAAGCTGCCGTGCTGAAGATGGGTTCCAAGAACACTGCACCTGGCCCCGATGGTGTTCCGGGTATGGCTTGGGTGATAGCGCTTAAGACCTTGGCGCCGCGTCTTCGGTCTCTCTTCAGCAGGTGCATCTTTGAAGGCAAATTTCCAAGGAGGTGGAAAGTGGGCCAGCTTATCTTGATTAGGAAGAACGGCCGCCCGGCGGACGAGCCGTCCGGATATAGACCGATTGTCCTCCTCGATGATGTCGGAAAGTTATTGGAGAGAATTATAGCTGCACGAATCACTACCCATCTGGAAGAGGTTGGACCGGATTTGGCGGGCAGGCAGTTTGGGTTTCGTAGGGGGCGCTCAACGGTAGACGCCATTGCCAAGGTGCGAGAGCTTTCAGATCAGGCGTGCGCTAGAGATGGAGGTGTATTATTAGCAGTGTCGTTGGATATCTCTAACGCTTTTAACACTCTGCCGTGGAGTACCATCCTGGAGGCCCTCAAATTCCATCGCATCCCGGATAAGCTGCAGTGCGTAATAAGAGACTATCTTTATGAAAGAGAAGTAGTGTACATAGGCCGTGATGGGCCTGGTACTAAAATAATGTCGTGTGGTGTCCCGCAGGGGTCTGTGCTGGGCCCACTCCTGTGGGACATCGGGTATGATTGGGTACTGCGTGAGTCAAACCTCCCTGGAGTTGATGTGGTCTGCTATGCGGACGATACACTGGTCACTGCGCGAGGGAAGACCTATCGGGAAGCTGCATTACTTGCAACAGCAGGAGTGGCAGCGGTTGTTGCCAGGATACGGCGGTTGGGTCTAGAGGTAGCCCTGCATAAATCAGAGGCAATATGCTTTCACGGGCCTAGGCGCCCACCCCCAGCTGACTCAAACATCATGGTTGGTGGGGTTCAAATCCCAGTCAGGTCAACGCTAAAGTACTTAGGTGTTGTACTTGACAGTAGGTGGAAATTTGTGGAGCATTTCCGTCGCCTAGTGCCAAGACTCAATGGTATGGCTGCTGCTCTCAACTGCCTCCTTCCAAATCTTGGAGGAGGGGGAAACGTCTGTCGGCGGCTCTATCTCAATGTGATTCGCTCAATGGCGCTTTACGGTGCACCAATTTGGGAAGCATCATTGAATAGACTCCACATAGCTCTACTGAATCAGGCTCAACGGGCCATGGCTATTAGGGTATGCAGGGGCTATAGGACCATCTCGCATTCAGCAGCATGCGTCCTTGCGGGGTCGATTCCGTGGGACTTAGAGGCTGGTATTCTATCTGCGATTTACTGGCTCAGAGCAGAAGCCCGGAAACAGGGGCAGTTGCCTGGCGCAGAGGAAATTGCCAGGTGGAGGAAGGAAGCTGAAGATGAAGCAATAGAAGTGTGGGGCGAGGGCCTGCAGAGAGAGATAAGAAATCTGGAAGAGAGCTCTCGCCGCCGATTATTGGAAGCGATAGGACCGCTGCTAGGGCAGTGGACGAAACGTAAGCATGGGTCGCTTACTTTCCGGCTCACGCAAGTCCTCTCAGGCCACGGCTGCTTTGGGAGGTACTTGTGTAATGTTGCCGGGAGAGAGCCTACACCAAGATGCCATCAGTGTGGCTGCACTGAAGACACGGCGCAACACGCATTAGAGGAGTGCCTAAGATGGTCAGAAGCACGTGTGTCTCTAACCGCCGTGGTTGGTAACGATCTTTCCCTGTCTGCCGTTATTCTTAAAATGGTGGAAGACAAGAAAGCTTGGGAAGCTGTAACTGCATTCTGCGAGCAGATAATGCTTCAGAGGGAGGCAGAAGAAAGAGAACGGGAATTGGATCCACTTTCACAGCCAATTCGGAGAGGGCGGGGAAGGCGACGGAGGATTATCCCTGCCCAAGACCTGCAGTAGGGACCCGGGCTGTATAGACGTGGGGGCGTCCATCACCTAATACTATCATCCGGTCCTTAATAACGGTGATGTGCTATGTGCTTTGTGCTCTAGCGCATCGCTCATGGAGTAAGAGGGAAAATTGTGAAGCATGGCGCTCTCATTTCTCCCACAGTTGAACCCAGAATTAAAGGGTAGCTGAAGAGCGGCAATTAACGGAGTATTTGGTCCCGTAACAATCGCTCGTTTTCGGCGCTGAAGGAAACTGTGGAGGTTTTAGTTGGTAGGCCTGCGGCTGCCGACCAGGTGAGCTTTACTACCTGATCGGCATCCGCAGTAGAGTCCAACATAACCCATCTGCCCCCCCCCCCGGGCCGGTGGGTATACGTAAAGTATTTCCTCCACATTAAAAAAAAAAAAAAAAAAAAGGTTAGGTTAGGTTAGGTTAGGTTAGGTTAGGTTAGGTTAGGTTAGGTTAGGTTCCCCCCCGGGGGTGCCCGCCTTGTCGTGGCGGGGGGGCTCTAGTAACCGTGGTTTCGGCGCCCACGGTGAAGCTAAGAGGCACCCAGGGCCGGCCTGCGCGGATAGGTGGTTGCGGGCTGGCGAGGTGGTCGCTCCCAGCAGGCTTGGCGCGACAAGCCTGCTTGGGATGCGCAAGGTGGGGACCGCAGAGGAAGGTTTTCCTTCCTCTGCGGCCGAGAAGGCGGGGCCGCTTCGATTCGCGGCCGGAGCGGCATTGGTGGGGCCGCAGGGGAAGAGGAATGCCGGTATTACGGTGCGCCGCTTTCCCTGTCCTCTGCGGCCGAGGTGTGGTTGGCGGTGGAGCCACAGATCTGATCCACCGCCGGGTGCTGGAGGTTTTCCGGCACCCATGACCTCCTTGTGGCGGACTCGGGGGGGTCCGCCACTGTACTGGAGGAGGTCGAGGAGGAAGGCGCGCCCTACCATCTGGCGCGCCTCACGCGGAGGGCCTTCGGGCATCTGCGGAGGAGCCGCTCTTTGCGGCTGCCGTCGGCGGAGCAGCGGATGTGTGCGAAAGCGTTCCCGCAGCTCCGCCGAAAGACGGCGAGGCGGCATTCGTGGGGTTTTAGTGGGTATACCGTGGCCTCATTAGCCACGGGGAGTCCCACATAACCACTTGGGTCTCCCCCTGCGCCCAGGTGGTATGCGTAATGCATTTCCCCACGTAAAAAAAAAAAAAAAAAAAGGTTAGGTTAGGTTAGGTTAGGTTAGGTTAGGTTAGGTTAGGTTAGGTTAGGTTGGGGATTCCCCGCAGTGTTGGCTTCCTCGTAGCAATCCCCGGGCAACGTCTCGTCTGACCACCGTAACGGAGTGGCAGACAGGCGGCAAACGAACACTGTGCGATCGTACACTATCAGAGTTTTAAGTGCGGTCATTGTCGTTCGACGAAATGTCGAAACCTTTGCGGGACGCCTCCGGGCGTTTTATAAAAGGCCCTTCTCAGGGCCAACCCGAAACGGCCCTTCTCAGGGCCACCCCCGACGACGCTTCGGCGTTGGAGGCTAGCCGTGTACCATCACCGGCGGCGAGCCTGGTCTGGAGGGAGGAGGACCTGTCGGGGTCCGACAGTGACGCCCCTGTGGCGGAGCTGCCGGCCCAACAGGCAAAAAAGCGGGCCTACTTGAAGAAGGGTTCGGAGGGCTCTTCGGAGCTGAAAAAGCGGAACAAGGCTAACCCCGATCTGGCTTTTACTAGCCACGACGTAGGACTGCTGGACGCCCAACGTCAGCTAGACGTGGCGAACAGGGCGCGGATCCAACAGGAGTTGGAAGAGCAGGTTGCCGCTAAGGAGGCACAGGCACGCGAGCGCAGAGCTAAGGCGGACTACGGTGCGTCAAGCGTCTCGTACGCGGATCACTCCGTGGCGGAACTCGTTAAGATGGCCGAAGAGGACCAAGAGGAGATTGTCACCGTCGCCTCAAAGTCCTCGAATCTGAAGGGGACCTTCCAAAAGGCCCTCAAGTCGCGGGCTGCCAGCCTTCGTGGCATCATTGGTGAGTTGGTGCAGCGCACAACCACCGATGAGGTAAGGCAGCTCCAAAAGAGGGTGGACTGCCTTACAAAGGAGGTCAGCGAGCTCCACACCAAGCTCGCCGAAGCTATGGGACGGCCTGTCCAGGCCCCGCCTGCTGCAACGTCGGTGGACCTCTCCTCCTCCAACCTTGAGGAAATCATCCGCAAGGTTGTGATGGAGGAGAGAGCTTTCACGCGGGCCTGCTTTGCGGGCATCGAGGACAGGCTCCTGCCTGAAAGGCGCGTCGGGCCGCAGTTAGCAGCGGACACAGCTGCTCCTGCCTCTGCCCCTGCCCAAGCCGTGATGGCTCCTCCCCCGACCCCTAAACCCTCAAAGGGCAAAGGGAAGGGGAAAAAGACGGTGGCTCCGCCGGCTACGGCTGAGGTGGCTCCGCCGGCTACGGCTGAGGTGGCTCTGCCGGCCGCGACTGAGGTTGCTCCGCCGGCCGCGACTGAGGTGGCGGCGGCCTCGTCCCAGAGGGAGGACGCCTTTCTTCCCTCCAGCACTCCGTCCAACGAGTGGACTGAGGTGGTTGGGAGGAAGAAGAAAGGCGCCAAAAAGGCGGTGCAGGCTGTTGCCCCTGCCAATGTCCCCTCCGGCTCGTCCAAAGGGATGGGCAAAGAAAAGGGGAAGAGCAAGGAGGAGACAACAGCCCCCAAGCCGAATGGAAGGAAGCTTGTTCCTCCCAAAACCGCGGCCGTCGTAGTGACGCTCACTCCGGAGGCCGTGGAGAAGGGCGAGACGTACGAGTCCGTTCTGAAACGGGCTCGTACCAACGCCAACCCAGCGACACTGGGTATTGGCCTGGTGACGTGCCGCCGTACCCAAACCGGAGCTCGACTCTTCGAGTTTTCGGGGGCCCAGGGCGGCGCCAATGCGGACCTCTTCGCAAGTAAACTGCAAGAGGTCATTGCGGATGCGGCCAAAGTTGCCAGGCCAACAAAGACCGCAACCTTGGAAGTGACCGATCTTGACGACTCGGTCACAAAGGAGGAGGTGGTGGAGGCAGTTGCCGCCGCAGGAGGCTGCGACGCGGCAGCAATAAAGGGCGGTGTTATCAAGCCTGGTCGCGGTGGTCTGGGTGCTATCCGCCTGGAGTGCCCGGTCGTCGCGGCAAAGGCCGTACTGGCCAAGAGGCGGCTCCCCGTAGGGTTTTGTGTGGCTGAGGTCCGGGCACTTGAGGAGCGGCCTTTCCGCTGCTTCAAGTGCTTCGGAATAGGACACACCAGAGCTCTGTGTCCATCCCGAGTGGAAAGGTCGGAGCTCTGCCTTCGCTGCGGGGAAGCGGGGCACAGGTTGACAGAGTGCGGTGTTGCCACGCCGCGCTGCGCGGTGTGCACCGCCAGTGGCCGTCCAGCCGACCACGTGATGGGGGGGAGGATGTGCAATCCTCCTCCAAAGAAGGGACAAGCGCAGGCGCAAATCCGTCCTGCTGCTGCCGCCGCCACTGTTGAGCCTGTCGAGGCTTCGCAGCAGGCCGAAGAGGGCAATGCGATGGACCAATAATGGCAGTGGTCCATCGCATTTTACAAGCAAACACCAACCACTGCAGAGCGGCCCAGGACCTACTGGTGCAGGCCATGGCTGAGTGGTTGGTGGATGTCGCGGTCGTCGCCGAGCCGTACTCTGTGCCTGGCCGCTGGCTAGGGGATAGGGACGGCCTGGTGGCGCTTGTGGCGCGATCTTCCGCGGACTCCCCTCCCCTATCGCTCTTAGAGAGGGGACGGGGATACGTGGCCGCCGCGTGGGGAGACATAGCCCTTGTCGGGGTCTATTTCTCCCCAAACCGACCACTGTCGGATTTTGAGGACTTCCTCGGAGTCCTCGCCGCAGTGGTTTCGAGGGTGGCGCCACGTCAGGTCTCCGTCCTGGGAGACCTGAACGCCAAGTCGGTGGTTTGGGGAAACCCAGCCACTGACGCACGTGGGCGGGCGGTCGAGCTGTGGGCGGCCTCCTCCGGGCTCTCCCTTCTAAATAGAGGGGAGGTGCATACGTGCGTGCGGCGGTGGGGTGGGTCAATTGTGGACGTCGCTTTTGCCTCACCCGCGCTAGCCGCGCGTGTGAAAAACTGGCGGGTGGACATGGTGGAGACTTACTCGGACCACCGCTACGTGCGGTTCGAGATCTCCACCCAAGGTCCCCGGAGAACGGCTCCTCCAGGCCAATCTCCGTTTCCTCGGTGGGCCTTCGTCCACCTGGACAGGGAGGCAGCGAAGGAGGCGGCTTTCGTCCAGGACTGGCTTTCGCCTGGCGTAAACGTCGTGGACGTGGACGCCGCCGCGGCACAGCTGAGGGAGTCGATGACCGCGGTATGCAATTCGAGCATGCCTCGGTCTCGTCGTCCGCCTCCCCGACGCGCCGTCTATTGGTGGTCGAAGGAGTTGGCGGGGCTCCGAACTGCCTGCGTGGCGGCGCGTAGGGAGTACGCTCGAAGCCGGCGGCGGCGAATCCATGATCGGGCCAATGAGGACCGCCTTCACGACTTATACGTGGAGGCAAAGCAGGCTCTCAGAAAGGGGATGCTCGCCGCTCAGGATGCGGCGCAGGCTGAGCTGCTGGAGGGCCTCGATAGGGATCCTTTTGGGAGGCCATATAAGGCGGCACGAAACAAATTGCGTCCCTACGGCCCTCCCGTATCGGAGACCCTCGAGCCGGCAGTGCTGGATGGGGTCGTACGGTCCCTGTTTCCAGGCAGGGCCGACGATTTCACCCCACCAGTAATGGACCCTCCGCAGGGTGTGGTTCAGGAGGAAGAGGAAGCACCTCCTCTCTCTGGGGCCGAGCTTAGCACGGCGGTGCTTCGCCTTCGTGCCAAAAAGACGGCCCCAGGGCCAGACGGCGTCCCAGCAAGGGTGGTGGCAATGGCCACCACAGAAATGGAGGAAAGGTTTCGGGACCTCTTTGACGCGTGTTTCGCGACGAGAAGGTTCCCGAAACCTTGGAAGGAGGGGCGTTTATGCCTCCTCCGTAAAGAAGGACGCCCGGCGGACTCTCCCTCGGCATACCGACCCATCGTTCTGCTCGATGAGGTCGGTAAGATGTTCGAGGGAATCATCGCCGCCCGCCTAAAGGACCACCTGCGGATGGTTGGGCCGGACCTGTCGGACGCTCAGTTTGGTTTTCGATCTGAGCGTTCGACAATAGACGCCCTCGCCTTATTAAAGGGGGTGGTGAAGGAGGCGGTGGACGCTGGGGACGGAGTGTTGGCTGTGTCATTCGACATAGCCAATGCTTTCAACACCCTTCCCCATGCGACCGTCCTCGAGGCGCTTCGGTTCCACGGAGTGCCTCAATATATGAGGGACCTCCTGGCCAGCTACTTGGAGGACAGAGCGGTCCTCCTAGTGGATAAAGCTGGCCAGGTCCGGCGATATCCGGCGGAGTCCGGTGTTCCGCAGGGGTCAGTCCTAGGACCTCTCCTGTGGGACATCGGATTCGACTGGCTTCTGCGTGGGACCCTCCTCCGTGGCACGAGTGTCATCTGCTACGCGGATGACACTCTCCTCACTGCCCGAGGAGGGAATTTCGGTGAGGCGGCCAGTCTGGCCTCGGCGGGCGGATCGTTAGTTGCCGGTAGGATCCGCCGCCTTGGATTGAGGGTGGCGCTGCATAAGACCGAGGCTGTTTTCTTCCACGGGCCTCGGCAGCGGCGCCCTTCTGACGCCCACATCTTTGTGGAGGGCGTCAGAATAGAGGTTAAGACCCAGATGAAATATCTGGGTCTAACTCTCGATAGCAGGTGGCGCTTCAGCCCGCACTTCAGCGGACTGTCGTCGCGGCTGCTGAAGGCAGCGGGGGCCCTCTCATGGCTGATGCCTAACTTGGGAGGGCCAGGCGGGCGATGCCGGCGGCTGTACGCCGGCATTCTGAAGAGCATGGCCCTGTACGGGGCGCCTATCTGGGCAGACTCCCTTCATAGAAGGGAGAATGCCACAGCCTTGCGGGTGCCCCAGAGGGCCATCGCACAACGGGCGGCGCGGGCTTACCGTTCGGTAAGCTTCGCAGCAGCGTGCGCTCTGGCTGGCACCCCTCCTTGGGAGCTCGAGGCGTGGGTGCTAGCCAGAGTATACGAATGGACGGCGGGGCGAAGGGCACTCGGTGAGTACCCTGCCCCTGAGGAACGAGAGGCTGTGCGGCGGGAGGCGAGGGATGCCGTCGTCCGTCATTGGATGGCGGACCTTGCCTCCGCAGTTTTCGGCCGTCGAACCCTCGACGCGCTTGGGCCAGTCCTGCAGGACTGGCTCGAACGGCCGCACGGTTTCCTCACCTTCCGGTTGGTGCAGGTGCTGTCCGGGCACGGCTGCTTCGGGTCGTGCCTTCACCGGATCGGGAGGGAGGAGAGCCCGTCGTGCCATGACTGTGGCGCGGCGGAGGACACGGCACAACACACCCTGGAGGTGTGCCCGTCGTGGGCCGAGCGGCGCCGCAGTCTCGTCGCGGCGGTCGGGCCGGACCTCTCGCTTCCCGCCGTGGTAAATGCCATGTTGGGGAGCGAGGAGGCATGGGCGGCGGTCGCCTCCTTCTGTGAAGACGTAATGTCACAGAAGGAGGAGGCGGAGCGCGCGCGGGAGGACGATCCTCTCGCGCCGCTTCTCCGCCGGAGAAGAGGCAGGAGAAGGGGGGTGGTCAACCACCCCCTCTCCCCCCGGTGATAAGCAGCGGGCGACAGGCGCGGGGGCGCCCTCGCCCGCATTGCACCGCTTATCACCCAGCCGGACGAGGATGACCGAGCACTCAGTCATCCTCGAGCCCCTTCCCGTACGGGGAGGGGCGTGAAGGGCCCACCGCTGCAGGCGGGCAAACGCCGGCGGGGAACTGGAAGCAAAGGCTATGCCGATTCCCAGATCCCCGCCACCAAAGGCGATGCGGGAGTGCCGCTGGGTTGTTTAGTGGGTATACCGGGAGCACACCTTCCCCGGGAGTCCCACATACCCCTTCCGTCCCCCGACGGGAGGGGATGCGTAATGCATTTTTCCCAGCGAAAAAAAAAAAAAAAAAAAAAAAAAAAAAAAAAAAAAAAAAAGGTTAGGTTAGGTTAGGTTAGGTTAGGTTAGGTTAGGTTCCCCCCCCCCCCCCCGGGGGCCGCCACCTTGTCGTGGTGGGGGGGCTTGTGTGTCCCGATGATCTCCAAGGCTATGCCGTACAGGGTTACCCATAACGGACAGGCTTGGAAGGAGGGGCCAGACTAAGCGCGGCTCAGGGTTGATGTCCCTGTGGAAGGGACAAGGGGCGTGAAACCCTTTAGGGTTGTTCAGGGTGGGGGCGACGGGCTGTCGGTCGCGAGACTGGCAGCATGGCTTCGGCCACCGTCGGCCAACTCGCTCCCTGACCCGTAGGCGTCAGGGGTGAGGGCCGCCACTCCGGTGGGGGCCGCGAGGAAGAAAACCTCTCTAAAAAATTACCCTAATCCTAAGTTCCGGGCCTCGGCGATAGGATGAATGGTTGGGGGGTACCCAATCCCGAGAGGGCAACGGGGAGCTCACCCCGCAAAAAAGATGCAAAAATCATGAACCAGGCTAGTTATGAAAATGGTCCCCAGGTGGGTCCCCGAAAGGGGGAATCCCACCCCTCTGCTTCGGCGGAGGGCTGCCCCTCGTACTCTGGGGGGGGCAATAACTGCCTCGTAGGTCGGCAAACCGCCGACCTTCGTCAACACGACCAATGCGAACGCTTAACGGATTCCGATAGCATACGATTTGTGGAGGAGACACATGGAGCCGCGGAGGAGTCTGACTCGTCCGTGGCGACCATGGTGTCTGTGTCGTCTGCGGACGACGCAACGGGGGGATTCTGGCGCTCTGCGCGAAAACGCGGGCCCCCAGCACCCCAAAAGGGTGACGAGGAGGAGGAGGAGTCGGCCAAGGTAGTGGCGACTTCGGTGAGGGGGAGAGGGCGCCCGCCAACAACGGGCGAGTACGTCGGCCTCGCTAAGGCGAAGTCGGCGTATCTCAAGGCCCAGCGGGAAGAAGACGAGCTCCGAGCCGAGAGGGAGGTGGCCGAGATGGCCCGAGACCTCCGCTCTCGGTCGAGGTCCGAGTCGTCGTCGCTGCCAGGCGGCGAACTCGGGGACTCGACATCGGAGCTCAAAAAGAAGGCGGCGGACAGCGTGCTCCTAATTCAGGCGGTTGCGAGAAAATCCAAAAACCTGAAGGGCACGCTGCAGAAGGAGCTCAAGGAGGCCTCTGCCAACCTGGGGGCGATCGTGGCGGAGCTGGCAGAGCGCTCCGCCTCGGAGGAGACGGCTCGGCTCGAAAGGGCCAATGCCCGCCTGCAAGGCGAGGTCGCTGTGCTCCGCAAGGAGGTCGCGGACCTGCGGGCGAGCCTTGTGGGCTTGCCCAAAGAGCCGAGCGGAGCCGTCGGAGCCGTCAGCGATGTCTCGTCGCTGACGCGTTCGATCATGAAGGAAGTGGGGGACATGATCGGCGCTAGGCTCGAGGCACTCGAGAGGCGGCTCCCTCCCCAGCCGATCCTCCGGCCGCCTTTGGCCGCCGACACGGCGAGGGATGCGGCTGCGCCCCCCGCCGCTCCTGCGGCCGGTGAGGCCGGGCCAGGCAAAAAGAAGAAGGAAAAGGCGCCTCCTAAGGCTTACGCCGAGGTGGCAGCGCCGAAAGCCGGCGCCCCGAAGCCCCCGACGGCCCCCTCCGAGGAGTGGAGCACGGTCAAGCGGGGCAAGCGGGGAAAGCCGGACAAGAAGAAGGGCAGCGCACCGCCGGACAGGCCGGCAGCGCCCAAGAAGAGGGACCCGGCGGCGAAGCTTCGCCCCCCGCGCTCGGCTGCGGTTACTATAACCATCCAGCCGGGCGCCACCGTCGAGGGCAAGGAATTGTCCTATAAGGACGTCCTCGACGGGGCGAAGAAGCGGATAGACCTGGCAGGCTTAGGCCTGACGGGTCTCCGCTTCCGGACCGCCGCGACGGGTGCCCGGGTCCTTGAGGTTCCCGGGGCTGAAAGCGGCGAGAAGGCGGACCTGCTCGCGGGAAAGCTGCGGGAGGTCCTTCCCGCGGACCTTGTCCGCGTCGCCAGACCTGTCAAGTGTGCAGACCTGCGCATTGGCGAGCTGGACGACGCGGTGTCCCGGGAGGAGGTGGCGGCCGCAGTGGCCCGCTCCGGGGAGTGCCCCGTAGAGCAGGTGAAGTGCGGGGAGATCCGCCGCTTCTCGGCCGACAGCCCCGGCACGGCTTGGGTGCGCTGCCCTATCTCGGCAGCCAAAAAGATCGCCTCCAGCGGGCGGCTACTGGTGGGGTGGGTCTCGGCCAAGGTGAAACTCCTGGAGGCCAGACCCCTGCGGTGCTACCGGTGCCTTGACGCGGGGCACGTCTCCAACAAGTGCTCCTGCGAGGTGGACCGCAGCGATGTGTGCTATCGCTGCGCACAACCGGGCCACAAGGCGGCCGGTTGCACCGCTGCCCCACGCTGCCCGCTGTGCGAGGAGAGGAAGAAGCCGGCGGACCACAGAGCGGGAAGCGCAGCATGTCTCGCTTCCGCCAAGTCCGCCGGCAAGAAAAAGGAGAAGAAGCCCGCCGGGAAAGGCCCTACAGCCCACCCCCGGCCGGCCCGCCCGTCCGCCACTGAGGTGGAACGTGCTGAGAGGGTCGCGGATATGGTCGTAGATTAATATGGCCATATCCGTGCTCCAGGCGAACCTCAACCACTCGGCCAGAGCTCAGGACCTTTTGTACCAGAGCCTGGCCGAGTGGTCGATTCAGGTGGCGGTGGTGGCAGAACCTTGCCTCGTGCCCAACAGGGACAACTGGGTGGGTGACCGGGAGGACACGGTGGCGATCGTCGCACAGACGGCCGCCGGCTCCCCGCCCTTCGACAAAACAGCGAAGGGCCATGGATGCGTCGCGGCCACCCTTATGGGTGTGACGATCGTCGGCGTGTACTTCTCGCCGAACCGGAGCCTGGCCGCTTTCGAGCAACTTCTGCTCGAGGTCGGTGCTCTGGTCGGCCAGAGTCACCCAACCCCAGTGCTGGTCGCCGGGGACTTCAACGCCAAATCAACGGCTTGGGGTTCCCCGGTTGCCAATGCACGGGGCGAGGTTCTGGAGGAGTGGGCTGCCACGTCGGGTTTGGTTCTTCTAAACCGGGGGTCGGTGGACACGTGCGTGCGGCACAACGGGGGGTCAATCGTGGACCTTACGTTCGCGACCCCGTGTCTCGCGCGCCGTGTCCAAAACTGGAGGGTGCTCGGGGAGGCGGAGACGCTGTCGGACCATCGGTATATCCGGTTCGAGGTCGCCGCCTACCCTGGGGCTCCACAGACCCGGCCCCCGCGTGGGGACGGACCGCGCTGGGCCCTCAAGACGATGGACGCCGACGTGATCGTCGAGGCGTCCATCGTTCAGGCATGGCAGCCGGTGCCGGAGGGCCCGGCGGCCGACGTGGACGGGCGAGCGGAGCGGTTGAGCGAGTCCATGGCGCAGGTGTGCGACGCCGGCATGTCGCGCGCCAGACCGCTCCCGCTCCGCAGATGGGTGTACTGGTGGTCGGCGGACCTGCGCCGGCTTCGTCAAGCGTGCGTAGCGGCCAGACGCCAGTACACCCACTACAGAAGGCGGCGGAGACGGGTGGAGGCCGAGGAAAGCCGCCTCTACGCCGCATACAGGGAGAGATGTGTCTCCCTGCAGATCGCCATAGGGGAGGCAAAGTCCCAGTCGTGGGGAGAGTGGTTGGAGACTCTGAATAGAGATCCCTGGGGGCGCCCGTACAAGACGGTGCGTGGTCAGCTGCGCCCCTGGGCCCCTCCGCTGACCCGGAGTCTCCAACCAGAGTTGGTCGCTAACGTTGTCGCTGCCCTCTTCCCGGAGAGGGCCGACACGGTGCCTCCTCCTATGGCGGCTGCAGCGTCGGAGGGCTCGGACGCCTCGATACCCGAGGTGTCCCAGGAGGAGCTGGAGGCCGCGGTCCTGCGGCTCCGCTCCAAGAGCACAGCGCCGGGCCCCGACGGGGTACCCGGCAGGGTGTGGGTGCTCGCCCTGGAGGCCCTCGGGCCCAGGGTGGTCGAGCTCTTCGACGCCTGTATGCGGCGTGGCCGCTTTCCTCGAAAGTGGAAGGTCGGCAGGCTCGTGCTGTTGCGGAAGGAGGGCCGCCCGGCGGACTCGCCGTCGGCATACCGGCCCATAGTGTTGCTCGACGAGGTGAGCAAGCTCTTTGAGCGGATTATCTCCGCGCGCCTCGTCGAGCACCTCGAACGGGTCGGGCCGGGGCTGAGCGACCGGCAGTTCGGTTTCCGCCGGGGCCGCTCTACGGTCGACGCCATCGCGCGGGTGAAGGACCTCTCGGAGGAGGCGGTGGCCCAGGGCAAGGTTGTTTTGGCGGTGTCTTTAGACATCGCCAACGCTTTCAACACCCTTCCCTGGAGCTGCATCGAGGCGGCGCTGGGCTACCATCGGGTGCCCGGCTACCTACGTCGTCTCCTCGCCGATTACTTCTCCGAGAGGGTGGTGGTGTACCCGACGCGCGACGGGTGGGGCCGCCGGGTAATGACGTGCGGTGTTCCGCAGGGATCGGTCCTTGGGCCGCTCCTGTGGAACATCGGCTACGACTGGGTGCTGCGGGGCGCCAATCTGCGGGGGGTCGACGTAACTTGTTACGCCGACGACACCCTCGTAACGTCCTGCGGCGCCACGTACCGGTTGGCGGCCCTCTTGGCGACGGCCGGAGTGGCCCAAGTGGTGGCCCGAATCCGCCGGCTGGGGCTGGAGGTGGCGCTGGAAAAGTCGGAGGCCCTGTGCTTTCACGGACCCCGACGCGCCCCTCCCGCAGGATCCCGGCTGGTGGTCGGCGGCGTCTCCATCGCTGTCGAGTCGACGATGCGGTACCTAGGCCTCGTCCTCGACAGTCGGTGGAACTTCCGAGAGCACTTCCGGAGGCTGGTCCCCAGGTTGTTGCGAGCGGCCGGCGCCTTGAGCTGGCTGCTCCCGAACCTGGGTGGACCGACAGTGGCATGCCGTCGGTTGTATGCCGGGGTGGTGCGGTCGATGGCCCTCTACGGGGCCCCGATCTGGGCGGACACCCTGATCGCCCAGAATAGGACCCTCCTGCGCCAAGCGCAACGGGTCATGGCGATCAGGGTAGTGAGAGGATACCGCACCATCTCGTGCGAGGCGGCGTGCCTCCTGGCCGGGACCCCACCGTGGGACCTGGACGCGGAGGTGCTCTCGGCGGTGTACTGGCGCCGCACAGGCGCAACGGCACGAGCCGTAGAGGTGGATCCAGAGCCGGGGGAGGCCGGGCGGCAGAGGCAACTCGACCGCCGGGTCCTCCTCCGGAAATGGAAGGAAAGGCTGGCGGAGCCGAGCGAGCAAAAGGACGGTGGAGGCGATTCGGCCCGTCCTCGAGGGATGGGTCGATCGCCGACACGGGGCCCTCTCCTTCCACGCTGTGCAGGTCCTGACGGGGCACGGTTGCTTCGGCAGGTACCTGTGTGGCGTGGCGGGTCGGGAGCCGACCGGCGTGTGCCACGCTTGTGGGTGTCCGGAGGACACGGCGGAGCACACGCTGGCGGAATGCCCCGAGTGGGCGGAGCCACGGGCCATGCTCGTGGCAGAAATTGGGGGTGACCTGTCGCTGCCGAGCGTGGTGAGGGCCATGGTCGGCAGCGAGAGGGCGTGGAAGGCGGCGCTCCAATTTTGCGAGGTCGTCATGACGAAGAAGGAGGCGGCGGAGCGGGCGAGGGAGGATGATCCTCTGTCGATTCCGCTCCGCCGTAGGAGAGCCGGTCGGAGGCGACTGGCGCACGAGCGTCGCCTTCCCCCATAGTGTGGGTCTCCGGGCGGTGGAACCGGGGGGTGCCATCGCCCAGTTGGAGGAGACCCCCGAGACGGCTGGCGTGTTCCGTGTTCCGGCACGCCAGGTGAAAGGTGAGTGGCGCCACAGAAGGCGCCCCACGAGTTGGGCCCGAGTCCGGGCAGCCGTCGGCGGAGCAGCGGAAGTATGCGCAAGCGTTCCCGCAGCTCCGCCGGTAGACGGTGAGGAGGAACACCGCTGGGTTTTAGCCGGTAAGAGTCCGGCATAACCCGACAGCGCCCCCCCGCGTCTGTCGGGTATCCATGAGGATTTCCCAGCGTCAAAAAAAAAAAAAAAAGGTTAGGTTAGGTTAGGTTAGGTTCCCCCCCGGGGGTGCCCGCCTTGTCGTGGCGGGGGGGCTCTAGTAACCGTGGTTTCGGCGCCCACGGTGAAGCTAAGAGGCACCCAGGGCCGGCCCGCGCGGATAGGTGGTTGCGGGCTGGCGAGGTGGTCGCTCCCAGCAGGCTTGGCGCGACAAGCCTGCTTGGGATGCGCAAGGTGGGGACCGCAGAGGATCTTCCCGGAGAGGGCCGACACGGTGCCTCCTCCTATGGCGGCTGCAGCGTCGGAGGGCTCGGACGCCTCGATACCCGAGGTGTCCCAGGAGGAGTTGGAGGTCGCAGTCCAGCGGCTCCGCTCCAAGAGCACGGCGCCGGGCCCCGACGGGGTACCCGGCAGGGTGTGGGTGCTCGCCCTGGAGGCCCTCGGGCCCAGGGTGGTCGAGCTCTTCGACGCATGTATGCGGCGTGGCCGCTTTCCTCGAAAGTGGAAGGTCGGCAGGCTCGTGCTGTTGCGCAAGGAGGGCCGCCCGGCGGACTCGCCGTCGGCATACCGGCCCATAGTGTTGCTCGACGAGGTGAGCAAGCTCTTTGAGCGGATTATCTCCGCGCGCCTCGTCGAGCACCTCGAACGGGTTGGGCCGGGGCTGAGCGACCGGCAGTTCGGTTTCCGCCGGGGCCGCTCTACGGTCGACGCCATCGCGCGGGTGAAGGACCTCTCGGAGGGGGCGGTGGCCCAGGGCAAGGTTGTTTTGGCGGTGTCTCTAGACATCGCCAACGCTTTCAACACCCTTCCCTGGAGCTGCATCGAGGCGGCGCTGGGCTACCATCGCGTGCCCGGCTACCTGCGTCGTCTCATCGCCGACTACTTCTCCGAGAGGGAGGTGGTGTACCCGACGCGCGACGGGTGGGGCCGCCGGGTCATGACGTGCGGTGTTCCACAGGGATCGGTCCTTGGGCCGCTCCTGTGGAACATCGGCTACGACTGGGTGCTGCGGGGCGCCAATCTGCGGGGGGTCGACGTAACATGTTACGCCGACGACACCCTCGTAACGTCCTGCGGCGCCACGTACCGGTTGGCGGCCCTCTTGGCGACGGCCGGAGTGGCCCAAGTGGTGGCCCGAATCCGCCGGCTGGGGCTGGAGGTGGCGCTGGAAAAGTCGGAGGCCCTGTGCTTTCACGGACCCCGACGCGCCCCTCCCGCAGGATCCCGGCTGGTGGTCGGCGGCGTCTCCATCGCTGTCGAGTCGACGATGCGGTACCTAGGCCTCGTCCTCGACAGTCGATGGAACTTCCGAGAGCACTTCCGGCGGCTGGTCCCCAGGTTGTTGCGCGCGGCCGGCGCCTTGAGCTGGCTGCTGCCTAACCTGGGTGGACCGACAGTGGCATGCCGTCGGTTGTATGCCGGGGTGGTGCGGTCGATGGCCCTCTACGGGGCCCCGATCTGGGCGGACACCCTGATCGCCCAGAATAGGACCCTCCTGCGCCAAGCGCAACGGGTCATGGCGATCAGGGTGGTGAGAGGTTACCGCACCATCTCGTGCGAGGCGGCGTGCCTCCTGGCCGGGACCCCACCGTGGGACCTGGACGCGGAGGTGCTCTCGGCAGTGTACTGGCGCCGCAGCGCAACAGCACGAGCCGACGAGGAGGAACAAGAGCCGGGGGAGGCCGGGCGGCAGAGGCAACTCGACCGCCGGGTCCTCCTCCGGAAATGGAGGGAGAGGCTGGCGGAGCCGACCGCCGGCAAAAGGACTGTGGAGGCGATTCGGCCCGTCCTCGAAAGATGGGTCGATCGCCGACACGGAGCCCTCACCTTCCACGCTGTGCAGGTCCTGACGGGGCACGGTTGCTTCGGCAGGTACTTGTGCGGCGTGGCGGGTCGAGAGCCGACCGGCGTGTGCCACGCTTGTGGGTGTCCGGAGGACACGGCGGGGCACACGCTGGCGGAATGCCCCGAGTGGGCGGAGCCACGGGCCATGCTCGTGGCAGAAATTGGGGGTGACCTGTCGCTGCCGAGCGTGGTGAGGGCCATGGTCGGCAGCGAGAGGGCGTGGAAGGCGGCGCTCCAATTTTGCGAGGTCGTCATGACGAAGAAGGAGGCGGCGGAGCGGGCGAGGGAGGATGATCCTCTGTCGATTCCGCTCCGCCGTAGGAGAGCCGGTCGGAGGCGACTGGCGCACGAGCGTCGCCTTCCCCCATAGTGTGGGTCTCCGGGCGGTGGAACCGGGGGGTGCCATCGCCCAGTTGGAGGAGACCCCCGAGACGGCTGGCGTGTTCGGTGTTCCGGCACGCCAGGTGTAAGGTGAGTGGCGCCACAGAAGGCGCCCCACGAGTTGGGCCCGAGTCCGGGCAGCCGTCGGCGGAGCAGCGGAAGTATGCGCAAGCGTTCCCGCAGCTCCGCCGGTAGACGGTGAGGAGGAACACCGCTGGGTTTTAGCCGGTAAGAGTCCGGCATAACCCGACAGCGCCCCCCCGCGTCTGTCGGGTATCCATGAGGATTTCCCAGCGATAAAAAAAAAAAAAAAAAAAAAGGGTAGGTTCCCCCCCCCCCCGGGGGTGCCCGCCTTGTCGTGGCGGGGGGGCTCTAGTAACCGTGGTTTCGGCGCCCACGGTGAAGCTAAGAGGCACCCAGGGCCGGCCCGCGCGGATAGGTGGTTGCGGGTTGGCGAGGTGGTCGCTCCCAGCAGGCTTGGCGTGACAAGCCTGCTTGGGATGCGCAAGGTGGGGACCGCAGAGGAAGGTTTTCCTTCCTCTGCGGCCGAGGCGGAGCCGCTCCGATTCGCGGCCGGAGCGGCATTGGTGGGGCCGCAGGGGAAGAGGAATGCCGGTATTACGGTGCGCCGCTTTCCCTGTCCTCTGCGGCCGAGGTGTGGTTGGCGGTGGAGCCACAGATCTGATCCACCGCCGGGTGCTGGAGGTTTTCCGGCACCCATGACCTCCTTGTGGCGGACTCGGGGGGGTCCGTCACTGTACTGGTGGAGGTCGAGGAGGAAGGCGCGCCCTACCATCTGGCGCGCCTAGCGTGAAGGGCCTTCGGGCATTCACGGAGGAGCCGCTTTTGCGGCTGCCGTCGGCGGAGCAGCGGATGTGTGCGACAGCGTTCCCGCAGCTCCGCCGGAAGACGGCGAGGTGGCATTCGTGGGGTTTTAGTGGGTATACCGTGGTCTCATTAGCCACGGGAGTCCCACATAACCACCTGGGTCTCCCCCTGCGCCCAGGTGGTATGCGTAATTGCATTACCCCACGTAAAAAAAAAAAAAAAAGGTTAGGTTCCCCCCCGGGGGCCGCCACCTTGTCGTGGTGGGGGGGCTTGTGTGTCCCGATGATCTCCAAGGCTATGCCGTACAGGGTTACCCATAACGGACAGGCTTGGAAGGAGGGGCCAGACTAAGCGCGGCTCAGGGTTGATGTCCCTGTGGAAGGGACAAGGGGTGTGAAACCCATTAGGGTTGTTTAGGGTGGGGGCGACGGGCTGTCGGTCGCGAGACTGGCAGCATGGCTTCGGCCACCGTCGGCCAACTCGCTCCCTGACCCGTAGGGTCAGGGGTGAGGGCCGCCACTCCGGTGGGGGCCGCGAGGAAGAAAACCTCTCTAAAAAATTACCCTAATCGCAAGTTCCCGCCCTCGGCGATGCGATGAATGGTTGGGGGGTACCCAATCCCGAGAGGGCAACGGGGAGCTCACCCCGCAAAAAAGAGGCAAAACCCAATGGACAAGGCTAGTTATGAAAATGGTCCCCAGGTGGGTCCCCGAAAGGGGGAATCCCACCCCTCTGCTTCGGCGGAGGGCTGCCCCTCGTACTCTGGGGGGGGCAATAACTGCCACGTAGGTCGGCAAACCGCCGACCTTCGTCAACACGACCAATGCGAACGCTTAACGGATTCCGATAGCATGCGATTTGAGGAGGAGACACATGGAGCCGCGGAGGAGTCTGACTCGTCCGTGGCGACCATGGTGTCTGTGTCGTCTGCGGACGATAGCACGGGGGGATTTTGGCGCTCTGCGCGAAAACGCGGGCCCCCAGCACCTCAAAAGGGTGACGAGGAGGAGGCGGAGTCGGCCAAGGTAGTGGCGACTTCGGTGAGGGGGAGAGGGCGCCCGCCAACAACGGGCGAGTACGTCGGTCTCGCTAAGGCGAAGACCGCGTATCTCAAGGCCCAGCGGGAAGAAGACGAGCTCCGAGCCGAGAGGGAGGTGGCCGAGATGGCCCGAGACCTCCGCTCTCGGTCGAGGTGCCTGTCCGTGTCGTCGCTGCCAGGCGGCGAAGTCGACAACTCGACAACGGAGCTCAGGCAGAAGGCAGAGGAGAGCGTGCTCCTCATCCAGGCGGTTGCCAGGAAGTCAAAAAACCTGAAGGGCACGCTCCAGAAGGACCTCAAAGAGGCCTCTGCCAACCTGGGGGCGATCGTGGCGGAGCTGGCAGAGCGCTCCGCCTCGGAGGAGACGGCTCGGCTCCAAAGGGCCAATGCCCGCCTGCAGGGTGAGGTAGCTGAGCTCCGCAAGGAGATCGCGGACCTGCGGGCGAGCATGGCAAGCCTGCCCAAGGAGTCGAGCCGAGCCGTCGGAGACGACGTAGCCTCGCTGACGCGCTCGATCATGAAGCAAGTGGGCGACATGGTCGGCGCTAGGCTCGAGGCGCTCGAGAGGCGTATGATGTTGTCGTTAGGGAGCAAATTCAAACGCGTGCATCTCTGACAAAACCCCGTTTAATACTCTCTTTTACATAATCGTATTAGGAACTTATATTACTAATGTACCTTACATACAATGCAATTTATAATAGGGCTGCACCATACCATATGCCCTTCGCAAAAGAAAAAAAAAAAAAAAAATAAGAATACAAATATTTTTTTTTTTTTTACTAACAATGAAACAGCTTTGTACGATTTTTGTGAATAATTTCAGTTTTTCCATTCCGTTCAATCTTTACATTACAATTCAAATCTTCAATAACTTTAAAAGGTCCTAAATACAACGGTTCAAATTTATTATCTTTTTCACTTCTTACTAACAACATATCGCCAATTTTATATCTAACTGGTTTTGTATACATATCATAAACAGACTTCCGTTTCATTTTTCTTTCAATTAAATTACATTTTGCGTCATTTTGAGAAACCTGTAATCTATATCTCAATTGCTTCACATAATCATCATCATTATATAAAGGTTCTACTATTCCTGATCTCAAATTGCTAGGTATATTACATTTTTTACCAAATACAAGTTCAAATGGTGTGTACTTTGTTTCAGAGTGGACAGTGGTGTTATAGGAAAAGCAAAAATATTGTAACCATGTACTCCAATATCTAGGATTATTATCAGTTTGGATTCTTAAATACGCATTCAATGACTTATGCGAATTCTCTAAAGCGCCAATTGATTGATGGTGATATGCTGTGGAAGAAATTTGGGTTATATTTAATAATTTACATACCTCTTTCATGGTTGTTGACATAAACTCGGTCCCACGATCCGATGCTATTTCTCGAGGTATACCATACCTTAAAATGAAATTATCTACAAAAGCCTTTGCCACACTAACGCTATCCTTGTTTTCTAAAGGATAAGCTTCTATATACTTACTCAGCTCACACTGGATAGTGAGTATATATGAATAATTATAATAATCCTTACTTAAGGGCCCAACTATATCTAAATAAATCTTATCTAAAGCTAACTGCGCAGTGGTTGAAATCTCCATAGGCTGTTTGGTAGGCAAGGAATGTTTTTGTGTCTGACATTTAACACATTTCTTTACGTACCTTTTAATATCTTCCTCCATATTTGGCCAAAAATAATATTTTTTAATATTATTTATCATTCGTCTTATGCCGGCATGACCGCTTGTCGGTAACAAATGAAAATCATTGAGGATTACTAGTTTGTCATGGTCATTATTTATACTCATCGCTCCTTTTACAATACAAATTCGTGGTCCGGACCACTGTTTATTAATATTGGTTAACCATTTAATATACTTCATTGTCTCATTATTTTTTAATACGTAAACTTCTTCAATATTATTTTTATTACAAAATAATCCAAAATCTCTCACGAAAACGTCTCGCGTTTGACATGATCGAGAATTAGGATTCAGGCCTATAATACATTTTTCTTTAAAATAAACAAAATTTCCTTTCAAATTCTCTTTTACTACAAGTTCTATACAATTTTTTGGTTTTTTAAGCATTTCTACGACATCTGGGTGATCAGTCCGACTGTCGGTAGAAACCTTATCAACCAAGGAATTGTCACTCATAACTTCATTCAATTTTCTTGTCATACTTCTAGTCATCACATTTACAGATTGCACACCCATGTCTTTTAGATCGTCTGACGAAATAATTATACGAGATAATGCATCAGCTGCTACATTGCTCGTACCTCTAACATACTCAATTGTATAGTTATACTCCTCTAAAGTCAATCTAAATTTTAAAAGTCTACTGGAGGGATTACTCATAGAAAATAAATATACAAGTGGTTTATGATCTGTAAATATTTTGAAATGTTTTCCATATAAATATGGACGAAAATATCGTACTGCCCATACTATAGCCAAAAGTTCTTTTTCTATAGTAGGGTAGTTCACTTCTGCTTTATTTAAGGTACGACTTGCATATGCAATCGGTAAATCATCTTTATTACATAACACGGCACCGATAGCTTTGCCAGACGCATCAGTACGCAAAATAAATTCACTTTCCGTTGAAAAATCAGGATATTGAAGTATAGGGGGGTTACATAGTAATTTTTTAAGATGTTTAAAGGCATTTTCACATTCATTCGTCCATTCAAATTTAACTCCTTTCCGACATAATTTATTGAGTGGTATTGTTATTTCGGCAAAATTTGGTACAAATTTTCTGTAATAATTGGCAAAAGCGACAAAACGTTTAACTTCATCACTAGACTGAGGTTTTGGGTAACTTTTTATAACTTTTGTCTTCTCTGGATCTGGTTGAACACCCTTTGATGATACCAAATGTCCTAAATATAGTAATTCTTTTTTTAAAAATTGACATTTACTAGGGTTAACTTTTAAATTTACTTTTCTTAACCTCTCAAATATATCTATTAGGTTTTTGTTATGAATATCAAGGCTTCTCCCAAAACAAATCAAATCATCTAAATAGATTAAAGCTTTTTCATAGTTCAAACCAGCCATAGCGACTGTCATTAGGCGGCTAAAAGCGCTTGGACTAATTTTTAGACCCATAGGTAATCTTTTCAGTTGATATTGTTTATCAGTTATAAAAGCTGTGTATTTTCTGCTTTCAGGCTCTAATAATAACTGATAGTATGATTGTGATAAATCTAAATGACTAAAATAAATTGCGCCAGAGAGGGAATCTAAAATTTCGGTTATGTTCGGAAGAGGAAATTTATCATCCATAATTCTTTCATTCAATTTTCGATAGTCTATTACTAAACGCCATTTTTTACCAGAATCTTCGCTCTTTTTTGGTACAAGCAAAATAGGACTACACCATTCACTCTGACTTTCTTCTATAATATCATCTGTCAACATTTGCTGTATTTGTCTTTCTATTTCCTGTTTTTGTGATCTAGGTAATCTATACGGTTTAACATACGAGGGGGTAACATTTTCCCTTAAATGAATTTTTTGCTGATACAAGTTTGTAACACTCAATTTATCGTTAGGCAACAAAAATACGTCTGAATATTTTGCACAAATATTCTCTATAGATATCTGTTCCTCGGAATTTAAATGACCCAAATTTAGCATGGAAAACAGTTTCTTAACCCTTTCCGAACTACCTAATTCTTTTTCAAAATTACATACCGAGTAATCATTTAAATTTAATAATTCTGGAATAAAATAACTAAGTCGAACTTCTTCATCTCTAGTATTTAAAATTTTAATAGGTATTTTTCCTTCACGTGGGCTTACTTGTTTAGTATAGTATCGCCTATTAGTTATTAAGTATATTATTACGTTACTTATTTTATCATTTTTAAAATTTTGGTTATTTTACTCAGCGCCTGATGCATCTTAATGGCATCTTTATGTTTACGCGTCGCATCGTACTCGGCGAACAATTAGCTTTAAGTACCGTGTATGTTCTTACCGACATTAATTTAAGATCGCATTACAACTCTTTACCGTGAACTGTGTGGTGGTTTTATTTTGCCTTGACGAAGATTTTAATTGCTATAATACCTAAACTACAGCGGCAACATTGGTCCTTCGAGCCGGATTATTTACGAATAATTTGTGGTGATAAATTATTCGCGTGTTGGATTAATAAATCTGGAAGTTAAAGTTTAACTAGAGGTCATTGGAAGGTTAACCGCGTGGATGGAAGAAGATAAATTTGAAGAAAAGGCCAAAAGGTTGAACTTATTATGGTACTAGTGTTCCATTGATTTCCACCCAACACTCTGTTATGGTATTATAAGTATTTTGTAAGTATAAAAGCTTCGATTGTGAACAAGGTTGGTGAATACTTACTTTGATTACTTTTAACTATTAGTCATGATCAGTTAATTTATTGTAAAAGTTAGAAGTGATTAGTAATTAATAATTTAGTTAGTTACTTTCAAGTAAATATTGCCTTTAATAATTATCTACACAGTTTCTTTAATTAATTTGTAAAGATTGTTAAGTTAGCATTCAAATCATAATTTATTCAATTTCTTAATAACATTGTGTAAAAATAGTTCAAGTAAGTGTTAAAATCATAATTAGATTATTAAAGTTTGGTCATAAATTGAAATTACATTGTTGTTTCTAATTTTTATTATTCGTACTTAAGTATTACAGTACATAGGAACATCATTGTTAAACACACATTAAGACGTTTTTATAAACTAGCTATTATTACATCAATTCCAGGTTGATTACATACCAGCCTCGCAAGATGACGCAAGAGGTAAAACTTATTCGTCAACGTGCAGCCTACAAGGGACAATTAACGTCATTTTCAAGTTACATCGATGACTTGGATGCTGCTTCTCTAAACACCTTCGAAGTTGACGAGTTGCAGTTACGTATCGCGCGGATGGAAAAAATGTTTGATCGTTTTGAAGAGGTACAGTTGTCTTTAGAGTGCCTAGTAGATGAGGCTGAATCTCACCTACTAGAGCGTAGGGAATTTGAAAAATTATATTATAAATTACTTTCACAAGCACGTAAAATTCTCAATGATTGTAGGAGGGCCGAGAGTGTTGCGACTGAGGTAAGTGTACGTCGCTCGTGCGCCCACAACAACATTAAGTTGCCTACCATTCAATTGCCAAAATTTAGCGGCTCCTACGACAACTGGTTGGAGTTTCATGACACCTTTTCCAGCCTCATTCACGATAATGACGATATAGACAATATTAATAAATTCCATTATTTGAGGGCTTCGTTGGAGGGATCTGCTGCGGTAGTTATTCAATCCATTGAGTTCTCATCTGCCAACTATTCATTAGCCTGGCAGATACTATGCGATCGCTATGAAAACAAAAGACTGTTAATTCACAATCACGTCTCTGCTATATTTAATTTAGATGTCATCACAAGAGAGTCGTCAGCTAATTTAAAACGCCTTTTAGATCAAACTAATAAACACTTACGAGCTTTAGAATCCCTAGGAGAACCAACTAAACACTGGGACACGCTTCTCATTTATATAATTACACACAAACTTGACAGCAAGACATATCGGGAATGGGAGCAGTCTATAAAGCAAGATAGAAAAATAACATTTAACATATTTCTGTCATTTATTAAAAATAGGGCTGACTTATTAGAAACCATAGAATTGTCTACATCTTCAAATAAAAGTCATAATAATTTATGTTCACCTAACATCAACAAGTCTACCAATAAGATAAAAACTTTGGTTTCTGTTTCTGATAATAATTGCAGTAATAAAAATAGTTCATTTTCTAAACGTTGTCCTAAGTGTAATAATGATCATAAATTAATTAATTGCCCTCATTTCTTATCGCTCACTAATGAATCGCGACTAAAATTACTGCCCGAGTACAAGGTGTGTTTTAACTGCTTACAGTCCGGACATTACGCTAATAATTGCAAGAAGCCAGGCTGCAAGGTTTGTCGGCGTAAACACAATACACTGGTGCATGTCTTGGATCGTAATAACAAACCGGTTTCTGCGATTAAGGGTGCGACACATCATAACTCGGATAATAACAACATCATGCATCCCATTGCGCATACGCAGCTACCGACACAGCAGCCGCCCGAGTCGAGTGCTCGCTTATCACTGTCGGCAAGTGTCGCTGCGCTGCCGCACACTCAAAACGGAGATGTGTTATTGTCCACTGCGTTAATTAAAGTATTCGGTAAGAACGGTAAACAACATGTCGCTCGTGCGTTGTTAGACAGCGGTAGTACGACGTGTTTAATGACCGAGGCACTGCATGAGAAACTAGGGCTGCCTATTATTAGGATAAATAACTCCATTTTAGGGATCAATAATATTACGTCACAAATTAATAAATCATGTCGCTTACAAATAAAATCGTTAGACGACAGTTATTCGACGAATATACATTGTTTTATTTTGCCTTCAATTACCAATAATACACCATGCAAACAGATAGATTTGTCTGTTATAAACATTCCGTCTGATATGTGTCTTGCGGATCCACACTTTCATATGCCGGCCGCTATCGATATATTGATCGGCGCGGACATATTTTGGGACATTTTAGGTACTCAAAGGCTTACGTTAGGAGACGGACTACCGATACTCTGTGATACGAAACTGGGTTGGCTCGTATCAGGTCCCATTAAAGGTGGCCATGTATCATCGTCTCAAGCCTTGTGTAACTTTGCGAAGTTAAATGTCCAGTGTGATGAGGATGTTCATGACATTCAAAACCAATTAACAAAATTTTGGCAGCTCGAGGAGGTAAGTACAGACTTTGAGTACTCTCCGGAGGAAAGGGCTTGTGAAAACCATTTTATAAAAAACACCACTCGCTTAGATAACGGTCGATTTTGTGTTAGAATCCCACTCAAGCAGTCACCTGAGTTACTAGGGGATTCTTTGTCACGAGCGAAGCAGTGTTTTCTTTCCCTAGAGAGAAAACTTAACGCAAAGCCTAAACTCTTGGAGATGTACAAGGATTTCATGTTGGAATATGAATCCTTAGGTCATATGACTCAATGTCATAGCATTATTTCAAACCCTAATGTGCATTACATTCCTCATCACGGGGTTTTACGTGAATGTAGTTCCACTACAAAGCTGCGAGTAGTTTTTAACGCAAGCAGTCCTACTACCACTGGCGTTTCGTTCAACCAAATCCAAATGGTTGGGCCAGTGGTGCAAGACGACTTGCTATCCATTCTGCTGCGGTTCAGACAACACAAATATGTTATCGCAGCAGACGTGGAGAAAATGTATCGTCAGGTGTACGTTCATCCAGATGATCGAAAACTACAACAAATTATCTGGCGCCATAGTCCGTCGGATCCTCTTAAAGCTTACCAGCTTAACACCGTCACTTACGGTACGGCAAGCGCTCCGTATCTAGCAACAAGATGCATGAAGCAGCTAGGACTGGAGGCTTCCGACAAGAAAGTTGCCGATGCTATTATCCATGACTGTTATGTTGACGATTTGTTAACTGGTGGGGACGACTTAGAAGAAGTCATTAATTTACGTGACGGGGTCACTTCCACATTAGCTTCTGCTCAAATGAATTTGAGAAAGTGGAAGTCTAACGAGCCTCGGGTACTTCCTAAGCCTGAATCTCCACAGTCATCAGTGAATTTAAACATCGGCACTTCCGAGCCTAGTAAAACGTTAGGACTTGGGTGGTTACCAAATTCTGATCAGTTGTGTTTTCCAAGTGGCTTGGTTGCCGGTGGAAACACTAAACGCGATATTTTGTCAGTAATCGCACAGATTTTTGACCCGCTTGGTTTGCTAGCTCCTTGTGTTATTGTTATGAAGATGTTGCTTCAACAACTTTGGTTGGAAAAGTTGTCCTGGGATGAACAACTACCACCTGAAATAAATAAATTGTGGGTTGAGATAGTCGTAAATCTACCTTGTTTAAATGATATTTATGCCCCGCGGCGTGTTATTTGCGACTCACCGAAATCCGTTGAATTCCATATTTTTTCTGACGCATCTGAACATGCGTATGGCGCATGTCTATATGTTCGTAGTGTCAACGATGATGGTGAGGTGGTAGTGCGCCTGCTACTTGCTAAGAGTCGTGTAACTCCACTTAGGTTAACCACTATACCGAGACTCGAATTGTGTAGCGCGTTAATAGGTACCCGTCTTTATAAAAAGGCTATCGCCTCATTACGGCTGGAGAATGTTCGCACTGTATTCTGGACGGATTCTACTATTGTCTTAGGGTGGTTGAGAACGTTGCCTAGTAAGTTGCAACCCTTTGTTCGTAACAGGGTGGCAGACATTTTAGACAAGACATCTAACTGTCAGTGGAGGCACGTAGGTACCAAAGACAATCCTGCAGATTACATTTCCCGCGGAGTAGATATAAAATCTATAGCGACTTTAAACAAGTGGTGGTCAGGTCCATCTTTTCTTTATGAGGACGCCTCACTATGGCCATCGAATCATTTATCTATTAATAACGACACCTTACCAGAATTGAAGTCTAGTAATATTTCTTTATATAGTGATATAGCTAATAATAAAATTTATAATAATGAATTCATTGATTTTAATAGATTTTCAAATCTCTTAAGGCTCAATCGTACTGTGGCATTTATATTAAGGTTTATTAAACGTTGTAGAAAGCAGTCCAGTTCTGGTCCTCTGTGTACCGACGAACTGCAATCTGCATTAAATGTAATTATCAGGCAATCACAATACGAAACTTTTCCTGAGTATAAACTACTCATTAATAATAAAGAATTACCTAAGAAAAGTCCTTTATTGAAATTTAATGTTTTCCTGGATGACAATAAAATAATGCGTGTGGGAGGCCGTTTGTCTAATTCTGACTATTTATATGAAAAGAAACATCCAATTTTATTACAGTCCACTCATAAGTTCACTAAATTATTATTTGATTATGAACACCGACGGTTACTGCACGCCGGGCCACAATTATTATTGTCTTCCATTAGAGAAACGTATTGGCCGATCAGAGGTCGCAATTTAGCAAGGCATTGCTGTCGACTTTGCATCAAGTGTTGCCGAATGAAAGGGCAAACTGTATCACCTATTATGGGTAACTTGCCGCAGCATCGCCTTCTAGCAGGTTTTCCTTTCCAAAATATCGGGTTAGACTATGCAGGCCCTATTCAGTCTGCTTCCCGCCAAGGTCGTGGGTGTAAATTAGTTAAAGTCTATATCGCCATTTTTGTGTGCTTCGCAACAAAGGCCATTCATTTGGAATTGGTAGGCGACTTAACGAGTAACACCTTCTTAATGGCATTGCGTAGATTTATATCACGCAGAGGAAAACCTACAAACATTTATTCCGACAACGGTACCTCATTCGTTGGCGCGTATAACGATATTTCCAAATTTTTAAAGAACAACTGCGATTCGTTAACTGAAGTTATGGCTAATGACGGTATTAAATTTCATTTTATACCAGCATATTCTCCTCATTTTGCTGGTCTTGCGGAGGCTGGTGTGAAGTCAACAAAGTATCATTTAGTTAGAGTGTTGGGCAATTGTCATTTAACGTACGAGGAACTTTCCACAACGCTAGTTCAAATCGAGGCCATATTGAACTCCCGGCCACTAACGCCTCTCTCTTCAGACCCTGAAGATTTGATGCCCTTGACTCCTGGACATTTTATAATTGGACGTCCATTGACCTCTCTGCCTGCACCGGACTATCTCGACCGCTCCACAAGCATGTTGACCAGGTTCCAGCGTATTGAACAGTTACGCCAGCACTTTTGGATCCGGTGGAGCAAGGAGTATGTGTCAGAACTCCAAGTACGCACGAAATGGCGCTCCAGCAAAGGTGCAACATTGAAGCTAAATGCTTTAGTTCCTCTAAAAGAAGAAAATGTGCCACCATTGAAGTGGAAGTTGGGTCGGATCATTGCGGTGTACCCGGGCACGGATGGCATCACCAGGGTTGCGGATGTGAAGACTTCGAATGGTGTACTTCGGAGATCATTTAGCAAGATTTGTCCCCTACCTGAAATTGATGATTTGGGTTGAAAGCGAGGCTTTCAACGCCCGGGGGCATGTTTAGTATAGTATCGCCTATTAGTTATTAAGTATATTATTACGTTACTTATTTTATCATTTTTAAAATTTTGGTTATTTTACTCAGCGCCTGATGCATCTTAATGGCATCTTTATGTTTACGCGTCGCATCGTACTCGGCGAACAATTAGCTTTAAGTACCGTGTATGTTCTTACCGACATTAATTTAAGATCGCATTACAACTCTTTACCGTGAACTGTGTGGTGGTTTTATTTTGCCTTGACGAAGATTTTAATTGCTATAATACCTAAACTACAGCGGCAACATTACTAGTACACTAGCAAGAAACACTCCTTCACATAATTCACTGGGGGCGATTATACACTCCTGATTAATATTTAAATCGATAAAATGAATTGATTCACACCTAGGCTGTAAAGTAATATAATTATTATGGCCTATTTGTCCCATTTGTAATGGCAATGCAAATGGTTTATCATGGTTTACTGTTAAAATATTCTTTTCAAAGTTTAATATACAATTAAATTTACTAATAAAGTCTTGACCTAAAATTCCATCTGAACGGCACGGTAAATTTTTGAACACATAAAATTTGTGTCGCAATCTTTCTCTTTTATAACAAAGATCTAAAAATACAAATCCTTCTGATACCACATCACCTCCTATACCTTTGATTTTCATTTTCTCAGTGTGATAAGGAATCTGATCCCTGATAATTGCTTCGTATGTAACAAGAGACAACGAGGCGCCTGTGTCGAGTAGGAACGAATAACTAACATCATGAATGTTGAATGTGACTGAATTTATATTACTGTAATAACAAATTAAATTATTAGGATCGAAAAAAATAATTCGGAATTGCCGAATCCGTTTGATTCGTATCGCTGTTCGTTTGCGTCATATTAACACGATGACCACGGGTACCACGGGTCGTATTGTTATATGACTGTCGGCCTCTGAATCTAAAATTATTATTTTGTAGCCTGGCGCTACTAGCTCGATAGTTTTGAGCGTTATGATAATTACGCTGTCCTCTGTTCGAATTAAATCGACCACGATAATAGTTACGAGGGGTGAAATTATTTGACCTACCTCTGTATTGGTAAAAATTCATCACCCTGGCTCCTGACTCCGTTGGTGACGATAATTCTTCATCCAATGCGGCGCGAATTGCATCATTTAAAGAACTGTAGTTTCTCGCTGCTATAATGGTGCTAATTCGACTATTTCTCAGACCTTCGGCAAAACGTTTAATGGCATTCTTTTCATTCACAGATTTTAAAACGTCATGCTTTTTTGAATCTCCATCCGCCTGAGAAATAGTTAAATCAACAAATAATTGTTCAACTTGCTTACCGAAATCTTCTATACTTTTACTATTCTGCTTAGCACATTGCAGCTGCTGTTGCAACGCTGTGTCCGACTTCTTACTGAGTAGTCGATTCCTCATGTCTTTCACCAGATCTGGAATTGTACTATAAGTATCGTGCAAGCGTAATTTTGCTCCTTCAGACAACCTTGACCTTAAAACAAAAGTTATTAGTTTTTTCTGCTCCTCGATTTCCAACATATCGGAGTACATTTCTATATTAGAAATTAATTGTTTCGTAACCGATTCGGTTTTATCCATAACCGGTAAAAGACTAATAGCAGTCTTAAGATTAAATTTTTCCATTTTTATTAATTTATTTGATACTGTCCCCTCAGAAACACAATCTGTTTCAGTACACAAATTTCTTATTTTAATGTAATATCCACTTATCTTATCACATAAACGTTCTAATTTTTCTACTTCTAACTTATCTAATTTTTTCGATTCTGACAAAAATGTAACATTATCCAATACAAAATTAAATTGATTTTTCAACTTTTCTAACTCAATACACTTTTCTTTCTTTACTTTAGCTGTTCTTCTACTTGGACCTAATTTAGTTAAGTAATCTTTAATATACTTGAACTTTTCAAGTAATGCTATGAGCTCATCTTCCATTTATGTGCTCAACGCAATACAGCAACACAATTACTTATTCCAATAAAAAAATAATATCTATCTCCCTGAATGGTTATTACCTTACATTAATTCAAAAACTAACTTAGGGGTTTTGCTTAAGAAAATATAATAAGAGGGAGAAATATAGAAAAAGAAAAAAAAAAAAAAAAAATCGATACCACTGTCGGCCCGAGGTCAAGTTTTCTTCAAATCACCATTTTTTTTAAATATACGCGCATTCGAATTTTATGATATTATTATTTATCTAGCCGGCTCACATCACAATCACGCACTTTTTTTTTTTTTTTTTATAACTTTTTTACACTACACAACACTACACACACCGGTGCCTCGACGCGGGGCACGTGCAGAGCAGGTGCTCCTGCGAGGTGGACCGCAGCGATGTGTGCTATCGCTGCGCACAACCGGGCCACAAGGCGGCCGGTTGCACCGCTGCCCCACGCTGCCCGCTGTGCGAGGCGAAAAAGAAGCCGGCGGACCACAGAGCGGGAAGCGCAGCATGTCTCGCTTCCGCCAAGTCCGCCGGCAAGAAAAAGAAAGAGAAGCCCGCCGGGGAACGCCCAACAGCCGTGGACGTGGACGGGCGAGCGGAGCGGTTGAGCGTGTCGATGGCGCAGGTGTGCGACGCCGGCATGTCGCGCGCCAGACCGCTCCCGCTCCGCAGATGGGTGTACTGGTGGTCGGCGGACCTGCGCCGGCTTCGTCAAGCCTGCGTAGCGGCCAGACGCCAGTACACCCACTACAGAAGGCGGCGGAGACGGGTGGAGGCCGAGGAAAGCCGCCTCTACGCCGCATACAGGGAGAGATGTGTCTCCCTGCAGATCGCCATAGGGGAGGCAAAGTCCCAGTCGTGGGGAGAGTGGTTGGAGACTCTGAACAGAGATCCCTGGGGGCGCCCGTATAAGACGGTGCGTGGTCAGCTGCGCCCCTGGGCCCCTCCGCTGACCCAGAGTCTCCAACCAGACTTGGTGTCCAACGTCGTCGCCGCCCTCTTCCCGGAGAGGGCCGACACGGTGCCTCCTCCTATGGCGGCTGCAGCGCCGGAGAGCTCGGACGCCTCGATACCCGAGGTGTCCCGGGAGGAGCTGGAGGCCGCGGTCCTGCGGCTCCGCTCCAAGAGCACATCGCCGGGCCCCGACGGGGTACCCGGCAGGGCGTGGGTGCTCGCCCTGGAGGCCCTCGGGCCCAGGGTGGTCGAGCTCTTCGACGCTTGTATGCGGCGTGGCCGCTTTCCTCGAAAGTGGAAGGTCGGCAGGCTCGTGCTGTTGCGCAAGGAGGGCCGCCCGGCGGACTCGCCGTCGGCATACCGGCCCATAGTGTTGCTCGACGAGGTGAGCAAGCTCTTTGAGCGGATTATCTCCGCGCGCCTCGTCGAGCACCTCGAACGGGTCGGGCCGGGGCTGAGTGACCGGCAGTTCGGTTTCCGCCGGGGCCGCTCTACGGTCGACGCCATCGCGCGGGTGAAGGACCTCTCGGAGAGGGAGGTGTCCCAGGGCAAGGTCGTCTTGGCGGTGTCTTTAGACATCGCCAACGCCTTTAACACCCTCCCCTGGGGCTGTATTGAGGCGGCGCTGGGCTACCATCGTGTGCCCGGCTACCTACGTCGTCTCCTCTCCGACTACTTCTCCGAGAGGGAGGTGGTGTACCCGACGCGCGACGGGTGGGGCCGCCGGGTAATGACGTGCGGTGTTCCACAGGGATCGGTCCTTGGGCCGCTCCTGTGGAACATCGGGTACGACTGGGTGCTGCGGGGCGCCAATCTGCGGGGGGTCGACGTAACTTGTTACGCCGATGACACCCTCGTAACGTCCTGCGGCGCCACGTACCGGTTGGCGGCCCTTTTGGCGACGGCCGGAGTGGCCCAAGTGGTGGCCCGAATCCGCCGGTTGGGGCTGGAGGTGGCGCTGGAAAAGTCGGAGGCCCTGTGCTTTCACGGACCCCGACGCGCCCCTCCCGCAGGATCCCGGCTGGTGGTCGGTGGCGTCTCCATCGCTGTCGAGTCGACGATGCGGTACCTAGGCCTCGTCCTCGACAGTCGGTGGAGCTTCCGGGAGCACTTCCGGCGGCTGGTCCCCAGGTTGTTGCGCGCGGCCGGCGCCTTGAGCTGGCTGCTGCCTAACCTGGGCGGGCCGACAGTTGCATGCCGCCGGTTGTACGCTGGGGTGGTGCGGTCGATGGCCCTTTACGGGGCCCCGATTTGGGCGGACACCCTGATCGCGATTAGGGTGGTGAGGGGGTACCGCACCATCTCGTGCGAGGCAGCGTGCGTCCTGGCCGGGACCCCACCGTGGGACCTGGACGCGGAGGTGCTCTCGGCGGTGTACTGGCGCCACCGCAGCGCAACGGCACGAGCCGAAGAGGTGGACCCAGAGCCGGGGGAGACCGGGCGGCAGAGGCAACTCGACCGCCGGGTCCTCCTCCGGAAATGGAGGGAGAGGCTGGCGGAGCCGACCGCCGGCAAAAGGACGGTGGAGGCGATTCGGCCCGTCCTCGAAAGATGGGTTGATCGCCGCCACGGGGCGCTCACCTTCCACGCTGTGCAGGTCCTGACGGGGCACGGTTGCTTCGGCAGGTACTTGTGCGGCGTGGCGGGTCGAGAGCCGACCGGCGTGTGCCACGCTTGTGGGTGTCCGGAGGACACGGCGGAGCACACGCTGGCGGAATGCCCCGAGTGGGCGGAGCCACGGGCCATGCTCGTGGCAGAAATGGGGGGTGACCTGTCGCTGCCGAGCGTGGTGAGGGCCATGGTCGGCAGCGAGAGGGCGTGGAAGGCGGCGCTCCAATTTTGCGAGGTCGTCATGACGAAGAAGGAGGCGGCGGAGCGGGCGAGGGAGGATGATCCTCTGTCGATTCCGCTCCGCCGTAGGAGAGCCGGTCGGAGGCGACTGGCGCACGAGCGTCGCCTTCCCCCATAGTGTGGGTCTCCGGGCGGTGGAACCGGGGGGTGCCATCGCCCAGTTGGAGGAGACCCCCGAGACGGCTGGCGTGTTCCGTGTTCCGGCACGCCAGGTGAAAGGTGAGTGGCGCCACAGAAGGCGCCCCACGAGTTGGGCCCGAGTCCGGGCAGCCGTCGGCGGAGCAGCGGAAGTATGCGCAAGCGTTCCCGCAGCTCCGCCGGTAGACGGTGAGGAGGAACACCGCTGGGTTTTAGCCGGTAAGAGTCCGGCATAACCCGACAGCGCCCCCCCGCGCCTGTCGGGTATCCATGAGGATTTCCCAGCGTCAAAAAAAAAAAAAAAAAAAAAAAAAAAAAAAAAAAAAAAAAAAAAAAAAGGTTAGGTTAGGTTAGGTTAGGTTAGGTTAGGTTAGGTTAGGTTAGGTTAGGTTAGGTTAGGTTAGGTTAGGTTAGGTTAGGGTTCCCCCCCCCCCGTGGGCCGCCACCTTGTCGTGGTGGGGGGGCTTGTGTGTCCCGATGATCTCCAAGGCTATGCCGTACAGGGTTACCCATAACGGACAGGCTTGGAAGGAGGGGCCAGACTAAGCGCGGCTCAGGGGTTGATGTCCCTGTGGAAGGGACAAGGGGCGTGAAACCCATTAGGGTTGTTTAGGGTGGGGGCGACGGGCTGTCGGTCGCGAGACCGGCAGCATGGCTTCGGCCACCGTCGGCCAACTCGCTCCCTGACCCGTAGGCGTCAGGGGTGAGGGCCGCCACTCCGGTGGGGGCCGCGAGGAAGAAAACCTCTCTAAAAAATTACCCTAATCGCAAGTTCCCGCCCTCGGCGATGCGATGAATGGTTGGGGGGTACCCAATCCCGAGAGGGCAACGGGGAGCTCACCCCGTTAAAAAGAGGCAAACAAAATGGAACAGGCTAGTTATAAAAATGGTCCCCAGGTGGGTCCCCGAAAGGGGGAATCCCACCCCTCTGCTACGGCGGAGGGCTGCCCCTCGTACTCTGGGGGGGGCAATAACTGCCTCGTAGGTCGGCAACCCGCCGGCCTTCGTCAACACGACCAACGCACACCCATACCGGACACCGATGCTTTGCGATTTGAGGAGGAGACACATGGAGCCGCGGAGGAGTCTGACTCTTCCGTGGCGACCATGGTGTCTGTGTCGTCTGCGGACGACAGCACGGGGGGATTTTGGCGGTCTGCGCGAAAACGCGGGCCCCCAGCACCCCAAAAGGGTGACGAGGAGGAGGCGGAGTCGGCCAAGGTAGTGGCGACTTCGGTGAGGGGGAGAGGGCGCCCGCCAACAACGGGCGAGTACGTCGGCCTCGCTAAGGCGAAGTCGGCGTATCTCAAGGCCCAGCGGGAAGAAGACGAGCTCCGAGCCGAGAGGGAGGTGGCCGAGATGGCCCGAGACCTCCGCTCTCGGTCGAGGTCCGAGTCGTCGTCGCTGCCAGGCGGCGAACTCGGGGACTCGACATCGGAGCTCAAAAAGAAGGCGGCGGACAGCGTGCTCCTAATTCAGGCGGTTGCGAGAAAATCCAAAAACCTGAAGGGCACGCTGCAGAAGGAGCTCAAGGAGGCCTCTGCCAACCTGGGGGCGATCGTGGCGGAGCTGGCAGAGCGCTCCGCCTCGGAGGAGACGGCTCGGCTCGAAAGGGCCAATGCCCGCCTGCAAGGCGAGGTCGCTGTGCTCCGCAAGGAGGTCGCGGACCTGCGGGCGAGCCTTGTGGGCTTGCCCAAAGAGCCGAGCGGAGCCGTCGGAGCCGTCAGCGATGTCTCGTCGCTGACGCGTTCGATCATGAAGGAAGTGGGGGACATGATCGGCGCTAGGCTCGAGGCACTCGAGAGGCGGCTCCCTCCCCAGACGATCCTCCGGCCGCCTTTGGCCGCCGACAGGGCGAGGGATGCGGCTGCGCCCCCCGCCGCTCCTGCGGCCGGTGAGGCCGGGCCAGGCAAAAAGAAGAAGGAAAAGGCGCCTCCTAAGGCTTACGCCGAGGTGGCAGCGCCGAAAGCCGGCGCCCCGAAGCCCCCGACGGCCCCCTCCGAGGAGTGGAGCACGGTCAAGCGGGGCAAGCGGGGAAAGCCGGACAAGAAGAAGGGCAGCGCACCGCCGGACAGGCCGGCAGCGCCCAAGAAGAGGGACCCGGCGGCGAAGCTTCGCCCCCCGCGCTCGGCTGCGGTTACTATAACCATCCAGCCGGGCGCCACCGTCGAGGGCAAGGAATTGTCCTATAAGGACGTCCTCGACGGGGCGAAGAAGCGGATAGACCTGGCAGGCTTAGGCCTGACGGGTCTCCGCTTCCGGACCGCCGCGACGGGTGCCCGGGTCCTTGAGGTTCCCGGGGCTGAAAGCGGCGAGAAGGCGGACCTGCTGGCAGGCAAGCTGCGGGAGGTCCTCCCTGCGGACCTAGTCCGCGTCGCCAGACCCGTCAAGTGTGCAGACCTGCGCATTGGCGAGCTGGACGACGCGGTGTCCCGGGAGGAGGTGGCGGCTGCCGTGGCCCGCTCCGGGGAGTGCCCCGTCGAGCAGGTCAAGTGCGGGGAGATCCGCCGCTTCTCGGCCGACAGCCCGGGAACGGCCTGGGTGCGCTGCCCAGTTACTGCGGCGAAGAAGATCGCCTCCAGCGGGCGGCTACTGGTGGGGTGGGTCTCGGCCAAGGTGAAACTCCTGGAGGCCAGACCCCTGCGGTGTTACCGGTGCCTCGACGCGGGGCACGTCTCGAACAAGTGCTCCTGCGAGGTGGACCGCAGCGATGTGTGTTATCGCTGCGCACAACCGGGCCACAAGGCGGCCGGCTGCACCGCGGCCCCACGCTGCCCGCTGTGCGAGGAGAGGAAGAAGCCGGCGGACCACAGAGCGGGAAGCGCAGCATGTCTCGCTTCCGCCAAGTCCGCCGGCAAGAAAAAGAAGGAGAAGCCCGCCGGGAAAGGCCCTACAGCCCACCCCCGGCCGGCTCGCCCGTCCGCCACCGACGTGGAACGTGCTGAGAGGGTCGCGGATATGGTCGTAGATTAATATGGCCATATCCGTCCTCCAGGCGAACCTCAACCACTCGGCCAGGGCTCAGGACCTTTTGTACCAGAGCCTGGCCGAGTGGTCGATTCAGGTGGCGGTCGTGGCAGAACCTTGCCTCGTGCCCAACAGGGATAACTGGGTGGGTGACCGGGAGGACACGGTGGCGATCGTCGCGCAGACGGCCGCCGGCTCCCCGCCCTTCGACAAAATAGCGAAGGGCCATGGATGCGTCGCGGCCACCCTTATGGGTGTGACGATCGTCGGCGTGTACTTCTCGCCGAACCGGAGCCTGGCCGATTTTGAGCAACTTCTGCTCGAGGTCGGTGCTCTGGTCGGCCAGAGTCACCCAACCCCAGTGCTGGTCGCCGGGGACTTCAACGCCAAATCCACGGCTTGGGGTTCCCCGGTTGCCAATGCACGGGGCGAGGTTCTGGAGGAGTGGGCTGCCACGTCGGGTTTGGTCCTACTGAACCGGGGGTCGGTGGACACGTGCGTGCGGCACAACGGGGGGTCAATCGTGGACCTTACGTTCGCGACCCCGTGTCTCGCGCGCCGTGTCCAAAACTGGAGGGTGCTCGGGGAGGCGGAGACGCTGTCGGACCATCGGTACATCCGGTTCGAGGTCGCCGCCTACCCTGGGGCTCCACAGACCCGGCCCCCGCGTGGGGACGGACCGCGCTGGGCCCTCAAGACGATGGACGCCGACGTGATCGTCGAGGCGTCCATCGTTCAGGCATGGCAGCCGGTGCCGGAGGGCCCGGCGGCCGACGTGGACGGGCGAGCGGAGCGGTTGAGCGTGTCGATGGCGCAGGTGTGCGACGCCGGCATGTCGCGCGCCAGACCGCTCCCGCTCCGCAGATGGGTGTACTGGTGGTCGGCGGACCTGCGCCGGCTTCGCCAAGCGTGCGTAGCGGCCAGGCGCCAGTACACCCACTACAGAAGGCGGCGGAGACGGGTGGAGGCCGAGGAAGGCCGCCTCTACGCCGCATACAGGGAGAGATGTGTCTCCCTGCAGATCGCCATAGGGGAGGCAAAGTCCCAGTCGTGGGGAGAATGGTTGGAGACTCTGAATAGAGATCCCTGGGGGCGCCCGTATAAGACGGTGCGGGGTCAGCTGCGCCCCTGGGCCCCTCCGCTGACCCGGAGTCTCCAACCAGAGTTGGTCGCCAACGTTGTCGCCACCCTCTTCCCGGAGAGGGCCGACACGGTGCCTCCTCCTATGGCGGCTGCAGCGTCGGAGGGCTCGGACGCCTCGATACCCGAGGTGTCCCAGGAGGAGCTGGAGGCCGCGGTCCTGCGGCTCCGCTCCAAGAGCACAGCGCCGGGCCCCGACGGGGTACCCGGCAGGGTGTGGGTGCTCGCCCTGGAGGCCCTCGGGCCCAGGGTGGTCGAGCTCTTCGACGCTTGTATGCGGCGTGGCCGCTTTCCTCGAAAGTGGAAAGAAGGAAGGCTCGTGCTGTTGCGCAAGGAGGGCCGCCCGGCGGACTCGCCGTCGGCATACCGGCCCATAGTGTTGCTCGACGAGGTGAGCAAGCTCTTTGAGCGGATTATTTCCGCGCGCCTCGTCGAGCACCTCGAACGGGTCGGGCCGGGGTTGAGCGACCGGCAGTTCGGTTTCCGCCGGGGCCGCTCTACGGTCGACGCCATCGCGCGGGTGAAGGACCTCTCGGAGGAGGCGGTGGCCCAGGGCAAGGTTGTTTTGGCGGTGTCTTTAGACATCGCCAACGCTTTCAACACCCTTCCCTGGAGCTGCATCGAGGCGGCGCTGGGCTACCATCGCGTGCCCGGCTACCTGCGTCGTCTCATCGCCGACTACTTCTCCGAGAGGGAGGTGGTGTACCCGACGCGCGACGGGTGGGGCCGCCGGGTCATGACGTGCGGTGTTCCACAGGGATCGGTCCTTGGGCCGCTCCTGTGGAACATCGGCTACGACTGGGTGCTGCGGGGCGCCAATCTGCGGGGGGTCGACGTAACTTGTTACGCCGACGATACCCTCGTAACGTCCTGCGGCGCCACGTACCGGTTGGCGGCCCTCTTGGCGACGGCCGGAGTGGCCCAAGTGGTGGCCCGAATCCGCCGGCTGGGGCTGGAGGTGGCGCTGGAAAAGTCGGAGGCCCTGTGCTTTCACGGACCCCGACGCGCCCCTCCCGCAGGATCCCGGCTGGTGGTCGGCGGCGTCTCCATCGCTGTCGAGTCGACGATGCGGTACCTAGGCCTCGTCCTCGACAGTCGATGGAACTTCCGAGAGCACTTCCGGCGGCTGGTCCCCAGGTTGTTGCGCGCGGCCGGCGCCTTGAGCTGGCTGCTGCCTAACCTGGGTGGACCGACAGTGGCATGCCGTCGGTTGTATGCCGGGGTGGTGCGGTCGATGGCCCTCTACGGGGCCCCGATCTGGGCGGACACCCTGATCGCCCAGAACAGGACCCTCCTGCGCCAAGCGCAACGGGTCATGGCGATCAGGGTAGTGAGAGGATACCGCACCATCTCGTGCGAGGCGGCGTGCCTCCTGGCCGGGACCCCACCGTGGGACCTGGACGCGGAGGTGCTCTCGGCAGTGTACTGGCGCCGCAGCGCAACAGCACGAGCCGACGAGGAGGAAACAGAGCCGGGGGAGGCCGGGCGGCAGAGGCAACTCGACCGCCGGGTCCTCCTCCGGAAATGGAGGGAGAGGCTGGCGGAGCCATCCGCCGGCAAAAGGACGGTGGAGGCGATTCGGCCCGTCCTCGAAAGATGGGTCGATCGCCGACACGGAGCCCTCACCTTCCACGCCGTGCAGGTCCTGACGGGGCACGGTTGCTTCGGCAGGTACTTGTGCGGCGTGGCGGGTCGAGAGCCGACCGGCGTGTGCCACGCTTGTGGGTGTCTGGAGGACACGGCGGAGCACACGCTGGCGGAATGCCCGGAGTGGGCGGAGCCACGGGCCATGCTCGTGGCAGCAATTGGGGGCGACCTGTCGCTGCCGGGCGTGGTGAGAGCCATGGTCGGCAGCGAGAGGGCGTGGAAGGCGGCGCTCCAATTTTGCGAGGTCGTCATGACAAAGAAGGAGGCGGCGGAGCGGGCGAGGGAGGATGATCCTCTGTCGATCCCGCTCCGCCGTAGGAGAGCCGGTCGGAGGCGACTGGCGCACGAGCGTCGCCTTCCCCCATAGTGTGGGTCTCCGGGCGGTGGAACCGGGGGGTGCCATCGCCCAGTTGGAGGAGACCCCCGAGACGGCTGGCGTGTTTGGTGTTCCGGCACGCCAGGTGTAAGGTGAGTGGCGCCACAGAAGGCGCCCCACGAGTTGGGCCCGAGTCCGGGCAGCCGTCGGCGGAGCAGCGGAAGTATGCGCAAGCGTTCCCGCAGCTCCGCCGGTAGACGGTGAGGAGGAACACCGCTGGGTTTTAGCCGGTAAGAGTCCGGCATAACCCGACAGCGCCCCCCCGCGCCTGTCGGGTATCCATGAGGATTTCCCAGCGTCAAAAAAAAAAAAAAAAAAAAAAAAAAGGTTAGGTTCCCCCCCCCCCCGGGGGTGCCCGCCTTGTCGTGGCGGGGGGGCTTAGTAACCGTGGTTTCGGCGCCCACGGTGAACCAAGAGGCACCCAGGGCCGGCCCGCGCGGAAAGACAGTTGCGGGCTGGCGAGGTGGTCGCTCCCAGCAGGCTTGGCGCGACAAGCCTGCTTGGGATGCGCAAGGTGGGGACCGCAGAGGAAGGTTTTCCTTCCTCTGCGGCCGAGGCGGAGCCGCTCCGATTCGCGGCCGGAGCGGCATTGGTGGGGCCGCAGGGGAAGAGGAATGCCGGTATTGCGGTGCGCCGCTTTCCCTGTCCTCTGCGGCCGAGGTGTGGTTGGCGGTGGAGCCACAGATCTGATCCACCGCCGGGTGCTGGAGGTTTTCCGGCACCCATGACCTCCTTGTGGCGGACTCGGGGGGGTCCGCCACTGTACTGGAGGAGGTCGAGGAGGAAGGCGCGCCCTACCATCTGGCGCGCCTCACGCGGAGGGCCTTCGGGCATCTGCGGAGGAGCCGCTCTTTGCGGCTGCCGTCGGCGGAGCAGCGGATGTGTGCGAAAGCGTTCCCGCAGCTCCGCCGGAAGACGGCGAGGCGGCATTCGTGGGGTTTTAGTGGGTATACCGTGGTCTCATTAGCCACGGGAGTCCCACATAACCACTTGGGCCTCCCCCTGCGCCCAGGTGGTATGCGTAATTGCATTTCCCCACGTAAAAAAAAAAAAAAAAAAAAAAAAAAAGGTTAGGTTAGGTTAGGTTAGGTTAGGTTAGGTTAGGTTAGGTTAGGTTAGGTTAGGTTAGGTTAGGTTAGGTTAGGTTAGGTTAGGTTAGGTTAGGTTAGGTTAGGTTAGGTTAGGTTAGGTTAGGTTAGGTTAGGTTAGGTTAGGTTAGGTTAGGTTAGGTTAGGTTAGGTTAGGTTAGGTTAGGTTAGGTTAGGTTAGGTTAGGTTAGGTTAGGTTAGGTTAGGTTAGGTTAGGTTAGGTTAGGTTAGGTTAGGTTAGGTTAGGTTAGGTTAGGTTAGGTTAGGTTAGGTTAGGTTAGGTTAGGTTAGGTTAGGTTAGGTTCCCCCCCGGGGGTGCCCGCCTTGTCGTGGCGGGGGGGCTTAGTAACCGTGGTTTCGGCGCCCACGGTGAACCAAGAGGCACCCAGGGCCGGCCCGCGCGGAAAGACAGTTGCGGGCTGGCGAGGTGGTCGCTCCCAGCAGGCTTGGCGCGACAAGCCTGCTTGGGATGCGCAAGGTGGGGACCGCAGAGGAAGGTTTTCCTTCCTCTGCGGCCGAGGCGGAGCCGCTCCGATTCGCGGCCGGAGCGGCATTGGTGGGGCCGCAGGGGAAGAGGAATGCCGGTATTACGGTGCGCCGCTTTCCCTGTCCTCTGCGGCCGAGGTGTGGTTGGCGGTGGAGCCACAGATCTGATCCACCGCCGGGTGCTGGAGGTTTTCCGGCACCCATGACCTCCTTGTGGCGGACTCGGGGGGGTCCGCCACTGTACTGGTGGAGGTCGAGGAGGAAGGCGCGCCCTACCATCTGGCGCGCCTTGCGTGGAGGGCCTTCGGGCATCCATGGAGGAGCCGCTCTTTTGCGGCTGCCGTCGGCGGAGCAGCGGATGTGTGCGACAGCGTTCCCGCAGCTCCGCCGGAAGACGGCGAGGTGGCATTCGTGGGGTTTTAGTGGGTATACCGTGGTCTCATTAGCCACGGGAGTCCCACATAACCACTTGGGCCTCCCCCTGCGCCCAGGTGGTATGCGTAATTGCATTTCCCCACGTAAAAAAAAAAAAAAAAAAAAAAAAAAAGGTTAGGTTAGGTTAGGTTAGGTTAGGTTAGGTTAGGTTAGGTTAGGTTAGGTTAGGTTAGGTTAGGTTAGGTTAGGTTAGGTTAGGTTAGGTTAGGTTAGGTTAGGTTAGGTTAGGTTAGGTTTTTTTTTTTTTTTTTTTTTTTTTTTTTTATTTTTTATTTTAACTAGTCCCCCTGACAGGAATTTCCTCAGGGCCCTTGTTTTCCGTTATTCGGTGAGACACATTTTTAGTTTTTATTTGTTTTTCCTATTTATTAACATTTGCCTTACATCTATTATTTCCTTGCTACTTTATACTATACTCTTATTTTAATATTTATCTACTTTCTAGTTCCTTACTTTGCTATTTTCTTATTACTACTTTATCTTACTTGGCTATTTTCTTATTACCTTTGCTATTTTCTTATTACTATTTTGTCTTACTATTTTATCTTACTATTTCTAAGTCCTTATTATACTCGTAACTTTCTTATTTACTATTTACTTAAATTTCTATTTCACATATATCTGAATATATTCTTACTACCTTATTTTGTATCATATGTATATTTTACATATATATCAATATATATAAATATCATATTTTGGTTTTCATTTATTTCTTTTATTTGCTTTAAGGGCTATTTCTGTGCTGTAATCTAGGAATATAGTTCTTTTTGTTTTGCTTGATAGAATTTGGTGTACGTTTTCCTTACTTATTTTCATTTCTAGTTGCTGTTCTAATTTAAATTTTTGTAGCGAGTTGGAGGGACATTCGAATAGTATGTGTGGGACTGTTTCTTCGACGGCAGGGTCGCAGATGCACGATGGGTTGTCCCTACACTTGAACCTGTTCAAGTATTGGGCGAACCCACCGTGCCCCGTTAATACCTGGGTGAGTGTGCCTGTGATTTCCATTTTTCGGACGATTTTGTTGGCCTTGACAGCGTTGGGAAAGAAGATCTTCGTTACGGCCGCCGTTTCTCCGCTCTGGTATTTCTGGTTCCATTCCTCAAGCGACCTCTCCCGGATCTGTCGCTTGACGAATGAGACTGGGCAAAGGTCGTAATTTGGCTTGGTCTTTATTTTCTGGGCGGCTTCCCTGGCCAGCTCATCAGCTCTCTCATTGCCTTCTAGTCCGGCGTGTGCTTTTACCCAGAACAGGGTTATTTCCTTGCCTTGGGATATCCCGGTTTTTATATTGTTACGCGACTCTGTAGCTAGGTGGTGCATTGTGGAGTTATTTACTATAGTTTCCAAGGCCGATCTCGAGTCACTGTATATCCCAAAACTCCCCTCCCCGCGCTTCAAGATAATTCTTGTTGCTTCACATATGGCCAGGAGTTCCGCCTGATAAACCGTGCAGTGTGACGACAGTTTCAACTTGACGGCATGGATTTCTGTTTCGTTGTTCCATAGGGACAACGCTGCCCCAACCTTACCGTCAATTTTACTGCCGTCGGTGTATATCCTAATTGCTTGCAGGTTTTGGCATTCGACTTGCTCTTGGTTTACCAGGCTCATGAACCCCAGGCTCATATGGTCTGCTGGGTGGGGAGTTTTGTTATAGGCAGTGACGCGCTCCACTTTCCTATCCCCCAACTCCGCCATAGGTATGCCCCTTTTGGCCTCGTAGAGGGCGGCTGCTTCTCTGATCCGGAGGTCCAAAGGGAGCAACCCCGAAAGTACCAGGGCAGAGTTGAGTGAGACGGTCCTGTAAGCCTTGGTCAACTTTTGTGCAAAACCTCGTTGCACATTATTCAGGTGTTTTTGCACCCCTATCTTATTCGATGCTGTTGCCCACACACTGGCCGCATATAATATTATGGGTTCAACAGTGGCGTTGTAGATAAGGCGAATAATTTCAGGGTGGAGGCCCCAGCTAATCCGAGCTGTTCTGGCGAGCTGTTTATAAATGTTGGTGGCCTTCTTGCAGACTTCCCTGACATGTTGGTTGAAAGTAAGTTTGTTATCTATACAGAGCCCAAGGATTTTAATTTCATTCGACATGGCAATGTCGACCCCACCCATCCTCAGGATCGGGACGTCATACTTTAGCTTTCGCGTTATGACCATGGCTTTTGTTTTGGATGGTCCAAAATTTAGCTTATTTCTGGCGCCCCAATCCCGAACATGGGCGAGGGCGGCATTAGCCTGTGTCTGTATGTCTAGGGCTGTATTGCCATCAAAGACTAGCACGACATCGTCTGCAAACGCCTGACAGTGGTGCCCTTGCTCTGCAAGCTCCTTTATCAGGGGGTCTAACAAAAGATTCCACAAGACAGGACCGCCTATCGATCCTTGTACGCAGCCCTTGGTCGTTTCTTTCGTGTATTGTCCTCCCCCGTACCTAACCGTGACCCTTCTGTCTCGTAGGTAGCTGTCAATTATTCTTCGTATGTTGCTAGGACACTTTTCCTCAGCCAACCGGACTCTAATTGCTGGCCACCATGCATTGTCAAAGGCTCCCTCTATGTCCAGCGAAACCATAGTAACAATCTTTCTCGCATTAACATTTTTTCGTATATGGCTCACTAGATCATAGAGGGAGTCCTCAGTGCTTCTCTGGGGCATGAATCCGTATTGGCGAGTACTAATCCTAGGAAGAATATGCCATTTCAGCCTACCTACGATCAGTTTTTCCAGAATTTTTCCCATCACTGGCAACAACCCAATTGGTCTGTAGGATCTGGGGTTAGTGTAATTCTCCTTCCCAGGTTTCCTCAGAACCACAACTGTTGCCTCTTTCCAGATGGTCGGAAAGTATTCTAGCTGTAGGCATTTGTTGACCAGTGATAGGAAAAACTCTGGGTCAACGGTTATTACTTGGCTGCAGATATCTGCGGTCAAACCGTCTGCTCCAGGGGCCTTTTTCGGGTTAAAACTGCGCACTGTGGATTGAAGTTCCTGCATGGTAAAAGGTGGATCATGAGAATCACTGTCTGGCCGATTATTGATAGTCTCGGCTTTCTCCCTGGTTTGTCGGTGGTGCGGTGTGTCGCCTTCCGGGGAGTCGTCCGGATAGAAGGACTCCGTTAGTAATTTCAGTGATTCTTGCATGTCACAAGTTCTTCCATCCTTCTCCATGGGCAGGTCCTCATGCCGCTTGGCGGTCCTTCCAATAACTCTATAAATCCCCTCCCAAACCCCCTCCCTGTCCTGTTTGTTGCAGAAGCCTTTCCACCCTTCTATCTGTGCTTCTTTTGCTCTCTTTTCGTAATCTGCTTTTGCTTCCAAGTATTCTGCCACCACTTTCGCCCTTCGGACTGGTGCTGCGCAGCGGATTCGGCGCTTTTTGGTTAAGACCTCTTTTTTCTTTTTGTGGAGTTCTTGTGTCATCCACGGGAGGGTTAGTTTTTCTGTGCGTTTCTTTTTGGGGAGGGTATCTTCACATGCCAGTTTGACTGTATTCGTATACTCCTCCACCAAAAGATCCAGATCCCCTGTGCTGGTAATTTTCTCCACTTTTTCGGTGCTCAGGGCTTTTTCTTGTTTTAATTGGCTCAGTTTACCATGAAAATGAGGCCAATTAGCCTTTTTTGTGCCATAGCGCCGTGTGGTCCTCTGTATATTAAAGCCTTTCGCCTCGCTTAGCCTAATGTTATATGTTATGGTGTTGTGATCCGAACTTGTGAGAGTTTCGTCAACCTTCCAGTCTTCTATCAGGCCAAACATCTCGCTTGTGCAGGCAGTAACGTCGATGTGGCTGGAAAAGCGCTTGTTGCCCCTGATGGTGTCAAAAGTTGGTATTTCGCCTTCATTTAAAATCTGCAACCCCATCTCCTCCAGGGTTCCATGTAAATCTTCCCCTCTATGGTCGATATTGTCGCCACCCCACCAGGTGTTCTTGGCGTTTGCATCTCCGCCTATCATAAGCAGTTTTGGTTTTAATTCTTGCTGTATATTCTTTAGCTGCTCCAGGTATGGCCCTATGGGCTGGTCTGGCTCAAAGTAATATGAGACCGCTGTAATCTCCCAGGAGCGAGTTCGGATCCCTACCACAACGATGTTGTTTGTGGTTAGGTGGGGGAACTGTCTCACGTCAAGGTCTTGATTAAGGACCGCGATTGCGGCCTTGACGGTTCCCTCTCCGGGGTTTGCGCTCTGGAAGATTCTCGTCCCTACATAGCCCTTCATATACTTTGAGCTGCCCACATAGGGTTCCTGGAGCAGCGCTATCGCAACGTTCCTTTTGCCCGCTTCAAATATGGCCTCTACCGTGGCCAGATTTTTCCTCTGAAGGTTAGCCTGCATTACTTTAAACTGTTTGTGGGTGTTTTCTGCGACAATAGCTACTTGTCCGCTGTGGCTGCCTTTAGCAATACGCTATGGTTGCTCTGGCCATAGCGTCCCACTTACGCCTTATCGGGCAGGACTCGCTAAAGGCGTTATGCTCCAACTGATCGAGCTTGGCTCTGTTGCAGTTGCAGCACGTTGGCGCTACATCAGCGATCCAATCCGGGCATTCCGTTCGCATGTGGTCCCCCCCGCAATGGCTGCACCTCATCACCGTTTCTTTGCAGAAACGTCTGCCGTGCCCATAGCCGAGGCAGAGGGAGCACTGCTGGAGTGGGGAAAAATCCTCCACTCTGATTCTCTGTAAATCAACATGTACTGCCTCTGCCTCGACCATCCGCTTCCATATGGCCGGGGAAACCTTCATGACGACGTGGCAGGTATGGGGGTTTCTGGTTGGCTTCCTAAAGCGAACCTCCATCCGTTGGTCTGCTTCCAGGATACCGCTGAGCAGGGCCTTATTTTGGTTCTTTGCTGCCTTAATTATGTCGTCGTCGCTGTTAAACTTGAGGACGTTTCGAAGGATCACGAGGGGGTCCTTGTTTTGGATTTTTTCCACCACCAATCTGTCGCTCGCTCCTTTCAACCTCTCTTCTACCTTTGACCTCTCGTCCTCCGTACGGCACCCTATAATTACTTTGCGGTCCCTCGCCTTCCGTACCCTGTCCACTTTTACCCACCCATCCTTGGCGTTTATAGCTTCCCGGACCTGGGTGAGTACCTCCTCGCCGGTGTCTGTGTCCGTCTTCGACGTGACCACGACTGAATGCAGGGTGACTTTTTCTTGTGTGGGTGCCTTTCTACTTCCCGCGGCCGCGTTGGCGTAGGTGGATTTGGCTATTGCCTCACTCTGCTTCTCCAACACTTCCTTCATTTCCTCAAGCTTTTCATTATTTTCTTTTATTAACTTCCCGTGTTCCTCTATCTTCTTAATTAGTTCCTCTTCCTTCCCTGACCTGTCTCTTTCATGGCCTTGCTGTCCATCTGTCGTCGTCTCCCTTATTTGGTCTTTTTCCGATTCCGCCTCCTTGACCAGCTGGTATAATCTTTCAATGGCCTGCATGACTTCAGCCTTTATGTCCGTCCGCAAATTGCGGGATTGGTTGAGGTGTGCTTTGGCTTTATTCAAGCAGGCCCTTGCTTCGGCCACCTTGCCACGTCCGGTTTCCTCAGTTGGGGTTCCTACCGCCTCCACCGAGGCTCTGTTTGACGATGTTCGGGTTCCCACTGGTTTGCTGGTTTTCGTTTCTGGTTTGGAGGGTTCCGTAATTTTTGTTTTGATAGGGGACTTAGTTTGGGCGCCTACCTTACCCGCTTCCCAATCCCCTATACTTCGTCTGACTGTCGTCTGATCGGATGGTCCAGCCTTGTCCGTTCTTTCTGTTGTACCGGTCTCCGGGTTTGCGTTCCTTTTAACGGGGGTGCGGATTCCTATCATGTTGTTTAGAGCGGGGACACGTCAATTATTTAAAAATAAAAATCTAAGTATAAGTATATAGTTATAGAACTATACTTGTAAATAATCTTGTACCAAATAAAAACAGTCAACAATGGAATAGTTAAGTATAAATAAATGCAATAAATGCAATTAATTTATCTTAAAATAAAATTTTTGTATGTCAGAAGGGTGTATAGTGCTCTTCTGACAGTCCTATAACTAGCAGTTATGTGTTCAACTTAACCTCTGCCCGGCCTAGAGCC